>JASJZC010000007.1:10000000-11346687 GCA_037178855.1 Oscheius sp. JU75 | reverse complement strand
CGAGAAAGAAATGACGAAGTTGTTCGCCGAATTTGCACAGCGATCAACTGCGCAACAGAGCAGAAAAATGGTTGGTAACAAAGGTGGAGGTGAATCAGAGACAGTGGCAATTACCGTCAGATATCATTCGTGTAGCGTATCGGATTGAACTCTCGATGATGCCAGGCGCTCGTAGGTTAAAAGGGGGTCTGGTTTTCGGTGCCGACTAAACGAGGCGTGTCACAAAAATCATGGACAATTGGAAGTTGAACTATCGGTCAGATGAATCATCGTTTTGTTTGAGTGGAGCAGAAATCATAAATTCGCAGGGGAGCGAGACAGATAGTCTGCTTGCTTTTTTCAACAAACATCAGACACAAACAGAACATTTTCTTTGAGTTGGTAGTCTGTTGGAAAGGCGAAACAGCCTCTCCGAGATGGTAGATGTACTTTTATTTTTACTAGTTGTCCTTATTCTTTGACAAAATCCTTCAGATTTGGCACATACTTTTTATGTTCAATCATATCAGGGCTTTGAACTGAATTAGTCTAATGGATTGAGCCTTACTATAAAGTTTGCTGGTAACCGCTGATTTTCCCAAAAAATATAAGATTCGGTTTTCTAAACGGCTGTCCAATAATTTATCATAAGAACAGATAAAGTATATATTGCGAATTCTGATTTTCATCGCGCGCAAATGGAATAGGAAGAAAACGGAAGATCAAAACTGAAACCATAAGTAATCACAAAATACTATTGGTCAAAAGTTCTTATCATCCAAAGACTTGTTAAAAATAAGCACAGACGATTTACCAATAACAGAAATGATAAGGGTGCTCAGGCTGTCTGCCGTGTTATATAGTTCTCGTTTATTTGGATGGGATCGCGCTTCCTCTCCCGATCACAGAATATGACTCATTGGGCGAGTGCAGTTTTTCTCTCTAAAGCGCAAGCGGCTCAAATCACAAGATCACAATAATGGCATGCAAACGATTTACTCATAGTTTGGCTTGAGACCGTATTTTTGTCAGAAAGCGTTCCATTAGCTGGCTGTACTCTTGTGGATATCGTCGCCAGTGCTGAACATGCTCCGAGTCCTGAACCCCAAACTAATCCCTCAAAACTGATGCAAATAACCTTAAAATGGAGCTCCTCAACATGCTTGCCCCTTTTCCTTTGAAGTGTGGCAAACTCTTCTATGGCTCTGAAAATTGTCGTTCAAATACAAAATTGAGAATGCTTACTCGGCCTTACAGACGTCATCGGCATCTGAATAAACAAACGACAAGAAATGGGGGTATGTCAGGGCAAGAAAGAAGGATGTCGAAGGTGTCCATGTAACTGTTATCCCAACCAAAAAGCCGATTTCGTTCTAGCTGGAAATGTTGAGATGGTATGGAGATGATAAAGTCTAACCGTTACAAAATACTTGGCCACTGCAACGGCTTGCCCCAGTTTTTCCATTTTGTAACCTATTGCACCTTTCCAATCAAACTGTGCGATGCGGTCAGCATTAGAGTAGTCCATCACCTTCATATAGGTTACGATGGCATCGAAATCGAATCGAGCGGGAGCACTGAAAACGTAAAAATTCTCGGAAAAAGCAAAAGTTAACCTGTCAAAGATTATGCCCCTTGTGTTTTTAAGCACATGTAGATCAGGGTACTGTAATTGAAGACTACACAAAGTGAACACTCCGTTCATACTGAAGCAGTGGATTGCAAGCTGTCCTTTAGCCAATGCCTTTCGAACATGTTCAGCCAGCGAGGAAACTTCTCGAGTGTACTGAATTTATTTCAAAAATAAGTTGCAATAAGTGTCGAAGGTTGGTTTGAAAGGTAAGAATCAATTAGACGCCCACCTTGAGTTCTCCCCAGCTCTCGAAGACAAATTGGCGGTGAAACTGATGGTGTCAAAGCTAAATTCTACTTTGTAACAGCTTTACAAAAAGTATATACCCCTTTTTCTGATACAGTTGTGCATATTTGTCTAATAGGTGAGTTTTCGCACCGGCCCAGCCTAGTAAGACGATCACCAGATCTTTGTTACCTGCTGCGTTCTTGAAAAACTGGCTGGTCGCTTTTGGCATCGGGAATTGATAGGAAGTGGCGATGAAGCAAGATACGGGAAAGAAATTCTTGTATGATAAGGGACTAAATACTTTTTTAGGCAAAAGTCTTGCAAAAATCAAAAAGGAAGGCTGACAACTATTGTGGGCAGGAACGACCGATGATAAGCACAACATGATATCGATTATTGGTCCCCTACTGTCTTCTCGCATTAAACATTTTTTACGGGCTTCACACCACTTTTTTTCAGGGCAGTCCATCAGGATTAACACCATACAGGAGGTTGCGCATTGTCTCGCCCCGACCTCGAGGATCAAACTCCGCGGATGGTCTGCCAATCGGCTCCCGAAATTCACACTGACCCGGTGTCCGGTCGAAACTGAAAGGCACCAGTAAACAGCTGAGCGCACCTTCAAACGCCGACTTAGCCTCATTTCGCCGTCCCGCCTCCATGACCGCAACATCGTCGCGGTGAGCCACTCTTCAATCCGATTGTGGGCCTTTCCGAAGACCTGTGTGTCTTTCCAGACTCCATATGTTTCACTCAATTGTCTGCTCTCTTCTGAACATTGTATCACCGTCTGACTAGTTAGAAATTCTATTAATTTTTCAACGTCTGCGCCGCCGCCACCCACACTGTGCTCAAAACTGATTTTCCAAAGCTCGATCTGCGTCAATTACACACGGAATAATTTAGAGGCCGAGAAATTAAACAGCACAAAGCATTCTCGTAGTTTGTTGCAAAGAATAGAAGAATTGATAACTGGCAATATGTTTTAATTTTCTGTCTGTCTGAAGCCGCTCGTCCGTTACCTATTGTAGACAGTAGGGTTCGAACTCGAGGGACCAGGTGCAAAGTTTCGTAAAGTATCTTTTTGCAGAGCTTTTTGAGCTGTGCAAAAAAAGGCTTTAGGGGCTTTCAGTGTCTGAACTGTTTGTTTTTTGACTTTGCAGTTTTAGTTAAAAACTTGGTTTAGTGCTAAAAGACGCAGTCACAGTTCGCAACCCGGGTTCAAGCCCTGGAATCACAAACCTTTTGAGCAAACTCTTTTAGAAGAAACAGGTATCGGACAGCCTCATAAAGCAAGAAGTGAGCAGTTTTACAAGATCCTTAGTCTCGAACGGGGTGATAGCCAACGTTGTAGGCAAAATTTTGAATTTTAGGAAAATGCAAATTTTTCTCTTGCTGCTTCCTACAGCTATATCGGCCTTCTTTTTCCCGTCATCCGGATGCTCGTGCGGTTGTGCTCCACCGCCTGTTTGCCCACCAATAGCCACATGTGCAATACCGGGACCGTGCCCTGACATAAGTGTATGGATTCTCACAGCGACTGTAAGAAACTGCTTCAGACTAATCCTTGGTCAACTGGAATACCTGCTATTCCTGCCATTCCAGCTATCCCGGCACAGCCAGCTGTAGCGGTGGCGTCAGTGCCAGCCGCCAACTATCTTCCAGCATTTCAGAACACATTGACCGAGGTTCAAAACAAGAGAAACAAGTTTTATAAAGATTCACAGATAGCAGCTCCACCTTGTACTTCGACTCTGACATCAGGATGTAATACAGGAATTGTGGCTGCAGTTCCGGCGCCAGCACCTATCTATGTCCCGGCTTCAAGTCAAGTAACTGAAAGGCTTATTCAAAACTGCCCTTTTAAGCAAACTGGATATTCTGTTATAACCCCATCAATATCTTCAGCTGTAGATGAAGAAAGGTAAAACGCTCTCTAGGTTTAACAGAAGAAATCTTTCAGATATGTCGAAGTAGTTGCACAGCCTACACTCACTCCAACGCTAATTCCTCCCGTGGTGAGCTTTTTTCCGTATACGCGTCCAAGAATTTCAATTCGCATGTTCTGCAGATACTAAAATAGTGCTAATCAAATAACTGATAAATAATGAACGTGCCACCGCTTCACCGATTCACACGGTAGATTTCCAGCTGTTCGCGACTGCGCAAACAGACTTTAGTCGAAGTCAGAAGTAGAAACTATAATGAAGGGTGTGGTAATGAATGCGGAAGTAGTAAAAAAAATGTTTCAGGTTCAGCCACCAATTGCCTCAAACTATGACGATTATGCTCCACCACCTCCTCCGCCACCACCTCCTGCTCCAATCGCTGAATACAAAACGTCGGAAACGTATCAGCCTTCCGCCGAATACCAGTCAGCCTACGCTCCCAGTTCGTTACAAATTCACATAGATACTTTGACAAGTTCAGAAGAAGCATACGATGAGGGCACAGGCATCCATAGCGGGGCAACAGGCAATGATTATCCAAAGGTCACGAGAAAAGTTTCTACCGAAGGGTTCATGGAACCTCTTAACACGCTAAATAGAAGGAATCTGATATTGAAACGAATGAGGGTAGGGTTAGAGTGCCTTTCATAACTTACAAGTGACACAGAATGTTCGAACAATGAGTGCTTCGATTCCTCACACCAACGCTACTTGCAACTCTAACAAGCTGGCAAATGTGATGGCTAGAGTATGTCGCGACAATTTTAAGTGAATTCTTCAATTTAGGCCATAGTTCCCGACGTGTCTGTTGCCAAACGAATGGTCATGAGATCAGCCGAGCTGGCCTTTGATGGAGCCAAGTAGACATCTCTTAGTCCCTCGTACATTGGTCTTTTAGGTTCGATGTTTTCTGCGCTACGGGGGAGTTCAGCTACAGCATCCACTCGCGGAAATATTGTGAAGTGACACGCGATGAAGTGACCTGTTTTGCGTTCCGCTAAATGCTCCTAAGCTTTGTGTCATGACGTGCAATGTTTGTAGACGTTGGTCTCAAAAATAAATTCTTTTATTGCAAGTATACAATTTTTGACAGGTGTCGGCTCCTTGGACTGTCCTGTCCAGCATCCTCTCCCTGCGTTTCTGCACTTACAAATGCGTAATTCTACGGACGACATATGCCACCTTCTAGGTGAAACTATTTCCACCCTCTGAACTAGTTTCTTTACCAGTTTATAAGCGCATGCAGCGTCGGATTGTTCTTGGCGGAGACGTTGTTCTGTGGGCGTCGACACTGCAACAGGTGCTTCTGCCCTAGTCATTGGGGCGTCAGTTCTAGGGCAGTGCTGGCACACCAGGCTCGTACCTTTCGCCGGTCTCCAACTTTACTACCGTAGCTCTTTTGTTTAGAACACAGCTCCGGTTTTGGTAACAGCTGTACATACTCGCCGTCTTGTTTTTTCACACTTGCAATGCTGCTAAAGCCGCAACCTGAATTAAAAAGGCAATTTACTTTCCTGTCTTAGAGCCCATTTGTTGTGATGAAGTTGCTAACATAGCTTAAGTGTTGAGCTAATTTTAGAATGAACGGATGCGCTTTTGACCTAAAGAACTCATTATGCTATTGGTGGATGGAAGGCTTTTGATCTCATTCTAAGAATGCCGTTTGAACACACTTGTTTTTGGGGGTCGAGTAATGAAGTTGGCTCCTCGCCTACGTGACCTTAACCGTCCAGAATAAGAAGCAGCTTTTTCCGGGATGTACAGCAGGTCTATTTTTGTTCGGCTTTTGTATTTTGTTCAGCGCGCAGCTCGTAAATATCCAAGGCGCTACAATCGCAGTTACGTAATGCGAGCTCACAATATCACGGTTTTTACATCATTCCACAATCATAAATCAAGGTTCTGTATAAGAATCGTATGGCTCATCGACCAGCATCATTTCCAATTTGATTGTTTGTGAGATCTGCTTGCATCTGTCTGTTTATCTCTAGGTCTCCGCCTGAATATGGTCTCCAGCACGCCTCAGAAACCAAGTAGCAGCAAACAGGTGCATCCGGTTGGTATTCAAGCTGCTGTATTATTGTCAGTGTGGTATTGCCACTTAATGACAAGCGTTTCTTTGAGTCTGCAGTCTTCCACGCTAGTGCTACCTCAGCACGGTAGATAACTCTTCTCTTAAGCAGATTCTGCCTGGTTACACCATAACCTCCAGTGTTTTCTAGTTACTTCGCACGGTGACAACTTGGGCAACATGGTGCTGATACCATCCTCCTCCATCATTGCCTTCCAACAGCTCCTCGTCCTTCTCCTGGCCTTTAACGTGTCGTCTGGCACCATGAGTGAGTCCATTTCCCCTTCGATGACATGACTCTTACTGAAAAGCATAAAGGATTAGATGAGAATCAACAAAATGATGACATACTTTTGCAATCGGCAAACTTTCAGTTGTCTACGTGGACCCAGATCCGGATAGCTACGTGATCAGTGAGAAGAAGAACGATTACTTCATTCCCGTAGGTCAAAAAATCGTCCCAATTCAAAATTTCGGATTAAGACAGACAAGCGAAGTGGAGTTTTGATGATTCAACCGGACCAGGAAGATGTCTGTCAGATGAAGGTTATTGGTGGTCACCGTCCACACTTTGGGCACTGTGAGTGATTTTTCTCCAGATAAAACAAAACAAAACTTTTAGTGCTTAATGGCAGCCGCGTGGAGATTCAGCAGGATGACGAGTACGATTTCACTGCAACATTTGTGGAATGTGTCTACAATGACAGACCCTCTTGCCACGGTATTGATACAAAAAGGTTCGTTTCGAGTTTCTTCTGACTGATCGAAGGCGTTTCTCTTTGATGACGCTCACAGTTGCAATACCCTAACATCTGCTTCGAACGAAATGAAGCTGTTCAATAAGCACCTGCCGAAACGTTTAACGGAAAGAGGGGGAGAGGAAAACGTCAATGAAACATGTTGATGTTTTGATCTCAAATGCGTACAAGCAATAACTGTTTCCAGATTTTCATCCGAATGCGTGACAGTATTTGAGAATCGCAGCGCTCATGTGCGTTTGGCTCTCACCACCATGCCTTTTACGGAGGCTCACGTTCGAGTGCCGATTGCCTGCCAGTGCAGACTTCGTAGGGTCCCCAGCATCTTCCAGCGATGACATACAATAATCCACGTGTCATGTATTTATTATCCGATACAGTGATTAGACCACGTTCAATAAAATTGAATTGTTTCCTGAATGTGGCAAAACAGAGACAAGTTGACGTTAAATGATGCCAAACTGAAACCTTACAAAATTGTTTATTCAAAAAAGAAATCTACAAATGTCTATAAGTGGTCCAGAGGTGACAATCAGCAAGAGAGTCGAATTCGAAATCGAGGTCATTGTAACCCGGATAATTTATAAGGTGGTTACCGGTCAACATTCTCAAGAGGATGCGTTGTGTGTGCCAGAAGCTCAGAGATTGTTCTAATATTCAGACACATCTGACAGACTCTAAAGCTCCCACGACCCCGACCAGGACCAGCCTTCAATACTAGGTAGCCGCAAGTCGGACTGTGCACAAAATATACTTTGAACTTATAGAAGGCGACAATAACACATCCTGCCACGGCTTGTTCAAATTTTGGATTAAATCGAATAACGGCACTGAGATCCACTCGTATCTCTCTACTTTGAAAGGGCCACTTCATCTGGCTGACCACTTCTTAAAACTTTTCCAGCTCCCAAGCTACAAACGTTCCGGCAAATATGACAGGAAATTATGGAGCAAAGTCAACAATTGGAATCCATTTTTTTTCGTATTCCATGCCATATCTACGACAAAAACGAAATCCTTTTTCTACCTTCTGGGAATTCAAAAAATTTATTTGACCACTTTTTTCACCTGATCCTCGTCCTCACGAGAGTCCTCTTTCACATTTTCATCCAGTTCTTCTCCACATACCCTAATGGTAAGCTTGGACCGGTGCTTGATGAGAAAACTGTAGGCACGGCTGAGGTGCATAAATGCTCGAGAGTGCATCTAAAACTAGCATGTCGTCTGGATTGGAAATGCAGACCTTTGAGAATATTGCTAGGATTTCTTTTCGTTCAAAAACACTTGAATTCTCCACGGAACGTATTAAAGGAAGCGACCGCTTGGATCTTTTACTGAGAACTTCCTTGTACTGCTAAGCAACTTCTTGGTCCCGGTGTTCTCTTGAAAACCGGGAACCATCATTCGGGCAATTCTCGGTAGTTTGCTAAATGAACTGTACGAATAGATTTTTTCCCTTTTCTAATTCATTGTCACTGAGCTAAACATTTTGAATACGCAGAGAACACTCAACCGCTGCCCCTTTAATACGTGGACGAGGCTGTCCCCGTAGAAATCATCAGGAAATGCTAGGCCAGTTCCGTTCACCATGACAAGAACAGCCTGGAAGATGTCGATTTCTTGAAAAAGAGAAAGGAGACGTTGGTGGGGTGAGGATCGATATATATTTCGGTGATGATTAGTCACATACGAGACGGTGAATCATTTTTTAAAACAAACTTCACCGAATCAGCCCGCCTGACCATCAAGCTAAACCATTTTCTGAGAGAAATATCTCGAATCTAATTCTTCCTAGTCAAAAGACCACTTGACCTAACAGTAGAACCAAAACCAAAGAGCTTAGAAGCTTCTGATTGATTACCAGAGTCTCTTAATGAGTTCCACTGATCGGAGACCTATGAAGACTTTGTCTATCGAGCAAAACTCTGAGCGTTCCGGATAACACATAAGAACTATGTCCAAAATGATTGTCGTGTCCTTGTACCACCTGAAAGAAGGCTATTTTTCTTTACTAAAGCGCAGTGGTGTCCGTCCGTCCGTCCGTCTGTCTGTCATGGTGTCCGCACAATTGCATGTCAAAACTAATACCCAAAAATTCTGACAAGTCATTTCATGTCAAGCGACAAGGTGAAGAGTCGACTGTGAGGGCAACTTTCAGTTACTAGGGAAGCGGCGAAGGCGCCTGTTATCAATACTAAGCCAAACGGGCTGCAAAGCTGCCATCGGCAGCTGGTTTCAGTATATTCCACAAAAATTCACTGCATAGAGTTGCTCATCATTCAAAAACTGGTGCTAGATACAAATTAATGGAATCGACACTTTTCCTTCGTATTTTGCTTGGTAAATCATCGGAACCATGTTCAGTGGTTCAGTAGAAGAATTTTGCATTTTTAATTTGTTCCAATTTCTGTTCCCTTCCTTTCGCGGAAAATAATAACCCAAGAGGATTGCGAGAACACTATTCTCTCTCGGCTGTCGTAGGATTTCTGAACTGTCCCCAAGAAAAAACGGATTGCAAATGAGAAAATGTCGCTGGTCGTAGAATGTCGTTAATCAACGCAAAGTTTATTGTTTGCTGAGCTAATAATTTCGCAGTCTAATTTTAGTCTGGAGCTTCATCCGGCCTGAAATGGATACGTATCTCTTTTTCGGAGTGCTCCTAGCGTTTCGCATTCAAAGCTCCCACGAAAGCTCGTAATGGATGCACTTTTCAAGATTCTGCATTTTCAATTAGGAATTCTAATTCAATGAGCTAAATCCTCCTTCTGCTCAATTTGGTCTCTAATCTTAAGTAAAACAGAATGAAGCCAATGAAGAGACGGAAGAAGAAGACAACATTTATTTTAGCAAAGACCATTTGCACAAAATGACTCAAGAACACGCATGTTAAAATCTACAACTCTCTCTCTCTCTCTCGTTAAAGTACAGAAATGGTAGACCTCTGAGTAAGGTTAACCTCGTAGTGGGGGAACACAGCGATAATGGATAGGCGCTGGCAAGTGTGTTGGAGAGAAAAAAAATAACTACATTCTGAACCCATAGGCTTCCACGAACTGAATAATGAAGTCCTCCTTCTCGCCAGCAAGCGGCTCGTTGTCAAACGTGTCGCATTTCTGGGAACGACCGTGGTTGAGGTCAGCTGAAAACGAAGGTTTTGGTCTAGCCTTCGCATAACAACTTACCATCCAGCCAAAGACCATAATGGCCACCACCTGCACCTATCGAGAGCGAGTCCTTGCTAGAATTGACGAAAAATTGGTTCTCGCCAGTCCAATTATATTGACGCAGTTCACGAGTGTGGGGAACAACACCCGTAAACCTCCACAAAAGGCACGAATCTCCGGTTCCGGTGTAGTGATCGGATGGCCGAATGGCACCGCTAACGACGGCTCCAAAGACGTGCTCCTTCGTGTCTCGAATGATCAGAAGTACTGGCGAGAGATCTTCGTCGAATTCTACCATTTTTCTGGAAAAAAGATGAATGTTTTCCCTGCCTGGATGATTGTTTATACCTGTAGAGAGTAGCCAAACTGAATCCGTGTTTTTCAGAGTTGTAAATATTAACCCAGGGGTAGCCTTCGGCACGTGGCGGCAAAATTTCCATGATCTGAAAAAACATGAGCTAATTATGGCTTTTTATTCGCAACTTTTCTAATAATCTTGCAGCTTAATCTGTTTTTCCTAGGATGTGCCAAATGTTTCCCATTAGCATGGAGTGTCAAGTATCTTTCGCAGGATGGTTTGCTATTTTCAGTGTGAATATGACACTAAACGGATCTGACGAGTGGGATAAGCTGTTTTCCGGTCCCCGTGGGAAGTGGCTAGGGAGTTCCAGTAGCTCATTAACCAGAAAAGTCTTAGTATTTCAATCACAGTTTACGTCACGTGCCAAGGCAACACAACATTCTTTCTGTTTTTAGATCAAAACGCTAATGAAGTTGAAGGACAAAGCTTGAGTTCGTGGAAAGCTTTGACCAATAAGACTGAAAGATTCCTGTCCTGTGGCTAGGACCCGAAATTTCCACCAAAACATTTAGCCCAACCACAATGGACTACTATGGCAAATATTTTGTGCAGGCACGCTTCACAATGTGCTTGTCTGTTTACGGCAGCACTAAGGCAAATAATTACTGAAGGGCTCATACCTGTCGGATCATTAACTCGTCGAGGATTTGGGAAGAGGAGGCTCCTTCGGGGATCGGGAGCTCCAGTTGGTCGATGTCGTCCAGTGAGAGTCGTCGACACATTTCCGATACCGTTACAAGTTCCCATTCTCTGTTCAGCAAGGAGGATCCGAAGAGTGGGGCAGACTTCTCGTCGCCTGAAAAATACATGTATTACTATGGCTCTAAAGTTTGTTGGCCTCTGCTCACTCTGTGAGTTTTTGGCAGATCAACTGCCTAATTTGAGGACATTCTAGCACGCGAGACTTCCGCTAAGATATACTGGCTCGCGCTCACTTCCAGCGCATAATGGGTCTTGATAGACCATAAAGGAGACAAACACCCTTTAAAAAGCCTTTCAAAACGGATAGAAACAAGTACTCGAACCCGTTAAGTACGAACCGCGAAAGATGTCAATTTCGTGGTCGATGACCTCGCCTATGGTTGAAACCATTTGACTTAGACGTCGCTGACTGATTTGTCGAGCTTTGCCGAGAGGGACCGAGAGACGTCGGACAGAAGCACCCAAATTCTTCAAGCCGTCGTCGGATGAGGCCTGGCTGACTGTAGAGGCCAGTGAGGTGGTGGAGGTTTGAACTTTGTTAATCAGTCCGCTCAGCATCTCGGGGGGAAGGGTGTGGATGCGAGAAGCTGAGCTGAATCTAGAAACTGCCAAAGGCACAATGCCACAGAAGAGGGCGGAGCCGTCGCTACGCATAAAAACATCCAATGGGAAATGCTCTATATGAGCTAGAGTAACAACGTTATGACTTGATATGCGCCAGAATGGGCGAAATTCTTCAACGAGTCTCTAGCAAGCAAGCTAATATTGGGAGCAATAGAGGCATTAAATTAGTTACGCGCTGTTTATACGGAGCAACAAGAAGGAAGTGCAGTGACCAATTGTTACCTAGCTGAATATATTAGCTACATTTGCGAATAACTGGAAAGCGATGTTCAAATCTTGCATGAGATGTTGCATGAGTCCCGGCCGTTAGATTGCAATTAAAATTAGACCAAAAACCAATCTCTCGCAATACTTACCGGGGATTATGAACTGCTGGTTAGGATACAAGGACTGCGAGCGCTGTCTCTGCATCAGCTGTTTCTTTTTCTGTAGACGGTTTTGCGCAAACATCAGAGGTCGCTGGAAAAGCTTGGCTACGTCCACTGTTGGAGTAGCAGGCGTTTCCACCATTGGAGTCTCTAGAATGTCAATCGGCTCAGCGGATTCTTTCCTTATAATAAGCGGCTGTCCCCATCGCAAGTCTTCCAACGATTGTCGAGCCGGTGTTCCGAGACCCGAGTCACTGGACGATACAGGTGATCGACTGCCATTGCTTCCAGCACGAGAAGAACTGGCAGACGTTTTGCGTGGGGTTGAAGAGTAAAACTGTTGATGAATGCCTTCCAAAGGGTCTGATGTAGATGGAGCCGTCTCGTCTCTTACGGAATTACGTCTCTGCTCCTCGCAATCATGCATCAGTTGCTTAACATCATAGGAAGTCAGATAATTTGGAACACTGCGTCTCGGCTCTCCATGATGGGACGGAAGTGCTGTGGAGCTGCGCGGTCTAGTCTGCGGAAGGAGCTCGTTTGGAGATTTCAGAGTCGAACTGCGGGGTCTACCCTTGGCAATAGGTGCGGGATGCTCAGTAGATGTACCTGATCCCATAGTATATCTATAACAGATGCCTTTCGTTTTCGAATCGAGAGTAAAGTGAGAAGAGAAAAGATTGAGGCTTATTACGAAAAGATGGATTGAATTATTGCACAAGGAACAGGAGGCAAAAGGGCAAGCCCTAAGGGTACGGAAGTTGCAGTTCTGAATGTCTGCCCGACAGGTCTGGATGTTTTTGAGGCAGAATAGTTATCTATAGTCGGGGTCAGAGGCTTAACCATAAGCCGGCAAGATTCAACCCCCTCACATGACAGGTTGATAAGAGGTTTTAATAAAAATTGTACAGCAATGTTGCCAAACAGTAGATTACAATATATATGGCAGGAAGAACTCCGCCCTCAAAATTAATATGATAATCTCGTGAGAACCACCCAACTGATAGTACCGCACCATATGGGACAATTTCAACGATCCGGCGGGGATTTTCGAGCCCGCGGGATTTATAAAGTTCAGATGGCCAAACAATGAAAACCCGAGCTGGTGTGATTTGCTATTATCTGCTGGTCTTTAATGAAACAACACGATCGCGAGACTTATTGTACTTATAGAGCTCAAGTTACGTTACTGTAATGCACTTTTGTTTACGAAACAGTCGCAGGAAATATCAGAGATTTCGTAATATGGGCAGAAGAATTGGTTTGGTTTCCGGGGAAATGGAGCACTGAATGCGATAAGTTATCAGTAAAGAGCTTAAGAATAACATATTAGCTACTTTCGGGTTGGCTCTCCAAAATACCAGAAAAAATAGTCTTGGATAGGTAGCAAAAGATCATCGAATCGAAAGTAATCGCTCAGCGGGCAGGAATTTTTCGCAGCGACCATTAAAAGGCTGAGCGATGTCTGAACAGACGATTCACAAATGTAAACTTTCGCGCGGACTGGGGGCAGTAGTCGAAGCCACACACGCGACTGTCGTATACACAACTTATTGAAAGATGTGGACAATTCATCTTGGCACATGACTTTGAGTACGACGGACCCAAGAGGACCTCTGCACTCTGGAAGAGAAACAAACAAGAACCAGCCGCATCTGCAAGACAGACAAAGTGGTTTGTCCTTATTGGAAAAGATGACCTACTATGCAACCGATAGTAATGTTTTCTGCCTAAAACTGATCGCCTTAAGGAGAAGAGAAATAAGATTGGACCGCAGATAACGGCGGTCTGAAAATGTTCTTGGTGAACCCTTTTTTCGGGCGCTGTGGTTTGTGTAATGTCGTTAATAGGCGATGAGACAATCGGTATTCTTCAAGCTTCAAAGACTTTTGACAGAAACATGCTTGATCTGACGCAACCAAAGTTTAGGTCAAAGAGAGGTGAGTGAACTGCGGCACAGATCAGTTTTCGGGAAGCGGCAAAATTGAACTATTGGAGGAAATGTTTTGTGCCAGTTTTGCAAAAGAGAAGGATAATGACTCTGTGTTCATTTACAGGAACATGTGATCTATAAATGACACTTAATTGCCTGCTGCCAAATTTGGAACGAAAACAAGGTGTGTCATTAAGTAGAATAGGAAAATGTTCTCACGAATAGAATCCCGAACAATGAAACTGATAGGAATTGCGCGACTTCAGAAGATAAGATAACATGAGAAGAGTCTGGTCAATAAAAGATCGGCAAAAGGAGGTGCGCAACAAAAATTTCGGATCTCACACCCGGGCAAACCGGGTTTGTCTAAAAGAAGGTTAAGGAAACGACCGATGCAGATTACAGAACGGCTGATTCATGCACGATTATATAGCATCTGGAACCTTATCAAAAAATATGACGTGACCAACTAGGAAAAGATAATCAACAGAAACTTTAGTCCTGAAATATTTCGAGACGGCAGGCCATTTTCGAAGAAACATGACGTAACTGTGATCGGAACAAGATCTTGTTCACACGGCGAGAAGAGTCTAAACTCCAGTCGGAAACACTGAACTTTTTTAGATGATGACTTGACACGCTAAAAGATTGATGCAAGGAAAACAAGGCGCATTGTTCTCGTGAATTCTAGACTGTGTCCTATTATCTGAGGCGAAGCCGGTTTGGACCGAGGCGAACGGCGCGCATAAAATCATATGCGACGAGGGTCATTGGGAGGCCTTCGATAATCCACATCAGACTTATGAACACACATATATCCGATACTATTGCACAACAAACGCTCGTCATTTGTTGACGGGAATCTTCTATTACGGTCTCGGGATCAAAATAGTACTGAGTGGTGGACTGGTAGGAAAGAGAGAAGAGTGTTGGTGCGTTGCCTAATTTATGTCCGTCTTAAAGACGAGTTTTATATTGAAAAAATTGGCGCAAGAAACTTATGAAATCTGTACACTTACTTGAGTAAAGTCATAACCCGCATTTCAGCAAAGCTGATAAGGAATGAGTGGAATAGGGAGAGATCAAATGGAATTCAACATCCGGTCGCAGTGTTCGAACGCTTGTTTACAAGCCATTCTCGCCATGCAGTAGCACGAGCCAGTTATTCCGGTACAATTTGACCAGTGACCCTCACGCTATCATTTTTCCTACCGTGCCGAACAAGTCATGTGCAAAAAAAACCAACCGGTCAGGCTCTCATCGGCTGACGAATCCAGGATGATGAAGCCGCGGTCCTGCTTGAGGACTCTTGAGGCTGAGGGGGCTGCGCGTCTTCGGAAGCTGCCGTGTCCTGAAATTTGCTCGCGTTTTAAACAAAACAAGCATAACCGAGATTTTTTGTTAGACCGCTTAACGATCCGAACCCAGGTCGCTCGGGCCTTAGCAGTACACCAACTTTGAAAGGCTCTATACTGATAGAGAGCCGACTCGCGTTTCAGAGAATAGAGTTGAGTTTTTCAGATCTAACTATTTTTTTAGTATGTTGCTATCATTCTTTACAAAAATGTAAACTTTCGCTAGTTGCAACACACATCCAACAGCTAATAGTGGATTGGTATGATCGCGATCTAGATTAGCCATGCCGTAAACTCAAAGAACCAAAATAACAGAAACTAACCAATCCGTATTTTTCCGGTGACCACTGAAGGAGAAAGTGGTAGATGTTATCTGCCTTGTTGCGGGGAACAGCAAACCTGGAAACCGAAGGCGAAGTCCCAATTCGTGACAACAACCTTACCAGAATTCTCTTTTCAACTTGTTTCCAAAGGCTACTTCCTCGTCGTATGAGCTCACAGAAGTACTAGCGGCTGGGGATGATCCTGAACAGTTCCTATTTTTTAAAATGTAGTAAAAATGCATTGTATTTACAAAAAAAAACGAAATAATTTGTGCAAAAGGCATGAAGCTAATGTCCCCCAGGTTGTGGGAGGTCAAAATCAATACGATGTCGAGATGTACTGAAGCTCGGTTGAGCGGGGGCAAACAATGCGTTTACCCATAAAATGGACTTCCAAACAGTTATTTTTACAATAAAAATGAAGGAAAAACTCACTTTTTGGCTTTCTTTTCCTCGTAAGCCTTACAGCCATATAATAAGGCAAAACGGGTGAGGAAACCTCGGTGTCTGAAGAATTTGAGCGTCCGATTAGTTGGTCGACGGGGGTGAATAGATCTGGCATTTCTTCTGTGGAAGTAGCACAGACGAACCTTCAAGTTTTTAGTCGCAAAACAAAAACTGTAGACTTACACTCCAGCCTTATGTCGGGCATCATCGCGGGCCTGTTGGGTTTTGAGTTTCAATCCTTCCAATGTGGCCAAAGACTGCTCACGTTTCAACTGGCTGGCACTTCTCTGCTCCTGAAATCAGAAATAAGGAGACGAAAGAGGAGATGGGCTGATACTAACCGTCATGATTAAAAGATGCTGACCCTGGGGGATAAAACTGTCGATGGAAACGCTATAATTGACGTAGCGTTTAGACGAGTGTGACTGTGCCACGGTCAATTTAGTCCACTAACTATCGGTGTACTGTTCACCGTGGTGTTCAGAACTTTGATTTCTGGCTATTAACATAAAAAATAAACGCGTCACCTCCTCGTTTTGAATGCCTTCGTTTCACTCACTTCACTAATCAAGTTGTACGTCCGGCTTCGCCGTCGGAACGGCCGTCGGAAGCGCATATTGGCTCTCGAGCTAAAATGATGAGAACGCAATAAAATAAGATGCGATTTAATGTAATGCGGCAACCAAGAAAGTCGACTTCGAGAAGAAGAAGCGAAAGCAGGAACGGTCGTGGAAAAACACGACGGACTAGCAAGCAAATCTTATGAGGCCATTTTGAGAAAAACACTTTGCTTTTGACCAAAAGGAGGTCAGTAAACCACTAGGGGGGATTTGCACACCGGTTCTCTGAGGTTTAACTCAATCCGATTGATCTGAGCGCGTTTCTCAAGGTCATTTGAACTATGCCCATCCATGGATCCAATAGTAAAAACAGGTCTGACCTCGATTGTGAACATTTCTTGCACTCCGTTGATGCCGTCGTTGACTAGATTGGTTCCAATGTCGACGACTTTACCAGGAACTGAGGCAACAACATCGGCGGCAGCCTTGGCTTGATTTCCAACCACTTTAACACTGGTCTCAAGTCCCGTTTGGAGAGTATCTATAGAGATAGAGTAAGTTTTATATATTAGACTCTCACCAGCGGCACTTTTAGTATGTGTCACCACTCCATGAGCAACAGTTTTAGTTCCCTGAACAGCAGTTTGAGCAACTCTTTCAGCACCCTGAGTCACAGAAGAATGTACAGATTTTGCTCTCTCACTGAACTGATCATGTTCAAAAGTAAGCAGATTCTCACCTTAATGTCCTCCCAAGTTTACCAAATGATCGTCTGGCTGCATTTGGTGAAAAGCGGGAAATTCCCTGAGCTGGTGGAGCATCAAGTTCAGAGAACGAACGAGGTCTCTCATCAGCTGCAGCCGCGGAGGGACTTCGGCTTCGAACAATTGAGGATCGCGATGCGCCTGAAGCGTTCAATGAAAAACTATTAAAGTCGCTTACTTTTGTGTTCTGTAATGTCGCTGACAGCCCTTTTGCGTTCTCCGTCGTCAGGCGACTCGTTTTCTGGTCCTCCACGAGCTTCTTCAGTTATTGAGGGAAGCTGAAGATCGCTGCCTAGTTTAGGGTTCGGTGAACTCGTTTCGAACTAAAACTGCAGTAGAAACATTGGTATGTCAACATACCTGTTCTTCACTGGAAAAATCATCCGAATCTATGGGCTCACATTGAAAAGAAACCTTTTCTTGTTCTTCACTCTTCTTCTCCGGGCTTTTCACATACTCCGGATTGAAGATTTCCCTCTTTTTGTCATCGCAATCACCCGTAAGGCCAGTAATCTCTTTATATACACTAACAGCTACAATTTCATTGACGCTGAAAGAAAAAGAGATAAGTGACCCGAGAAAGAGCTTACTTGGCTACCATTCCGTATAAATCTTGACCCTTTTCTTTGACTAAAGGATGTGTGACATCGGGATCAAACATGAGACAGTTTGGTGTAACCAGAAGAGTTCCAGAAACTGTTCCATCTGACTCGGTAACTTGTTTTACCTAGAAATTGTCTTTTTGAGGCATCTAATTGTAAAAGTACCTTGACTTTGAGAAAACGTTGCAAACAGTCGGAATCGGATTCGTCTGTCGAGCCCATTGGGACGCTACCAGCACGTGCGACGGCAGTTCGTTGTGCCGGTACAGCTCCACCGGGACCTTTTCGAATGCCGTCGGCTAAAAAGAAGAAAGCGATGAGCGAGAAATAGACAGAGAAGCGTCCAAAGCCACCGAGTTATTCGCAGTCTGGCCGCTTTTATTGTTTCCTATGGACACGGTGCCCGCTTAGAAATCGATGGAAACTCACACGAATGATTGGACGATTGATGTACCTTGGCGACGCCCTGATTCGCCTGTTCGAAGACGTCATCCGAGGAAGGTACAGGCACAACAATTTTTTGTCCCGGGAAGACCTGGAACGCAGGCAGGTTAACAAGCAGATCAATCGACATTAGTTATTCATGCTAAAACGAACTTACCATACGAGAACTCATCCGATTTAACTTCATCAACTCGCCCACAGTGCAGTCATGTAGTGCTGCGATACGCTCAAGCGTATCAGACCCGTTTACCGTATATTCCATCTGAAACTTCTTCATTAAAAAAAACTAAACTGCAAAATGAAGCAAAAATGACTGTAGGACAGGAAACTAGTAGCTAAAAGTTTACATTTCTTAAAACTGACCAGGTCACATTGAAATTCCTGTATTAGATGTCAAATGAAGCTAGTCGTTATTATGCAAATAATGGCATCCTCTAAGTACATGTACGCAACAGTTGTCTACAGTAGATAAATATTGTGTCAACATCATATAACATAAGAAATTTCCAACTTTTTATAGGAAGTGACTATTAAAAAAAGGGAAGCAAAATGTTTTCATTTTTAAACGGCGCTTAAGTACAAGGGAAAGCAACTGGAAACGGTCTATCGATTGGCCCCGTACAGATACGAAAAACTGGCACATAGCTGTGTGCGCCAATTGGTCTTTTGCTTTATTATCGCAGCTCTGGACTGTTTTCCTAGCTTTCGTGGAAAGGGGAAGCTCTTTTGCAGTTCTGGAATTGTACACAGAGCATCCAGCCGTGTCGGTAAAGGAATGCAATTTTAGGGGATGGAACCTCCGGGCTGATTGGCTCAATTCAGCAGTTTTTTTTTTCGGGGCACGCAGTGTTCGGAAGTTCTCACAATCTATGTGCTTTAACTAATCTTCCTGGCTGATGAGCCACAATTTACTGTGCTGTATATAAACTACGGATTGCCGAATTAGTTTTGACGGGTGGCGCGGAGGGTCGATACATTCTCCGAGAATGCAACTTGTTTTTGAAAGGGCCACAATGCGGTGCAACGCACACACATGACTTTCTGCCCCTCAAGGTTCGGTCACAAGAAGGCGCATCGTTGCCTAGATATATCACCAAGAGAAGACGTCACGGCACAATAATAACATGATTGGAGTATGTCATTTCCTTTTTCCATATACAGGAAGTTGGAGATGTGATGGCAAAACTCGCAATATAAACAAACGTGGCAGATCATGTGTCTGGGGTCGGTTCAACTAGTTTAAACTTTGGACATCGTTGTTGCGTTCCATACGATCTTCTCTAGAGAATAATTATATTATCGCCTAAAAATTGGCTCCAATATCCGAGAGCATTTAATATGGCGCGCCGCTAGACCACCCAGATGGATAAAAAAAAGTGGAAGTGGCGACACACTGATGCTTTAGAAGACGCGAATCAATGCGAAAGCCCTTGGAAGAACATCGCCGTGAACTAACTTACGAAAAGAAGTAAAGAGCACGCGACCTGCACTCTTACCTTCCCTGTTTTTGACTTTACCACATTGGCACGTTTCCGCGGCTTATGTCAGCTCCGATTTTTCTTCGAGACGATTCTCGAAAAGCTGCGATTAATCACGCCCAAATGCTCATAGAAGGAAATTATTCACAACTTTGTGCTTCTTAGGTCCTAATGCGCCAAACTTATTCAAATGGTTGTTTAGACATGTGAGCTTGTTCTTTGCTCACTTGCTCCGACACATCTTCTCCATGAAGATCATTGTGTTCTCAAGCTTGGCCTTGTTTCGCATGAATTCGTTAGTCACTGGCCTGGAACAATCTCACATTCTTACTTTCTTACAAAAAATGCTAGCCTCTGTAGCAAAGAACCAGAAACGAAGTAAATGGTGCGTAGAACTAGCGTACGGTAGCTAGGAGCCCTGGAATGGCTCCAGTAACCAAGAGATATGATCCACATTCAACGCCCGTAATGTGCAATAGAGTCGTTCATTTAGGTTCGGCCTTACTGCTCCTCGTTCCCTCGACAATGAACTCGCATCCACTCTCTATCCGAACACTTTTTGGGTAACAAGGCCGCCGCTCCGAAATCCATCCCTGGGGCGATGCAAATTAAAAGAAACAAGACTTCTTTGCGAGACAGATTACTGGACTACCCGGCTTTCCGGGCGTCTTGTGCGTCATTTAATTAGAATTTCTGACGTGAGTAAGCATCCGTGTTGAGAATAGGCTTGCACTCGCGTGAGCCTTCCCGAAGAAGATTATGGTATACCTGTTATGATCGAGCCGGAACCCACTAGAGTCTAATATGCACTGTTACCTGAAAGGCTGGAAGAGCAGGTGCAGATTGTATTTCTGGCGGATCTGAGGTTGACGAACGAAAGCGACTCGGCGACAAACTTCGAAGACTTCCGAAACGAAAACGACTAATCGTATCCGTTAGCATTCTGAGAAGGGAACTGTCAACAGATTGAAACGAGGCTCAAAACAGTGAAACTTCAAAGGAACAGTATGAACCAGAAATGGTTTTTGATGCAAATGTGAAAGGGTGCTGAGCCGATACACATGAGGAGAGTGCCATCACATGGAATAAGACTGCCTTTTGTTGCACTGGTCTTCGCTCCGTATGCGTTCTCGGCGCTAGGGGCAAAATTCGTTTTGGAATAGAGAGCTGAGTTCGAAAACCACACTGGGAACAAAAGATACGGGTTGAGAGCACAAAAGGCTTGATTTCATTTAAAACGGACTCAACAATCTTTTAGCTCCCAAAAACGTTAACTAATAGAGTGACAGTGAATGAGCTAAGATTGAGATCTTCCAGTGCTCTCTCCGGGGAAGCCCTGAGCGACATGCTGTCTATCCAAGAAAGTGGTCGTCTTGAAAAGAATTACTGACTTCATACGCGAGAGCTTAAAAAAACCTAAATCTTGGATGTCAGTGTAGGCTCCTTGGAATAATCGTATTCAAAAGAATGCCCGGTGGTCCAGGAAAAAGGGATCTCCCCCTGTCACCAATGTAATACGAGAGGTAGTTTGGTCTTTTCTATGAAATCGGAGAGCACATGCAATCCCCCTCATTGAGCATTGGTGAATCTCTTTCCTAGAAGAAATGGGAGGGAAAATGAGAAAAGTCAAATTCATCAGGGAGGGAATCGGCGGCGCCTGAGAACGACTTGTGGGAGACTGGGATCTGAGAAAATCACAGGAAAAGCAAAGCACCACCTGAATGGGCACTGATGATACACTACACACATACGTTGCGTCTTGATTGTATGCAAGTCGGAGAGGCTTGCACAGACTAATTAGCCTTATCTCCTAGGTTTCCAGATGCGCTGTCAAGTGTTCGAAGAAGGCCACTGCGTGTCAGCACAAGTGGGAAATGAAGCTCATACTTGAGGATTTATTCACGATCAAGCTTGCTATATTCCCCAGCAAAACAAGTCATCGAGATGGATCTGTGTTAAGCAGCATGACACAAAGTTTTTACTAAGGAAGCGAGCATGTTGGAGGCAGAGGCACTGATACCCTTTAAAAGCGGCATTTTTTATTTAGCAAAATCAGCTCGTTTGTTTCTAATCCTCCCCACGTGAGGCCATGAATAGATCCGGATTGCGAGTCTTCTCACTGACGTAAAAAGTGAGAACTCGTACATCAAAAACAGTAGATGTTGCAAGCTCTGTCAACAGATTCAAATGTCAATTGGTTTTGTATTACACTTGAAAAAACCAACGGTTTCTCCATAGTGATGTCCTCGAATGAGTCTCGACATCACGGATCATACCAGGAGCTGAAAGAAAATCAATTAGACAGGCTGAACAAAGCGCGAAGACGATCAAAACTTTGTCTTGTGGGAGAGATAAGCCGAACGCGGTCATTGAAAAGTACAGAGCAAACACTATCGCTGAAGGACAGGGGAAGAAATGGTCAAAGACACACGTGTCAATAAAAACCAGTTATTGCCACTTTTTACCCCTTAATCAAAGTTTGTCTTCAGCTTCAGCAAGGTCAATAGGCCACCTGGAGTTCCGTATTGCTGGTGCGATTTTCGCAGCTATTTCCTTTCTTAAGCTGTTTGTCCAGCTCACAGAGATCGTAAATCCACACGGGAGTTATTGATAGTGTGGCCGAAAAGAGCTCTGTCCAGCGCTTCTTTTTAATAGGCAAACATAGCGGTGTTCGTGAGTTTGTTTGGAGTGTTGGCGCCTCAAGTGAAACTGGACACCTGGGGGCCATCCTTCGGTCAGTTGCCGCCAAGACAGTCCAGGATGACCGTATTCCTAATTTCATTTGTTTTATTAGGCACTATTTTGGTGAGCGGTCACCGCTTCGGCCCACCGTCTTTTCCTCAAATGGTTTGTGTGATATTTGCTATTGGAACTGCCCTGTTTCAGAGGACCTTACCTTCGATTGCTCCATCAGCATCATCTGGTATAGCCAGGACGGATTCCCTTTTTGATTACACCGGAAGAGTATTCATCTCTCCTACACTTTTCGTATAACTTGTTTAGGATGACCCAGACTATCCGGAAGAGCCCACGTTCAAAGTAGTTCAGCCAAACTTTGGAATTCCACGAATTTCCATGCCCTACATTCCACCACCACGTACTGCTCCTTCAGCTCCTCAACCAAGTCTTCCCATTGCTCCTCCGCGCATTCCAGTTACTCCAGCGGCTCCAGTGGAACCTGTTCCCGAAATTCCTGAAATTCCTGAAGACTATCAGCCAGTACCAGAGCCCGTGCCCACAACAGGGAAACCGGCCGAGAAGAGCACCTCTTTTGAAATTAACTACTGCGACAAGGTTTGACTTTGAAACATTGTTACTCTTTCATTTAGGTTGAATTTCCTGACGAAGTTCTGGGATCATATGGGCTGGAACGATTGGACTACTTTATTTGGAACACAACCTGCTCTGACATTTTCTTCCAGTGTTCAATTGGAGAAACATTTTTGCTTAGATGCACGTCTCCAGACCAGGCTTTCGATAGAGCAACAGGGAACTGCAACTTCAGAAACGCTGTCAAAGTTTGTCCGGAATACGACCACGTTATGCATTGCTGTAAGTGCTGTTCTTAATAGAAATTTTTTTTATTCCAGCCATTAAAGAGACGTGTACCGAGCAAGAGTATGCCTGCTGCTCACTTCCACAACAATGTTTGCCGCTATCCAAGCGTTGTGATGGACATGCTGACTGCACCGATGGTGATGATGAGAACAACTGTCGTAAGTCCTTTGAATTACGCCTAAAATGTTTTCAGCATCATGTGCCAAGGACGAGTTTGCATGCGTTAAAAGTGGAGCATGTATCAAGGCGGGGAAAAGGTGTCTTTTCACTATACTCTAGCAAAAATATCTTAAGATGTGACGGTGTTGCTGACGACTGTGGGGATGGCAGTAATACTGATGAAATAGGATGTAGCCGGAATACGAGTAAGTAACTTTGTGAGCAGATGTCATAAATAACTTAAGCCTGTGTCGGAAAGTTCATGTGTGGCGAGTCAAGGGAAGGACTGTCCTGCATTGACTGGGAGAGGCACTGTGACGGAACCAAGGACTGTTTTATGGGAGAGGATGAGTTAAACTGCCGTAGGTACAAGAAACCTTGTAGACAAAAACTTACTTGCAGGTACCCAATCCGAAACTGGAAAGTATCTCCTTTGTGAGAACCAAAAACAGTCTGTACAGAAGCAGCACTGGTGCGATGGTCGCAGCGATTGTGCCGACGGTTCCGATGAAAAGTATTGCTACTAACTATTTATTTGTGTGCGTATTTATTATAAAGAAGTTTATGTTCAAAGCTTGGCCCTCGGCTTCAAACTCTCCAGAAAACGATCGACAAACATCATGTACTCTTTGGGAGTTCAAAATGATTGACATGGTTAGAATCTTCAACGGTGTTGTAAAAAAGACATGCAAACACCAGTAAGTGCAAAAACTGGACAGCACATCCGTTCTTCAACTGTTCTCTCGCAAAATTGAGTGTGGTTCTAAATTTGCTTTAGATTATGAACTATCAAACTTGAACGCCATTTAGTGCTAACAAATAGCAGTCTCTGGGCAAAAACTTTCGGAAAATGGCAGAACTTCTCGTTTTCAGACAAGACGAAGTATGGAACTCGGGCTGAGTGTGAATACTTTGTCAAGTACTCGTAAGCACTCCATTCGGTCAAGCTCATTCTCGTCGAGCGCATAAGAGCAAGTTGTAACAAAGAAGTTTTAACGAAAATCCTACTCAGTCTACTGTGCAAACCAACAATCTGAAGGTTTTGCTGTAGGCCTTGTAATATAACGTGCTTTTCACACCGAACCATCCTTTTTTCAAGTCGTTAGCATGTGCGTGTCCCCAGACGTCAAAGAATTCTCTCAAAGTTGCAAAACCTTGTCCCACAGGACAGATGAAGTTTTAGTTGAAACAGAAGACGTGAATGTAAATGCCTGTCGAAATGAATTCCTCTAGTTTTCTCTAAAACTCAGTAGTGATGGCCTACATTACCTACATACCTACTACTAAAAAAACACGACGTCGGCCGGTTTGGCCACCCAAGATGAAACTGATAGTGTGGTGTCGGTGCCAGGCAGTCGTTTTTTAGGCGCACAAACGTTGTACCACGAAAGAGTTTAGAAAATTGTATTCCTATACCTCGAATTGCGCTTCAACCGAAGGTTTGAAGTTTCGGATAAGCTATAATCCTACCATAATAGCTACATTGGCAAAAAAAGAAGGTTGGAAACGGATACGGCACAAAAGTTGCTTACCCATTGCTCTGCCATATTTTAGCATACATGTGCTGAGGCCCCAGCGAGCACCAGAATAACTATGACAATGTCCAGGTCGCCTTCAACCTCCGGGTAAACAGCGTTTACCCGGAGGTTGACGAACCGCTGGCGTCAGGAAAAGAAACGATGCGACAAACTGTGGGAGTCACAAAGTGATTATCAGAACTGTCTTGGGCGTACTGGGTGGACCTGACAAAAAAGTGTGCCTGATAACTTGTTGTGAGGCTTAACTGACATTCAGACTGTCCAGAGATGCGTTACCTTCAGCGCTGTGAGCTTAATCGCCCATAGGATGTTTATAACTGTTTTTCTTGTTCCAAACTCTAGCACTAGTTTTTATCGATACGCGCCAATTTATTCCTCTGTCTCCCAGTGGATTCTCCTGTTCGCACTATCGCCCTCTATTGGCGATTCCTATTGTTGAATATATAATCAAAGATACTCAAAAATATTTTTCATATTTCCGCGTGATCATTTTTTGTACCAGAATTCAATGTTGTATATAAGGGTTTACTTCATTCTTTATACATAGATGTCCTTGGGATTATGATATTTGTTATAGCTTCTGAAAGAAGTTCTCAGTTCATATGTATAAATTGCAGAAGCAATTGACTCCATCACACAAAATCTGCAAAACGTTAATTTTCAATAAAATGACAAGTGTTACCCATCATGGCAGTCATGGTTGGCTCCTTCTAGTTCAATAACCAATACAGAGTTAGACCCCTTCACCAAAAGGGGTGCTGGTACATACAGTGTCATCTGAATATGCGTTGGTTTTGCGTAAGGCTTATATAGACCTGAGGTCCCAGTGAGGACCAGTATCTGCCGAGATTGTGCCCGTTAACTATGACAACACCTTTGCCCCAAGCTGTAGTGTCAATAAAAGTGTCAGCAACTTCATCCACCTCCATCTCACCAAAATAGACTCCGTGATCTCCGGCGGGAGCATTCTGAAATAGTGTGAATTATTTCCTGGATAACAACCATCCGGTACATTGTTCGTAACCGTTTGATATTTGTTGATATCCAGAGGAAGTTCCATTGGGCAATGGGTCCAGTTGGTCAGTTCTTTGCCGTCAAGATACACACTTGATAAAATACCCTACAATGATGTGATTAAGCAAAACATTAGCATGCCTTGTGATCGTTGATAGTCTCGTACGTCTGACGTCCCTGATTCTCCACCATGATGAACAACATCTTATTCTTGGGACAAGTGTTCAGCCTGATTGATCGTACTGTCACATTGTCGAGGCGATTAACAAACGTTCCCTAGAACAGACTTGCCTTCTTAGATCTCGATTCCGTACCTGATAGATTTTGTCCAAGTACACATATCCGAAATCCTTCAGATTGGGGATAGTCAGATTTTTGCCACATTCAGGAACGCGCTGTAATGTTAAGGTCATACTTAACTATAGTTATACACCGTGTAGTACATGACATATCCAAGAGGATGGTCTATTTGTTCGAAGGATTGCGGATGCTCTGACTGGATGCAACTTTTTCCTGAGGAGACCGTCTCCAAGTTGTCCACATGTTTCAAACGGAGGGTGCCGTATGCCCGTTTGCTGAAAATTAGATAAGAGGGGTTACGATCCTTGTTACGTAGAGTTCGAAGGAATTGAAATGGGCGCATTTGGCCAGTTTGGAATTGACTTGATCCAGTTGCGAATCGCCACATAGTTTCTTGTGACATCGCCAGCTTCAGACATTGGAGCTCCGTAATCATAAGACGTCACACAGGGAGCGTTCACTTCGGCCCCATTCCAAAATCCAAAGTTCGTCCCGCCGTGAATCATGTAGAAATTTATGTTTGCTCCCATGTTGAACATGACTAAGCTTAAATAAGGAGATTCGGAGAAATCATACGTTTTGCAGAGTCGACAATAGCTCTGCCAGATGGAAGGTCCTGACTTTTCTGTCCCCATAGAAGAAGCCAGCCGGGGTAAAACTCAGAGTTGACAAGAGGACCTTTAAATACGTTGTGATTTGAGTGGAAAGCAAGGCACCTTTTCCCTGTGGAAGATACTTCCTCTGGGCATCAAAGGCATTTTTGATGCCCTGCTCAGAGGAGGTACCAAAATCGACAGTCGGGTATACATCAGGGATAGCTCCACATTTGAGATAACCTTCCGATCCGCCATCGGCTGAACGTTTTCTTTGTTTACACAATGTTTTCCCTACTTGTGTACAGAACAACATTATTTCCAAGATGTTTTCTCGTCAAGTCACGCAGCCATACCGTGTAGGTTCTGTAACAGTTTGTGTGTTCAAAAAAGGTAGAAAATCACCTATCGCATGCGTCGTAGCTACCGTACTCGTTTTCAATTTGAACCATGAGAACTGGACCATTATTTTCTCTCAGCATCGGCTTCACTATCGGCAAAAGCACATTGAACCATTTTTCGACTTCCTGGGTGAACCTGCAAACACATTAAGTTTCAATGTTTGTTTATTTCCCGACCTCTGGTCACTAGAACGTTGTTTCATCTCTCCCTTGTTCAACAGCCACCAGGGTAGACCTCCATTCTCCCATTCTCCACAAATGTAAGGGCCAACTCGTAGAAGAGTGTACAATCCCTTAAAAGTATCTTTAAGCGAAGACTCTAAACGTACGAGACTGTTTGCAATTCGACTGAATTCGGTAAAGTTATGCTGTTCGTCGAATTTGTATCTTAAAACAAAGATAAGGTTAAAGACAGAAACAATGCCTACTTTCCTTCCTCCAACTCGTGGAAATTCCATGGGATGTAGTATTGAATGGCATTGAACCCAAGAGCACGAACTTTTTTCAGCCGATCCATCCATTGATTTGGATGAATACGAAAATAGTGTATAGATCCGGAGATGTATTGGAACGGTTTGCCATCCAAGATGAAACGGTTGTGGTCATAGTCAATAGCAAAGGAAGGTCTGGCCAAAACATTTGAGGTCAAAAAAGTTACTTACTGTGTCCGGGAAGCAAATATTGATGGAATCAGTACCAGCAGGAAGTGTAATAGGAGGCGCATTGGGTCTAGTTCTGGAGCTTATCAGTCTAGGTCAATATCTGTTTGTCTAATACGATACAAAGGTAAACGAAGGCACTGGATCTTGGGAGGCAGGCCGCCAATTGTTTACAACTCTAGCCCGCCATCAATCAGTCGAAAAACTCTTTTGATGAGACGGCTTACTGAGAAACAAGTACGCTTGCGGCAGGAATAATAGCTAGCGTTATAATTTGCATCTGGGTCAAAAATAATCTACAGGAACAGATTCGTACAAATCTTGTTTTGGGCACAGAGAGATGAACAGGTAACAATAACATTGATGTTGCAAAGCATCACGAACTAATAAATGTATGGGTGCATGCAACAGTGAATGTAGTCAAAAAGGAATAGTTAAAGAAGCATAAAATGTTTTTTGAAGACAACACGAGAATGGAGTTCGGACCAAACTGACTCGGGTAAACCAAGCTGTGGCTAGCCAGCGGCGCTTAAAAAGTGTGTGGATGCTGGAAAGTCGCAGCACTTTTTTAAAAAGTCATTTTTAGCATTCATACTTTAGTTTTTGCGAAAGACCGCTGATCAAAGTCGAAATCGAGTTGCTCGGGCAGAAAGCGCGAGCCTCAGCAACATACCAATTTTTGTAAAAGACCATTGACATGGATTGGGTGTTCAGTGTGATAAACTAGAAAACAACGCATTAGAATCAAAGTTGCGTTGAGAAAGTTAGCCTGCCCTCAATTATCAGTTATTGTGATATTTTGTCGGGCTGGTTCTACTTCTCGCTCCAGGTACAATAACACTATGCTACACGAGCGACTATTAGAGTCTACCAACACCACACTTTAAAAGTGTCGAGATCCAAATATTTACTATATCATTATCGCAGTATACATAGTTTAGTTAAGCAAAAATAAGGAGCGCTTTACAGTAATTGTACGGCACAAAAAGTTTAAATTAGTATCGAGGGCCTCCTTGCATGAAAGCTCCTCGATTGAGTCCTTGGGTAGCCGGTGCATTCTGTGACGCTAGGGCATCGTGGATGAGATTCATGATTTTGTTTTGGAGATCGTCAACGACCTGCTGATCACGAATTTGTTCCATCTTGCGCCAGACCATTTTGCCTAAACATGGTGATGAAAGAAGCCTATCATGATCAGGAAAACAATGAAAATGATTCAAATTCCTACCGAAAAGCTCGTGAATGCTGGAGTTAGTCCCGAACCCGGGAACTTCACCAACGTGGGGTGTAGCAGCTGAAGGCTCTTGCTTAGGAGTGACTAACGGCGCTGGCTGGGCTTTCTGAAAAACTTTCAGTCAAAAGAAGGGGGAATGGCTTACTATGGGCTGAACAGCAGCAACTGGGTGAACTTCCTTCCTTGGCTGTTGTTGAGGAGCTGAAAAGGAATAGCTAAGTTCTCGCATTCGAAAATATCCAGCAATACAGTTTTTTAGCTGGATGAGAAGACAAAACAGGAAAAATCGACGACAAATTCAAAAGTGGAAGCAAATATGCACTTTCAGTCAAAATATGTTTTCGTATAGGAAGAGGAGGGATTTGAGTTTTGGACGAAAAGCTTCGCACTTGGTGTACCCTCCAAAACAGATCAAGAGTGGTTATGAAAAGAACTAAACCTGAAGGTGCGGGTCCACTACCGCCGTCGTTCGTCTGGAAACTCGAGGATTAGAGTGAGTGGAAGAAGACTTGGATGGCTGACGAAAAACACGGCTTCCCCGAGAGCTCTTCCCAGCTTGACTATTCGGACAAATGAAAGAGCGAAACAACAAAGGCTAGTGACTTCTGTATTGTTTTTTGAAGCCTCAATCAAAAATGCTATTAAGCAGCAACCTTCCATTCTGTTTGAGACCTCTTGATACTTGAACGACACTGATCGTTTATAAAAGGGAGCCCCAATATTTTGGGAAACAGAAATTGGCAAACATCCAACTGGGATGCAAAAAAAATTATTTGTCTCTCAATTTTTTTTTTCTGCCAAACACTGGTTCTCTGACTAATACCGGCTAGGAAGAATGTTGAAAAACAATTCAACTTTTGACGCCTGCTTCTCGTTTTTATAATAGCGGATGGGCTCGTCGTGCAAAATCCGAATGATAACCTTCACCCTTCAAGCACAAAATACTTCTATTTAGGCGTGTTAGCGTGTTAGGAATGAAACCACATCCATACAGACTGTATAGATCCATAATGATTTGAGATCAACTGCCCAAACACAAAAGAATTGGAATGCATAATTCTGCTTGTCTAGTCAAAGTAGAATGAAGTTTTTAAATAATACAAAACAGAACAAAAAGAGCTCGTGTTCCTGACGGAAACGCCCTTCGAGATCTCCAGATTGTATCTCTTTTTACTCCTTTTGTCATACGATCGACAAAAACAGCCAGCCAATACGACTCGTAGTTATCTAAACATTATTGAGATGACATTTCTTGGTAGGTCATAGAGATTCAAAATATGTCAGCAACAAAAGCGAGCAAATGCCAAACGTCGCAATGAATCCAAAAATGAGCATTTTTGACAGCAGCAATGCGCAGTGTGGTGTGAGCAGTTTGTTGCTCAGAGCGAAAGATGGTGGAACGAATCATTTGCAAAGTACCAACGAGAAAGGAAGAAGTTAAGAGAAACAGTAAACCTACCTTTTTAGTTTGAAAGAATCCTCCATAAGAGCCAGTCGGATCAGGAGCAGAACCTTGGAAAAGACGCATAGCTTGCATATGAAGTGATCCTGGAGGTCCTCCTATTGGTCCAGGTCCTGGCGGTCCATTCATCAGTCCACCGTTAATTGATCCTCCTCCCATCGGTCCTCCCATACCCATGGGCCCTCCCATAGGGCCACCCATCGGTCCTCCCATGTGTCCACCCATCGGTCCACCCATCGGTCCACCCATCGGTCCACCCATGGGCCTGCCCATAGGTCCGAGCATGTTTCCAGCAAAGGCACCTCCGGGTCCCGAAATCAAGGGCCTGGCGTCGCCGTGCATTGAACCACGATTTTCGAAACGTTTACTGCCCTGGTTTCCAAAACGCTAAACGGAATGATTGAAAATTGAAAAAGTGGTTGTACCTGATTGTTACGGTTATTGTTGTTGCTATTTTGGTTTTTTCCAGAATTCCGCTGTTGTACTCCTCCTTTCTTTGTATTTTTGACTTCCTGCTGCTTCAGAAGCTAAAATTGCTAATAGAAAACATTAAAGCTTGATTTACCTTTCCGTCAGGCCCAATAGCACGTCCAGCAGCTCCCATTTTTCTAAAATTGACAGTATATTTCAGCTAGACAACGATAGCGGATAATTGACGGGGGAAACAGCTGAGAGTGACTCTATCGATTTACGAGAGAACGCGTGGAGGGAGAAGGCGACAGAGTAGGCGCGTCGAGACCCAATGCTTTCCGCAAACTTTATGCCTTAGTATTTCAGCGAGTTTCTATTTTAAAATTATGAAAAAAGACGAAACGACTGGAAACGAGGATCATAATCTGAAAATCATTGAGTAATTGTGCAAAATTTATTGAAAGTAATTTTTTTCACTATGAGCCAAAAAATGTGCATTTTGAATCGAAAAAGCGTATATCACTCTGCAAAACCTGCAACACGACAATGACAAGCAGTGACCCTTGTGTTTAACGCTGCGCCTGGTGCGCTACGCTGCATCTGCTTACGCCCGGCCTCCAGTATTGAGCGCCTCCGTAGATTCGTTTGTTTTTCAGTGGCCGCCTAAATGTGGACGTTCCCCACAGTTGTTTATATGCTCAGCACTGTCAACAATCTATACGTTTGTTGAAATTTCAAGGTTCTCATGAGACTCCTTCGTCCAACCGTCGACTTCAGGAGATCCCGATTCGAATGAGGTAATGTAGACTATGTGCTAACCTATGCCCATTTGCGATCACAAAGCATTGGTTATGTATTCAACGATTAGTCGCGTCTCGTGCAGTTTTCCACCAAAAGTTCACACCATTTTGTTCGTACATTGTTGATTGGTAGCCAACTCCCAATCTTGCTCTAATGTGCCTCCTGTTTTTGGTAATAAACACAAGACTTTTCCGTGGGCGGAGATTGTCTTCTCCCATACAAGTGAAGAGTCCTTAATGAGCATGTACTGCACCTCCTGACCAAAAATCTTTCATTTTTACCTAATACCCCTCAACCATGTCGTTGTCCTTTTTTAATTGGATTGTTAACAAGCTGTCCCATCAAGTTTTTGACATGTATAAGTAGATTTTAAGCTCCAAATGCGAGAGAAGAAGAATTCGTGGCAGCAGAGAGCACTATCATTCGTTCCGATTCTTCAATGGCTACCAAAGTAACTAGTTTAAACTGTTGTAAAACCTATTTAGGTACAAATGGAAAGAGTATCTTCATGGCGACGTAATAGCCGGTCTCACTGTGGGAATCATGCACGTGCCGCAAGGTATACTCTTATCTAGAACTGCTCTGCATCTTTTCCGGTCGTAAATGACCACTTTATCAGCTCCATGAGAATTTTTTGAAAACAAACAATAAAAACATTTCAGGTATGGCATACGCTAGTCTAGCTGGAGTACCGCCAGTCTATGGCATGTATTCGAGTTTCTTTGCAGCCGTATGGTACATGATTTTTGGAACGTCGAGGCATATTTCCATTGGAACTGCGTCCCAAAATTGAATACAACTGAACTTTGTAGGGGTATTTGCCGTAGCATCAATGATGGTAGGAGCTTGTCGCATGCGTCTCGCTCCCGATTCCGCAGAGATAGGAAATGGAAGTTTTCCTCTGGGAAAAGAAGTCGATCCCCTGATCTTAACCAGTGCCCTGACACTGCTTGTCGGATGTGTACAGGTTTATTACAATCTCGTGAGGAAAGCAGATCATAATTTAGGTAATCCTCAGCGTTGTGCGTCTCGGTTTCTTAACTACTTATTTGTCTGATCCATTAGTCTCTGGGTTCACCACTGGCTCAGCTGTTCACGTACTCATGTCCCAGCTGAACAAGGTCTTTGGAGTCAAACTGCCCAGACACGAAGGAATCGGAATGCTTATTAGGGTCAAATTGCCCATTGAAAGCCACTAAACACAAATTTAGATGCTCTGGGACGTTTTAACTTCACTGCCATCCACAAACTTTGTCGTTTTGGCCATGAGTCTATCAGGAATTCTTTTCCTTGATCTGGGCCGAACATATGTTAATCCCCTCGTGAAAAAGTACAGTCCAGTTCCGCCGCCATTAGAATTGATTCTGGTAAGCTGTCAGACAACGCATTAAAAAGTTTAGGTGATCATTGGGATAGTCGTATCAGTGTCACTCGGTCTGAAGGAAAACTACGATGTAAAAGTCGTGAATGTTATTCCCAGAGGGTAAACAGTCTCTATGAATATACTAAAAAAAACTTTTAGATTTCCTTCCCCTTCAGTTCCAGACTTCAGTCTTTTTCCTCACCTACTTGCAGATGCCATACCCATTGCGGTAGTCTGTTATATGTTTGTTGTTTCCATGGGAAAACTATTTGCCAAAAAGCACAAGTACAAGACTGATGCTACACAAGTAACTCGGTAGCATATTTAGAAAAGACTAATTAAGGAACTGTACGCAGTTGGATTGATGTCAATACTGAGCTCTCCCTTCCCCGTCTATCCTGTCGGTGCTTCTCTGTCACGATCTTCTGTCTGTGAGATGTCGGGAGCTAACAGCCAACTTTATACATTATTCTCATCTGCTCTGCTGCTCACAGTTATATTGGTTTTGGGCCCGCTTCTAGAGCCCTTGCCAATGGTCAGCCAAGTAATCGTAGTTTACAGATAGGAAATTTTAGTGTATTTTGGCTTGTATCGTAATCGTGAGCTTGAAAAGTCTCTTCCTTCAAGTGAAGGAACTACCACGGCTTTGGAGGATATCAAAATACGACTTTGTGAGCCTAAATGAGTTCCACATGGCAAGGTTTTTTTTCAGGCGATTTGGGTAGTGTCTGCTTTGGCAACAATCCTCACGGACGTGACTCGGGGTTTAATAATTGCCGTTCTTTTTGCAATAGGAAGCATCATATTGAGAGAGCAATGGTAAAACACAAATTTTCAGCTGACTGTTCTTTTAGGCCCAAGTTTACAACTCTAACTTCCACTGGTACAGCTCCTCCTCAACACATTCAAGAGCACGTGAAAGTTGTACGTTGGGAAGCTCCTCTACACTTTGCCAATGTGACAAGATTCAGTGACCTGGTGACTGGACTTTTCGGCAAAGAAGAGGTCGAACAGATGGTAACAGCTAAGAAGCAGATTTCAGGCTCTGTTACAAGAATCTTCAATCGTGTTAGAGTGCTCGGCCATTTGTTATATGGACATTATGGGTATCGAAGCTATAACCCAACTTTTTGTAGATGCAAAAAAGAAAAATACTGCAGTATTTTTGACTAATCTGAACGGTATAGACCTCAACTTCAAACAATCAAGAATTTTCAGATAAGGTGAAAAATATCCTGATCTCTCCTGACGGTTGTGGAAGTGACGTCCCCATATCGGCATTCTATAACACCGTAGACGAAGCTCTGCTCCACATAGCGACTTTGTAGTCGCTCTTTGATCTTGTACTCTGTATCGTGATCAGACATGTGATAAATGAAGGGATTGAGCTGATTGAAGATTAGCCGTGCAGATAGGCAATTGCGCTATATTCAGCGGCTAGGAGAAGGATTTATTTATTGGAAAGGAATCAGTCGAGTGGCAGACGACGGCAGCCGCAGCGATCGCCCTTTGGAAGACGCAATGTACGAATGGAGTCGTCTGCGCCTTCATCACATGTCAGCTCAACTTCCTGCATTTCAGTCATTGTTGTCAAGACATTTTTCAAACCTCGAATCCAGTTTGCATCAGTACACAAACAGAGCTGTTTTGAACGCGAGATGGGAAGGTATACGTTCCGCTCTGCAACCAAACAGAATTCTCTTGCCTGACCAAAACACAGACCTCGGACGTTTTGCAGTAGCCCTTGCAAACTGGCAGCATTACTTCTCCCCAGCAGTGCTTTCCAGCCTCATCGCTGCGATTGACTTGGCTTAATCCGGGAAATATCTGCCGTGAGAATTGACATTTGTTACGTGGATTGACTTCCACTGGCACACTCTGGCACTCAAATATTGAATAGCATTGATTCTAACTTACTGTGACGACGGCGATGAGAATGGCAAAAGCGGATAGGTTAGGCATCTGGCAACTGAGCACAACATGTGCAAGAGCAGATGTCTACTCATGGCGCCTGACCTCAAGAGACATCCCACCAGTTTCTGCTAGATCGTTTTGTGCTTTCTCCAGCTGTCCAACGATCACATGATTCTTTCTAAACTTTCCAGACAATCATCTGGGTCGTAAAGCTACCGTAATCATGCCAGGTAATTTCCGTGAGCGGCGCACTTTTTCCGCTACCCAGCAATCAGAGAAATGAGTTTCATTGTCTCTATCGAGTACATTGTACATTTTCTCTTTGTAGTTACTATAGTCACAGGTACTGTTTACCTGATGCTTGCGTCCCAACCACATCCCAGTCCAGATCTATAAAAGGAAAGCGGTCAGCTGATTCGCTGCAAAGAACACGCAGCGCATGGAGCGCACAGACAACCTAATAGTATTTCATCGACTGCGAAATAGCGCGTCCATATGGTGAGGGCAGAGACGGGACATTTACTAGAGTATAAGAGGGTAGGAGGGCGTGAGAGAAGCTGCGGTGCGTCGTGGGAGCAGAGAGCGCACGCCTCTGGCAAAGCAATCTACCCTTGCGTCCCATTTTTGGCCATTGTGTCCCCAGAGTCCTTCAAAGGTTTACAGCATTTGCTTCATAATTAGAACAAAAATGCAACATTTAATTAAATTAGTTCATGATTGTGAAGTTTATACGTACTTTTGAAGCCCACTCATACCTGCGCTTATGTAAGCACATCTTTTCTGTGTTAATGCGCCGGTTGTCATCTCAGGAGAGACGGACAGCCCAGGATGAAACTGCCCCCTAGCGACAGAGAGTCATTATTCCTCCAGAATATCCTTTTTATTCTTTTTTGGAGGGGGCTGGTAACCTGGAATTGCGAGGCTAGTCCAATTTCGATTTTACACCACATACAATCTGGTAACTTGAGCTCATATTCAAAGTTGTTTGTTTTCTGAAAGTGCGAGCTGCAGCCAGCAAATAACCTGTTTACCGAATGAAGAACTACCTTTAGAATTTTTCTACCTCATGCAGAGATCGTATGAAGCTAGTTATTTTCGTTATAATTCAGTGGAGGATATAATTTTTGTTTATACTTCCCATCCTGGCCCTCATTTTACTGCTTCCACCCACCCAACCAGTGCGGGCGGTACACAAACCTACCCGTGGCAGCAGTCGGCTGTTTCGAGTGCTGACGTCCGCATGACCTCTCTCTCCGCAAGCGGGAGTAGAGGGAAAGTTCCAATCTCAATTCACAATGCCTCCTGCGAATCGAATCACGCAATTCGTGAGAGGGATTAGGCGCTGCCTATTCTTTTAAAATACTAGAACTGGAAGAATGTAATTCTTATGGTGAAGCCAATTTCCTCCGCGTTTTTCTAGTCTTTGGCGGACGTATATGGATAGACAGCTTATTTAGGGTGGAGCGCGCAACGTGATACGTGCTCTGTTTGAACTAGTGCGACTCTCTTTCTCTCTACTTCCTGTACCTTTACTGCGTTTTCGACATTTGAAGATGTCTTATGAGAGCGTTATTAACGCCAACTCAGTCTTTCTGATTCAACATTTTTTTTCGATAGTACCATCATCTGTGCATATAACGTCCCTAGTTTGCGTGAGCACTGACACAGCTCGGTTTTTCTACGTTTCGCCGCGTTTCTTACGCTGTTTGCTAACCGAACAGGTAGACTTCACTGCGATCAGCTGATTTTGCCGCGTTCTATGCTTTGACCCGATCAGCTGAACATCGCAAGCGGCGCCTTTTGCGGCAGTTTCTGGTCGCGTCCGTAACAAGTCATAAGTGGCGCATTCGATTGGTTCCGGTTGCTACGGTCTCATGATCAAACTGCATAGCATCTAAAATGAAAACTGAGCTATGCGAGATGATTGAATCAAATACCGCCTGTAGAGTACAAAGTACGAGACGAACTAACTGTGGTCGTGAGTTTCGTTTATTGTTATCTGACCCCTGCCTCAAATGACAGTTTATCTGTGCCAATGACCTTATCTATCCGTGACCAGCTATTTTTTTGCAGTCTTCAAAGAGTCAAGAAATCAAGCAGTTATCTAAGCTCTTTGACCGATCTCATGTGACCCGGAGTGCTGTAACTGGAAAAAAGCTGCCTGCCATCTGCCGAGAAATCAGCTGCCGTTCTGCTTCTCTTCACTCTGTCCACTTTCCGATAGTTCTCAATGATCAATTACAATCCTTGTTTTCATCTCCATGCCATGCACTCGACACTTTCCTATTGTCTCTCTTTCCCGTCTCTGGGTGGCGTCCCGTTGTCTGTCGGTTTCAAGCTGCAAACAACAGATAGTCAGGCACATAGTCCTTGTAGTTTCCATATTCAATTAACGTCATCTCTTTTCAGAATCGCTGGTCGATTTTCTGCCCCCGCCAAGCCGATCCCAATGTCCGCCGTTGAGTCTCAGGACTTTCTCAACGATCTCAAGTAAGCCTTCAATGGTATAGTAAGACGGTAGCTCAATTCTTGATCGCCTGCTTGGAAAAACGTTAACTTTTTGTTTACAAACGACAGAAGACGGCAGCTGTGGACTGACCGGTGCTTCCTAACCTTGTCAACAAAATGTTGATTTTTTGTGCTTTAGAACAAACGTGTTCTGTCGTAAGAAACAGCAGTTTTCAGTTTGGAAAACTGAGGAAAACAGTTGTGATCAAAATGAAAACTTTTTGTTTACTTCGACAATGACGTTTTGGCGCAGTGGTGTCTGATTACGAAAGCGGGTGGCAATAGATGTCACGCGGTTGTGCAACCTCCTCGCCCATATAAAAGATGGCAGAGGGAGACTATCAAAGCTCTCAGATTAGCACGTTCTTTGATCTAAATCGATTCATTTGTTACAATGTCGCCATCCCCATCGTGTAGTCACACTTGGACGTAAGTTTATCAAAGATGATAAACTGTTCCATGAAAGGGCCCTTTTCAGTGAGACCGATTTTCCCTATTTGTCATCGAAGCCTTCGGGAAAGCGTGCGGACAAGGAAGGCGCAGCGGGGCTGAACGTGTCGCGGCACGCTCCTCGCCGATCAAGCAACTGTGGTGAAGACCATCCACGACCCTCAGAATGTCCTCGGAAAGGTAGAGCAGTCGTTCTTTTCAGAATAACCAGGCTTTTTAGCGTCGCAAGGCTAGACTTGTCTCGACCTGCTCTGACAACATTGCCTTGGACGTCCCCTACTCTCTGAACAGGAAGAATCGTTGGGAGGAGGTCGACGTTCCGGCTCTGGCCAAGAATGCGGAAAACACGGACGTGGAAGTGGCTATCATTAAGCAAACATACAAGGCTAATGGCGAGTTTCACAATCCGACAAAAAGGGCTTTCTCAAACCATCACGAGGGCGATCGAAAAAACGCATAAATAACACGTGCTGTTTTATACAACAAAGGGGCGCAGTCGCTCCCATGACCAAGTGTGTGCGTGTTTTGACAAACAGTTTTCAGAGTTTCTGAAACACAACTCGACCGAAAAGGCTCAGGCCGTCCATTTGGTCGCAACCGATGGGACGGTCAAAAGCAAGACGGCTCGCGGTAAAGGAGCTGACGTGAGCAATTTTGAAGTTGTACACAGTTCTCTTTCAGGTCGTCTCTCTTATGCATGGATTGAAGAAGGAAAACACCAGTTCTGAAGACGATTCGGAAGATGATGTTAGGCTGGAATACCGTATTGTCAAGCCCTATGCAAACGGGAATCTGCTTTGCAACTCTGGCAAAGCTGGCAAATCTGGAAAGCTGCGGAACAAGACACGCAGAAATAAGAAGGTTGATCTGGATGAGCTCGAGATTTCCGAGATGGAAAACAGCTATCACAAAGATGGAGAGGCTCCCGTTTATAAGCCATCGCGTGACTTCCGCTTTTGTCTTGGTGACTACATCAGCACACCCAGCAATGAATTCAATGCTGTGGAAGTGAGAAGAGCCAGCATTGAGAGTGTACAGCAGTTGGACAACGACGAAGTGGTATCCGAAGGACCGAGACCAATTGATCTTTTGGATATTTCTTCGGCTGTTCGGGCTCCTGGACTGTTCGAGAACGTCATTGTGAATACGCATCGCTGGCCAACATTCAACTTTGGGCAACAAGTGGAATCGCTGGCCACGGACGAAGATCTGATGATCCGCTGGATTGACGCCAACCATCAGAGAGCATCTGTGGACTTGACTAAGAAGCTGACTGTCGACGATGATAGCAAGCCTCTGCTTTTTGTTATTTTGGAAAAGGGCAGAAAGAATCATTTTCAGTACGTTTTGACTTGGTAAGAAAAAAAGTGTACTTTAGGCTGCTGTTGAACTCTGCCATTCCCGCTAACACCAACGGACCATTCTCGTGGAGAATTCTCAAAGATATCTTCAAGGAGAAAAAAGTCAACAGCATCCAGACTGCCATTGAGGTCATTATTTCACTGGCGATCGTTTGGCTCAAGAGAATGCCACCTACTGCTCACCACTGTCTACCCGACTCGCGTTATTTCAAGGCTGCCGAAAATTTTGACGTCGTCGTCAACAGTCGTTCAATGGCCAAACAGGTAATAGTTCATTTACACGTTTCATCTGCTACTGCTCCACAGGCTGCAATCATCACGGAGAAGGAGATGGGCAAAATTTTGCGAGAGGCTTCTACTGAGATTGGCCGAGACAGCTTCGAAAGGATTGAAGACGAAGATATCATTTCGGACGACTCTCAGTTGGAGGAAGTTGATTCTACTGTCAAAAACTACTCCGTGGTAGGCACTGTGTCGATACTTTTCCAATTAGAGTTCAGAAGTGTCATACGTGCAAGGAAAATGCCCCGGAAGAGCTCTTCGAGTTGGACGAATATTGGCAGTGTCGGCAGTGTCTAACTAAGCACATAGTCAATCTCATCAGGACCAAGAACATCCCTATGGAGATTCCCTTCAGTGTTCAGGAAAACGGCTCTGGTTTTGACGTCCTCCCAGCGATTATTCCATTGCCCCTCATCAACTTTTACACCAAGGTTTGAAAAGAACTTTTTTTAGACAATATGGTTTTTTCCAGCTCACAGCACTGGACATGCTGCAGGATTCTGACAATCAGATTGGAGAGCTGCTGAACTGTCCAGCGTGCAACAAGGATGTCCGTGTCGAGCATCCAAATGAGTTCAGCTCTTGCCTTTGTACCAACTGCTACACTCTGTGGTGCCCGGACTGCAATCACGAACCGCACTGGCCGATGAACTGTGAACAATTCGCGGAATGGTCTGGCAAGTGGGAACATCAATGTTCGTACATGTCATGCCGGCTATAATATCGAAAATTTCAGTCGCTGTCGAGTCGATGGGAGATGAGCTGTCAAAGTTCATTCGCAGAATCCACTGCAAGTGCGGAGGAATCACCGAGTGTGGAGATCTTGCTGAACGAACTGAATGTCGCAATTGCGGAGTCAGTTTCAATCCGAGTACTCTCAAGGTCGAGACAAAGAAGTACTATTTCCCCTTCCCGGCCCGTTACCGCAAGTATCACAAGTCGATTCTCGAGAACTACGTAAGTCCTTTTCTTGCTATTAGCCAACAACCTATATATTCAGCAAAAGTTCCAAATCGAGTACTACGGCCAATCCATTGACGAGAATCTACAGGTTAAGGCCATAGCTATGTTGCCAGTCAACCGTGTGATCAAGAAAGAGTTTGCGGAGCCGTGTGCTCGCGCTCGCAGTCAGCGTTTTCTTCGTCAAAACGGATCCAAGATTGAGAAGCAGTGCCGTAAGATGAAGGAGACTGAAGCCTTGTTGGGCATCTTCCCGGATGTACGTCGAACGGTTCGTGTCTTTAAATTATATTTCAAGTTTCTCTGCTTTCCAGATTCTGTGCCTTGTCGAGTATGGTCTTGCCTGGATCTACATGAACAAAAAGGCTAATGCTTTGAAGACTGCTATTCTGCAGCTGTTCATGCAGCTGGACGAGTTGACCAACGACATTCTCGAGGGAAAAAGTAACCTAGGGAGCCGTGTAACTACTCTTGATAGTGCCTTGTCTAAGATAGTCGATCATATCAAGAAGGCCTTGTAAACACCTGTACATACTGTGCATTATTTATTCCCAGCGCTTATCTAGAACCTCAGGCGTTTTGTACGTAGAATGTATGTAGACACCTTTCAAATATTCGAAGCCGTGTATATTTTGTACAGTAAGTCTTTTCTTCACTTCTTTCGGCGCACTAGCTTTTTGTAGATTATAGATAAAAAAAACTCCCATAAAAACTAGTAAAGCCCCCAAAACACCAAAAAGATATCGTTTTTATGCATCTCTCTTCTATGTCCACTCTAAACCGATGCCTTTTATTCATCCTTGTCACCAATTGTACTTTTAGCTCCTCCAGTCACTGTAGGTCCACCGTGCTGTGCACACGTACTCAGGCAGATTTTTAGCTAACAAGCAGCGCATACTCCTTTTTGTCAACGTAGACCGTTGGCCGTAAACCAATCACTTTCTTTTTTATCAATAAACTTTTTTAATTGGAAGGATGTCCTAGCTTTGACAGGTGAGCAATGCTCATTTCAGGCTGGATTTTTTCGTATTTTATGCGCGTAAAAACTTATTTCATTGCTGTTAACTGGCTCTATTAAAGAAGACTTCATTCTATTAAAGAAGAAGCGTGTAGCTTAGATACTAGGAGAGCGTTGCTCCTGCGTCAACAGTGCATGGGTATGCTCGTTTGGAGGTAAAGAGTTGTTTGGGATACATTACTGTTAGCAGTAGCAGTTAACGGCGCAGCCGCTTGACTAACCCGGGCCATTGTGACCCCGTACACCACTCCTGTGTTTCAAATAACAAAGTAGGTAATATTTATCTAGAAAATCAGTATAATCCAAAGAAAAGATGTAAAACGAACCGATGACGATGTGAAAAGCTTGTTGGGAGCCTGATATGTCACAGGAGATACCGTTGTTGTGAGTGCAGTTTGTGTCCGAAAGCAATCCGAAGAGGTGTTGTGGGACCTGTAGGTTTTAGTGATGTTATGAGAAAACTTACAATGTTGTCGCATCCGTTCTACTACTTTCTCTGTGCTCTTCACTTGAAGTTCCCTGAAACATTTGTATTTGGAATATATCCCGTAAAAACAAAGACCTCATCTTCTCCCGAAAACCGCCATTCATGAAGCTGTAAGTTGTGCTGACGCCAAGCCGAGCATTCTGACGGTATCAAGCCTGTGCTTAATTTCACTAAACTCTCTACAGTCTCCATTAAGCTGTCCTCAATTCTTCTTTTGATCTGGAATAGGGGACAGGGTTAATTTTTATCTTTTCACAAACTTTGAGCGCGTCGCGAGAACAAAAGTGGGGAAGACCGGCGTAGCACTTGCGGCTTTTCTCCATAGCTCTAAAAAAGTTTACAATTCTGAGGTGTACTCACTTGCATAGATCTCTGATGTTCAACTCTTTAGAAAGATCCTTGTCTCCGCAAACAGTTTCACTCTTCTCGAGAAGCAATTGTTCACAGCGAAAATATTGAAATATACCTAAAAAAAATATTATGTGCATATTGAATGACTACCTCTTGCTGGTTTTTGAACGATGTCGCAAATGAGACTGTTGGGTCTCAGCGATATTTGTGAGGAGTCTTTTGAGAGTGATCCCGGACAATTTTGCAAGCAAGACTTGTACTTTTCAAGTTTCCTGCAGAGAATGTTGAGGCATACTTATCAACCCACATGCAAATCCATCTCGACTTTTGAAGAATCACAGCTGGCTCTGTTTCCTGTTTTAAAAGTTCTTGCAATATAAGAAGATGGTTCTTGGATGAGACAACTAGTGCTCCAGCTTGTTGCAGCTCGTTGTTACACGAGGCGATACACCACTCGTTTCCCGCAACCACCAAATCTGAACACACAGATAGAAGAAAAAACATTAGAAAACATAGTGAGGTATGGATTAGAACCCTGTTCACGCTTACGTTAAATCAGGCAGTAAACGTGGTTTTTGTTGCCGCTTCGAAACCCAGCGCGAGCATTTTAAAGAACTATTTGTCTGCCCTTCACTTTAAAAAAAAAACTTATGAGTGTTTTGATAGTATGCATTTCAGTGCCAATTAGTAAAACGCTCGACTGGTTACAAAACGTGATCATAGACTGATGGAGACAATTGAGAGAACAGCCAAAGTTAGTTCTAGTCATAAACGTACTTCGCAGTAACAAGAATAGTAGCAGCATACGTTCATCGTGTGTTTTTCAAGTCTCGCCGCATTGATGTAGTAGTAGTTGATGTTTTTAGCTCAACTGGCCCACTTCCCTCGAAGGGCGGCGTTTTGACAACAAAAGCTTGACGACAGCCACTACTTGTTGGCTTCCCGTCGTTTTACCCAATAGCTGAACGGCTTGATGCAAATTGCGAGCTATGTTTGAGAACTGCAGAGCTGTCTCATGTCATTTATGGATGAACAACGGGACAGATGCAGAAGGATTGGGGCTGTATAGCATTCGGAGGGCGCAACAAGGTTTTGAGACTCTAGACACTCGTTTCAACTTATTTAATAAAAAAACCGATAACATCAAGATCTGTTGATGCTGTAAGCCAGAAACCGAAACGCTAGGAGCCAGGCGTTTGATTTCTCTTGGGGTCAAATTTTTTTATGAAGGACCATTTGTAAAGGTGAGAAATAAACAGCTTTACTATATCCTTATTGTTAGCCCAACCTGCCTTGTTTTATAAGGTTCGAAAAGTTGTTTATTTTCACATTCTCAAAGAGACCGGTACTCTCCCATAATTAAAAGATCCTAGCTCAATATGCAATGGGCATTTTTAAGAGATAACCAAGGTTCTTAACGGCAGGTTCTTTTTCTACCGTAGTACGACGCAATTTTGCGTATGCGGGAGCATGCTTTGAACAAAACATCGTGTACTATGCACCTGGCTTCTGAAACTACATCTTTATTCTTTCCTTCCTGGTATACAACCAAACTCCCTAGCCTAGTAAGTGTTCCAAATTTCTAGCAAAAAAACCTGTTTTGGAATGCACAGAGCTGTCAGTAGTCTCCACCGTTCTCATGGAAATAGGAGCATCTCGATTATTTTGCTCGGATTCGCTGGCGCAAAAGAGTCGCACATGCAAAAATATAATAAAATCTATCAAGAGCGCGGGTAAGTTCCAATTTTCAAGCGTTTTCCATACTATAGGTACGATACGGTCACGTTCACATCACTTCTACCAAACGAGTACACAATGGACTTAAAGGTAGGTGTTACTTTGTCACTCTGCGATTTTTGTACTAAGAAAATGCGGGATGTCCAGCCTGTAGTTGGCCATTTGAAAGAGATACTCTCGAAAAAGGATACTGCTGTACATACTCTCAGCATGAACGGAGTCTTTACCCTATGCGCTCTTGAACTGCAACACCCCGAGCTGCAGCTCTTGAGCAAGACCAGAGGAATTCTCTTTGACAGGTTTGTTCCCTGTTGTGATTATAAGATCTTATTTATGTAGTGGACCTGTGGATTTAGGCTACAGAGAAGTTATTCCTAGCCTGCTCTATGCTAATCGCTATTATAAAGAGCTTTTAGTTAGCGGAAATGCTGAAGATATCAAAAACTACAAAGAGCAAAGGCTGAAGCAGTTCTACAGACTCATGAAACACTATACAATTGTAAGATGGACATGAAATATAGCATTAAATATTTTTAAGCTTCCAATTCGACGTCTACAAGGAAGAAGCGTGGATGACATTAGTGCTTACGATTTCCTTAAAAATCATCCCGACCTACCATCAGTCATGTCATTTGCTTACTCGAAAATCGACACAATTTGCGGTCCGAGGTAACTTTTCTCCGTTTTAAGGAATCATAAGAGTCCAATGAGACCAAAACGTCTCAGTCTAGACAGGCTACAGTGTTTTCCAAGGAGCACTTCCAGAAGATTACTCTTTGTTTTTTTACACGCCACTTATGCGTAGCAGCGTTATTTCTTGTTATTTGAGCGACCCGGGTTTGTGCCGGTTGAGGCGGGCCGAGACCACATGGTCTGACGGAGACGGCTCTTCTTTAAATGAACAAGATTTCAGAACAATCAAAAAGTTTGCTGATTTTCACAGAATAAGAGGAAGACTTGTAGAGGAATTGTTTCTTGAGGTACGTTAGCATTATTTTTGCCAAATGAAGTGATCTTAGGACACACAACATGTTGACCACTACCGAAAACATCCTCAAGAATATACGCAACTTGTAGACAGTTTTCTACTCAAGTGTGGTACACCCAGGTAGAATTATTCATTTCCAGTTTTGTACAGATAAATGCATTGCATCAACTATTAAACGGCCATGCAACAGACTTTTGTTTTCTTTAACTTGTTTACCATTTCACATATATGTGCAGGATTGGAACAGAAGCCAGAAGAACACTGTTCGCCACTTTCCTCGAGGCCAGCCGAACAACCTGAACATTTTGATCAAATATACTATCTATATCAGATATTACGATTGACTCCTTTGCAACAGACACCATGCCTCACATCACATAGCTGCCCTTGACTACAATCGGCAGATCGCTGGCAAGTTAAGAGCTCATTGTTACGATCGACAGATGGCTCTCCACGAAGACCGACAGTACATGTGATCCCTGGAAAAAGGAAAGCAAAAATGCACCAATCCAGTGGACAAACTTTTGCATTGTCCGTTTATGTGACTATAGCCACTCGGACAGAGACATATTCCTTTTTTACATTCGAGTGGCGATTGTTCAGAGTCGTCAGTAGTAGTAGTTGGTTTTGAAGTGCACTGTGCATTAAGCTGAAAATTTTTGAGATTTTCAGTAATTCAGTTTTCCAACCATACAACTGTCCCCGTAAAACGCTGTCGAGAAGCATTGACCATTGTGATAGATGTCGTCCATGGAGGTGCAAGGTTTGGGACAGCAGATCTGAACTTTTACTTTGAAGTCTGACGACAACACTACCGATTTTTCCGTCACTACACCATCCTTGTGACAATAATAGTCCATTGGACAGTCTGCGCAGCCATAGTCTGGGTAGAAACTATTCTTATGAGCTTCTCCAACAGGACACACAGGTCTTAAGTCAGATGGGGTAGGACAACAGAATCCTTGGTAGAAGCCAGGTTTTGAGAAATCATCGAAAACTGCGACGCAGTAGTGTTCATTCGGACAGGAATCTTCTTCATTTCGTCTGCCGCTCCAATCTTCCAATGTAGCATTTTCTTTAACGGTAAATTTTAAGGTTTTGTTGGATAACTAACTCATCAAATCCTCGAACTCTTCCGTAGTTATTTTCATTTTCAGCTTACTGAAAAGAGCTCTTCTGTAGCAAACAACAGGCTTGTCCTGTTTCATAATCGGTTCACCATTACCGGGACACTTATACTCTGAAAATATTGTAAAATAGCAATATACGTACTTACTTATTGGCTTGCAGCCCCCGTCACCATCTCGCTGAAAACCTTGCTTGCATCGGCATCCGCCAGTAGAGCATTCAGAAAAGGCCGCGGAGCATTCCATGTCGGATTTACATTTTTCCTGTATTCACTTAACGTCGTGTCTAAAATCAAACCTTGAGTCTACGTCTCAATCTTTGACATGTTTTGCCGTCAGGAGAGACTGAATATCCCAGTTCAGAAGGACATTCACAGCTGTAGAGACAATGTATAGATGAAAGAGAGATTTTTACCGACAAGTTGCAGAGTTCTCGCAAACACACGATGCGCCGCCATTACATCCTGGTAAAATGGTACAAAGCTCTCCGACAAATGGTTTCACAGATGGCAAGACAGCTGTTGGACTACCACGCTGACAGCAGAAACCTGTTTTTAACTCACAATATCCAAGAAGTGGACATGGTGTTGCAATTCCGTATTTGAACTGCAATTAGTGGAATACGAATAAGTTTTTGGACCAACTTGACACATTATGGGGAATCCTGTAATATGATTGAGCATGGTCTTTGTGGGTTTCGGGCATGTCCGCAGTTCTTAAAGAAAGGCTTTGAAATACTAAATCTAAACTCACTTGTGCAACAAAAACCATTTTGCGGATTACAGACCTGATTTGCTGAACAGCCATTAGACATGTCACATTTTGTTATAGTTCCATCAAAAGCCATCACTACAGCTCCACCGCCTGGGCAAAAATTTTCTCCGGGTCTGTAACATGAAATTCTTTAGTCAAAGTTCTTACTGAGACTCTTTCGATGGGAAACAGGCCGGTTTCAGTCGTCCGTTAACTTCTCCATATTCGCAGGTTTCACCCTAGCACATTAAGGCATGATGCTTGAAAACTTACTTTTTGACACTGCGCAGAAATTGTGCATCCATCTTTTCGGCATATCGCGTCAGCGCAAAATGCACCTTTTCCACATTCAAGAGTAGTGATGCAAGATGAGCCGATATGACCTAAAAAAGAGATTCTTGTCATTCGTAAACTAACAGTCCGTTTGCGAAATAATCGCTAGAATTGGAAGCAGAACAGCTATCGACATTGAATGAAAGGGAATGACCATGAGTGTGTCTGGCTATGTAGACATGCAGCTCAGCTGAACAAGCGGCATGGTCATCTCCAAGCAAACATCTGTATTTAGCACCAAATGGACTCTCCAAATAGTATTATGACAGCATTAGATTTAATGCTAACACCGTGGCGAAGTCGTCAAAGACTGCTCGTTAGGCACCTATAACTTTTAACTGGCTATTTCTCCTTCTGAAGCGCAATTGTGTCTACCTGTACTTAACCTATTGTCTGACACTAAGGGTTTGTACGCAAGGAACCAATTGTTCGATCCCGCCCGATGTCAAATTTTTTGTAAAGTGTTGTTAGACCATGTTAGAGGCTTTTTTTGAGCTCAGAAAGAGTTAGCAATCATTTCTTCAAACAAAGTGCGCGAAACCAGGAGCTAACTATTTGACTATTTGAGGGCATGCGTTGTTCTGTTTTCAATAGCAGGTTCTAGGTACAAATGGCAAACAAAGCTTGATAAAAAGATGTGCTATCTTTTAGTCATCACAAAATCCGGTTCTACCATCAGTTTCAGTGAATCACTTCGATGAATTAATCGCTCTATCCAGCTTGGTTTCTGCTATAAAAGATGCCTATTCAGCTACGGTTCAAGCGCGCCTGGCAATCGGTTTAGCGTCGTTTTTCTCTGCATACTTATAGGATTAGAACTTTATAGAACTTTTGATCTGATTAAGTCAATCGATGAGGGTTCCTATCGATGGTATCATTCTTCCCGAGATGGCCTAGGTCATCTTCCGCCCCTGCGCGGCCTCTTTCTTACGCCTAGTTCCACTTATCACCACATTCACTCTCTTTCCAAATCAACATTTGCCGAAAATCCCTCCCCCTAATTCAATTATCTTTCAGATGATCCGGGTAATTGCTTTTGCTTCGCTCATAGTAAGTCGTTCCGTAACCTTTAAAACCCTTTTTATAAGGTTTTCGTCACAGCTCAAGACTGTTCCACCCCTCATGGAACTCGTGAAGCGTTTGGGCAATATTTGCAATGCATGAAGAATGGGCTTGATGCCAATTATGGAGTTTTTGAGGACGAAATTCGCGAACACGGAAGGTATAATCTTATTTTGACTGAACATTGAAGTATCTTTAGGAGAGCTGCCATGGCATGCTTTGCTTCTACCATCGAGGATGGAAACAGAAAAGACCGTTGCGTGCTCAATGAGAACGATTTGAACCAGGTTGCTTGGGACAGACACGGTCCTCTCAGAGATTGCACAATCTGCCGTACTTTCGCCGCTGGCGCATTGAAGGCCATCAAATCCACTCCTGCCGAGGATCAAAAGTGTATCAGAACCGAAATCACCAAAGGTTAGAAGCCCTTAACCGTTTGTAACGCCATATTTTTAGCCATTGCTCGCGAGGCCACCTACTGCATCCAAAAGAAAATTGCCGGATTCCCCGGTGTTCCAGACATTCCCGACCTTGAGGAAGGATCGTTCCAGTTCAAGGATTCTGTGTAAGTTGGGCGGTCATACACTGAAAGCAGTTGCTTAGCATTTCTTCCCTATCTGACCACATTCTCATCCATTCTCGCCTGTCGTTCTGTGGTGAGCGCAAACCACAGCGTGCTGCTAGCACCAAGAGATGCCTGAACAACCCCTTCATTGGATACCTTGGAGAGCACTGCAAAGTTTTAACGGGCTGCGATAGCCGTCTCGCTATTGGAACTTGTGCACGCACCATTCCTCAGACCCGGACAGCCACATGCGAGTGTATCAATGAGGCTCGCGATGACCTTAAGAACAGGATTGCTTCAATCTCCGGCGTATTCAATGATGTAAAGTCATTTAGTGCTTCTCTAAACCTTTTTTTCAGCTTCTTAATGGAGGTTCCGGCGTGGCTATTGGCTCATCCAACAAGGTTGACATTTGTGTTGCCAACATCAAGAAGCAAATGTAAAACCGGCAGCATTTGTGCTACAATGTTTTTCAGGATCACTCCTGTGAACGATTGGGTTGCTGTCATTGACTCTGCTCTCTCCAATTGCATTAAGAAGAAACCCGCCGGTCAAAATCTCGGAATGGAGGCAATGCTCAATGTTGGCTGTAGAAAGGTCATCGCCGACACAACTGGCGCCGCTTCCTCCCAGCTCAAGACAGGCTTCGACTTTGTTAACAATCTCATTGACGCTATGGTTGAGCGCAGCGGACGCTTCTGCGGCGGAGCTCACTGCCTCCAGGTAAACCCACTTACAACGGTCTTAAATCCACTTTTCAGGGCTAAAAAATGTCTGGTCTTCTCTTCAAAATATTTATTGAATAAAAGTTTCTGTCTGTTGAGATCAAACGCGAAAGCTCGTCAACAGCTGAGATATCAGTCAGTCAAAGACGGTGTAGATGTAACGCTTGGCCTGCGGTGGCTCCGCCTCATTTTCGTCCTCGTCCTCGTCTTCTTCATACTCGCTGTCATATTCGCCATCAGAGTTCAATGGCTGATCATAGACACGGTTTCCAGTCTGTACGTATTTGTCCGCCCGAGCCGGATAGGTTTGGGTGATTCTTAAAGTTTCATAATTGATTTATATGAGGAAAAGCACCTGTTGACCATGCTACTCTTGATCCTCCATCGTTCTCGCAACATGCTCATTTTGTGCTCGTCCATGAAGAGGAAAACTATTCGATCTTGTAAGGGTTGCGCTTCAATGAGCCTTAAAAATGTAGCCATTTTCCCTGTAAAGTCACCTTTTGACGCCTTCGTTCTCGTCCGGTACCACCGTCATTGTCGCCACATCGGGATCAATTTGCCGAATTCGATATTGAGAATCAATGCTACGGATCATTCGGTCAAACACGAGTTTCACTTTTGCCTGAATGCTATAGCAAATATCAAGAGTCAACCGTGCCTGCACAATGGCCATACAGAGCCCCACGACGGAGAGGCCAATCAGAGTGAGAGCGAGGTTGAAGATGATAAAATTTGGCGTTTTCGTGACGACATCTCCCAGACCAATGGTAGTAAGAGACGTGAAGAAAAAGTAGAATGCAGAAAAGTACGTCCATTCATATTCCCAGAGGCGAACAATAAAAGCCGATACAGAAATCTATAAAAAGTAGCTTTTTCTATTCGATGGTAACTTACCCAAAATATGAAAAACAGCAAAGCTGCCTTCATAGGCACAGTCTGTGCTTGTTCTTGCTCTGGCAGTGAAAGTTCAAGCTCACGAAGCGGATTGTTGGATTCAATTTGATGATCTGTCAAATTCAGACCGCCAGACTGGTGACTTGTTGTTCGGTGAACGGAAAGGAGAGGGACGGTTGACATGCTTCCCAGGGATAATTCGCTGCCAACCCTTCGAACCCTGCAATCTTCTCTTTTTTACTTTGTAAGAGTACTACCTTTCACGTTGAAAGCGGCGATTTGCTCTGCGTTGCAAACTTCTAAAAACATGCTTAGAAATTTTCTCCCCTACAAAAACTCGCCTTTGGCAAAACCGCTGGTTCAACCAATTCCATCCGTACTCAATCCATGTAAAGTACAAAAATCCCCATTCGAACAAAATAGTGAAAACAAGAGGAATTCCGACAAAAGCGTACAGCATTGAAACTATCCGTCCGGAAGTTGTTTTGGGGTGAAAGTTTCCATACCCTGAATGTCTTACAGTACTCGTATAACAACATTGCTAACATAACATTCGGGCCACAAATTCATTTTACTAAATGTTCGCGAGCGTAGGTCGCTTGATGTTCAGAGAAAATTGTTGTATTGATAAAGTTTAGTCTTTAGTTTGGAGCCCTCAACTGAAAAAAGATATAAACGCAATAGGAAAAGTTCAGAGAGATTTTTCACGGATCCTTTGGCTGAAAAACCATCATGGTGTGTCATATAGAGATATGCCAAGTTATGATTCTCGCCTATGTAGCTTGAAACTTTGCCCTCTTCAGACTAGAAGACTAGTCAATGACCTCCTTCTTGCTCGAAAAATACTTTTGGGTGTAAGTCATACTCTATTATCTGATCTGTTCATCTTACTTCAAAATACAAGAATTCCTGTAAATATAGAATATCATGGCTCACAGGCAACTCTTGGTTAATATATAGTCCCTGTTCCACGTAGAAAGGGTGGAGCGCAGCTCTGAAGGGCAAATGATTTACAACCCCTACCTCTGTTCTAGAAGAAGAGCAGCATCACGTATGTCGATGAATTTATAGCGCACCTACTGCGGCAGGGAGGTAGATTCTCTACGGCCTAGTGAGGTGTGATTGGAGCTTAGCTCTTACAGCAGAGTTTCTACTAGACGTCCCGGTATGTAGGCACAGCCTCAAGTGTTTCAAACTATATTATTCCTGTAAGTCAATTCCTGATACCCTCTGCTACTCCCCATTCCCTTTCCCCATCCTATTGTATAACCAATGTTTGATCCATCTGGACAAATGAATATTCTATTCTATTCTAAAGTGAGAGCAACCGAGCCGGGTTAGATCCTCCGCAGATGTTCAAAAGAAGACTTCTGTTTAAGAGTGGCCCTGCAACTTTCTTTAAAGTGAGTGTCCGGACCTTTTTTCGACCATCGACCGAGCTCTTATATGGGCATTGTAGAAAAAAACTTGCTGATTACGGAGGTGTAATACTTTTTTGTTTTATTATCGATTATCACCGAAATATAAGCCCGCAAAGTTGCTACTCCAGAACAAAAGTTACCATTTTCCGAGAAGCTTTCTCGGCAGTTCTTGTCAGCCTTGTCTCGACAAGTCGCGCGCTTTTTGGCAATTAAGGCTAGTTCCAGAGAAAAGAGTATTCAGTCGAACTTGTAGCTTCTGGTAGCGTGTTGCTCCTTTATTTCTAGACAATTACTCGGAATAGAAGTTGAATGCATCTCAACTGCTTCTAGCTCTTGCTGTAAGCAGCAGGGTGAGCATAGCAATGTAAGTATGAAATCTCAGGCATAGTACGCACCAACATTGTGATACAAAGATTGCAGTTCTCGCGAAAGCCTATTCAAAATTGCACACTGGGAAGCCGCAATATGTCATTGCAAAAACTAGCACATTTGTCTAGGCGACACATCAAGTACACTTCCGAGAGACAGCTGTTCACGTATGTGACACAAGCCTTTCAAAAAAGACACCTACCTATGGTTGTGTATAATGAGGCTGCGTAATAAACGCCTGAAAATGCATTAGACCATTGGGAAGAAAAACACCTGCCTCCCCAAAGATTCCATTTGGTGTCAGTCATCACAGGCTCCTCCCAGATAACGCCCAGCTTCTTCTCATACCTGAAGTTTTCTGTTTGAATAAAAATCTTGGATGAAACCAAGAAAAAGCATCCTTGACAAGTCTCAGTTTGTATTGTTCCGGCGCAAGGCCGAGTCGATTGTAAGAAATGGACTGGTCTTTGTCAATTTCTCGAAAACGTTGAAATAGCTTTTGTTGGTAGACACGCTTTCTTCTCCAGACGTCCATTTTTCTCTCATAGTCGCCAATTAAAAGTGACCTGTCGTGTCCACCTAAAGGAGTCTGGAGTTGGAATCTGACAAAAACCCACCTTCAATAGCACTAAAAATTAAACCACCGAGTAAAGAATAAGCAAACAGAATAGCTAGCCACGTGACATGTCGCCAAAGTGTTTTTTTGCGCTTGTCTTCTTGATTAATGACAATTTTCGGGCGAGGTGGTTCTTGCGGGATTAGTACTGTTTCCGGCTTAAAAAACATATGAGAAGGTATTGAAAAGCGACTTGCTTCGTCTTCTTTCTTCTTTTTTCGTCTTTTCTTCTTCATGTCCTGGTTTTCAATAACGATTTTGGTTTCCTAAACAGACAATTTTGGCGAGTAAACTTTTGAAACAACCTTCTTCACCATGTTCGGAAGACTTCTAGAAACCGCTGAGTGAACAGATTGAAGACGATTGTTTACAGCTGTCCATCTATTGGTATCGGCACTTTTACTACGTTTTTCATCTTTTTTAGCAGTTTTGTCCACCATTTTATTGAAAACTGGACTTTAGTTGTACAAGGAAGTAGCAAAGGAAATAACAAATATTATTGAAGAGCTCTGGCGCCTGGACCACTGGCATAGGGGGAAAATCGCGGTTTACACACTGGATGCGGAAAGACGAGACATTTCCGCGGCTTGTCTCCTTTTTAACCATTGAGCGCACTTTTTACTGTTTGTTTCGACAAAGCGAGCTTAAGGCACTTCAATATCTTTGCATTTACGCAACATCTATCTTCATGTATTCTGTTAGAAAATTCAGCGAGCTTGTCCGTGTAACTCAGCCGGTTAGCAGTCCGACTAAGAATTTTAAATGTAGCGAGTTCGAGTACGACGACAAACGTTTTTGCCATCTTATGAAACACTGGAAAACAAATTTATTACGCCAAAAGCATTTTGGTAACGATCACTCTTTGCTCACCTGAACTTTCATGTTTGCGCCCTAAACTCAAACAGGGTAGCGCCATAGGCTCACTTGAAAAATGCTGTACAGAAGCCTACCTTTATTCAAGTTCCTCTAATATTGAACCAAAAACATACCCATAGTTTTACGGGAATTGTTCAGAAAGTCGGAGCCTTTGATTTACTCTACTAGATCGGAAAACATTGCAAATCGCGAAAGTACCTTGCTCTACTCGAAAAATGAGTACAAGGTAGCTACTGCCTAAGGTCCCTTTAATTTGATTTTGTCTTTTTTTAACATTCCCAACCCCCAGAGCCAGCAAGTAGAAGAAGAACCTTGTAGAAGCAGATTCCCTATGCCAAACACAGGCGAGGGGAAAATAGTGAAATGCATGTGGGCGGAATATTGCCAATGGTTTAATTAGGCTCTAAATAGCTCTTGATTAGAGAGTCTTTCATCGACCTTGATAAGATTTGTTCCACAATGTTGTAGCTCTATCCTGGAGACATTCGTTTTTCCGCAAATCTTTCTTTTGTCCGGAAAGATCCTCAGCAGTCCTTTTGATTAAAAAAGGTCACAACACTGCAGTATCGATTTTACAAAAACGTTTACTTAGGTTCAGGCTTAGGCTTAGGCTTAGGCTTAGGCTTAGGCTTAGGCTTAGGCTTAGGCTTAGGCTTAGGCTTAGGCTTAGGCTTAGGCTTAGGCTTAGGCTTAGGCTTAGGCTTAGGCTTAGGCTTAGGCTTAGGCTTAGGCTTAGGCTTAGGCTTAGGCTTAGGCTTAGGCTTAGGCTTAGGCTTAGGCTTAGGCTTAGGCTTAGGCTTAGGCTTAGGCTTAGGCTTAGGCTTAGGCTTAGGCTTAGGCTTAGGCTTAGGCTTAGGCTTAGGCTTAGGCTTAGGCTTAGGCTTAGGCTTAGGCTTAGGCTTAGGCTTAGGCTTAGGCTTAGGCTTAGGCTTAGGCTTAGGCTTAGGCTTAGGCTTAGGCTTAGGCTTAGGCTTAGGCTTAGGCTTAGGCTTAGGCTTAGGCTTAGGCTTAGGCTTAGGCTTAGGCTTAGGCTTAGGCTTAGGCTTAGGCTTAGGCTTAGGCTTAGGCTTAGGCTTAGGCTTAGGCTTAGGCTTAGGCTTAGGCTTAGGCTTAGGCTTAGGCTTAGGCTTAGGCTTAGGCTTAGGCTTAGGCTTAGGCTTAGGCTTAGGCTTAGGCTTAGGCTTAGGCTTAGGCTTAGGCTTAGGCTTAGGCTTAGGCTTAGGCTTAGGCTTAGGCTTAGGCTTAGGCTTAGGCTTAGGCTTAGGCTTAGGCTTAGGCTTAGGCTTAGGCTTAGGCTTAGGCTTAGGCTTAGGCTTAGGCTTAGGCTTAGGCTTAGGCTTAGGCTTAGGCTTAGGCTTAGGCTTAGGCTTAGGCTTAGGCTTAGGCTTAGGCTTAGGCTTAGGCTTAGGCTTAGGCTTAGGCTTAGGCTTAGGCTTAGGCTTAGGCTTAGGCTTAGGCTTAGGCTTAGGCTTAGGCTTAGGCTTAGGCTTAGGCTTAGGCTTAGGCTTAGGCTTAGGCTTAGGCTTAGGCTTAGGCTTAGGCTTAGGCTTAGGCTTAGGCTTAGGCTTAGGCTTAGGCTTAGGCTTAGGCTTAGGCTTAGGCTTAGGCTTAGGCTTAGGCTTAGGCTTAGGCTTAGGCTTAGGCTTAGGCTTAGGCTTAGGCTTAGGCTTAGGCTTAGGCTTAGGCTTAGGCTTAGGCTTAGGCTTAGGCTTAGGCTTAGGCTTAGGCTTAGGCTTAGGCTTAGGCTTAGGCTTAGGCTTAGGCTTAGGCTTAGGCTTAGGCTTAGGCTTAGGCTTAGGCTTAGGCTTAGGCTTAGGCTTAGGCTTAGGCTTAGGCTTAGGCTTAGGCTTAGGCTTAGGCTTAGGCTTAGGCTTAGGCTTAGGCTTAGGCTTAGGCTTAGGCTTAGGCTTAGGCTTAGGCTTAGGCTTAGGCTTAGGCTTAGGCTTAGGCTTAGGCTTAGGCTTAGGCTTAGGCTTAGGCTTAGGCTTAGGCTTAGGCTTAGGCTTAGGCTTAGGCTTAGGCTTAGGCTTAGGCTTAGGCTTAGGCTTAGGCTTAGGCTTAGTTAGGCTTAGGCTTAGGCTTAGGCTTAGGCTTAGGCTTAGGCTTAGGCTTAGGCTTAGGCTTAGGCTTAGGCTTAGGCTTAGGCTTAGGCTTAGGCTTAGGCTTAGGCTTAGGCTTAGGCTTAGGCTTAGGCTTAGGCTTAGGCTTAGGCTTAGGCTTGGCTTAGGCTTAGGCTTAGGCTTAGGCTTAGGCTTAGGCTTAGGCTTAGGCTTAGGCTTAGGCTTAGGCTTAGGCTTAGGCTTTAGGCTTAAGGCTTAGGCTTAGGCTTAGGCTTAGGCTTAGGCTTAGGCTTAGGCTTGGGCCTAAGCCTAAGCCTAAGCCTAAGCCTAAGCCTAAGCCTAAGCCTAAGCCTAAGCCTAAGCCTAAGCCTAAGCCTAAGCCTAAGCCTAAGCCTAAGCCTAAGCCTAAGCCTAAGCCTAAGCCTAAGCCTAAGCCTAAGCCTAAGCCTAAGCCTAAGCCTAAGCCTAAGCCTAAGCCTAAGCCTAAGCCTAAGCCTAAGCCTAAGCCTAAGCCTAAGCCTAAGCCTAAGCCTAAGCCTAAGCCTAAGCCTAAGCCTAAGCCTAAGCCTAAGCCTAAGCCTAAGCCTAAGCCTAAGCCTAAGCCTAAGCCTAAGCCTAAGCCTAAGCCTAAGCCTAAGCCTAAGCCTAAGCCTAAGCCTAAGCCTAAGCCTAAGCCTAAGCCTAAGCCTAAGCCTAAGCCTAAGCCTAAGCCTAAGCCTAAGCCTAAGCCTAAGCCTAAGCCTAAGCCTAAGCCTAAGCCTAAGCCTAAGCCTAAGCCTAAGCCTAAGCCTAAGCCTAAGCCTAAGCCTAAGCCTAAGCCTAAGCCTAAGCCTAAGCCTAAGCCTAAGCCTAAGCCTAAGCCTAAGCCTAAGCCTAAGCCTAAGCCTAAGCCTAAGCCTAAGCCTAAGCCTAAGCCTAAGCCTAAGCCTAAGCCTAAGCCTAAGCCTAAGCCTAAGCCTAAGCCTAAGCCTAAGCCTAAGCCTAAGCCTAAGCCTAAGCCTAAGCCTAAGCCTAAGCCTAAGCCTAAGCCTAAGCCTAAGCCTAAGCCTAAGCCTAAGCCTAAGCCTAAGCCTAAGCCTAAGCCTAAGCCTAAGCCTAAGCCTAAGCCTAAGCCTAAGCCTAAGCCTAAGCCTAAGCCTAAGCCTAAGCCTAAGCCTAAGCCTAAGCCTAAGCCTAAGCCTAAGCCTAAGCCTAAGCCTAAGCCTAAGCCTAAGCCTAAGCCTAAGCCTAAGCCTAAGCCTAAGCCTAAGCCTAAGCCTAAGCCTAAGCCTAAGCCTAAGCCTAAGCCTAAGCCTAAGCCTAAGCCTAAGCCTAAGCCTAAGCCTAAGCCTAAGCCTAAGCCTAAGCCTAAGCCTAAGCCTAAGCCTAAGCCTAAGCCTAAGCCTAAGCCTAAGCCTAAGCCTAAGCCTAAGCCTAAGCCTAAGCCTAAGCCTAAGCCTAAGCCTAAGCCTAAGCCTAAGCCTAAGCCTAAGCCTAAGCCTAAGCCTAAGCCTAAGCCTAAGCCTAAGCCTAAGCCTAAGCCTAAGCCTAAGCCTAAGCCTAAGCCTAAGCCTAAGCCTAAGCCTAAGCCTAAGCCTAAGCCTAAGCCTAAGCCTAAGCCTAAGCCTAAGCCTAAGCCTAAGCCTAAGCCTAAGCCTAAGCCTAAGCCTAAGCCTAAGCCTAAGCCTAAGCCTAAGCCTAAGCCTAAGCCTAAGCCTAAGCCTAAGCCTAAGCCTAAGCCTAAGCCTAAGCCTAAGCCTAAGCCTAAGCCTAAGCCTAAGCCTAAGCCTAAGCCTAAGCCTAAGCCTAAGCCTAAGCCTAAGCCTAAGCCTAAGCCTAAGCCTAAGCCTAAGCCTAAGCCTAAGCCTAAGCCTAAGCCTAAGCCTAAGCCTAAGCCTAAGCCTAAGCCTAAGCCTAAGCCTAAGCCTAAGCCTAAGCCTAAGCCTAAGCCTAAGCCTAAGCCTAAGCCTAAGCCTAAGCCTAAGCCTAAGCCTAAGCCTAAGCCTAAGCCTAAGCCTAAGCCTAAGCCTAAGCCTAAGCCTAAGCCTAAGCCTAAGCCTAAGCCTAAGCCTAAGCCTAAGCCTAAGCCTAAGCCTAAGCCTAAGCCTAAGCCTAAGCCTAAGCCTAAGCCTAAGCCTAAGCCTAAGCCTAAGCCTAAGCCTAAGCCTAAGCCTAAGCCTAAGCCTAAGCCTAAGCCTAAGCCTAAGCCTAAGCCTAAGCCTAAGCCTAAGCCTAAGCCTAAGCCTAAGCCTAAGCCTAAGCCTAAGCCTAAGCCTAAGCCTAAGCCTGAACCTAAGTAAACGTTTTTGTAAAATCGATACTGCAGTGTTGTGACCTTTTTTAATCAAAAGGACTGCTGAGGATCTTTCCGGACAAAAGAAAGATTTGCGGAAAAACGAATGTCTCCAGGATAGAGCTACAACATTGTGGAACAAATCTTATCAAGGTCGATGAAAGACTCTCTAATCAAGAGCTATTTAGAGCCTAATTAAACCATTGGCAATATTCCGCCCACATGCATTTCACTATTTTCCCCTCGCCTGTGTTTGGCATAGGGAATCTGCTTCTACAAGGTTCTTCTTCTACTTGCTGGCTCTGGGGGTTGGGAATGTTAAAAAAGACAAAATCAAATTAAAGGGACCTTAGGCAGTAGCTACCTTGTACTCATTTTTCGAGTAGAGCAAGGTACTTTCGCGATTTGCAATGTTTTCCGATCTAGTAGAGTAAATCAAAGGCTCCGACTTTCTGAACAATTCCCGTAAAACTATGGGTATGTTTTTGGTTCAATATTAGAGGAACTTGAATAAAGGTAGGCTTCTGTACAGCATTTTTCAAGTGAGCCTATGGCGCTACCCTGTTTGAGTTTAGGGCGCAAACATGAAAGTTCAGGTGAGCAAAGAGTGATCGTTACCAAAATGCTTTTGGCGTAATAAATTTGTTTTCCAGTGTTTCATAAGATGGCAAAAACGTTTGTCGTCGTACTCGAACTCGCTACATTTAAAATTCTTAGTCGGACTGCTAACCGGCTGAGTTACACGGACAAGCTCGCTGAATTTTCTAACAGAATACATGAAGATAGATGTTGCGTAAATGCAAAGATATTGAAGTGCCTTAAGCTCGCTTTGTCGAAACAAACAGTAAAAAGTGCGCTCAATGGTTAAAAAGGAGACAAGCCGCGGAAATGTCTCGTCTTTCCGCATCCAGTGTGTAAACCGCGATTTTCCCCCTATGCCAGTGGTCCAGGCGCCAGAGCTCTTCAATAATATTTGTTATTTCCTTTGCTACTTCCTTGTACAACTAAAGTCCAGTTTTCAATAAAATGGTGGACAAAACTGCTAAAAAAGATGAAAAACGTAGTAAAAGTGCCGATACCAATAGATGGACAGCTGTAAACAATCGTCTTCAATCTGTTCACTCAGCGGTTTCTAGAAGTCTTCCGAACATGGTGAAGAAGGTTGTTTCAAAAGTTTACTCGCCAAAATTGTCTGTTTAGGAAACCAAAATCGTTATTGAAAACCAGGACATGAAGAAGAAAAGACGAAAAAGAAGAAAGAAGACGAAGCAAGTCGCTTTTCAATACCTTCTCATATGTTTTTTAAGCCGGAAACAGTACTAATCCCGCAAGAACCACCTCGCCCGAAAATTGTCATTAATCAAGAAGACAAGCGCAAAAAAACACTTTGGCGACATGTCACGTGGCTAGCTATTCTGTTTGCTTATTCTTTACTCGGTGGTTTAATTTTTAGTGCTATTGAAGGTGGGTTTTTGTCAGATTCCAACTCCAGACTCCTTTAGGTGGACACGACAGGTCACTTTTAATTGGCGACTATGAGAGAAAAATGGACGTCTGGAGAAGAAAGCGTGTCTACCAACAAAAGCTATTTCAACGTTTTCGAGAAATTGACAAAGACCAGTCCATTTCTTACAATCGACTCGGCCTTGCGCCGGAACAATACAAACTGAGACTTGTCAAGGATGCTTTTTCTTGGTTTCATCCAAGATTTTTATTCAAACAGAAAACTTCAGGTATGAGAAGAAGCTGGGCGTTATCTGGGAGGAGCCTGTGATGACTGACACCAAATGGAATCTTTGGGGAGGCAGGTGTTTTTCTTCCCAATGGTCTAATGCATTTTCAGGCGTTTATTACGCAGCCTCATTATACACAACCATAGGTAGGTGTCTTTTTTGAAAGGCTTGTGTCACATACGTGAACAGCTGTCTCTCGGAAGTGTACTTGATGTGTCGCCTAGACAAATGTGCTAGTTTTTGCAATGACATATTGCGGCTTCCCAGTGTGCAATTTTGAATAGGCTTTCGCGAGAACTGCAATCTTTGTATCACAATGTTGGTGCGTACTATGCCTGAGATTTCATACTTACATTGCTATGCTCACCCTGCTGCTTACAGCAAGAGCTAGAAGCAGTTGAGATGCATTCAACTTCTATTCCGAGTAATTGTCTAGAAATAAAGGAGCAACACGCTACCAGAAGCTACAAGTTCGACTGAATACTCTTTTCTCTGGAACTAGCCTTAATTGCCAAAAAGCGCGCGACTTGTCGAGACAAGGCTGACAAGAACTGCCGAGAAAGCTTCTCGGAAAATGGTAACTTTTGTTCTGGAGTAGCAACTTTGCGGGCTTATATTTCGGTGATAATCGATAATAAAACAAAAAAGTATTACACCTCCGTAATCAGCAAGTTTTTTTTCTACAATGCCCATATAAGAGCTCGGTCGATGGTCGAAAAAAGGTCCGGACACTCACTTTAAAGAAAGTTGCAGGGCCACTCTTAAACAGAAGTCTTCTTTTGAACATCTGCGGAGGATCTAACCCGGCTCGGTTGCTCTCACTTTAGAATAGAATAGAATATTCATTTGTCCAGATGGATCAAACATTGGTTATACAATAGGATGGGGAAAGGGAATGGGGAGTAGCAGAGGGTATCAGGAATTGACTTACAGGAATAATATAGTTTGAAACACTTGAGGCTGTGCCTACATACCGGGACGTCTAGTAGAAACTCTGCTGTAAGAGCTAAGCTCCAATCACACCTCACTAGGCCGTAGAGAATCTACCTCCCTGCCGCAGTAGGTGCGCTATAAATTCATCGACATACGTGATGCTGCTCTTCTTCTAGAACAGAGGTAGGGGTTGTAAATCATTTGCCCTTCAGAGCTGCGCTCCACCCTTTCTACGTGGAACAGGGACTATATATTAACCAAGAGTTGCCTGTGAGCCATGATATTCTATATTTACAGGAATTCTTGTATTTTGAAGTAAGATGAACAGATCAGATAATAGAGTATGACTTACACCCAAAAGTATTTTTCGAGCAAGAAGGAGGTCATTGACTAGTCTTCTAGTCTGAAGAGGGCAAAGTTTCAAGCTACATAGGCGAGAATCATAACTTGGCATATCTCTATATGACACACCATGATGGTTTTTCAGCCAAAGGATCCGTGAAAAATCTCTCTGAACTTTTCCTATTGCGTTTATATCTTTTTTCAGTTGAGGGCTCCAAACTAAAGACTAAACTTTATCAATACAACAATTTTCTCTGAACATCAAGCGACCTACGCTCGCGAACATTTAGTAAAATGAATTTGTGGCCCGAATGTTATGTTAGCAATGTTGTTATACGAGTACTGTAAGACATTCAGGGTATGGAAACTTTCACCCCAAAACAACTTCCGGACGGATAGTTTCAATGCTGTACGCTTTTGTCGGAATTCCTCTTGTTTTCACTATTTTGTTCGAATGGGGATTTTTGTACTTTACATGGATTGAGTACGGATGGAATTGGTTGAACCAGCGGTTTTGCCAAAGGCGAGTTTTTGTAGGGGAGAAAATTTCTAAGCATGTTTTTAGAAGTTTGCAACGCAGAGCAAATCGCCGCTTTCAACGTGAAAGGTAGTACTCTTACAAAGTAAAAAAGAGAAGATTGCAGGGTTCGAAGGGTTGGCAGCGAATTATCCCTGGGAAGCATGTCAACCGTCCCTCTCCTTTCCGTTCACCGAACAACAAGTCACCAGTCTGGCGGTCTGAATTTGACAGATCATCAAATTGAATCCAACAATCCGCTTCGTGAGCTTGAACTTTCACTGCCAGAGCAAGAACAAGCACAGACTGTGCCTATGAAGGCAGCTTTGCTGTTTTTCATATTTTGGGTAAGTTACCATCGAATAGAAAAAGCTACTTTTTATAGATTTCTGTATCGGCTTTTATTGTTCGCCTCTGGGAATATGAATGGACGTACTTTTCTGCATTCTACTTTTTCTTCACGTCTCTTACTACCATTGGTCTGGGAGATGTCGTCACGAAAACGCCAAATTTTATCATCTTCAACCTCGCTCTCACTCTGATTGGCCTCTCCGTCGTGGGGCTCTGTATGGCCATTGTGCAGGCACGGTTGACTCTTGATATTTGCTATAGCATTCAGGCAAAAGTGAAACTCGTGTTTGACCGAATGATCCGTAGCATTGATTCTCAATATCGAATTCGGCAAATTGATCCCGATGTGGCGACAATGACGGTGGTACCGGACGAGAACGAAGGCGTCAAAAGGTGACTTTACAGGGAAAATGGCTACATTTTTAAGGCTCATTGAAGCGCAACCCTTACAAGATCGAATAGTTTTCCTCTTCATGGACGAGCACAAAATGAGCATGTTGCGAGAACGATGGAGGATCAAGAGTAGCATGGTCAACAGGTGCTTTTCCTCATATAAATCAATTATGAAACTTTAAGAATCACCCAAACCTATCCGGCTCGGGCGGACAAATACGTACAGACTGGAAACCGTGTCTATGATCAGCCATTGAACTCTGATGGCGAATATGACAGCGAGTATGAAGAAGACGAGGACGAGGACGAAAATGAGGCGGAGCCACCGCAGGCCAAGCGTTACATCTACACCGTCTTTGACTGACTGATATCTCAGCTGTTGACGAGCTTTCGCGTTTGATCTCAACAGACAGAAACTTTTATTCAATAAATATTTTGAAGAGAAGACCAGACATTTTTTAGCCCTGAAAAGTGGATTTAAGACCGTTGTAAGTGGGTTTACCTGGAGGCAGTGAGCTCCGCCGCAGAAGCGTCCGCTGCGCTCAACCATAGCGTCAATGAGATTGTTAACAAAGTCGAAGCCTGTCTTGAGCTGGGAGGAAGCGGCGCCAGTTGTGTCGGCGATGACCTTTCTACAGCCAACATTGAGCATTGCCTCCATTCCGAGATTTTGACCGGCGGGTTTCTTCTTAATGCAATTGGAGAGAGCAGAGTCAATGACAGCAACCCAATCGTTCACAGGAGTGATCCTGAAAAACATTGTAGCACAAATGCTGCCGGTTTTACATTTGCTTCTTGATGTTGGCAACACAAATGTCAACCTTGTTGGATGAGCCAATAGCCACGCCGGAACCTCCATTAAGAAGCTGAAAAAAAGGTTTAGAGAAGCACTAAATGACTTTACATCATTGAATACGCCGGAGATTGAAGCAATCCTGTTCTTAAGGTCATCGCGAGCCTCATTGATACACTCGCATGTGGCTGTCCGGGTCTGAGGAATGGTGCGTGCACAAGTTCCAATAGCGAGACGGCTATCGCAGCCCGTTAAAACTTTGCAGTGCTCTCCAAGGTATCCAATGAAGGGGTTGTTCAGGCATCTCTTGGTGCTAGCAGCACGCTGTGGTTTGCGCTCACCACAGAACGACAGGCGAGAATGGATGAGAATGTGGTCAGATAGGAAGAAATGCTAAGCAACTGCTTTCAGTGTATGACCGCCCAACTTACACAGAATCCTTGAACTGGAACGATCCTTCCTCAAGGTCGGGAATGTCTGGAACACCGGGGAATCCGGCAATTTTCTTTTGGATGCAGTAGGTGGCCTCGCGAGCAATGGCTAAAAATATGGCGTTACAAACGGTTAAGGGCTTCTAACCTTTGGTGATTTCGGTTCTGATACACTTTTGATCCTCGGCAGGAGTGGATTTGATGGCCTTCAATGCGCCAGCGGCGAAAGTACGGCAGATTGTGCAATCTCTGAGAGGACCGTGTCTGTCCCAAGCAACCTGGTTCAAATCGTTCTCATTGAGCACGCAACGGTCTTTTCTGTTTCCATCCTCGATGGTAGAAGCAAAGCATGCCATGGCAGCTCTCCTAAAGATACTTCAATGTTCAGTCAAAATAAGATTATACCTTCCGTGTTCGCGAATTTCGTCCTCAAAAACTCCATAATTGGCATCAAGCCCATTCTTCATGCATTGCAAATATTGCCCAAACGCTTCACGAGTTCCATGAGGGGTGGAACAGTCTTGAGCTGTGACGAAAACCTTATAAAAGGGTTTTAAAGGTTACGGAACGACTTACTATGAGCGAAGCAAAAGCAATTACCCGGATCATCTGAAAGATAATTGAATTAGGGGAGGGATTTTCGGCAAATGTTGATTTGGAAAGAGAGTGAATGTGGTGATAAGTGGAACTAGGCGTAAGAAAGGGCCGCGCAGGGGCGGAAGATGACCTAGGCCATCTCGGGAAGAATGATACCATCGATAGGAACCCTCATCGATTGACTTAATCAGATCAAAAGTTCTATAAAGTTCTAATCCTATAAGTATGCAGAGAAAAACGACGCTAAACCGATTGCCAGGCGCGCTTGAACCGTAGCTGAATAGGCATCTTTTATAGCAGAAACCAAGCTGGATAGAGCGATTAATTCATCGAAGTGATTCACTGAAACTGATGGTAGAACCGGATTTTGTGATGACTAAAAGATAGCACATCTTTTTATCAAGCTTTGTTTGCCATTTGTACCTAGAACCTGCTATTGAAAACAGAACAACGCATGCCCTCAAATAGTCAAATAGTTAGCTCCTGGTTTCGCGCACTTTGTTTGAAGAAATGATTGCTAACTCTTTCTGAGCTCAAAAAAAGCCTCTAACATGGTCTAACAACACTTTACAAAAAATTTGACATCGGGCGGGATCGAACAATTGGTTCCTTGCGTACAAACCCTTAGTGTCAGACAATAGGTTAAGTACAGGTAGACACAATTGCGCTTCAGAAGGAGAAATAGCCAGTTAAAAGTTATAGGTGCCTAACGAGCAGTCTTTGACGACTTCGCCACGGTGTTAGCATTAAATCTAATGCTGTCATAATACTATTTGGAGAGTCCATTTGGTGCTAAATACAGATGTTTGCTTGGAGATGACCATGCCGCTTGTTCAGCTGAGCTGCATGTCTACATAGCCAGACACACTCATGGTCATTCCCTTTCATTCAATGTCGATAGCTGTTCTGCTTCCAATTCTAGCGATTATTTCGCAAACGGACTGTTAGTTTACGAATGACAAGAATCTCTTTTTTAGGTCATATCGGCTCATCTTGCATCACTACTCTTGAATGTGGAAAAGGTGCATTTTGCGCTGACGCGATATGCCGAAAAGATGGATGCACAATTTCTGCGCAGTGTCAAAAGTAAGTTTTCAAGCATCATGCCTTAATGTGCTAGGGTGAAACCTGCGAATATGGAGAAGTTAACGGACGACTGAAACCGGCCTGTTTCCCATCGAAAGAGTCTCAGTAAGAACTTTGACTAAAGAATTTCATGTTACAGACCCGGAGAAAATTTTTGCCCAGGCGGTGGAGCTGTAGTGATGGCTTTTGATGGAACTATAACAAAATGTGACATGTCTAATGGCTGTTCAGCAAATCAGGTCTGTAATCCGCAAAATGGTTTTTGTTGCACAAGTGAGTTTAGATTTAGTATTTCAAAGCCTTTCTTTAAGAACTGCGGACATGCCCGAAACCCACAAAGACCATGCTCAATCATATTACAGGATTCCCCATAATGTGTCAAGTTGGTCCAAAAACTTATTCGTATTCCACTAATTGCAGTTCAAATACGGAATTGCAACACCATGTCCACTTCTTGGATATTGTGAGTTAAAAACAGGTTTCTGCTGTCAGCGTGGTAGTCCAACAGCTGTCTTGCCATCTGTGAAACCATTTGTCGGAGAGCTTTGTACCATTTTACCAGGATGTAATGGCGGCGCATCGTGTGTTTGCGAGAACTCTGCAACTTGTCGGTAAAAATCTCTCTTTCATCTATACATTGTCTCTACAGCTGTGAATGTCCTTCTGAACTGGGATATTCAGTCTCTCCTGACGGCAAAACATGTCAAAGATTGAGACGTAGACTCAAGGTTTGATTTTAGACACGACGTTAAGTGAATACAGGAAAAATGTAAATCCGACATGGAATGCTCCGCGGCCTTTTCTGAATGCTCTACTGGCGGATGCCGATGCAAGCAAGGTTTTCAGCGAGATGGTGACGGGGGCTGCAAGCCAATAAGTAAGTACGTATATTGCTATTTTACAATATTTTCAGAGTATAAGTGTCCCGGTAATGGTGAACCGATTATGAAACAGGACAAGCCTGTTGTTTGCTACAGAAGAGCTCTTTTCAGTAAGCTGAAAATGAAAATAACTACGGAAGAGTTCGAGGATTTGATGAGTTAGTTATCCAACAAAACCTTAAAATTTACCGTTAAAGAAAATGCTACATTGGAAGATTGGAGCGGCAGACGAAATGAAGAAGATTCCTGTCCGAATGAACACTACTGCGTCGCAGTTTTCGATGATTTCTCAAAACCTGGCTTCTACCAAGGATTCTGTTGTCCTACCCCATCTGACTTAAGACCTGTGTGTCCTGTTGGAGAAGCTCATAAGAATAGTTTCTACCCAGACTATGGCTGCGCAGACTGTCCAATGGACTATTATTGTCACAAGGATGGTGTAGTGACGGAAAAATCGGTAGTGTTGTCGTCAGACTTCAAAGTAAAAGTTCAGATCTGCTGTCCCAAACCTTGCACCTCCATGGACGACATCTATCACAATGGTCAATGCTTCTCGACAGCGTTTTACGGGGACAGTTGTATGGTTGGAAAACTGAATTACTGAAAATCTCAAAAATTTTCAGCTTAATGCACAGTGCACTTCAAAACCAACTACTACTACTGACGACTCTGAACAATCGCCACTCGAATGTAAAAAAGGAATATGTCTCTGTCCGAGTGGCTATAGTCACATAAACGGACAATGCAAAAGTTTGTCCACTGGATTGGTGCATTTTTGCTTTCCTTTTTCCAGGGATCACATGTACTGTCGGTCTTCGTGGAGAGCCATCTGTCGATCGTAACAATGAGCTCTTAACTTGCCAGCGATCTGCCGATTGTAGTCAAGGGCAGCTATGTGATGTGAGGCATGGTGTCTGTTGCAAAGGAGTCAATCGTAATATCTGATATAGATAGTATATTTGATCAAAATGTTCAGGTTGTTCGGCTGGCCTCGAGGAAAGTGGCGAACAGTGTTCTTCTGGCTTCTGTTCCAATCCTGCACATATATGTGAAATGGTAAACAAGTTAAAGAAAACAAAAGTCTGTTGCATGGCCGTTTAATAGTTGATGCAATGCATTTATCTGTACAAAACTGGAAATGAATAATTCTACCTGGGTGTACCACACTTGAGTAGAAAACTGTCTACAAGTTGCGTATATTCTTGAGGATGTTTTCGGTAGTGGTCAACATGTTGTGTGTCCTAAGATCACTTCATTTGGCAAAAATAATGCTAACGTACCTCAAGAAACAATTCCTCTACAAGTCTTCCTCTTATTCTGTGAAAATCAGCAAACTTTTTGATTGTTCTGAAATCTTGTTCATTTAAAGAAGAGCCGTCTCCGTCAGACCATGTGGTCTCGGCCCGCCTCAACCGGCACAAACCCGGGTCGCTCAAATAACAAGAAATAACGCTGCTACGCATAAGTGGCGTGTAAAAAAACAAAGAGTAATCTTCTGGAAGTGCTCCTTGGAAAACACTGTAGCCTGTCTAGACTGAGACGTTTTGGTCTCATTGGACTCTTATGATTCCTTAAAACGGAGAAAAGTTACCTCGGACCGCAAATTGTGTCGATTTTCGAGTAAGCAAATGACATGACTGATGGTAGGTCGGGATGATTTTTAAGGAAATCGTAAGCACTAATGTCATCCACGCTTCTTCCTTGTAGACGTCGAATTGGAAGCTTAAAAATATTTAATGCTATATTTCATGTCCATCTTACAATTGTATAGTGTTTCATGAGTCTGTAGAACTGCTTCAGCCTTTGCTCTTTGTAGTTTTTGATATCTTCAGCATTTCCGCTAACTAAAAGCTCTTTATAATAGCGATTAGCATAGAGCAGGCTAGGAATAACTTCTCTGTAGCCTAAATCCACAGGTCCACTACATAAATAAGATCTTATAATCACAACAGGGAACAAACCTGTCAAAGAGAATTCCTCTGGTCTTGCTCAAGAGCTGCAGCTCGGGGTGTTGCAGTTCAAGAGCGCATAGGGTAAAGACTCCGTTCATGCTGAGAGTATGTACAGCAGTATCCTTTTTCGAGAGTATCTCTTTCAAATGGCCAACTACAGGCTGGACATCCCGCATTTTCTTAGTACAAAAATCGCAGAGTGACAAAGTAACACCTACCTTTAAGTCCATTGTGTACTCGTTTGGTAGAAGTGATGTGAACGTGACCGTATCGTACCTATAGTATGGAAAACGCTTGAAAATTGGAACTTACCCGCGCTCTTGATAGATTTTATTATATTTTTGCATGTGCGACTCTTTTGCGCCAGCGAATCCGAGCAAAATAATCGAGATGCTCCTATTTCCATGAGAACGGTGGAGACTACTGACAGCTCTGTGCATTCCAAAACAGGTTTTTTGCTAGAAATTTGGAACACTTACTAGGCTAGGGAGTTTGGTTGTATACCAGGAAGGAAAGAATAAAGATGTAGTTTCAGAAGCCAGGTGCATAGTACACGATGTTTTGTTCAAAGCATGCTCCCGCATACGCAAAATTGCGTCGTACTACGGTAGAAAAAGAACCTGCCGTTAAGAACCTTGGTTATCTCTTAAAAATGCCCATTGCATATTGAGCTAGGATCTTTTAATTATGGGAGAGTACCGGTCTCTTTGAGAATGTGAAAATAAACAACTTTTCGAACCTTATAAAACAAGGCAGGTTGGGCTAACAATAAGGATATAGTAAAGCTGTTTATTTCTCACCTTTACAAATGGTCCTTCATAAAAAAATTTGACCCCAAGAGAAATCAAACGCCTGGCTCCTAGCGTTTCGGTTTCTGGCTTACAGCATCAACAGATCTTGATGTTATCGGTTTTTTTTATTAAATAAGTTGAAACGAGTGTCTAGAGTCTCAAAACCTTGTTGCGCCCTCCGAATGCTATACAGCCCCAATCCTTCTGCATCTGTCCCGTTGTTCATCCATAAATGACATGAGACAGCTCTGCAGTTCTCAAACATAGCTCGCAATTTGCATCAAGCCGTTCAGCTATTGGGTAAAACGACGGGAAGCCAACAAGTAGTGGCTGTCGTCAAGCTTTTGTTGTCAAAACGCCGCCCTTCGAGGGAAGTGGGCCAGTTGAGCTAAAAACATCAACTACTACTACATCAATGCGGCGAGACTTGAAAAACACACGATGAACGTATGCTGCTACTATTCTTGTTACTGCGAAGTACGTTTATGACTAGAACTAACTTTGGCTGTTCTCTCAATTGTCTCCATCAGTCTATGATCACGTTTTGTAACCAGTCGAGCGTTTTACTAATTGGCACTGAAATGCATACTATCAAAACACTCATAAGTTTTTTTTAAAGTGAAGGGCAGACAAATAGTTCTTTAAAATGCTCGCGCTGGGTTTCGAAGCGGCAACAAAAACCACGTTTACTGCCTGATTTAACGTAAGCGTGAACAGGGTTCTAATCCATACCTCACTATGTTTTCTAATGTTTTTTCTTCTATCTGTGTGTTCAGATTTGGTGGTTGCGGGAAACGAGTGGTGTATCGCCTCGTGTAACAACGAGCTGCAACAAGCTGGAGCACTAGTTGTCTCATCCAAGAACCATCTTCTTATATTGCAAGAACTTTTAAAACAGGAAACAGAGCCAGCTGTGATTCTTCAAAAGTCGAGATGGATTTGCATGTGGGTTGATAAGTATGCCTCAACATTCTCTGCAGGAAACTTGAAAAGTACAAGTCTTGCTTGCAAAATTGTCCGGGATCACTCTCAAAAGACTCCTCACAAATATCGCTGAGACCCAACAGTCTCATTTGCGACATCGTTCAAAAACCAGCAAGAGGTAGTCATTCAATATGCACATAATATTTTTTTTAGGTATATTTCAATATTTTCGCTGTGAACAATTGCTTCTCGAGAAGAGTGAAACTGTTTGCGGAGACAAGGATCTTTCTAAAGAGTTGAACATCAGAGATCTATGCAAGTGAGTACACCTCAGAATTGTAAACTTTTTTAGAGCTATGGAGAAAAGCCGCAAGTGCTACGCCGGTCTTCCCCACTTTTGTTCTCGCGACGCGCTCAAAGTTTGTGAAAAGATAAAAATTAACCCTGTCCCCTATTCCAGATCAAAAGAAGAATTGAGGACAGCTTAATGGAGACTGTAGAGAGTTTAGTGAAATTAAGCACAGGCTTGATACCGTCAGAATGCTCGGCTTGGCGTCAGCACAACTTACAGCTTCATGAATGGCGGTTTTCGGGAGAAGATGAGGTCTTTGTTTTTACGGGATATATTCCAAATACAAATGTTTCAGGGAACTTCAAGTGAAGAGCACAGAGAAAGTAGTAGAACGGATGCGACAACATTGTAAGTTTTCTCATAACATCACTAAAACCTACAGGTCCCACAACACCTCTTCGGATTGCTTTCGGACACAAACTGCACTCACAACAACGGTATCTCCTGTGACATATCAGGCTCCCAACAAGCTTTTCACATCGTCATCGGTTCGTTTTACATCTTTTCTTTGGATTATACTGATTTTCTAGATAAATATTACCTACTTTGTTATTTGAAACACAGGAGTGGTGTACGGGGTCACAATGGCCCGGGTTAGTCAAGCGGCTGCGCCGTTAACTGCTACTGCTAACAGTAATGTATCCCAAACAACTCTTTACCTCCAAACGAGCATACCCATGCACTGTTGACGCAGGAGCAACGCTCTCCTAGTATCTAAGCTACACGCTTCTTCTTTAATAGAATGAAGTCTTCTTTAATAGAGCCAGTTAACAGCAATGAAATAAGTTTTTACGCGCATAAAATACGAAAAAATCCAGCCTGAAATGAGCATTGCTCACCTGTCAAAGCTAGGACATCCTTCCAATTAAAAAAGTTTATTGATAAAAAAGAAAGTGATTGGTTTACGGCCAACGGTCTACGTTGACAAAAAGGAGTATGCGCTGCTTGTTAGCTAAAAATCTGCCTGAGTACGTGTGCACAGCACGGTGGACCTACAGTGACTGGAGGAGCTAAAAGTACAATTGGTGACAAGGATGAATAAAAGGCATCGGTTTAGAGTGGACATAGAAGAGAGATGCATAAAAACGATATCTTTTTGGTGTTTTGGGGGCTTTACTAGTTTTTATGGGAGTTTTTTTTATCTATAATCTACAAAAAGCTAGTGCGCCGAAAGAAGTGAAGAAAAGACTTACTGTACAAAATATACACGGCTTCGAATATTTGAAAGGTGTCTACATACATTCTACGTACAAAACGCCTGAGGTTCTAGATAAGCGCTGGGAATAAATAATGCACAGTATGTACAGGTGTTTACAAGGCCTTCTTGATATGATCGACTATCTTAGACAAGGCACTATCAAGAGTAGTTACACGGCTCCCTAGGTTACTTTTTCCCTCGAGAATGTCGTTGGTCAACTCGTCCAGCTGCATGAACAGCTGCAGAATAGCAGTCTTCAAAGCATTAGCCTTTTTGTTCATGTAGATCCAGGCAAGACCATACTCGACAAGGCACAGAATCTGGAAAGCAGAGAAACTTGAAATATAATTTAAAGACACGAACCGTTCGACGTACATCCGGGAAGATGCCCAACAAGGCTTCAGTCTCCTTCATCTTACGGCACTGCTTCTCAATCTTGGATCCGTTTTGACGAAGAAAACGCTGACTGCGAGCGCGAGCACACGGCTCCGCAAACTCTTTCTTGATCACACGGTTGACTGGCAACATAGCTATGGCCTTAACCTGTAGATTCTCGTCAATGGATTGGCCGTAGTACTCGATTTGGAACTTTTGCTGAATATATAGGTTGTTGGCTAATAGCAAGAAAAGGACTTACGTAGTTCTCGAGAATCGACTTGTGATACTTGCGGTAACGGGCCGGGAAGGGGAAATAGTACTTCTTTGTCTCGACCTTGAGAGTACTCGGATTGAAACTGACTCCGCAATTGCGACATTCAGTTCGTTCAGCAAGATCTCCACACTCGGTGATTCCTCCGCACTTGCAGTGGATTCTGCGAATGAACTTTGACAGCTCATCTCCCATCGACTCGACAGCGACTGAAATTTTCGATATTATAGCCGGCATGACATGTACGAACATTGATGTTCCCACTTGCCAGACCATTCCGCGAATTGTTCACAGTTCATCGGCCAGTGCGGTTCGTGATTGCAGTCCGGGCACCACAGAGTGTAGCAGTTGGTACAAAGGCAAGAGCTGAACTCATTTGGATGCTCGACACGGACATCCTTGTTGCACGCTGGACAGTTCAGCAGCTCTCCAATCTGATTGTCAGAATCCTGCAGCATGTCCAGTGCTGTGAGCTGGAAAAAACCATATTGTCTAAAAAAAGTTCTTTTCAAACCTTGGTGTAAAAGTTGATGAGGGGCAATGGAATAATCGCTGGGAGGACGTCAAAACCAGAGCCGTTTTCCTGAACACTGAAGGGAATCTCCATAGGGATGTTCTTGGTCCTGATGAGATTGACTATGTGCTTAGTTAGACACTGCCGACACTGCCAATATTCGTCCAACTCGAAGAGCTCTTCCGGGGCATTTTCCTTGCACGTATGACACTTCTGAACTCTAATTGGAAAAGTATCGACACAGTGCCTACCACGGAGTAGTTTTTGACAGTAGAATCAACTTCCTCCAACTGAGAGTCGTCCGAAATGATATCTTCGTCTTCAATCCTTTCGAAGCTGTCTCGGCCAATCTCAGTAGAAGCCTCTCGCAAAATTTTGCCCATCTCCTTCTCCGTGATGATTGCAGCCTGTGGAGCAGTAGCAGATGAAACGTGTAAATGAACTATTACCTGTTTGGCCATTGAACGACTGTTGACGACGACGTCAAAATTTTCGGCAGCCTTGAAATAACGCGAGTCGGGTAGACAGTGGTGAGCAGTAGGTGGCATTCTCTTGAGCCAAACGATCGCCAGTGAAATAATGACCTCAATGGCAGTCTGGATGCTGTTGACTTTTTTCTCCTTGAAGATATCTTTGAGAATTCTCCACGAGAATGGTCCGTTGGTGTTAGCGGGAATGGCAGAGTTCAACAGCAGCCTAAAGTACACTTTTTTCTTACCAAGTCAAAACGTACTGAAAATGATTCTTTCTGCCCTTTTCCAAAATAACAAAAAGCAGAGGCTTGCTATCATCGTCGACAGTCAGCTTCTTAGTCAAGTCCACAGATGCTCTCTGATGGTTGGCGTCAATCCAGCGGATCATCAGATCTTCGTCCGTGGCCAGCGATTCCACTTGTTGCCCAAAGTTGAATGTTGGCCAGCGATGCGTATTCACAATGACGTTCTCGAACAGTCCAGGAGCCCGAACAGCCGAAGAAATATCCAAAAGATCAATTGGTCTCGGTCCTTCGGATACCACTTCGTCGTTGTCCAACTGCTGTACACTCTCAATGCTGGCTCTTCTCACTTCCACAGCATTGAATTCATTGCTGGGTGTGCTGATGTAGTCACCAAGACAAAAGCGGAAGTCACGCGATGGCTTATAAACGGGAGCCTCTCCATCTTTGTGATAGCTGTTTTCCATCTCGGAAATCTCGAGCTCATCCAGATCAACCTTCTTATTTCTGCGTGTCTTGTTCCGCAGCTTTCCAGATTTGCCAGCTTTGCCAGAGTTGCAAAGCAGATTCCCGTTTGCATAGGGCTTGACAATACGGTATTCCAGCCTAACATCATCTTCCGAATCGTCTTCAGAACTGGTGTTTTCCTTCTTCAATCCATGCATAAGAGAGACGACCTGAAAGAGAACTGTGTACAACTTCAAAATTGCTCACGTCAGCTCCTTTACCGCGAGCCGTCTTGCTTTTGACCGTCCCATCGGTTGCGACCAAATGGACGGCCTGAGCCTTTTCGGTCGAGTTGTGTTTCAGAAACTCTGAAAACTGTTTGTCAAAACACGCACACACTTGGTCATGGGAGCGACTGCGCCCCTTTGTTGTATAAAACAGCACGTGTTATTTATGCGTTTTTTCGATCGCCCTCGTGATGGTTTGAGAAAGCCCTTTTTTGTCGGATTGTGAAACTCGCCATTAGCCTTGTATGTTTGCTTAATGATAGCCACTTCCACGTCCGTGTTTTCCGCATTCTTGGCCAGAGCCGGAACGTCGACCTCCTCCCAACGATTCTTCCTGTTCAGAGAGTAGGGGACGTCCAAGGCAATGTTGTCAGAGCAGGTCGAGACAAGTCTAGCCTTGCGACGCTAAAAAGCCTGGTTATTCTGAAAAGAACGACTGCTCTACCTTTCCGAGGACATTCTGAGGGTCGTGGATGGTCTTCACCACAGTTGCTTGATCGGCGAGGGAGCGTGCCGCGACACGTTCAGCCCCGCTGCGCCTTCCCTTGTCCGCACGCTTTCCCGAAGGCTTCGATGACAAATAGGGAAAATCGGTCTCACTGAAAAGGGCCCTTTCATGGAACAGTTTATCATCTTTGATAAACTTACGTCCAAGTGTGACTACACGATGGGGATGGCGACATTGTAACAAATGAATCGATTTAGATCAAAGAACGTGCTAATCTGAGAGCTTTGATAGTCTCCCTCTGCCATCTTTTATATGGGCGAGGAGGTTGCACAACCGCGTGACATCTATTGCCACCCGCTTTCGTAATCAGACACCACTGCGCCAAAACGTCATTGTCGAAGTAAACAAAAAGTTTTCATTTTGATCACAACTGTTTTCCTCAGTTTTCCAAACTGAAAACTGCTGTTTCTTACGACAGAACACGTTTGTTCTAAAGCACAAAAAATCAACATTTTGTTGACAAGGTTAGGAAGCACCGGTCAGTCCACAGCTGCCGTCTTCTGTCGTTTGTAAACAAAAAGTTAACGTTTTTCCAAGCAGGCGATCAAGAATTGAGCTACCGTCTTACTATACCATTGAAGGCTTACTTGAGATCGTTGAGAAAGTCCTGAGACTCAACGGCGGACATTGGGATCGGCTTGGCGGGGGCAGAAAATCGACCAGCGATTCTGAAAAGAGATGACGTTAATTGAATATGGAAACTACAAGGACTATGTGCCTGACTATCTGTTGTTTGCAGCTTGAAACCGACAGACAACGGGACGCCACCCAGAGACGGGAAAGAGAGACAATAGGAAAGTGTCGAGTGCATGGCATGGAGATGAAAACAAGGATTGTAATTGATCATTGAGAACTATCGGAAAGTGGACAGAGTGAAGAGAAGCAGAACGGCAGCTGATTTCTCGGCAGATGGCAGGCAGCTTTTTTCCAGTTACAGCACTCCGGGTCACATGAGATCGGTCAAAGAGCTTAGATAACTGCTTGATTTCTTGACTCTTTGAAGACTGCAAAAAAATAGCTGGTCACGGATAGATAAGGTCATTGGCACAGATAAACTGTCATTTGAGGCAGGGGTCAGATAACAATAAACGAAACTCACGACCACAGTTAGTTCGTCTCGTACTTTGTACTCTACAGGCGGTATTTGATTCAATCATCTCGCATAGCTCAGTTTTCATTTTAGATGCTATGCAGTTTGATCATGAGACCGTAGCAACCGGAACCAATCGAATGCGCCACTTATGACTTGTTACGGACGCGACCAGAAACTGCCGCAAAAGGCGCCGCTTGCGATGTTCAGCTGATCGGGTCAAAGCATAGAACGCGGCAAAATCAGCTGATCGCAGTGAAGTCTACCTGTTCGGTTAGCAAACAGCGTAAGAAACGCGGCGAAACGTAGAAAAACCGAGCTGTGTCAGTGCTCACGCAAACTAGGGACGTTATATGCACAGATGATGGTACTATCGAAAAAAAAATGTTGAATCAGAAAGACTGAGTTGGCGTTAATAACGCTCTCATAAGACATCTTCAAATGTCGAAAACGCAGTAAAGGTACAGGAAGTAGAGAGAAAGAGAGTCGCACTAGTTCAAACAGAGCACGTATCACGTTGCGCGCTCCACCCTAAATAAGCTGTCTATCCATATACGTCCGCCAAAGACTAGAAAAACGCGGAGGAAATTGGCTTCACCATAAGAATTACATTCTTCCAGTTCTAGTATTTTAAAAGAATAGGCAGCGCCTAATCCTCTCACGAATTGCGTGATTCGATTCGCAGGAGGCATTGTGAATTGAGATTGGAACTTTCCCTCTACTCCCGCTTGCGGAGAGAGAGGTCATGCGGACGTCAGCACTCGAAACAGCCGACTGCTGCCACGGGTAGGTTTGTGTACCGCCCGCACTGGTTGGGTGGGTGGAAGCAGTAAAATGAGGGCCAGGATGGGAAGTATAAACAAAAATTATATCCTCCACTGAATTATAACGAAAATAACTAGCTTCATACGATCTCTGCATGAGGTAGAAAAATTCTAAAGGTAGTTCTTCATTCGGTAAACAGGTTATTTGCTGGCTGCAGCTCGCACTTTCAGAAAACAAACAACTTTGAATATGAGCTCAAGTTACCAGATTGTATGTGGTGTAAAATCGAAATTGGACTAGCCTCGCAATTCCAGGTTACCAGCCCCTCCAAAAAAGAATAAAAAGGATATTCTGGAGGAATAATGACTCTCTGTCGCTAGGGGGCAGTTTCATCCTGGGCTGTCCGTCTCTCCTGAGATGACAACCGGCGCATTAACACAGAAAAGATGTGCTTACATAAGCGCAGGTATGAGTGGGCTTCAAAAGTACGTATAAACTTCACAATCATGAACTAATTTAATTAAATGTTGCATTTTTGTTCTAATTATGAAGCAAATGCTGTAAACCTTTGAAGGACTCTGGGGACACAATGGCCAAAAATGGGACGCAAGGGTAGATTGCTTTGCCAGAGGCGTGCGCTCTCTGCTCCCACGACGCACCGCAGCTTCTCTCACGCCCTCCTACCCTCTTATACTCTAGTAAATGTCCCGTCTCTGCCCTCACCATATGGACGCGCTATTTCGCAGTCGATGAAATACTATTAGGTTGTCTGTGCGCTCCATGCGCTGCGTGTTCTTTGCAGCGAATCAGCTGACCGCTTTCCTTTTATAGATCTGGACTGGGATGTGGTTGGGACGCAAGCATCAGGTAAACAGTACCTGTGACTATAGTAACTACAAAGAGAAAATGTACAATGTACTCGATAGAGACAATGAAACTCATTTCTCTGATTGCTGGGTAGCGGAAAAAGTGCGCCGCTCACGGAAATTACCTGGCATGATTACGGTAGCTTTACGACCCAGATGATTGTCTGGAAAGTTTAGAAAGAATCATGTGATCGTTGGACAGCTGGAGAAAGCACAAAACGATCTAGCAGAAACTGGTGGGATGTCTCTTGAGGTCAGGCGCCATGAGTAGACATCTGCTCTTGCACATGTTGTGCTCAGTTGCCAGATGCCTAACCTATCCGCTTTTGCCATTCTCATCGCCGTCGTCACAGTAAGTTAGAATCAATGCTATTCAATATTTGAGTGCCAGAGTGTGCCAGTGGAAGTCAATCCACGTAACAAATGTCAATTCTCACGGCAGATATTTCCCGGATTAAGCCAAGTCAATCGCAGCGATGAGGCTGGAAAGCACTGCTGGGGAGAAGTAATGCTGCCAGTTTGCAAGGGCTACTGCAAAACGTCCGAGGTCTGTGTTTTGGTCAGGCAAGAGAATTCTGTTTGGTTGCAGAGCGGAACGTATACCTTCCCATCTCGCGTTCAAAACAGCTCTGTTTGTGTACTGATGCAAACTGGATTCGAGGTTTGAAAAATGTCTTGACAACAATGACTGAAATGCAGGAAGTTGAGCTGACATGTGATGAAGGCGCAGACGACTCCATTCGTACATTGCGTCTTCCAAAGGGCGATCGCTGCGGCTGCCGTCGTCTGCCACTCGACTGATTCCTTTCCAATAAATAAATCCTTCTCCTAGCCGCTGAATATAGCGCAATTGCCTATCTGCACGGCTAATCTTCAATCAGCTCAATCCCTTCATTTATCACATGTCTGATCACGATACAGAGTACAAGATCAAAGAGCGACTACAAAGTCGCTATGTGGAGCAGAGCTTCGTCTACGGTGTTATAGAATGCCGATATGGGGACGTCACTTCCACAACCGTCAGGAGAGATCAGGATATTTTTCACCTTATCTGAAAATTCTTGATTGTTTGAAGTTGAGGTCTATACCGTTCAGATTAGTCAAAAATACTGCAGTATTTTTCTTTTTTGCATCTACAAAAAGTTGGGTTATAGCTTCGATACCCATAATGTCCATATAACAAATGGCCGAGCACTCTAACACGATTGAAGATTCTTGTAACAGAGCCTGAAATCTGCTTCTTAGCTGTTACCATCTGTTCGACCTCTTCTTTGCCGAAAAGTCCAGTCACCAGGTCACTGAATCTTGTCACATTGGCAAAGTGTAGAGGAGCTTCCCAACGTACAACTTTCACGTGCTCTTGAATGTGTTGAGGAGGAGCTGTACCAGTGGAAGTTAGAGTTGTAAACTTGGGCCTAAAAGAACAGTCAGCTGAAAATTTGTGTTTTACCATTGCTCTCTCAATATGATGCTTCCTATTGCAAAAAGAACGGCAATTATTAAACCCCGAGTCACGTCCGTGAGGATTGTTGCCAAAGCAGACACTACCCAAATCGCCTGAAAAAAACCTTGCCATGTGGAACTCATTTAGGCTCACAAAGTCGTATTTTGATATCCTCCAAAGCCGTGGTAGTTCCTTCACTTGAAGGAAGAGACTTTTCAAGCTCACGATTACGATACAAGCCAAAATACACTAAAATTTCCTATCTGTAAACTACGATTACTTGGCTGACCATTGGCAAGGGCTCTAGAAGCGGGCCCAAAACCAATATAACTGTGAGCAGCAGAGCAGATGAGAATAATGTATAAAGTTGGCTGTTAGCTCCCGACATCTCACAGACAGAAGATCGTGACAGAGAAGCACCGACAGGATAGACGGGAAGGAGAGCTCAGTATTGACATCAATCCAACTGCGTACAGTTCCTTAATTAGTCTTTTCTAAATATGCTACCGAGTTACTTGTGTAGCATCAGTCTTGTACTTGTGCTTTTTGGCAAATAGTTTTCCCATGGAAACAACAAACATATAACAGACTACCGCAATGGGTATGGCATCTGCAAGTAGGTGAGAAAAAGACTGAAGTCTGGAACTGAAGGGGAAGGAAATCTAAAAGTTTTTTTAGTATATTCATAGAGACTGTTTACCCTCTGGGAATAACATTCACGACTTTTACATCGTAGTTTTCCTTCAGACCGAGTGACACTGATACGACTATCCCAATGATCACCTAAACTTTTTAATGCGTTGTCTGACAGCTTACCAGAATCAATTCTAATGGCGGCGGAACTGGACTGTACTTTTTCACGAGGGGATTAACATATGTTCGGCCCAGATCAAGGAAAAGAATTCCTGATAGACTCATGGCCAAAACGACAAAGTTTGTGGATGGCAGTGAAGTTAAAACGTCCCAGAGCATCTAAATTTGTGTTTAGTGGCTTTCAATGGGCAATTTGACCCTAATAAGCATTCCGATTCCTTCGTGTCTGGGCAGTTTGACTCCAAAGACCTTGTTCAGCTGGGACATGAGTACGTGAACAGCTGAGCCAGTGGTGAACCCAGAGACTAATGGATCAGACAAATAAGTAGTTAAGAAACCGAGACGCACAACGCTGAGGATTACCTAAATTATGATCTGCTTTCCTCACGAGATTGTAATAAACCTGTACACATCCGACAAGCAGTGTCAGGGCACTGGTTAAGATCAGGGGATCGACTTCTTTTCCCAGAGGAAAACTTCCATTTCCTATCTCTGCGGAATCGGGAGCGAGACGCATGCGACAAACTCCTACCATCATTGATGCTACGGCAAATACCCCTACAAAGTTCAGTTGTATTCAATTTTGGGACGCAGTTCCAATGGAAATATGCCTCGACGTTCCAAAAATCATGTACCATACGGCTGCAAAGAAACTCGAATACATGCCATAGACTGGCGGTACTCCAGCTAGACTAGCGTATGCCATACCTGAAATGTTTTTATTGTTTGTTTTCAAAAAAATTCTCATGGAGCTGATAAAGTGGTCATTTACGACCGGAAAAGATGCAGAGCAGTTCTAGATAAGAGTATACCTTGCGGCACGTGCATGATTCCCACAGTGAGACCGGCTATTACGTCGCCATGAAGATACTCTTTCCATTTGTACCTAAATAGGTTTTACAACAGTTTAAACTAGTTACTTTGGTAGCCATTGAAGAATCGGAACGAATGATAGTGCTCTCTGCTGCCACGAATTCTTCTTCTCTCGCATTTGGAGCTTAAAATCTACTTATACATGTCAAAAACTTGATGGGACAGCTTGTTAACAATCCAATTAAAAAAGGACAACGACATGGTTGAGGGGTATTAGGTAAAAATGAAAGATTTTTGGTCAGGAGGTGCAGTACATGCTCATTAAGGACTCTTCACTTGTATGGGAGAAGACAATCTCCGCCCACGGAAAAGTCTTGTGTTTATTACCAAAAACAGGAGGCACATTAGAGCAAGATTGGGAGTTGGCTACCAATCAACAATGTACGAACAAAATGGTGTGAACTTTTGGTGGAAAACTGCACGAGACGCGACTAATCGTTGAATACATAACCAATGCTTTGTGATCGCAAATGGGCATAGGTTAGCACATAGTCTACATTACCTCATTCGAATCGGGATCTCCTGAAGTCGACGGTTGGACGAAGGAGTCTCATGAGAACCTTGAAATTTCAACAAACGTATAGATTGTTGACAGTGCTGAGCATATAAACAACTGTGGGGAACGTCCACATTTAGGCGGCCACTGAAAAACAAACGAATCTACGGAGGCGCTCAATACTGGAGGCCGGGCGTAAGCAGATGCAGCGTAGCGCACCAGGCGCAGCGTTAAACACAAGGGTCACTGCTTGTCATTGTCGTGTTGCAGGTTTTGCAGAGTGATATACGCTTTTTCGATTCAAAATGCACATTTTTTGGCTCATAGTGAAAAAAATTACTTTCAATAAATTTTGCACAATTACTCAATGATTTTCAGATTATGATCCTCGTTTCCAGTCGTTTCGTCTTTTTTCATAATTTTAAAATAGAAACTCGCTGAAATACTAAGGCATAAAGTTTGCGGAAAGCATTGGGTCTCGACGCGCCTACTCTGTCGCCTTCTCCTCCACGCGTTCTCTCGTAAATCGATAGAGTCACTCTCAGCTGTTTCCCCCGTCAATTATCCGCTATCGTTGTCTAGCTGAAATATACTGTCAATTTTAGAAAAATGGGAGCTGCTGGACGTGCTATTGGGCCTGACGGAAAGGTAAATCAAGCTTTAATGTTTTCTATTAGCAATTTTAGCTTCTGAAGCAGCAGGAAGTCAAAAATACAAAGAAAGGAGGAGTACAACAGCGGAATTCTGGAAAAAACCAAAATAGCAACAACAATAACCGTAACAATCAGGTACAACCACTTTTTCAATTTTCAATCATTCCGTTTAGCGTTTTGGAAACCAGGGCAGTAAACGTTTCGAAAATCGTGGTTCAATGCACGGCGACGCCAGGCCCTTGATTTCGGGACCCGGAGGTGCCTTTGCTGGAAACATGCTCGGACCTATGGGCAGGCCCATGGGTGGACCGATGGGTGGACCGATGGGTGGACCGATGGGTGGACACATGGGAGGACCGATGGGTGGCCCTATGGGAGGGCCCATGGGTATGGGAGGACCGATGGGAGGAGGATCAATTAACGGTGGACTGATGAATGGACCGCCAGGACCTGGACCAATAGGAGGACCTCCAGGATCACTTCATATGCAAGCTATGCGTCTTTTCCAAGGTTCTGCTCCTGATCCGACTGGCTCTTATGGAGGATTCTTTCAAACTAAAAAGGTAGGTTTACTGTTTCTCTTAACTTCTTCCTTTCTCGTTGGTACTTTGCAAATGATTCGTTCCACCATCTTTCGCTCTGAGCAACAAACTGCTCACACCACACTGCGCATTGCTGCTGTCAAAAATGCTCATTTTTGGATTCATTGCGACGTTTGGCATTTGCTCGCTTTTGTTGCTGACATATTTTGAATCTCTATGACCTACCAAGAAATGTCATCTCAATAATGTTTAGATAACTACGAGTCGTATTGGCTGGCTGTTTTTGTCGATCGTATGACAAAAGGAGTAAAAAGAGATACAATCTGGAGATCTCGAAGGGCGTTTCCGTCAGGAACACGAGCTCTTTTTGTTCTGTTTTGTATTATTTAAAAACTTCATTCTACTTTGACTAGACAAGCAGAATTATGCATTCCAATTCTTTTGTGTTTGGGCAGTTGATCTCAAATCATTATGGATCTATACAGTCTGTATGGATGTGGTTTCATTCCTAACACGCTAACACGCCTAAATAGAAGTATTTTGTGCTTGAAGGGTGAAGGTTATCATTCGGATTTTGCACGACGAGCCCATCCGCTATTATAAAAACGAGAAGCAGGCGTCAAAAGTTGAATTGTTTTTCAACATTCTTCCTAGCCGGTATTAGTCAGAGAACCAGTGTTTGGCAGAAAAAAAATTGAGAGACAAATAATTTTTTTTGCATCCCAGTTGGATGTTTGCCAATTTCTGTTTCCCAAAATATTGGGGCTCCCTTTTATAAACGATCAGTGTCGTTCAAGTATCAAGAGGTCTCAAACAGAATGGAAGGTTGCTGCTTAATAGCATTTTTGATTGAGGCTTCAAAAAACAATACAGAAGTCACTAGCCTTTGTTGTTTCGCTCTTTCATTTGTCCGAATAGTCAAGCTGGGAAGAGCTCTCGGGGAAGCCGTGTTTTTCGTCAGCCATCCAAGTCTTCTTCCACTCACTCTAATCCTCGAGTTTCCAGACGAACGACGGCGGTAGTGGACCCGCACCTTCAGGTTTAGTTCTTTTCATAACCACTCTTGATCTGTTTTGGAGGGTACACCAAGTGCGAAGCTTTTCGTCCAAAACTCAAATCCCTCCTCTTCCTATACGAAAACATATTTTGACTGAAAGTGCATATTTGCTTCCACTTTTGAATTTGTCGTCGATTTTTCCTGTTTTGTCTTCTCATCCAGCTAAAAAACTGTATTGCTGGATATTTTCGAATGCGAGAACTTAGCTATTCCTTTTCAGCTCCTCAACAACAGCCAAGGAAGGAAGTTCACCCAGTTGCTGCTGTTCAGCCCATAGTAAGCCATTCCCCCTTCTTTTGACTGAAAGTTTTTCAGAAAGCCCAGCCAGCGCCGTTAGTCACTCCTAAGCAAGAGCCTTCAGCTGCTACACCCCACGTTGGTGAAGTTCCCGGGTTCGGGACTAACTCCAGCATTCACGAGCTTTTCGGTAGGAATTTGAATCATTTTCATTGTTTTCCTGATCATGATAGGCTTCTTTCATCACCATGTTTAGGCAAAATGGTCTGGCGCAAGATGGAACAAATTCGTGATCAGCAGGTCGTTGACGATCTCCAAAACAAAATCATGAATCTCATCCACGATGCCCTAGCGTCACAGAATGCACCGGCTACCCAAGGACTCAATCGAGGAGCTTTCATGCAAGGAGGCCCTCGATACTAATTTAAACTTTTTGTGCCGTACAATTACTGTAAAGCGCTCCTTATTTTTGCTTAACTAAACTATGTATACTGCGATAATGATATAGTAAATATTTGGATCTCGACACTTTTAAAGTGTGGTGTTGGTAGACTCTAATAGTCGCTCGTGTAGCATAGTGTTATTGTACCTGGAGCGAGAAGTAGAACCAGCCCGACAAAATATCACAATAACTGATAATTGAGGGCAGGCTAACTTTCTCAACGCAACTTTGATTCTAATGCGTTGTTTTCTAGTTTATCACACTGAACACCCAATCCATGTCAATGGTCTTTTACAAAAATTGGTATGTTGCTGAGGCTCGCGCTTTCTGCCCGAGCAACTCGATTTCGACTTTGATCAGCGGTCTTTCGCAAAAACTAAAGTATGAATGCTAAAAATGACTTTTTAAAAAAGTGCTGCGACTTTCCAGCATCCACACACTTTTTAAGCGCCGCTGGCTAGCCACAGCTTGGTTTACCCGAGTCAGTTTGGTCCGAACTCCATTCTCGTGTTGTCTTCAAAAACATTTTATGCTTCTTTAACTATTCCTTTTTGACTACATTCACTGTTGCATGCACCCATACATTTATTAGTTCGTGATGCTTTGCAACATCAATGTTATTGTTACCTGTTCATCTCTCTGTGCCCAAAACAAGATTTGTACGAATCTGTTCCTGTAGATTATTTTTGACCCAGATGCAAATTATAACGCTAGCTATTATTCCTGCCGCAAGCGTACTTGTTTCTCAGTAAGCCGTCTCATCAAAAGAGTTTTTCGACTGATTGATGGCGGGCTAGAGTTGTAAACAATTGGCGGCCTGCCTCCCAAGATCCAGTGCCTTCGTTTACCTTTGTATCGTATTAGACAAACAGATATTGACCTAGACTGATAAGCTCCAGAACTAGACCCAATGCGCCTCCTATTACACTTCCTGCTGGTACTGATTCCATCAATATTTGCTTCCCGGACACAGTAAGTAACTTTTTTGACCTCAAATGTTTTGGCCAGACCTTCCTTTGCTATTGACTATGACCACAACCGTTTCATCTTGGATGGCAAACCGTTCCAATACATCTCCGGATCTATACACTATTTTCGTATTCATCCAAATCAATGGATGGATCGGCTGAAAAAAGTTCGTGCTCTTGGGTTCAATGCCATTCAATACTACATCCCATGGAATTTCCACGAGTTGGAGGAAGGAAAGTAGGCATTGTTTCTGTCTTTAACCTTATCTTTGTTTTAAGATACAAATTCGACGAACAGCATAACTTTACCGAATTCAGTCGAATTGCAAACAGTCTCGTACGTTTAGAGTCTTCGCTTAAAGATACTTTTAAGGGATTGTACACTCTTCTACGAGTTGGCCCTTACATTTGTGGAGAATGGGAGAATGGAGGTCTACCCTGGTGGCTGTTGAACAAGGGAGAGATGAAACAACGTTCTAGTGACCAGAGGTCGGGAAATAAACAAACATTGAAACTTAATGTGTTTGCAGGTTCACCCAGGAAGTCGAAAAATGGTTCAATGTGCTTTTGCCGATAGTGAAGCCGATGCTGAGAGAAAATAATGGTCCAGTTCTCATGGTTCAAATTGAAAACGAGTACGGTAGCTACGACGCATGCGATAGGTGATTTTCTACCTTTTTTGAACACACAAACTGTTACAGAACCTACACGGTATGGCTGCGTGACTTGACGAGAAAACATCTTGGAAATAATGTTGTTCTGTACACAAGTAGGGAAAACATTGTGTAAACAAAGAAAACGTTCAGCCGATGGCGGATCGGAAGGTTATCTCAAATGTGGAGCTATCCCTGATGTATACCCGACTGTCGATTTTGGTACCTCCTCTGAGCAGGGCATCAAAAATGCCTTTGATGCCCAGAGGAAGTATCTTCCACAGGGAAAAGGTGCCTTGCTTTCCACTCAAATCACAACGTATTTAAAGGTCCTCTTGTCAACTCTGAGTTTTACCCCGGCTGGCTTCTTCTATGGGGACAGAAAAGTCAGGACCTTCCATCTGGCAGAGCTATTGTCGACTCTGCAAAACGTATGATTTCTCCGAATCTCCTTATTTAAGCTTAGTCATGTTCAACATGGGAGCAAACATAAATTTCTACATGATTCACGGCGGGACGAACTTTGGATTTTGGAATGGGGCCGAAGTGAACGCTCCCTGTGTGACGTCTTATGATTACGGAGCTCCAATGTCTGAAGCTGGCGATGTCACAAGAAACTATGTGGCGATTCGCAACTGGATCAAGTCAATTCCAAACTGGCCAAATGCGCCCATTTCAATTCCTTCGAACTCTACGTAACAAGGATCGTAACCCCTCTTATCTAATTTTCAGCAAACGGGCATACGGCACCCTCCGTTTGAAACATGTGGACAACTTGGAGACGGTCTCCTCAGGAAAAAGTTGCATCCAGTCAGAGCATCCGCAATCCTTCGAACAAATAGACCATCCTCTTGGATATGTCATGTACTACACGGTGTATAACTATAGTTAAGTATGACCTTAACATTACAGCGCGTTCCTGAATGTGGCAAAAATCTGACTATCCCCAATCTGAAGGATTTCGGATATGTGTACTTGGACAAAATCTATCAGGTACGGAATCGAGATCTAAGAAGGCAAGTCTGTTCTAGGGAACGTTTGTTAATCGCCTCGACAATGTGACAGTACGATCAATCAGGCTGAACACTTGTCCCAAGAATAAGATGTTGTTCATCATGGTGGAGAATCAGGGACGTCAGACGTACGAGACTATCAACGATCACAAGGCATGCTAATGTTTTGCTTAATCACATCATTGTAGGGTATTTTATCAAGTGTGTATCTTGACGGCAAAGAACTGACCAACTGGACCCATTGCCCAATGGAACTTCCTCTGGATATCAACAAATATCAAACGGTTACGAACAATGTACCGGATGGTTGTTATCCAGGAAATAATTCACACTATTTCAGAATGCTCCCGCCGGAGATCACGGAGTCTATTTTGGTGAGATGGAGGTGGATGAAGTTGCTGACACTTTTATTGACACTACAGCTTGGGGCAAAGGTGTTGTCATAGTTAACGGGCACAATCTCGGCAGATACTGGTCCTCACTGGGACCTCAGGTCTATATAAGCCTTACGCAAAACCAACGCATATTCAGATGACACTGTATGTACCAGCACCCCTTTTGGTGAAGGGGTCTAACTCTGTATTGGTTATTGAACTAGAAGGAGCCAACCATGACTGCCATGATGGGTAACACTTGTCATTTTATTGAAAATTAACGTTTTGCAGATTTTGTGTGATGGAGTCAATTGCTTCTGCAATTTATACATATGAACTGAGAACTTCTTTCAGAAGCTATAACAAATATCATAATCCCAAGGACATCTATGTATAAAGAATGAAGTAAACCCTTATATACAACATTGAATTCTGGTACAAAAAATGATCACGCGGAAATATGAAAAATATTTTTTGAGTATCTTTGATTATATATTCAACAATAGGAATCGCCAATAGAGGGCGATAGTGCGAACAGGAGAATCCACTGGGAGACAGAGGAATAAATTGGCGCGTATCGATAAAAACTAGTGCTAGAGTTTGGAACAAGAAAAACAGTTATAAACATCCTATGGGCGATTAAGCTCACAGCGCTGAAGGTAACGCATCTCTGGACAGTCTGAATGTCAGTTAAGCCTCACAACAAGTTATCAGGCACACTTTTTTGTCAGGTCCACCCAGTACGCCCAAGACAGTTCTGATAATCACTTTGTGACTCCCACAGTTTGTCGCATCGTTTCTTTTCCTGACGCCAGCGGTTCGTCAACCTCCGGGTAAACGCTGTTTACCCGGAGGTTGAAGGCGACCTGGACATTGTCATAGTTATTCTGGTGCTCGCTGGGGCCTCAGCACATGTATGCTAAAATATGGCAGAGCAATGGGTAAGCAACTTTTGTGCCGTATCCGTTTCCAACCTTCTTTTTTTGCCAATGTAGCTATTATGGTAGGATTATAGCTTATCCGAAACTTCAAACCTTCGGTTGAAGCGCAATTCGAGGTATAGGAATACAATTTTCTAAACTCTTTCGTGGTACAACGTTTGTGCGCCTAAAAACGACTGCCTGGCACCGACACCACACTATCAGTTTCATCTTGGGTGGCCAAACCGGCCGACGTCGTGTTTTTTAGTAGTAGGTATGTAGGTAATGTAGGCCATCACTACTGAGTTTTAGAGAAAACTAGAGGAATTCATTTCGACAGGCATTTACATTCACGTCTTCTGTTTCAACTAAAACTTCATCTGTCCTGTGGGACAAGGTTTTGCAACTTTGAGAGAATTCTTTGACGTCTGGGGACACGCACATGCTAACGACTTGAAAAAAGGATGGTTCGGTGTGAAAAGCACGTTATATTACAAGGCCTACAGCAAAACCTTCAGATTGTTGGTTTGCACAGTAGACTGAGTAGGATTTTCGTTAAAACTTCTTTGTTACAACTTGCTCTTATGCGCTCGACGAGAATGAGCTTGACCGAATGGAGTGCTTACGAGTACTTGACAAAGTATTCACACTCAGCCCGAGTTCCATACTTCGTCTTGTCTGAAAACGAGAAGTTCTGCCATTTTCCGAAAGTTTTTGCCCAGAGACTGCTATTTGTTAGCACTAAATGGCGTTCAAGTTTGATAGTTCATAATCTAAAGCAAATTTAGAACCACACTCAATTTTGCGAGAGAACAGTTGAAGAACGGATGTGCTGTCCAGTTTTTGCACTTACTGGTGTTTGCATGTCTTTTTTACAACACCGTTGAAGATTCTAACCATGTCAATCATTTTGAACTCCCAAAGAGTACATGATGTTTGTCGATCGTTTTCTGGAGAGTTTGAAGCCGAGGGCCAAGCTTTGAACATAAACTTCTTTATAATAAATACGCACACAAATAAATAGTTAGTAGCAATACTTTTCATCGGAACCGTCGGCACAATCGCTGCGACCATCGCACCAGTGCTGCTTCTGTACAGACTGTTTTTGGTTCTCACAAAGGAGATACTTTCCAGTTTCGGATTGGGTACCTGCAAGTAAGTTTTTGTCTACAAGGTTTCTTGTACCTACGGCAGTTTAACTCATCCTCTCCCATAAAACAGTCCTTGGTTCCGTCACAGTGCCTCTCCCAGTCAATGCAGGACAGTCCTTCCCTTGACTCGCCACACATGAACTTTCCGACACAGGCTTAAGTTATTTATGACATCTGCTCACAAAGTTACTTACTCGTATTCCGGCTACATCCTATTTCATCAGTATTACTGCCATCCCCACAGTCGTCAGCAACACCGTCACATCTTAAGATATTTTTGCTAGAGTATAGTGAAAAGACACCTTTTCCCCGCCTTGATACATGCTCCACTTTTAACGCATGCAAACTCGTCCTTGGCACATGATGCTGAAAACATTTTAGGCGTAATTCAAAGGACTTACGACAGTTGTTCTCATCATCACCATCGGTGCAGTCAGCATGTCCATCACAACGCTTGGATAGCGGCAAACATTGTTGTGGAAGTGAGCAGCAGGCATACTCTTGCTCGGTACACGTCTCTTTAATGGCTGGAATAAAAAAATTTCTATTAAGAACAGCACTTACAGCAATGCATAACGTGGTCGTATTCCGGACAAACTTTGACAGCGTTTCTGAAGTTGCAGTTCCCTGTTGCTCTATCGAAAGCCTGGTCTGGAGACGTGCATCTAAGCAAAAATGTTTCTCCAATTGAACACTGGAAGAAAATGTCAGAGCAGGTTGTGTTCCAAATAAAGTAGTCCAATCGTTCCAGCCCATATGATCCCAGAACTTCGTCAGGAAATTCAACCTAAATGAAAGAGTAACAATGTTTCAAAGTCAAACCTTGTCGCAGTAGTTAATTTCAAAAGAGGTGCTCTTCTCGGCCGGTTTCCCTGTTGTGGGCACGGGCTCTGGTACTGGCTGATAGTCTTCAGGAATTTCAGGAATTTCGGGAACAGGTTCCACTGGAGCCGCTGGAGTAACTGGAATGCGCGGAGGAGCAATGGGAAGACTTGGTTGAGGAGCTGAAGGAGCAGTACGTGGTGGTGGAATGTAGGGCATGGAAATTCGTGGAATTCCAAAGTTTGGCTGAACTACTTTGAACGTGGGCTCTTCCGGATAGTCTGGGTCATCCTAAACAAGTTATACGAAAAGTGTAGGAGAGATGAATACTCTTCCGGTGTAATCAAAAAGGGAATCCGTCCTGGCTATACCAGATGATGCTGATGGAGCAATCGAAGGTAAGGTCCTCTGAAACAGGGCAGTTCCAATAGCAAATATCACACAAACCATTTGAGGAAAAGACGGTGGGCCGAAGCGGTGACCGCTCACCAAAATAGTGCCTAATAAAACAAATGAAATTAGGAATACGGTCATCCTGGACTGTCTTGGCGGCAACTGACCGAAGGATGGCCCCCAGGTGTCCAGTTTCACTTGAGGCGCCAACACTCCAAACAAACTCACGAACACCGCTATGTTTGCCTATTAAAAAGAAGCGCTGGACAGAGCTCTTTTCGGCCACACTATCAATAACTCCCGTGTGGATTTACGATCTCTGTGAGCTGGACAAACAGCTTAAGAAAGGAAATAGCTGCGAAAATCGCACCAGCAATACGGAACTCCAGGTGGCCTATTGACCTTGCTGAAGCTGAAGACAAACTTTGATTAAGGGGTAAAAAGTGGCAATAACTGGTTTTTATTGACACGTGTGTCTTTGACCATTTCTTCCCCTGTCCTTCAGCGATAGTGTTTGCTCTGTACTTTTCAATGACCGCGTTCGGCTTATCTCTCCCACAAGACAAAGTTTTGATCGTCTTCGCGCTTTGTTCAGCCTGTCTAATTGATTTTCTTTCAGCTCCTGGTATGATCCGTGATGTCGAGACTCATTCGAGGACATCACTATGGAGAAACCGTTGGTTTTTTCAAGTGTAATACAAAACCAATTGACATTTGAATCTGTTGACAGAGCTTGCAACATCTACTGTTTTTGATGTACGAGTTCTCACTTTTTACGTCAGTGAGAAGACTCGCAATCCGGATCTATTCATGGCCTCACGTGGGGAGGATTAGAAACAAACGAGCTGATTTTGCTAAATAAAAAATGCCGCTTTTAAAGGGTATCAGTGCCTCTGCCTCCAACATGCTCGCTTCCTTAGTAAAAACTTTGTGTCATGCTGCTTAACACAGATCCATCTCGATGACTTGTTTTGCTGGGGAATATAGCAAGCTTGATCGTGAATAAATCCTCAAGTATGAGCTTCATTTCCCACTTGTGCTGACACGCAGTGGCCTTCTTCGAACACTTGACAGCGCATCTGGAAACCTAGGAGATAAGGCTAATTAGTCTGTGCAAGCCTCTCCGACTTGCATACAATCAAGACGCAACGTATGTGTGTAGTGTATCATCAGTGCCCATTCAGGTGGTGCTTTGCTTTTCCTGTGATTTTCTCAGATCCCAGTCTCCCACAAGTCGTTCTCAGGCGCCGCCGATTCCCTCCCTGATGAATTTGACTTTTCTCATTTTCCCTCCCATTTCTTCTAGGAAAGAGATTCACCAATGCTCAATGAGGGGGATTGCATGTGCTCTCCGATTTCATAGAAAAGACCAAACTACCTCTCGTATTACATTGGTGACAGGGGGAGATCCCTTTTTCCTGGACCACCGGGCATTCTTTTGAATACGATTATTCCAAGGAGCCTACACTGACATCCAAGATTTAGGTTTTTTTAAGCTCTCGCGTATGAAGTCAGTAATTCTTTTCAAGACGACCACTTTCTTGGATAGACAGCATGTCGCTCAGGGCTTCCCCGGAGAGAGCACTGGAAGATCTCAATCTTAGCTCATTCACTGTCACTCTATTAGTTAACGTTTTTGGGAGCTAAAAGATTGTTGAGTCCGTTTTAAATGAAATCAAGCCTTTTGTGCTCTCAACCCGTATCTTTTGTTCCCAGTGTGGTTTTCGAACTCAGCTCTCTATTCCAAAACGAATTTTGCCCCTAGCGCCGAGAACGCATACGGAGCGAAGACCAGTGCAACAAAAGGCAGTCTTATTCCATGTGATGGCACTCTCCTCATGTGTATCGGCTCAGCACCCTTTCACATTTGCATCAAAAACCATTTCTGGTTCATACTGTTCCTTTGAAGTTTCACTGTTTTGAGCCTCGTTTCAATCTGTTGACAGTTCCCTTCTCAGAATGCTAACGGATACGATTAGTCGTTTTCGTTTCGGAAGTCTTCGAAGTTTGTCGCCGAGTCGCTTTCGTTCGTCAACCTCAGATCCGCCAGAAATACAATCTGCACCTGCTCTTCCAGCCTTTCAGGTAACAGTGCATATTAGACTCTAGTGGGTTCCGGCTCGATCATAACAGGTATACCATAATCTTCTTCGGGAAGGCTCACGCGAGTGCAAGCCTATTCTCAACACGGATGCTTACTCACGTCAGAAATTCTAATTAAATGACGCACAAGACGCCCGGAAAGCCGGGTAGTCCAGTAATCTGTCTCGCAAAGAAGTCTTGTTTCTTTTAATTTGCATCGCCCCAGGGATGGATTTCGGAGCGGCGGCCTTGTTACCCAAAAAGTGTTCGGATAGAGAGTGGATGCGAGTTCATTGTCGAGGGAACGAGGAGCAGTAAGGCCGAACCTAAATGAACGACTCTATTGCACATTACGGGCGTTGAATGTGGATCATATCTCTTGGTTACTGGAGCCATTCCAGGGCTCCTAGCTACCGTACGCTAGTTCTACGCACCATTTACTTCGTTTCTGGTTCTTTGCTACAGAGGCTAGCATTTTTTGTAAGAAAGTAAGAATGTGAGATTGTTCCAGGCCAGTGACTAACGAATTCATGCGAAACAAGGCCAAGCTTGAGAACACAATGATCTTCATGGAGAAGATGTGTCGGAGCAAGTGAGCAAAGAACAAGCTCACATGTCTAAACAACCATTTGAATAAGTTTGGCGCATTAGGACCTAAGAAGCACAAAGTTGTGAATAATTTCCTTCTATGAGCATTTGGGCGTGATTAATCGCAGCTTTTCGAGAATCGTCTCGAAGAAAAATCGGAGCTGACATAAGCCGCGGAAACGTGCCAATGTGGTAAAGTCAAAAACAGGGAAGGTAAGAGTGCAGGTCGCGTGCTCTTTACTTCTTTTCGTAAGTTAGTTCACGGCGATGTTCTTCCAAGGGCTTTCGCATTGATTCGCGTCTTCTAAAGCATCAGTGTGTCGCCACTTCCACTTTTTTTTATCCATCTGGGTGGTCTAGCGGCGCGCCATATTAAATGCTCTCGGATATTGGAGCCAATTTTTAGGCGATAATATAATTATTCTCTAGAGAAGATCGTATGGAACGCAACAACGATGTCCAAAGTTTAAACTAGTTGAACCGACCCCAGACACATGATCTGCCACGTTTGTTTATATTGCGAGTTTTGCCATCACATCTCCAACTTCCTGTATATGGAAAAAGGAAATGACATACTCCAATCATGTTATTATTGTGCCGTGACGTCTTCTCTTGGTGATATATCTAGGCAACGATGCGCCTTCTTGTGACCGAACCTTGAGGGGCAGAAAGTCATGTGTGTGCGTTGCACCGCATTGTGGCCCTTTCAAAAACAAGTTGCATTCTCGGAGAATGTATCGACCCTCCGCGCCACCCGTCAAAACTAATTCGGCAATCCGTAGTTTATATACAGCACAGTAAATTGTGGCTCATCAGCCAGGAAGATTAGTTAAAGCACATAGATTGTGAGAACTTCCGAACACTGCGTGCCCCGAAAAAAAAAACTGCTGAATTGAGCCAATCAGCCCGGAGGTTCCATCCCCTAAAATTGCATTCCTTTACCGACACGGCTGGATGCTCTGTGTACAATTCCAGAACTGCAAAAGAGCTTCCCCTTTCCACGAAAGCTAGGAAAACAGTCCAGAGCTGCGATAATAAAGCAAAAGACCAATTGGCGCACACAGCTATGTGCCAGTTTTTCGTATCTGTACGGGGCCAATCGATAGACCGTTTCCAGTTGCTTTCCCTTGTACTTAAGCGCCGTTTAAAAATGAAAACATTTTGCTTCCCTTTTTTAATAGTCACTTCCTATAAAAAGTTGGAAATTTCTTATGTTATATGATGTTGACACAATATTTATCTACTGTAGACAACTGTTGCGTACATGTACTTAGAGGATGCCATTATTTGCATAATAACGACTAGCTTCATTTGACATCTAATACAGGAATTTCAATGTGACCTGGTCAGTTTTAAGAAATGTAAACTTTTAGCTACTAGTTTCCTGTCCTACAGTCATTTTTGCTTCATTTTGCAGTTTAGTTTTTTTAATGAAGAAGTTTCAGATGGAATATACGGTAAACGGGTCTGATACGCTTGAGCGTATCGCAGCACTACATGACTGCACTGTGGGCGAGTTGATGAAGTTAAATCGGATGAGTTCTCGTATGGTAAGTTCGTTTTAGCATGAATAACTAATGTCGATTGATCTGCTTGTTAACCTGCCTGCGTTCCAGGTCTTCCCGGGACAAAAAATTGTTGTGCCTGTACCTTCCTCGGATGACGTCTTCGAACAGGCGAATCAGGGCGTCGCCAAGGTACATCAATCGTCCAATCATTCGTGTGAGTTTCCATCGATTTCTAAGCGGGCACCGTGTCCATAGGAAACAATAAAAGCGGCCAGACTGCGAATAACTCGGTGGCTTTGGACGCTTCTCTGTCTATTTCTCGCTCATCGCTTTCTTCTTTTTAGCCGACGGCATTCGAAAAGGTCCCGGTGGAGCTGTACCGGCACAACGAACTGCCGTCGCACGTGCTGGTAGCGTCCCAATGGGCTCGACAGACGAATCCGATTCCGACTGTTTGCAACGTTTTCTCAAAGTCAAGGTACTTTTACAATTAGATGCCTCAAAAAGACAATTTCTAGGTAAAACAAGTTACCGAGTCAGATGGAACAGTTTCTGGAACTCTTCTGGTTACACCAAACTGTCTCATGTTTGATCCCGATGTCACACATCCTTTAGTCAAAGAAAAGGGTCAAGATTTATACGGAATGGTAGCCAAGTAAGCTCTTTCTCGGGTCACTTATCTCTTTTTCTTTCAGCGTCAATGAAATTGTAGCTGTTAGTGTATATAAAGAGATTACTGGCCTTACGGGTGATTGCGATGACAAAAAGAGGGAAATCTTCAATCCGGAGTATGTGAAAAGCCCGGAGAAGAAGAGTGAAGAACAAGAAAAGGTTTCTTTTCAATGTGAGCCCATAGATTCGGATGATTTTTCCAGTGAAGAACAGGTATGTTGACATACCAATGTTTCTACTGCAGTTTTAGTTCGAAACGAGTTCACCGAACCCTAAACTAGGCAGCGATCTTCAGCTTCCTCAATAACTGAAGAAGCTCGTGGAGGACCAGAAAACGAGTCGCCTGACGACGGAGAACGCAAAAGGGCTGTCAGCGACATTACAGAACACAAAAGTAAGCGACTTTAATAGTTTTTCATTGAACGCTTCAGGCGCATCGCGATCCTCAATTGTTCGAAGCCGAAGTCCCTCCGCGGCTGCAGCTGATGAGAGACCTCGTTCGTTCTCTGAACTTGATGCTCCACCAGCTCAGGGAATTTCCCGCTTTTCACCAAATGCAGCCAGACGATCATTTGGTAAACTTGGGAGGACATTAAGGTGAGAATCTGCTTACTTTTGAACATGATCAGTTCAGTGAGAGAGCAAAATCTGTACATTCTTCTGTGACTCAGGGTGCTGAAAGAGTTGCTCAAACTGCTGTTCAGGGAACTAAAACTGTTGCTCATGGAGTGGTGACACATACTAAAAGTGCCGCTGGTGAGAGTCTAATATATAAAACTTACTCTATCTCTATAGATACTCTCCAAACGGGACTTGAGACCAGTGTTAAAGTGGTTGGAAATCAAGCCAAGGCTGCCGCCGATGTTGTTGCCTCAGTTCCTGGTAAAGTCGTCGACATTGGAACCAATCTAGTCAACGACGGCATCAACGGAGTGCAAGAAATGTTCACAATCGAGGTCAGACCTGTTTTTACTATTGGATCCATGGATGGGCATAGTTCAAATGACCTTGAGAAACGCGCTCAGATCAATCGGATTGAGTTAAACCTCAGAGAACCGGTGTGCAAATCCCCCCTAGTGGTTTACTGACCTCCTTTTGGTCAAAAGCAAAGTGTTTTTCTCAAAATGGCCTCATAAGATTTGCTTGCTAGTCCGTCGTGTTTTTCCACGACCGTTCCTGCTTTCGCTTCTTCTTCTCGAAGTCGACTTTCTTGGTTGCCGCATTACATTAAATCGCATCTTATTTTATTGCGTTCTCATCATTTTAGCTCGAGAGCCAATATGCGCTTCCGACGGCCGTTCCGACGGCGAAGCCGGACGTACAACTTGATTAGTGAAGTGAGTGAAACGAAGGCATTCAAAACGAGGAGGTGACGCGTTTATTTTTTATGTTAATAGCCAGAAATCAAAGTTCTGAACACCACGGTGAACAGTACACCGATAGTTAGTGGACTAAATTGACCGTGGCACAGTCACACTCGTCTAAACGCTACGTCAATTATAGCGTTTCCATCGACAGTTTTATCCCCCAGGGTCAGCATCTTTTAATCATGACGGTTAGTATCAGCCCATCTCCTCTTTCGTCTCCTTATTTCTGATTTCAGGAGCAGAGAAGTGCCAGCCAGTTGAAACGTGAGCAGTCTTTGGCCACATTGGAAGGATTGAAACTCAAAACCCAACAGGCCCGCGATGATGCCCGACATAAGGCTGGAGTGTAAGTCTACAGTTTTTGTTTTGCGACTAAAAACTTGAAGGTTCGTCTGTGCTACTTCCACAGAAGAAATGCCAGATCTATTCACCCCCGTCGACCAACTAATCGGACGCTCAAATTCTTCAGACACCGAGGTTTCCTCACCCGTTTTGCCTTATTATATGGCTGTAAGGCTTACGAGGAAAAGAAAGCCAAAAAGTGAGTTTTTCCTTCATTTTTATTGTAAAAATAACTGTTTGGAAGTCCATTTTATGGGTAAACGCATTGTTTGCCCCCGCTCAACCGAGCTTCAGTACATCTCGACATCGTATTGATTTTGACCTCCCACAACCTGGGGGACATTAGCTTCATGCCTTTTGCACAAATTATTTCGTTTTTTTTTGTAAATACAATGCATTTTTACTACATTTTAAAAAAATAGGAACTGTTCAGGATCATCCCCAGCCGCTAGTACTTCTGTGAGCTCATACGACGAGGAAGTAGCCTTTGGAAACAAGTTGAAAAGAGAATTCTGGTAAGGTTGTTGTCACGAATTGGGACTTCGCCTTCGGTTTCCAGGTTTGCTGTTCCCCGCAACAAGGCAGATAACATCTACCACTTTCTCCTTCAGTGGTCACCGGAAAAATACGGATTGGTTAGTTTCTGTTATTTTGGTTCTTTGAGTTTACGGCATGGCTAATCTAGATCGCGATCATACCAATCCACTATTAGCTGTTGGATGTGTGTTGCAACTAGCGAAAGTTTACATTTTTGTAAAGAATGATAGCAACATACTAAAAAAATAGTTAGATCTGAAAAACTCAACTCTATTCTCTGAAACGCGAGTCGGCTCTCTATCAGTATAGAGCCTTTCAAAGTTGGTGTACTGCTAAGGCCCGAGCGACCTGGGTTCGGATCGTTAAGCGGTCTAACAAAAAATCTCGGTTATGCTTGTTTTGTTTAAAACGCGAGCAAATTTCAGGACACGGCAGCTTCCGAAGACGCGCAGCCCCCTCAGCCTCAAGAGTCCCTCAAGCAGGACCGCGGCTTCATCATCCTGGATTCGTCAGCCGATGAGAGCCTGACCGGTTGGTTTTTTTTGCACATGACTTGTTCGGCACGGTAGGAAAAATGATAGCGTGAGGGTCACTGGTCAAATTGTACCGGAATAACTGGCTCGTGCTACTGCATGGCGAGAATGGCTTGTAAACAAGCGTTCGAACACTGCGACCGGATGTTGAATTCCATTTGATCTCTCCCTATTCCACTCATTCCTTATCAGCTTTGCTGAAATGCGGGTTATGACTTTACTCAAGTAAGTGTACAGATTTCATAAGTTTCTTGCGCCAATTTTTTCAATATAAAACTCGTCTTTAAGACGGACATAAATTAGGCAACGCACCAACACTCTTCTCTCTTTCCTACCAGTCCACCACTCAGTACTATTTTGATCCCGAGACCGTAATAGAAGATTCCCGTCAACAAATGACGAGCGTTTGTTGTGCAATAGTATCGGATATATGTGTGTTCATAAGTCTGATGTGGATTATCGAAGGCCTCCCAATGACCCTCGTCGCATATGATTTTATGCGCGCCGTTCGCCTCGGTCCAAACCGGCTTCGCCTCAGATAATAGGACACAGTCTAGAATTCACGAGAACAATGCGCCTTGTTTTCCTTGCATCAATCTTTTAGCGTGTCAAGTCATCATCTAAAAAAGTTCAGTGTTTCCGACTGGAGTTTAGACTCTTCTCGCCGTGTGAACAAGATCTTGTTCCGATCACAGTTACGTCATGTTTCTTCGAAAATGGCCTGCCGTCTCGAAATATTTCAGGACTAAAGTTTCTGTTGATTATCTTTTCCTAGTTGGTCACGTCATATTTTTTGATAAGGTTCCAGATGCTATATAATCGTGCATGAATCAGCCGTTCTGTAATCTGCATCGGTCGTTTCCTTAACCTTCTTTTAGACAAACCCGGTTTGCCCGGGTGTGAGATCCGAAATTTTTGTTGCGCACCTCCTTTTGCCGATCTTTTATTGACCAGACTCTTCTCATGTTATCTTATCTTCTGAAGTCGCGCAATTCCTATCAGTTTCATTGTTCGGGATTCTATTCGTGAGAACATTTTCCTATTCTACTTAATGACACACCTTGTTTTCGTTCCAAATTTGGCAGCAGGCAATTAAGTGTCATTTATAGATCACATGTTCCTGTAAATGAACACAGAGTCATTATCCTTCTCTTTTGCAAAACTGGCACAAAACATTTCCTCCAATAGTTCAATTTTGCCGCTTCCCGAAAACTGATCTGTGCCGCAGTTCACTCACCTCTCTTTGACCTAAACTTTGGTTGCGTCAGATCAAGCATGTTTCTGTCAAAAGTCTTTGAAGCTTGAAGAATACCGATTGTCTCATCGCCTATTAACGACATTACACAAACCACAGCGCCCGAAAAAAGGGTTCACCAAGAACATTTTCAGACCGCCGTTATCTGCGGTCCAATCTTATTTTCTCTTCTCCTTAAGGCGATCAGTTTTAGGCAGAAAACATTACTATCGGTTGCATAGTAGGTCATCTTTTCCAATAAGGACAAACCACTTTGTCTGTCTTGCAGATGCGGCTGGTTCTTGTTTGTTTCTCTTCCAGAGTGCAGAGGTCCTCTTGGGTCCGTCGTACTCAAAGTCATGTGCCAAGATGAATTGTCCACATCTTTCAATAAGTTGTGTATACGACAGTCGCGTGTGTGGCTTCGACTACTGCCCCCAGTCCGCGCGAAAGTTTACATTTGTGAATCGTCTGTTCAGACATCGCTCAGCCTTTTAATGGTCGCTGCGAAAAATTCCTGCCCGCTGAGCGATTACTTTCGATTCGATGATCTTTTGCTACCTATCCAAGACTATTTTTTCTGGTATTTTGGAGAGCCAACCCGAAAGTAGCTAATATGTTATTCTTAAGCTCTTTACTGATAACTTATCGCATTCAGTGCTCCATTTCCCCGGAAACCAAACCAATTCTTCTGCCCATATTACGAAATCTCTGATATTTCCTGCGACTGTTTCGTAAACAAAAGTGCATTACAGTAACGTAACTTGAGCTCTATAAGTACAATAAGTCTCGCGATCGTGTTGTTTCATTAAAGACCAGCAGATAATAGCAAATCACACCAGCTCGGGTTTTCATTGTTTGGCCATCTGAACTTTATAAATCCCGCGGGCTCGAAAATCCCCGCCGGATCGTTGAAATTGTCCCATATGGTGCGGTACTATCAGTTGGGTGGTTCTCACGAGATTATCATATTAATTTTGAGGGCGGAGTTCTTCCTGCCATATATATTGTAATCTACTGTTTGGCAACATTGCTGTACAATTTTTATTAAAACCTCTTATCAACCTGTCATGTGAGGGGGTTGAATCTTGCCGGCTTATGGTTAAGCCTCTGACCCCGACTATAGATAACTATTCTGCCTCAAAAACATCCAGACCTGTCGGGCAGACATTCAGAACTGCAACTTCCGTACCCTTAGGGCTTGCCCTTTTGCCTCCTGTTCCTTGTGCAATAATTCAATCCATCTTTTCGTAATAAGCCTCAATCTTTTCTCTTCTCACTTTACTCTCGATTCGAAAACGAAAGGCATCTGTTATAGATATACTATGGGATCAGGTACATCTACTGAGCATCCCGCACCTATTGCCAAGGGTAGACCCCGCAGTTCGACTCTGAAATCTCCAAACGAGCTCCTTCCGCAGACTAGACCGCGCAGCTCCACAGCACTTCCGTCCCATCATGGAGAGCCGAGACGCAGTGTTCCAAATTATCTGACTTCCTATGATGTTAAGCAACTGATGCATGATTGCGAGGAGCAGAGACGTAATTCCGTAAGAGACGAGACGGCTCCATCTACATCAGACCCTTTGGAAGGCATTCATCAACAGTTTTACTCTTCAACCCCACGCAAAACGTCTGCCAGTTCTTCTCGTGCTGGAAGCAATGGCAGTCGATCACCTGTATCGTCCAGTGACTCGGGTCTCGGAACACCGGCTCGACAATCGTTGGAAGACTTGCGATGGGGACAGCCGCTTATTATAAGGAAAGAATCCGCTGAGCCGATTGACATTCTAGAGACTCCAATGGTGGAAACGCCTGCTACTCCAACAGTGGACGTAGCCAAGCTTTTCCAGCGACCTCTGATGTTTGCGCAAAACCGTCTACAGAAAAAGAAACAGCTGATGCAGAGACAGCGCTCGCAGTCCTTGTATCCTAACCAGCAGTTCATAATCCCCGGTAAGTATTGCGAGAGATTGGTTTTTGGTCTAATTTTAATTGCAATCTAACGGCCGGGACTCATGCAACATCTCATGCAAGATTTGAACATCGCTTTCCAGTTATTCGCAAATGTAGCTAATATATTCAGCTAGGTAACAATTGGTCACTGCACTTCCTTCTTGTTGCTCCGTATAAACAGCGCGTAACTAATTTAATGCCTCTATTGCTCCCAATATTAGCTTGCTTGCTAGAGACTCGTTGAAGAATTTCGCCCATTCTGGCGCATATCAAGTCATAACGTTGTTACTCTAGCTCATATAGAGCATTTCCCATTGGATGTTTTTATGCGTAGCGACGGCTCCGCCCTCTTCTGTGGCATTGTGCCTTTGGCAGTTTCTAGATTCAGCTCAGCTTCTCGCATCCACACCCTTCCCCCCGAGATGCTGAGCGGACTGATTAACAAAGTTCAAACCTCCACCACCTCACTGGCCTCTACAGTCAGCCAGGCCTCATCCGACGACGGCTTGAAGAATTTGGGTGCTTCTGTCCGACGTCTCTCGGTCCCTCTCGGCAAAGCTCGACAAATCAGTCAGCGACGTCTAAGTCAAATGGTTTCAACCATAGGCGAGGTCATCGACCACGAAATTGACATCTTTCGCGGTTCGTACTTAACGGGTTCGAGTACTTGTTTCTATCCGTTTTGAAAGGCTTTTTAAAGGGTGTTTGTCTCCTTTATGGTCTATCAAGACCCATTATGCGCTGGAAGTGAGCGCGAGCCAGTATATCTTAGCGGAAGTCTCGCGTGCTAGAATGTCCTCAAATTAGGCAGTTGATCTGCCAAAAACTCACAGAGTGAGCAGAGGCCAACAAACTTTAGAGCCATAGTAATACATGTATTTTTCAGGCGACGAGAAGTCTGCCCCACTCTTCGGATCCTCCTTGCTGAACAGAGAATGGGAACTTGTAACGGTATCGGAAATGTGTCGACGACTCTCACTGGACGACATCGACCAACTGGAGCTCCCGATCCCCGAAGGAGCCTCCTCTTCCCAAATCCTCGACGAGTTAATGATCCGACAGGTATGAGCCCTTCAGTAATTATTTGCCTTAGTGCTGCCGTAAACAGACAAGCACATTGTGAAGCGTGCCTGCACAAAATATTTGCCATAGTAGTCCATTGTGGTTGGGCTAAATGTTTTGGTGGAAATTTCGGGTCCTAGCCACAGGACAGGAATCTTTCAGTCTTATTGGTCAAAGCTTTCCACGAACTCAAGCTTTGTCCTTCAACTTCATTAGCGTTTTGATCTAAAAACAGAAAGAATGTTGTGTTGCCTTGGCACGTGACGTAAACTGTGATTGAAATACTAAGACTTTTCTGGTTAATGAGCTACTGGAACTCCCTAGCCACTTCCCACGGGGACCGGAAAACAGCTTATCCCACTCGTCAGATCCGTTTAGTGTCATATTCACACTGAAAATAGCAAACCATCCTGCGAAAGATACTTGACACTCCATGCTAATGGGAAACATTTGGCACATCCTAGGAAAAACAGATTAAGCTGCAAGATTATTAGAAAAGTTGCGAATAAAAAGCCATAATTAGCTCATGTTTTTTCAGATCATGGAAATTTTGCCGCCACGTGCCGAAGGCTACCCCTGGGTTAATATTTACAACTCTGAAAAACACGGATTCAGTTTGGCTACTCTCTACAGGTATAAACAATCATCCAGGCAGGGAAAACATTCATCTTTTTTCCAGAAAAATGGTAGAATTCGACGAAGATCTCTCGCCAGTACTTCTGATCATTCGAGACACGAAGGAGCACGTCTTTGGAGCCGTCGTTAGCGGTGCCATTCGGCCATCCGATCACTACACCGGAACCGGAGATTCGTGCCTTTTGTGGAGGTTTACGGGTGTTGTTCCCCACACTCGTGAACTGCGTCAATATAATTGGACTGGCGAGAACCAATTTTTCGTCAATTCTAGCAAGGACTCGCTCTCGATAGGTGCAGGTGGTGGCCATTATGGTCTTTGGCTGGATGGTAAGTTGTTATGCGAAGGCTAGACCAAAACCTTCGTTTTCAGCTGACCTCAACCACGGTCGTTCCCAGAAATGCGACACGTTTGACAACGAGCCGCTTGCTGGCGAGAAGGAGGACTTCATTATTCAGTTCGTGGAAGCCTATGGGTTCAGAATGTAGTTATTTTTTTTCTCTCCAACACACTTGCCAGCGCCTATCCATTATCGCTGTGTTCCCCCACTACGAGGTTAACCTTACTCAGAGGTCTACCATTTCTGTACTTTAACGAGAGAGAGAGAGAGAGAGTTGTAGATTTTAACATGCGTGTTCTTGAGTCATTTTGTGCAAATGGTCTTTGCTAAAATAAATGTTGTCTTCTTCTTCCGTCTCTTCATTGGCTTCATTCTGTTTTACTTAAGATTAGAGACCAAATTGAGCAGAAGGAGGATTTAGCTCATTGAATTAGAATTCCTAATTGAAAATGCAGAATCTTGAAAAGTGCATCCATTACGAGCTTTCGTGGGAGCTTTGAATGCGAAACGCTAGGAGCACTCCGAAAAAGAGATACGTATCCATTTCAGGCCGGATGAAGCTCCAGACTAAAATTAGACTGCGAAATTATTAGCTCAGCAAACAATAAACTTTGCGTTGATTAACGACATTCTACGACCAGCGACATTTTCTCATTTGCAATCCGTTTTTTCTTGGGGACAGTTCAGAAATCCTACGACAGCCGAGAGAGAATAGTGTTCTCGCAATCCTCTTGGGTTATTATTTTCCGCGAAAGGAAGGGAACAGAAATTGGAACAAATTAAAAATGCAAAATTCTTCTACTGAACCACTGAACATGGTTCCGATGATTTACCAAGCAAAATACGAAGGAAAAGTGTCGATTCCATTAATTTGTATCTAGCACCAGTTTTTGAATGATGAGCAACTCTATGCAGTGAATTTTTGTGGAATATACTGAAACCAGCTGCCGATGGCAGCTTTGCAGCCGTTTGGCTTAGTATTGATAACAGGCGCCTTCGCCGCTTCCCTAGTAACTGAAAGTTGCCCTCACAGTCGACTCTTCACCTTGTCGCTTGACATGAAATGACTTGTCAGAATTTTTGGGTATTAGTTTTGACATGCAATTGTGCGGACACCATGACAGACAGACGGACGGACGGACGGACACCACTGCGCTTTAGTAAAGAAAAATAGCCTTCTTTCAGGTGGTACAAGGACACGACAATCATTTTGGACATAGTTCTTATGTGTTATCCGGAACGCTCAGAGTTTTGCTCGATAGACAAAGTCTTCATAGGTCTCCGATCAGTGGAACTCATTAAGAGACTCTGGTAATCAATCAGAAGCTTCTAAGCTCTTTGGTTTTGGTTCTACTGTTAGGTCAAGTGGTCTTTTGACTAGGAAGAATTAGATTCGAGATATTTCTCTCAGAAAATGGTTTAGCTTGATGGTCAGGCGGGCTGATTCGGTGAAGTTTGTTTTAAAAAATGATTCACCGTCTCGTATGTGACTAATCATCACCGAAATATATATCGATCCTCACCCCACCAACGTCTCCTTTCTCTTTTTTCAAGAAATCGACATCTTCCAGGCTGTTCTTGTCATGGTGAACGGAACTGGCCTAGCATTTCCTGATGATTTCTACGGGGACAGCCTCGTCCACGTATTAAAGGGGCAGCGGTTGAGTGTTCTCTGCGTATTCAAAATGTTTAGCTCAGTGACAATGAATTAGAAAAGGGAAAAAATCTATTCGTACAGTTCATTTAGCAAACTACCGAGAATTGCCCGAATGATGGTTCCCGGTTTTCAAGAGAACACCGGGACCAAGAAGTTGCTTAGCAGTACAAGGAAGTTCTCAGTAAAAGATCCAAGCGGTCGCTTCCTTTAATACGTTCCGTGGAGAATTCAAGTGTTTTTGAACGAAAAGAAATCCTAGCAATATTCTCAAAGGTCTGCATTTCCAATCCAGACGACATGCTAGTTTTAGATGCACTCTCGAGCATTTATGCACCTCAGCCGTGCCTACAGTTTTCTCATCAAGCACCGGTCCAAGCTTACCATTAGGGTATGTGGAGAAGAACTGGATGAAAATGTGAAAGAGGACTCTCGTGAGGACGAGGATCAGGTGAAAAAAGTGGTCAAATAAATTTTTTGAATTCCCAGAAGGTAGAAAAAGGATTTCGTTTTTGTCGTAGATATGGCATGGAATACGAAAAAAATGGATTCCAATTGTTGACTTTGCTCCATAATTTCCTGTCATATTTGCCGGAACGTTTGTAGCTTGGGAGCTGGAAAAGTTTTAAGAAGTGGTCAGCCAGATGAAGTGGCCCTTTCAAAGTAGAGAGATACGAGTGGATCTCAGTGCCGTTATTCGATTTAATCCAAAATTTGAACAAGCCGTGGCAGGATGTGTTATTGTCGCCTTCTATAAGTTCAAAGTATATTTTGTGCACAGTCCGACTTGCGGCTACCTAGTATTGAAGGCTGGTCCTGGTCGGGGTCGTGGGAGCTTTAGAGTCTGTCAGATGTGTCTGAATATTAGAACAATCTCTGAGCTTCTGGCACACACAACGCATCCTCTTGAGAATGTTGACCGGTAACCACCTTATAAATTATCCGGGTTACAATGACCTCGATTTCGAATTCGACTCTCTTGCTGATTGTCACCTCTGGACCACTTATAGACATTTGTAGATTTCTTTTTTGAATAAACAATTTTGTAAGGTTTCAGTTTGGCATCATTTAACGTCAACTTGTCTCTGTTTTGCCACATTCAGGAAACAATTCAATTTTATTGAACGTGGTCTAATCACTGTATCGGATAATAAATACATGACACGTGGATTATTGTATGTCATCGCTGGAAGATGCTGGGGACCCTACGAAGTCTGCACTGGCAGGCAATCGGCACTCGAACGTGAGCCTCCGTAAAAGGCATGGTGGTGAGAGCCAAACGCACATGAGCGCTGCGATTCTCAAATACTGTCACGCATTCGGATGAAAATCTGGAAACAGTTATTGCTTGTACGCATTTGAGATCAAAACATCAACATGTTTCATTGACGTTTTCCTCTCCCCTCTTTCCGTTAAACGTTTCGGCAGGTGCTTATTGAACAGCTTCATTTCGTTCGAAGCAGATGTTAGGGTATTGCAACTGTGAGCGTCATCAAAGAGAAACGCCTTCGATCAGTCAGAAGAAACTCGAAACGAACCTTTTTGTATCAATACCGTGGCAAGAGGGTCTGTCATTGTAGACACATTCCACAAATGTTGCAGTGAAATCGTACTCGTCATCCTGCTGAATCTCCACGCGGCTGCCATTAAGCACTAAAAGTTTTGTTTTGTTTTATCTGGAGAAAAATCACTCACAGTGCCCAAAGTGTGGACGGTGACCACCAATAACCTTCATCTGACAGACATCTTCCTGGTCCGGTTGAATCATCAAAACTCCACTTCGCTTGTCTGTCTTAATCCGAAATTTTGAATTGGGACGATTTTTTGACCTACGGGAATGAAGTAATCGTTCTTCTTCTCACTGATCACGTAGCTATCCGGATCTGGGTCCACGTAGACAACTGAAAGTTTGCCGATTGCAAAAGTATGTCATCATTTTGTTGATTCTCATCTAATCCTTTATGCTTTTCAGTAAGAGTCATGTCATCGAAGGGGAAATGGACTCACTCATGGTGCCAGACGACACGTTAAAGGCCAGGAGAAGGACGAGGAGCTGTTGGAAGGCAATGATGGAGGAGGATGGTATCAGCACCATGTTGCCCAAGTTGTCACCGTGCGAAGTAACTAGAAAACACTGGAGGTTATGGTGTAACCAGGCAGAATCTGCTTAAGAGAAGAGTTATCTACCGTGCTGAGGTAGCACTAGCGTGGAAGACTGCAGACTCAAAGAAACGCTTGTCATTAAGTGGCAATACCACACTGACAATAATACAGCAGCTTGAATACCAACCGGATGCACCTGTTTGCTGCTACTTGGTTTCTGAGGCGTGCTGGAGACCATATTCAGGCGGAGACCTAGAGATAAACAGACAGATGCAAGCAGATCTCACAAACAATCAAATTGGAAATGATGCTGGTCGATGAGCCATACGATTCTTATACAGAACCTTGATTTATGATTGTGGAATGATGTAAAAACCGTGATATTGTGAGCTCGCATTACGTAACTGCGATTGTAGCGCCTTGGATATTTACGAGCTGCGCGCTGAACAAAATACAAAAGCCGAACAAAAATAGACCTGCTGTACATCCCGGAAAAAGCTGCTTCTTATTCTGGACGGTTAAGGTCACGTAGGCGAGGAGCCAACTTCATTACTCGACCCCCAAAAACAAGTGTGTTCAAACGGCATTCTTAGAATGAGATCAAAAGCCTTCCATCCACCAATAGCATAATGAGTTCTTTAGGTCAAAAGCGCATCCGTTCATTCTAAAATTAGCTCAACACTTAAGCTATGTTAGCAACTTCATCACAACAAATGGGCTCTAAGACAGGAAAGTAAATTGCCTTTTTAATTCAGGTTGCGGCTTTAGCAGCATTGCAAGTGTGAAAAAACAAGACGGCGAGTATGTACAGCTGTTACCAAAACCGGAGCTGTGTTCTAAACAAAAGAGCTACGGTAGTAAAGTTGGAGACCGGCGAAAGGTACGAGCCTGGTGTGCCAGCACTGCCCTAGAACTGACGCCCCAATGACTAGGGCAGAAGCACCTGTTGCAGTGTCGACGCCCACAGAACAACGTCTCCGCCAAGAACAATCCGACGCTGCATGCGCTTATAAACTGGTAAAGAAACTAGTTCAGAGGGTGGAAATAGTTTCACCTAGAAGGTGGCATATGTCGTCCGTAGAATTACGCATTTGTAAGTGCAGAAACGCAGGGAGAGGATGCTGGACAGGACAGTCCAAGGAGCCGACACCTGTCAAAAATTGTATACTTGCAATAAAAGAATTTATTTTTGAGACCAACGTCTACAAACATTGCACGTCATGACACAAAGCTTAGGAGCATTTAGCGGAACGCAAAACAGGTCACTTCATCGCGTGTCACTTCACAATATTTCCGCGAGTGGATGCTGTAGCTGAACTCCCCCGTAGCGCAGAAAACATCGAACCTAAAAGACCAATGTACGAGGGACTAAGAGATGTCTACTTGGCTCCATCAAAGGCCAGCTCGGCTGATCTCATGACCATTCGTTTGGCAACAGACACGTCGGGAACTATGGCCTAAATTGAAGAATTCACTTAAAATTGTCGCGACATACTCTAGCCATCACATTTGCCAGCTTGTTAGAGTTGCAAGTAGCGTTGGTGTGAGGAATCGAAGCACTCATTGTTCGAACATTCTGTGTCACTTGTAAGTTATGAAAGGCACTCTAACCCTACCCTCATTCGTTTCAATATCAGATTCCTTCTATTTAGCGTGTTAAGAGGTTCCATGAACCCTTCGGTAGAAACTTTTCTCGTGACCTTTGGATAATCATTGCCTGTTGCCCCGCTATGGATGCCTGTGCCCTCATCGTATGCTTCTTCTGAACTTGTCAAAGTATCTATGTGAATTTGTAACGAACTGGGAGCGTAGGCTGACTGGTATTCGGCGGAAGGCTGATACGTTTCCGACGTTTTGTATTCAGCGATTGGAGCAGGAGGTGGTGGCGGAGGAGGTGGTGGAGCATAATCGTCATAGTTTGAGGCAATTGGTGGCTGAACCTGAAACATTTTTTTTACTACTTCCGCATTCATTACCACACCCTTCATTATAGTTTCTACTTCTGACTTCGACTAAAGTCTGTTTGCGCAGTCGCGAACAGCTGGAAATCTACCGTGTGAATCGGTGAAGCGGTGGCACGTTCATTATTTATCAGTTATTTGATTAGCACTATTTTAGTATCTGCAGAACATGCGAATTGAAATTCTTGGACGCGTATACGGAAAAAAGCTCACCACGGGAGGAATTAGCGTTGGAGTGAGTGTAGGCTGTGCAACTACTTCGACATATCTGAAAGATTTCTTCTGTTAAACCTAGAGAGCGTTTCTACCTTTCTTCATCTACAGCTGAAGATATTGATGGGGTTATAACAGAATATCCAGTTTGCTTAAAAGGGCAGTTTTGAATAAGCCTTTCAGTTACTTGACTTGAAGCCGGGACATAGATAGGTGCTGGCGCCGGAACTGCAGCCACAATTCCTGTATTACATCCTGATGTCAGAGTCGAAGTACAAGGTGGAGCTGCTATCTGTGAATCTTTATAAAACTTGTTTCTCTTGTTTTGAACCTCGGTCAATGTGTTCTGAAATGCTGGAAGATAGTTGGCGGCTGGCACTGACGCCACCGCTACAGCTGGCTGTGCCGGGATAGCTGGAATGGCAGGAATAGCAGGTATTCCAGTTGACCAAGGATTAGTCTGAAGCAGTTTCTTACAGTCGCTGTGAGAATCCATACACTTATGTCAGGGCACGGTCCCGGTATTGCACATGTGGCTATTGGTGGGCAAACAGGCGGTGGAGCACAACCGCACGAGCATCCGGATGACGGGAAAAAGAAGGCCGATATAGCTGTAGGAAGCAGCAAGAGAAAAATTTGCATTTTCCTAAAATTCAAAATTTTGCCTACAACGTTGGCTATCACCCCGTTCGAGACTAAGGATCTTGTAAAACTGCTCACTTCTTGCTTTATGAGGCTGTCCGATACCTGTTTCTTCTAAAAAGAGTTTGCTCAAAAGGTTTGTGATTCCAGGGCTTGAACCCGGGTTGCGAACTGTGACTGCGTCTTTTAGCACTAAACCAAGTTTTTAACTAAAACTGCAAAGTCAAAAAACAAACAGTTCAGACACTGAAAGCCCCTAAAGCCTTTTTTTGCACAGCTCAAAAAGCTCTGCAAAAAGATACTTTACGAAACTTTGCACCTGGTCCCTCGAGTTCGAACCCTACTGTCTACAATAGGTAACGGACGAGCGGCTTCAGACAGACAGAAAATTAAAACATATTGCCAGTTATCAATTCTTCTATTCTTTGCAACAAACTACGAGAATGCTTTGTGCTGTTTAATTTCTCGGCCTCTAAATTATTCCGTGTGTAATTGACGCAGATCGAGCTTTGGAAAATCAGTTTTGAGCACAGTGTGGGTGGCGGCGGCGCAGACGTTGAAAAATTAATAGAATTTCTAACTAGTCAGACGGTGATACAATGTTCAGAAGAGAGCAGACAATTGAGTGAAACATATGGAGTCTGGAAAGACACACAGGTCTTCGGAAAGGCCCACAATCGGATTGAAGAGTGGCTCACCGCGACGATGTTGCGGTCATGGAGGCGGGACGGCGAAATGAGGCTAAGTCGGCGTTTGAAGGTGCGCTCAGCTGTTTACTGGTGCCTTTCAGTTTCGACCGGACACCGGGTCAGTGTGAATTTCGGGAGCCGATTGGCAGACCATCCGCGGAGTTTGATCCTCGAGGTCGGGGCGAGACAATGCGCAACCTCCTGTATGGTGTTAATCCTGATGGACTGCCCTGAAAAAAAGTGGTGTGAAGCCCGTAAAAAATGTTTAATGCGAGAAGACAGTAGGGGACCAATAATCGATATCATGTTGTGCTTATCATCGGTCGTTCCTGCCCACAATAGTTGTCAGCCTTCCTTTTTGATTTTTGCAAGACTTTTGCCTAAAAAAGTATTTAGTCCCTTATCATACAAGAATTTCTTTCCCGTATCTTGCTTCATCGCCACTTCCTATCAATTCCCGATGCCAAAAGCGACCAGCCAGTTTTTCAAGAACGCAGCAGGTAACAAAGATCTGGTGATCGTCTTACTAGGCTGGGCCGGTGCGAAAACTCACCTATTAGACAAATATGCACAACTGTATCAGAAAAAGGGGTATATACTTTTTGTAAAGCTGTTACAAAGTAGAATTTAGCTTTGACACCATCAGTTTCACCGCCAATTTGTCTTCGAGAGCTTGGGGAGAACTCAAGGTGGGCGTCTAATTGATTCTTACCTTTCAAACCAACCTTCGACACTTATTGCAACTTATTTTTGAAATAAATTCAGTACACTCGAGAAGTTTCCTCGCTGGCTGAACATGTTCGAAAGGCATTGGCTAAAGGACAGCTTGCAATCCACTGCTTCAGTATGAACGGAGTGTTCACTTTGTGTAGTCTTCAATTACAGTACCCTGATCTACATGTGCTTAAAAACACAAGGGGCATAATCTTTGACAGGTTAACTTTTGCTTTTTCCGAGAATTTTTACGTTTTCAGTGCTCCCGCTCGATTCGATTTCGATGCCATCGTAACCTATATGAAGGTGATGGACTACTCTAATGCTGACCGCATCGCACAGTTTGATTGGAAAGGTGCAATAGGTTACAAAATGGAAAAACTGGGGCAAGCCGTTGCAGTGGCCAAGTATTTTGTAACGGTTAGACTTTATCATCTCCATACCATCTCAACATTTCCAGCTAGAACGAAATCGGCTTTTTGGTTGGGATAACAGTTACATGGACACCTTCGACATCCTTCTTTCTTGCCCTGACATACCCCATTTCTTGTCGTTTGTTTATTCAGATGCCGATGACGTCTGTAAGGCCGAGTAAGCATTCTCAATTTTGTATTTGAACGACAATTTTCAGAGCCATAGAAGAGTTTGCCACACTTCAAAGGAAAAGGGGCAAGCATGTTGAGGAGCTCCATTTTAAGGTTATTTGCATCAGTTTTGAGGGATTAGTTTGGGGTTCAGGACTCGGAGCATGTTCAGCACTGGCGACGATATCCACAAGAGTACAGCCAGCTAATGGAACGCTTTCTGACAAAAATACGGTCTCAAGCCAAACTATGAGTAAATCGTTTGCATGCCATTATTGTGATCTTGTGATTTGAGCCGCTTGCGCTTTAGAGAGAAAACTGCACTCGCCCAATGAGTCATATTCTGTGATCGGGAGAGGAAGCGCGATCCCATCCAAATAAACGAGAACTATATAACACGGCAGACAGCCTGAGCACCCTTATCATTTCTGTTATTGGTAAATCGTCTGTGCTTATTTTTAACAAGTCTTTGGATGATAAGAACTTTTGACCAATAGTATTTTGTGATTACTTATGGTTTCAGTTTTGATCTTCCGTTTTCTTCCTATTCCATTTGCGCGCGATGAAAATCAGAATTCGCAATATATACTTTATCTGTTCTTATGATAAATTATTGGACAGCCGTTTAGAAAACCGAATCTTATATTTTTTGGGAAAATCAGCGGTTACCAGCAAACTTTATAGTAAGGCTCAATCCATTAGACTAATTCAGTTCAAAGCCCTGATATGATTGAACATAAAAAGTATGTGCCAAATCTGAAGGATTTTGTCAAAGAATAAGGACAACTAGTAAAAATAAAAGTACATCTACCATCTCGGAGAGGCTGTTTCCGCCTTTCCAACAGACTACCAACTCAAAGAAAATGTTCTGTTTGTGTCTGATGTTTGTTGAAAAAAGCAAGCAGACTATCTGTCTCGCTCCCCTGCGAATTTATGATTTCTGCTCCACTCAAACAAAACGATGATTCATCTGGACCGATAGTTCAACTTCCAATTGTCCATGATTTTTGTGACACGCCTCGTTTAGTCGGCACCGAAAACCAGACCCCCTTTTAACCTACGAGCGCCTGGCATCATCGAGAGTTCAATCCGATACGCTACACGAATGATATCTGACGGTAATTGCCACTGTCTCTGATTCACCTCCACCTTTGTTACCAACCATTTTTCTGCTCTGTTGCGCAGTTGATCGCTGTGCAAATTCGGCGAACAACTTCGTCATTTCTTTCTCGATAAATCATCTGCATGTTTCAGATCCTGCACGAATGGAGTTCCTTCCAGATACAAAATTTAACAGCGAGATTGTAAGAGTTCGCAATCAGGCTGCAACTATTATATTCAGGAGCCTGATCTAGCCGGTCCATTCGAGTATCCTTTGAGATTTTCTGGATTCGATTGGCGCAGTAACGCAACCTCTACCAATGCCATCAAAACTATTCGGATTCTCATGTCTGTTCTTATTTGCTTCATTTTCTTCCTTGCCATTGTTCTACCGGGAAGCGAGGAACAGCTGGTAGGACCAGCAGTAGACGTGTGCTGACTCTTTTCAGCCGTTCACCGTCAGATGGGCTGATCAAAATCTGTCAATGGTCATGTGTGCCTATGCTTTCGCTTGCACCATTTGTCTTATGGCCTGGACAAAAAACGGCTTCATAGTGGCCTTTGAGGCGGAACTGGCGAGAATGAAAACGTTTAGGGTAGGCTATATGGGAAAAACTTATCAGTGACGATTTCAGCGTCTGCCAAACGAACAGCTGGACAATTACAAAAAGCAGAGGATTGGATGCCTTGTCTTCAGCGTGATAATGTTGATAAGTTGGATTATCTCAGCTTTCAAAGGAGTACTGTACCAGACTACCAAAGCGGATTACAATGGGACTGAGTATAAAGAGTTAACTTCTAGATGCTTGCCTTGAAAAAAATGAGTTTATAGATTTCATATAGCCAGGGAAAACCTTTTTGGATCTCAGCCCGTCATTTACATCTACATGGGCCTGGTTTCTTGCATTGCAACTTGCATCTACTGGCTGGCGCATGAGCATCTGCGCAGGGAGTTTGAATACTTCAATGAAGAACTGAAAAAAGCTTCGGAAACTCACGATTTTACGGTAATTGGGATAAATTGAAATCTTACTTTTCTCGTAGAACACTGAAATCTTCGTGCAGTTCGGTAGTCGTCATCGCGGCCTGATGAACCTGCTTACTCTCATGAACTTTCATCTAGGAAAAATGGCCATGATCAATGGCTTCACGGCAGGCTCGGCAATGTGCTTTTCCATCTATATCACGATGGGGTGAGAAGACTTCTAATAGAGACTTCTACTAGTGTTTTCAGATTTTTGAAACATTTGAGTCCTGCTTATATGGTACTGCTCAGTATTTGGAATCTGATCGTTGCTCATTCGTTGACAGTAATAGTGGGAGAGCCGGGCAAAATTCAGAAACAAGTGCGACCTAAAAGCTTAATTTCGAGACAAACTTTCAGGTACACCTTACAAAAAAGATTCTTCTTGAAGATGCTGACTTGCCAAATACTGTTGAACAGAAATCCCTCAGCTGCTACCGTTTGTTCATAGACAGATGTGACAATTCATCAAAAATGTTCCTTCTCTCTGCTATTCCAGTTCACAGGAAAACGGCGCATTGGGTAGAATACTGTTTTTAAGTCAACCAACCATTTTTAGGTACTGTTCCTTGTGCCCAATCTCGCGTCCCTCCTGGCCTTCTGCGCCAAACTTGCGGGTGTCATTCAAGTCTGAAAAAAGAATCTTTCCTATTGTTACCCACCGGGTAAATAAACTTTCTACATAATGCTACACATTACGGCCCATTGAACTATGCCTGTAACCTTGGGCGTGCATACGATCCTGCAGAATATATCCTCTCCCGCCTAATTCTATTTGTGGTGGACCGTCGGCATGTCACGTTGTCTTGACATCGATGCTCCTATTTGTGTCCATCATTATTTCAGAACTACTGCCTCTTTGCGCGGCCAAAGTGACCGGCTGTCAGTGTGGCCGGCCAAGTGCCGGTTATTACTGGATCACGTTGACTGCCCAGTGCGCAAATCCCTCTTTTCATATGGCCATGCGCATATTCAAACAGAATCTGACTTCTTTTTTCTCTGCATATATCTCTCGCTTTAGGACAAAACCGGTGGCCAGATGGTTTGACTGGAGAGCCACTTAAGTACTTCCCTTATGATAGGCTACACGCTTGCTGCCGCGCTTCCTTGGCTTTAGAATATTCACAATGTCCCAAAAATGAGCTGGTCCAGGTTCACAGACCCAAAAGGCGCAGCTTTGTTGTCTTTTCTCGAAGCGGCTATGGTCACTCGTCCGAGATGACGCCTCACACACGCGCCCAGCGCATTTTCCACTCTTACGAACCAACCTAAGCGGCCGCCTTTGTTTGTAGATAGGATCCAACTTTTTGTTTCAGTTCTCGTAATCATGGATTTTGTTCCTGGTCCCAAAGTTGTTATCGAACCGGTGAGTTTTATGAACAAACTGTACCTGTGTCTGTTTGAAGGGTGTACCTCAAGTAGCCGGTCCTTTTGAACTCGCCCTCCAATGGAGCGGCTTCGACTTGAATCACACCTGTAGTAAAGGCAAACGGGCCTTGTTAATTGTCACAACGACAGTATGTGTGCTACTGAGCTCGTTTTTCCTCGTCGCCGTGGCATTGACACTCTTCCGTGAGGCCAAGGTAAGCCATTCAATTACTAGTTCAACATTACCGGTTCAGCCGCTGACGGTTCTATGGTCGGATCTGAACATACTTTTGGCATTATCCATCTACGCTCTGACTTCGGGACTATGTCTGGCTTCCTGGACTAAAAAGGGCTTCTTGGAGACGTTTCAAAGAGAGCTTGGGAGGCTCAGAACACTTAGAGTTAGCTGCAATGCAATTTTGTAAAACAGTTTTTAGGTTCTGCCCAATGATGCAATCGACAATTTTCGGATTCCGATAATGAAAGCGATGATATTTAGCATTCTTTTGGTAGCTACATGGGTTCTTACCTCGATGAAGGAAATACTTTATCATCCAACTCTACCAACATTCAATATGACCGCTCACCCGACGAGGTTTGTAAAATTTCTTACAGCGTTTCATTTTTCTAGATTTTCGGTCAGTTGGAAGAATATGTATGGTGCCCTGCCAGTTGTCTATCTGTGGATGGGTGTTGTTTCCGCTATAGCAACTTCTATCTATTGGCTGGCTCACGAGCACCTTCGTCGCGAAATGACATATTTCAATGAAGAGCTAGTGAAAGCGTCCAGGTCGCAGCAGCTCACGGTGAGCTCAAAAATTTTTAAAATAAAAATGTCTCCGGCCGTCCGTTCGTCGGAAGCCTTTTGCGTTTGCACGAAAATGCGTACGCAACAGCGAAGTAGTCGATCTAATAAACATGAGTCTGTCTAATATGTAAAAACGTCAGTCAAATTTCTGAAGTCTTTCGATTGTCCTCAGTTTTGACACTTCGACACTCCTAACTTTATCCAGAGCGATGTCGCAGATTGGTGCTAAATTATATAAAGTTCAGCTACCCGACGTTTTCGCAGCCTACGGACGTAGGCACCTGGATCTCATGGCTCTTTTGCAACATGCGAATGCTCATTTAGGAAAATTGGCCATGGTTTGCGGGCTTTCTGCCGTGGTTACGATGGCTTCCTCGACTTACACATTGATGAGGTAAAAACACAGGTTTTTTAAGCTAAACTGTTCAGTTTCAATCGTCTACTCACTCTTCCATACCTTGTTCTCCTGTCTCTCTGGAATCCCATTTCTGTGGGCATGGTGATGATCATCATCGGGGAGCCAGGAAAAGTACAAGAAACGGTAACGTTTTAAAAGGTTCGACTAATTTGTATACAGATTCATCAAACTCAAGCCATACTGCTGGACGATGTGACGCTCCCGTTAGCAACTGACCAAAGGGTAATTCAGAAAAACCAATAGAACAAGAATGGCGGATAGGCCAAACTGGCCCGCCCTACAGATGTGTGCTGCCTCTTTTTGGTTTTTGTGGCGCAGTGGCAGAGCGATCGCTTGCCATCCGAGCGACCCGGGTTCGAGTCTGCGCCAGCGTTTTCTCTTTGCTCTGGACGAGATTTGCCATACAGACAGACATACACAACAGCTTTTTAATAGAATGGATCAAATTTTTCTAGATCCTCAGTTCGTACAGAATGTTTATGGACAGAAGTAGCGGCAGCTCCAGAATGTTTTTGATAAATGCTATTCCAATAGGACGACTCACGTACCATATGGTTTACTATACTTTTGCTTTGTGCTTATGTATTTTCAGGCAATCTTCATTGCTCCCAGTATTGCCATCTTTTTGTCATTCCTCTCTCGGCTAATCGGCACTGTACATTTGTAGTGTAAAATCGATAAATTTTCTGATTTGTGCATGGACATTGTACCTCTTGTCGCGCCCCCTTGCTAGAGTCTACTCGCTGCACAACAACCAAAATACGGCTGCGCTAGTGATAAGGGTTTTCGCTACATTCGCTCTCTCCCTGTTCGCTAACTTTCTTACCAGATGTCTTTTTAGCTATGACCATCAAGGCTGTCATATTCGATCTTGGAGGTGTTCTCGTTCCTGCACCTATGGCAAAATGGGAATGTAAAGGTTTTGTGTGCACTCATATCGACAATATTAGGGCTGGAAGACCAGTATAATCTTCTCCATGGGACCATAGCTCGAACACTGCTAGAGACTGAAGCAAAAGAGAATTATAAATTGCTGGAGAAAGGTGCAACTACTTGTGAAGATTTCGAGCCGCTTTTCACTCACTACTACAATGAAACGGTAGTTTTTGACTTTAGCTTAATGCAAAATTTTCAGAACAATCGCGAAGGCGACACCATTCCACTGTTTTCCTCCTTTGTCTACGAAGTCAAGGATTTTCCAATTTTTCCCGAAATGGTCGAACTTTTAACTGTAAGATCTTGAGTATCAGTCCAAAAACAAACACATAGACTCTTCGCTCAGCTGGAATCAAAACAATTCTTGTGACCAATAACTTTTACGCAGATCGAGCTAGGCGTGTAGCTACCATTCCAGAAGCAGTGAAACAGTTCTTTGACCAAATTGTCGAATCTTGTCGAGTGGGTCTGAGGAAACCGGACAACGCCATATATCACCTGGCGTGTGAAAGAATCAAGGTACTTTTTAGGTAGTCTTATCAGTTATGTGCAACTTCAGGCTCGTCCGGAAGAATGCATCTTCCTCGATGATCTGGGAGTTAATCTTAAGCCCGCAAGACAACTGGGAACTCATACTATCAAAGTAAATCTTTCATTTTCACCCAAGCAATCTTTGAATCGGTCACTTAATATCGTGTCTCAGGTCACATCACCAGAACAAGCTGCAGCAGAAGTGAAAAAAATACTCGGGCTTAGCAACGACTTCCCACCGGAGACAAGAGAATGCATTCAAAGTTAGCTTCCCTTTTTGTTTATTTTAACAAAGTTGTCCATTAGCCAGTAAAACGATTGCTGAAGACAATAGTCACACCGTTCGTGTAGCGACTCTGAAAACTTTTGCGCTAACACCGACTTAAAATGTGGTCAACAGCAATTTTACATGAAGATTGCTCAGCTCATTTCGAGTTTTTCTCTGCTCATCGAACTCTACAAAATGTTTCTATTTTAAATCAATCTACTATCAATTCTGTCATCCATCCTCTGAACAGGCTCCTATCTTATGAATCCGCTTCCCCCACTTCTATACGTTGGACTCGCTTTCTATCTTTTGAATCAAATTCCCTCGAACACACTATCAAAATCATTTTCCGCTCAATTCCAATCCTATGAACTCACTTTCCATCTGTTGTATCTCATACTTCCTATTCCTTGAACCCGCTTCCTATTTCTTCACCTACTCCCAAACCTTAGAACTAACTTCCCATTCTTTGAACCCACATTCTATCCTTCATGTGTTGAATCTACTTTCTACTTTTTGCTCGAAAACTCGATTTTTGTTGAAATCGCGGTGAAACCCCAATTTTCCGCTTTTATCATTTTATATTCTTGCTCTGCTCATCGAACTCTACAAGATGACACTTTACTGACCTCAAACGGATCAAACGGCTTCCAACAGACAGACAGGGACGCGAGGACAATTTGAAATAAATATTCAGGAGAACGTTTGGACGAGACCACGCTGATGAAGTTTTTAACAGCCAAGTTAGGTCTACATGGGGAGACAATCACTTTGCGAAAGTTCCGGCATGGACAGAGCAATCCAACCTATTATACCAAATTCGGAGGAAAAGAACTTGTTCTAAGAAAGAAGCCGGTAAGTCGACTGAGGTTGCTCAGAATTTTCTGATTGTAGAGCGGCAAGCTCTTGCCGAAAGCTCATCAGGTTGACAGAGAGTTCCAAATTCTTAAAGCCTTGAACGGTCATATTCCGGTACCTAAAGTTCTGCTCTACGAGGAAAAGTAAGTGATTGAAACTATAGTATTTTTCTTTTTCCAAAAGTGCTAAATGTTGATTCTTATTCCCAGTCTTCTCGACACTCCTTTCTATCTGATGGAGTACACAAAAGGCCGTCTCTTCCTTGACCCCCTATTGCCTGGCATGAGCAGCAGAGATCGAGACGAGATTTACAGGTAGCTCATGATATTGCTATCTAGCTCAAATTTAGGGAGGCGTTGAGTGTACTAGCCAAGATACATTCCGTTGACTTCAAACAACTTGGATTGTCCGAGTATGGAAGAAGTGGTAGGACATTTCTAATTTGCAACATGCTTGAATGTTTAGACGGTTATATGGAGCGGAACTTGAAGCGTTGGATCGGAAACTATAACATGGCCAAAACTGAAGAAATACTGGAAATTGACAATCTGATCAAATTCTTGGAAAACAACATGCCGAAGAATTCTGCAACAACCATTGTTCACGGAGATTTTAGGTAGTTTGATGATCTTCACGCCTATTCAAAATTTTTAGGCTAGACAACCTCATCTTCCATCCCACGGAAAACAGAGTGATTGCTGTTTTGGATTGGGAAATCAGTACTATTGGAGATCCACTCTCAGACCTGGCCACTTTCTTATTCACCCACTATAATCCTTCACGGAACTCTGTACGTTAATTGATAAATACAAAATAGACTAATTTAGAGCCTAAGAGGGATGGGTTATTTGAACAAGACCCAGCTCAGAGATCTTGGCATTCCTAACGTGACACAATGTCTCGAAGTATACAGCAAGCTTGTCAAGCAGTCACCAATTGACACGAAAACATGGATTTTCTATATAGCTTTTGTAATTTTCCGTTTTGCTAGTATTATCCAAGGTAAATGTTACATTGTTAATAACTTTGTTACTTCAGGAGTTTACATGAGATCTTTGATGAAAAATGCCTCTTCGACCGATGCTGGGAAGTTGGCTCCAGTTCCGAGAATTCTTGCATCGCACGGCTTGACGCTGATTAAGCAGATCGACGAGCACAACAAATTTGGTGGGACTTTCTTGAACATATTCTATACTGATGTTCAGGTGCTCTTCTGGTGGCCCCGTCTGTTCTTTCCGAGAAAGCCAAGAAATTCTATAGCATCGTCAGAGATATTGTTCACAACGACATCATACCATTGGAACATGAACTAAACAGGTACTACATTGGAGATAATAAATGGACACCCAATCCCAAGCTAGAAAAGCTAAAGGTACGCGTTTAAAAAAAATGGTAATGAATTTCTAGGAAAAATCCAAAACTCTTGGAGCTTGGAATCTCTTCATTTCGGAGCACATTGATCCCGATGAAAAATACGGAGCTGGACTGACCAATGTCGAATACGCTCATATTTGTGAGGTGATGGGAAGATCCGTCTACGCTCCGGAAGTTTTCAACTGCCAGGCTCCCGACACTGGAAATATGGAGGTTCTTATCAAGTATGGGACGGACGAGCAAAAGAAACAGTGGCTGACTCCTCTACTGGCCGGAAAAATCAAAAGCTGTTTCGCTATGACGGAACCAGACGTGGCTAGCAGTGATGCCACAAACATTCAAGTATGATATCTCATGTCTCTCTTATTATGTTTTAGGGTTCCATCGTGAAAATGGGAAACGAGTACGTTATCAACGCCCGAAAATGGTTTACTTCGAATGCTGCTCATCCAGACTGCGAGATATGTGTCTTTATGGGCCAAGTGGCAGGAGAAAAGGTACCATTTTGAGCTTCGTCATGAGTATACAAAAACTTACAGAAATCTCGCCTAGCTCAACAGTCAATGATTCTTGTTCCATTGAAAGCCAAGGGCGTTCAAATCGTTCGCAATCTTCATGTCTTGGGGGCACAGGATCCACCAGGTTTCCACTTTCTCTTAGCTTGATAAGTTTTTTTAGCCGGACACTGCGAGGTACTTTTCACAAATATTCGAGTCCCCGAATCAAGCATGCTGCTTGGAGAAGGACGTGGCTTTGAAATTGCCCAAGGAAGACTCGGTCCAGGTCGAATCCACCATGCCATGAGACTAATTGGTCACGCTGAAAGAGCCATTGATTTAATGAAAGAAAGGGTGCTGTTTAGTATTATGATAAACGTTAAAGATTTTTCAGATAAGCTACAGAATCGCGTTCCACAAGAAACTGCAAGAATTTGATTCAGTTCGGAAGGATTTGGCTCGTAGCCGTTGTGAAGTTGAACAGGCCCGTCTTTTGGTCCTGAAAGCTGCTCATATGATTGATACTTTAGGAGCAAAGGTCCGACATTCATTGTTTCGTAAAAAAACACTTTTTAGGAGGCAAAGGCTGAAATTGCAATGATCAAAGTAGTTGCGCCTAATACGGCATTGGCGGTGGTCGATCGCGCCGTGCAGATGTATGGAGCTGCGGGATTGACGGAAGATACTCCACTTTCGTCATTTTATATCAGTGCTCGGTATGTTGAGATACCATTTTCTAACAAAGATATTTCAGATCCCTCCGCCTTGCCGATGGTCCTGATGAAGTTCATTTGGAGACAATCGCCAAGCAGGAACTTCTTAGTCGCCTCTAAAGCGAAATCCATAAATGTGTTCATAGATCAAGAAATTGTTTTTTACATAGCAAGATTCTGTTGGGAAATCCCAAGGCGGGAGCGTTTCCAACGCTACTCTGTAATCAGGGACGTTACTATGTAATTAGACCCTAATCCGAGAACTCCCCCGGTAAAATTGCAAACTTCTTTACTGGTGAAAGCTGATAATCGCTACTCATTTTTCTTTGGAATTCCAAGTATGCATCTTCCAATGATGCTCATGACTGTTGTCACCATGGATATTTTCTTTCATGTCTACTGCACTCTGTATGTCTCTCTCTCTCCCAGCAACTACATACACTTTTACTCGCTGCAGTAAGTTCCCATGGCGGTGAAAAGTATAAAATCAGAATTCCACCGATGGTGTTCCATATTGCCGCAATGCTGGCTTCTGGTGCTCACCTGCAATCGTATGAGAGAGATGCATCGATAATGTACACATTGTTGAGTAAGATTCGAGAACACTTAAAATGTACTGTATTCAGGATTCGGCAATGTGGTGTATCAGATTTACAAGCAGCGCCCTATGTATTAAGTACCTACTGAGAATAAAAATTTCACCATATTTCGCTTGAAAGCCTGTCCAAGTAGTGGTCATCTGATTGGCGCGTGTGTCTCTACGTATGTTGGCAAAGAGATGACATCCCTCATGTGTCCGGCGGCCGGCCGCGGCTTCCGTTATCGGCTTGTCAGAGCTGTTTGTCGACGGTCCGGCCACTCGACTGTCCGCACTCGCTTCCCTATCGAGAGCCGCAAAAACTCGGCCATCGTCGTGTGAATGCTCACTGCGTAACTGGAACGGCCGATTACAGAATAAACAAGGAACTAATCCGACTTTGAGCCGGCGAGAACAAAGTGCTTGAAACACTTGACTCCGTGAACAATCAAACCCGCAAAATACTGTGTGGTCAATAGTGACCATCTGACATTGACACTCGCCTAATTTCAGACCCTTCCGGTAATTCGATCACCATGCAACGTTACAATAGTCGTACGGGCAAAAAGTTCTACTGCGGCGCGAGACGGTACACGATGCTCTAGTAGTTCTCACTGTTGAGCGCCAAGAGCTTGCATAGGTCAACTGAAGTGCTCGGTATGGTCACTAGAGCTCGGACAAGTGCTTATTATGGCTCATCGCAGCTGTTGAAAACAGTTAGCATGCCATGAAAGTCCAAATACTGAAAAGTGCTATATCAAAAAGACAACTTCAATTCAAAGGCTCTTAGGACATAACCAAAATCGAAGACTGGTAAATCTAGGATCAGAGCTGAGTATCAGCATCAGCCCGAGGGTGGCTGTTTGTCAAGCGGAAGTCCTTTTTTGATTGGGGCCGTCGCGCAAGTCTAAGGGCGGATAGGTAAACGTGACCGCCATTCAGTGGTGGATTAGGCGCCAGCAACCATCGTCTCCTGTGGTCACGACATCTTTTGACCTCTACTTTTTGTTACTTGTGCAGCGCGCAGAAACCAAATGTCGCGAACAGTCAATCTTTTACTTTACAAGCCTCAGACAGGCCCTTCTATGAACGAGGCACGCCCATATTAACAGCCTAGAGCCAGTTTTGAATCATGCTCTGTTCTCCGTTTAGACAGAACATCTCCAAGTCGAGTGGCAGTGCATGTTTTCGGTCAAACAGACGGTCAGGATTGCCGCACCCGTAATGAAGGTGGCCCACTCGAGAAATCCCAAGAGCAAAAGTGTCTGTCAAAAAATGCACTTCCGTTTTAAACAACCCTGTCTGCAAAGCAGCTCTTTCATGACTACTTGCACTGGTTTAGCATTTTCAGATGTCCTAAACCGAATGTGGCACCACTTGCTTTTTGATACATTGTTCCACTCTAAACACTTAACTTGTGAATTGTTATGTGAAAGTAAATTTTCAGTTTGAAGCCTCAAACAGTATACCCTTAATATGCTCAGAACAAATTTTTTGCTCATACAAAACAGGCTACGATTTCGGTCCTAGTTATTGTAATTTGGTCAAGTCCTCCCTCTTTCAATTTCTGCGTGATTGTCTTCCTCTGTAGAGACCTCCCTCTGTCTATGTTTTTCTTGGCCGGGAGGAATCCTACGTCGTCCAGTCCCGAAAAAGCCGTCGCCTTGTGGCGGTTCGCGTCTCAAGGAAGACGATCTGACCGGTGTGACGCAATGCCGTTCGCTGTGTGCTTGTCTTTTTTCGGCGGACCAACCGGTCCGTAGCAGCCCGCCTCCGTTGCTGCTCCGTGCGCTGTTTCATCCCGGACGCCTTTTTGACCCCCCAAGTCAGACTAGGCAGACGTTTGAGGCATCTTCAGTTGCTTCAGCCGTCTGGCAGCTAAACGGTCTTTCTCTCCCATTTTTTCTTCTCTCAAGTTTTCAAAGAATCTATCATTTTTCTGTTCTTCCTTTCGACTCTCTTTTCCATGTCTCTTTTCTCTCTCACGGAGCTATCCGATTCTCTCTAGTTTATCTTGAACTGGGCACTGACTCATATTTGTTCACCCACTGCTTTCTTGTCCATCTCGTCACGCATTTCTTGCTCATGGTAATCCGCAGAATGGTCTGCATTTTTTGCTTTGGTGATACAAGCACTACAATTTTCAACTATTCTCTTAAGTAGTCGCCGATATGTATAAAACCGGAGACGTCTTACTTAATTCGAGTTTAGAGCCGTAAACACACGTTTTATTGAAGAGAGACGACGATGCTTACAAATATTGCTCTTCACTTACTTTTTTAGATTCCTTTTTGTAGGATCTGCATTACCTAATTGTTGAAAAGTGTCTTAAGCGGCTGTTTTTTTTTAATATGAACTGTTCCAGACCCAGGAACCATGCTGGAGCAAAGAAAATTGCCCGATAAAGCAAAAGGCTAAAAACTGGAGTCTCTTAAAATGTTGTTGCTGCTGTCTATTGTTAATTTCTCAGTTCTTCCTTACCGTTTTTTTCTTTTTCGACTTCATTGTTCTTCCTTCCAGAGCGCTAATGGGGCGGACATGTGCGCTGCTCCTCCTGAGCGCGCTGCTCGTAGCCGGAAACGATTCCGGCTTCCTGGCAGCCATGAAAACGATTATGTTTGGAAACGAACAGGTTTTTTTTCAGCATTCACACATTACGTAATATTATTGTTTCTCAGACGAATCGAACATCACAAGATTCAGTAATACAGCCTGCCCCACCGTCTGGTGGCTACTCTTTTCACCAATATTCCTCAAATAGCCGACAGCTGACACCGTCCGGCAGCTCGTGTACCCTACCTCAACAAATTGGTACAGGTCCTTACAGAATTCCTAGATGGTATATCACACTTGAATGTGAAAACTTTACGCGTTAAGGTACTTCAACCCAGCACGGGGACGTTGTGAGCTCTTCTACTGGTCTGGATGCTGCGGAAATGGAAACAATTTCCAAACTTTCCAAAGCTGTCAAAATATTTGTGAAGGTAAAGGGTGTAACATTAATTTGACGTTGAGGCAAAGCCTACTTTTCAGTTTTTACCCTACAGACATTAGTTTTGAGCTCCTATTCTGTTCCTCTTAGTTTTTCTATCTTCAGCTACCAGACAATTCCCTCTCCCCGCGTGTTCATGCTGTCTCCAGCCGTTTTCCTTCGGCTATGGAGGACAATTCCTCACCCGTTTCTACTTTGACACAAACAGCTGGACCTGTAGGCCATTTATCTACGGCGGTAAAGGCGGCTACGGCAATGTCTTCGAGACGGCGTACCATTGTTCACAAAAATGTCTTCCGGATCAGCTGCCTACTCCTCTACCAACTCCTCCTCCAGGTCCTAACTCTATCTTTCGTTTGCTGCTGCCGGCTGCTTCGTCCCTCCTCAATCCATCCAGCCCCAACGCCCCTAGAATACGTTGTAATCAGTTTTCAGACAGTCAGCTTCTTTCCAGCAAACATTTTCTCACCTTGTGTGTTGTGCGCTTTACAAAATTTTGATGACGTTGACTAACCCAGAGTGCTCTCTGTTTGCAGTTGATCCATGTAGCCAAGAACACGAAGCCGGAGTGGGAGCCGTCCAGCTGCAGAGGTTTTTCTTCAACAAAGAAACGAGAATCTGCGAGGAGTTTCAATATTTCGGCGGAGGCGGCAACAGGAACAATTTTCAAACTTTGCAGGAGTGCCAAACACAGTGCCCAGGTGTGCACGTCAAGACAAACTCGAGGGACTTTGGATTGAATGCGGCTTGGTCTTTCCCGGTTTTCTGTTAACGAGTTAGCATGATCAACCTAATCTTGTTAAGATTTTTTGCCGAGATTTTGCATACAGAGACAAATTCTGTTTCAGAGTCACCAAATCCATGTGCGGTTGCGACGACGGGACCTTTAACCGCATGCAATCCTGGAGTGAATTCTTGCGGAGTCGGATACTACTGCCATGTTGGAGTCACCACTCAGACCACTGTCTGCTGTCCAAAACCATGTCAGTCATCCCCCTTTAGACATAAAACAATATATTTAAGCTGCCGTCGACAAATGCCAGCAACCACTGAATATTGGAATTGGCAATGCTAATGTCCAGAGATGGTACTTCAACCCCCTCACCCAACAATGTCAGGCCTGTACCTACCGCGGGCTTCAAGGCAATGAAAACAACTTCCTTTCCAAGCAAGAATGTGAATCTTCCTGCCTCAGTAAGCTTGCCTTTTTGATTTTTACCTTACCCTTTCAGTCAATCCCTGCCGTGTCGGAACCCCCTACCGATCTCAAGGTGTTACTGTACAGTGCTCTGCCACCAACCCATCCGTCTGTCCTGCTGGTTATTACTGTCATGTCGGAGGCGACGCCTCTACATCAGTATGTTGCCAGGCTCTTGGTAAGATGTTGCAAATGCTATGAAATATGGGAAGGAACTGGTCGTTAACATTTACCTCAAAAAGTTAACATGTTCCCGTTCTAACTGCATGAAGCGGGGGAATGGGGAAATGTACACATTTCAGCACAGAGCATGGTGCTGGCAATGAACCTCGGTGAAGTTCTGAATCACATTGGGAGGAGGGTATGCCACTTTAATCGCCTGTCACTTGGAACACTTCCACACACGTCTCATTTTTTGTATAGAAAATAGTCCATGCGAGGAGAGTATGATCCAAGGAGAGGGTGACGCTGCCCTAACAAGATTCTACTATGAGCCAATGCAACGCAAATGTCTTGCCTTCAACTATTTGGGGTCAAAAGGAACTCGCAACAATTTCCTGACCAAAGATGCCTGCGAGGTGAGAAAACTACTGGGTATTAGGATAAGAAGCAGTTTTAAGACTACTTGTCCAGTATGGGTGAATCCTTGCGCAGTTGGACAACCAATTTTGACCATGGAACAGAAGCCTTACCTGTGTCATCAAGGAGCTCCATGTACCCAAGGCTACTTCTGTCATCTTGGATTCGATGATGCTACGACAGTATGCTGTCCTTCTGAAGGCGACCCATGCACATTGCTTGTCAAGGTAAAACTCGGAAATATTTCTCAAGCACTGTTTTTAAGGAAGGGCAAGGTCTTCAGGCAATGAGCAGATGGTTCTACAACCAACAGACACGGCAATGTCAGCCGTTTACCTACAATGGAATGGGCGGCAATGAAAACAATTTCCTCCTCCGTGAGCATTGCGAATCCACATGTCCTGTCTGGGTCAACGCCTGTCCAAGTGGAGAACCGTATCTGCTCCCCAACGGCCGTCCTCAACCTTGTGACGCCACAGTTGAAGGTTCCTGTCCAGTGACTCACTGGTGCCATCCCGGACCTGATGCTTCGACCACGATGTGCTGTCCCGGAAAAACTGATCCTTGCTTGCAAGCTCTTACCGAAGGAGAAGGACCACTCGCACTTACACGCTTCTATTTCGATGCAGCTTCGAGACAATGTCTCGAGTTTTCATTCAAGGGACTGAGAGGAAATTCGGTAAGAACCCAAAGAGTTTTGACTTTACAACATGTTCAGAACAACTTTGTGAGTAAAGAAGATTGCGAGACAAGGTGTCCCGTTCAAGTCAACCCATGTCCGGTCTCTTTCAGTTCACTTCGCCATTCGGTAAAATCAGTGAGCAGCAAAATATGGTCTCTAGGTAAAAATTGTTGCCTGTTCTTCGAGTCTGACGTGTCCAGACAAACAATGGTGTCACATTGGAGAAACCAAAGAGACCACAGTTTGCTGTCCTAATGGTAAGACCAAACGAAACAGGCATTATGAAGTTCTTCAGCTGTCGCCGATCCGTGCACTGCACCACCTCGTAATCCGGGAGTCGGAGAGTTTCACGCAACTCGTTGGGCTTTTGATGGCTCCACAAGAAAATGTGTTCCGTTCGAGTACAAGGGCATGAGAGGAAATTCTAACAACTTTGTCAGTCGAGAAGTCTGTGAAAAAAGATGTCCGGGTATTTGTTAGAAGCTAAAACTGAAAAACTGAAGTTCAGTATTTGAAAATCCTTGCAAGCTTGGAGAACCATATTCGGAGAACAATCGTTACCAGCAGTGTAACCCTCAGTCGCAGTGTCCTTCTACTTACTACTGTCACGTCGGATCAGAAGCCAATTATTGCTGTCCCATGCTTGGTAGGTTTATGTTAACGGTAGGTTGAGGTAAGTTGCGTGAAGCCTTAATAACGAAGTGTGCTGTGAAGACCAGAAAAATGAAAAATCGGGGACTTGTGCGCTTTTCGCATAACAGTGCAATGTTTAGGCGGCGATCCTTGCGGACAGCCATTGGACAGGGGTCAGGGTAGCTCTCAGCTGACGCGCTGGTACTGGAACATGCAGGGACAGTGCTGTCAGCCGTTCAGCTATTGCGGAATGAAGGGAACTCAAAACAACTTCCTTAGCCAACAAGACTGCGAACGAACATGTTATGGTAGGTTTAAATATAGTTTGAGCACCCGTAGTATAACCGTGTGAATCATCCCCTCTCTTTAGAACTCGACAACCCTTGCGCCCTTGGCGAGCCCCAAATGGGCACTGACAGTCGTCCCCTTCAATGTTCTCTCCAGGCTAACACTTGTGACGGAAGTCATTGGTGCCATTTTGGTGCCAATCAGGCCACCACTGTCTGCTGTCCAGGAAAAGGTACCTCACTTACAAACTCAACCTCTATTCCCCTTTTTGTCTAGTCGAAGGGCCGGCTATCTGTCAGCAACCGATGACCGTCGGAACGGGTGATGCTAACCTCCCCCGATATTACTATGATCAAACAACGCGACAGTGCAAACAGTTCTTCTACAAAGGAAGGACAGGAAATCAGAATAATTTCTTGACCCTTCAAGATTGTGAACAAACCTGTCCCAGTAAGTTTTCCACTCTTCCTAGATTCACAAAACTCACAAACTTACATAGTCTAAGCAACACAAAAAAAATTCTCACCAACTTTAACGTGCACTTTAGTATTTGTAAACGTCTGTCCCTCCGGCACTCCACAACTGGACAGCGTCGGTCGACCAATCCCTTGCACGTTCGGAACTGACTCTTGCGACTCTTCACACTGGTGTCACCTGGGCCTCGTGCCTGATGAGTACCAATGCTGTCCCGGCACCCCTGCCGTTCCCGGCGCTTGTCAAGGCTTGCCCTTCACCGAGGGTGATTTTGGCGCTGCAGCTCTCCCAGCCACTCGTTACTACTATGACCAGGATACGATGTCTTGCAAACAGTTCATCTACAACGGACGCAAGGGAAACCAAAATAATTTCCTAACAAAGGACGACTGCGAGGCTACCTGCAACGGTGATTCACTGGATCGCTTCTAATCTATCACACTTTTCTTCCTGTGATGTTCGGCTTCTTCTATCGTGCTGCTCTTGAAATGTTGTCATTCTGGGTACATTTTTCGATTTCAGTCTTCACGAACCCCTGCAATCAACCGATCCCTCTTCCTCCTCAGACTTGTGCTGCTGGATCGAATACCTGTGGAGCTTCTTCATATTGTCATATTGGAGCTACTCCCGACACGACTGTCTGCTGTCCCAGTGGTTAGTTTTTGTCTCTATTAATGAATCTGCGTGTTTTAGAAGGAAATCCTTGTCTCCTTCCCTTGGCCAGAGGTGACGGCAACCAATTCATGGATAGGTGGTACTACAATCAGCAGTCTGCTACTTGTCAACCCTTCACCTATGCCGGACTTCACGGAAACCAGAACAATTTCTTGAACCGACAGGTTTGTTTTTAAAGTTTTGTAAAAAATAGTTTGCTTCAGGATTGCGAAGACCAATGTGGACCAAATCCTTGCTTCGAGGGAAGGCCTTTTGCCGGAATTGATGGTCGACCACAGACTTGTTCGTCTTCCGCCAACCTGAACACTTGCCCTCTTAACCATTGGTGTCACATTGGACAGGATATGTCGACGACGGTCTGTTGCCCGGGCGCCGCTACCAACATTTGCAATTTGCCCATGTCTACTGGAGAAGGAAATGCCAACCTCGAACGCTTCTATTTCGACCAAACCACTAGATCTTGCCGTCCCTTTGTCTACAACGGACTCAAGGGAAACCAGAACAACTTTATCACTCTTCGCGCCTGTCAACTTGCCTGTCAGCCTTTGGATAACCCCTGTATCGGTCAACCTGCTACCACTGCCGCCGGACAAGTTCTTTTCTGCTCGGCGACAAACAAGGATGCTTGTCCCGTTAACTTCTGGTGCCATCTGGGAGCTACTCCCGAAACGACAGTGTGCTGTCCTGGAGGTAAGCATTAAAATTTATTTGGAAACAGAATACGTTATAGCCACCAACCCCTGCTCAGTTCCTCTTGCCCCTGGAACAGGAAATGCTGGTCTCGGAAGATGGTACTACAATCCTGACGAGAGGGTAAGTATGATAATGTTTATGATAATGTTCATTTCCAGCAATGTCTTCCCTTCCAATACAACGGAATGCGCGGAAATCAGAACAACTTCCTGCAGCAAGCAGAATGTGACAGGACGTGTCCAGGTACTAGCCCGAAAAGTTTACGAGCCCCCAATCTTTGATCGGTCCCCTACAGCTTGCATGTGCTCATATTTTGCTTGCTTTCCCTCAGCCCCCATTTCAGTCTTCGAAAACCCTTGCATGGGCAACGTTGCTAAAACGGATGCTGGTGCCCCAATGACATGTAACCCTATGGCGAAGGAGGACTGTCCGACTGGGTTCTTCTGTCTGGCTGGAAACACAAACGAAGAGAAGGACTCCTACTGTTGTCCACGACTAAACCGTAGGAAACTCACATGTTCAAGTGACAGACTAACATTATAGAGGACACGTGTAACGCCTACACCAGTCAAGGAGACGGATCTAAAAGCTACACTCGGTTCTACTACAACCCACTAGAAGGAGACTGTTTTAACTTTACTTACTACGGCCGAAATGGAAATGAGAACAACTTTGTCACCAAAAAACAGTGTCAGGAGCGCTGCAAGCCGAGTAAGACCCATTGGGAGGCCATGCTAACATGACTTTTTAGTAGCCAATGTTTGTTTCGCCGGGGAGCCTCCTCTAATGAACGGAGCAAGAATAGTACAATGCCACGACAAGCCCTGTCCTTCCGGCCACTATTGTCATGTTGGAGCAGACGCGAGAAGCACAGTTTGTTGTGCAAAGAAAGGTAGAGCTGTATAGTAGTATCCTAACATGAAGAGTTCAGGTTCTCCTTGTGATCAACAGCTAATGACCGGAGTGGGAGAAGCACAACTCTTGCGCTTCTTCTACGATGCTGTAAATGACGAGTGCAGACCATTTGAGTACACTGGCATTGCTGGAAACGAAAACAATTTTGCAACAAAAGCCCAATGTCAGATCGCATGTCCAGGTACCAAACTTTTTATTTGTAAATAGATAAATTTTTAGGATACCGTGGCTTCTGCCCCCACGGAAAACCTCTGATCACTGGCGGCAAGATGGAAGCCTGTGGAATTGACACCAACTGCCCAGCTGGCAATGTCTGCCACGTAGCAAAACGCGATTCAAAGAGTGTCTGCTGTCCGGATCCAGGTTCGCTTGACAAGGTTTCTCACACAAGGAATTTACAGCAATTTTCTGCCCAATGCCAAAGGATTCAGGACCATGTAACGGCAACAGCACGAGATATGCCTACGATAGGGAGAATGGCGTCTGTAGGAAATTCTTGTATGTTTTGCACCAAGGGAAGAAAACGAGTAATTTTCAGATTCGGCGGTTGTCAGGGCAACCTGAACAATTTTGAGACCTTGGAGAAATGCACAGAAATCTGTTGCGACAAGGGCTATTATTAACCAGAGCTGCTGCGCAAGCTTGTTTCAGTTCTCGCACCACAGTATCCTAAATTAGGACATCTAACGTGTATTGTGAAAAACCGGTGTTAAAATAAGAATCTTAACGTGTACAGAGTCCCTGTTCTTACATTTTTGTTGGAAGACAAACTCTCGACTTACCCCTCAGCATGTCTCTTCAGCTTTGCACGGCTTTTGCATGTTTTACCCCCGCATGCGCTCGTTTTTAATCTCTTTTTCTATAACGGGGCCGATCATGGGGGTTTGGGTTATAATTTTCTGTTAATTCACGCTAATCTTATTCTTCAGAGGAGCTCTGTCTGTTGTCAATTGACCGCGGAGCATGTGGCGGTAGTCAGACTCGCTACGCCTTCAACCGACAAACTGTAAATTAAACCCATGGTACAGGCTAAAATTAAACATTTTCAGAGTCAATGCGTGCCATTTACATACACGGGCTGTGGAGGTAACTTGAACAATTTCGTGTCAATGGCGGACTGCATGGCCACTTGTGGAAACGTCGGCTTCCGACGATAAAAGCAACCCTCCTAAGTTCTCACCACCAAACGTCTATATTTTGCCATTTGTCTCATCGTCTGAGAACATAGCTCAGTGCCCTGCGGAAGCTCAGCGTGTTGCCTGTATGTAGATTGATCCTCCTTTAATATTGTGTCATTTCGCATAAAAATAAATATTGATACATTAGTTCACGTGTTACATCATGAGCGCGGCGACAACGAGCCGTAGTTCATGAACTGTATGAACGGTTAAGCTGGCAGCTTAAGCGGTAGGCCACGTGAACTGCGCAAGAACAGTAGCTTTTCTAAATTGAATATTGCGGTTTCCTAAAAGAAAGCTGTCGCCTCAGATTTACGGGAAATGGTGACTCACATAACAGGCATGGCTCTTCTTTAAAAAAATGAATGAGAGTGTCTCTTACCGGTACAGGCAGACATAGGCAAGTTGAGCTACTATTTAAAGGATATATTTGCTTAGAGAAATATTTGTGATGCTTTTTAAAGAGAAAGCAGTTGGCCTAAGCCCAAACCATTTTCGTTTCCAAGTTAGGATCACAAAACCTGATCAACGCGTTTAAGGAACAGATTTGGGATTCACGTGCTTAAAGTGTCATTGTACCCTGAAACTGTTTGCTCGTCTGATTCAACCAACTTATTCCTGTACGGTGATACCATCCTAACTCCTCGCGAGCCGTGGTAAGTGTTTATGTAAATACTAAGTGGTTTATATTTCCGGTGCAAGTTCATGAACTTTCAACTTTTCGATGAACTCGGGCTAAAAGCGGGTGGCCCTTCTAGACCTTTGTTTCTTCCCGGACTTGTTCCCTTAAGTTCACTCATTTTTGGATTACGTCCAATTTCATTGCAAATGCCTCTCGGTGGTCACTCTAAATCTACGATCAGATCACTGATGGACTGGACATGGTGCCAAGACTCGTTTGCATGTCGCGCTTGTCGGCTAAGCTTGCCATCGCCTGTTAATCTATCCTGGAGCCATCAGATCAGTCGAATAGTTCCGTCAACGTGTTTTCATAGGTGAAATTTCGCTCTCTTTCAGTGCATTCGGTCTTAATCTGCACTATCCTCTATACTTTCGGTGTTACATTACAGATACAGTTTAGCCAGGATTAAAACTTTGCCACGATTCCAAAAATTTCTTACTTAATAATTCTGGTACGTACTCCTGTATTCATAAGATGGTTATTTCAGAGCCATTGTCTTCTTTACATCTTGACACATAAGTTTGGCATAGCATTACATCTTGTTCGGTCGTCGGTGAATCAGATTTTCTTTTTTTCATAGCGCTGAACGCGAGCGATGCATTTTAATGTGATAATTGTGTTCCCATCTAACACTGTGACAACGTATGCAATTGTTTTTTATCCCTTCCGGCTGCGGTGTTATATAGCCAGTCCAAATCCCGGTTCACCGGGTTAAATCGATTTCCCCACTGTCATGTTTTTGAGTTCCGCTATGCAGCTCATCTGCACGAATTAATAGGTACATCTTCCAAAACGACCAGTCTCGCTGACGTAGTGACCGTCGTTCTCTGCATCTTAAGAAGCTTCGGTCTTAGCAGTTCCCGCCCGAAATCCTCGAGACAGATCCAAATAAAAGTACGATAATCTGTAGCGATGAAAACTACCGACGCGACCTTTATTCGTCGTCGCTTTTAAAGATCCGTTTCGCGATCAGTCCATCTAGTAGAGTTCTTGTTCTTCTCTCAAGCATATTACAGCTGCTTGCGTTTTTCAACCATCAGTTTTAGCTCCTCTATTCTTTCAAGGTCTACTGTAAAGTGTCTTTAAAAGTCGTCTCTGCGTCATGCTCCACACCAAACCTATTTTGCAGAGATGAAGGTCGCTCCTGCGGAAAACACCCAAACACCTGAGACTCTTCCAGCTGAAATTAGAAAAAAGTCTCTTTTTAAAAAGTACTTTATGGAAGGCATGTAACTTTCCAAATTGCAAGTAATTTCAATTTTTAGGACAAGCCTTGCACGGTGGTGCTCAAATGACACTGAAAGAGGATGCCGACTTTCTTCATAAACTTTGGTACAGATATCGCAAATATCTCGGTGTCCTGCTTCCTGAGACCGTTATGCTTGTGAGCAGCTCAAAGCGCAGTATAACACAGATTTTTAGACTCTCTGGCTACTCACTGCTATACGTTTCAACTGGTTTGCGCTTTACGAGCACCATTGGCAACTTCCCCTCGTCATGATTCTTGGAGGATCGGTAGCAGGGCTCACAGCGGAAAGTGGAGGAGCTGTAGCCTTCCCAGTAATGACCATCCTCATGCATTTGGATGCCGGCCAAGCTAGAGACTTTTCCATCATCATCGAAGCTTGCGGTAACAGAATCATTTGTAGAAACCACAAATATTTCAGCTATGCTCTGTGCCATGATCGCCATCGGTATTATGGGTGTGCAGATCGAGCCCAGAGCCATCATTTTCGGAACAATTGGATCAATCCCTGGTTTAATCATCGGTTTCGAATTTGTAAGACAATTCTATAACTTAGTCTCCTGTGTTCAGATCGACAAACTGCTCACGGGCCCTCAGAAGAAGATGCTTTTTGTTTCCATCTGGTCAGCCTTTGCCGTTGCCCTCTTCCTTCTGAACCAAGAAAAGAAAAGAAAAACTTACATGGAAATTCCCGACTTCAAACCATGGAAAGCCCTGGTTCTTGTGGCTACCGGCTTCGTTGGTGGCATTCTGACCGCGTTCACAGGATCCGGTGTAGATATTTGTATCTTCGCCATAATTACTGTACTTTTCCGCGTGTCCGAGAAATCCGCCACCCCTACCACAATTGTCCTCATGGGTAAGACATTGCTGAGTTTTCAGAACCATAAACTTTAGGTTTCAACGCCCTGGTTGGATCCTACTACCGAGTGATCTGGGAAGGAAATATTGCACCCGTTGTCTTCAATTACCTCAAAGTCTCGGTTCCAGTGTCTCTCATTGTCGCTCCGGTCATGAGTCTGATTGGTTCACACTTTCACAGACAAGTATGCAAAGTCTCTAGTAAAGCATGCCATTTTCAGGTTTTGGCCGTTTTCGTCTATGTGTTGGAAGGCTTGGCCGTCGTCGGATTTGTCGCTTCCGGTCCTCCCTTAGAACTTTGTAGGCTAATTCTTTCCTGTTGAAACAAAATTTTCAGTGATCATAGGGGCAGTCATCATTTGCATTGGCTTCGCATTTTTCTACGTTCTGTGCAAAACTGGAGCGAAGCTGATGAGGGATATAGAAGAGTCCAAGAGTTCAAAAATGCCCATGGCTATTGTTGAAGCTTAAGTATTGCCGAGTATTCTCTCATTTATCAGAGGGGAACTTGGACAAAGCAACGAATTTCTTCAAAAATGATGCAGTTTGCTTTTTTTCTTGATCTAGTTGTGCATAGCTTTAACTCTTGTATGTCCTACGACAATAAAACAAGCTGATCTGCTGATCTTGGTGCAACAGAATCCGACGAAAACAGCTTCCAGACAGCTGGTCTTTGTAAAGAGTGTTCCGTCACGTATACACATGTTTTTTTCCACAACTCTTGTCAATTACAGCTGTCTTTATAATCAAAACAAAGATTGATTAAAGATCGTGATTTCCAAGTCGGGTAAACCTGTCTCTTTCGTATCGGCAACTGTTTTCATGGAAAGCTTCTCTGGGGCTCCTCCTTCCCAAAAAGGAGCTCCAACGACTTTTGTTTTGCCACGTGCAGCAGCATTGTTTGCATGACGTCAAATATGCATCGATCGTCGCGCTTTCTCTACTCAAGGATGTGCGGATTCGGTTCCACTTTGCACTCCAACCCTATTACCTCCTAGCACTTGATCTTAACGACGTTTCGGCTCTCATTTTTACTAGGCCTTCTACATGAAAGTACCCACAATTGAATTGCATGGATATATTTCATATTTTGGAGAATTTCCCTTGAAGCGCTGAAGGCATTTTTTTAAAATCTATCTCTTCCTGCTGCGCACGCGGTCTTTAGAGCTCTCCAGGCGGGGTAATCTTTATACTTGCTCTCCATTTTCGTTTGGTTCAGACTTGTAAGATTTTTTCTGCTATTCATAGGACCTTCAGGTAGCCAAACACGATTTCGTTGGCTAGTCCGATCAAGCTGTTCACGTGCACTAATGATTGACAGCCATTGAGCGATCAGACACTACACTTTTGAAAATCAGCGGAGAATCGATTTGGAGCATTGATGGGGTATTAAATACAAAAGTCTTATGGAAAATAAAGAAAACTGTAGGCTGGAAAAACATCGTCACAATGGCATGAACCAGTCTCGCTTATCATGTTTACGTTTTCTTATCCAAACTTTAGACACAGTCTATTTTAAAACGACTTCGTTTAAAGTCGAAGATCACATTATAAGACATTGAAATCAGCTGCACTGGGCTTATCTTATCTGCCTTGTAGTAGTATCAGAAGTTACCTCAATGTATATATATGAGGCAATCTTCCCGGTGGCAAAGAGGCAGACAGTTCACGTGATTTAGGACCCGCTCCACCCCCCTCCTCTTTGAAAGTGACCACATGAGTTCATAATAAACTGGGCCATCATGTCGATGTCTATTTTCTACGGATCCTGCGGCTCGCGGCAAATTGGTGACCTCGAGTTCCATCATCCCATTTATGATAATGTTAAACGGCATTTCCCTGCCGGGCTTCTCAGCCGAGGTTTCACCTTTTTCCTAATTTTCTTCTCAAATGGATGTTAAGGGTGGTCTTGGAGCGAGATGGATGAGGCACCCGTTCCTCATATTAGGATAAATGGCGATCACAACGTGCAGTCGCCGTTGGCTCGCAAAGTAGAGACAAATCCGTTGTCTCCGCTTGCCGTAAAAACTGCTAAGCAAGTTGCGAATGGAACATCTGCGGCTCCACCGGAATCGACTGGTACGTTTCTTTCTAAATATCTGGATTGTTAAAGGAATCTGATTTTTGGCCTAGTAGTTCCAGGCTTTCCTAATACAAAAGCTTTATATTGAACGGGTTGAGGACTTACGGTAAAAGTATATTATGTAGCAACTAAAACTTTTGATTGACAGCGCTCCATCATTTTGGTGATTTGCTCAATATTGAGTCTGTTTTCCCACATTTGCTAACTCAAAAACCATCTATATATTTTGCCTAGATAAACATATAGAAACAACTCTTCTCTTCCTAATGTCTTCAGATTGTGTCGCACAAAAGACACAACATTTATAACGTCGGAAAGTGCATTTTCATCAAAACAAACTATGTAAAATTTCGTAACTGAAACATTTGCATCATCAGCGCAAATATAAATATAGAGCGCATCGACACTTGGCAGAGGCCGCGAATGGAAAGTCCAAAGAATGGTAGGAAAAACAAGCATAGCCTCATGACAGCTGCTGAACATCCAATCTGAATGAGAGGAGAAGGGAAAAACAGGAATGTTTATGGTAAAAGCGGAAGTAGCCTTGTTTTTGTCTTCGAGATACTTTCAGAGCTTCTTCGCCAAATTGAAAATAGCTCAAAAATTGTCTGGTTTTGGGTCGTTTGAACTTGCAAATTCTGCCACCAACCGCATGGCATTGTTCTTTAAAAATCATGATAACGAGACCTTATCGTATGCTGTCTGTTCAATCTTAGGCCAGCTGATCATCATACTTCTTTCACACTTTTCACTCTCCCAGCAAAAACAGCTCTCTCCATGTCATGGAAATCCCGTAGGCTGTAAAGGCAACTGGTTCCCGTCACGCAAAGTTAAGGGCTCATAATGGTCGCATGGCCTTATTTTTCGAATTTGATAGCCTAATAACGCGCCTGAGATAAGAGACGATTTGAATTAGTCATCATTATCAAAAATCTATATTTGCAGGAGATATTTCACCACCGCCGACGATGAGACTGAGGAAGGGCAGCAAGGGTCCGCTGGATGCTTCTCATACACCTAAAACTCTGAAAGTCCAATGTGGTTCGGTTATGAGGAACATCTCGGCCACGGTGAGCGTTTCCTTACAGTTTGGGGGAAGCCCCACGGTAACCTGTCTTTATCAACAGTGTGATCATTTGTGGGCCTACACAATGATATCATCAACACTTTGATATACGTTTATAGAAAGTTCAAAAGAATGTGTGGGAGTCGGCCACGCTTTAGTCTTTATGCCTCGATAAAGTCATTTTTAGCATGAGGATGAAGCGGTAAAAACGCGTGCACGAGGGGGGAAGCGAGAGTGGGGAGGGACCAGAGTGGTAAGGGTGCGCTGGTACGCAGTTGCTGGCGAGAGAGACGGCAGACAAGCGGTTCTTTCGGGTGCTCCTGCCCCCACTGCAGACGTCTGAACTCCTGCAGCTGCCTACAGTCGACGGTCGCTCTCTCAGCTTGCAAGATGGCCGCTATTGCAGACATATTGGGCTCTAGCCCCGTCTACTACCCAATTGAAATGGCTGACCTGAAAAATGTGGCACAGGAAATAGTCTGTAGAGGTCTCATCCAGGTTAGATTTATTCCCAACCTTTCATTCTGTCAGTATAAGCAACCGATAGACACTGTCAAGACGTAATCACTGGTATACAGTGATACTATAGCTGATGAGAAAAGTTTGATGAAAAAGCAGCAATGATCACAGTTAGACCAGGGCGTACCTCTAGCCATAAGTTTTCCGTCTTCGCAGAAACAAATTGGCTTAAGGCATTGTGACTACCATCAGTTTTCGTGACCCAGACCTGTGGATTCAAACTTACGCTGTTCTACGACTCATAATACTCCCGATAACTCGAGCTTTTCCAGCATTCGTTGGCAATAAGTTCTTTGTTCAGCTGGACGCGAGAGTTTGAATACGCGAGACTAAAGGTTCAGCACATGTGGTACTCGAGGAGCCGTTTTTCGGGGATCCGAAACTACGCAGCAACTGTGTGTCAAGCGGACCAAAGAATTTTTTGGTCGCTAGATACTTAGCAAAGAGATACGTCATTGCAAAAACACGTGACTTCATCTAAGCTGATGGTTTTCAGGATCTGGTGCAGGAACTATCGCATACAGTAGCAACCAAGCCCGTGGCGACTACTTCTCTACCCGAGACGAGAGTTCTTGTTCTCTACACTGGGGGTACCATTGGAATGAAGACGGTGGATGGAGGTTGGTACCGTAATCTTAGGGACAACTTTTAGTTTCTGACGCCGTTTTATGATAGGCTGTTTTAAGCGGGTTGGGCAAACTTGTTGTCTTGTGCTGAATGGGCGCATCTTAGTCCTGGTCTTTGACTATTTCTGATTATCAGTTAGGCAAATATGATGAAAAACTGCGATGCAAGCTAGGTTCGTATACTTTTGGTCGGCAGACGACCATGAACTACAGACTAAAAACTTTACGTGCGACCGTAAAATGAGGCATGGCCATAAAACTCTCTAAGTTCAGCAAGTAGCATGTTGTTTGGTCGAGAGTACAATAGCTTGTTTCAGTTTATTCCCCAAAAGCTGGATATCTTCCTGGAGTTCTTCGTGACATGCCTCCGCTCAACGACAAGGAGTATATTGAACAGATGTACAGCTCTTCCAGCTGCGTCAAACCATATTCCCTCCCTCCGATCCGCGGCATGAAAAAGAGGGTCGTCTACTGGATTGTAGAGTACGAGCCGCTTCTCGACTCTTGTGACATGACTTTCGACGACTGGATCAGGATTGCCACCGACATTCGCAAAGCCTATCACAACTATGATGGCTTTGTTGTCCTCCACGGAACGGATACGTTGGCCTACACTGCCAGTGCCCTCTCCTTCATGATGGAAAATCTAGGCAAGCCGGTGATCATCACCGGAAGTCAGATCCCCGTCGCTGAGGTACGATCCGACGGAATGGAGAACCTTATCGGGGCACTGATCACCGCCGGAAACATTGACATTCCCGAGGTTTAATTGGGAGGTACTGTCAAAAATGCTTGATTGTAGGTATGCGTCTACTTTAACAACAAACTCATGCGAGGAAATAGAACTGTTAAGCTTGACAACTCCGCCTTGGAGGCTTTCGACAGTCCCAACATGATTCCTCTGGCTCGCATGGCCATTAATATTCAAGGTGGGCAGCTATTTCAGAGCGGTTTCAAGATCAAAGTTACAGTAAACTACGACAACATCTTCCGCAGCGACACAATTGCTCCATTCACTGTCCACGACAATCTTTGCCGTGATGTCGGCATGCTACGCATCTTCCCCTCGATGTCAATCGAATCGGTATTGCACATGTTCCAGCCGCTGTAATTCGTATGTTTAGGTGCGTGCCTTCCTTCAGCCACCGACCAAGGGTGTTATTCTGCAGACGTTTGGAGCTGGTAACATGCCATCCAAGAGACATGATATCATTCTCGCTCTCAAGGTCAGTGGGGGGAATCCCTCTCCCAAAATATTTTCTATTGACAACTGTTTTCACGAGACTCTGTTCAGGAAGCTGTCGAGCGAGGCTGTCTCATTGTCAACTGCTCGCAGTGTTTAAAAGGACAGGTTGAAGTCAACTACGCTACTGGTAAGATTCTTCATGATATTGGAGTCATTGGTGGCTCGGACATGACATCTGAGGCAGCAATGGCCAAACTCTGTTACGTGATCGGTAAGGAGGAATGGGACCTGAAGATGAAAAGAGCGGTGAGATTACACTACAGTTCAGTAACCGGTTTGCCCCAGATGCTCGAGACAAATCTTCGTGGAGAGATGACAGTCACAAACAAGGGCTTCATGAAGGACATCGACATCAGTGAGTTCTGTATGATAAGTTCTTTAATGATTTTCTCAGTTCCTCACATTGCCAAAACCATGAGGGTTTCCTCCTCTCACGAGGTTCAACTTCTCCGTGACACCATCCTTCCGCCCTTGTTCTGCAACGCTGCCAAAACGAACAATGCCGAGCTTCTTAAGGCCTTGAAGGAATCTGGAGTGAATTTCTCCAACCCAGACTATAATCTTCGTACAGCTCTCCACGTGGCTGCTTCAAACGGAAATCTTGAAGCTGTGAACTATCTTCTCAGCATTGGAGCAAACATCCACCTAAAGTAAGCACTCCTTAGGTTAGTATAACAAATTCGGCTCAGAGACCTGTTCGGCTACAATGCTCTCATCTGTGCAGTTAAAGCCAAGGCTATGCTTTGTGTCAAGGCAATCCGCAGCGCTGGCGGAGCTATTGATGCGGCTACGTACAAGATTGGTGTCGATCTTTGTCTGGCTGCAGCTCATGGCGATCTGGAACAGCTCAAATGCTTCAGAGCTGCAGGGGTCGACATGACGGAGAAGGACTACGATGGACGAACTGCTCTTCATGTGGTCAGTCCATTGATTTATGAGAAGAAAGAGACTTTTACAGGCAGTGACCCACAATCAGGAAGACTGCGTCAAGTTCCTTATCGAATGCGGTCTTGATCCAAAATCCATGGACGATTTTGGTACTACTCCCTTCTCGGAGGCCAGAAGGAAGAAGAACAAGGTATTTCGTCCTTTCTCTTAAACGTGACCAAAATTTTAGCCTATGGAACTGGCCATGCTCAAGAGTCTCTCCATTCGCGACAGCATGATCGAGGCCATGAACGGCGAAGAAGCATAACTTAATATAGTAATTAACAATGTCCCCCATCCGAAACGTGTATACTGATTGTAGACGTGTGTCGTAAAATTGTCGACGAGCTCAATAAATTGTTCAAAGTCATCGTCAGTGCACATGTGATTCGTTTTCTCGCTTCTTCTGACATCATTCGCCACAACATCCGAATGCCAGCTACTGTTTGCCATCTCGAAATTTTTGGCAACGATACTTTTGTGCTGGAAAACACATCCAAACATCGCTTACTCTTTTGGGTAGGATATTTTATTTGTTGAACTTTTCAGATTCCCAATCGAGATATGTTCTACACTAGTCATGTTCGTGGATTTTTGAACTCTAAAGAAGAAATCAGGGTGTTTTGCCAACGAAAACCAACAGTTGATTCAAACGAACATCTTGAGATTCGCTGGATACGAGTCTCGGATACAGAAACAGATTTAATCACCCCGTTCATTCAAGACGATGATAGTGTGATCAAAAACTTGCTAAATCTGATGCTGACGGTGATCGAGGCTACTGAACCCTTACACTGGGGATGGGTGCTCGGAGAAAACAAGATTGTCACGACATGTCGTAGAATTTCCACCATACCAAAGAGGATCAAGAAGATTTTACGACAAGAGACATAGAAAGAAGGAGAAAGAAGTTTTCGATGCTTAAGACCCCACCGTTCCTTCTCTGTCGTCGAAATGTCGCATAATAAATAATTTTCATTTATGATCAACAAGAAATCATCATGGATAAATTGAGAGGGGATTGGGTGCGAGATGCGCTGGAATGGCGGCGAAGCATCGGCGGGCAACAACGCCAAAGACGCTGGGGTCAGCCGAAGCTGACCGATCAGTCAAAAAAAGAGACTAATCGGCAAGCAGGAGGTCTCGTGTGTTTTTGGAAAAGTGGGTCATGAGACGGCCTGCTTTCAGTTACCTGTAGAGACGGAGAGAAAAACAAATAAACAACAAAAAAATAGGCAGTGGTAATTAGAGAGTGGGGAGACAAGACACCGGATACTGAAGTGACATGGCTGCGGTTGGGAGCTTTATGGCTTCTTCAATTTGGACTTGACAGTTGACTGGGTAGTTGACGGGGAGAGACAGCCGACGTACTCGTTCAATTTGAGCGGATATTCCTGGACAACCTTGAACTTCTTCGTGTTGTAAACCTGAATTCGTTTGAACTGAACAGCGTAAACGTTTTGCACCTTGAGAGAGTTGCTTTTGGTGAACATCAGGACAGTGTCACCACCATTGTAGACAATGCCGAGAAGATCGCGAGGCAGATTAGGGAAATACTTTCTCGTATGGCCGGTAAAGGTAGCCAGGTTCCAGAAGGCGTCATAGATTATGAAATGTTCCTTCTTAAAATTACTACTCAAGGTAATTACAGCTTTTACTTACATCCAAAGCGACCTGGTTTCCGTCAGTCCATTCAAAAGCAACGTTGGGGGTGATGGTGACATTGCGAGGCAGTTCCTGAGGAGTGTTCTTGGCCAACTAAAAAATTTGAAGAATGTGAAACAATAGTCAAATGTACCTGGAAACGCCTGTGTTTTTTGTTCCAACGGAAACGGTATGCAGTCCTGTGCTCTATAAGTATGGTGACACCCGATCGCGAGTTGGTCAGGGCAGCTGTCACAGTGCGAGGACCTCCAGGGAATAAGTCGGAAATCAAGTAAGAAGCCTAAAACATTGAATTTGTATTACAACTATGAAAAAGTCTACCTTTTGTTGTAGACCATCGTCGTGCCAAACTTGGTAGACCCTGTCACGAGCAAAGACATAGGTCCTACCATTGTAGCCTCGTGTAACGGCATCGAATTTGTTTGGACAGGTGTCGATCGGAAGAGCAATGGCCGGCTTGGCAAGAGGCTTCTGGATGGGACGAGGACGAACCACGTGGGAGACTCTCCAAGGTGCCAGGAGCAGATCGCGCTTGTTGTGCTTTCGTCCTAAATTGTTGATCTATATGTACTAAAACCTGTAACAAGAATAAATAAGAAAATCTTACCTCTCCGAATTCTGTGACGAGTCCTCAAGTGGGAGTACTGTTCGCTTTCAGCCACCAACTGAATCTTCTCACGGTCGCTCAAAACGGGCAGAATCATCGGTTCCGGGTTGGCATCCTCATTGTCTGAGATCTGGTCCTCATCGTAACGGCCAAGTGAAGCAGCCGCGGTTGTCGTGACGAGTAACAGCAGCAACAGAGGCTTTCTCATGACCTGTAACTCCTAATGTAGAAAGAAAACAAACATCGAAGCAAGAAAGTGTACAAAAAGCACAAAAATTTGTTGTGTGTTCGAGAATTGGCACGTCTCCAGCGGAAGACCATTGTCGGCGAAATGCTACGATTCGCATACGGAAGCCAAGACACTACAGTTTGTGATTCAGACATGAGCAATAGAGGAGAGGGGCGACAAATTGTAAAAGTCGTAGTCTTTCGCCACCAAAACAGAGGGAACCTTCGGTATTAAACCGCGCTATACGGACGGTTAGCGTTATAGGTCGACCTTCTCCCTCTAGCTGACTCGTTAACATTAAAGCAAGCCGTTGCTGATGATGCCGAAAAGAGATGACTCTTTGAAGAACCCGGAGCCGCAAAAGTTTCTAGTCAAAAAATGTATTCTTAGTGGCACACTCTATCTCCCTCTGATCAAATGATCCCACCAGATATCATAAAGTGCTCGTTCAGACAAAGGACATGCCTCCGGCGGAAGCACCTTGCTACAAAAGAACACTCGAAACGGCGCGACGGCGACTGTTTGTGCAGCATAAGACTAATGCTCACGCCGGACAAAGACAAGGTGCCGACTGCGCATAAGCTTTATCTTCGAGAGATCGCCTTCAAAAGTTGGGTATGCAAAACAGATCTTCAAAAGTCTAGCAGGTCAGAAAGCAGCTCCACTTCTAGTTTGAAGCAGAAAAACTGAAAGCTGTGGCTGGTCTTGGAAACTATTGCAAAGGTCACTAAGCAGTATTTTTGAATCGTTTAGGATATTTCTGTCCCAATTTAGAAAGACGCAAAAAATATCATAAAAACAGAAATAACGAGGGTGAAATAAAAAGCCAATGATCTAGGGCCAATTCTAAAACAAAAATACTTATCAAGTTTTAGGTCAAGCCACGAATACCCCCAATAGGTTGAGTCTTCCTGAATTACTACCATCTAATGCAGTCACAAGGTTTTTTAAAACCTACTGTGTTCAAAATAGTTTCTCAAAAGTTTGAACATTTACACTTGTAGTTTCAAGAGGTTTTGTAGCATCATTTTTCTGACAAATATTAGTAAAAGGTGACTAGAAATTCATATATATGACTACTTATGCCAGGATTGTGAATAAATGAAAACTACATAAATATTTTCTGAAATCTAGAAACGACAAATGGAGATAAAATAGATTATCATAATTGTTATGATAAGGGAGTCCTGAAACGAAGTTTGAATAGCACCTCATACAGCGGCCGCCGATGCGCATTTTCGTGGCGAAGCGTGTCTAATCCTGACCCATGGTCAACTGTTGCTCCTTTTGATTAGCATATCACCTGAGAGGGGCAAAAGACAAAATCTCTCGTTTCTTTTCCGACCGCAAACTGTGAGATGATTAGGTCTGCCCTTCCTTCCTGTTGTGCAAAGGGTTTTTCATCCAGGAAACAAACAAGCCGCGCGATGCACCTAAGTGGAACAGTCGCTAAGCGCAAGGTCAGTGGTGAAGGAGTTTAAAATGGACGTCCCGGAGCTACAAAGGCAGAGAAAGGGTCTGAGCAGACTGAAATGGGCGACACTGTAATTATTGGCCACGTACCTTTCCCACGACTGGGAAACGGCTGGCCGTACCATTGTCTGATCGTCGAAATGACCGTCTAAGACATTTGCCTCGTCCAGAACAGAACGTGGAAGTAAACGGGGACCACCTGAGTCAGAAGTCTGTGACATTTGACGCAACAAAACAGCGTCTCTCTGGGAAAGTTCGCGTGCCAGGGCCAAAATTTTGCGCTACTGGTTGAAAAACATAGAATAACTATGCAACTTTTTCAAGTACGATTTAGAAATTTCCATCAAAATTAGGTCGTCAAACATATCTGACTTGGCGTTAGAAGGCTGACGGCGAGCTTCAGCGAGGGTACAAATTTTCAGGAACAAATACGGATACGGTTTCCAAAAGTAGAAAAGACGTGGTCAGTCGTAGTGCCCCCTTGATAACACGATAGCGCAATAGTGAAGCTGATTCTCCGCTACAATGTTTGCATTTAAGAGACAGAAGCTGTATCTCGTGTGAAGACTAATGAGGCTGTAAACTTCATATCAGATGCAAACTTGAACCGTTCTCGAAGTTTACAACCTGTTTGTACAGAAAAGCTGAAAATAACCCTCTTTCCTATTCAGACACCTATAAATGACACTGAAACAAAGGAAAAGTGTTGAGATGAGCGTAATTTGCGTACGGGAGCAAGCGCCCCCATTGTGGCGGAGGTGTTGCCGCAAACTCAAACAAGTGCACGGCTGGTGGAGGGACCTCTTGGTGGAGTAGCCGCCACACGTGCGAGACACATCGACTGTATCCGAAACTGTTGGTCATACACGATCAGAACAAGTCGTTTTTCGAGAAAGTGAGCTTGTTCACTTTGAAGCCAATCGGACAGGGCGGAAAGGTTTCAAGAGATAGAGAACTGATAGACGTTTTGTATGCGTCCGGCACAGTGACATTTTGCAGTCGGAAACAAACATGCAAACACATAAACGCAACATAGAAGAAGTTTATGGCCGAAGGAGAGCCAGGGCAGGATTCAAAATCGGGCACCGGTCGTAAAGAGTTGCCTTCGTCTATCGGCTGCAGATAACGAGAAATTGCTTAAAGGGGAGGGATGTCCTAGAAGATGGTACATAAAACAACCATTTTGGAAAGTCTGGGAGGTCGAATAGACTTGTCTTTTTCCCCGCGATACCTTTTTCGGGAGATGACCATTTATCACATGTGTAATCCTCGAAGCAAGAGGCTAATCCTCTACCTATATAGACCTCTTATGATTAATTGTAAGTTTCTTCTTTGATTCAAATAGACCACGATTTCGATATTTCAGTGTATTCAATCGGAACGCCGCGCTTATCATTCCACGTAATTGCCACAATATCTTGTCTTATAAGTTGAAGGCAAACATTGAACAGACATAGTACACGGGATTAAACACCTTGCGTAACAGAATCAGTCAATAGACTTCAGAGAAATCTTGTTCACATAGACGACTGCATCACTCAACTCGAAACGTTCCTGAAAACAGCTTAAAATGGAAACAAAAAATGTTACGATTATTGCAGCTCCATGGATAAAAATTTTTCCGCTTTTGTTTTTCAGATGTATCTTCTCTTGGGTAAAACTTAGAAACTCGGCTTCTTGTCCGTCAGACAGGTCATGTTCACAAATCGGTTCTGAATCCAAGGGGTTCAAAAATATCAAAGGCTTACCCAAAAGCATATGGCCCAAAACGAAAGATTCGATGTCAGTCACACTTTTCTTGCCGAATGCATCATTCGTGGGTACAACAAGTGTATAGCCGGATAACGTCCCCTTGAATGCTTTCAAAAAGGAGGTGAAGAGTCTAAACGGGTTCGAGAAACAAGAAGGACGTACTTGGCAAATTTGGAAAGCTCGCTCCTGCAGCTCAAAAACTCCAAAACTGTCTGCTTAACAGCTTTCAGGGGCTTTTCGATGAAGTAGACATTACTATTAAAAGCCTTTAGCGAAACTGGAGAAATTCTCGTGCAACCAATTTGGAACCATTTCTATTAGAAAACTTAACTCCTAAATTCTATAAAAACCTACGAGATCACCAAACGGTTCCTCTCCATAAGAGCTGGCATTCCAAAGAGGGGTATGCTGTGGGAATCTGCCAAAGAAATACTGAAGCCGTAGTGGTATGTTGGGAAAAAAACTAGGTTACTTTTGACTTTCCCTTGACAGTAATAGTCGCCTCAAAAGAAAATTCTTGACACGAATTGAGGATAACATGATTGACGATGTCGTCTTTGTCTACCTGAAAACTTTCTTTTAAAACTAGACGGGAGCAATATCTAATCAAGATTGTCCACGGAGATGGTACGAGAGTCTTTGGTTATCGAGACGGTACAGGTAAGGGTTGGTTTAACTTCCGAATCAGAGCTGACATACAGCTTTCAAGTGACCGAGACGGCACAGTGGAGTATACACGCCCGATTGTAGTTGCCAAATAAGACATATAGTACGGACACTGAGACGATACACAAAGTATACATGTTCCAATTCAGTTACTAAAACAGACGGAAGCGGCTGGACGAGATAAAGTACAAACCTTTTCTGTTTTCGGTGGCATAAAAATGGTCATTCCTTTTTCCGTGTCAAAATCTTTAGAAACAGCCTTGATAAAATCAGGATTATAGTCTTTGCAACGATCTGTCCAAAGTTGAACTAAGAATCGGAGCTATTAAGTAGAAAACAAGAAAACATACAATCCTCTTCGTCAATGATGCTCTCAACTTCATGAATCACCCCGTTGGTGGCCACAAGGTCAATTGTAGCTGACAGTTTAGCTTGTTTGATTGATCGGATACCGTTAATCGATTGCAAGCTAATCACTTCTCCCGTTAGACTCGTCATAGAACTTTCTCCGAACGTGTAGGAGCACGACATTTTGGAGAAAATGTGGGCTTTTCCAAATTCTGAAACCTCTAATTTTGGGTTGGATAACATTCTTTCCATTCTTATTAGTAGCGACACGTTCCAAGAATTTCTTGTCATATTTTTTCAAGTTTTTGTCAGAAACGACAAAAACTGTAAAGAACAATCCACTATTTGACTTCAGTTTTTGTTTCAAGTCCTTGGGCAAAACTGAAACTTTTTTTGATGTGGAGAACGTAATGGAATTTACGCTTAAAGAACTCGGAATATTTCTTCTTCAAAAGATTGCCGAGGGTCTTCTCTGCTGGCTCAATGTCCTTCTTACAAATGTGAGCTACTCCTTCCTTTGTGATTAGGCCAGTTGTCTCCAATGCTCGGCAATTCAAATAAGTTATCTGCAAGTTTTAAACCGATGCTAAATTAATCAGATTAAGGTCTTTACCACTCGCTCAACGTTATCCGAATTTTGGCTGATTAGGTACGAGTCTCCCTTTTTATCAATAAGACGGCTGCCATGGAACCAATCATAAACGTGTTGAACTCCAGGGATCTCGATGACCTGAATTGATGAGTGTACGTTCTTGGAAAATATTTAACCTTGACAGAACTTTCTATCAAGATAAAGGTTGAAAGTTCCTTAGACTCGGTGATTTTTCCAGTACATTTGAATTTCTCCATGACTGAACTCAGGGTTGGACTTGGCTCAGCTGAAACATCTTTTATTAGATGCGAGTGTTTCTCACATTTCTTGCATCCTTTGGTCAAAATATCATCACTTTCACTCCCATCGCAACAGCGTTTGATTCTCATTGTTTCATTGGAAGCCTGAATTTGAGCAATAACGGTATGCATTCTAAACCAACCTCTGGAGTTAGAACCTGCTCAAAACAACGAATAGCATGGGAAAACTGTTGACATTTGGCGGATCCGCGGAACATGAAACCTTCGGTAGGCTTTAAAATGCGAAGCTCTCCACGTCCACAGACTTCTTTTCTATGAGGATAGGTACTTCAATGTGCAAGAAACGTTAAAGGGTATTAGTAGTAACATGTCCGGTTAGATCGGTCTGCGCTAAGAAAAATGTACATTTCTCATGATAGGTCGGCTAGTGACACGCAAACTAAATGACAGAGTCAAGTTGTAACGGATCTTGTGATACAAAGACACCCAAAAGAGTCAATAGGCTCAAAACAGAAAAATACTCACCCTCGAACTTTCTTGTCCATAGCCACTACTGTGCTTTGACGTACGGTATCAAATAGATTAAAGAAGGCTTCTTTATAAGATACCAGCTTGACTTCGTCAGATTCTGTTTCAGCTGGAGTGGCCTGAGCTCATAAGCTGGATGGGAATAAGAAAAACCTACAACTGCAGTATTGGCAGCATTGTTGAGACTGCTGACCAGAAACTTTTGTAACTAAAGCAATTAAAAGTATGATCAAAAGGTGTTACCGAGTCAACAGCAGTTTTGATTTGATGTGGTGATAGTAATTCGTCTCTTTCCTTGAATAGTGTTAAATGGAAAAAATTAACTAACTGGATGAGAAGAAGTAATTGTAACAGATAAGAGTAAGGCACACAAAAAGCGGGTCATTTCCAGTTGCGGCAAATGACAACAGACAGGACTTCATATGAAGGTCAAATCATGACCGAAATACGACTTAAACAAGCACTTGGCAGTTCATTTAATATGACGCATTGTTTGCACAAGAAAGTTAAAAACTACAAAAGAAAAACTGTTTCTTAGTCTCGCTCTTTCTCTATCTCTCTGTCTCTGTTTCCCTGCCTCTTTGTCTCCCTGTCTCTGTCATTCTGCCTCAATGTCTTTTTGTGTAACTAGCCTTGTCACCAACCTCGTCTTTTTTTTAGAATGTTCAGATGTCTCACAATGATGCGGAGCATAGTTATGTGTCATCTGTTTGTCTCAAGAATTGACACAACACATGGTTCATTCACTTCCGTGGCGCCACATTACGTCGTGAGTTTTCGATAAGCAAGCATTTTATCAGCAGAATTATCCAAGACTTCCGGAGCCTCGAGACTGCCGCTGCTGATTCAGCAAGGGTCTTAGTCAGCGAGTGGGCACGGTTATCAGCCTGTATTTGAGTCTCTCCTAGCGGCATTCAGTGTGCAGCGTGATGCTCTTCCTGCTCTTGTCTCTTCTTGCCAGCGCAACTGCCTTTACCGACTACACTCCCGAAACTTATCCCGATTCACTTAGACAGCCAGGTAACAGAAACTTTTGATCACCAGTACGTCTCTTTTAGTACTTTGCGGCATTCAGGAGCCCGGCTATGTTTGTGATCCCACAGGAATTTTGCAAAATGGAACTCGTAAGTTACTTCTTTCTCATTTCAGCTCTACTTCTAGAACTGAAACTACTCCATCAACTGGTCAACATTCAAAGCCAAACCAAATGCATTTGTGACCAGGTTGCGGATAATTCTAAAGGTAGATGTGATTCATCTGGTCTCGGCTACATTATGTCGGTTGCCTTCACTCCACAGATGCGATTGAACGATGATGAGAAGTAGTTTTACTGTTAGGAAATATCTCAACGTCACTTAAGGGACCGTGACACGGTATTTCGTGCCGCTCAAGTCTTCGCAGACAAGGTGCGTGTGCGTCAAAACCGTGGACACTGTCAAGATGACCTCCTCATTTTCCTTTCCGTTGGAGATAATGTGGTAAGTTTCATTGACAGTTTTCGCTATCCTCGACTAAAGCGTCCTTCGAAGGGCTTTTTGGTGCCCGATAAGGGAACGTTGTTTGCTATTTGGTGTCGGCAAATAGGCCCCCTAAAGGGGGTCGTTTTCTCTGATAGAGCAAAAACATAAATCGATATTTTTTGCAGGTCTCGACATCAATTGGAGATAATACCAAGCAATTCATCAGTAATGAGATGATCACATCCATTTCCACTCACGCCGAAGAGTTCTTCTTCAAGAGCTCCAAATACTACGAAGGGGTCAGCTATATGCTCGATACTTACAGCAAAGTTCTGAACGGAGAAAAGGTCAAAGTGACTGAGACCAAGGGCTGGTATTGGCCCCTTCCCCTCTGGGCTGTCATCTTGATCTTTGTCGTGGTCGGTCTCGTCCTTTTAGCCGTGACAGGACTAGGAATCTACTGTTGCGCGAAACATTGCTGCAACGACGGACGAGGCCGCTACGCCATGGCCTCTTCCACCTCACGCTTGTAATTGACCCCTCACCGGTTGTTCATACAAATGTCTGTTGCCGATCTCAATAAATATCAAAACTTCTGGTGTGGTTCCAATTTGGTGCCAGTTAGGATAAATCTGAAGCCCGAAGTCTCTTTGTAACATTTGGCTGACGACATCGAAATGGGCATTTTGGCTTTCTGAAAAGTTGTAACTGGACTGTTACGGGGACTCAACAAACCGGTTTCTTGAGTATAATATCAGTATCGGAACCCCATCCTCGTTCAAAAGAGTACCTTCTTTGGAAACAGCTTTCGCTAGAACTCAAGGTTTGAAAAATAGAACAAAAATGTACGGGACTATGAGCTGGTCAGTGAATACTTGACAGAATCCGGAGTTTGAGCGATCCAACTCACTACCTCTTGATTTGACTTCTGGCAAACCGCGAATGTTCTTGCACTCCATATCGTTGAGTATTTCAAGCTGTGGAACCTCAAGACGGTTTTTGTGTTTTGTCAAGTCATAACAAACCTGAGTTTTCACAAATTCCTGGAATACGCGTCTCCCAACAACGGGATTTCCTCTACAATCAAGAACTATCAGGTTTGATAAACTTTTAAGAGTGAGTAATGCTGCACAGGTAGAAATTCTGATAAGCATCAGTATGTGAACTGTTTTTGGCAAACCTGTTGCTGTTCAGCAGGAGTTTTTCCACTTTGAGGTCTGCTAGCCCATCTATTTCTTTTAAGCGGTTAAAGTTCAGGTCCAGATATTTTAAATGAGGCAAGATGTGTCGTTTGACTGTTTTTAGAAGGTTGTTGCTCACATCAAGTGTTTCCAAAAGCGGACTATCAAAGAGTTGAAGATTTAAGCTAAAGATTATTGTAAAGGGTATTGCAAAAAGTTAAAACATACCAATTGATCTGATTGTCTTTAAGTATAAGTTCCTGTAGGTTCAGAAGGTACTTGAATCCAAGTCGACTGAGAAACGGGACAGTTAATCCATTCTGGCTTAGATCCAATTTTCGCAATGATGGGAAAGGCTGTAAATGGATACAAACATCTTCAAATTTGACCCACAGATTCAACATTATTGTCCTCATTTTCATTGTAGACAATACGGACGCAATTGCCATTCAAATTTAGACTTTCAAGCATTGGCAGCGTTGAAAGTTGTCGGACTTCTTGCAGCTGATTTTTCGACAAATCAAGAGTCCGAAGTTGTGATAACCTGAACTCTGTTAAACATGTTTACTAGCTCTACTTGTCAGCAAATGTCGAATCAAAAACTATTATCTCCAGATGTTGATCAACAAAAGCCATGTCAACCCGTGAAGAGTAATCAGGATAGCTGAAGACATCTCTTGTGAAAACTTGTTACGCTATACTTTTTTCCAACAAATTCAACGCTTAATCCTCTTCCATATCGGTAAACTATTGCCTGATGCTCCTTCTTCACAATTTTTCGGTTAAATGTTAGTAGAGAAGGTAGGCTGTGAATGATTTTAGTCCTGATTTCATCAGAATTTGTTAGAGGATTTCCAGACAGGTCCAGAAACCAAAGTTTGCTACAATGGATGAGGAAATCAATTTCGGTCCGTTCTGAAAGAGATTGGACGAAAAAATGATTCAAAACCTTTTATGAGATTAGTACTGGCCGTGAAATTAGACAGTGAGGGGCAACTGTCAATCCCTTGCAGACTACGAATGTAGTTACAAGACACGTTCAACCTTTCGACTCCCTTAAAATTAACTACCAACAGTATTTCAGACTGTACCTGTAAACTGTTGCAAAACGCCAGACTACCCAGTCTGTTCGAGCTCAAGTTAACTTCGATGAGTTGTTCGGGAAGGTGATCCAGTTTTGCGATTTTGTTGTGAGATGCATCCAAAAACACCAAGTGTGATAGTGTTTCCAGTTTTTTCAGAGAAGATAGCTTGTTTTCCTGAAGGAGTCTATTTAAACATGATATAAGTCCATACCTTGACAGATAAAAACTTCAGATTACAGAATGACTCTATACCAGAAAGCGTCGTTATTTTGAGTCCTCCCAAGTCCAAAATACTGATTTTGGCTTGGAACTCGACAAAATCAGTGTATAATGGAGTTCGTCCGTAGGCTAGGCATACTTCGACGGGACTTCGGACCGTCACAACTTTCCCATAACCTTCTGAAGTAGAATACCTTGTTTGTATGGATTTTGGCGAAATTATGTCTTTCACTTTTACTGTTTTACTTAAATCTTGGTTATTCTAAATGTTGATAGATTGTAACCTGCCCTTATCCGCAGTCATATTCTCGAGAGAAGGTTCGTGAAATGTCGCATCCATGATAGATACACGTCTTTTCTCGTCTTTGATCTCCACATTGATATTCATTTCCCTCAGTTTTTTGAGCTGACCATCAAAACTTTCGTCAAACTTTTCGCGAAATCTAAATCTGTTAGATCTGTGTGAAATGTAATATTCAATACCGAAGATGGTCGATGTACAAATGACTCGGATACTGTATTTCAATTATAGCTACTGCTATCAAAACAAGGTCTTGCCACAGAGCCATGTCGTCATGAGGGGTTCTGTCCAACACTGAATTACCTAAATAGTGTTTTAGGTGCATTTAAGTTTGAACCGTTTGTTTCCACAGCAGGAATAGAGGAAAATGCTGGTTTTCGGCAAAAGACTGGTTCAAAAAATACTGTTGTCTAAAATGAACATACTTTATGTTGAGTCTGGCTCAATTTGAATGCGCGCTAACGAGTGGGCCCCGCCACGAGTACTACCGTACCTCGCGCGGACCCTCGTTCGCTTCCCTATTGTTGGGGATGTTTGTCTTGTTTTCTTTTGTCTCCTTTACCCCGTTCTTTCTAATATCCTAGCCTGAATAAATATATAGAAACCACGCTCTCTCTTTCTAGAATATACAGATTGTGTCCTCACGAAAGACACAACAATTGGCGATCAGTCTTCGAGCTCCGCGAGAAGCAACTTTGAGGAAGAAGTGCGGCTACAAGTAGCTGGTAGGAGAGACGCTTTTCGAGCAAGAAGCCCAACGTGGGAAGTGCGACCAAGGAGATTGTCAGGTACGTTTGAACAAGCCGAAATCAGTCAAGGCAAAACCGCGGCGTTGTTCAGATTCTAGTAACACCTAACAAAATGGCGGATAAGGCGCTATTGGAAGCGATTCTGGAGCAGAATCGGCTGCTGAAGGAGCAGATGGAGCTTCAGAGGAAAGCCTTGGAGGCCGCGCCGTCAACGCCGTCGCCTGTCAAGTCTGTAGCCACTATTCTAGCGGAATTGGGACGCCGAGTTCCCCAATTCATCTTCGATCCCGAAGATCAAGGGACTTTCAAGATGTGGTATAGTCGGCACGAACCGATCTTCAAGAAAGACGCATCCGCGTTGGAAGATCCGGAAAAAGTGAGACTATTAACGGAGAAGCTCGACGAGGCATGCTACCGTCGGCTCGTCAGCCATATTAAGCCCTCAAAGATCGAGGACAAGAAGTTCGATGAGGTCGTGGCGATCCTCTCCGACATGTTCGATGCGCCCGCGTCGATCTTCACGCGTCGTTACCATTGCTTTCGCCAGCAATTGGACAAAATAACGACCGAGACGGAGCACGAATACGCAGATCGGATTCGAGCCAAATTCTACGATTCCATGGATGGGATTGACCTGGAAGGTCTTATGGTATTACGGTTCTTGATGGGAATGGCGGGTAAGGAAGACCAGATCTTCCTTCCGCATCTTTTGGCTTTTGCAGATCGGTCATCGACCGAGACGAGCCATGTCAAGCTGGAAGACATCGTCCAAGAGGTTGCAAAACTGCGGACGTACAAGAAAGACCAGCAGATGGTCGCCAGCTCCAACAACGCGTCGATTTCAAAGGTTCATCATCACAAGAAGAAGCCTCAGAGGAACGAGAAGCAGAACAAGGATGTTACCTGCTTCGAATGCGGCAAAGTCGGTCACTTTGCACGAGATTGCCGGAGTCGGAACTCCCGGAATTCTGGACAGGGTCTAGAACAATCTCGCAAGTTCTACAAGAAGCGATCTCCAGTGAACAGAGTTGGTACGGAGGCCACCCTGAAGCGCTTCGCTACACGGATGTAGAAATCAATGGTCACACTCTACAGCTTCAGGCGGATTCCGGAGCATGTGTTACCATCATCAGTAGAAGGAACTGGACTCAGATGGGAGAACCGACATTGTCTCCACCACAAAGAACACTCATCACAGCAAGTGGGACACCACTGAAGTGTCATGGAATGTTCTTCAGCGAGTTCAAGGTCCTAGGGCAATCAGGGTCGGGTGATATCTACGTCGTAGAAGAAGAGAATCTACTCGGATTGGAGTGGATGGAACGAATCCCGATCATAAAGGAAGGGCTCGATCAGTTCAGCTACGTGAAGGAGGTCATGGATGACCAGCGTCCTATTCAGACAATTCTTCTGGAAAGGTATCCAGAGGTCTTCCAAGCTGGGCTTGGAAAGTGTACGATGGAAAAGGCTGAACTGCGATTGGAGGACAACGTGAGACCGAAGTACTGCCTGCCTCGTCCGGTTCCTTACACTGCGCGAGAGGCAGTAGAAAAGGAGCTTCAACGCCTCCAGGATCTGGAAGTGATCGAGCCTCTCAAACACAGTCAGTGGGCTGCGCCAGTGGTTGTAATCAAGAAGAAGGGTACGGGGAAGCTCAGAGTTTGTGCCGACTTCAGCACCGGTCACAACAAAGCTCTTGAAGATTTCGATTTCCCACTACCTACGCCAGAAGACATCTTTGCTTCACTCAACAAAGGTACAGTTTTCTCGCAGCTAGATCTATCGGATGCTTATCTGCAAGTAGAGCTGGATGACCGCTCGAAATCGCTTGCCGTCATCAACACGCATAAGGGTCTCTTCCGGTACAGAAGATTGGCTTTCGGAATCAAGACAGCTCCAGCGATATTCCAGTCAATCATGACAAAGATGTGCACTGGTCTAAGCGGAGTCGTGTCTCGATGATCTTCTGGTCAAGGGAGATACACAGCAAGAGCACGATCGAAATCTGCTAGCTTTGTTCGACAGGATCGAACAGTACGGCTTCAAGCTGCAGATAGAGAAGTGTTCCCTGAACCAGAAACGGATCCAGTTCCTGGGATTCATTATCGACAAGGATGGAAGACGGCCCGACCCCTCCAAGATTTCTGCGATTGTGAAGATGAAGGCGCCTACAGATGTCAACCAACTACGTTCTTTTCTGGGACTCGTCAGCTACTACGGATCGTTCATTCCAAACGTCAAGGCACTTCGTGGACCACTGGATGAGCTAACACACAAGGATGCCGTTTTCGACTGGACGAGTCTGCATCAAGCAGCGTTCGACAATTTACTCAGGGCTTTGTCGTCGGATCTCGTCTTGTGTCATTACAATCCTGCTCTACCCATCATCGTCTCAGCTGACGCTTGTCAGTATGGAATCGGCGGTGTTCTTCTTCACAAGTTCAAGGACGGACAGGAACGCCCAGTTCATCACTTCAGCTACGCGCTTACAGCGGCAGAACGGAACTACAGCCAGATAGAAAAGGAAGCACTGGGACTGGTTATGGCTGTTCGGAAGTTCCACAAATATGTCTTCGGAAGACATTTCACATTGCGCACCGATCATAAGCCGCTGCTCGCAATCTACGGAGGTGCTAAAGGTCTGCCCACTCATCAGGCAAATCGTTTGAGCCGTTGGGGCACAATACTCCTTGGGTACGACTACAAAATCGATTACGTGAAAACGGACGATTTTGCCCAAGCTGATGCTCTTTCCCGTCTTTTGGAACGGGTGGATTCGGAGCAAGAAGATTGTGTCATTGCCAAGATAGAGGCCGACGTGCAATACAGCCTCCAAGACGCCATTCGACAGCTTCCGCTAATGGCACGACACATCCAGGCAGCCACACGGAAGGACCCGGTCCTGTCCAAGGTTATTCGCTACGTTCAAGAAGGTAACTGGCCACCTCTTCGCAAGAATCTGGACTCTCAACTCTTGCCTTACTTCGATCGACAGTCGGAACTGTCGGTTGTGAACGAGTGTCTCATGGTCGGAGACAGAATCACGATTCCCGGAATCTATCGTTCACAAGTGCTGAAGGAACTCCACAGGGGACACGCTGGAATCGTGCGCACCAAACAACTAGCTCGAGGAGTTTGTTTTTGGCCAGGGATCGATCAGCAGATCGAAAATTTTGTCAACCGATGCATTCCCTGTCAACGTGCGGCCAAAACAGCAAGGAAGGTTCCACTTCAGCCTTGGCCGAAGCCAAATCGTGTCTATGAAAGAATTCACATAGACTATGCAGGTCCCATCGATGGATTATACTTGTTAGTAGTCGTTGACTCGCTCTCAAGCTGGCCAGAAGTTCTTCTGACCAAATCCATCACGGCTGTCGCCACCGTTCGTCTCCTACAAGAAATATTCTCAAGGAACGGTATTCCGGAGAAGATCGTCTCGGATAACGGGACCCAATTCTGCTCGGCAGAATTCAAGGAGATGTGCGACAGAAACGGAATCGAGCACATAAGAACGGCCCCCTACCATCCTCAGTCAAATGGTAGGGCGGAGAGGTTCGTAGACTCTCTCAAACGCGGACTCCAAAAGCTCCAGGGGAGGAGAGAGTGTCTTTGGCTCTCGTTAATCGTTTCCTTCAAGCTTATCGTTCCACCCCTTGTGGAAATTTAGGTAATCTGAGCCCCTCGGAAGTGTACTTGGGTCGTAAGATGAGGTCTACTCTGTCGCTGCTCGCGCCCACGACGCCTGTCGTCGATTCGGAGAAGAACTCTAGGATGAAGGCTCAGTTCGATGGTCGGACTGGTGCCCGGCAGCGTTCTTTCGGACTCGGAGACCCTGTATGGGTTAAAAGGTATGCCTCAAATAATGTTTCGTGGGTTACAGGAGTCGTTTCGGAAGTTCTTGGTCGTGTCAACTACCGTGTCGAAGTGGATGGTCATTCTTGTCATCTTCACGCAAACCAGATGCGCCTTCGCTCTCTGGCCCCAGATGACGAATTTCTCGTCGAGATGTGTGACACTTTCGAGATTCCTGTACCAGTTCCGCCTGTCCAAGAACCCCCTCTCTTGCTGCCCGTACCTCGAGAAGAACCAGTTCCGGATGGCCCCGCTCCGGGTCAAGATGTCCAACAACCAGCTCATGTTCCACCACACCAAGTTCAACGTCAAGATCAGCCTGCTGCCCAGCCGAGAAGATCTTCGCGCCGTGGTCAGCCACCAGTCAGGTTCCCTGCTTGATCGTCGTTGCTTGTTTCTCGGTTGTTAAGCTTATTTTCCCCTGGTTCTTTCTCTAACTCTATGTTCTTCACTCCCTCTCGCGTATTTCATTTTGCTCAGTCCTCTCACTTAGTGCCCCGGTCCAAAACCACAACGATGTGCACCCTTGAAAGGGAAATGGCTCTGCGGCGGCGTAAGACTAACGTATTCGGACGCTAGCAGCTCAGCATCCCTGCACACTGGTACGGTGGTGACCGGAAAGTTGTCTAGACCACAAGCCCGTCTTGTAAAAGGGGAGGAATGTTGAGTCTGGCTCAATTTGAATGCGCGCTAACGAGTGGGCCCCGCCACGAGTACTACCGTACCTCGCGCGGACCCTCGTTCGCTTCCCTATTGTTGGGGATGTTTGTCTTGTTTTCTTTTGTCTCCTTTACCCCGTTCTTTCTAATATCCTAGCCTGAATAAATATATAGAAACCACGCTCTCTCTTTCTAGAATATACAGATTGTGTCCTCACGAAAGACACAACACTTTATAAACCAAAAAGTCTACCTTTTCTTTAGCCTCTTTCCTCAAAAGTTCTACGTCTTTGATTATTCTCACTGATCCGCAAGTTGGTCGGTTATAGTGATCCAAAAGTAGAAGCAGTTCCCGCTCGTTCCATACCTTCACCCCATCCTCTTTTTCAATCATACACAACCTGTCTTGATCGACTTTCGATATGGATCTGATCATAAAGCATTGTTTAATGGAAACCTAGACTTTGTTAGTTGTTTTTCTATTTCTTACCGAGTAGTTATGCTTCATTGAACAGTTGAAATTGAGAAAGTGCATCAGAAGGACTGTTTCTGCTTCACTTGCAGACATCAAGGTACTTGTTCCAGCCGATTCTAATCGCAAATTAATATTGTAAACTTCCAGCTTGTGAAGGAATAACAAGGTTCGGCGACATTTTTCTAGCAAAGCGTTTGTATAATATGCAAAACACACTTTTGGTAGGCTTAATATCTTGGATATTGGAAAGAGCTACCTCAAGAACACGTTTCACGATTTCTCTTTTTGCTGAACAAAAATGATCAAATTGTCCCAGTTTGACTAACCATCTTTGGTCGACAGTGTTTCCTTCAGCTTCTCCAGTGCTTCACAAAGTTTAGTGAGCTTTCCTTGGACTCTTAATGCCGATTTTTCTAGAAACTTCTTTTCCAGAATGAGTTTCTCCTCCATTAAAGCAACATCATCCAGTTTTTCGGCAATCAAAATTTCCATATTTGGCTAAATTCCCGATTACAGGCTGTCAACCAACCTACCGCATCAATGTTACCAAAAAAGTCGCCATCAAGGTTTTCCAAAAAGCGGAAATGAAATGTTAGCCAGGCTACAACCTTCTCTTCACTTTCGGTATTACTTAGAGGTAAGCTAGCCGAACAAATGTGAAGATAACGAATGGATGAGGCAGTGCAGCATGTGAAAATGCTCTAAAAATGTATTTATAATTAGGTTGTCAAGCTACCTTGAGGCTGCTGAAACCATTATTTGAAAGATACAACGTTTGCAGTTTTGGTGGCCATGTGGATATCGTTGAAAGTTCTAAATCTATGTAAAGCCATTAAAAGAGGGCTACCTCGTTCAGACAAGTTATTGGAAGCAATATTTACATAGAATAAATTGTTCAGAGTTTCCAGAAAAAGCAAGTCTTGTAGGGCATTATCTTCTAGATGAAGAATCTCCAGGCTATTTAACAATGACAGCTGTTTCGCACACGTTATTTGATTCTCATAAAGAAATAGCTTTTTCAAACTTGTGCACTGTTCAGCGCCAGTTAGATCTGAACAACTTCGAAAAGGTTTAGAGCTCTCTGTACCCTTCAACTGTCCCTCGCAGATCCATAACTCTTCCAACGTGCTTGCCACCTCAGTTAGGGGCTTCAAACTGCTGACGTTCTGTCCAAAGATTTTTAGAACCTTCAGAGCTTGAAAGTACTTTAGGCCGACAAGCACTGGGAATCCGCCAAAAAAGATTTCAAGAGCGTCATATTGAGATCCGGAGTTCTGAAAGCATTAGACCCCAATAAGAGCTTCTTACTTTTAGCTGTTGAATGTCGATTCCATTAGCAGCACATAGCGTCTCCAAGTATTTGACGTATTTTGTTTTAAGGTGACCCAAAGAATTGGCCACATGGCTGACAGCTTGGAGCATAGAAAGAGGAAACTAAGCTCATGGGACCGGAAGTTTTATGACTTCCGGATGAATTAACAGAGGAGAATATATTTAAATGTTTATTTTTGAAATTTATATCGCTCGAGATAAGGCACTCGTTTCCTTCTTTTCAGTTTTGATAAGTCTATTTTCACGTTGTAGACGCACTCTTCGGAGAAGTTGGTGCACGGCTCGAGGTAGTAATAGCTCAAAAACTGAAAATATTATGTGCTAGACCACTTCTCACAGACCTCATAATCGCTGCCACCACAATCGTGTTCAATTTCAAGGAAGGGCTCAAAATAGAAACCGAAGAGGTCAAAGGGATCGTAGCCTTCTACCCGTACTTGCGGTCGACTGCCATGCACGTAGGAAGCTCCATAGCCGATTAGATCGTAGAATATTATGAGGCCATCGTCCTGAAAAGTTTTGAATACACAGAAAGTAATTTTTGCTACCTCCCACAAAGTGGTCTTCGCCTGGAACTTATTGTTATCCTCGGAGCAGATATATTCAATATCAACTATAAATCTTGTTGCTAGAACTACTGTAAACTGAAGAAGAAGTGAATAAAAGCAGCTGATCTTCATGGCTGTCGGAAACTGAGTGTCACTTTCACTAGTCACTCCCATGCCACCGCTATCAGCACGTTTGTAACGTGATGCAACTATGACCGGGCATGGATTTATTGCTTAGATTTATTTCACACGATTGAAGCAAGCTGCCGCAGTGGCATGGGGCACCAGCGTTAATTGAAGGGTCCCAAGCTATGAAGATAAGGCGTTCTCAGAGTCAGATCTGGCACCTGTCCAGCTTAGAACGTAAGCCTACTCGACTTGGCCCCTTTGGTTGTACCCGCATGCAATTGAGCTCGCTCTAGCGTTGTTTATGGATCAAACTTTATCTTTTCTTTCACACGATCTTTGAAATTATTCCAGATACTTTGGCTCGTACGGAGGGGTGATGTCTGTGTACTTACAAAACTTCCTAGAATGGGAGCAATCACTTAGTTGCATCTTGAAGGTCTGGAAAGTGTCTAGAAAAGTATCATCTCCAAGGGATCGTCAGTGCAAGAGTGCTCGATGGAAAGATACGGCTCCAGGAATGAGCTGACTAGTAATGTTGATCTGAGCCAATCCACGCCCGAAGAGCATGATATCCTTGAATCGCCGCCAAAGAAGTCATCCTTTGTATTACTTTTTCAATTTTAGGAATAGTCCTACCTTCCAAAGCTTGGAAGGTGGATGGCTTGAATTTGCCTCAGAGCAGTGTTAAATCGACATTGCTCGATATCCCCTGAGCAAACCACAATTGTTACCTGAATTTTTCGCGAGGATGGTATAAGACCCTACTAAGAACAAAAGACCAAGTTTGAACATGTAGGTGTTGAGAGCAGGGCGAGCTCCAGCGGTAATGGGTAGTCTGACGTTTTCGAGGAGCTGACAAAAAGTTAATGACACGTCTCTGTCCGATATGGCCCTAAGCGCTCATTTAGCCTGTGTTTTTAGAAGGCTTTCAAGGCAGAAAGCCGAACCCACACATTTCAGTACACACATATTTATTAGGAGGGACTGCACAACAGGCTCAAGCGTATGGTATCGCGGCGATTCTTTCGTCGTTGCTGGTATCGGCGAAAACTTTTCCGATGACCCCCAGGGGACTGTTTGGCTGGTACGGCATGCTCCACAGATCGACTTCCAGATCGTAGTCGCAGAACCGCTGCTCTTTGAAACAGAGGGGAAGAGAGTACTTGGTCTCCTAAGTATCAACATCATCTTTTGAACTACTTTTTCCACAACCTTCCACATGTCGCCGCCACATATATACGTAAAGTAGAGGTAGGGTTCGAACTCCTCTCCAGGCTCGTCAATGTTGTACATCTCGCCTTGGATCATCACGACCCTGGGTGTCGTTCCATTTTGGTGAACGTTCACGACTTCCGAGATTTTCTCATCCATAAAGCCGTTGTGCTGGAATCGAATATTTAGGTTTTTTTATCACCTGCTTTACCTCCCAGAGCTGAACTTCAGCGTGGTATTTCCAATCCTCATGACAAGTCAGGTTAACATAAACATGGAACTTGGTGGTGGTGCGATCTGGACGAACATTGACCAGGGAACGGCTAGGACTGGCCGCCTTAACCAGAGGAACAAGTGAAGCAACGAGAAAAAGACATCTTCCAATCATTACTTTCTGAAAGAGGAAAAACTCGAGAAACCGAAATAAAAGACAAGTTTTGAGAGCAGCATGCGACTTGTGACTCTTGCCTCGCGACAACAACGTGAACATCTGCAGCATAGGATCAATACGAACAGGTGTTCGACTGTTTTGACTCTTCTAGAAGCTATTTTAACGAGTCAGGAACCTTTTGCAGAACCACAATGCACAAGTCTCTGAGACAAATTTTTCTTTCTGCAAACGCTCTATTACAGAAAGATTGTTCGAAATCGGAAGCTGCAGTACTGATATCAGAATGTTTTCGAACGTTGTAGAACGATCTACAGTTGTGGACGATTTTTAAACACGGCTCATGATAGTAACCAGAACCAACGTCTCCGGGGCCGTACAGCTTGAATAAAACTTGATCTTTTCCAACTGCTTTAACATCCATCTTGTAGAACATCAGCTTAAAAATTTGATGTTTAACAAGCACAGAGTTATGTTTCTTCCCAAAGCGAGTCTTTAGTAGCGAAAGTATCCCGAGGAGTCTTGTTCTCACAAATAAGTTTTATTCGGATATTGAACGGTGTCAATTTTAAAAACACTTCCATTACCGAATTTCTGGCAATAACGATCTGTAAGTATGTTCAAGCAGAAATATTTCAAAATATCAGTAGCAAGAAGAAGAAGGGAGATATGACGAGATGGGACGGAGTAATACTAGGGCGGTAGTCTACCATCATTGTAGGAATAAAATTGTCTTTGTGGAAAACGTTATTCAACACGAAAACTGCGTCCATTTATTTGACATGGAAAGACATACCGCTGAAAATAGATTCTGGGAACTATTTTGGAAAAAGACAGTTTACGTTTTCTCAAATCGACAAATCGATTAGGTTTTTATTATTAATTTGGTGAATCAGTTACTGTTCGCTGAATACGTAAAGGCTAGCGCCCGTGGAGCTCATTTGAGGTCGGCTAGGTATGGCTTACTGTTCCAAATGTCTGAGTACAACTTTTCTGAGACTATTGGATGACCCATAGCCAATATAGATCATTAGACGTTCCAAGCCGAGAATTTTTCCTGACCACTGGAATTTGAAAATGTTGGCGTTTGTGGAGCTCTTCTGAAGATGTCTTGGCCTTGGTAACTGATCTGTTTCAACTGCCTATCTATGAGTTTTCTGAGTCTGTTGAGTGGCCCATAGGCAAAATACATGGCTATGTATGGGATTCCAAGCCGAGATTTTTAAGTTTTCTCTTTTAAGACCACTGGTTCTGCGACATGTTCGAGAAGTAGACAGACGAATTTATAATTAGCAAACAGTTTCCTGTTGCCAAAGTATACGATATTCACTGTTGGATCCAGAATACTACTGATCTACATTCACAACTCTGGGGATGTTTAGTAACAATCTATTAAGACGTTGGTACTTCGAACTTTTCGTTTCCATCACAAGTTCGTTGAGTTGGAACAACTTTAGCAAGTATAGCTCAAAAATCGGCGGTTGCTGAGCTAAAGATACTCGAATGTGTCGTTGTTCATGGGTCATAAAGTTTTAAGTGACGTGGCTGGCAGCAGAAGGCTCAATGCCTTCTCACCATAAAGTGTTCTCCTTTTTGAGTTCATTTAAGTAGGAGCAGATGTTCAGGATCCGTCACATGTGGTACACCCGGTTCATCCTGACTATCAATTTACTCGCTCATCCCGACACTATTCTCAGGTCTTACCAGGAGCACATTTTTCCTGAGCGTTCTAACGTCTAATTCCAAAAGGAAGTACGTTCGTTTTGACGCATCCAATAGCTTTGGGATTATCCGGATGTGCTTTACACAACTGTTCTCACGCTCGTTCTTCAAACTGTGTCCCATTCGGGTGCTCCGAACAACATCATTTTTTAATATGTAGGTTTTCACTTCCCACGATCCCGAAAACGGCCAGAAATCAGTTCTCCCTAGCTAGAACGCTAGCCTCTTGATGAACGAGAATTTGCGTAAGAGTCTGCCTGGTTACTTTTTGTGAAATTGCAAAGCAAGCAGGTCATGGAACAACCATCTGCATCACCACAATTCTCGAGAGTTTTGTGCAGAATCTTTCTCAAAACATCGTCTGTTGATTCATGAATCGTTTTCAAACTTCAGCTTCCCTCTTCATTAACACCTAATCCAGACGCGTTCAAAGCTTTTTTTGCTCCCACACAGACGGCATCCTCCCCTAATCTCCGCTGTCCAATTTTGATGACTAGGGGGCAGGACATTAAAAAGTATATCTCTGTGTGTGCTCAATATTCTGAGCAAAACAACCGCGAAAGGAATCCCTGCAATTGATTTGCCAAATCTTCGTCCTGAGTTCTCTCGACAGCTCGTAGACGAACAGCGCTAACCGATAGGATTTCCTTTTCTGTGCTTCGTCAGCAGGGCACCAGAAACAGCTGTGCGCCTTTTGCTTCTTTTTAACTTTGACCTCATGCCAATCAGCTTCTCACCGTGATCACCAGCCAAGACGAGAAGCTTTCAGGTACTTGAAAAGGCGAGCTCCAATTTCCTGCAGGCGTGGACCGAAAAAAAGGCACGCACATACACTTGTAATTGGAGGATTGGGTATCAATCGAGGTCCAGCCGGTGTGTCTCTCCCATTGAAAGTGCAGGGCTTGCCTTCCCAACCCTTGACTTAACTGCATTCAGTTAGTTGCAATTGAACATCGCGAGTCAGATTCTCTCTCACGGATTAAAATACGGAAGCCATTATGTTATTCTCTTTTCCCACGATGATACACTTGAAAACACCCTTGATATGCCCTGTTTTGAGTAAATAATTGAGTGTCTACTCACGCAGGTGTTCGCAAAAGGAAGAGTGTTTTCATTAACTCTGTTAATGACCTCCCCGTTCCGCTCATCGCATCAACTGCCCTCTTTGTACACCTAATTACACACTATTTTAAGCTAAGACATGCACGATATTCCTTGATTGAGAACAAAGAAAGTGTGGCAAACACGAGAGTGTCAAAAGTGATTGATGCAATCTGATCTGACTGCTCCACGTGTGTAGGAGGCCAAAACAATTGGCAGCTATTAGGCATATATTGTGCTTCACTGTTTTTATGAGGATGCTTATTTTTCGCAGCTCATATCCATAGAGAGAGAGAGAGAGAGAGTATCTGCCCCAACCCTCTTTTTTTGACCACATACCAATAAAAACGTGATTGCCGACGCGTCACCTCAAAAGAGGTGCCAAATTGAATTCATCGGCTGTTCGACTTTATGCTAACCCTTCAACTTTAGGCCCATCACTTCCACTTTTGCATTAAACTTTTGTCCATGTGGTTGTGATAAACTTTAGTGCAAACTGAAACTTTTATTGATGACCTTGTCCTCGGATCTCAATTGCTCCATCCTCACCCTTGAAGAGCTCTGCTGAGAAAAACTTTTCTCTAATTGTCCCCGAGCTCGAGATTGCTTCTAGGATCATGCTGTGAAGTCTTATATGTCTACTCGTTTTTAGCTTTTCCCTGAAAAAACGTATTCTACCATATAACTTCTATTAGGTCAACTACTTTTCGCCCGTCCAAGGTTGAAATCGGATGTCATAGAAGTGCTGATGGCAAATCATCAAAACACGTGTGGGACGAGTCCTATCTACGTCACGGCATCCTTCCTGGCTTCTAGTGACCTGACTTTTCTCCGAACTTTAATAGGCCCAAAGGAATCTCGTGTTCTAGTTTACAAAGTCAATGTTAGGACAATTATTTCAATTCTTAGTTCACAGATACTAACATAATCTGATTCCTGGTTGCAAAACATCAGCATGTTATTATGTTTTTTTTTTTCAAATTCTTGGGATGGTTATTAGTCAGAAGGCTGTTTGTACAGACTTTTTAGGCGACGAGCCAGTCAATTAGTCAGTTTGTCCTCCCTTTCCCCCTACCTTTCATTACATTATTACCTTCTCCTGCTTAACATCCTTGTCTGGCCACATTTTCGAGTCTTACTCACTGGCATTTCTGTTAAGATTATGACTGAGACAGAAGAGCTCGGAATGCCTCGATGTAACGGCTCTGTTGGAGGAGGGTCAACTGGTCGCGGCTCCTCCGGCTCAGCGGCGGCTTACAGAGGCTCCGCAGGAGGAGAATCCAATATCTCCATAGACAGTTCATTGGCACCCGTTTCGCCCCGATTGGGATCATCTGGTCGAGGATCTTCGGGTTCTGTTGACGAGATATCACCTACTCCGAAAGCGCTTCGCAGTCGACGCATTTCGGGTGAATCCACAGAGGAAATTCCATTGATGCCGGTGAGCAGTAGTGCCGACCTGGAGCAAGGACTCCACAATGTACTTGACGATGACATTCCAATGATGGATGCCTATTCGGCAGAGATTGTATCCACCACTACCTTAGAAGATGGAAAAGATGACGAGCTTTCAACTGTTCATCTTTTATCAGTGCCCAATGGCGACATTCTGCCAAAACAGGATGACACTGTCAAGGAAAACACCGACGTTTTGAGCATTAACGTCGGTGGCAGAAAAGCACGTCTTTCAACAAAACTTGTAGGTTGACCCTCGTTCCTGATAATCTCCCTCGTTTTTAGCTGCTTTCCAAAATACCCGAGGCCAAGCTTGGCGTTTTTGCCTCAAAAGATCCTAATGGCCGACTTTCGGAGGCAGATGCGTTCTTTGAACCGCTGCAGGAGTACTACTTCGAACGAAGTCCAATTATTTTTGAATACATTGTTGACTTCTACGTGACGGGTACAATACTCAAAGATATGAAAAGGTCATGTCGCAATTTTCAGGAAAACTTCATAGACCAATGGACGTGTGTCCAATCCGACTACGGTACGAGTTCGAATACTGGAGGATTCCGCTAAGTATGATGAGTGGCTGTTGTCAACTGGAGGAAAACAACAACGTGAGATCGAAAATGGATAAAATGGTACGACTGGAAGGATGTCGAAACAATGGCTAAGTTTAGGGCGCCAGAGACAACACACCTCCGGAATTTGACAAAGTTTGGCTAGGTGCCGAGAGAAAAAAAGTCTACAGGCTTCTGGAAGACCCCAGGAGCTCAGGATACGCCAAAATTATGTCGTTCGTCTCAGCCGGATTCGTCCTTTTGTCTCTGTCGGGTACCTTCTTTCCCATTTTTCTTTTTAACACAAAATTAGGCCTGATTCTGAGTTCGATGCCAGAATTCCAAGATGATAATAAGGAGCCTCATATCTCGCTGCATTACCTGGAAGTAGCCTGCATGGTCTATTTCACCTTAGAGTACATGGTGCGGTTTGTTGTCCACCCCAAAAAGGTACGCAATCTGCAACATGCAAATGTTCATATTTTCAAGACTTCATTTGTCTGTTCTCCTCTGAACGTAATTGATCTTCTGACCATAATTCCCTTCCTGGTAGAAGCATTTAATGAAATGCCTCTGATGAAGAACTTCAGAGGTGGGGACAAACAGACTCCTGATTACAAACCGTACATTTTCAGGTGCGATGTTGGTTGTTAGAGTCATGCGATTAGCACGTGTGGCCAGGATCTTCAAGTTGGCGCGCTATAGCACCGGATTGAGGGCATTTGGTGAGACGATGAAGAAGAGTGCAGCTGAGCTGTCCATGCTCGGAATGTTCTTAGTCACAGGCATCATGCTCTTCTCGACTGCTATCTACTTCTTTGAGCGAGACGAACCAAATTCGAAGTTCTATTCAATCCCGGCAGCTTGCTGGTGGTGTAAGTAACATTCTTTAAGCTGAATACAGACAAATTCAGGCGTCATAACTATGACGACCGTTGGCTACGGTGACCTGGTTCCAGTAACAGCCGGAGGAAAGTTTGTGGCTGCTCTGGCATCTGTCTGCGGTATCATCGTGCTCGCCTTCCCCATTTCTATGATCATCGACAAATTCGCCGAATCCACAACAGCCAACTGGACGCCGCCCGAGTGTGAGGAGCACGGCTCTGGCTCTACTAGACGGAAAAACACTAAGCGATACCTATTCTGATCTCATGCTGAAAAGCTGTAAAAAACTGCAAAATCGGGTACAATTGAAGATGAGTGACAAAATGTATGAATGTTGTTTCTGTTCGTGAATAAATCATTAGAAGCAGAGATCATTAGCATCGACCTCTGATGTCTTCAAAAATGGCGATGGGGGCAAAAACACGGTGTTTGTTCGACTATGAGAGCATATGGGCATAGGATAGGTTTTCATGAGGGTAAAGTGGATACGAAACCTTGCTTTTGGCTATCGATGAAAGAAATCCGATGTCACAAGCCGAGAAAAAACTACATTAAGAAACACACTGTAAATGTTTATGTTTCTGAAGTTATATTTACAAGGATAGGTATAGCCACTAGCGTCTCAAGTGAAAGTTGCAACCTCATTCCTTTGAGCTTTGGCATGTTTCTACGCCTTTCGGTCATGCTGTTCCTCTCACTTTCTCGCTAGTCGAGTGACAGTGACAGGAGCAACTTTCAATCAAAGATAGTCTCCCAAAACTGGCTCAAGTTGACTTAACATGTCATCAGTTTTTGTGCCCACAAAGTTACTGTCAGACAGACAGAGACGGGAGAACTATTGCTGCAATTTTTCCCTTTTTTAACCTGTTTTTGTCAATACCCATTCTGTCAATCTACCCATTCTGTCAATCTTTCAGCGTGTCCGTTTCAGTCAATCTTTCAATAAACTTAACACCCGATAATTGTTAAAACTGACATTTCTAACCCGTAACATTTCTGGGCGAACAGTATTTTGCTTTTGCTAATAGAAATACAAGAAGAGAGTGCCTTACAATACTTGACTATAACAACGACTCTAGATTCTCTACTCTGTAAGATATTTTATAACATATGTGCCGAAGATATATTAACGCAGAAGATGCAATAGATTGGTCACCATGTGGCTACTAATCTCCACTCGCGGCAGATGCTTCTTTGTGACTCGTTCTGTGCCACAATCTTGCTTGTCTTCGGGTGATTAGACAAAATTGCTGTGTGCTCCTGAACGCCTTCAGATCAGAATCATTAACTCGAGTTGTGCTCTGTTATTTTTCGTCTATGAAAAGCTGATTATCAGCATTCAAATCTTGTTACACTGTCTCTCATTTCCGATAGGCTCAAACCTAATTATACTCTGGGTTCATCGAGGTACTGCTCCCTCTCTCATTTGTACTAATTTCAGCTTTCTGATGCATGCTAGACGAACCAAGCGGTCGCTCCTCATACACGCCCAGGTAGGTCGAACTTTTTTTTTAAGAGAGATGCTATTGGGGCGAGACAGACAAGACGACGGTAATTTGTGCGCATTCACACCTGAATTGTCAGCCTATTCTTCCGATCATTTGACTTGTAGTAATTTTTTCTGTCACCTCTCCCTCAAGGTCCAGATGTGAGACGTTCTTTGAAATTGGATAGATGCAGTTAAGCAAACACAGCCTAAAATTGCCACCCGTCGCAAGAAGAACAGCAGAATTAGAGCCAATTATTCAAGAGAACGCTTACCAGGATGAACTGCTATTTTCTAATTGTTTCTTGTCCATTTTAACCCTCCTCGTGGCCTTTCCAAAAGCTCAAGTACAGTATCAGCTTTCCTTCTTCACCGCCCACGAGCTTTGTTCCAATAATTCTTCTTGAAAGCTTATGCTTTGTAATCTCTTCCTGGTCGAGATTTATGCCGGCCAAGATTTAATATTTTGTAGGCAAAGCTCACATGACCGAGTTGAACAGATAATGAGGGAAGACTACATTTTTGAACACATAAACCGCGTGTTTTCTTTGCTAGACGGTGTAACAACTTGCTCGACTCTTATTAATATCCCATTGTACATGTGTACTTGCACCGTCTGCCCAACTTGCTTTCTTTGCTACACCTCGCCTGAGCTACATTTGCACAGATTCGCAACTACGAAACTGTCTAACAGGACTGTGACGTCGTCTGGGTGCGCAATCCGCTTGCATCCGTCTCTGCCTCGTCTCTGTATTCCAGTTTGGGTGGCCGGCTGTCTCCCTGGAGACAGGGTGCACTGTGCCGATGCTCTCCTACCGATTTAAGCGCACCTCGGCTTCAAAAGTGAGCCATCGGCGAACCTCAGCCAACCAGCAACAAGCATACAACTATGTCAATGTGAGTTAATTGTGTCGGTCGGGGGTTGCATGGGCACTAGTACAATAGTCGACACAAACATTTAAAAACACCAGTACAACCCAACAATCATTGACTAGTATAGTTATCGAATCCACTCAATATTCTGAAACCCTACATGTCTATATGTAGAAGCACTGATACTATGGCATGTTTTGCTTAAAGTTTCAAGATTAACACTCTGAGGCTTTCTAAGAACAGTTGAGAGAGACAACTTCTAGCCTAACAAGCTCTTTTGTTACTTCTAAAAGACTTGCTCGGGGGCAGCGCGTTCGTGTAACACCTCACATCTATCTTGTTATATGCCGGAAGGTGCCCAAGCCGGCTCTTCTACTACGAAATTTTCTCAGTACCCTATCTATTTTTAGTTTGTTCCAACTCCTGATCCGATCTTTTGTATTTGTTTAGAAACATGTACTTTTTTCCTTAACGGTTTTGCCAGTTATCACTGGTAGGGCAAAAAGACTTGCCGCCTAACATTTCTAGCTATTTAACACAAGGCAGATGGTCCCTGGAGAGACTTAACAATGATATCATAAAGTTCATATCCTCTAATGGACTCACATTGAGCTGAGTCACTAAACCCTCGGCTCACATTTTGGACGCCATTCCAGTGGTTGTCGACTTAGCTGTACCTAATGTCGCAGCCATGGATATGAGTAATTCAAATCATCGCGTGAACCCTAAATCAAACGTCATTGAAAAGAAGTAGGATTTGGGCCGCTGAATCCAATCTGCACTCGAGCTCACTGACTTCAATGGCGCTGCGATGTTCCATGAGGCTCAAGGTATGACTTTCAAAAACTGTTCACTTACCTTTTTCTCGAAAAATATTCTTCTAAAAAGCGTTCAATTTTTAGAATGCTGTGATGAGTTAAAGTGGTGAAAAATTTCTTCAAGCATGTCTATGATAAATTTGGCAAAAGTGCAAATGATACCTCTACTGAAGCTTTTGTTTAGCCTCCTGCCATCTAAAGTTTATGCAGATCAAGACTTTTTGATTGCTCCAGGGCCATCTCTCTTGACAAATTTGATTCGCTGTCGCACATTTACCGCATTCTCTACTGCTTTCCCACGTCTCCGATGTAATCCGTTCCCCTTCTCCTCGATCCGAGCTCGTCTTTCTCAACCCACACAGACGAATATAGAGGTTGTGCAATATAGGAATGAAAACATTTCCGAGTGAGAATGAACTAAAGTAATTTGACCCCCGAGGCTCTAATTCTCTCCAATCTTAAGTATTTTCTCTAGTTCAGGAGCAATCCCTCCCATTTGTCACAGCTCTAAATGAACATCAGTCGAAGGTCGCGAAAGAGTCGTCGGGTAACACATTTTTCGCACACATACGTTATTAAAAATGTGTGAGGCCTCGCACCGGAATGCAGGCTTCACCACAGATCCGATTAGACATTTATCCGATATGTTCTGCTTTAAGCGTGCCGCTCACACTGAGGAGGACCCAATGCTTCGAAGGCCAAGACGTGCGAATCGCGTCAACTTTAACGGTCAGTACAGTTTTGACACTTGACATGTGCAGTTTTAGACCTGGAGCCGGGATCATCAGAATCATTTCTGCGATTCAATGTCGGAGGAAAAACGTATTGCGTGCGATGTGATCTTTTCATCGCAGACCAGACGAGGATGCATGAGATTGTTGCTGCAACGCATGAAGACAGGTATGGTTGAACTATAAGTGAGTAAGTTAAATTTTTAGGTTATCAATGGTAGACGGATACGATTTACAAACGGGCGAGTACTACTTGGAAAGGAATTCACGGCTAACTGATCACATTATGGACTACTTTGCTACCGGTCATGAGACTCTCTCCTTTGAAAATAGCAAGTTTAGGTAGCCTACACAAGCCTCACAACACGTGCATGGAGCGGTTCAAAGAAGAATTAGAATTTTGGAAGATATCCAAAGAACATGTACGATTTCCATGAACCCGATTAGGTACAGTTTCAGATGGCTGGCTGTTGCACAATCTCCGATCCTACAGCTAAAGTATCAACGGCAAAAGTCAGCATTCACCTCGAGGAGTATCGCTCCGATTTTGACGGAGTGCGTATGATGAAGGTTGAAAACCTGATTTTACTTTTCAGGCTTGTTTTTCCGAGTTCAGGCGGTCAACTTGGCGATTTCTGGAAGACCCTCAATCAAGCTATGCCGCGGCAGCATTTGCCTTTTTCTCAGTCTTTTTCGTTTTTGCGAGTGTCATAGGTAAACAATCAAAGTTGAGAAAAATCCATCTTAGGACTTATACTCGGTTCGATGCCCGAATGGCAAGCGGACGCGTCCAATGCGACTTTCTACCATCTGATGCATACGAAGAGGGTTGGAGAGGTAATATCTTGAATTTTTGGAATGTGGATGTAATGTGAAACTATTCCAGACTAACGAGAAGTACTCGTATCGGAGAGATAAGGTAATGTAGCTATAAAACTTTATCCTTATGACTGCTGTTTTCCTTTCCACTTGCTCAGTTCCTTAACGATAGCCTGCTTTGAAGTGATTTCCTTAGCCTGCTATTTAAACTCTCTGTGACGAAGTTGTTTCCAGATGGGGAAGTTCCTCTATACGGACGAGGTCGATATCGAGGACTTGAAAGGATGGGTCTACAAGCCTACGGACGATCCTCACTACATACTGGTAACTTTGGAATACATGTGCATAGCTTGGTTCACGATCGAATATATCTTACGGTATTTGTTTCAAACTTGCAAGATGTACAAATATATCTAAGGTTCACAATCTACCCATTGAAACTAAAGTTTGTGAAAAAGACCCTGAACATCATTGACATGATGACAATCCTGCCCTTCTACATGGAACTGTGTCTTCCGCATCTCGGCATCGAGTCCCACTTTAAAGAATTCACAGGTGAGTTGCCGAAGACCCTGGTTGGCATGAGTGCTTGCAACGCAAGGGCACCTAAATTTCAGAGGAAGGGATGAAACGGCGTTCACAGACTTGGATGGGTAAATTGATCAAGTTCATTATTGCGCTTTCTGAGCTAATGCATGACGAGAATATCTGCAAGAGTCTATGCTTTTGTTTTGGCTGTCAAGGCACTTGAGAGACCTAACCCTAAAACTCCCTCTCTTTCTATCCACCTAACCCATTTATGTTGGCACAGACACCGTAATGGTGTACGTGCCCTTTCCTCTTTGAACTGCTTTACAAGAACACAGTCCACATTTTAGGTGCCATGCTGGTTGTGAGAGTTCTTCGCGTCATGCGAATGGCAAGACTTTTTAAGTTGGCTCGCTACAGCTCAAGTCTACAGGTAACCGTCATCAGATTGCTATAAAATCTGTTCTTAGACATTTGGACATACTTTGAAGTCGTCAATACCCGAACTCTCTATGCTTTCAATGTTCCTCATCTGCGGAATCGTCTTCTTCTCCACAATCATGTACTACTTGGAAAGAGACGAGCCCATGACAGATTTCTATAGCATTCCGGCCAGTTGCTGGTGGTGTGTGTAAGTTGGTTCTTTAGTATCAAAACAACTGGTTTTAGTGTCACGATGGCTACAGTAGGGTACGGAGATTCGAAGCCTGTAACCACCTGTAAGAAAAAAAACACTGACAAGCTTGTAGAGCAATATTTAGACGGGAAGCTAGTCGCGACAGCTACTTCAATTTGCGGAATCATTGTCCTCGCTTTTCCGATATCGATGATCGTGGAAAAGTTTGCGAATGCACAGCAGAAGGCAATTGAAGAAGATCAGCTGCATCAAGGTGTTATGCCCAAACTAAGCGTATAACTACAGTTTCAGCTCAAATGTCCGCTGTAGCAAACAATGTTCTCCTTCGACGATTCCCCACGAGAAGAAAAATACGGAGAGAAGCTGTTAAAGCATGAACTTTGTGTTTGCAAATAAATTTTCTCGTAATTAAGTGACACTGGTTCATAAGGGTAATATGTAGAAAACACAGGTACTGAATCTATATGTTGACAGAGAGCAGACCAACGTGTTATGTGTATCTATATTTGTAATTCTTTCCAGTGACTTGTTCTCTGATAGAAAATATAAGTATTTATTCATATAGGCCCAATGCCAAATTCACTGTAAAGGTCTCCATAGTTCAAAATTAGTTTGTTGAGCTCCACAAACTTCTTTAATTTTTAATCACCAAAATTATGAATCAATTGCCTTCTGTATAATAACGAGGAAACTGTTCCCCTTTTCCAAATTTTTCTTACTGTAGCTCCTGATGCGTATCTTGCGTTTGTGCAAAAAGAAGCCAGCTATATACTGCTCCATCTCGAATATTATCCTCTTTTCAGCATTCCTTTATATCGTTCTTACATGTTTCAACGTTTTTGTAGGTAAAAACATGGCACAGAATTACTGGATGGATGACGGACAGCAGAACAATTGGTATGGACAGAACGGAGGCAACAATGCTGGCCAAGACTGGGGACAATTTGACTATTCTCAGAACAAGGCCCCGGCTCCAGGTGGGAATATTGACAGTTTCAACTACTTTTCTGGTTTAGCGGCTACCACACACCAGGGAAACAATTATTACGATCAGCAGCAGCAAAACTACTCGCAGAACAACTACTACGGCGGACAAATGTTTGTGCCCAATCAGAGCAGTAAGTCGAAATGTTAACTCATAAAGAAAAATTATGCCTCAGATCTACAAAGTGCTACTGACGGAGAAGACTACGAAAACGAGCCACCGCTTCTCGAAGAACTTGGCATTAACTTTTCCCATATCAAGGTAATCCACGTGTTTTGTCTATAATTGTTTTTACTTCAGGAAAAAACGATCGCAGTTCTGAATCCTACCGGTTCAACATCTACTGAAGTTATCGAAGACCAAGATCTTGCTGGACCACTTGTTTTCTGTCTTCTTTTCGGTAGCATTCAAAATAAATTCTATTGATTCTTTTTCTTTAGGAGCTGCTCTCCTTCTTCACGGAAAACTCACCTTCGGATACATTTACGGAATTGGCGGGCTTGGCTGTGTTGGAATGTACGCACTAATGAATCTCATGGCTGGTAAGATATTTCATTTTTGTGGTTAGCAACTGGTTCCAGCTGAAAAAACGATCTCATTCACCTGTACTGCCTCGGTTCTCGGCTACTGTCTTCTTCCTATGGCTCTTCTGAGCTTTGTCGCGGCTGTTCTATCGTTCAAGGTGGGTTTAGGCTAGATTCTGGTAGTAGCCTTAAACTTATGACGATACATTTTGGATAGCCCCTCCGGCGCTGTGACTACAACAGGAGACGTACATACAGACCGACACGGTTGGGCGTTAGAAAGAGAAATTTAAGAACGTACGGCACTGTTGTGCCGTATCCTCTGTATTTGTGCTTCGTCTAATTTGACCTGAGTGCGTAATGACTTAGTTTTTCAAATTAAGCTGACAAGCCACTTAAAACCCTTCTATCGCAACTTTCTGATCTACTTTTGGCTTCAAACTAACAAAAGCAGATTCACTAAAGAGTTTTGAACAGATTTATGGAAAATTTCCTATTTAGGGAGCCATTGGCTACTGCATCTCCAGCCTGGCCGTCCTGTGGTGTAGTTCGTCCAGCTCGAAACTGTTTGTAACTGCCCTGCATATGCACCAGCAGAGGATACTCGTCGCCTACCCATGTGTTCTTCTCTACTCGGTATTTGCACTCCTTGCCATTTTCTGAGCATAATTTTGTGATAAAAGAAGTGCCTTTCGTCGTGTTATCCTCTACCAGTATATTTATTTCTTTACGTCTTTGTGCAAATGGTTGATAAATCTTTTATACTTTCTCTCTCAATTTTTTCTCTTTGTACGTGACCGACCCTATCGATTTTTCATCACAGATCCCAAAACGCTTACCCAGATGGCAATGCAGGCTCTCAACGAAGCGGTATGCTAAATTTTTAAAGTAGATCAGTGAAATTAAGTGGATTTCCCAACTTACCCGAATTCTCGGATCTTCTAAGGTCAAAACCTCTCGAGCCCAACGTACCCTGTTCTCTAGGGATGAAGCTCATTTCAGGTTTGTCATTTCTTGTAAATATTTGTGTAAAGTCACATTTTAGAGGAGTTTTGCCGGGAATTGTACTCGAACCCACATCGGTACAAGAAGTTTCAGAGGCTCTCAAGTACTGCAATGAGGTGAAATGTCCCGTTGTGGCATTTGGAACTGGAACAGGAATGGAAGGCGGTGCCATCAGCACGAGAGTAAGTTTTATTTAATTTGTACTACCAGTGCATAGCCGGGGGTCACCATGTCTCTTCTCCAACTTGAAGGAGGTGTCACTTCTCTCAATCCAGAGGATTTCGACAGCTCTGTCCGACCATCTGTCACTCGAGTTGCACTGAATGAACACATCCGAGACACAGGACTCTTTTTCTCCGTAGGTAGGCATGGTTTTTATGATAGAAACCCAGATCAGATCCTGGCGCGGATGCATCAGTTTGCGGAATGGTTGCAACAGGAGCAAGTGGAACGAACTCTGTCAGATATGGTCGGTATTTTCACTGGCACCCTGCAGTTTTCAGGAACGATCAAACAAAATGTTTTAAATCTCGAGATTGTCCTGGCAGATGGAACTATTGTTCATACTCGAGGAAGGGGTCGCCGACCGAGGTAGTAAAATTGTCGTTAAAAGCAGTTGTCTACAGAAAAAGCTCTGCCGGATACAATCTGACTGAAACGTTTCTCGGTTCCGAAGGCACTTTGGGTATCATCACCGAGGCCACAGTTAGGTAAATGGATCTCCAATCAGCATATACGAATACCCAGACTTCATCCCCGTCCATCAGCTCTAGCTGCAGTTGTGACATCCTTCAAAAGCGTTCGTGATGCGGTGTCTTCCGTTGTTCAGGTTCTACAATGTGGGGTTCCTATTGCGAGAATAGGTAGCCTGTTTTTCCTGCAGTCATTCGTTTCTCAGAGCTACTTGATGAAGCCGCAATCGCTGCAAGTAACTCGTACAGTCAGACTGACCTTCCGATCTCCCCGACCCTCTTTTTGGAGTTTCATGGGGCCTCGGAATCGGAAGTCTCTTCACAGTCGGATCTTGTTTGTGGGCATGGTTGTACTTACTGATGTGAAGTTGATTTAGCCGAAATCTGCCTCAATAATGGATCGGTCAAGTACGAATTCTCGTGCAACGGGGAACGTATGTCACAGTTATGGAAGGCCCGACATAATGCGTTTTATGCTGCGCTGGCACTTCGCAAAGGAGCAACAGTAAGGACTCATTTTTGTGAAAAATAGTTTTTAGGGGTTTTCTACAGATGTCTGTGTTCCGATCACAAAACTGGCAAATGTGGTTGAGCTGACGAAGACGGACTTGCAGAGGACTGGCATCATAGGTTATTAATCCTATACTGGCAGTATGTCAAAATCTTGCAGGAACGATCGTCGGACACGTTGGAGATGGAAATTTTCATGTGATCATTCCTGTCTACCACGATGACAGCAAGGAGATGGAGACAGTCTTTGCTTTTTCTAATCGTTTAGTCAAGTTGGACCGTTTAATACTATTTAAAAGGTAATTCAGGAGAGCCCTTCTTGCAGGAGGCACGTGTACAGGAGAACATGGCATCGGGTTGGGCAAGATCAAGTACCTCGAAGAGGAAATTGGCCCAAGTGGCATTGCAGCCTCCAGAATCATCAAGAGGGCCTTTGATCCAAACAACATACTCAACCCAGGAAAAGTTTTGAGAAAATGGACTTGAAAGGAAAATAAACAAGTTGAAAGTATTTTGTTGTCGATCCTTTTTGGAACATTGGTTTTTTGAAGAACAGTGTGCAACTTAAGTTAGAACAGTAACAAATTTGACTACTGTGTACAGCGATCGATTCAGCTCAACAGCTCACACTAGATTGAGGGTTTACAATACACTCTGAATTTTGCACACAAATTCTTCATCAGAATACATTATTTCGAACATTTCCACAATGCTTTGGGAGCTCGATGAGAATTTTACAAAACACGCAAAGAAGGTATGAACTATAGAATCAGCTCTCACAACATTATACTTGTACAGTTCCATCAACGAATCTATTTCGACACTTGGGAGCCGCTGACCATATATTAGGAGCTTTACACAAACTCTTATCAAGCATGCGTTGTTTTGAACAGTTTCACGAAGCCCTAGGCAGCTACATGCAGTCTGAGAACCTAGCACAACATTCTGGACAGCTAAACATATTGGGTTACTTATAAGCGCCGTGGACAGGTATCCATAGCCTGGAATACCTACAAAAACTCTTGACAGTTATTCGATTTATACTGTGGTTCCAAAGCGAAAGCCAAAGTTCACTTTGAATTGCAAGAAACTTATGTAACTATTGCAAACATTTGTTAGCTTTTCCTTTTGATGTTACTGTTCTGAAGTTCTCCCACAGCAACATGCCCTCCTTCCTGGCCAAAATTTTCAAAAAGTTCAAAAAGTGGATTCTACCTTTTTAACAACGCTAATAGCTGTTCAGGAACAAGGACTTGCCGTCCCTGTCACAGCCCGAGAAGGAAGTCTCTTCCTCAACTGAAGAGCTCAATGACAGCCTTCCTACTGATCTGATTGTTCTGTCTGCGCAACTTCCCATCAATGCCACCAATAGATTTATGCAGAGCCGTCACGGCTGGCAACAGGGTCGAGGTTAGGTTCTTTTTGAACCAATTCAATGACTTTTTCCCAGCCATTCACGAGCTCAAGTGCCGGTACCGCAGCGAGCTGAACGTTCGCCAGCACGAGTCGCTACGCGTCACCACATTCATCGTTCGAGTCCTTTCCCTTGGCCAGCTGGCTCAGGACGACAGGAAGGAACTCGGCCGCCTGCTAACTGTCTGGAACGGTTACATTCAAGAGCTCGACTCGCTGAAGAAAACCCTCGACTTCAATACACCTATCCCTTCGCCTCCTTCCGAGCTTCCTAGATCTTTCTGAAACCTGCTCTTCTATGTAGATTTATGTGAGGTGCATGAAACTTTTCTAAGAATTTTTCTGTGATCTGCAACCTCGACAAGAAAAAGGTTACTGGGTTACTCTTTTAGTTGAAACATTTGGTTGACTGAAATTATGATTGAAACTAGGCTCACAACTATTTTGACCGCAGATATCCTTTTCCAGTGTTCTGTTATCTATTATTCATCCAACTAGCAGCCCATGAAAATGCCCAAGGATTCTTCGATTACTCAGAAACTTTGTCAGAAGTTGTGTACCCACTTCTTAGCCCTCTAAACTTTCCAAAAAAAGTTATACTACGAAGCAGACTGTAGCCGAAATAGTTTTAGTCGGCTAGCTTTACTAAACGGTTCGCTTCCGACCTAAATAGCGTAGAAAATATTAGATAAGTAGATGCTCAGGTCAGGTTGCGTAACCATACTTTTGTGGACTTTTACCCTCCTTATGGAAAAATATGAACTTCGTCTGACCTTTTCATACACTGCAACCAAGTTTGTGATTGTACTCTTTTTGTAAAACGGCTTTCCAGGTGTTTTCTACAGTAATACACAGCTGCGTTCGCTCGAAAATATTGCGTATCTTGTACCGCCTCAAAGACCCCTGATGTAAACAAGAGCGCCATTTTCACAATACTCACGTAGTTTTTGGTAGCCATTTTTAAGTTTCTCACGTACCAAGTGAAAAAGTGCGACTCCGCCCCAATAGTCTGCTTTCAAAAAGCTCTGAATTTTCTTGTAATGTCACAGTCTCCTTTACAGACATGATCACATCTCGTACTTTGAAGGAATGGGGTCTTTTTGCCGGTCTGATTGTCAGTAAGCTCTGAATCATTTCATATTCTCAAATTCCTTTCCAGCAATGCACTATGCCTACTATAAAATTCAAGCAAACCCCTCTCTGGTCTCCCCTCATCAAAGACAGGAACTCTTTTACGTGAGATGGCTGAAGGAGAAAATTCCAGCTTTGAGACCCTACGGAGTCCAGGTACTAGCATCTTTTCCTGTTTCCCATTCAATTTATCTTCCAGGAAGAACCCAAACATCCTCCCAAGTCGGAATGAACCTGTATTCCTCGTATAGTTAGATCTTAAACGTTCAGGTTGCTGCGCGGTATTGTACATAAAATATCGATTTTCTCTCTCAATAAAAACTTTTTACATTATCATTACTTGCACCATTGGATCTCCGCTTTTTACTACTAGTTGACTGGGTGACATGGATATTCAGGACTTTAGAATCATGTCGGATGACTCAAAATTAGTCACAAAACAGCTGGAAAAAAAATCTATCTTCACTTATGCGCAGTATGGAACTACAGCTGCAGCAGTCCTCCTATTCATGAGGTATGAGTGTCTTTCCCATGGTTGAAAATGATTTCAGAGCATCCAACATGTTCATTACTCAGAGACAACGTGGAGCTTCGTTGATAGGAGCAGCAGGCAACTAGAAACTTTGTAGAAGTTACTAAACTTTCAGGTTGTCTCTACCTCTCCGTCGCCAATGAGTTTGGCATTTTTCCATATAACTTCTTCGTGAAGGAAAAAATTCGCATCGAGAAATAAAAATGTACATTGCATGAATCATCTGTTTGAACTTAAAGTGTTCTTCAATTAATGGTTTCAAAAAACCATTTATACTTTCACCTCCTGAACAAAAGTCCAAAGCTGAACCTAAGCATATAGACAGAAAGTTCCACTACTGTTAGTCAGAAAGTTTTTGTCCCTCATCTAGAACTATTTTTCTGAGTGAAATCAAAACTAGTTTCCTTTTAGAACCTGACATTTATACTTATGCTAGAACTAAAAGCCGGTTGCTTGTTTTTGGTCAAAATCAATATCTTTTTATCTAGACTCTCCTGTTGCTTCAGTTTTGCCTTTTTACGTCTTTGTTCAGTCGTCAAGGCGAAAATGCCCAAGTGCACATGCAAGTTCTCGGCTGACGGTGTTCCCTCTTGTTTCCCTATATGAGCTGATCCAGCTTTCTACTATTTGCCTCTCAAACCCACAGTCCACATTTTGTCCCATTGACAAGTGCGATTCTCTTGAAATCTAACAATAGGAGCTATATAACATATTTCAGAACAAAATGAGTGGCCCGACAGCCGAAAAGGCCATGAAGTTTGGACTTCCTGAGCGATGGCTTCATTGTCCTAAAATGGGAACGGTTCGTATCGAGCCTACCCCTTTCATCTCTGTTTTTGTTAGATTGTGGAAGACCTCTTCGTCCCTTTCAAAACACCGCTCTGCAACTTGTACGATGACCAGATAACTCCTGAAAAACGATTCCATCCGGAGGACGTTTTCAATTCGCCAATTCTCGGTGGTAGAAAGATTGGATTGTGGTGCGATTTTACAAAAACTGACAGGTTTTACTTCAAATCAGAGGTGAGTCTTCAAAATGATATAAAATTTTCTGTTTAAGGTGGAAGAACGGGGATGTACATATCGAAAGATCAAAATGGAAGGTCATGGAGCTTCTCCAACTGTGGAAGAAGTCAACGAGTTCATTTTAGCCGTCAGAACTTTCAAGCAGGTAGGCTAGTTCATCAGTTTTTAACAGTTTGCGTTTTAGAAAAGGAAAGGCGACGAATTGATAGGTGTCCATTGTACCCACGGCTTCAACCGAACCGGCTTTGCCATAGCAAGCTATCTCGTGGAGGAGATGGGCTCCTCGATTGAATTCGCAATTCAGATGTTCGCGAGCCAACGACCGAGCGGAATCTACAAGCAGGACTACATCAATGATCTTTTCCAGCGCTTTGGAGACTTGGAGGATGTCCTCGAGGTACTTTTTTTTTTACTAAGTTCCTTGTTACATCAATCGCTAGGCACCTGATCGCCCCAGTTGGGAGCTAGGAGATGAAACATCTGCGGATTATTCTTTCGCATCCTCTTCCAAGAATGGAAATAGTATGCTATTTTCAACATTCTTCTATGTTAAAACTTCAGACACTGTCGGGCCAAACGGAAAGCAATTCATGGACGGACTTGTACAAAATGTCTTCTTTGTGAATGATAAATCGAAGAAAGCCTTGCTACAAGGACGGATCAAGGAACTTTGTCGGGCCAGACGCGACGGTTTTCCCGGACTGCAGCCTGTTTCACTCAAACGGGATAACATTGAGATGTTGAGGCAGAGCAAGTACTTAGTCTCATGGAAGGCTGATGGAATGAGGTTGGATTGAAGACTTTTGTTCCTTAAAGCATTAAGCATTTAGATACATGGTTTATATAACCGAGGAAGGCGAAGTCTATGCCTTCGATCGTGATAATGAAGTTTTCCAAATAGAGGGACTTAACTTCCCGCATAGGAAACTAAGTCGTTCCATTGGAAATACTCTAGTTGATGCAGAAATGATCATTGATAAGGTGAGATAGTTTAATGCTAGATATTGCCCGAATTTTAGCACACAATCGACGGAAAAGAAGTTGTTCAACCGCGACTCCTCATCTATGACATCATCCAGTTTGAAGAACACCACATTGCCGATTTGAACTATAACAAGAGGCGAGAATGCATCGATTGGGAGATTATTCATCCAAGAAAGGAGGCACAGAAGGTAAAACAAGCCACTGTCAACCTATTTTACTGTTTACAGAAGGGGAAACTACCAGAACAATCTATGAGTATACGGATTAAAGACTTCTGGGACATTGTAGCAGTCCCGAAACTGTTCGAGGACAAGTTCACAAAGAATCTCGGTCACGAAATTGATGGACTGATTTTTCAGCCTGTTGATGAGGTAAGAATTTATGTCAACTGCTATAATTTTCTGTTGCAGCCCTATACAGCTGGTCGGTGTGACAAAGTGCTGAAATGGAAGCCTCCTAGTCACAACTCTGTCGACTTCCTTCTAAACATTAGGAGGTAGGGTTCTGATAACTATAAATCACCTCTAACAATTCAAGAGAAGCACGCCCTGGTTTCTTACCCGAGCATTGGGGTTACCTTTTCGTTCAGCATCAAAACGAGCCGTTCGCGAGGATGAAGGCAACAAAAACACTGCTTCCCTACAACAACAAGATCGTCGAGTGCACTTTTGAAGTAAATTACGACAGTGATTTGTATAACAGCTTCCTTAGGTTCAAAAGAACGAATGGAAGTTCATGAGAGAGAGGACAGATAAATCCCTGCCAAATGCAAAGAACACCGCTTGCAACGTCTTCGACTCCATGGTCAACCCGATCACTAAAGAGATGCTCTGCGAGTAAGTGTCTTTCACCACAAAATTAAAGTTTCCATTCCAGCTACGTGCTCAAGTACTGCGTGAAACGACCACATCCTCATGGACAACACGGCCACGCTGATGCTAAGCGACCTCGTCATTTGTAGTAACTGTTTTTCTTTTTTCCTCACAGTTGTTGCATATTATTCCTGTTTCGTATGAAAACGGTTGACCATGCATAGACTTTTATTGTGTGTAGTTCTTCCACTACGGATCGGATTGTGGCTGACGGGTTAACCGCGTGGAAGTAAACTATTCTTAGCACGTGATTGTGGTCAAAGAACTGGCAAGGTCCTGAGGCACGTTCCTCCATTCGAGTACATTTTCAAACGTGGTGCGGGTCGAGTCGTCGGGCAGAACTTGGCCGCAAAGCACTGTGAAAAGTCCCATTCCCTCAACACGACCTTAACAATATTTGAGACTGAAAATAGGAAAGCCTACCAGCTAGAAGATACTCTTTTCCTGCGTCAATGAGCAATCCACATGCTGGCGATTCTGACGGTGTATAGATCTCACTGGGAAGAGTGGTCAAATTGGAGGGCTTCTTAACGCAGACTCTAGAACTGTTTCACTTACTCTGCTTACCTTGAAAACCCTAATGTGTTCAACAGCATACTTGATATTATTCAGTCCCTTTCTTGAAGATCCAGTAGGCATTGGCTGCTTCGATTGACGGACCTTGATCTTGACATGGGAAACCCAGTGAGCCTTGCAGAAGGCTTCTTTTGGCGACTGCGTCTGACACTTGCAGGCGATTGCAACAGACGCGCAGAGTAATACTGCCACGAGTGTGTAGACCCGCATAACTGGAATAGATGTATAATAGAAAGGTGAACGGAAAGGTCAAAATCAATCGTCGCTCTAAAGCGGGCAGCTGTTACAATGGGTGTGAGAGACCTGGCATCGAGATGGAAAAAGACTGGTTGGCTGTTGGGTTGCGGAAAAACAGTTATATCAATAGCTTGTCTGACTCACCGAAAATCGTGACAGGGCATTGTATTCGACAAACGGGAGAGTGGATGAACTAGAGATTATTGGGGACGTGCTTACAGTTTCTGTTCAATTTTCAAAGGGCATGCGTAGGAACTAATTGATCTCGGCCATAGTCCCATTGCGTACCTGATTGACCTTCATACCTGCACACCTTGGGCCCACTGTAGTGCGCAGGATTCTTGGATGGCTTAAAAAACAATTTTTCTAAATCCATTCCTGCCAAGTTCCGTGAAGTTTAACTTTCATCGCGCAGATGACTTCAATGGGCAACCTGGTAAAGGACAAACAACGCGACACAAGCGCTGGCTAGACTTTCGCCTGCTCACACTTGACACTCTTGAACTTTACTGCAACTTTCTCATTTCTCGTCTTATTACTTTACTTTCAGGGCATCTATTTCCGTTTCGGCTTCAAAATGACGGAAGAGTGAGTCTTGCTTTCTTTTTTATACTACCAGGCATTAAGACTGAGAAAAGTGTGTTCTATTGCCAGGATAGCACGACATTCCAAAGTAATGGTGGCAAAACGAACAAGGTTCACTCGCATGGAACAAAACATTAACAAGATTTCTTCTATACCCTCGCGTCACTCTTTACGACCCGTTTTACATTTTGATCTCAGAACAATACATTTCAGGTCAGTATTTGTGGAGCATGCAGTCAGATTGCTGATCCTTGAAAGAACATAGTCTTATCAGCCTTGTCACCGTTTCTAGGGCACAACCTTTGAGGACAAACGATGATTTCAGTTTCTCTGTATTCGGGCGTACTTTCTGCTCGTTTTTGCATTTTTCTGGTCTCCCTCAATAACCGCAGTCACCTTGAACCTTCTGTTCTCACAATTCTCGCACATACCGCACTGAGAGAACTAGTGGCGACCACGGAAACAGCGTCAGGAGAGCAAACATGTTCCTTTGTACAGAGGATTGCTCATTTGTAAGCAACTGTTGCGAAAAGACATGTCTAGAGCAAAAAGAACACTATCTTGCAGCTTGCCCGACACTAAAGACGATTAGCTGGATGGCACGAAGAGTCTTTTTCTCCCCCAATCTCTTTTTTTTCAGTCCAATGCTCTGCTGTGGTCCCGGAGACGAGGTGAAACAGAAGGAGAATGAGCCGAAGCTGTCCGCGGACGGGTCCCCAATCGTGAACGAGGTCATTGGCAAAGCTTCTGATGTCCCGCCGGGAACGTAAGGCTATCCTATCTTCATTTATCAGTTATTTCAGGAAGAAGATCTTTGAAGTGAAAGATCGCAAAATCCTAGTTATAAACGACGAAGGGAGACTGTTTGCCATCAACGGAGTATGCTCTCACTACAATTTTTCCCTGGAAAACGGTATGCAGAAGCAAAACGCAAATTCAAGGTACTTATTTAGGAATTTACAGCAAGGGAAGAATCCGTTGCCCTCTTCATGGAGCTTGCTTCAATGTCAGAACTGGTGACATTGAAGACTATCCGGGATTTGACAGTCTCCACTCTTTTGACGTTAGCTAACTTTTCTTCCTTAACCTGCTGTTTAGGTAAAAGACATCAATGGAGATCTTGTCATCAACTCTACCGAAAAGCGACTTGCCAAAGACAGAAGAACAAAGTTTGCCAAGTTCACGAAATGCGATGATACACCTATTGTGGTGATTGGCTCAGGTACATCAACTATGCTCTTTTTCGATATTTATTTAGGACTTGCCGCTTCAAACTTTATTGAGTCGGCCAGGCAGAACGGCCTGCCAACGCCGATAACAGTTATCACGAGTGAGGATTTGCCACCCTACGACAGAGTTCTTCTCAGCAAAGTACTGAAATCGCTCTTTTTGCGTTTATACACAACTTTCAGAGACCGGCAGCCATTGGAAAAGATATCAGGCTTCGCGATGATGAATTCTACCTAAAAAATGCTGTGGAGTTCAAGCTGCAAACCACGGTACTTTGATATAGTTCCAACTATGTTTAGCCTTATAGGTTTCTTCAGTTGACACATCTCGGAGGACTGTGACTCTTTCCAATGGAGAAGCAATCAGCTATTCCAAACTTGTGATAGCTACTGGAGGAAACGTCCGCAAGCTGACTATTCCCGGCAGTAACTTGAAGGTTAGCATATTCCGAATATTTCCGATAAGGTTCTAGAATGTCTATTATCTGCGTGTGGTGTCAGAAGCTAACAGAATCAATGAAGCTGCTGAAGGAAAACATGTGGTCTGCATCGGAGCTTCCTTCATTGGTGAATGATTGGGTTTAGTCCTAATCTGACTTTTTAAGGAATGGAAATAGCCTCCGCTTTGGCTAAGACGGCAGCCTCTGTTACTGTCATTTCTTCTACAAAAGAACCTCTTCCAGCATTTGGTGAGGACGTCGGAGCAGCTATTAGAAAGGCTCGAATTCTAAAAACTAGCTTTATCGTCACATTTAGCGTTTCGAAGGAAAAGGCGTAAAAATCATCACTTCTGCCCAGACTGTAGCTCTGCACGGCACAGAAAACGTGGAAGAGGTTGGGCTAAAAGATGGTACAAGGATCCCAGCTGAAATTGTTGTTTGTGGAATCGGTTCGTTTTATTTCAACGGGTAGTATAGAATATTTAGGAGTTACGCCAGCAACAGAGTTCTTAAAGTCGAGCAGTTGCATACAACTGGACAGCAGAGGTTTCATCGTCGTAGACAAGAACTTTAGGGTAGGAACTTCAAATTAGCTACTACTTCTTTGCAGACCACGGCCGATTGGGTATACGCCGTTGGGGACGCCGTCTCGGCACCTCTTCCCTTGTGGGACATCGAGAATCTTAATATTCAACATTTTCAAACTGCCCAAGCTCATGGTAGAACCATAGCAAGTATAAAGTAGATTCATAATTCAGGCCATATGTTGGGATATTCGATTGTTGGCAAGCCACAACCTCGTCCGATCGTTCCCTTTTTCTGGTCCTTGTTCTTTTTCGAATTCGGGGTTCGCCAAGCTGGCTACGCCGGAGAGGCAACCGATATCCTAGTACGAGGAGACGTTGACGGACTGAACTTTGTCAAATATTATTTCAAGTGAGATCTTGGTTTTACTATTTCATGGAGTTCACTTTAGAGATGACCGAGTGGTGGCAGTCGCAAATGCTGGCCAAAAGCCCGTCGCCATTGTGTTTCTCGAGCTCTTCCATAAAAAGATTCATATCAGCAAAGAGGACGTGATCAAAAACGAGGAAAACGAATGGACAGAGTGGCTCAATGCTACACACATGTAAAGCTACTAACCAGAGCTATAGTTATTATGAATAAATTCATTTATGAACTTATTGTAGATAAGCATGTAGTAGTACCGCAGTTGAAAGACATGAATCCAAGTTCATTAGTCTTCTAGATGGGCCCATCTGTTCGAGTCTCACTTTTTCGTCTACGAACGATCATAGCTCAACGGATGAGATTGATCTGTAATGAACAGCTGCACTGTTGAACCCTCCCACATCGAAAGCGTTTGTTTGTGGTCAACTTGTCAGGAATTGCCAGCCAAATCTGTCTGTTGTTCTGAATTGAGCATTTTATCGATACAGCGTCATTGAAAAATTAGTCTGGACCCTACGAGGAAGCACGGGAGCCCACCAAGGAATGCAATAAATCAAGTTCTTGAGGGCCTAAATCATCAAACGGTCGAAAGACAATTGCTACTTTTTCATCGGGACCTCAACTATCGAAAGGCGCCAGAGCAACAAAGTCTGCCATGTGTTCAGGCATCGACTCTGTCAACTGCTCCTCCATGACCCACAAACTACTTATCACTTGTTATTCTTGAATTCAACACAACACGAATACGATTCGGCTAGTCGTCACATGATCATTGTACATTTAACTTTTCAAACCTTTTCTTCCGTAGGATTCTGTCAAGAACATGGGACCACATTTCAGTCAAATGTTTAAACATGTTACCACTCGACTTTCGGCTTTATATACGCGAGCTTAATCCGAGATCCAGTCAGGGATGGCAGCTGTCTTGGTGACAACCGGGAGCAGAGGCACCAAATAATTTACGCTTAGTGTGCCGTTCATCTTTCAATTTTTCCTGAGAATTATTATGATGCTTCAACCAAAAACCTAAGCAGTTTTTGAGCTCTGATGAGCTGCAACATGACACTTGCGTAGAGGTCACAGTTCACATTTTTTAAACCTGTCGCTTGTCTCGGGACTGACTCAGGGCTGCTTGTTGAAACATCTGATAGCACGTTGACTTTTTTGTGTGTTGAATTGTTCATACCTCTTGTTCTAATTATCGTTAAGCATAGCTGGCTGAGATCAATCATGTTGCCTTGTTTTGATGAGAAAACTCCTGTGTAATAGGTCATCCAATACTTTTGAGTCAACCTGGAAAACAAAAGTTGTACGCATTCTTCATGATAGATCTTTGCTTACAGTTTAACCTACAAATATAGTTTGACACGGTTGACAAGGCTTCTTTACAAGTTCCTGGCCCCCGAGGAAAATCTCGGCAGACACCGCACTTCCTCCTTTTTACAGCTTGGTGCTTCTTTCTACCAGCTGTTCCCGTCCTCTTCTCAGTTTTATCACCGCGTGAAATCGGAATCTGGCTCCAAATCGTGACATTTGCCCTCCAGCTGGCGACACTTTCATCTCCCTCTCGGCTGTGCAGAGCTGCCGTTTGCACGTTGTAAGCGCATCGAAGACGCAATTGCCCCCGTGTTAATAGGCTCTTTCATATACCTTTATTTCCGTCTGCTCCTTTATCTTTCCCATCTTTTTCAGATGATACCTGAGAAAATAGAGAGAGGTCTGAAACAGACGGAAAAAGACCGCTACCGGACGTGCTGCGCCGTCTGCCATGTAAAATGCGGTAGGTAGAATATCTCGTATGTGGGAACAAAGGCTATAGGCACGATTTTTCTCGGTATTGTCGAAGGTGTGGTCTGCGTTTTTGTCCTACTCGGAGTTCTTCATCAAATTCTCTGGAAGCATCAGTCAATAGAAGGCTGTACAAAATAGTCAGTTTTCTAAATTTTCCTTTCACAAACCTTTCAGTTCAAATCTATTCTTCCGCGACTGTCTCATATTCCAATTCACACACTTCAATATCACTCTTGTGCTGGACTACATTGTCATTGTCATGTGTACCTGTATCCTCTTCTCGGTAAGTGAAAAACAAACAAGATTACCAGTATTTCAGATATGCATGATGATGTGCGGGATTCTAACAGACACCTCATGTTTGGTCCTACCACATTTGGTTGTTCAAGGCTTTTTCTTACTATTCTCTGTCGGATACTTTGTCTTTTACGCCTGGTCGTACTTCTATGAAGACTTGTACGTTCATTCACGATCTTTTAAGGTATTGGTTTCTTTCAAACCTCAAATAACAATGCTTAGGTACAATCGCTAATTGAGAGAATGTGGCTAGCAGCATTGGTTCTTATTTTGGCTGCCTTCCAGACGTATCTCTTCACAGCTGTCGTTCGTTGCAGCATGTATCTTTCCGTAGACCGTGTTCTTTTTCTCATAAAGGATGTTTTCAGACTATTGAGGAAAAACGGCGCGAGCGGGCATCTGCTTTTGAACGATGTAGTGAACGGGTCAGAACAGCCAAAGAGAACGGTCTCTGGAGAACTACCAGCTGGGGAGGAGGCTTCCAACAAGTGGGACTTTTTGCAGTTTTGTATATAAATTTGTTTCAGTACAAGGGCCAGTATGATGACAAAAAACCGAAGAAGCAGCCAAAAGGATTCCGAGTAAAGTGGAATTTCAATCAAAACGTCATTGTTGAAGACGAGGAGATTCCTATCATTCAGCGCGAAGATAGGCAAGTACTTAAATAAAAAGTACATCGGCAATTCCAGTCGTACTGATTCAAAATCTTCCCCAGACAAGTCTAGCAGATCTTCTGAATCCCCCAAGCACCATCATCACCATTACCACCATCATCAAAGTCACGAAGTACAAGTTGTGGCTGAAGTTCAGCCGACCGATGTCAATAGGTGATACACATTTACGATTTAGTTCAACTTTCTGTTGCAGACGCACGACACAAATGCGAGTCCATTCGGAATCGCCCAGAAAAGACAGACCGAAACACCAGACAGTTTCTAAGACCTCTTCAGAGGGCAGCAATACTGGAGCTACCGTCTTTTACAACCCGAAAACAGAAGCAGCAGGTCGACTAATAGAGGTAGTTTTAGGATTTTGTTCAACAAAAATTTTGACATTTAGGCGAGAAGAACAGAGTCGAATCGCGAGAACAATGAACCAATAAATTTTGGAAGTACCTCTCCGAAACGAGAACACATTTACAGAGCGAGAAATATTGAGCAGGAGCCCAACGTGGTCGTGTTTAAACCACAGTAAGTCCAATAAACTGACCAAGACTACTAGTTTAGCAATAAACACTTGCAAAGACCACCGCTCAAGTCGAATCAGAGCGTCGAGTCCACTGATTCAGCAGCAATTTCGATCTCCTCGATGAATAATAAGACGAGGCATCAGCACCGACACTCTATCGAGCTGGATGAACACCCTCTCCATGGCCGAAGTTGGTGCGACTTTTTCAATCTAGACCGAATTTCAGAACGTCAAGAGCCAGGCGTGCTCAAAAAAGTATCCATTACCTCGACACATGCTCCTATGTTCTAACTGGGGACTACTTGTATACAAATTCATGTGATCTCTGTCAAAGTGACCAACTTGGCACAATATATGCTGGTAATTGTGGAATTTATTCAGGTCTTTCGGAATAAAATATCTACCAAGCTGGGGAGTGTTAAATCTCGCGCAGAATATCTAGCTGGCTTCTAAAAGCGTGCACCTATCGATTTTACCTAGTAGCGACAGCTCGACACAGACATACTAATTTTTTTGAAATGGAGTCCTCGTATCGTGTCGTCGACCAACAATATCTTCAATCATTAGGTGAGTAAGCTCTCCTTTCTTGTTCATGCAATTCTTTGCAGAAAACAAGCTCAAAAATTTAAAGAATCCTCAAAAGTTGACTGCTAAAATGTTTCTTAGTGATATCGCTTCTTATAAAGATCATCAGGTAAAAGTATCATATTTTTTTGTTCCTATCGTACATTTTCAGTTATTCAAACTGATGTCAGAGCCTAACAACGAGCGAAAGGCTGGATTTGAAGACAACTTTGTCGTGGATGCTCCCATCACACCCAATATCTTGCAGAGGAAAATCGCTCCTCAGACTTGCGCAATCAATAAACAGGAACTGGTGAAGCTTTTAAAGGCTGACTGTTCACAGGTACCCATTTTTCTTGTTTTCTGCAATCTCCTCAGTTGTTCCATGAGGAAGTCGAGGGCGAGGATTTCCTGGCAGAACTTCGAGAAATAGCGGCAGAATTGGCTAACATCGACGAGAAAGCATCCGGAGAGAAAGGTTCAGCTCAAGAAGAACAGAAATGAAAATATATTATTTAAGATTAATCTCTTAAAAAAATGAAAATGCACGAAAATCAAGACATTTGTAGTTGCTCTCTCTGTGGACGGCCTTCATCCACGGACTTAATAGTCGCTCTCCCTGTGGATGGTCTTCATCCAGTAGGCCAAAGCCATAGCACCAGCATCAGGTTTCTTGTGATGCTTAGCAGAGGTATAGCTGGCACGGCCAGCGGCAGCACGCATCGTGGCAGTTTTGCGGGCACCCTCCTCGGCAGCGTAGACAGCACGGTCCCAGTCGGTGCAGGTACGACTCTTCTGCATGTTGACAGCGCTGCGGAGAGTGTCAAGCTGAATCCCTTGCTCTTTTCTCAAAAATGGTTATTACCATGGTACGGTCTCCCTCGCGAGCACCACCATGCTTCTCGACAGCGTCAGTAGCGGCCTTGAATCCTCTCATGAGGGCTTGAGGGCTGAACGAGGACACGTGAGTAGCAGTGACAGAGAACATGATAGAGTACAGCTGAAACATAGCATTTGAAGAAATAGTCGAATACTTACGGCTCCTGTAGTTCCGCCAACATTCTCCTCGAAAATGGTAGCAAGCTGTTCCATGCACTTTTGAACATTGGAGAGACAGAGCTGTCCCTTCTCCACCTTTCTCAAAACAGCTTAAATAAAAATATGGCAGGGAAATTAGAATAGTTACCATTTGCAGCGACCGTGAAGGTGGTACCACAATCACCGTCGCCAGCAACGCTGTCCAGATTGTTCAGCTCATCTTCGCGCAAAAACATCTCCTCACAGACGGACTCGATAACCTTCTTGAAGTAGGGAATTTCTTAGTTGAACCCTGTACTAATAAAATTGGCGCCTAACCCTTTCCGGTATCGACGTATTCCACATCCTTGCTCTCTTCTGGCTGGTACAGAACAAGAGGCAGCGACATGTCCGGCTTGATGACGATCCCCGAGTTCCATCCGGGGCAGTTGGTTTCAGCATATAAAAAGGAGCCATTCAATGAGTGAGAACAAGCTTACCCAAGTGGAAGACCAGATCGCTATCCCACGAAACATCGAGCGCGGTGATGCTGATACCGTGGCAGTCCAGCGAGGTCATGTAGGTTCCACAATAGAGACGCACCAGCTTGGAATTATTTTCAGCTAAACCGACAGCTTTTGGATGACCCTCTACATTTTCATACCAGCCCAGCGAAGAATCTCGCCCTGGAGCAGTGTCATTTCGATCTGACTCACACCTCCGAGGTTGTTCAACAGAATAACCATCCTGCGTTCACGACCTGGGAAGAAGTGTGAAAGTATAAGTGAGTGTCTTACTATACTCAGGAACGATATCTTTCATAAGACGATTGACGATATCCTTGGCAGATTCCATTCCGATTCTCTCCTTTCCAGCTTCACCATGGATTCCGAATCCGAGCTAAGACTACTATCTACACGTTTGAAAAGTCTGCCTACCTCGTACTGATCAGAGGGCATATCAACCATGCGACCCTTGCCGGGGATATTGCAGGGAACCAGGGCGCATCCCATGGTGTCTAAAAGTAGTAGGGTCTTTGAAAATTATCTTACTTAGATATCTAGTAACATAGCCGGCATATTTCTCAATGACATCCAAAGAGTCCCCGTTCTCGGCCTTGGCTCCGATGATCTTCATAAGCAGAACAGCGCCGGCGAGGCCACGGCTTCCGGTCCTGGTGTGGGAAGCAATGGAAACGTCGTCAGCAACTGTCAGAATCTGTGATAAGTGGATAAAAATGTACAGTCATTAGTCCATACCCTAACGTCATTGTCCTGAGCCTTGAATCTTTCGACACCTAGGCCGAAATTGAGACGATCTCCGGTGTAGTTGATGAGAATGACGACAGTTCCGGCTAATAACCTATTTTCAAACGAAAAGAAAAGTCTCCTACCATTACTGCGAGTCTCTTCCAGGGCAGTGAGAACGTGACGTGCAGGCGGAGAGGCGAAGATGTTTCCGACGACGGCAGCAGTAAGCATACCGGTACCGACGTAGCCTGAAAGTTGAAACTTTCACAATTTTAGCGTATGATACCCGCAGCATACGGCTCATGTCCAGATCCTCCACCAGCAACAATGCTCACCTTCTTGTCATCGTGAGCACGGAGAAGAACTCTCGGACACTTCTAAACATGGCTTTACCAGAAAATAAACCGCGGTTACCCGCGAAAGTGTCACATTCGGATTGTAGTTGGCGAGTCCTCGTAAAGCGTCGTCGACAAACGTCTTCTGTTGGTTTACAAAGTTCTTTGAGACTTCCCACGAGGGCATAATTACCTGAACAGAACGGTTTCAAGAGGGAATTGAGAGAAAAGGAAGGTCGGAGGTGCAGACAAGATTTACAAGCGCCTTACTCAAATACCATTAATCAATAATTTCTCCAATTGGAAACGAATCGCGTCGTGCGCGTCCTGCCAAAAAAACATCTTGTTTACATCGAAAATCATCCGCGGTTTGTAAGCACTTTCATAACATTTAGAGGAAACGTTTGTTTGTTCATGCTTCGTACACGCCTGGAGAAAACAATTTGTCATAAGGAGATAGGGAAAGTTCAAATGTGTTGAACTTTGGACTTTGACAGGTTTTGATGGTACGTTAGTGGGTCAATTGATAACACACTTGATCTTTCAAAAACGGTATGACACTAAAAGTGAGTCAAGAGACAGCATCGCTGATTTTGCAGCCTGTCACTCTGTCTCTTTTCCGGCTGGAACATCTGGGCAGGAGAAAAGAGGCTACAATCTGAGCGCTAATGGCTAACAAGTTCCGAAATTGCGCAACTTGTTCGTATTTCCAATTGCGAGAAACTTGATTGGAGAAAACTTAATCCCCCACAAAACCTAAGCACTATTCTTTAGCCAAACGAAGTGGCTTGACCTCTAAGAACAGCCGCAGCTGTGAAGGCTCACTTTTTTTAGCTTAGACTTACAAAAAAGGCGCTTGGCCAGACCTCAATATAAGCTTGCCCTCATATGTCTACCTCCCAAGTTTGAGTTTCTATAAGAAGCTTAAAGCTACTATGAAGAGAAGCGCACTGGCGAAGAATGACAGCAGGGTAGGCACTGTCTGGGCCAGCCTCCTTTTATAAAACTACCAAGCCACTCGCTTCGCTGGTGGCCTTCCAGTAGATTACTAGGAGCTGTGGCAAGAGACGACGAAGGGCAAAAAGGATGCTCGGCCAAACGACTGAACCACTGTCTCGACTAAACCATACATCTTCGACTTCACTAATTCACGGCGCAGGCTAGAGTCTGAAGAAGAACCTTCAAGCTACTATAGGAGAGCAGTCAGTCATCAGAAAGAATGGATTGGTTTACAGGAGAGGAGCGCACTGGAGACGACTGAGATCAGGGATAGGCACTGTCTGGGAGGAGCCCTCGTTTACAAACAACCGAACCGTTCGCTTCGCGCTGCGGGTCACGTCATTTTGAATAACAAATGCTACAGTATTTCAAAACAAAGCTCGTGACTTCACGGTAGATCATAGAGGGAGCTGTGGCAAGAGATGATGACCAAACAACTTAAATACAAAAGAGAGCGTATGTTAACCGTGAGAGTCCGGGATACGGATGTTCGGGCCAACGCATCATTGTATAATTTCAGCCGTAGCGAGGAGTCATGGTAAGTGAAATAGAGGTGAAATGAAAATGAGCTATTCCCAGTCCAGAAGCTAGCAGACAACAAAAAATTAAGGCTCAATTATCGCTTGAGAGCCTGTCTCTAGGCAGCAGAAAGTTGTGCCTACTTGTCCGTGGTATCGAACTAAACAATAGACCAGGTAGATCCTTTAGAGAGTCAAGTCTGTTTGGCCCCTCAAGCTGAAAAAATGAGAGCTTTGGACTACTTTCGACCGAAGAAAATTGTATTTCCGAGTACTTAGTTTTTTGCAAGTTGTCTCCGAACACGTGGGGCCATTCTCCACGACAAGCTTGTCATTTTATTCCACATCGAGCAGCACATTTATACTATTTCGTTTTATTATAAGGTGTTTACTAGGTAGGATAGTGCTTTGGGATTGAGCATCCCCGGGGATCAAAACATGTTTATTAGCGGGAACAATATACACAGATCAAGTTTTTGTCTTTTCCATCATTAAGGCATCGGATATCAGAGGCTCATCTTGTGTGTCGTACAACATGAATCCAGCAAAGGCAATAGTGAAGACGATGAAAAGCCACATGACAATTTTCTCCAGCATCCTGAAATCCCCACAAATACTACGTGCCCGAAGTGTTTCCATGCCTGGCCAGCATCTGCCACTCTTTTCGGATACGCTTTAAGTGCTCTTGAGCTGTGAGATCTTGTCGTATGGCCTGAACGCCTGACAGGATATCCAAGACTGAAAATGAGTTAGTAGAGAGCAATTTGGTCAGTACACACCAACTGCCTGCAGTTCGGGATCGAGACTCTTCACAGGGGCCTCTTTTGTCTCCGAACACGTGGGGCCATTCTCCACGACACGTTGGTCATTCTGAACTGTTTTTTTTAACATTGGATTCTAGCCACTGGGCTGAATCTACATGCCGGGAAAGTTTAAAGCATTTTGGGCGAATTGTGAAAAGAGGTGAATCGTTGCATAAACAAAAGAGTTCGTACAACAATTCCATGGAAGATTTCATGCAAAACTGTTTAGCGCTGCGCCTGGCCTTGAGACATAATATACTCACCTTGATCCCATCCGTCTTGAAGAGTTTTTGCTGGAATTGGAAGAAGTCGGTAGCAAAAGCTTTTTTGAGGGCAGACAACTTGTCCTGGAACATGGCGCATGCTATCGTGCAAAGGCTTTTGTATACGAAGATGAGGGGAAGGATGAGGCTGGGGGTAAGGTCACACAGTTTGGGACAAATGTGTCTCACCAAGACAAGGGCTTTACATCACCAACTTACGTATTTCTTCAGTCTCATCTTTATGCTTTCCTGTGTGTTAATCAGCTCTCGACCGAAAAACCATTGCACAAAAGAGTTACGATTCATCCGAATCGACAAGAGGAAGGCTCTCAAACGCCGCGTAATTGGACGACCCTAAAACTTCTAAGTGGCCCAGTAACTGATTCACATTACCGCATTTCCCTGCATCTGTATGCTCAACGTAAGTGTAGTACAGTAAGTAGCCAAGAACATGATAAAAATCAATCCGATATAATACTGACCCAGTAAAGGTACACTATTTGAGGTCGCCGGCTGAAAACGGTCTATTGTTCGCATTTTTGTTCTCTTAAGAAAGGGTTTTCAGAACTCACCAATTTGTCGGAAACCATCATCACTAAAATCAAGCGTTTTTAGTTAAAACACTAAACTTACAAATGATAGCTAGCGAGAGCAGAGCAGTAACTCCCAGACTGACTTTTTCCGTATTCTCTCCCGTAGATGAGTGTGGCGTGAAAAATCCGATGACCGTGACGATGGTGATAAACGCAGAGGGAATGATGAGAGTGAACAGGTAGTAGGAAGGATTGCGCTTGATTGCGAAGAAGTACGATATGTCAGGGTATGGATTCGGGCAACAGTCGTAGTATCTGAATGAAAGGTTTGCATCCCTATTCCCATTCTAAAAAGATCAGAAGTGTCTGTTTGAAGCTTCGAATAGCACGACTCGCCCATGATTGGTGCTATTCTAAGGTTTGAAAATGATTGGGAACTTGATTTCTTCGTATCATTTAGCGATTGGAGCGAGTCTTCATGGGAAAAACTTGGAATAAGTTCAAGGCATGTCCTGACACAGCAGAAAAGTTCTCTAATAAAGGTCGTCTTCCCAGTCTTGAGAAACGGGACTAGTGAGTTCGGAGCGTGAGCTCCCAGGGAAGGTGACAGCTCTCTTGGCATTAGCTAGCTGGTCGAGGCCCGCGTCGCTATTATATGTTACGTTTACATCTCTTTCTCTTTTATCTTCATAAACCATCCTTATTACTGAACCACCTCTGTCTAACCAATTCTCACAGGAGACTCTCTTCTAGTTCCATTTGATGGTTTTCTACAATATGAGCATATATTGGCTAGAACCTATTTAAGAGGCAGCGACCCTTAAACAAGGTGAAAACAAGTCAACACTTCTACTTCAGTCTGGAGCCCTAGAATTTTTGGCACGGTTTCAAGAAAGCCCGTAATTTGCTTTTTTGAAGAGGATAAGCCAAAAAGTCTCGCCCGTAGCATCTCTGTCGAGTCAATACTACCTGATGTCATTTGTGTGCAGTTTAAATGCAGAAGTTGGTTTCCATTATGCTATGGGCAAAAATAAAATCTCGTTTTGGTTAAGTCTTGGTTTAACTACTCTAAATCACAAGCAGATACAAACCGTACTTCAGATTGCTACGGTATTTGAAGTCGACCAGCTTCCATTCCATGTTCGGTATGTAGTGGTTGAGTGCAGCCAGATTCGTCCTAAAACATATTTTTTTTGCTTTTGGCAAATGCTACCTGTTGGCATTAGGATCTGCCGTGGGCTCCTCCGCGGTTTGAAGCATTATTTGAGATCCATCGTATGACCACGAGGCAAACATTATGAAGCAGATTTGCTGAAATCTTTTCAATATTTTGTTATGACTCCTGTGTGGGTGTATCGTCTAATATTCCCGAGTGGGAGCCAAGTGCTTAGCTTCCGTACTCTTCTTCTCCCCCTTCTCTAACGTCATTAAGGCGGCGGATGACTTTCTTGTCTCACAATATGCAGCAGCGTAAATATTTAAGGCTATGGGAAAAGGCTGCATAAGTATCGTAGTCAAAACTCGCGGTAGTTTGAAGCCAAAATGCATACAGGTCGTAGAATTTAACCCCCTTCTACTACTCATATATTTATGAATTCTTGGTCGGTCGGCTAGTAAATGACCCATTAACCCACCTGATCATAAGGGAAACGATCCAGTTGAAGATCACAGGTCACATCTGTGATGATTGCTCGAAATAAGGAAATTTTCCCACTCGAGGAAACCTCGACATTTGTTAGCAATTCGTTCTCTTTTATGTTCATGTTCGCACTGAAAGTTTTGCATAGATTTGATACTAAAAAAAGAAACTTGTTGTAAACTAAAAGATCGGGTTTCCATATCAACTCGGCCGGAATGTGCAAGGATGTAATACCGCCAAACTGAGCCGGATCCCACTGCAGGAACTCATCGGTCCAGTACTGAAACACTTATGGTCCCCCAAAAAATGAGTAATCTACCTCTTCTAGCCAGCAGTAGAGTGTGATTATTTGGTCATTCTCCTTCACTTTTTGTATCTGCTTAAAGTACAGCTGCATTGTGACATTTGTGGGTCCAGAACTTTCGGAGAGGACGGGTCTTAAGAGAGAGTACCTTCGGATTTAGCAAGAATCAACCTACCGTAACTCCTTTTTGTAGTCTTTGAATAAATAACTGAATAACTGCTGCTGTTGTGCCAAGCAAACGGTCTGAAACAAGTGTCTTGATGAAAAACCTGAAACTTACAGTCAAGAACAATAAACGAATAACTTTCAGTAGAATGCAATCGTGGTCGATCATCTGTAAGTAAGTATTCAAGAAAAAACATGATGAGGACAATAAGAGGGAGTCCCGGAGGCCCAAGTGCTCTTCCTCATGGCTTCATTAAAAGTCACATCAGCTATAGAATCATAAAACAATGGCAATATGAGGCGAGCGGCACAACAAGGGCGTAAAATCGCCAAAAGCCTTCTCTCCTTCTACACTGTGGGCGTGTCGGGCTGGGAAAAATAGCTGCGTAAGGTTTGAAGAGACGTGTGTGTTCCATAGTGGTTTTTGCTATGTGAAACGGATGTGAGACTCTTCTGCTGTATCTGACACTTTTGGGTGACAAGTTGGCACGAGTAGGCGCGAACGGCCATTAATCTTCCTATGTCTGATATTTTCTGTGTCTCCAAGGAGCCACGGAGATTTTAATACGAAAACAGGGGGGGGAGCTTTGAGAACAACGACAACGATTGAATTCTTTCATTTGAAGTCAATTAGTAGGCAGAAATCGGAAAGAGGTCTCTTTAAAAATGAGCACAGAAAGACTTACTTCCTTGATTTCGTTGACCAAATTAATGCGGAAAAGGTGCTTGGAGATTGTGGAGTGTGGAAACCGAAATTGCCTTTCAGAGTGAAGTGACATTTGAGGGTACCCCCTATAAACAAGATCCCACTCCCTCCAACAAAAAAACTTTCTGGGAAAACGATGTTTTAATGGGGGAATGAGAAAGATGTCCTTTCCTGATAGTGTCCGCCTCTCAGGAAAGGACTCGGAGTCAAAGACAATTGCATTTTTCGAGCACAAGAGTCTAATAGATGCGAGAGGATGACGAAAGGCCGTTAGAATACAAACGACGAACTCTTTTTTCACCATAATCCACGATAGTTTGGTACTGAGCTGGAAAGTGGACTGGGCCTGAGAAAATTTCAGTCCCCCCGAAAAGAGTGTCTTTGCCTTTTCTCGCAAGAGGCTACTACACCGACTTTGATCAGTGGTGTTCTCGTGACAATGAAGTGACTCTTCTCGCCGCTCACACTCCAGAAAGACCCTCAGGCTTCCGTGGGTGCATTGAGCAATAACACTACCGATTATTTATAGTCTCTACGTCGGATTTAGGAAACGATCAAGTCGACGGAAACGAATTTATTGACAAATTTAAATGATTTGTAGAGATATGACACGTTAACTGCGCTTGACGCGATCCATTAGCTCATCGTTCAGACGTATTTCAGGCTCCCTCGTACCAAGCATATATGTCTGAACATGGAATTCATCAATGGTCTCACTACTGCAACTACCGCGAAGACAATTGTGAGCAGTATAAACGCGAACATAATGAGACGATCTATCATTCGGGTGACCTGTTGCCATTCAAATTTGATTTTCTTCAGTGCTCTCTCTAAAATATGTATAGAATGATCACGTCATGCAGGAGACAATCTTACCCTCCTTGATGGCCGACTTTATGTCGTCGATGCCTTCCCGTAGTCGCTGGAGAGCAGCCTGAGGGTCATCCATGAAAATTCTCGGAGCTTGGACTTCTTCCTGAGGCGTTACAACCATCTCTCCCTTACAGTACCCGTTAAGTTTACCATCGCTAGACATCGGATTAGCAAAGATGAATTGCTGACTCTGAATAAAGTCTACTTTATACACACTGTTTGTACCTTTGGCTTGGCTGCATCCCTACGTTTTCGCTTCGGAAGCTGAAAACTGAATGCCCAGGCAATCATAGGATTGCCAGCTATTCTGTAGAAAAAGAAGTGCTTGACAGTTGGATTGACCTGAAATCTCCGATGTTTCAGTAATGGATACCATACCTCGTCTCCTGCATTTCCCCTCATCTGGTAGCTTAAGGTCAATGTTGTGGTGAACGCTGCTGTGAAAATGAGGAATATCAGTCCGATGTAGTACTTTCCAATTAAGGGAATTACTTCAGAAGTTGCGGGAACTTCGTCCGAAACCATCATCACTTAAAGACCCTTGTTTTATGTATAGAAATATATCTACTTATTATGGCCATTGACAGCAGGGCCGTAACTCCCAAGCTCACTTTCTCCGTGTTTTCACCCGTGGTCGAGTGTGGAGTGAAAAATCCTACTATTGTAACCACGGTTATGAAGGCTGATGGAATGACAAGTGAGAAAATATAGTAGCTTGGGGAACGACGCAGAACAACAAAGTAGGTGACGTCTGGGAACGGATTTGGGCAACAATCGTACCGTTTAATGTAGGTTTTGGTTCTGAAAAGTTTCGTTGGACATTTCGTGACCCTACTTGAAATCTGTCAGAGCCCATTCCGTATTCCTGACATAAAGTTCGAGGTTGTCGGTGCCTTCCGTGGCTGCCAGACTAAGCTTGCCGCCATCCATTGACCATGAGGCAAAGGTCAAATAGCAGACCTGAATACAATATATCTACTATTAGTTGTTTTGCTACCTGCTGGTCAAAGGGGAATTGTTCCAGATTGAGATTACAACTGACGTCAGTAATTAAGGAGCGAAAGAGCATCACTCGACCATCACTTTGGATAATAGCATTGGTTTCCAGCTCATTTTCTACCACGTTCATGTTGGCACTAAGGACGATGTTATGACAAAGACGACACGGACTCACTTGTTGTAGACCAGAACATCTGGTTTCCAAATTTTCGAGGCTGGAACATGAATCCGCGTCAAGTTGCCAAATTTTGTCGGCTCCCAGGATAGTAGTTCATCTTTCCAGTACTAAATGGTCGTTTAATGGTTTGAGTGGTGAGACGTACCAGCTCAAGCCAGCAGTAAACATTTACAATTTGATCGCGCTCATCAACTTTCAGTATCTGCTTGAGCCAGAACTTTAGCTCGACGTTAAGAGAAGTGGACTAAAAGTATGATGCGGGCAAATCTGAATGGGTACCTCATTGACAACAGGACGCAACTCTTTCTGGTACCCATCAAACAAATGATCATACAGTAGCCGCATTTCAGTTTGTCGCCGTGGAATCTGCCCAGTTATTGTGGTGATGAAGCCGAGCCAAGCAAATACAGTTATCATCGCTTCGCATATCTATGTGGTCTAAAAGATGCGGATGAAAACAAAGGGCACCAAATTGGTCAGAAGAGAGAGCAAAGTTGTATTTGCCAATTGGAGGGTGGAGAGTGTGCGGCTGTGTTTTGCCCCCTCCTAATGAACGGGGTACGCTGGTTAACAAGACATCGAATGTGGAGTGAACCAGGCTTTCTGTTCAAAATCAGAAATCAGAGACGAGACGGGGGCTCCCAGCTTCAATGAGGTCGTAGAAGTGCAAATTGAATCAGTTTCGGAGGGGGTTGAGCGAGAGACGACATCTTATGCGTGTGCGTGTGCTAAAGAGAGACAGAGCGTGTAGGAGTAGATCAAAAATGTTTTTGCTTTGAGCGAAAAACTGATTTTGCGATATTGTTCGTCGCCTGGGAAAGCTGTGACTGCGATCCTGGGAATCGCGGAAGGCTGTCAAAAACAGAGGCGTATAAACAGCGTTTTTGTGCTACCCCAGATGAGCGAGTTTCTTGAAAGCTTTGGTTTCAGTTCATGCCTAAAAAGATAGTCCTAGTCATCTTCATTTCATCGAAAAAACGACAGCTGTCAAAAATGAAGAACACGCTGCCAGAAATGTCACCGAAAGGCGTGACAAACTGGCGTAGGCGTTCAGGCTTTGAATCCAAACATATACGGAGCCGCCCGAATGAAATACGGCAACAATTACAAGTAATAGAGTCAAGTATGTCTCATGGCCTTTTCAGGACCGTGAGTAATCTGTAAAAGTGGGTAATAAAAACATGCCAAGGAGCAACAAATACCCAGGTTCTTTCTTCCGACAGCACGAAAGTATAAAACTCGAAAACTCAATCTGCATACCATTGGTCTCGAGCAGGCTGAAAATAATTGAGCAACAAACTAGAATCATGGCCGTCATCGCTCGTTACCAACCACATGATATTTTGTTTTTTTATCACTGCAAGCTATGCATTATTAATTGCCTCGTATATTCGGTTTTTCTCGAAAAGAAGGAAATTTTTTATGGCTCATACCAGTGACTTATCTAACTTAACATAGACCAAATTATTAGTTAGTGAGTCATAGCTGCTCGCAGGTGCTGATTGTACTCCCAGGATCGACAATGCTCATATTTGGCTCCCTTTGCAAAGTTTGCGGGGTCGACAGGCTCGCATTCTCCACTACAAGTTCTCGGGTAGCACACGAATTTCATCTAAAACTGAGATTTATCATATTTTGAAAAATCCTCTCACGTTTCGGACATCTATAATTGTTGTGCTTTGGTAGATGAGATAGGCCCCGATGGCCGCATACTCCTTGATGGCGCTTTCAACAGGAACTAAACAAGGGCAGATCAGTTGCGGCATGTTTCTTTTATGACACGACTTGCGGTCAAGCCTGTTTCTCTTACGCATTTAATGTCCACTGTCCTTCTGGAAGAGAAATGACTCACGTAGCGCGTAACACGGCTTGTTCTCTCTCCAAGGATCAATGGCGATCTGAGGCAGCATGGCCACGTAGACGATACTGCACAAGGATTTCACCATCACTGACAGGTAGTCAATCATCTGAAAAGATGTAATACAGTGGAAAACGATTACGTTGAGGCTGTAATATTTGGAAACTCATGTTCAGAACTCAACGAAAAACTTCTGCGGCAGACACAAACTAAGACGGTTACTGGGACTTTTTGACGGACCAAATTGAATTGGACAGTACAAAACAGACAGACTGAAAATAGAACATGACATGCTAACCGGACAAAAATATGTTTGAGTTTAATTGAAGATCTTGTGGAATAGCTGAATTGGGTCTCGAGCAAAAAGAACGCAATCATATAGCCTTTAACGAGTTATTTTGAAAATCCAAGAGAGTATACATGTACCATTAGAGCAAAAACGGCTCACCGATTCTGTATGATTTGAAAGCATCAAAGACAACATCGAAAGTATGACCATGTTGGCTACGGAAGAAGCTGCGAAGACTTTTTTCATAAGGATATGAGTTTCTAAAAGTTTGTTTAAAAAATGCTAGGAAAAACCAACCATCTGAGTCTGAATGCGTTGTAACGATGGAGAATAAAGCTAAAGAAGAGCATTCAATAACCGTCAGAGTGGGAGTTATATCTATCACGAAACGATGAAATTGGTTCATATGGAGCTGAGAGGCTTTCATTCTAAAATCGTAAGACAGTTTCCACCAAATCTCGTACCTGAACACAACAGAATTAAAAAATCGAATGCCTATGGGATAAATGACAGCCAGTCGAAAAATGACATTGCCAGGCATGTCAATGTCGAAAAGATTCAGTATCGAGTACATGCCGTTAACGGGGATCTCGTATTCCATAGAACAGTTGAATATATATTGTCCGTAAAATTTTAAGAAATGTGTCGATAGTTCCGATTTGACCGGTGCGATGTCTACCCGTAATGCTGTAAAAAATCCCGCTAAATTGGGTTGTATGGAAATTGGACTCGACGAACCTGTTAATGAAGCAATGACAAAGAAATATGCAAAAATATTGGGCCATAGAAGTCCAAAGTTAAAATATGAAATGTCCATGTTGTCATCGTCGTAGAGGCCTTCCTTCAGCTTGCGCTCTTCTTCCTCATCTTCCGGAACTTTCTGAAATCTTAGTGTTAAGGTTTTTTTCTTGGGAACAGCGCACTATTATTCACACCCACTTAGCTTTTCTTTTTCAGCGCTGGCGGGCTAAGGCTTGAAACTCAGTATCATCGGAGAATGCGCGAGTTTCTCTGTGTCTCAATCCGGTTGGCTGCCGTCCGGGGGGTTTCTCTAGGAACAGCCTTAGATCGCAACAATTGTTGTGTCTACAATCTGCAGTGAAAAGAATACATTAAACAGTTTTAACTTTGACACTTTGCACAAGGAGGAGAGAGAGAGGGAGAGGAAACGTAGGGTTTAGAACGCTAGTTTTACGCAGGGTAGGGAGAATTAAATAAAAACTGACCATAGCTTTACCACTGAGGAGACAAAATTTGGTCTAATTCGCATCAGAAATAATAGGTTGCGATGCTAACTAGGCATTGTTTTCGCCCACTCCAAAAAACAAGGTCACTCACTTTTTGTCCGGGAAAAGAAAAACTCACGATTTTGGCAGCCAAGGTTTTCAATAACCTGGGAGGCATGGGGTTGATCCGCTAAACATTGAAGTTCTTGGTAGAAAATTAACTGTTGAGAAAGAGAGGGAGGGACGAGAAAAGGGATATCAGAAGGATATTTGTGAGATGAAGACGACTGTTAGCAAAAAAAGACAGAAATGGTGTATCCATTTATAATTTCTCCATTGTCATAGAGGCAGCAAGCGTCTCGCGGACCGAACCCGCCAGCGGATTGCACTTAAGTTTCTCGCTCATAGCCGCTTCTCTCGAATCCTGTCAACGGGGCAGAAGCCGAGGACGACCGCTATGCAACTATGATAATGCTGCCGAGAATGAAGGGCGTCCACAGTCGCACATGTTCGGGATAAGGGGGAACGTGTTCTTGAGCAGGTCTCGACACAGATCTGTCACAAGTAACGCGCCAGTGTTTCCGAGATGCAGCTAGGTGTGAGGAATTGCAGCTATAGTGGAGAAAACTCGACGAACTCCGGGATACTGGACAGTTTGTGTTATACTAGCACCTTCATGCCGTTTGACAAAAACGATTCGCCGTGGAGGAAACGAGACGAGGAGTCCAGCCATCCGAAAACTTCTGCCTCCAGGCTAGTGGAGACGAGGATGATGCGACCGAGCCCAGGCCTAATGTAATTGTTTCGGATTGTAGCATTGCTACACCGAACTGGTTGTATATGTGAGAGAGACACGTGAGGCCTATATTGACTTCCTTTCAGGCCTGTAGTAAACGGTCTGTCCAATGCCCTTCGAGTGTGATGACCAAGCGCTGAGCAAGGTTTGTGTCATGCTCTTACACAGTTTACCTTCTCGGGTCAAGGTGCACTGCCCATACGCTTTCAACTCGCCGCCACTTGAGCCCCCTTACAGTTTTTTGCTATGTTTCCACAAGATCGCAGTCGGTTTTGTCTTTGCGGTAACTAGGAGGGGGTCTGATTCTCCCGTCGTCCAGCTAACAGTGTGTTTGTCTAGCCCAGTGTCAATGATCCATTCACCGCAAATAGTGGGAAATCACATCTCCTTGACACTCGGCACAACTTTAGCCACCCATAAATACTAGTATCTTTTTCGATATCTTACCCTTTCGATGATTACAAGTTTTCCTTCGTCACATCTCTTGTTTTTTCAGCGCCAAAACAGAACTGGCTTCTTCGCAGATGTTTTTCTTCTTGTCAAGCTTGCTTGCGGTTGAGGCGTCAGGTAGTAAAAGCAGTCTAAATTGACTGACATTCTTTAAGGCGAATGCTTCTCCTGTGTCAGTAACCCAAATTGGCGGTATTATCAAGATCGAATACCTGGTTTACAGGTTAGTAAAACAGTCAAATCCTACAGAAATGCCTTTTCAGAATACTAACACCAGTACAGCCCTGCCAATCGCTCCTCTCGCGTGCACATTTGACCCCATGCGGATTTATGCCGACAGGACGGCGGTCGGATGCCCAGGTTATTGCATCAAGTGGACTTCAGCCACAATACTGCCGGATGGTAGGTGTCAAGCAAAAAAAGCTTAGCAAACAAATAGGACGCTTTTACGTAGTCTTGGGCGTCTAGAGGCCGACATTGACCAATAGTTTGGGAAGGTTCTTGACAAGTTGTTCATGGTAAATAACACTTTTCAGGCGGAGTAGAGGTCAACGTATTGCGAGGCTGCTTTGACACCCTCTTCGACAAAACTATTCATCAAACACCTCAGTCAGCCAACTGTTATCAAGAGCCAAGTCATTACAGCCATCAGTTAGTCCACAATCCAATACTTTACTATCCTGTTTTTCTTTCAGAGTCGGAGTCGAGTATAAAAGTACCTGCTACTGCAAAGGATTCATGTGCAATGCTTCGGGTCTTTCCCGAAGAATGTGGACTCTAATTGCGTTTCTTCTTGTTTTTCCCTATATATAATGCATCCACCCCCAATCTCCAGGCATACTATTATAGTAATTAATGAAATTATTTACATTCCAACATTACTAGAAGACATCCTTCAATGTGCATTCTCTTTTTAATCGGTCCTGTCTCCGTCTCTGTCACACTGTCTCTCTGTCTCTGTGCTTGATTCGTTTTTGTCTCAATTGTGTGGTATTGTCATTAGATTCTAGTAGCGTCACAACGAGGGTAACGGCATTTCCTTTCGAACGTCCTCTCCAAATTTACTCCCATATCTCAACTATTTTGAACAAAACATTACTGTAGTTGACCATCCCCGCCCTACTTCCGTCATGTCGCTCGCACTCCCGGATGAAGTTAGCAGGCAACAATAAAAAAGAAGGAAGATCCCAGACTTGATTCAATTGGCACACCAAAAAAGTTTCATAGAGTCGTCATAAATGTTGCCTCACAGTGATTGCTTGACACCAACTGTCTCACTCTGTGCCTACGGGGGTCGGCGCTTTTCACGAGAAGGGCCACCGTCGACCCCAGCTGTTTTCCGCGCGTAAGAGTGTGTTCTGGACGGCTCAAAAAATTTGTCACTAGCGTTGTATAAATTTCGCTCGACTGCATCTTCTGTCCCCTATCTGAATGGCCAATTAGTCACACGAGCCAAGTTGACGTTCTCTGACCCTTGATGATGTTGCGGGTGGCAGCAGCCCAAATCGCAGTGTTGCAATCTCTCCGGACCCACGAGACATCCTCTCTCGTCGCTCTACCCAGTTTATCTAGGCCTATTTTGAGTCAACTCTATCGACGAGTTGTCCTCTTCAGTCAGGTGTCTCCACTTGTCCTCTTGGGCCTTTCTTGCCTTTCTAACTCGTACCCTATGCATAACAAAGAATTATCAACAGACGCATTTGTTTAGACTGCCGGTGGCTCCGGTTCCTCCAGATGGGCATGTCCCCGATGTGCCGTTAAAATTTACAACTTGTTTTGGGAATGCACTTCTAAACCTTCAAAGACTTTTTCGGTCCAGACAAAAAGATAGGCCTCTGCTCCCAGTTCATTAATAAATTTCTTTTTTGACAGGCTATACCTCCTAAAAGTTAAAGAACAAATTCTTTCGAGTGAACAGGTGACACACGAGGATCACATCGCGGTCGTCGGGCCAATGTGCCTCGCGTAGCCTTTTTTCCCATTAATCATGAGGCTGGTGTCAATTGGAGAGCTTTAAGAATGTTGTTTTGACCACTGGGCAATTGAGAGCCCTTGTTGTCGCCTTCGGCTATTGTCTCCTCTCACACCAGATGTTTCCTCTAGTAAATTTAATAAGGCATGTTTACATAGTCTCCCCATGAAAACAATTAGAAACACATTCAAACAATAACGCTTCCACTCCATACTGACGCATGATCTGACATATCTTCGAGTGCCAGATGCCAAATTTCTCTTGAGATTTTTGCCTTTTCCACCTCTCATTATTTGTTATAATCCGTCAACTTTGAACTTTCAGAGATGCTCTTCATCAATACGCGTCCAGTCGATGAAGGAATAGTGTCTGACAGAAGAGCCAGCAAGGCGACCAGTCACTGCTCCGTTCACTCCTCCTCGCACCAAAGTCGCGTGCATATGACTGTAAGATTTCAAAAAGCCTACAAACATCTAGCTTTCAGCGGCTCGTACTCGGCTTGATCATATTCTACGTCCTAGTCAGTGTCTTTCCCTGCATGCTTATGTTCCCTCTGGCTCTCGTCTGTCTACCAGTTCCGATCATTTTGTTTCTGTACGCGTTATGCAAGCTTCGCGAGGAGAACCGATCTGATCACTGGCCGTGTATAATGATCGCTGTAAGTTGATAGAATTTCAAGTGCGAAAGTGTTCACTTTCTTGTCAAAGCTTGAAAACTTGTCAAAGCTTGAAAACGAAGTATATGACAGTGGATTGTGTTTAATTCTGCAATATAGAAGTTAGAGATATTGACTAAGTGGAGCCTTTTTTTTCAGATTTCCGGTATTTTGTTGAAAATTGCTGCTGTAGCAATTTTTATCACAGTTTTTCCATCCGACGAGCAAATTACGGGACGAAGATCGAATGCTCCACATCTTCCGAAGCAATGTAAGTTGCACCAACTCTCATTCAAATCGAGCCTTCAGCTCGTCAAGAGACCAACATTGCACAGTATCGAAGTGCATTCTTCATTCTGCTTCTATTCATTGAGCTTTTCCTACTTTCCGCCGGTGCCTGCTTCAAATGGCACCTCGTGGCCTTTGAGAAGATGGAAAATGAGGCCAAGCAAAGAGTGAGTAAAATAATCAGCTGTCAACTTGTCAAGCTGTTTTCCGGAGCCTAGATGAATGATTGAGATGCAGCCATTAAACAACAGTTCCGCACGGGGCACATGTTCACGTTTCTAAGAAATTCGAGAGCGGGGTGGCGGTAAACCGAAACGTTAAACAACAAGATCAGAGTGATTGACTTTTAAAAAATTAGGAGTTTACTTCCGATCAGAAGGTAAAGATCAAGATTGCCCTCGTGACTCGCGGTGTCAATCAATCGTCTTTTTCAGCGGCTCACTCTTACCTCTAACCGACCACTGCTCTCAGAGGCTGCCAGCCGACGTATCAGTCAATGACGTCATAACGATCTCATGCCCGATTCTCCTCTCGACTCGTCTCTTCTATTAGCGAAACCCATCGCCTAATAAGTGTATCCTATCCGACTACATCCTTTTGTGATTTTGTTCTCCCGTTTTAATAAAGCACCTTTATTACGCTTCTTATCATGACAGCTTTTATCTGGACAGCGCACAGCACCGACACATCGAAAAGGTGGCAGAAGTTCAAAAATGGCACGGGTTCTAGTCCAGTTCAAGGTCCACATGGAAGGAAGGGAGAGTGGTATCTGAATTGGATTCTATCCAAACCGGAAGGCGATCTTACCGTAGTGTGCACCCTGAAATTTCTCCATAGAGAAACTGGTCGATTGGGAAAAAGAGTCGGATTCTATCTCATGAACAGCCTGCTGGATGGGATGACTATAACGGTTCCGATTAGCTACAGGAGCAGCCTTCTTCTCGTAGGGAACACCGAGCATGATAGAAAACTTGCGTCTTTGTTGGTTTTTGATGCGGTTGCGTCGCATCAATTCCTGCACCTAGGTTAAACGTTATCGCTACTCTCTTACAGTAGCCCACTTTGTACTTTGCCACAGGAGAGAGTCTCTCAGCAATTCGACGATTTTTTTCCTTCTGCTGACGCTGAAGCATCTCCGCGTAGAGCTGTTCCTCGCTCTTGAAGTGATGCTTTTTCGTGGTGTAAGGGGTTGAGTCAAGGGTTGTTCCCTCCTTTTTTGAGATCTAAACAATAATAATCCTCTCGAAATGAAGAAATGTACCTTCTTTTCGAACAACTTCTCAGGAACGTCCAAAACCTCAATTTCCTGATCAAAGTCGTCAAATGAGCTCTGAAGCGCGTAGACTTGTACAGGAGCTGCAGTCTCTGCAAGGATATCATCATCACGAACAAAGAATGTTCTTTACCTGCTTGGGGCAGCACAAAATAAGGGTTAGGTTCCATAAAATCAATGGCGCTGTGGAGGATTGTCTCAGAGCAAAAAAGTATGCGTTATCAGCAGTATCTGTCAACTCCTATGACATTATGACATATCCACGAAAGACGCCTGGAGACTCTGCAAACAAAGGAAATAGTGATGCGCTTATGAAATTGGAGAGGGCGACCGGATGGAAGATAATAAAATAGAAGTTAGTTACATCGAGGAGCTTGAAATATAAAGAAAGTACTGCGTGAACAATGATCGATCAGCTATTTTCTAAACCTAAATTAAGCTTTCAAGTAAGAGCATCTAAGAATCGTTTTCAGATATGTGTGGGAAAATCGAGAATCCCATTGCCAGTTTTCCATGAAAGTAGGAGCTGAAGAACGTTTCGAGGTTCCGATCGCCAGAAATTTTTCGTACCTTCATTAGACTCAGAAATAAGCTCAATATCCCTCTTTGACTCTGTTTGCCTTGCAGTCCACTATGCTGTCCGTGACAGCACTTTTTGTTTTTTTGGAGAGCAGATGTTCCGATAGTCTTCTTAAAAGTCGGCAGCTTGTGACATCTTGAAAAAAGAGCACCTGCTGATTGTGACACCAAAGTCAGCCTATTTCAAAGGACCAGATTTGAACGATCTTTTGCGGGCGTCAGTACGCTACAGTTCCCGAAATTCAGAGCAATATCTGATCCTCCAAGTCCCAAGATTTCAAGATAAATAATGATATGGAGTAGCCTCTGCCGGAGTAAAACTAAAAACGTTGGCGCGTCTCGAACCCCTATCGTTCCAATGAAAACAGCGCGCTCTGCCATTGCGCCACGAGTGCAAAGTACCCTTTCGGCCCGGGCCAGTTTGGCCCGTGCACCACACTTGTATCTCTGAGACACTGATGTCATCACTCAGTTGCTATTTTAGCTTGCCCGTAGGCTTGCTCATCGTTAGATAATTTTGGGATTTCTTATTTTCCCACACTGTACGGCGCTTTTTCTGACTTTCGAAGCAAAGAGTCTAGGTTGACCCGCTTCTTCTCTGTGTTTGACATCCACTTTCTAGGTAGCAATTAGTGGGCACCCCTTCCAGTCGTATTGTAGCTACCCCCGGTCACGCAAACTTTCTCATGGGGCAAAATACAATGTCAATGTTGATATGATAGCCTTTGCAGAAGTTCATGTTTGAGTCCCTGCGAAAAGGATTTTGCCAACGGAAAGGAGCTGCTTTGCAACTACACTGATCATATCGTTAGACAGTCTCAAAATCAGGAATCTGGACCTTACACATCCTTCGGCAACGATTGTGAATACGACGTCCGTAGCTGGCTCGAAAGATCTATGGACGCATATTATCGTCCCCTGAAAAGTAGTAATCAGTGTTAAGTTTAACTTGCCCCTTCCCACATCCTGTGAGAATGTTTTCCTTCCCCCTCTAACAACTTTCATGAACGATAAAATTCTTCAACACTATCTTATATTTCTGGTGCTCTTGATGTACTTACTTTTTCTATAAATTCTTCCATGATTAGGTAGCTTCTCTCCCTAGAGTCTTCCGTTTCCAGGGGCACTGCCTTCTGGAGTCACGCGAAACTTTTTAATTGGTCTGAAAAAGTGTTGTTGTCCGACAGTAGGATAAAATTACTCCGCCCCTTCCAGTGCACTGCGCGTCTGTGGAGAGTGAGGACCAAAGATACTTCTCTGCTTAATCGCCCGTTTCGGGAAATATTGCTCAGCAAGCTGACATCAGTCGTTTTGAAGATTAACCTTCAAATCCACCACCTGTTTTTGGTGTTCGGGATCCCGGGGACCGGAAACGGCTCAGTTTGCGTATAATCCCCTTGTTCTAATGGCAGCAGCACGAACTTATCCTAAGACTGTCTCCAAAAGCAGCTCCCTTATCTGTACAGCATCATAGGTAGCAGATTTAATCCCTCCTTTACCACCGAAAAACGGATCTCCGTGGTAGATGGCTTGAAAATAATGACACGCCTTCGTATTAGATTCACTAAATAGACGGAAATTGCACTGTCTCATTCACAAACCGTCCGCACACACCACTCTCTGTATTTTTTCATCTCATTGATTCTCACATGCTATTCTACACAAGTCTCGAAATCATTTGCGTCAGGACTATCGCCAACCCTCTCAACCTACAGTAAATAGGCAGTATTTTCTAACGTCTGATACACATTTCATTTCGAATATAAGGGAAAAGTCTTTTTTCCAAATGGGCTGCTGTCTAAAATTTCTACTATCAATAGGCGATTCCACACAGCAAAAAATTGGTTTACTTAGTAGATAATCCTTACTTGAAACAATTGTTGTATGCTAGCCGCCGATGTTTCCGTTGTCCAGAGCGCTATCCTGTGATAATAGCTCACTACGGCCGTTTGGAGGTTCTAAAGTGTGGAGCGCATCACAAAACAGTTTTGAATACCAATTAAGCAGATTTTCGCACGATACTATTAGGGTACTGTCTGGGAAGGGCACTTGACGTCATCCATTCTTCCTTGCAGCCTGCCAAACGCTCCTTGGAACTTTTTATCGCAGAACTACTGTTGCTTGTTAGTTTCCTGGACCGGAATGCGATAATACGTTTTCCGGCAGTAGTTCTGTTCAAAATCCTAAAATCGTGAATTTCCTTTCCGTCAGATTTTTGTCGCTTAAGCTGGAAGTTACCGTTGGCTAACCCCGCCCTAGTTTGTGTGTCAGATCACTTTTGTCCAGCTCCTCTCGGCAGATAATACCTATTTACTTGAAAGCCAGCATAATTGCTTCTTTTCTGATTATCCCCCTTGTCTCTTTCGTATCATTTGATTCAACAAAGTTGCTGAGCTTGGTACTTTTTCGTCTTCATCATGCCACCTCCTGCGCCTCCATTGGGGCCTCATCCGACTGTCGAAGACGTCTGTAAGTTGACCGCATTGTTAGGAAACTATGAAAGCGATTCAGATAATTTGATGACTTTGCTTGGAATGCCTCCAATTATGCTTACCAGTGAGCAAGAAGTCGCTACGCAGATAAGAAGCCTTCAAGCCGCACTAGGACAGCCTGTGAACCCCCCTGCAAACTGTCGCGGCTCTCAAACAGCAAATATGCCTGTCACTGGTGCTCCTCCGTTACCTCAGTACCGTCTACCTCCCGGACCACCACCAGCTTCCATTTTCCCATCAGGATTTGGTATTCCTGCGCAGATGAATGTCCCTCCACCGGGACAGCAGCTCCGTCATCAACTTTTCGTGCCTCCTAATGGTGAGTTTAAAGACAGAGTGCTGTGTTTAACCTTAACCGCATCATCATGCGTTTTGCCCAGGGCACCGCCTGATACCGGGCAAAAATCAGAGATAATTGGCTAATCTTGCTGTAAATAGGAGGTTACCTAGGACGTTCTTTGTCTAAGAGGAATCACTGCCTTTAAGCATTCGATTTAGCATGAAATGATGGCTTTGGGCAAATTTGCAACTGGAAGTTTAGAAATCCATCCCAATGGCCATCCGGGACGTCAACGTCTGCCGCCCTTTCCACCGCCAGGACATCCGAGAAATCACCAGCGTCCCCCAAACCAGCAGCGAGCAATCCATCCACTGGAAACATATCCACCCTATGTTGTTACATATACTACTCCGTTGGGCACTTCGAGAATCGAAATTCCGGCCTCGTATCGTCTGACTCCATTTCTGGGTAAAAACTTCGCTACATTCGGCTGGTAGTGGCCTGTATTTTGGTCTATGTTAAGGAGAGCCGAGCCCAAATTGTGACCGAGTTTTTAAAGAGCAACACTTAGCAACACAGTTTCTATTTCGAAGGACAAGCCGCATCTTTTGAGTAAGACATAGAAAAAAAGCGAGAAATTTCATACCAACAGTTTTCAATATGTTCACAAGTAAAGGTTCAGCTCCGTCGTCTCAAATCAGTCGTCTGATTTTACGTAATGTCATAGAACACCAAAAGCAGACAAATCCACTGAGCTATCATCGTGTCGATATTCCCAACCTTGGTAGGCGATTCATTGGCAGGTCAACGGTTTTTAGAAGGAGGACTGATTTACTTCCACCCAGAAACCATTTTCAGCATGCTGAATACAACTGTGAATGAGGTTGTGGTGCTTTCGTACGAACAACTTGTCATTTTCAGATCGAGGCTATGTACCGCGGCTGGCTCACCGCGAATCCGCCTGATGCTTTGGCCAGCTTTCAGAGTGTCCGACAAAACTTTAATCAAATCGAAACTGAGGCTCTGACCTATCATAGTAAAGTCGATGAACTTCTTCATCGAAGAGCGCAACAGCAACCGGACAGCGATACGACTCCTCCCATGTTCCAGACAACTCCGGACATAAAACCACTGGAAGAATTGCCCCAAATGAGTACAGTAGAGGTTGGCGGTAGCTCTCCTGCGAATGCTGAAAACGGAGGTGAGATGACTGTGATTCCCATGTATTAGGTTTAAGTGAATGGTTTCACTAATTCACAGATGGATATAATTCGAGACCTCTCAGGAAACACCGTCACAACTGCAAGGATACAGCCGACTGCAGAGAAGAGAACTGCTCCGGAAGTCCCCGATGCTGAACAGGAGGATAAAATCAGTAAGTACTTAGATATGTCTTCTAAAAGTTCGTTTCAGAACGTGCTCGACTCGAAGCGGACTTTCAGATCCAACTTATGGAATCTTTCTTTGCAGCGGAACGTCTTAGGGCCGCCCAGCCATCCACTTCTCAGACTGAACCGTCAAACCATCATCTATCTCTTCTGGAAAGTAGGGGAGACCCTGTGAAAACTAAATTTTTAGTGATCACCGGAGCTGGACAAGTTGGTGCCACTGCTTCTCACATCACTTTGTGTAGAAAGACTGCAATGCAGACCGCACTTTCTTCTTCGGATGCCAACTCCGACTCTTTACAAGCCTCCACTTCAAGCAAGAGCTCGCAGAAGTGTATGTCCAACTCCGCAAGGACGCTTCGAACGTTTTTAGCTGGCCGGAAGGAGAGAAAGCAAAAGGCGGTAAACAACGGCAGTATTTCTGACGTAGTGACTCAGCAGTTCTCTGCTTCAGCAGCAGCTCCGACCTCGGACTCTCAGCTTTCTGTTGCAACTGTTCCCACTACTACCAGCTCCCCCAACGATATTTCTACTGAGGTGGTAGACCAAGGTAGTCACTGATCTTTTATTCAACAAATGTTTGACCGGTAAGCAGCTGCTTCTCGTACCCACACTTAGCTTAGCAGTAAAAACAAACTTAGATTAGCAGAAAGATGCAATCACTCCTTACTAATAGTTTCAGGTCGCGCCTGCCACCCTACTAACTCGTCCTCCAGTGGTCGTACATCAGCAGAAGTCACTGCCACTGAAGCTCTTATTAATATGATGCAAAATACTCCCCCCTCAAGTCTCCCACCTATTTCAACTCTTTTACCATCTTCCAACTGTGGCTTCTTCTTGCCCCTCTTCAGAATCGAAGCTACAACAGCCGTAAGGTTCTTGTTTGCCTGTGAAGATAATGAAATTTAGGCTGGTTCTTCCTCTTCTCAGACGTACTTTACTCTCTCTCCGACCCAGCCTCTTCAAAATATTTTGATTGGTCACATGCATTTCTTCATACTTCATAATTTCAGGGTATCAAGCGAGCTAGAGGATCTGATGCCTACGAAGACAACTCGCCTCCCCCTTCAAAGTAGTGTCCTTTTCCTAAATATCTCTCTCTCTGGAAATTCCATAAATTCTAACCGTATTGTTGTTATTCTGTGTATTAATTACTCGTATTCGGTAATATAGTTTTCTTTTAGTCTAACCAAACGACCGTCACTCTCCTCTTCCTAATAATCTCTTCCTCTATTGCTCATGTATTTTTGGACATCTGTAGATCTATAGTCTTCATTTTATTCGTATTGTCGTCTTTTGTGTCTCCATTATTCATATTTCATCATGTCTAGGGTTATATAGCGCATGCCAAATCTTCACCTTGTGTATTTTTCGGAAATTCAAAAAAAAGATACGCGAGTTCGCGTAACGTGAAGCACTGAACATTAAGGATTGGCAAGTCCTTTGTAGTTTCTTACATTTTAACTGTATTGTCGTCATGTCTGCATTTTTAGGGCTAGTTTAATATTTGCTAATCGTATTTACTTTTTGCTTTTGAAGAAAATTCCGCAGTTTGACATGTGTATTCACTTTGAGATCCAAAGGAAAGATGGCTAAAGTTCTAGTCTTCGTAGAAGAACTGGTGGTACATAACTCCGCAACAGAAAGCAATGATCAGAAGGAGAAAAATGACGAGAACAGCTCTGCAGAAGTAGTCCTGAAATTGTTAGTTCTGATTGTGGAATAGCATAAAAGTATTATCGAGAACTAATTTCTTTTCAGCACATTTCCCTTAAAATTCCAATGGTTTCAAAAAGCTCTTCAACTCAAAGTTGTTACTTGCAGATTTTCATTCCACTCGGTCACACGTTTTCCTTGCAATGAAACAACCTACCCTTGCACGCAGCTTATCAGAAGAAGACTCTTCGGATCGATGGCTCAGATATTCGTCCAGTTCTGGAGAGGAACAAACTTTAGGCACTCGAGTGAAGTCTCTCTATAACAAGGAAATCAGTCAAACAGCAGATTGGGATACTTACCCGGATACGGTCCAACGTGCCCACAGAGTTGGTCAGACGATTTTCGGGGAGATAAAAGTGACATATCTGAAGAAGCTAATCATCGCCAAAATTATCCAACCTCGATAGGTTTTTTGTTTTCACTCAACTCGAGAGGTGGTTCGCTGTCGGAGGAGGTTGCTACAGATGGCAGTAATTTCTCGTACTCTTCGGCAAGACGGTCAAGATCAGTAGTGGTGACGCCGAGAAAACAGTAGCTGCCATTGCTAGTGTTCTCAACAACAGTGGACTTTGACATGTCCGAGTCGTTGTCAGCCTGGAAAATAAGAACAAAATTTGATAGTAGGAGGCTTACAACAGAAACGTCTTGGATTTCGTTCAAAGGGAACAGAAAAGAGCTAGTGGAGGCGTCACTTCCTTTCGGGAACACGATGAACTATAACTGAATCTAAAGACAAAAGTTCGAAATGCTACCTCCAAGGCGGGAGAAAACTTGACACGCTGAAAATCGTGTTCTTTGTGAGTCTCTGGCGCAAGAAGATGCTTGATTACTGCAGCCGACCCGCTCCTTTTTTTGGAACTGCAAGCACCCGATCGCGTCTCTTCGTCCTCGTCGGACGATGATTCAGCCTGAGAGAACGGATTTTACCAACCCCACACACTTACGGTCGCGTGTGAACACTTTGCCATAATCCGGAACGTATCATTTTCATGCCTTTCCAGCTGAATATGACGTGGAAATGGCGGCACCATAGAAATCTTCCGACGAATCCAGCCATCAGTAACTGGAGGCATATCGGCTAGCATTGTGAGCTGCAAACAGTCAAGTCTTATTGCTTCAAAACCAATACCTTGCATAGGGGCGATGATGTTTTTGCTCGGCCATGTGCAGGTATAGGAGATTCCGGAAACGAATTAACTGCTTCGAGATTCGAAGTAGTTGGCTGTGTGAGTTGTCCGGACCTTTCTCTTCGCCAATGTTTGATGCAGTTGCTGCAGGAGCAGCGAATGTCGTAGCTAGCATCCATTCTACCTAGGTAGGAGTGATTGAACAAATAAACAGACGAAGAACAAAAGGTAGGCCTAATAAGTGAGCAAACGAGAGAAGAGACACTGTTCAACAGCTTAAAAAAAATGTCTGCTTTCGAATGTGTTTATTCCTAGAACTTTCCAAAAAATTCAAAGTGGATCGCCAAAATATCTGGAAAAAGAGTCTGGGGCCAAAATAACGGCACAGAGAATTTGAGCAATTTGTTGTGCTAACTGTTTGTTGTTTTTCCTCCCTCTTCTTTGTGCAGTATTGTTTGCAGTCATCTGGCTTCGAGAAGGAAGGATGCGAAAAACAAGCGGGGAGGACGGAACACTCGCAACTAGTACAGGACTGTATCGATCACAGATGCTCGTCCCGCCTCAGTTAAGAAACCAACGAAACGGTTCTCAGCTTTTTGGGACAGGGTACAGTAGGTTTTGAGGGGGTTGGAGAGCTATTCTAGTGGCTATTTTGAAATCTAAAGAACGAACAACATACACTTCGATTCTTTTCCTTTCGTGACTGGGTAAGCAGCAATTGTTGCGGCGGTTATCTACGATCCACATCCTGGCTATGAATTTCCTTTTTGACACGACAATAACGATCTCTTCCGTTTGATTTCGGAACGAAGGACGCACAATCTCTTCTTCTCCAGCGGTAAATCTTCATCCTCTTTATCATTTTTCCATTTTTGGCATGGATGCAACAAGTTTCCATAACATATTGAAAGCGTTATAAGAGGAAGAGATTTAAAGAAAATTGTCAGAAGGCAAGGACACTACAAGTGGTTCCTCGTTCTCTTCCGAAGAAAAAGAACAACAAAAGGTGAGATTTGAAAAGTACCAAAAAATTTGATGAACTGACTCAGCAATTGCAATAATATTTTAAAAATGTGGCACATTAGAAGTGACTGCCTACGACGCTTGGTCGAATGCTACATGATGTTACATAAGTTTTTAGGTCGAATCCGAAAAACTGCAGACTGAAGGAACAACTCCCAAAAACCGAACGGTATGCTTGCAGCTTGTATAGTTTCTTCGCTTCTTAGAGTATTTGTAGTTGGCGCCGACAGGAAACCTGACCAAGTGACAAACTTCAAAACAATGGACTCGAATAAACTTTTCCAAAACTTTTTATCTCTAGAAAACTTAACAGCATAAAAACCTTTTTTATTAGGATTCTGGAACTTTGCGAACAAATATTAAAATAGATGGTAGTGCCTAATGTAGCAGACATCTTGTTTCTGAGACAAATGTGCAGTCATAGTGAAATTTCTCAGTACATGCGCTAACCGAATAGCCTGTACAAACTGTAGACAAGCTGCCTAAAAAAGGATTACAATGGTTTTCAGATTAGTCATAAAGAGAACCCAAAAGTTCTCGGGCAACAACGCCTAACGACGGAATCTTTATTAAAGTCATCCAGCGCTGGAGAAAGTGATACAGAAGCCTTCATCGTTGCATCGTTTAGAACGGCCTACGAGCCATGCAGAATCGGGAGCATTCACTCATCATACAGGCACGGATGAGCCTGAGCGTGGCCAAGGCTTCTGTCTCTCCTGCTTCACCGGGCATATGTCCAAGCTCGTGCGTTGCCGCCTAAACTGGATGTTTTGAGTTCCTCAGGCAACAGACCGAGGCAATTGTATACCAGCAGTCCTTCTTGCAGCACACACATGGCATTTCTTGATGCTCCGCTGCGTTGCATGAAACTACTTGTTCACCTGGAGCGCTTAAAACTGAAAGAGTCTTATTGTTTGGTTTCCGGTCTGTAATTAACCGACAGCCAGCAGAGTGGCGAAGAGAGCAACCTGGACTGCGGTGTTCATATTGTGTACCTAAAAGAATAAAAATGAACAAAGAAGAAAATGGAGAGTGTTTATGAGCTGCACATTACATATTCTTTTGAACGGGGAAGGTGTGTTGACTCAGTTCTGAGAAGCCTTGTCTCACGCCGAAATAGACTAGATCGTGTGAGAGGCGGGTCGTAGACAAGAAGGCAATTTTCGTGTCGGACTGTCCATAAAAATGCAGAGAGTAATCTTATTGAATCGTTGTCAATCAAGGGGGTAGGTGATGAGTAGTATAGTCACGCAAACGTCAGACACACGGATGAATGTTGATCCCTCTGCACTAAAAAGTTGGAAAGAGATGGCCGGCTAGCAGAATCGCCATGGTTTTTTGACCCCGAAAATTGAAAATCTCAGCAAAACAAAGTTGGCAACAAGGGGGCCCCCAGATTTATCGATTCCTATTACTACTTGTAGTAGCTGGAGTAGTAAACCTGACTCCAAATTGGCATCGTTCTGGGCTCCAGATTGAGGCATAGATGCGAAGCAAAACAGCGGGTGCAGAACAAGCTCGGTGAAGATCTCACTCTCTCCCGAATAAATAATTGGATGGTCGAGAGTGAAGGAGAAGTGCAAGAGATGAGATGATTGGTGCAAAAAGCGAGCTGGAGTGGAAAGGAGAGCTGCGCAATCAGTCACGGATCATGCTTGAAGACACTCAGTCACGATGACGATAGAATCCGCCAGAAAGAGGGCCCCAACATTGCCCTCGGGGTGGATCTGTCTAAGGACAAAGTAATTTCCCGAACGGGCGAATAATGTTGAAGGGCAAAGGAGCATGAAGACCAAACAAGAGTCTTCACATCTGTCAAAGACAGAAGACTATCGAGGAATTAAGTAAACACTAGCCATGGCTACGCAACATCGTAGCCCTTCTCATTACGACCTTAATTTGACGAGACCACTTAATTGCGAGGGGCCAAATTTTTGAATTTTGAACGGGATGGATCCATGTAAAAAGCACAAGGAGGAAACTGGGGATATATCAGGAAATGCCCCCGAGCTGTATCGGCTGTGCTTAATTGGATCTACGGAAAGTTAGTCCTTTATTGGTTGTGATTTGATTAGTTTATAGTGGACATTCCGGGAGAAGAGCCCGGCAGTGGACTAGCCAAAACAGACCATCTGGGTCGACAGCAGTCGCGAAAATTGCGCTTAAAATATCCGATCAGCCTCTTTTTTTCAGAGACCTACAATTATAATAGACGCTTAATTTGCATCCTTAAATGGGCGCGCAAAGTTCTAATGACATAATGAAAACGCCGCTACACGACTCTTTTGCAATATTCTGCAGGTGGTAAACATTTACTCTGAGAATTTTTGCCTGGAAATGGGTGTATGTTTACCAGCTGACAAATATGACATAGAAAATTACAAGCAACTTTAGAAAATAATTATACAGTTAGAAAGTCAAACCAATTCGAGCACTGCAGTTCTAAACCAATGTTTTAATACACACCAGACGTCTACGATGGCTAACCCAGGCTGCTCAGATTCACAGACAAGTCTGCGAACTGATGAGCTATTGTGGGCGAGGTGCGTACAGGGCCGGATGGATATGTACCAGCGATAGAGTGAGAGAGACTGCTTACTATACAAAGATTAGAATGAAATCGCATAGTTTGGATCAGAACTTTGTAAGAATGGAGCCCAGAGAGTAACAGCTCGATCATAAAACATCTGGAGGAATGTTTGAGTAACACTCTCTGTCTCTCTGTCTATCTCTCCCTACCTCTTTGTTCTCATACTGAAAGCGCCTGTCACACCGTTTTGTTATAAAATCATACGCTGTGAAAAGGAAGTAGTCATAACTGTCACATATTCTGCTTCCTCTTCATCTTTTCCCCTCGTTCCTCACTAAAGTCACTAAGTCTTGAGTGTTTCCATTTTTTAAAGTGCATCCTAACTGTTCTCTAGCTTGTGAATCGTTAAAGCCCATCTTTGATGTTTGTCGTTTCTTCAAGAGATCAATCAGCTTTACATGGCGTAGAATCGTATTTCGCGGAAAGTGACAGAGAATAAGTGTGACAGGAGGCGTTGAACCGCGGCTGGAAGACCCCAGGTGCACGCAGCTGTTTTAATTACGCCCTCAAGGCTGAAGAGGTGACCAAAAAAGGATTTAGCACACATTTGGCCAGTAATTGAACTCTCTGTTTCCTTATTTTATTCAATGACAATGGTTAAGCAGTGTCTAATTATTAAAAGTTATACAGAAATGCCAAGCTGGGACTATGTACAAAAACGGTTAAAAGGGCATCTAGTGTAGAAAAAATTAGAATCAAAATATGCGAGTACACAAAGCTGAGGGATGTAGATCAGTTGAATGTCAAGTGAGTTGAGGGTGGGGTATATTACGAGCTGACTCGGTCGAAAATGAAGGATCTCAGCGATGCGATTTCCTTTTCCAGACGAGCTGCTTCGACTCGCAGATAGGCATTCCTATCCGTCAACATTTTTCGTTCCTGCAAATTGTTCTTTGTTCTCTGTGGTGTGTTGTCTTATCACGAATTGTAATTCTTTCATAGTCATCAAAAAAAGAACCAAAAAAAGTACCTCAACTTCACCCTGCTTGCTCGCCTTCATCTTCTCACGGTATCGCTGGGCAGCAGCACGGTTCTGTTCCTTTTTCCTCTCGGATATCTCTTCTTCGGTCATGTTGACTAGAGAAACTCCTGGTGTACGCTTCTGCTTAATTGTCTCGTCCTAAAAATTGACTAAGAGACACAAGAGGAATTACTTACAGTTCCACTCAACTTTCTCTTGGGTGCCTTCTTGACAGCTTCTTCGATAGGCTGCAGAACGACCATGTACTCTTTTCCGTCGTCTCCGACGAATTTGACGGGCTGTTCGGCGCTGAGCGTCAACGTCGGAACCATAGACGGACTCAGCGATGAACTGACGGAGCTCGCTGGAGAGAAGGTCTGCTCCTGACGGATCTCCGTCTTGACAGATTCAATGATCTCATCGAGGAAGGGACACGAGTCCAAAACGGCTGTAATATTTTCATGTACGGAAGCTATGAAAATCTTACCAGATTGACTGTAGCTGGTGAAGACGTCCTGTTCGAACTCCTCATAGTTCTCATCAGTGAGGAACTCGCAAAAGTTTGATTCTCTAGAATCATGACTATATCTAGTTTATAGAGAGCGCTTACATTTCTTGAACACTAGATGAAACCTGGGCTGGTGATATAAAATAATGTTGGCTTGGGGACGACGCTTGGACTTGGCAGTTGGCTGGCGATTCAGCACTGTACAAACTGCTGCTTGGCGACAACGACGTAGGAACTAGATCCGGGGCCACCATGCGAGGTAGGGTGAGAGTCTCCTCCGATAATATGCCCTCCGGCAATACCAAACTCCCACATACTTTCGATGTCCTACAATAGGGAGGTTCTTGTCAGAATCGATGAAAATTCTTACGTCGAGGGAACAGCACATGGAGTCGTGAACGAGCTCAGTGGAGCAAGCAGAGGTGGTGGCGGTGGCTTGGGCCCGCTTAAAAACACACTTGAAGTCGGGATCAAAAGTCGTGGAGTTTGGATTAACCCAAGCGGTGCTGGCGGTTCCACAGCGAACTCTCTGAGTGCGAGGCTAAAACAGGATCCTGCTCAAAAGCATGTAAAATACTTACGGCAACGTTGCCACAAGTTTCCTCCTGAGTTCCCGTGCCAGTCCAAACTCCCCACATGATTTCTTGCTCGTTGTTCAGAGGGCTGAATGAGGGCGCAAACGGAGACGTAAACTCGCTTTCTTGTGGTTGGAACATTCTAAAAGTAGTAGTAAGAAATGGGAATCATATTAAGACACACTTTTTTCCGATGAAGGGGCGTTAAGAGCTTGGGAGCGCTAGAAGATTGTGAGCAGTAAGAGCTGAATAAGTTTGAGTTTCCTGAAAAAGATAGATCTGAAAAAGAAAAACAGTTAAAGAAAGAGACTAAACGGCGTGCTGAGTCACAAGGAGCGATCAATAGAGACGGCCAGGTGACTGGTAGCCTTTCTGTGGTCCTCGTACATCAAAAAACGAATAAGCAAGAGCGAAAGGTCAAATTGATGAGCCGAAGCGACGCGCCAATGGCTGCTCCGAGTACAACCGTCACTTGGGAAAGATTGCGAAACAGCCGACGCCGCGTTGTTGTGTATGGAGCGGTCGGACGCGGCCAGCAGCCCGAAAGTGATGCAATAGTGGACCCGTCCGTCGCCTATCTTTATGGAGGCGGTACACCACGAGCAGGGCACGTGCGCTCAAGTACAGCAGTTTACATCTGATGCATTGATTCCTGCTAGATGATACATGTTCACAAAACAGTCCTTTGCAGAAAAACGATGACTGTGATATATAAACTCCAGTTATTTCTATGTTTGCCCGAAATAAACGAATGCCTAAAAACGATTTGAAAACTTTTAACCTCTGACTATTTTAAAAAAAAAAGGTTGCTGAACAGAAATAACATATTGTCTGGAGCAAACTTGTGTAAAAAAGAGACGCAAAAAGGTACCTCATATCTTGCGCAAATGCGCTAAAAACCTATTTTCGAACAGTCTGCATAGGGCTCTCAGTAGTTTGTGTTCCATTTCAAGCGTATCGTCTTCTAAAGGACTATAAACACCGGTCGGAGCGACTGAAGAAGGAGAACGACAATTTATAGGGCTTTCTGATTGATCAATGTACATAAAGTCGGCCCGTTATCGTTGGAAGGAGACTACTAAAACGGTACAATCCTTCAAAGAACGTGCATGGTCTGATTTAAACTGTTTCCGACCGAGACACTGAAAAAAGGAAAAGCGGGAACATCTGTGCCCTTTTGGCTACGATTTCGACTGAGTGAAATGTCTCTGTAAAAAGCATTTTTATCTTATCGCAGAAAGGTCAGAGTACTCATGTTAATGCTAAAATAATCATGCCTCGATATGCTCAATGTGTAAAGTGTTCTGACCATAGTACTTCCAATAAGATTTGCATATAATTTGTATGAAAACGACAACTTAGGTCGAGTGATCTCCGTAAACATCGAATTTAGCCTGCAGTGCCTCCAGAGAGACAGGAAGCAAGAGAAACAGAGAGACAGAGAACCTCGGGCTTCTAGACTACGCTACGCAAAGTTGTTCTGATTTGCATAAAGATGCGCCCCCAGGCGAGCCCGGCTACAGTTAAAAAGCTGATTTGATAAGTTCATTTTAACTGAGGTCCTTTTCCAAATATGGCAATTGACAAAATAACTGGTTGAGATCAAAGGGGAATGCGGCGAAGTAGATGGGAATAGAATCTAAACTGTTGTCACTAACGACCCGTCGGTTGAATAATATGGGACGTCAATGGACCGCGATTGCGAAGAATTCGTACTACTGTTGAGCAACTGACTGTACTCTAACAGTCGAGGGTCAAGTGAGATCTGAAATAAATTGAATTTCAATTTTTGGAAAATTTAAAACCTTTCTATCTTGAACAAACTTCGACGAGTCGAAAAACCTTGGATCAATGGACGAGGCCTTGTGTATATAGGGGTCATCTCGTCTTCCAAAGATGCGACACTGGAAAAAAATAGTTTCCACGTACCTTCTGTGGTCAACATTCATTTTTGTAGGGTTTTTGAGCTAAGTGAGGAAATGCAATCGTATGTAGGAATTTTTATAGCCCAAAAGTTCTGTTATTGGTAAGGAGCGCTGTTACGGCTCGCGCGACCCGGGTTCCATCCCTACGGGCGACAAACTCTTTTAAACAAGCTGTTTAGACCAAAAACAAAGACGTGGTAAAGGATCCTAAGATTAAAAGTGAACAGGTTTACAAAATCCTTAACTTTCAAATAGGCGATCCTTGTAACATATGAAAGACGGTGCTTACTCTTGTGACATCGCAGCAGCAGACACAAATACATGTCAATAACGACAAAATTGTGAATATGAGGAAGACGACGAGCCCGATAGGATACTGACAGTTGCAGCCAAGTGACGGATCGGCTTGCGGCAACTCGGAAACCATTGAGCTCACCTCGGAGCTGAAAAATTAGATATTGACAGGATGACAAAAGCTCAATATGAAAAACAATCGAATGATTACTAGCAGAAGTTCACTTTTTGAAAGCGTTCCACATTCTCACGTGGATAGAGAAAGAGGCGGCAAATTAAACTCACTTCGCACTCTGCAAAGAGTGGACAGCTGATTTGTGTGAGGATTTACGTAACGGTTTTTACTGTGACTGCGCCGGACAGTAGCAAACAACTCTGTTCTTTTTTTGAAGCAGTTAGGGCATCAAACCAGCTTTGTTCACGTTTTGGAAAATTCAGAAACGCAAAACAAGAAAAAGGTGTTTGCACAGAACAATTACTAATTAGTATTAATAGAAAAGTCGAGTGACTTCAACTGGCAAATAAATGAGACAGGCGGATTATGTGTTCAATGGAGATCTGAGCTGCGAAGTCAAACAGTGCGGGGTCGCGTCACATGAACCGGGATCGCTCACTGAGAAATCTTGAGTATTAGAGCAAGTCTGAAGTGTAGCTAGAAGTAGAAGTTTGTCTGACCGCATAAACATTTGTCCTAAAAGACGTCAGTAAAAATTTCCTACCCGGATTAAGGGTCCTTAAGAATATAAACGTGCCCTCGACCCAGTTTTTATAATATACACGGGCAAAACATCCCAAAACACAACTCAGAATATGAGATGTCTTAAAACAATAGATAACAGAAGTCAGTAAATCCTTTTGTCTTTTTCCACATCGTCTGCGCCACCTCCCACCTTTGTTCCGTGACGTGCAAAGAGAACTTTTCAATTCCTTATTCTTCTACTGATGTTCGCTGTGCACAACACATTTGTCAAAAAGTAGTATGAGCCAGACGGTTGAAAAAGCTGCCCTTCATCCATCGCCGTCAGTTCTAATAATTACCGGACGAGGGAATCTCACCCTCGCCAATTATAAGTCATCTCGTATTTAAGTATCTGAGCCCTCCGTCCCAGTAATGAAACACGTGGCTGCTGCTAAATCTGTGAGTTTTTCAACCACACCATTCTTCATTTGAATGGCCTTATGGAGGAGGTGGCAAAATGTTAGACTCTGCAAATGAGCCATCTTTTTCTGTGTAGCCTCGGCCCGGCCAAAGCGAAAAACTTTCAAGCTGCGCTAAAATCTCGAGCGTTTGAACGAGAAGCAACGGCCCTACCACTGCGCCTCGATAGTAAGTCTGAGTTAGGTTGGCCCGTTCTGTCTCTCTCTCTCTCTCTCTCTCTCTCTCTCTCTCTATCTGTCTCTGTCTTCCCATCTCTCGGCCCTCTTGTAGATTTCTAAAGCATGTTTACCTTGTACCTTTAACTTTGATACTTCCACACAAGCCTAAAACATTGTTTATGCTTCTAAACCTGACATGTTTCATGGTCCATGGCACCGAATAGTTGAGCTATGCGGATCCTTTATGCTTTCGACATTTGGCAATGAGCTCACAAACTAATTGCATCCACATTCTTATCTTCAACGAACTTTTTAACACTTTAACCTGACGGTCCAAAAACTTTATGTATAGGTAAAATAATAGACTCCTACGATAAATTATAAAGCGGAAACACCTCAAGCTGAAGAGCGAAGTCAAACAGCTATCGCCACCCGACACAAAGCAAAGGTATCTGTAGCGACACTTCAGTCCTGACAATTACACGCGCGGTCATTTGATCCTTCATCTTTGATTGTCAGGATATCCTGTTTGTATAAACTTGAATTTTCTTAATTACTCTCCCTTCTGATTATATTCGCTTTCAGCGATGACTAGAACACTACTCTGCCTCTTTCTGGCAACATTAGTTTTTTGTAGACGGCCAGCTTTTTCTTCTCTTTCAAAGGTAAACTGAGCTGAAAAGTACAAGTTTTAGACATTTCAGACAGCCTTTTCGGATGATATCGACGAAGTTCTAAGCAATTTTGAACACGAGAAAAGCACAATAACTCCTTCGATTACTACAACGACAGCAGCAGTGTGAGTGTTGAACAAAGAATCTTTTATGTTCCTGGAATGAAAATCTCAGATACTTGGGGAATAATTTACAGCAAGCAGATCCGGCTCTCGCATTGATGATGATCCTTTGACGGTGCCATAAAATTGTCATGCTTGAGAGTAGTCTGAGCGTGGCTAAACTGGTAAAACTACCACCGGAGTCAAAGACTGACGCCTTGCAGAATGCATAATGCCGTTCTTCTATGATTGCATTTAGGCGCTGCCCAAAAGTACTCAAAAGCGGATTTTCCCACCAGAGGCACCACAACACAATACTCATCCCCCAATAGATAGTTTTATTTGCTACTCTTTTGCATTTTACACTAGTTTCCATTACTGCCTGTGTGTTAAAACAAGCCTATATTTTTTTAAATCTTTGAACGTTCCATGTCAGTAGGGTTAAATCAAATTCCGTGGGAGGGTAGACTATTTTTGAGCCCATCCAGAATATTCAATTTTGTGAAGTTTGACTAAAGGTGAACGAACGAATCGGAACATTTTGCATTTCAATTGGCTCTGCGAGAAAATACGCGTCATTTTGCTTTAGATTTAGACAAAAATCTTTAAATCTTTTGCTAGATTTGAAAATATATCTTTCTTACCTCTTTGCGTTTTCATTACTCGAGAAAAGGAGAGTTTTATGACCAACAACTCTTCATTTATGAAGCCATTTATTTCTTGAGCTCAATTGAATGGAGAAGCTCTTTCTTGTCTGTTTATGTCCCTTCTTTGACCGGCACTCAACCCGCGCACATAACCACTTCCCTTTCCGTCATCCATGTTGCAAAAAGGTTACTCTCTTTGACGGGAAACAATGACATGATCCCAATTTCTCCCGTCAGTCTAGCCAAAGCTGCTGGCGGCGCCCCTTCACCCTCTTTTTCTTGGTGGGCGGGCTTCCCACTGCGCGAGATCCTCTAGTAGCGTATTTCTTTGCCCTAGGATGAATTACAGATTGAGCTTGTTTTCGCCTTGAGCTCTTTCCTTTTCCCTCGTCTCTGATACTGTTAACCTTTTGATGCCAGATTTACCTCCGCAGAGAGTAACTGGCTGTTGCGGTAGGTGTATGCGGCTTACTCTATTTCTACTATTGCTTTTGGTATACTGTACTAAACCGAGGTTAGTTTTACGGAACGAAAATTTACACAAGTAGTGAAAGTGAGGACAGAGAGACAGGAAGAGAGAGAGAAAGAGAGAGAGAGAGAGAGAGAGAGAGAGAGAGAGATGCGACGAATGAGATACATAAGGAAAGAGCGTTTCCCCATTGGTCAGTAGCCTAATATCCGGCTAATTCATGAGAAATAACATCGAAACCCGCGGTGAACTTTTGGTGTCGAGTAGAGAACCTAAAGCAATTATGAGTTGTGAATAAGGTGACAAACGTTTTTCAGCGAAGCAGACGCACTTTCGGATACTGAGATCATAAAGCGACTACTAGGAAAAGGCTACGACTGGAGAGTTCGTCCTCCGGGAATTGACCTCAAGAGGAACGGTAATTTGAAAGAGTTCATATCCAAAAGTTGCATTTTTAGGAACTCACGGTCCTGTAATCGTACGGGTCAATATGCTCATCCGAAGGCAAGTTTTTACCTTGTCTACTAATGACGTAGTAGTACATATAACTACGGATCATTCTAATTGGGCTCGTTTGTAGAAATCTTAGCACCGTAGTCAAGCGATAATAGGTCTCATAAAGGACTTATTTCGTGAGGCGATGCCCGTCTAAAGATCATTTTTAGTATTTCTAAAATCGATGATGTCAACATGGAATATAGTGTGCAGATGACCTTTCGGGAAAGCTGGGTAGATGGTCGTCTGGCTTATGGTTATCCAGGAGACGAGACTCCAAACTTTATCATATTGACATATGGACAACAAATTTGGATGCCTGACAGTTTCTTCCAGGTTTGAGTATCTTTCACACCTCGAAATCTCTATCCAGAATGAGAAACAAGCAAATAAGCATATGATCGACAAACCGAACATTCTCATTAGGATCTACAAGAATGGAGCGATTCTGTACTCTGTTAGAATATCACTGGTTCTTTCTTGTCCCATGCATTTACAGGCAAGAAAGTTTTATTTAAGATTTTACATACTTTGCGCCAAACTTTCTCGGACCCAGAGCCGAGTATTGGGTTACAATCTGAAGACGTGGGAATTATTCACAAGTAGCTCGTCACGCACATACACACAATACGTCGTGTAGTAAGAATAACCATTACAGTACTACCCGATGGATGTGCAAACCTGTCTGATTGACCTTGCTTCCTACGCGTATACCGATAGCGATATAGGTAACTGGGTACTTGTCCAAAAGAATCCATTCCTCGCAGAATACCGCTGGCAGGAAACTGATCCCATTCAGCTGAAAGATGGGCTGCATTCCTCGCTACCTTCCTTCCAGCTAAACAACGTTTGCATATGTTAGCTGTCCCAGAAAAACAACGTTTTAGGTGACCACTGGATACTGCACCAGTCGGACAAACACTGGAACCTACTCTTGTCTGAGAACTGTTCTTGAGCTGAAAAGGCAGTTCAGTTACTATCTCCTACAGCTTTACATTCCTTCAACTATGCTGGTTATTGTCTCATGGTTTGTGATCCACACTCTCGCCAAAAATTTGAAACTAGGGTATCGTTCTGGCTGGATAGAACAGCCGTACCGGCTCGGGTCACGCTGGGAGTGACCACGTTGCTCACAATGACAACTCAAGCTTCCGGAATCAACGCCAAACTACCTCCTGTCTCGTATACCAAAGCCATAGATGTTTGGATTGGCGCCTGCTTGACTTTCATTTTTGGTGCTCTGCTAGAATTCGCTTGGGTAACGTACATATCTACACGATCCTACTACAAATGTGAGATTGGCCTAAAAGCGGCGCAAAACGATTCTTTAGGGAGAGTTGGAAAGGCGTCGCGGGCCGAAAGAGGTTCTCTTCTCATCGAAAATGCTCACGCGACATTGACCACCGGCCGGGCGGTCAGTGTCTCTTTGTCCTCAATTTCACGCCTCAATTTTCAGGACAGCGTAAGTTTTCAAGACGACTACCGTCCGGCACCAAGCATAGCTGACAATCAGGTCTGGATCAGGCAGAATGACAATGGTGGCCCGGAAACGACTGAACTCTTAGTAATGGGTTCAAATCGTCTCAGCAAGTACAGTTCTCCGAAAAAAAATTAAAGAAACCTGATTCAGAACAAATAAGTACTGGAGACTTGTCCGCCGATGTAAATTGGTTCTATGGATCCAACGTCGTATGGAATACGCCGACAATGCGAAAAGAGCCGACCTGGTCTCGCGAGTCATGTTCCCTATCTTTTTTATATTTTTTAACTGTCTCTATTGGTTGAGCTACGCGGACTACAACAACAAACTCCCAAGCCTTCAATAAGCTCTCATCATGTGCTGCATATTTCCTCCTCTTCGGGTCTATCGCCATCTTATCGATCTCGCCGATGTAATAAAATACTTTATCGTATCCTCTCTGTACAGATCAGTTGTTCAAAAAATATAGAATTCCATTCGCTCAAAAGAAAAATACAAGTCGCACAACAAAATGGCACGGGTCAACAGGATTGTATGACAATAGTTGAGCAGACAGGCTCTTTCTCTTTCTAACAAGCTAGCGTCCCTGATGATGTTAAGAGCAGACAACTGTGTCATCTACTGTCAGTCAAATAAGAAAAAGATAGGAGATCATTGCATATATCCACCCATGTCGTAGCCGTAATGCACTTGCTGCATCTGGGGCATTGAGAACATTTCTGTTTCTGGGGTCATCATGGTCATGGGAACGTGAGCTGGCAGGACCTGAAACGTCGCTGTTTTGATACCATAAATAATGTACCATCTGTTCTTGTTGCTGATACCCAATAGCATGAGTCGAGTGAATTGGAGTCGACTGCATGCTATGAGCCAATGGCTGAGAATGGTGTTGTTGAACGGACAGATGAGCTGCGGCTACCACCTCATGAGAAATGTGCCTCTTCCCAGGTTTCCTCCCTCTGGTCGAGTTCATCCGATGCAGGTGTAATCGCTGGAGCATCTCCTCCCTACTCATTCCCAGGGAAGAGGCTCGCATGGACTCTAGCTTCCTGTCCCATTCTTTCAGATCTTTACAATCGTTGCTCTTGTGGCACGTGTTCAGATGACGTTTCATGTTCCCTTTGTAGATTGTAACAAAGTCACAGAGGCCGCAGATGTAAGCATCCTAAACATTTTGCTATCTTGAACTATGAGCTGACTCACATCAGGAGGTTCATCTCTTTTTGGGGCATTCGGGGGCGAGGGATCTGTTGGAAGGGTAACATTCAAGGGTATGTGCATTTGCTGAGAATGCTGCATACGATGTTCCTCCTGGTGAACTGGCTGATAGTTATGCTGTTGAGGGGGATGATTGTATAACATGGGATTAAAGGTCGAACCTAAAAATCTTGTTTGACTGGCTACACAGAGCCAAACTACTTGGCTCAAAGCCTTCTTGAAGAGCTGCAGGCTGAGAACGGACATCCTGTCTCCGTTTCCGTTTTCTTTCCCGCTCCTTGTCGGGCCGACTTCTTTTGTAGTTCACGTTTTTATCACACGTATTGATGTGTCGGCGAATATTCCCCTGAAGCTTAAATCTCGATCGTTAGTCTACCAGTTCACGTACCTTATAATGAGAGATGAACTTGTCACAGTGAGGGCAAATTGGTGACAGGCCATCTTGACCGTTTGTCATGGCAGAAACTGCTGCAGCAGTACGTAGATTTGTATCAGGCGTCGAGATTGGAATCCCGCCAGCCGCAACTTGATCTATATAGTTCCGACCTGTACGGGGATAAAACTTAGGTTAAGCCAACAGAAAAAAAGACGAAAGTTATGCCCTCTCCGGTTAGATACAACAAGCAAAATGTGTGGCTGTTACGACATGATGCTACTAACCTATTATTTCACGGCATTTTTCGTTTCTACCAATGTGACCGGTGAGGCTTCTTCTTGAAGGATACAAGCCTTTGCAAGCATGACACATCACGCGGCCTTCTCCTTCCTGAAAAAAAAACTAGGTAAAATGACAGTTTCGAGTTAAACAAAAAGCAAAGGTGAAGTAGACCAAACTATGCTCTCCCGCAGTACCATCTCAAACGATACTGGGCCATCAATTACCGTTCTAACAAAGAGTTAAGAATGATTGTAAGTCAGAATGAATGAAATTTCAAATAGAAACCATGACTAAATATAGATCCACGTTTGAAACTCACCTCCATATCAGAAGGGTTCACTTCTGAGCCACCTGGAGATCCATCGTTCTCTATTCCACTCTCACTACTGGTAATGGGACTTCTCCCAGGCACGTCGCTGCCACAGACGGATGAAGGACGCCGACTGCAACGAGAATGTGTGAATTAGTCGATGAACCTCCTACCTGGGTGTGACTATTCCGACGCCAGAATCTGGCGTGTGATGGGGATTCGAAGAGATTGTCACGGGAGCCGGTGACATTCCCGATATTCCCGAGTCTCCATTCTTTTGGGCGAAATACTGTAATTTATGATTATTTAAATCAGCGGCGGCCAGACTCACATGTTCTTTTTGTCGTGCCTCTTCTGCCGTTGTGGCACCCCGCTGTGCTGCCTGATGTCGTGCGGCAAGCTGCGCCTGTGCCATTTGCTCAGCATGATACACCGGGAAAGAGACATTGGCATCGTAATTCCCATAAATCGCGGGATGTTCCAGGTAGTTAGTACTTAAGAAAAACCGGATTTCCACATATTAGTCTTCCGTTTACCTTGTCGGAACCGCTTCAGCAGACTGCTCAAAAAATGGAGCGAAGTTGACTGCCTTCTGCTGCTCACACCAAGCCTCTTGGTAGGGCTGGTAACCATCCCCTAGCATGGCTACAGACGAACTAAAAAAACCTGTATTAAAGACGATACAAGGACCAAACCTGAACAGTTCCGAGGTCCCGCTAACAGTAGAGTTTGGCGGAAAAGCACCCCAGAAGGTGTCCATGGGGGACAGTCTGAAAAGATTCAATCAGAGAGGCACTTTCACGGCTTCGTAGAAAAGGAAAAAAGGAGTGTAATTGTAGTAGGCAAGATTGGAACATGAGCAAGAAAATGAGAACAGCCATAAATTTTCCACACTTTCACCCCGTAGGATAGGACTTTTTCTCTGACCGACCGAGATTTCGGGCTTTTGAATTGATTGTCTGGCGCTTACCTAACCAAAAAACAATGCTTTCTTAGACGTGTGTGATAAGGGGTTGACCAACATGTTGTCTGATCAGTTTAACATGTTGCGGAATGTGTCCTTTCGAGACTGAACCGGTTCCGTCTAACTTTTGATGTATCAAGTCAATCGGACCACCCAATTTCGTGGAGAAAAAGAACTAGGAAGATGGGCAGAAAAAGAAACAGAAAACGTATTTTACGTTAAGAAGTAGCAGAGAAGTTGTGGCGCGTCGAACTGTCAGCAACCGCCATCCATCTCGACGGCCACGAAATGATCGACACTTTCAAGGTTGATTGGACGCCGGGAATGCGCACTCTCCGGAAGCATTTACTGACCATTACTATGCCGGTTTAAGGTAGCTTAAACAGTGCTAGCACAGCCCACGGCACGAACAATCCACTGGCGTAATAAAACAGTTGCAACATGTACTCAAATGTCGAGTTTACGAGCGACCTCTACACTAAATGAGCCTTAACCGATACTTCTCGGTCAAGTGCAACAATATCAAGGCTATAAGGAGGTGCGGTCGGTCCACAAATTTCGAGATAGAGTATACGCTGACACGTGACAATCTGGTTTCCAGCCCTCATTGTAAAATGATAAGAAAATAGTGAAAGTAGTACAGTTGTTTGTTATTGTTTCTTGTGCAAAGGCACGACAGTTCGGAGCGTCAACTAGGAATTGCGCCGCGCACATGACGTTACTTTGTTTCTTTTCCCCCTCCTGTGTAAAGCTGTCTTTGTTCTTTCTCAAGTTAGACATAATGGCCAGGAAATAGATCATTAGATGGTACGCGATGTACCAGTCATGAAACTTAGGAGGAAGCCGTAGATTGACCAAAATAACGAATGCCCTTGTGGCAAACTGAGGAAAGGATATGATTTGTCGATGAGAGCACAGCGTTCATCATAAAGATCATTGGAAATCACCGACCACGGCTCTAATTGGCGGTAGGATAACGCAGACAAAATGTCTTAGCAAACACGTCAATTAGGGTATGGTTACGGTCAAAAAAGTTGCAAGTAGACGATTTGAGGAACAAAAGGGGTTTATGGAGGATCAATTTGTCTATAATGCCTGCGTGCTTGCGCGCTGAGCAAACTTCTGAGCTCGGCAACCGGTAGGCGCGGGAACGTGGCAGGAGTTAACTGTTTCAAAGTAGAGAACAAATTAAGGCGTTGATGCGTCAGGAATAATGTGTTCCAAAGTTAAAAGAAGACTCCACCTTTTTGACCAAAGTTAGTCATCGTTCTTGTGTAATGAACAGGCCTGGTTACCGCCCTACTTGCCCTTCATTTCCAGAGAAACAACTGAATGCGAGACTAAATATATGAGAATATGAGTCCCGGAAGATGTGAAAAATGTGGTTTGACATTGAAAAATAAGAGGCTGGGTGTGGCAGGGGAGGCTACTACCTACCCCCGGCTGGTTGGTCCCCTCTGCGGGTGGCCCGTAAAGGTGGGGGGCTGAGGTCAGATGGGGCGGACTGATTGCGCATATCAACTGCTATAGTTGAAGAGTAAACAACAATTATGTTAATTGGCAGCTCGGTGGAAAAACGGTCTCGAGGTTAAAGTCTCGGCTGTGGTAAATTGTTTGAGGAGGACTTGAGAGGACATCGATCTGCCCCCGACCTCTCGCAGCTTGACCGTCAAGGCAGTGGTTTTCGTGATAAGGATCTCGAGATTCCAGGTGTGAAATTGTGACATTTTGGACAAACTGTTTACGGCCATAGATGAGACAGGCTGATAGTAGAATAACATTACTAACGACGCAATACTGACTCTTACTTTCACGAGAAATACATGTTTCGACTGCTTTTTCAGTAGTCGCGCCGAGTAGGGGAGGGGATGATAAGGATGTGTCCATCATGCGCACTATGCTTTCAGCCTACGGTAGTGTTTACAGACATTTAGGCGAAGCATACAGTAGTCGACGTGGTGGCCTTGGTACGTTCAGCGGTCTATTATCATGGCCAACTAGCAGAAGTATTACACAGCGGCCCCGATTAGGCAGGGGGCACGTTGTGCGAAACTATCACTAAATTGATCAGCTTGACCCCTAAAATGCGAATCCCGGCCACGGCTACCTGCTACTAAGCTCGGTTGCCAGGCGCTAGGCGCTACTTCGCATGAAAATACTAGTTCGCAATACAATATGGGTGTTATATGGTTCTGCAGAGCTAGCTTAAACCGTTTGAACAGCTCAAGTTTGTCGAATGTGCTTGAAGGCATAAGATGGCTACTAGAGAGAAAACGTAACTGTAGGCCCTCCGCGCTGTGGGAAGCCTAAAGTAGACGACCTCACGGAAATCCGAATTCATCTGAACTGGGGTCAACTACTTGTCATGTGCTCCATATACATAAATCGACTGACTTGAACTGAATCAGAGCTGCTTTCACTGTTCGTATTTGCGGACTATTCCGAAAGCAATATGTTTCAGCATTCTGAGACCGTTATTCCTTACCTCCTCTATATAAGATGCTCATTTCGTATGCTCTTTTGAGACACATGTGCTGACATCCTCACACGGCGCTTCTCAAAGGTGCTATACAATGTCAAATTGAGCGTTTCCAGCATTGACAATAGGCCTTTCTAGCTTCATTTCTTTGTGAAATCAACCACCGTTTTTCCTCAGATACAGTCCAGAGAAGTAGTAGTTGAATTTATTCAAAATAATGCCTTCTAGTTACTATTATTCCGATACCAAGTTCAAATTTCGAGTCTTAATTACAGTCGGCAGTCTTCGCGCCGAGACCCAGGCTATGAGCCACAAGTGACTTATCAAATTCAATGGCTATTAGGCATACAAAACGTAACTATAGCTAAGACAAGTCTATAAACTGAAAAGGCCCTGAAGTAGTTGAGTTTTGAGCACCATGAAATTTTTTTAAAATGTAGCAGCCATTTACTTTTGTCATTACATTACAAAACAGTGGCAAAACTAGAGTTGTTGTGAGATTTCCGTTCAAACGATAGTTGAAATGTTAATATGCGGGCCTCTCCAAACAGTACTTCAAGGTAGACCTGAAATTCATGACATAAACAATACAGTTTGTAAAGACTCACTGAATGGGGTAAGGATTAGCCACAGCCTGCCACGATTCCTTATCTTCAAACTGCCAGTAACCCTGCTTGATGTCAGGAAGATCCGGTCGAGCTGCAGTCTCCATCAGACGTCTCTCGGCTTCTTCACTTTCCGGGTCAATATTGTACGAGGTCGTCGTTGTGGTCACGGTTCTCCTGGGTCGATTAGCTTGAAAATAAGAAGAGCTCTTACTTTGTGACCGGCATTTGTCCACGCTCATCCAAAAGATGAGCAGCCCAGCCGCAGTGGAACAGCAGAATTCCGACAATGATTAGGATGAGACCGAGAGGAATGAGGCCGGCAGCACTGAAACGGTACTCAAATCTGTCTCTTTATCTCTCCTTTGCTCCGTCTCTATGTCTTTTTGTTTCTCTGTCTCTCTATCTCATTAAACTGGGCATCTTTCGAAATGAAATGGAACCTAGTTTGCCTTTGCCTATGCCATTGTCCAACACCCACGAACATCAGTCTGACTGGCAACTGCTGCCTCAATATAAAACTCACATTCCGGAACACTCGACTGCAATACAAGTAAGAAGCATAGCCAAAAGGATCATGACACCGATGAAAAATAATGTAGCTCCCAGAATGAAGACGCACTTTCTGGAGAAAAGAGAAAAAGTTAAAAAATTTCTTTGTTTGCCTACTTTGCCGGCCAGACTCCCATATAGGCTGGAACACAGGGCATACAGAAGACTGGAAATGCTCTCCTGGCATACCAGGGGCGGTACTCGCCATCTGATGTGATCCAAACCATTTTGGGAAGTTTAGCCTGGAAATGAAGAGTGAGAATATGTCAAAAACTTAAAGAACACGCTCAAGAAAGGGGGAAAGTTATATTTGCGAACTGGAAGGAGAAAGCCATGTGCAGAAAGGCATCCGGCTGGCAGCGAGGGAGTTTCGCCCACACTCTTACAGCGCTGGAGGCGAGCAACAAGCAACGAATGGCAATACACAGCAGGTAGAAAGAGCAGAGGATGCCGAGAGAGAGGAACTCTCGTGTAGATCAATTCGGATCAGCTGGGAAAGTTTGCTAAAAAAAAAAATAAGGGCGCCATTCGTAAATGGGCGAGGCCCCAGCTGCAGTGTTTTGGTCCGATATGAATCATGAATTTTCGCAATCCAATCGATTTCTGAACATAGTTTTTGCAGTTTTTTGCAGTTTTTTGGTAGGACGGGGCTTGGGCTTTGGCTTCAGAAAGCTATAAATGAGCGGATTTCCAATGGTATTGGCACAAATGACGACATTCAGGATGCTCACCCATTCCTTCTCAAATCCCTCCCACTCAAAATAAATGTTGCTCATGCTCAGGAAGTAGTACGGAGTCCAGAAAGCAAGATAGGCGGTCAGGATCACGGTCATCTGGCGAGGGGTGTTCTTAAATATCCCATTTTAAGACGAGTTCAGCTTCTTACTCTCTTAGCGGCACGGAGACGGCTCACGGCAGCTCTGGGTCGTCCGGCAGGAGTCCGATGGATTTGGGTCTGAATGCTGGGCTCGACGCTGTTGTCGGTGAAGGTAGTCATCGTGACTGTCGACTCTTCAGTAGTAGCAGTGTTTTTTGAAATGCTTTTCTTTTGTGACAGCTTTTGTATTACTAGCCGGGGCAGCAGAAGATCCGAGACAGCAGCAGAGGCAGGCAGCATATCCATCTGTAAATTCAACTTTATAGTGTCCTGGCTCGCAGATACTTCAAAAATCTACTTAGGCTTGAACTCTATGACTAATGCAAAAAACCCACTCTTTTAAACGCGAGTCATGTGTCGCCTTTCAAATTTTGTGTGTTGGTGAAGCGTGCGCTTTTGGCTCGAACGAACCGGGGCACAGTGGTATAACTTTCTTTTTTGTCTTACCGGGACAGTTTGGAATAGCACACATTGATAAGAGAAGAAAAACAGAACATCTGATTAAAAAGAACGGGGCAAAACATACAAAAAAATCCGTTAGGCCTATCCGAGTCGGAACCAAGCGCTCCGAATCCGGATGCGCTGAAATTTAAGACACTTAATTATCGTCAGTTTCGGGGGTGAAGCCCTTTTTCGGCTTCACGATGTTTTGCAGAGATATGGAGCTTGGAAAAATTTTGCAAAATGCCGCTAAGCCGGAAAATGAAGCTTTAATTCCGAAATTGGGGTGCAGAATTTCAACCCGATCCGACTTTTTCGCATCTCTAAAGTCGGCCGACAGGCGGTTTCAAATGAGTGCTTACACAAAATCCTTATAAGGCATTGCGAGCTGGAAGACCTGCGGGATGCTGAACCAAAAGGCACATCCCAGCTGAGAGCGAGCATCACCTTGGTCCGAGGCGGGATGTGGACGTTCTTTACTAAAATGCGTCTTTACTAAATACCAGTTTTTGGTTTTACTCGATTTTTGCAGCAGTGATGACTCGTTCTATGGTGATGAGACCATGAAAGCGTTTAGGTAAAAGAAGTAGGTGGCAAAGAAGGCTGTCACTCCGGAAACACTCCGCCATACCATTGGTATAGAAGCTAAAAATAGGAAGTTTTCCACTTAGAAGGAATTTTCCATTGTAACTGAAGAATTTTAATGCTTCAGCCTGTTCACAAATTTTACCCTTGATCTGATCTACGACGGTTTCCCACCCAAAGTCCTCAAGTTTGAGGAGGTCCTAACGATGCATACCCGGGTTAATCTAGTGCGCAGCCAATACCCCTGCCCCATTTTAAAAATGCTCTCGTTTTCTGAACAGACTATAGCAGTACCAGGTTTTGCAACGGAATTTTGTAGATTCCCCATGATAAAGGATCTCAGCATTCGCATCTCATAGCATTTCGCTCAACGTTTAAGTCTTCAAAACGAACAGAGTCCAATAATTTGGTGTCTATGTGTGTTGGCATAATTATACCCGTAAAGCTTTTCTCGAATCTCGAATTTTCTTAGGCAAAAATTCAGCAATCCTAGGGGTCTGCAGACTGACCTTGTCTGCCGGCAGACCGATTGAACTTATCGCCATTTGTTGGATGGATTTTCGATACGATGATTGTTCAGCCCAATCAGGCGCTTGGCATCAAGTACTTAAAGGCCGTCCCGTGGTCTTCATTTTCAGTCTGACTTTAATTTTTTTGCTACTCTTATTTCTTGAAAAAATGACTCTTACTTTCAGATGCTTCAACAAGAGCCTGTTGACTTAACCACAGATGAAATGATCTGCCGAGAAGAATTGCTTGAGTTGTTCCCCATTGCCATAGACACATTTTTGGTAATCTGGGCATAAACATCGTAGAACACAGTTTCAGCTCATTGAAGCTATAACCTGCCATTTGGATGCGGCGACAATGTCAAGAGCCTTAATTGAATACCGTTTTGAAGTATACAGTCAGCTCGATCTGCTATCAACTGGGTGTATACCCTTAAAAGAAGATGTACTGATGCTGCGCCACCAAATACTAGTAGGGACAGCAATGAGGTCATACCCTAGTCTGTTTTCCAGAGCATATTTCTACCAGATGAACCACAGCAAAGAGAAACAGTTTTGAGAACAGTACAGGAAGTCGCTTCACGCCTGAAAATTCCAAGTTTCTGTCCCACTCCTTCAGAGCTTTATGATATCGACGAGACCATCGAGGTATGCGTAATGCAAGTCGACCGGTCTGTTTTCACGCGTAGCGATTCGAAAGTCCAAGTCTTTCTCATACTTTATCTATGTTTTTGACAAACATTTTCTGTTTCTGTCAACAAGGTTTCGAACCACCCTTTTAGAAGATATATAACGTTCGAAAGCCTCAAAAACTAGCTAGATTCTCTCCCGCACTATCCCGGTAACCAGATTTTCTGTTCACTATCGGTGGAAAAAGTAATATTTCAGATGCTCGACGACATTCGGGACATGCCGCATGTTCCCATACCATTGACAATGGAAGAAAATGTCATCTTTGGGTCGTGCATCCATCTCTTCATGAAAGGAACCATCACCTCCGAGAGTAATCCCTCGGAATTCAGGCAGATGTGTGAAGCTATTAACGTAACTCGTCAAACTTTCGAAAAGTTAGAAAATTTAGACGTGTTACAAGCTGTCAGAGATTTCCATGTGGTGGCTGCAAACAAAGATGCGGGTGTCGAAAATGATAGTGGAGACGTTTCTGCCCATCATGATAGCCCTGGTGGATGAATCGAAAATGTGGAAGACTCTCAATTGATTCTAATTTAGAGCAATAAACCGTTTTGCAAATTCCGTTCCCTCCCTCTGGTATTCACAATATTGAGAGTTAACACTGGATGATTAAGATTAAGATACCCATATGTACTGTTCATCAATTAGTACACGAACACTACTTCCACTGCGCGTAAATAAGTAAGATTGCAGTTACTATTTTTCGGCGCCGTTTTCATAGCTTCACAACCTTTTGCTCACTTTTATATGCGACTTTCCAGGGCAGGAAGATTTCCATAAAGCAGCTATGGAACCTTATGCACAAAAACTTCGAGCAGATGCGATGCCATTCCTACAAGGAGCTCTTCAAGGTGGTTAAAAAGCAGCTCCGTGAGGTGTTGCAGCAATCCGCAACAAGGAAGTTGTCAGTCTCTATAGAAGGACCTTCATTGAGTAGTTACACGAGTACAACAGACACAACCGTATGTTCATTCCCCGCCAGAAATCAGAAACTTTCTGTTAAATATCTGGACGAGTTCAAGGAGGTTCTCTCAAAAACCCGCTTTGGTGAACACCCCGATTTCGTGTCGATCTTCTTCTTCGTTCTCCGAATGCGAAAATTCAACTTTTTGTCAAAGAATCGTGTGTTCCCGGAGCATCCTATGGATAATACATTTTTTAGAATCACAACCCGATTCTTATGAGCAAGGAGGAAGAGTTCGCTCAAGCGGAATAATTTTTCTGCAAGATTCAGGTGAAGGAGCCTGTGGACCAGGAAACCAACACTGACGACTACGAAATGGCGCCAGGAACCAGTGCATCATTCGAGAGGCCAGTGCTTCTTTTCAAGAAGAACAAGTCTTCCCACCAGAAATCCGTGGCCTATATTATTTCTCAAAATTTTCCGGTTTTTTCAAAGCTTTACATGTATAGGTACTCAATATTGGTGATCTATCCTTTTTCATTTGTCTAAATGAAAATTTTGTTCGTGACTATCTTTTGGAAAACGCTCGACAATAAGCGCGCTAGGCGGTCAACCAACAAGCGATGACCCATGTTAAATGTTTTGAAGCTAAATAATTTGAAAGCGGTCTAGAAATCGGTTTTTAGTGGTAATTTCTTACAAACATGCCCCTCTCTGAGTAACACGAGCTTTTCCACAATACCCCGTTTTCAGACAGCTATGTTCGAAGCCTATTCAGTGAGCGATGTCGTTTTAAACCTTCCACAGGAGATTTCAAGTCTATGCTGTCGAAGTTTGCCCCTCTTAAAACCTTTACATTGCCATTTTTCAGAAACAACACAAAGTGTTCTGGCGGGAAGCAGGGATGGAACTCTTTTCGCTCACAAAATCGGTATTTTCGTGTTTTTTCATCAATTTCCCTGATTTACAGTCAACCGAGGGACGGGAGCGATCCCAAAGTATGCTTTCGAGTACATTGCCAAGAAGTTTGAGAGACATCCTGTGATGAATATGACCATCTGCGAGGAAAAAAACCTTATTTTGTGCACGTCACAAGGCCTGGTGAGCTTTCTCACTTTTTTGGTCGATTTTGGTGCTCTTGTTTCAGCTAACAGCCCACATTTTGAACGATCTCCAGCATCCTGTCATCAACATTTTGCACAATGTGAAGCCGATTCAGTCCTTTGCAACCTGGATTCGGGAGGATGACGATCATCTCTATATCGTAACTTCGTCTCGCAAGAAAATACAGCTTTTTCGGTGGATTGACAAAGAATTCCAGGAGCTGGCACTACATTGTGGCATCATTTTCCCTGAGACACCTCTGAACTTGACGTAAGTTTTTCCGCTTCTGAATACAATGTTAGAATTTAGAATGTGTAAGGATGCACTGATATTTTCCGTGAGAGACGAGTATTATGTGGCCCTGATACAGAAACCGAGGGATGACGATGAGGTAAGATCCAAACATACCATTTTACAGCTATGTTACAGATATGGGCCCTGGAACTACGAAAATTTGCTTCAACAGAGTTCTCGCCAGTCATTCTGTACCTCGAGGATCATAATTTGGTAATATTTCTGTCCAGACTTTAATTTTGGCCATTCTCAGATTGGAGTTTGCCGGAACGACATGCTGTGCTTCTTTTCACCAGAACGGGAGCTAGAGAAACGGTTTGAAAAGCCCGCTACTGACATACGTTACTCCGAGGCGCCGCTAGCATTGGGTGCTGGTAAATCCAATGCTTTTAATGTTCGATTTTCAGCCTATGACCCACCATACGTCGTTGCATTGCTGAGCAAGGGAAAGATTGAAATTCGATCTTTCAATCCTTCAATGTGCGTGCAAAACATTGTACTGAGCAAGGCGCAGTTTATTTGTAGTGGGAACAGGTATTTCTTGCTTAATTTGGTTAGGCTAAGTAACTTTAAGAGGTCAAATCTACGTGGGCTCGTCGACAGGGGTCAACAGGATCTGGGTTCTGGACTCGGCTCCAAATTTGAGGAAAAACGTGGCTACTTTGGTCAGCGAGAAATATTTTGACCTTGCAATACAAATTGCGGTAGGCTTTAGTTTTTTCCTTCTAGTAACGTCTTTTCAGGACCTCTCAAAAGTGTTCTCGGAGGAGAACAAGACTGAAATCAAGCGACAAGCAGCGGCTAACCTGTTCAATCAGCGAAAGTTTGAGGAGTCTTTTCAGCTACATATGCAAATCGGGAGCGGTTAGTTATTTTACAATACCCAGCCAATGAAAATACTTAGATGTGCTTCAAGTTATTCGTTTAATACCCGATCTTCTACCAAATATTGCCAAACCGTCCCAGACGAGTGGGGATCTGACTGCTAACGAGAAGAAGAGAGCTCTTCTAGCCATGGGAAACTACCTATCAGCGGTAAGAATTTTGACTTTTTGCCACTTTTTTGGTGTTTAGATTCGAGCAGACTACGTGAAGAAGAACGACCCGAAGGCTGGAATCACGTTGACTAAGGAAGAGATACAAAATATACATCGAACCATGATTATCATCGATACAACTCTCTTAAACTGCTACCTACAGGTAATTACCTAATTATGTTTTCAACGATTGTCCCAAGACTAAACCCATCCTTGTGGACTCTCTCCTACGACTACACAACAACTCTTGTGCTTTTGAAGACGCCCAGGCTATTTTGAAAAAGGCGCACAAACTTCCATCACTGTTTGTGCTGTATGAGACGAAAAAGAAGCATGAACTTGGTAAATTTAATTTCCTATTTTAGTCCTATTACTTTACAGCCCTCGAACTACTTTACGAGCAATCTGAAAACCCGGACGCTGACTTTTTCTTTGAAGGGAATGAGAGAATCGTGGACTATCTTCAATCACTCGGGAATACCCATCTCGAATTGATATTTGACTATGCAAAGAAGATTCTAGCTCGGAGCCAGGAAGACGGTCTATCTGTAGGAAATAGTCAAGATATCCAGACTGACAGTTTTTAGATTTTCACTGGGGAAGAATCGGATGTGGCTCGTAGCTTGGATCGGGAGAATGTCCTCGAGTTTCTGAAGTCTAGCTGCACGGCGGTTGTCATCCCCTACTTGGTATGTATTTTTCATTGAAAATCCTCTAGTTAATGATTCCAGGAGCACATAATTTATAAGTGGGAAGAGGTTCGACCAGGCTTCCATGAGGCTCTCTTGGAAAACTACATCAATACTGTTAAAAAGCTAATGGAAGATTACGTGCACGCCTTCAAAGATGGTATTTTGACTACAAATTACATAAACAATGATGAAGTTTTGGATGAAAACATCAACAGAGCTGGTGAAGAAGAAGGAGACTTGGGAATTTATCGTGCAAAGCTAATACACTTCCTACAATACTCGCTGCAATACAATCCCCAAGGAATACTGTTCCAGTTGAGCAGTTTACGTAAGTCTTGAACTCTATTCTTTCATTTACGAGTTAATAGCCCTCTACGAAGAACGCGCTCTAATTCTTGGTAGACTTAAAATGCACGAGCAGGCATTGACCATCTACACATCGATTCTGAACGATTTTGAAGCAGCAGAGATCTACTGCCAACTATATTATGATAAGAACGACACCATCAATTCTCAGGCAAGTTATTCCTTCCAATGGGGTCAGAAGAGAATTTTTCTATTTGGATTTACTTGAGTATTACGAATGTAAGCAATTGATCATGCTTAAGCCTTATGAGCAGTATGTCTCTCTAGCAGGGGAGCGTAACAGTTAGGCGCAGTCGGTTGTGGCCACAACACTTGGGCGCAGTCGATTGTGGTCATAACTGTTAGGTGACTTTTATACAAGGCTGAAACTTAAATAAAAGTGACTTTCGGGTCGAACTTGGCCAAGAGCCGGCAGTGATGCACAATCCATGATCCAGTTACGTTATATTCTCTTTTCAATAAATCTAAACATTAATTGCAGGTCTACCTTCAATGGCTTCGCGCCTACATCCAGCCCTATGAACCCCAAAAGGCTGGATTAACCGAGACTCCATTCCTAGCACCACCACCGGATGTTTGCAGCGCCATACGTGTTCTCAGTCGGCATGCGGATAGGATAGACACCGTGTCAGCTTTGGAAGACTTCCCAGACGAGACGGAGCTTCGAATACTGTCTCGCGCCCTAATAGCTGTTCTTCAAACCGTAAGGGATAATTCTATTTCAGTAGGTCAAATTTATATTCACAACACGTTGAGATGTTCAGCTATCGATGCGGCAATCCGTATCAGAATCTGCCCTGAACTACGCAGAGGCACGACTGAAACAACTGGAAAGCATTCGTGTTGTCATTACTAACTCCAGCGACTGCATGAAATGTGGGAAGAAGATAGGAAACAGGTAAAAAGTTTTTACGTTTGTGTACCTTCTCGATTTCAGCGCTTTTGTTAGATCGCCAGTAGACGAAAGTCTTGTACATTTCTACTGCAACAAATAGTTGCCGGCCAGCTCAGAAATAGCTCTAGTCTCTACTTATGCGAATCTGTGATAACTACGTGTTAATTATGTGATCTTATGCTCAATGTATAAAGCCGGAATCAGCTTCAGAGGGGGAGGTGTTCTGGAGTACTACTCGACACGACACAAATCAGGCTAACTCGCTGACGCTAATGAAGCCGTAACTAGCTAGTAGATCAGGCTGCGATAGCGCAAGCTGCGCCCTTTGGTCGAAATTATTGATGAAGGATGTAAACCAATACATTTTGGCGAGACCTATGAGGTAGCTCTCGGCAAACAAAGTATGAATTTCTGGAAATTTACACTTTATGCACATTAATGAAGTCTGTAAAATGTTACGATTTCTTCTCACGCTATTAACTCGTATTCTGGCTCTGCGGGAAAATATTTTAGTCGTAGGCGACGTAGTGGAGGCTGTACTAGAAGAGACAATGCGGCTACGCCGGCAGCCAGAAGACAAAGAAATAGAATACTCAATAGGAAACTGTTGAACTGGTGCGGTTCCATGGCTAGAAATTCAGACTTCTAAAGGGCTTAATCAACATGGCAGGCTTAATGTTGCAAAGAGGTTAGGCTTTGGGCGGGCACCACTTGTGTCCCCATTTTGGGCGTGGTCATAAAGCGGTAATAATAAGCATGAGATGAGGGCAGCTCAAAGGAAGTTGAGATTGAGATTTCACAACTTGGTCACCTAGGCAACTAAGAAATTTTAACATGAGATTACTTTGGTTATCTTAAGCATTGAAAGACAATTAGATACAACATCTTGTAAACTAATGTTTCATGGTGTGATTGTAATAAAAACAAAAATGAAGTTACAGGTTTGCTGCGACGCAGGACAGTCAAAATAGAAAATCAACAACTGTACCTACGTAGGGAAGATTTGTGGTTGAAGTTTTCATTTTTCGTTTTTGAATTAGTCGAACAGATCAGCTTTGAAACAAGAGTCGTCATAACGTTGAAGCCAACATGAGATGACAGTTTTAACTCAGCGTATCGTGATCCTGCACTGGTAGTTTGAAAGGTTTTACAGTTTGTTATACTGTAGCATTGAAAAGAATACTCTCCAGACCAAGCAGTCACTCAGCATTGTTGCAAAATTTCGGGTCAGTTGTTTATTTACAGACAAAGGTCGTACGGTTGACGTTTAAGAGGTCACCGGAGGTCATTTACGTCCGCGAGGCGAGGATACCTCCCGCACGAGGGTCCCTGTGCCGATAAAGATACCTGACAAAGGTGGCAGTCGCCGAGAGACTGTAGGATCTACAGAGAGCACAGTGGCGGATTACCTCCAAGGCCCTCGCTCAGGTCACTGGCAGTGGTCAGCCGCAGCCCGCCCACAAAGCACACAAACGAACAATCAATACGATAGCGACTCACCTGAGCATGATTCAGACACTGTCAACCGCGTCTTCACTTTTTAACAGCTGCTCCGACTAGCTTCCTTTATCTCTTGACTTCGATTAAGCTGTGTACTAGAAGCAGGGTTGGCATACTGTAACACACCAGCGTTACGTCCACCTTCAAAGTTACACCACTTTTTGGAGGATTCTTTCTCACCAACTATTTGAGTGTTTGCCTCCGTTGTTAAAATCAGCTGAGGCCGTGCAAGCTGTCCCAACAAAAACGAACACCACGATAGGCTCAAAAAACCAAGTGACCCGTTCCTTGCTTTGTTTTCCTCTCCCTTGTCTTATAATCGATAGCCTCGTCTTGCAGATAGGAATGCAATGAAACAGATATTTCTTCTATTGTACATTATACCCCTGACCCTCCTGCAGGGTCAGATAGAACACCCCGGGTTTTTTCAACCTCGTGAACGGATCAAGAACACTCTAGGAGGAGTCTATTCCAGCAATGCTACGCTATTCTTTCGAAATTCACCTTATAGGGTCAGAACGGATCTTACGGTCGAGGTATGTTTGATTGAAAGTAACGAAATTGTGCATATTCAGGTTGGAGCAACTCTGACAATCGAGACAGGAGTACAGCTATACTTTGATACTGGAGTTGGCTTGACTGTGAAGGGTTCCCTTTGGGCAATTGTGAGTTCTTACCGGATTTCGCGCCCCTTCTGCCTGCATTTGAATTCCTTATCAACTTATCAGTTTACGGCCATAATAGGGAGGTTTGCTTTGAGTCAGCAGCTTTGTGTGGGTTGGTTTACGCGAAAAGATGGGGAAGAAAAGGGAAAGTCCACTTTTACTGCCCTTTTTTCTATACTGCTTTTGTTGCTCTCTACCAGCCGGCAGCCTGCTGTCTATTTGCATACTATGAGAGCGAACGCGTAGACGCAACAAGGGAACGGGTTCCAGATATCCGATATGCTTTGACTTTTGAAAATTTTGCAGGGAAATGAATTTGCCCACATTGAGATGCTGCCCTACCAGGAGGCCCTTCACTACGATCACAGTATGCCAGCTTTTCGTCTTATTGATGGCCCAACGGTACGGCAAGGTCGCCTCCAAGTTCGGTTCCGGGATCGGTGGAGATCCGTATGTACCATGGTTACTAACTGGACAAGTATTGATACCTCAACCGCTTGCAAATCCATGGGCTTCGGTGATGGAGGTATGTCTCTCTTGTTCCCATTGTGCCATCCCGTAATCACAACTCTCACGCCGCGTACAGACACATTGTTTTTGTAACATTTCGCGGCGTTCTTCACTTGGCCGCCAAGCCATTAGGACGACTACTTGTCTCGTTATTATCGCTCGCCTAGGACCTTGGGAAAACGTAGAGGGTGTTCGGACCGTGTAAACGGGCTGCTAACACTATTTGTCCTAGGAGTCAGGTAGAAGAGAGACTGAGATAGTCTTCAGGGTTTTTGAAATGGTACCGGCGAAACAATGACACCTATCCATTTGTTCTCCCACAGCCTGGCTGTCATCCAGGAGCTTCAAATCTCTGGGACTGTGCTGGACTTCAAGACCAGAACAAAATCCGATTGAGTGAGAATCTGTGTCAGGTTAGGTTACATTTTACATTTAGAACAGGTAGCTTTAGGGAGAAGACGACCTGGGTCTGGTATGTTGGGGACCACCAACCTTCACCGGATGGGCTCGTCACTGGAGGGGACTACGAATCCTCAACTCTCCATTTGACTACGTCTATTCCGACCCCGATTTTGTTGCTGTCCAAAAAGAATCGAAGAGCAGGATGGAATATATAGACATCATGTACGCCGGCTTCGATGGAGAGACAAAGAATGTGACTTCGGCCTTGTGGATTGAAGGAGTAGCACCCTACATGAACGGTCTTCGAATAGAACGAAGTGCCCGGGACGGAATGTACGTCTATGAGCCCGGTGGCCCTGTTCTGATTGCTAATTCGACATTTTCCTACAATCGAGGTCATGGAATAGCAGTGGACAACACAACGGATGGCCGTGTTTTTATCAACTTTACCCGGATCGAAGGCAATTGGGGTGATGGAGTCTGGTACAGGCAGAAAGTCGGAACGAACCTCCTCTCCCACGGGATTCGTGAGTTATCTTTATCCCCGATAGCAATCTCGACAAATTGCCCAATTGAGGTTTAGTGCTTAATTTTCAGGCGAAAAACGTTCAGTCGGCTTGATTTATGATGAGGAAAGGCCACGAGCAGATATGTGTGTGCAGCATAATTTACCCCCACAACAATTTTTCCCACATCTGATTGCGGCCCACCTGATGAACGGAACACTTGTTGATCCTAGTATACCGCCGACATGCTGGATGATTGTACAGCTGCCGCCTCGTCTACCTTACACCTACTCGATACAATTTGTATCAGTCCAGAACAAGTGAGCTATTCGGCTTTTCATAAATTAGTAATAGTTTCTGTCTGTGGCCACAACAAACTGTTTCTATTTATTGCGGCCACAACCGACTGCGCCTAACAGTTGTGGAGTCAATTAGAATTCGCGCCCGTACCTTACCAGCTGTATGCAATGACATATTCAGAAACCGAGACAATTCCGTTACCTATCTCGTAGTCTGCGATGCTACACCAGATCTACAGTCTTGTCTCATCGAACGATACAGGATCCCAATCAAAGACGGCATCTATCCACAAAGTCTAAGTGTCAAGTACAGTCTTATACTAATTCTTACGGTATACCTGTTCAGAAGCTCCGGTTCTCCAATGTACCTGTTCATTGACCAGCAGCTTCCGGACAGCAGTATGGGCTATGTTGCTGGAGACGTCGATGTGCTCTTCCGAGTTCATGCTAGTGTCCTTGGTGAGAGTTAACTAATTTTTATCAACCAATTTCTTTTAGACAAAGCATATTACGGTCTCAATGTGACGAACACGATTATCAATGAGAACTTTGGTAATGGAATTGCCTGCTCTGAGATTAGAGAAAGAACCGCCTTGACAAATGTGACTATGAACAAGAATCAAGGAGCAGCCGGTTTTCTGGTTAGCAGTGGAGCTGCAGACATTTGGCTCAATGACACGCGAATTGAAGAGAACTGGGGAGATGGAATGAATGTGACTTTTGCTGGAGGCTCTGTCACTGTCAACGGAACCAGAATTGTGAGAAATCGTTGGCGAGGAGCTGCTTTCCATTTCAACGAATCCTCTCCCTTCTTGGCTCTTCATACCGAGTTCATTTTCAAAGGCCGACCCAGCAACAACATTTTCTACCTGCCCACCATCGTGGCGGAAAATGTCTGGGGCGGAGTATTGGTCGGAAACTTTTGTCTGCCTGCTTACAAAAAGATCGAACCGAAGGTACTGTCCTATATCTAAGCCTACCCTCTTAAATTTAGGTTTTAATGAACTGGGTGGAATTCTTGAACAATCACTACCATCCAGCTTTAGAAATTCATTCCTGTCAAGGCTGGGATATTGGTCGGACATTGGTTGACATTACTGGAAACCGGATAGAAGGTAAGAAAAAATTTTCTTGGTTCACTACAATTTTAGGTAACATCGGCATGGGTGTTCGTATTCAGCCGGCAGTGAACATGCAAGCTGTGATCAGTAGCAATCAATTCTTGAACAACAACGACACTGCCCTTATGATCAAAAACTCTGAACAGCCATGGCTTTGGAGGCTAGGAGCAAATGTGACCATCTCTAAGAATGCATTCAAGTTCAATAGAGCAAAATACATAATCTCGATCGGGTTGAATGAGGATGCTCCGGGTCAGAGGCTCGTGTTCAATCAGCAAAATGAGGTGTGATGGATTCTTGATATCAGTACGGGCATTTCAGATCCGAGAAAACATTGTATACAACCCTTCTCCACATCTTCGGCCTCGTACCTCCCCCTATGCAGCTTTAGTAGTTTCTAGCAGGTTTGCACACCATTTTCCGTAGCACCGCGATTTTCAGCAATGTGATCATTCACCGCAACTGCTTCAAGAATCCACAAGCCGAGTTTGAGATCGGGACTGAATTGGCGGCCCACGCTAAAGCCATCGATGCCAAGGAGAACAACTGGGGCAATCCGAGTCCGGCCGTCTTCATGCCGAAGATTTGGGATCAGGTGGGACTCATAGTTGAAAATCTATGGTTTTTGTGTAGTTCAACAGATACAACTTGGCTTCAATCGATACGAATCCGTATGCTGCCGTCTGCAACCAGAGGAACCCACACATTACGCTCCAACAAGAATATTTCCGGCAGTTCCGGAAAGATGAACAGCCGTTTGTGCTGGGTGGTTCCATATACGAAAATCATGATCTTCCTCCAGGACGGTAAGTGTTGATACAGTTTGCAAGAAAAAGAGCGTTTAGGTACACTGTCACGGAAGATCTACACGTTGTCCCCGGAGCCAGACTCACTATAGCTCCAGGGTCAATTTTCGAGTTTAAAGATGGAGTCGGAATGCTTGTGCAGGGAGAACTTACGAGAACAGAGTTTTATGGTCTAGAAAAACAAGTCGTCTTCACTGCTGCCCCTTTCACATTGCCTCAAGTAAACAATATCAGGCTCGTAGACGAGGATGGGAGTGATCAAGTGGCCATTGGACGTCTTGAGGTGGGAAAATTTCTAGTGCTCCATTCATTTTGGTTCAGGTGCAAGTTGATGGTGAGTGGGGAACAGTCTGCAATAGGTCTTGGACTGCTACTCATGCCCGAATGGCTTGTAATCAACTGGGACTCATTATGGATCCGGAATTTTTCGAGAATTGGAGGGAATTTCCCTCAAAGGGCGATCTCCCAATGATCATGGATAACATTCGCTGCGAGGAGAACGAAGTGGACATTACGAACTGTCGACACGATGGAGTCAGTCGTAATGCTGCTGCAGGATGTCGTGCCACAGAAGTTGTCGGAATTCGTTGCGCTGAGCCCCGTTGGGCGGGTGTCAGGTACTCTCTGTTGGCCAGTCCTCCAACAGTCACTGGCCAAACTACAATGAACAAATGGGTGATTGAAAAGGCGGGATTGTTCGACTTCAAAGCCAGCGAGTTTTCTCCAGCTCTTCAAATCGACTGGAACTATCACACCTTCCATGATCTGACTGTCAAAGTAGTATTTTAACCGTACAAATCCAATGATTATTTTAGAACAACTATCAAAATGGGATTGACATCATTTATAACGATTTGACCAAAAAACCGGCTATCAGAAATAGTACCATTACAAACAACAGAAGAAATGGGGTCCAGCTCAGATCGGCAGGAATTACTATAGAGGAGGTATTTCTTCAGATTCACCCTTAAGATTCAACTCTTGTAGGTTTCCGTCACGCATAGTGGCCAAGCCGGATTCCGGTACAATCCTTCCGTTTCGTCGTCCCTACAGAATGACATTGTCTCCTGGCTGGACATGAGAGAACAGCCGGAACTCGAGGCAAACAATGTCTATGCTATTCCGAGTCTGAAACACAACCATGTACAAGTATTTGAGAGTCAGCTGAACCAGAGAAAGTTCCTGGTAGCCAAACATACCGAGGAATGCCCAGCAGGTGTGAATTCACCATTTCTTTCAGACCAAAATATTGCAGTTCCGTCGGAACCCTGTGTTCAAGAGATTCTTCTAGAAGCTGTAGGATTCGAGTATGGATTGGCTTCAAAACTTGCCGTACAGGTGAAATATATTTTGTTCACTAGGGTATCAGTTCCAGTCGTTTTGTAGAGCTGGAGAAAACTCGTTGGCACTAAATGTGTCTGGCTTTGCTTTGACACAAAAATATATATTTTCACAATCAAAAGAATAACTTCCACTTCGAAGCTAACAAAGTTTGCAATGTAGTTCAAAATGCCTAAAAGTCTGTATGTATGTAGGGTGCATGTGCATCTGTCTGTGTGAAGCTCTAATTTGCATGACAGCAATTACTCTTTGCAAGTCAAGTCAGTTTGGGAGATGTGTCTCTGGGATAACGTTGCTCCTGCCAGGATAGCTCGGCTGGAACGTCATCTACCTGTCACGAGCCCCAACGAAGCATCTTCCAAGCTTGTAGTTACAAAAGTTACACAATATAACAGTGAACTTTGGCTTTTGCTTTGAAAGCACAGAATAACTGTCAAGGACATTTGCAGAGGACATAGACTTTGTTTAACTGTCCAGAGTATTCTAGAAGTAACCCACATTGCGTATAGCTGTCCAGAGTATTATGTTAGATTCTCACCGAGCTCCGTGAATTGTGAAATAGTTCAAAACAATGTATTCCTGCGAAGGGTGGGATCCAGTTTATGTTCAACTGTCAAAAGAGGGCTTAACAATGAACTGTGCAACTATACTGTATAGGGGGCTGCTCCTAGGATTACTACTGTGTTTTCGACCACTGTATTAGAGGACAAGATGGAAGTTTGATAGTTGACAAGAAAAGAACGAAAGTAGTAAAACTCTGGAAACTCTATTCGCGCGTGTCTACATGTGTCTCAAATGAAAAATGACATAGTATGCCCTGCTACACGGCTGGGCCTTAGATCGACGAAAACATGTGGAAGAGCCAGTATCTTAACAGAAAACCTAAAGAGGACTCAAAACTTGTTACGTTCAGATTGTGAACCCTGCCTCGAACATTTCCGACGAAGATGCATGGTTCACCGATGCCAATGGAGGACAAGCATACAGTGCTCGCCGAGACCAAATCTTGTTCCCGATCGTGAGCAGCTCCAACAAGATGACAATGCGATACATGAGATCTCACGGCGTGCCTCGTCTCGTAATACTTATCCTGTTTCTTGACTGTGGGTTGGCATTTACCATAGGTAGTCTTTCTGTTTAGCACAGGAGTATCTGGACCGATTTGTTCATGTCTACCAATCGAGAGTTGAGGACAATCAGTATGGTATATCTGCTGTCCACTACAGTAATCTGTCCTTCGCTGATGGAACCCTGACCAACAGATGGAACAATGAGAAGATTTGGGTTCAAAAGGTAAGGCCTGTCCTTTTATGGTCCAATAGCGTTATAGGTAAACTTTACCAGAAACTCCGAGGCAGTTCTCTGGATTCATTCTCCCCAACACGAGGTCCTACCTGGTACTCCCATCGCGGAGGCAAGCTTTTCCGTTTCGTTCATATAAATGCAATTTTCAGATCACATACCATTTTGACAACTGCTCAGTGGTGGAGAATACCGGCGCTGTCATTGAAACCCATAGGGATTTGTTCGCCTCAGCCAATGTTTTCCACTGGAACCTTTGGTCTAACACATTTGCGAATAACACAAATGGCGGTATTTCCGTACGTCTTCCGGATACCTACGATCTACTGGCCAAGCCGAAACATACTTTCTTGGTAGGAAGGTTTTGTATTTCACTGATAAACTCCAGATGACTGAGAATCGATTCGAGAGCAACGAGAACTTTTGCATTCTTTTGGATGGCTATTATACATTCGCAAACATATCATCGAACAACTTTACGGACAACTATGCTCGTCAAGATTCTGGTATTCTCGAGCTTGCCGGAATGGATAAGCATCTGATCATGGAGAGAAATCGTTTCCTGAACAATTGGGTACGTTATTCCTTAATTGTTCTCACTATTTCTCAGGGTCATTGGATGGTAAAGATGAACATACAATCACAAAGCCTGCTCGCCATTGATGTCCCAGCTTACATCCAGTACAACTACTTGGAATTCAACCATTTTGTCAGAGTGCGTGCTTCTGCTATCTGTCAAATTTTGTTTTTAGGAGAAGGAAGACTATGTAGACATGTGGCCGCGATCCTATGCCATAGGAATCTTTGGAGCGCAGAAGGCTAAGATCCATTACAATCGTCTGAACAATAAGAGACTCGATTTTGAACTGATTTCGGGCTCTGAAGTAGGTCGAAAGTGATATTTAGCTTATTTTGTTCAGTACCACACGGTTTACGACTCCATGAACGTCTCCTACAACTGGTGGGGCATGGGAAATGAGGCCGAAATCGCACAACGGATCTTTGACATCGATGACTGGAACACTTATACTCACGCCGACTTCAGTCCCTACTATGTGGCTCCCATGCTATCCATTGACTACTGGTGGATGTTCCATGGCCGTCATGGTCAGCTAGCCACTGCGACAAGAGCAGAGCCGTCTGTAGAGGACCTGAAAGGAAGAATGTTCGAGTCGAAGGAGATGAAACTGCGAAGAGAGTCTTGGTACAAGTTCCCGCACTACCTTCGTCCAGAAATGCCTTACATTATTCGCGGAGACTTGACCATCATGCCGGGAGCAACACTGACGATAGAACGAGGCGTTGAAGTTCGTCTCTATCCAGGAGTCCGGATTCTGGTTCTCGGTAACTTGATCATCGAGGGAACCTATTGGGAGCCAGGACGTTTCAAAGCCATCAACGAGACGGAATACCTGCAAACTATCGGCAAAATTGGCACTCGATACAAACGAAGTACTTTAAGCCAAGAGGAGCTGAAATACGAAACAGGCCGTCAGAAAAGAGCCAATAGAGCCCGACCGGATTATGTCTATCAGAAATTCCCTGCTCTCTATCGCGATGATCCCTACTACCAAAAGTTCTCGGTCTCCCTGACACAAAACGGTTCCGTCCCAGGAAAGAGCGGATTTCTACAGATTTACAACGGTACAACTGGAGAATATGTTCCGTCCTGTGACAAACAGTTCACTATGCGAAATGCACAGGTAGCAAAGAATTCGGCTGGCTTATTATAGAAATTCAGGTCGTTTGTCGCGAGCTGGGCTACTCAACAATGAACGCCTACCAATGGATCACTCCTCGATGGGACTACAACCCACAGGTGCGGATTCTTAAGACATACATGGAGCCGCGTGAATGTCGTGGAGATGAGCCGACACTCGATAAGTGTCCACTTCGTCTCACTGGAAACGATTCTCAGTGGATGTGCATTGACAGCGAGCATTTCAACTACATCTACTGTGGTCCCAATGTGACGTTGAACAAGTAATCACTTGGGTTTCATTGGAAAATGTCTTTTTAGGAACTATATCGGACATTGGGGCGGCATAACATTCGCTTCTCCTACCCTCGAACTGAGCGAGGTGACAGCAAAAGATAGTTCAGTCTTAAGAAACATCGAAATTGTTGGGGGAGGGTCAGGACACAATGACTCATGGGAATCGCCGGCTCTACAAATCATCCATCGAGCTCCTATCCTGGATCATGTAAACGTGACCAATTCTAGTCTTCATGCAATTCACGTAAGTCTCCATTAACACTTTTCCATCGCTGGTTTAAGATATTCGGACCAAGTGATACACTGACGCTGAATCATGTAAATGTTACCTTCAATGGTGGCCAAGGGTTGTCCATCATCACTGCCAATCAACAGGGAGCCAATGTCAATGCGGATTCTCCAACCGCACCCATCAACATTCCCTACAAAATGTATGGCTTGCTGGACATCTGTGCAGCTGGAAAGCATCTGGAAGTCACAAATCGAATCTTGGTGAGCTTCAGTGGGTATCTTGAATCTCTTTTAGCTCTACTACAAATACGATTCGTATCCCGTGGATTGTGTCAAAATTTTCACTTCAAAGGGTCGAAGGCTGGCTTTCCGATTCCTACAAGTCAATCTCTACTCTTCGCCAGTGGATTTGGGGAGGTCAGATGCGCTGAAAGTCTATTCTTCTCAAAACTTCTTGCCATCCTCCTTGCTGGCAGAATTCAGGTGAGTCCATCTCTCTCGAACCATAACCATCGTAGTAGAATCGATCGAGAAGCCACACGACTGTCTCAATCTGTTAGTGGAGATCAACTGGCAATCCATCTCCGGGCGACTGCAGCCAACGGAGACCATGGCTTTATAGCTGAAGTATCTGCTCTACCCTCTTCTCCGGATATGCGTAAGCATTCCAAAATTGATACATTTGACTGTAATGTTCAGATCCAGCCGCGTCCATCACCATCTCCAACTCGCGATTCATGCAGAATGACCGTGGTGCTATTGACTACCAAAATACTGGGGAGATGAGTCCTAATGTGATCATAGGTGAGGAAGAGAGCATAGCCTAACAGTTTTTCCAGAGGATTGTTCGATTAGCTATAATGGCATCCACCTCTATGGAAACATCTCCACGAGCAGCCAAGCAGTACAATTACATTTGCACAACACTCCGGTAAGAAATCTGCCATTCTAATTTGGATCTCTGGTCAGGTTTTCATCTTCCGTGGAAATACGTTGACACATAATAGGGGAGGACTCATGGTAATGGGCAGGTCGTCTTCGGCAGTTGCTAGAGGGCAGTGTACGATCAAGAGCAATCTTTTCTCCTACAACTCGAACTCTACAACGCTGGCCTTTGTCGGGAACAACTACCAAAGAGTCACGATGATCAACAATGTTGTCTCCTTCAACTATGCCCTCTATCATGATACCTGTTTCGTCCTGGACATGGCTTTCAATCTGACAAAGAACACTTTTGCTCGGAACACTGGATTGCATACTGTTCATACAAGTGGCCATTCGAGGTATTTTGACTCAATTTGAACCTAATCAGAGGGTTAGAATCACGTCCGATGCTGACGTTTTCCTGTACAACAACTTTGACGACAATCTGGCTCTCGGGCACGGTCATCAGTATCTGGAAGCCTTTGGATATCAGCCACTTGTGGACAAAGATGAGTTCTTGAGAAGACCCAAGCGTCAGGTTCTGAACCAACAAGGAATTTCCTTCGATTGGTGGACTCATGTTGGAAATGAGACTGAGAGATACAGGTCAACTATCTTTGGTGAGCTGGATACCCTATAGAAAATAACCCTTCCAGCCGGTTCTGCTAATCAAGAATACACGGGAAACGTGCTCAATGATCCAAGGAATGCGTACGAGTTGGTTACAGCTAGAGCCACTCAGTATGATATCAAGCCGATCAATGCTCGCCAAAACTATTGGGGTTATCCGGGAACGGCTGGTGTGGCTTCTGGAAAGATCATGGACGGTGGAGACTATCCCTACTTAATACACGTACCCTTTCCTAACAGAAGAGTCATAAAAAATCTTCACAGGTCGACTACCAACCCGTTCTCGAGTCCAACACCTCGTTGATCGAAGGAGACTGTGAAGCAGGATGGTTCCAAATCGGACACGAGGAGTTCAAGGCCTGTTACTTGTTCGTTGGCGGGTTTGCGACGTATACAGATGCCGTGGCCTACTGCGAGGTGAGAAAGTTTAACTTGAAATTTATCGTGATCTCAGGAACTCGATTCTTTCCTCCCCTATATGAGAAAGAACGATGCGAGAAAGAAGCAGCTAGCTATGAGGATTGACACCTTCACTCGAGCTTATCTCACAGATACTGAACGCTACAACAATATCGGAATCCCCTCAGACACACATGTCTGGATTTCCGGAGCTGACGTTCCAAATACGCAATGTGGATGGCTGAGTGCTAGGACAGGAACAATTGGCAGCGTTAATTGTGGGAATTTGTTACCTTTTGTATGTGAAAAAGGTTAGCAAACACATTATCTTAGTCATTGTTCATCCTAGGCACCCAACCCTACGTGGAGCCAGTGATGTGGAGAAAGGGGGTGATCATTGCTGTTGTTGTACTGGCAGTTCTTCTCGCCATCGTTTTCATTCTTTTGATCTGCTGGTGTGTAAAGTCACGGCACAGAAAGGAGGAGAATCTGGAGAGGAAGGAGGCCATGAGAGCTAGCATCAAACTCCAAAAGTGAGTTATTTACAATCTTGTATGCACTATAAGTTTAGAAAAGTCGCCCAGGCAAACAAACGCTTCGAAGGAATCAAAGGCAGAGGGTCTCACGATTCCGCTGCTGCAAGTCTTCGAAGCACTACTATCAACGCGTATGGAGACAATCCTATCGTGGCTCACAGGTTTGAAGATTCTTGAGCTGGCTCATCTCTTTTTCAGGAACATGCTCAGAGGTGGAGATACCTACGGGACGTCTCCTACAGGTACGGATAGGACAAGTGTCTCGGGAACATCGGATCGAACGTATGAACGGCTGTACGGCACTGAGAAAAGTCGCTCCGCTTCACAGTCAAATGTTACTCGAGACGAGAGCTATACTATCAGGACAGCGGGTTATTCTTCAATCTACAACACGGACTACATTCCCCAAAGGTAATTGTTACTGTTCACACATACAGTATGCCAAGTTTAGAAACTTTGTCAGCTCGAATCCGAATCCTCAGTCAACACCTCCAGTCCTGAACACGTTCCAGTCACCGAACAAGAAAGCTCTGGCCAGACCGGATAATCTTGGTGTTCGGATGAGAGGCACGGACTTGAATGACAGTAGGAGTACCGAAACACCTTGTTCTACCTGTCCGACCGAATCGGAACGAGACTCTACAATGACTGGAGACTCTACTATCACAGCAGACTCGTGGTCTGATTCTTCCGTCTCCGGAACGACGGTCTTGAGCAAAAAACTGCTCCCAACGACACCACAGCCAGTGCGACCAGCACCTGTGCCTCCACCCAAGGCAAACTATTTTAATGGTTCCGGACGGCCTATCACGACCAGTAGATCGAACCCTAATCTCCAGGTGTGATATCTATTTAACTTATTCGAAACTGTTTTCAGGGACTTGAGCAGCCGCGTCAGTTCATAAGTCGTCAGGCTCCGCCACCTCCGGAGAGGACATCTCAACGCTTTTATGCACCGCAGCCAGCCCCGTCTCGCTCCTTTGTTGATCTCAGTCAGTCACGAAGAAGATCCTCCGATCGTCCTCCAGTTGTTGAAACATCGATGTAGCTTATCTATTGTGGGTAGAAGATGCATACGGGTTAGCACATTTCATTTAAATTTTTGTGATAAACCAGCTATTGACTACGCCTTGCCTTTGTCAATGTCATATTATTACATTTGCTCTGTGAAAGCAATAAATCTTAATTCCACACTTTGCAAAGCATTCATTGATCAGAGAATGAGAAAACAAGACCATTTTTGTATCTTGTCGTCCTACCTTGAAGAATGTAGGAAGTTTTCGACTGTATCATCAATAAGTTGAGATTCCCATAATGGTATAGCACAAAAAGCATTAGGGAGAAGGAAAAGATTGAAGCATAGAAGTAGTCCAAAGTCCAGTGCAGACAAAGATTCAGACAGTACAAGCACGTCCACGTTATTTCCAATAATATGCAGAGGGTCTCAGCTGTTAAATGATTGTACAATTGGATCTCATATCGATCTAAGAACCTTGTTTCCATAACAAAAAAAAGCTACAAACCGAGATATATGCAGACAGTTGGGGTGCTTAACAAGGTAGCTACAAATATTGTAGTGATAATCAAAATATTGGTGTCCTGGAACATTGCTATCAGTGAACTTTTGTTGGAACTCACATATAGCCAGACTGGAATTAGTAGCGAAATATAGAATGCTACTATACATGCACTTTTCTCGTATCTCTGAGATAAAAAATAGAACAGAACAGTAGAAGTAGCTGTTGAAATGCTTAAGATGAGCCAAAACTCCATGTATGGGCAAGGGGAAGACTGTTTGATAAGAGATAGGAGCGCCTCAAAAAAGACTATGTTTCGTTCTGCTGCCATAAACTGCAATGAGCAGTACCGGAAGCTGGAAGGTTTCACTTGCAATAATCTTATATTTCTTGTATGTCGCAATATGCTGGTCTACTATTCGATCTGCACAGTTCGCCTCCATACTTCCAACTGGGCTGTGATTCGTCCCTATATTAACGCTCTTCCGGACATGTTCACGGTTTCCATTCTGTGAGGCTCGTCGTCCTCAGTGCCTGACCCATATCTCTTCCATTTTACGCATTATTTTCTGACATCTGGTGGTGCGACCATCAAAACTAGCTACTGGTTTTTTCTTCTATCAATCAGAATCACCCCAACCATTCTTCGCATCATTCCTCTACTTCACTTTCGTAAGATCCCTCTCCCGGTGTCTCCATGTAGTTACTCTCCGGTGACGGCGATGAGATGTTTTTGTTTTCTTCAGCTCAGCTTCTGTGCTGTTTCGTCCAATATTGTAGATCCGTATCAAATCAGCACCGATTCAGGGTAGCTGATCAATTAGCTGGCAAAGAGATGAAAAAACCGGGTTTCATAAAATCTGACTTATCTACTCTGTTAAACGCGCATCGTGTCCGTTAGGACGTCTCATTTTAAAATTGCTTTACTGCAAAGACGCAAGCTTTCCGTCTGAGGAAACCTGGTCCGATTTTTTGTTTTGCACTTTGCTTTTTTGTCGGTTCGGGGACTTTGCTCACATTTTTGGAACGGTGCAACATCCGGTTTTAAAGGATGCGCAAAGTCCTCTTTTTGTATTGTAAATGGTGAAAATGCTTTGACTGGGTTCATTTATAGGTTACATAGGGGTATCTACATCAGTTTTTACCAGATACGGATTTGCTACTCATCATGAAGTACATTACATGATTAAGGAAAGCATGTGTTCCTATGATACAAGTCAAAAATCTGCCTGCTAATAGAAGATAATGTGAGGATCATGAAAGGCTTAGTTCCAGGTCCTTCCGCGCAGATTAGAAATCTGTAAATCGTGGATCATCAGCCTGATATATTTGGTCCGAGTTCAAAGAGTTTTTCCGGAGAAGGTAAATTTCCGTCACAGTAAGTTTTTCCAAGGTCTCACCACCTTTTTCCCCCCTGGTACCATTGTGATCTTGAGAAAGCTGACCTGCTCTCCCATGGACTCGCTCACATCGTTGGGACAATAATTTTTGAACTAAAAAACTTGTTCGAAATGCAGCTTTGCCCTGGAGTTCTCTACCCTCCGTACTCTGGGAAGGCGACATTAATTCTCTGCAATTATGACAGACTAATTAAAGTGAGGAATATCTGCTTCGCCTAATTGGAAGGCGTAGTTGCTTCAAAGAAAAAGAACTACTCAAAAAGTGTGACTACGGTCGATCACCCAAAATGAGGAAGCTCCAATTAAAAGCGCGCGCCTACCAAGGAAATAGCAGATTTCAAATAATATGCACAAGAGAGACGATCGGCTAAACTAGCCCGGGACAGCCTTCAGAATACTTCTAGGTCTTTACTACGGTACCAGTTAAATTTTGCGGCGCAGTGGGGACGCGCTCGCATGTTATCTGAGCGACCAGGGGACCAAGCCGCCGAGGCGACATACAGACAAACAGATGCCGACGACAACTCATTACTAATTAGATTTTCCTGAATATTGTAAACACTTACCTGTTAACACATACGAGGAGTATGTTCTTCTTATCAGACAGAGAAAGGATCATGACAAAATTTTTATTTTTAGGAAGTCTTCCCTGTGCCCCTTTTTGAACTTTTCTCGATCATAGCCTATTTTAGTGCTTCCTCTTAATAAAACCTTCATTGAATGGCCTCTCTTCACCCAATAAAGTTTCAATTAGTTCATGGCGTAAGAGTCTCGAAAATCCTCTCTGGAACTAAAATAATCCATGTAAACAAACACCTCAAATATGGTATTTATGTTGCGGAACTGCCACCTTAGTCATAAAATGGATGTGTCGCATTTGGTGTTGAGTCAGAAAACAGTCTTTTCGCTTCACTTTGCCCTCATTCAGAGACAATTAGATTTTCCTCTCATCAACAAATGACCTGATCGTGCCGCCGTGAGCGTAGCCGTATCCGCCTCCTCCCGAATCGTTTTTTCCCCCTGAAACTGAAAACTTGGTCGGAGGGTCCGTCTCACACAGTGTATTTTCATTTCTACTAGCCCTGGGGCGGTCATTAGACGCGTGAGCGTGATTGTTGTGTGCCTCACACTCTCTCTCTGGACTCTCATCACCAAAACCACGCCTTCCAGGTCTTTCAGAGGCCTGCTGACTTTTGCCTGCTTATCCTCCGGATAAGGATCTGTGTGTATCAAAACACTCCAAAATATAGCAAAACCGAACGGCTGATACCTTCTTTTCGCGTAGTTTCAGCAGTCATGCATTTTGTTTAGCCGACAGAACTACGGCATATGTATTTGTTTCTTTTTCACCATGCCAATTCTTTATAGCAGTTTCTTTCTAGTCATAGGAAGAAGTCGTGCATATTCTGAGTAACTCATAGATTTTAAACCATCTCAAAACGGTTATTTCCCTCTACATTTCAGCTGCTTACCATGTCAACCATTTGTCTCAGTCACAAGACCTGACATGCCACTTCAGAACAACAACCTTAAAAAATGACAGAACCACTTACCCTCTCCAGGAAAGCTTAGGTGTTTTCGCTTGTCTACTTCTATCTGTAAAGATCTAGAGACATCCTTTGCGTTGTTCAGATACCTACGATAGCAAAGTTTCTGTTTTGTACCGATATCTTATGTACCGGGTGAGAAAGAGCTATTGCTGATTTTGGGGGATTATTAGCGACGTTTGTACTCCAATCTATTTCGGACCTGACTTTCCAGCTTGATGTTTGAATGCTCAAAATAATTTCAAAGAAGGTGAAATAGGGAGCGGCTACTCTGTAAGCCACTGAGCTCCTGGTACATAATTCATCGGGCGTCATTATATTCCACTTGATAATTCTCGCAGCATTTCCCCTCCAGATTCTCGTGCTCCTTATTGAACCTGCGTTCATCTCCCCGCCGAAAAAGGCTGGGAGATGGACTCATTATCTTCGGGATAGGGCTCATCGCTATTCAAATTTCTCTGGGCACAGCTAAGGTGTTTGACCCTCGCACGTTTTGCTCCTCCCTCACATAAGACATTAGCACATAGCTTCATTCAAATGGTCCCGATTTCCGCATTCACACATTTCTCTACTCTATCTGTTTTTCCTTTCACACTCACGCTTCCCACCGTCTCTTACTCGCACCTTGAAATCTGTGTAGTTTTTGGCCAGGGTTGACATTAACCTTCGTTGGTTGCATTGAATAAGTGTAGGAGAATTATGGAAATAACACGACCGGATGATCCTTTAATTTATTGCTAAAGGGATTTCTTTTGACACAGCTTGACCTTTACCTAAAAGGGGGCTTTTTTTGAGCCGGCTGCTGAGCTCACTGGCGTTTTTTGCCTACAAAATGATTTTGTTCAAGTTAGTAGAGGTTAGGCTAGCTTCAGAGTTCAGAGAAATGAGGCAAGTGTGCCCACACTTCCTTCTGCCCCCATGACCGAACATCCTTCTTCAACAACAGTTCTCGGCATGCCCTTAAGGGCCTCGGCCTCTGTCTGCTTCCTGTGTCTTTTCTTCTCCTGGTGTCCCAATTAACAGGACGGCTCAAAAAACCAGAAGGCGGAGCTCGGTGTCACGCTTCCGACCATGTCTCCAGAAGGCGGAGTCGAAAGCCAACCCATCTTTCACAGATCAAGAAAACTTTCCTAGAATGTTTGTCTGACTATCACAGCCAGAAATGTCAGAGATGGCAGCATTTACGTGGGCTAAAAATTACAGTGATAGGACTGATTTTAGCCTATCGCTTTCCTAATTGCCATCTGTCAAATACTAACTTCCTGCCCCTGTTTTTCTCTCCGCATGTTTTGTTCTTCTTTTGTCTGCTTTCTATTTTCAGTTTTCTATTTTTTAAGATGAACGGAACGGTACCTTTTACTAGTCCTTTGAACAGCACTGTTAGTGCTACCCTACCACCAAGTGCAGTGTATTCTTTGGAGCAAAAGGTAGGGTGTACTGACCTCCTCCAAATACCATGAATATAGACGATGTTCTTCCTCAACACCTGGTTCCTCGCCCCGGAAATCATCTTCGGCTGCAGTGGAAACGTCCTCAACCTGATGGTTCTACTTCACAAAACGATGCGCTCTCGTACAAATATGGTAGGCACTTGCCTTTCACATACCCAGTTGTCTAAAAATAATAGAGGGGTCGCCTGCAACAATATCACGTAAGAGCTTCGCAACAAGGAGACTCTGATTATCTCAGATGACGTTGTCTGGTCTAATTGTGGAGGCGAGAGAAAGCCAGCACCTTGGGGGGAAGTTCAGAGATAAATAGTTTTCAGATTTTCGCAGCCATGGCTGTCTCCGATCTTGCTTTTCTTATACTCCACATCCCGTACATCTTCTTCTTTGCAGTAATAAAATTTACCAAAAAGTGCAATAACATTTTTTTAGGGTCCTCTCGTCATATCGGGCTTCCTTCGTCTGAACCATACGACTATTACTGCCATGATCAACTGGTCCAGCGCAGCTTCCATCTGGCTGATGACGTATGCCACCCTGGAACGCGTCCAAGTGATTAGGAGCCCATTTGGGGCCAATACAAGAAGTGCCGTCTCGATGCGCTTCGTTCTGACCATTGTGCTCATCTGCGTCACGGCCTTCTTTGTCACAGGCACGTCTAGACAGGGATACCTTAGACAAAATAGTCGGATTTAGGGATTCACTTTGTTCGAGAATGGCCTATCATGAAGAACCGTACCATGCTGAAGAGCGTACTTTTCGTAGGGCAAGATCAAACTGTCTTAAACGTAAAATTTCAGCAAATTAACGCTGGTCTCATCGTCATCGGCCCCCTGATTCTGTGCACTCTGCTGAACTGGAAGCTCGTCCAGGCTCTTAAAATGAACAATCGGTAGATTACGGAACTTTAATTAATCGATACAGTTTAGCTGCTGGAACTCAATTGGGTCAGATGATAACGCTCACAATCAGTCGCTGATCCAAAGTCGTGTAAAGACTGAGAGAAAGGTATATTGTCTTTGGCTTTATTCCATTGTTAGGGCTCCCTTGATCTTAAATGTGTAATCGAATGTACTTTTGTGTATATTGTAACTTCCCAGTGCTTTGTAAACTATTGAAAACAACTTCAGACTATCCAGTATCTCTTTCAGGTGACCATGGTAGTCTGTGTTATCATTAGCTGCTTTGTGGTTTTCAACCTTCCCGGAGCCATTCTCTTCATTTACCGAGAAATCGCTGGCGTTGACTCGAGGAAGGATATAATGTTTGCTCTTGCGCAAACCATCTGCAATACCATGACCATTACTGGAAAGGTTTGCTTGTTGGCATATATGAAAAAAAACGAAGTGTTAGGTGCTGAACTTTGTGCTCTTTTGTCTCACCTCGGAGCACTTCCGCAAGCTGCTTCGGGAGCGTTGCACCAGATGCGCCCAGTTTCCTCGTCGAAGCTCGTCCCGATCCCAGAGGACAACCACCATCGCTCTTGAGACCTACTGACCGAAAATCGGATTTTTTCTTATGCGGAGATATTCTTATGTGGAAATTCTTATGCGGAAATTATATATATATACCAAAATTGTCTATCTACTATGTGAAATTAGCTACAAGCTGATCGAAAAAGAACCCCTGGTACGTGTTTTAACGTGACCTGTGATCTCTCATCTACATATTCGTTACTTTATACTGTTTAGTAGGATAAATCTTAGTATTCTTCTGATTTGTTTCAGCAAATTTCTCGCTGCTAGCTGATCAAAGGCCAGTCCCCTGTAGGTGCTCGTTTTGTCTTAGCCCTTCCCATCTGGTCCCCCGAGAGCCAAACATACTTCTGTCAACCTCTAATACAAGCTCGACTAATTGCCAAGGAAGAAACTGTTTCATTTTACAAAAATCTAACAACAGCTACAGTAAGAGATGCTCTCAAAACAGTCAGACTTTGCTACAGTCTGACGGGACCGGAATGGCTAATGACAATGAGAATCTCTCAAAAAACCTGCGAAGAAAAGTGTGGCCGATTGGAGATCATAAAAAAAAATTGAAAAAAAAAAATGGCGTAAGCTGGGGGAGAGGACCGGTTACTCGCGCATGATATCCTGCTGCGACATGAAGGGAACCATGTTATAGCGCAAACTTTGGAAGGGAGTCCTGTTGTCGTCCAGCGTCCAAATTTCTCTTCCTGTCAGCGCGGAAGGCCGGTGTAGTTTGTCACATTTGCAGGCTGGCGGGTTACAGCACGGCAGCAGACTGTCGTTAAAGTGACCGAGCTGAGATGGTACGGGCACGAGACTGTTCTTGTGAATCATCAGAAGTTTGGTCATCCAGCGACGGATCTGCAAGTTGAGTTTTCTTGACAGCCTGTGCCAGGTATTTCAGCGTACTCTAATTCAAAGTGTTTGAATTTTTTTCGAGCTCGCTTAATCGTCATTTCAAACGGCTTCTCAATGATCATTGCAATCCGTTTGAAACTTATAGAGGAAAACCTCACCTCCCAACTAATTTCAGTATGGCTCTCGGTCTGAACAAGAGGATACTGCTCGTACGGATCTTTGACAATGTCGTAAATTAGCGGCGGATTGTGCACGATGAGATCCTGGTCGGGACATGTTTGCGACACATACCTGAAATCTTTTCTATTTTCAGGTTTACTACAAATTGCATACCAGTCAGTCTTCGGTTTTCCATTTGGACAGTTTTCTTTGAGATTCGGGTCCAAAGTGTTGTTCAGGAAGATTTTTGAGGTCTTGTAGTGAATCTTGTAGTTTCCAGATCGGATAGCCATGAGGTTCGTGTTGCAATAGTAGATGATTGGACGTTCTCGGCCGAAACGTCCCTCTTCTTTGTTCTCGCCACGAAGCTCGGCAATGATGTTAGTTCCGTCCAGAGGCAGTTGGTTATGCTATAATTAAACTACATCATTTCCCCAAAGAACAATGTCCGCCAGCTGTCAGAAACATTCAAAGGAGAACTGTGTCTACGTCACAAAAGTGCACTCACCGTGATGGGACACTGATGAATATGAAGGAAGGTACGGTAGAGATCCATCGAGCTGACTACCTCATTACTGACACGTCCCGACTTGACAGTTCCTGGCTGCCAGACGATGAAAGGAATGCGAAAACCACCTTCAAAGCTGTTTGACTTTCCTCCCTTCAAGCCAGCAGTGGATCCGCCATTGTTGCAGAGCTCGACATGTGGACCATGATCGGACATCAGAACAACCATCGTGTGCTCAGCAATACCGGCATCCCTGAGCGATTGGAGCACCTCTCCCACGGCCCAGGACATCTCGTTGATGGAGTCACCATACAGACCGCGACTTGACTTTCCCTTGAAGGCTTTTCCAGCGAATTGGGTACTATGGACATGGGGGAAACTGAAGTAGAAGAAGAAAGGCATCTCATCTTGGTCCTAAAAGGGGAATCATTAAGATTTTGTTTGCCTGTACCGTAGCTACTCTTTGATTCAAGAAAGTTTTCCAGTCTTCAACCAAAAGTTCGGTGAGAATTTCAAATTGAGAGATAGGCTGCTGAACAATGTCGTCTCCGTCGTAGAGGAAGCACAGCTTGCCTTCTGGTCCCTTCTCGTAGTACTCCTAAGGTTTACCGTTTTGGAACGGGTTCATCAACTCACTCCAGTAGTATCACACTGCCACACATTGGTGAACGGCATGTTGATTCCAACGTAGTCGAAGCCACGTCGCGATGGAAGATGCGATCCGTCAGTGGAGTTAAACTCATTGATGCCCAAGTGCCATTTGCCAATCATTCCCGTCACGTAGCCAGCATTCTTGAGCATTTCAGCCATTGTGGTTTCCTCTTTCGGAAGGCCACCGACATCGTTTGGCAAGAAGACTCGTCGACCACCCGTGACTCCAATCCTGATTGGAAGTCTACCTACAGCAATTGAATCTTCTTTGCTTTTTAAAAAGTCACCTGTCATGAATCCAGCTCTACTTGGACTGCACATAGAATCTGCAGAATAGGCCTGCGTGAAGCGAGTGCCCTCCATTGCCATGATGTCAATTTCGTTGGCTTCCTGTGTGGGATGACCGTAGGAGGCGATGTCACCGTAACCCAAATCATCGACCATGATGACGACGATGTTCGGTCGGTCAGCAGACGGTGGTATTCGGCAACTGTTGGCAAGGCCGAGCAGCAGTACTGCTGCACATATTGAGAGCATGCTCTGAAATGTTGTTCATTTGAGAACTTTGAAAGGTGAGAGAAGAATGTGATCTGATTGTACGGAAACATGCGTCTAGTGATTTTAAAGCGTATCAAGCGTGCTTATCGTCTTGGTATAATAAGACAAGGGAGTAGTACACTCGGTGCAGTAGAACCTGTCCAAGACAGACTATATACCGGGTGAGCCCATAGACTATTAGGTTAAGCCGGCCAAAGAGTCCCTTGTAACAGGACAATCTCTTAAGAGAAGGGCGGAGCAGAAGCGCACTCTCGGGGCGTGGCCGGACGCAAATCTGCGCATCTAGGAACAGTTAATAATCTCATTTGTACAATGACGTGAAAACGCCCCCTTCCTCAGACAGAAGTTCCAGGACCAGAAGGAAGTGTGCTGTCCATTACAGCCACTTCCCACCCATAGAAAGGAAAAACGTTGCTGCTAGCTTGAAGATGTAAGGGTCAAGGCATCAACGAACATTAAACTATTTGAGGTGTTATGATAAAGAGAATTTCCTGATTCCTCTCCTCGACGGGGACACGATTCTGTCATGCACACACTTAAAAAAAACGGAGAACCGATGATCAGAAGAAGTGATTCAAGATGTTGATGGCGAGACATGAATGCGGCAAGATTTGTAGGCCAGAAATACGACTGCAGATGTTTGAAAGCTTGTTTTGACTCTCCACCTTGGGAAGGATCGTTCTGAACTGTACTAGAAGAGGACAGGCTCAAAATAAGCCTCGAACAACTACGACACAACACTTCTAAGCAGTTAAGCTAGGATAATTGAGAGCCTTCGAGAGTGATGAACCTGGCGGAGTACATCAGATCTCCTGTGAAAACAATACCAGAGAAGTGAAGTCATCAGATCTCACCAAGTTGAATCTCTCGAAAATATTATGCCAACACCAGACCCTCCTCCGCTATTAGACTGTCTACCACAGTTTTGACAAACAGAAAAAATGCGGAAACGCTGGGGGCGATAGCCGTTAATGACTAAAGAGCGCAGGCTGCTGACAAAAGGCGTCAAAAAGAGGTTCAGTGTTCAAAAAGGATGTCACTGACAAGATTTCGTCTCTAATCTTATAAGATTCTCGATCAGATATAATTATCTTAAAAAAGGAGTGAAGCTAATTTGTAAGTGAACACTGCTCTCACATTGCCATCATTTTTTTATTGCGAGGCTTCATGGAATTCAGCTAGTTGCACGGATTATGATCGTTGATTAGAGCCCTTGTCCACATGAGATCTTCACACATTCTTCGCACCTCTCGGCAAGCTCTTTTTTAAGAGCCGCACTCATCAATCCGTATGAGACTAGGTCACGTCGGGAGCTCAATGGGAGACCTCTACGGATTTGTTGGGGGTCTAGGTGCTCATTAACCTAGGCTAGGGGGATAAAGGGTCAGTGGTGTCACAGAAGGGTGGACATCTGGGCGACAGAAGATCAAAAACCGTCGTCCCCGATGTTGTGCAGATGGTTTCGTAACACAAGCTGCAGAAGCGCTTACACTCGATGATAACAACATGGAGATAGTTGGCAAAAAGTGCAAGTCTCTTGTTTTTGGACATGCCCAAGGCTATATAAATCAGTGTGAAAACTGTAGCCAGCGGATTCACAAAAGTGCAATCTTGATACTAATAGCAGTACAACGTTCAGGAAGTGATGACGCGATCTGCATATTAGGAAGTATTTCCACCTACACTAGGAACTTGTCACATTAAGGTGATAGCACACATGTGTTGACTACAAATTACCAGGGCCACAAATAGATGTTTGTGATCAGGGCTCTCTTCATTCCAAGCCAATATGACCACAAAAGGAAGATTTTTGTACCCTATGGCCCTCTTTTAACGAGAGAGAGACTAGCTCGGTCACGTTCTTTCCGCCGCTAACCACGTTATGTAGTGTTATTTCAATATGGAGATGGGTCTTCTAACCCAAAAGCGTGTTAATTAGGTTATTTCATCACAAAATGTCTCTCGAGGAGATCCTTATCGTGAGCCACGGGATTGTACAGTTTCTTTAAAAATTTGGGGCTTCACAGCCGGAAACACATCTACGGGAATTGAAGCCGAATCACTTAAAATTTATAGAGCAGCACGCTAACCACTGTGCTATTGCGATCCGTACGGATGGGCAAAGACCGCTGTCCTTTAGTAGTAGAAAGATCTCGGTATCTGCGACAAAGTTATTACCTTATTACAGAAAGTCTGTGCCCGTCTGTCCACATCCGCATAAGCTGCAGCACACCTCCGTTTGCCGTCTGTTTTGAAAGACCATAACAGACCAGAAATCTCTGTCATGGTGTTGAAATCCAGTTTATATTTAGCCCCCGAAGCGATAAGATGATGTAGCACCAAACGGTTGGACAAATACTCACAGGTTCAATAAACAGATTACGGTCTAGAGTACGCTCTACTATGAACTTACTGTGGTTGTGAACAAACCTAGTTCGTTGAGTTAGGTTTTATTGGATTAGGCTAGACAGTACGGGTGGGAACTCCCCTGAGTGCCAAACCTTTCGTCCTGACTTAATGAATGCTTTTTTGTTACAGAAACTTTACTTTGCTTCCAAGACGGTACGGGTGGCCATGAACATGAAATCTATAACAAGGCTTTGGTTTCTCCTGGTTTTCGGCGCACGTCAAATTATAGACTAAACATTGAACTACGACAAAAACAAGCACGTTACAAGGTCATACATGGCAAGATGAAAAGTTTTAAGAAACCTACAAATATCATACTATAGATCGCTTCCAATTTCATGTCAGATGCTTAAACTGATGCATATCTCTCTCCCTCTCTTTCCCTCCCCCACCCATTGTATCCATGTTTTCTGGTAGAAAGGTTGGATATCGCCCCTTGGATCTAAAGATCTTGTATAACCGTTCACTCCTCACTTTTGGAACCTTTCCCATGTCTTTCTCTTTACACAATAGCATTCTGAAAAAGTTTGTCACACGGTGATCGAGTCTGGGTCGCAATAAACCAACTACTACGCTTTGTTCAGGAAACTCCCTTTTCATATCTCTGCCCCTCCCCCTTCCCATCGGCTCCCAAAAAAGAACTGCATAATCTTTCTCAACACACAAAGCTCTACAAAATGGTAATCTACGAAAACCATCGACCGGGGCGGAATTGAGTCGAAGTTTGTGTCGCTCGATAGACCAGCTCTTAGTTTCAACAGTAAGTCACGTACAGACAGTTTACGACAAAGACGCAGAGATGCGCGGGCAGTATAAAATATATTGACGACTTTGACTGTCTATCCTTAATATCTTTAAGTGTTTATTTTTTGTTTTAAATAGTCAAAAAAACACTACTTCAAAATGGAAAACGACGTGTTTTGCAGTAACAATTTGGCTCCATTTATATGCCTATGGTCGATGTTAACTCGGCGATAGCCGCTTTGCATAATCATCTTGTTTCAAAAACCGCCAGAACTACAGTACTCTCTATATGTTGACTCGCTTACTCGACCGAATAACGCGTTCTTTTATACCCTGTCTGTACACACAGCTCTAGACATGCTATTCTAATGGAGGAAGTGTAAAAACGGCAACAAAAGAAAAGTAACTTTATGCATGGCGAGCTTCAAATGTACACGCGTCCAGTGCTTCCTCCTCGAGTCATAAGCGGATTTCTGACCAGATTTCTGCGTGGGTTGCAAAAATGGGGGCTTCCTCGTGAAAATTTTAAAACGTGACCAGATAAAAGGGGTTTATTATTCATCCGGAGCAAAAACTCGTAGACAACTGTCATAAATATTCGACTTGGTTGGGGGAAATTGGAAAAGTTCTCTATAAAGCATGGGACTAGAAAGGATACCTAGAGTTTGAGCAACAATGACTGGTAATGATATGCTTATATACAAAAAATCGTAAAAAATAGGGATGTGGGTTCAGAGAAGAACAACAAAAACTATGTTGGGGGCAGCAGACCAACGCAGTAGAGCCGTCAACGGTACCTCAGCAGCATGGGGAACCGTCTCTCCATTACCCTCGAGCTAGATCTATTTACCTGAAAGACATGAAAATTGTCTAGTGGGGTTAGTTGGAAGGGCGTTAAGCAGTGTCGAGGAGAGCAAAGCAGGGAATTGATGAGCTGTTTTTATAGATCGAGTTGGGGGAGATAGAAATCTTGGAAGAAATTATTTACATGCACGCGGTACTGGCCTTTCCATCAAAATTTTCAATTTCTAGAACTTACTAATTGTTAACTTGGCCTGCGATTGGGCAGCCCCATTGGGGTTGCGAATCAGGCAGGCATATTGACCGGCACTGTTGGAAGTCACTCGCGCCAGCTCCAGAATTGCTTTGTTTCCTTCCATTGAGATCTGAATTTTCGTCTTTTTTGTGCCTTTCCCTTCTCTTCAGACCTTTATGTTCTGACCGGTAGCAATGGTTTTCCCGTTCAAAGTCCACTCGACCGTCGGCTTCGGGTCTCCGTCAACTTCACACACAAACTTCACAGTGTGGCCTGAATGATCAATCATTGCTCTCTAGTTTCACCGCTGTTTACAAATCTCTGGCATGTAGGTGATAATCTTTGATCGTCACATTGTGCACATAACGCTCACTGATAATACAGCCATGACCCAGTGGTCTCACTGTTTACAGAAAAACATGCTCATTAGGGCAATGCATAGGTGAATGCGACTACGTTTTATACTATTCTAGGTTTCTCACCTTGTCTTGCAGAGATGTCGGACAATTTGGCTACAAAGTGGGGAGCGTCTGCAGCTGGTCTATCAATTACGGCAGCAGTTCCTCCCCGGACAATGCTCGTCTTGGCTATCCTTCCGCTTTTGGCTAAAAATGGGACCTTTTTGTAATTTCTTGCACGCTTACGGGTAAGAACAATATTAGCGACTGAAGAGGCCTTGCCAGCGGGATTACTGGCTTCAACCTTGTATTCCGCCACGTCATCCTGCTGTGTACTGGAGATCTTCAGCGTGGCCTCGCCGTTGTTCTGGGTGATCTCATAGGCTTGACTCTTTCTGACCGGCTCGTTGTTGCGGTACCACCGAATGGTTGGTTCTGAAAGAGTTTAATGAACGAGCTGGGACATAAATGCTCTTGAGAGCACTCTTCAAGTTCGGATTGTTTGATTGGTGGGAAAAATGACAGTCTATCACGGTCGAGTCGAGCCGCCCGTGACTGATTAAACAACAGACAACAACACATGCTACATACCAGGAAAGCCGGTGTATTTGGCAGTAAAGACGGCCGTCTTGCCCTCGTCGACAACGACAGGCTGAATCTGAGCCGTGAACCTCGGAGCCTCATATCTGGGTCCTTCCTCGGCACCCTTACCCGTCTTGCTCAGGTTCACATTCAGCTTCGCCTTGCATCTGAAAAAGTATATTGCCAGATGTTTTGTCATATTTACCTGGCTTCTCCAGCAGGATTCTTGGCCACAATCTCGTAAATCCCGGCATCCTGAGCCAAAGTAGAGGACAGAGACAGTTTGTATGTTCCATTAAACTCAGAAGGAACGAAGCGACCGTCGTTGGGAAGAGGTTTTCCATCCTGCAAACACTTTAAAGTTTTCTTCAAAATCTTCTCACCTTGAACCAGGCAACACTCGGCACAGGCTCTCCACTGATTGTGCAGCTGAATTCAGCTGGACCATTCTGCGAGATTCGAAGGTCGTGCATTCGGGCAGTGAAGTCAGGCGCTTTGCCCTTGCTGATGGCAGCAATGACAGCTAGGGAAGCGATCGACTCGACAGTTCCGGCAGCATTCTCCAGTCGGACTGAATACTCTCCACTGTGGCTGTTTTCCAGTCTTCCAATGGACAAAGTAGATCCATTTGCGGTGGTATTGACTTGGGAGCGGAAAGTGCTCTTGATTTCCTTTCCATCCTTGAACCAAGTGACCTTGATCGGAGCAGCTCCTTCAAAGGACACAGAGAACTTGACGGGCTTTCCGGGCTCTCCCTCAAGTGGTGTCAATTGTTGTTTCAGCGTGGGAGGCGCTTGCTTCGAGGCTCCCATCTTCGTCGGTTGCGGCTAGAAAGATGGCTGATTTTTGGCTTATTCAAAAAGTGGAACAGATATAAAGCGACAGAAATGTTAAGCAATGAAACCGAGTTAGTTCAGCATGCCACAAACCCTGATAATATGAAATCCAACAACACGCTCGCGAGATCTTGGCGAAATCTGGTATTCGGTCCGTTGAACTCTCAAGGTGGAAGAATCGTCGAGATGCAGCTCGTCCGTGTAGGAAGAAGATTCCCGATTCTCGCGATGTTCACGGTAGGCTTGATAGACAACGTGATGCTAAACAGACAAAGACATGCAAAACGACAAGACACTTGAAATCATGCTTCCGAGACCCGAAAGAAGGGCATTCAGAGACGCGTACAGCTCAAGTGACACATGGTGTACCTTATTACTAATGGTCTGCGGCACAATTGGCTCCTTGACAACCTGCGGCGTTCCCTTCAACTCCTTACTCTCTACCTTGAACGGCTCAGCACCGCTTCCATCCTTTTTAGGAGTGAATTTGGTCTAAAAGTGGGTGAATGAGAGTTTGCTTTGCATGCGAGGATGTTTTTTCTACAGTATCCAAACCTAAAACGACGTACCTTGAGCTGGACTTGTTGATTATGAGGCACGACTTCTTCCTTCTGAACCTCGGGACCTTGAGTCACTGTTTTCAGCTTGGCCTTGTCCTCAGCAATCTTCACACGCTCACCCTCATTGACCTCGCTGGCTCTGGTCGGCTTGGCAGTCTTCAGCTTGATCTGATCTCTTGCAGGAACCTCAATCTCTTTTGGTGGTGAAGGTAGTTTTTTGAATCTGAATCTTATTATTAACAAGTTTGTAAACCCTCCACCTCTGCTCAACATTTCCACCCAGCTTGGCTCCTCCTTCAGCCCAATCGGGCTTCTCCCAGCCGGCTTCATCCTTCTCCTTCAAGGGAGCCGTTTTAAGGGCGACCTTCTCCATTTCTTCACGAGGAGCTTCGTACTTGAGCGTCTTGCCAGCTTTCAATGAGACCTGTTCCAGTTCCATTCCCTTGAATTGAGGCTTGCTAGTCTCCACATAAGAGAGCTGGTCGTAGAACTTGTCGTCACGTGGTCTGGTAAATTTCTGGAGGAGTTCGTCAGTTTCCATTGGCTCAATTGGTGACTTGGCCCGCTCGACATGCATGAGCTTGTGAGCATCAGGCTTGGGAGCAGCCTCGAAAGCCTCTCCAAGCTTTCCGAGAGTTTCTTTCTGCCACAATAGCTCGCGCTGGTGAATCTCGTCGCTGGTCTTGAGGACAGCTGGGCGGAGCTTGGCCTGACGGAAATCGTCCTTCTGTAGGAAATTTTGAAGTTTTTAACTTTTCCTGTTACCTGGAAAATGTCAAGAGTACAGCTTGAAAGAGTTTCTCCTTCAGAGTTTTTAGCAATAGCCACAACTTCACCAGCATCAGAGATTCTAGAGTTACTGATTGTCAAGTAATGAAGTCCGTCGTAGTTGAGTTTGTAACGATGACCCTAAACCAGTTTCTTTTCTAATATAGGAGATTTCTTACATGAAGTGCCTGGTTGCCATTGATGAACCAAGTTATCTTGGGACGTGGGAATCCAATGACAGCGCATTCGAATCTAGCAGGCTGGTTCTCAGTGACTTGCAGATTCCTGGGCTTGATGGTGAACTGGGGAGCCATTTTCTGCTTCGGCTGTGGCTGGACACCCTGGTCTGACCAGTGAATCTTGTTCTGGTCCTGTTTGACGCTTCTCACCAGCATACCCTGAGGCATTTGGCTCTCGGTGATCACATGAGATGCTCCCTGGCAGGCAAGCTTGGCAGCGATCATGGCCTGACCGTGCCTGTTGGTGGCAACGCAGTGGTACTCTCCAGTATCGTCGGGCAGAGCATAGAGCAGGTCAAGACAAGCGAACCCAAAGTCAAGAGTAGAGCGGAAACGATGTCCAAGCAGGACAGGCTTCTTATCCTTGTACCACTCAACCTTCAGATAGGGATCGTTGATGGGAGCAATCTGGGTCTCAAAGCGACAGAACTCTCCTTCAAGAACTCCAATGTTTTGGAGAGGTACCTTGAATTCAGGAGCACGTTTGTCGTTCTCATCATAAGCGTCAGAGGCAGTAAGCTTGACCTCAGCGGTGGTGTGTTGCTTGAAATGAGACTCGAGGTTGTCTTGGAGCTTTCCTTGAGTGGAGTAGTCCAGAGCTGGTCTCGGAAGAACAGTGAGCTTGGTCTTGGTTCTGCACTCTCCCTTGTCATTGACAGCCACAAGCTCATACTCTCCATTGTCTTCCGGATAAGCGTAAAGAATGTCAAGTGACACGTATCCAAACTCGAAGACGGGTCGGAATCTGGAAGCCTCGGGCAGAGGATTTCCATTGCGGAGCCAGTAGACCTTGAGGTTGGGGTCGCTGATCGGAGTGACTCTGCACTCAAGATGAATAGAATCTCCTTCCAGGGTTCCTTCGATGTTATCTACCAACTTTTGTACGACTTGAGGTGCATCGATCTTAGTAGCACTCTCGACAACGATCTTGCCGACAGTTTCTGCCGACCCCTTGCTGTTAGTCGCGATGCATTTATACTCGCCGGAATCAGCAGCAATCAGATGCTTGACCAAGAGGGTAGCAACTCCAAATTCGTTCGAGCATGAGATTCTGTTGGAGTACGGGATAGGACGTCCGTTGTGTTGCCATTCGACACGAAGAGTTGGATCTCCGATGGGTTCCAGAACACAGACAAAGGCCGTTGCGTCAGCCTCGCTCATTGAACCGAGGTCGGTGAGCTCCTGTGAGAAGTGAGGAGGAGGGTAGTCTACAGGGGGCAGGTTGAGTTCCTCCTTGGGTCGGTGAATCCATTGCTCGAGCTCAGTGATCTTCTCCTTTCTTTCCGCAGGCGACTGCCATTCGTAGACAACTCCACTCTGACCGACAACCTTGATTTCACATTCGACTTCAGCGCTTCCGTGATCGTTGGTGGCACGACAGGTCCACTTTCCAGTGTCCTGAGGCTCGGCTGGACTCATCTCGAGCACAACAAAGCCAAAGTCGTGGATCATCTTCTGTCTGTTGGAATGGTTGACAGGGTTGCCATTGTGGAACCATTCAATCTTCAGACGAGGATCAGCAACTGGATGGACTTGAGCCTCCAGATGACATTGCTGTCCTTCAAGAAGCTCAGGAGGAGAAGCCAGCTGGGTGACAAACTTCGGTGCTCCATGATCAATGGGTGCAGCTTCTTGGGCAGCGGGACGAGGAGCCTCAATTTCGGCGATCCTCTTTCCAGCACCGGCCATCCTTTCGGGAAGTTGAGACTGACTGATGATACCCTCTTTGGGAGTGCAGTTCAGTCGTGTACTGGTCACAGCTTCTCCAACACGGTTAACAGCTCGGCAGGTGTACTCTCCGCTGTCTTCAGGATACGTGGGGCTGATCTCGAGGACAACAATTCCGAAGTCGTTGATTGTTTTCACTCGGGAGCTGGTCCTCAGTGGACGTCCATCCAGGTACCATTGAACCATAAGCTGGTTGTCATTGATGGGCTCATAGCGAGCACTAAAATGGGCTCTGTCTCCTTCAGCGCATTCAGTGGGAGCACTTAAGGGTTCGACAAAGACTGGCATCATCTCCTTGGAATCGTCTGGGAGTTCCTCCGGACGACGATGAAGTCTCTCCTCCAGCTGTGTCACAGCACTCGCCTTCTGCTCATCTTGAGGATGGAGGATAAGACCGCTGCTGGCTTCAACTTGAACTGTTGCACTGGTAGTAGCGTCTCCGGCAGAGTTTCTCACGCGAAGAGTGTAGTCCCCAGTGTCGTGGCTCAGCAAGTGCAGGACATCGAGCACGGCAAAGCCGAAATCGTGCACCATCCTGTGACGGTTGGACTGGAAGATTGGCTGTCCATTGAGCAGCCACTCGACTTTGGTCTGCGGGTCGTTGGTAGGCGTGTACTGAGCCTGAAGATGTACTGAACCACCTTCTTCCAAAGCTCCTTGAACAGTCAGAGGGGTGACGATTTGAGGGGCCTGATAGGTGGCATCTGGAGCCTCAGGAGCACCAGCCTTGGGAGCCTCGATTTCACGAATTCTGTCGAGAGACTGGGGTTGCAGAGAGTCGTAGGCAATGTTTTCTTTTCCTTGGACAGTAAGAGTAGCAGAACTTTCAGCTTCTCCAGAAGCATTGCTGACCACACACTTCCACTCTCCAGTGTCTCTGACCTCGGTCTGATTGATGTCCATGATGATCCACCCAAAATCGTTGATCATTCTGACACGAGACGAGGCAGCCATCGGAGCTCCATTCAGGTACCATTGAATCTGCATGGTGTTGTCATCGACGGGCTCAACGGTGGCCTCAAAATGAGCAGGTTGTCCCTCGAACAAGTCACCAGGAGCAGTGACAGCCTGAACGAATCTTGGAGGACCCTTAGGAGTAGGCTCAGCTTCTTCCAACAGCGGCTTCGGGGCTTCCATTTCCTGGATTCTCTTCCACGACTCCTCGTGTTGAGTATCTCCAAGAATGGCGGCCTTTCCTTGACATTTTAGCGTGGCACTGGTCACGGCTTCTCCCTGAGCATTGCTGATTCTCAGCTGATAGATTCCTTCATCTTCTGGGAAGGTGTACGCAATGTCCAGCATGACGATTCCAAAGTCTTGAGCCATGGCGTATTTGGATCCATGAGACAGCGGGTTTCCATTTCTCAGCCACTGGACTTGAAGACCAGGATCGTTGACCGGGGTGAACTGGGCCTCATAGTGAATGTGATCTCCCTCATTGCACTCCTGATCTTGGATCTGCGAAACAAAGATCGGCGGCTCGTAGACTGGAGCAGGAGCGTCTGGAGTCTTTTCTCTTGGAGCCTCGAGAATTTGAATTTGGCGCCAAGATTCCTCATGACGGGTAGCTCCGTGAATAGCACCAGATGCGGCAACCTTTACGGAGGCTGTCGAAACAGCCTCGCCTTCACTGTTCGAGATGGTAAGAGTGTAGACTCCTAAAGACGAAAGTTTTGGAAAAGAGAATTTGATTTTGCAAACCATTGTGATCCTCGTTGGCCGACAGAATGTTAAGAGTAGCCCATCCTAGTTCATTCCTGGTCTGGATCAGTTGAGAAGCGCCGATTGGAGCGCCATTCTTCTGCCAGTGAACCTAAAACAATTTTTTTAAGTCATTCGGTGATCATACCTTAAGATCAGAGTCACGAGCAGGCTGGAATGTGGCCTCCAAATGAATAGCATGTCCTTCGGGAATATCTTCAACAGATTCGAGCTGAGTAACGAAGGAGGGCTTCTCCTTGACAATGACATCTTCAACTTCCTCGATGATTCTGGGAGCTTCAATCTCTTGGATTCTCTGCCAGGAAGAAGGATGCTGCACGTCGCGAAGAATCTTCTCGTATCCGAGCACCTTCACAGTAGCGCTGGTGCTAGCCTCTCCGTGGGCATTATAGGCACGGCAAGTGTAGACACCGGAGTCATGAGGAAGGACATGAACGATGGTCAAAATGACATTTCCAAACTCATACTCCTGGCGGAAACGGTTGGCATTCATAAGAGGCTGTCCATTTAGAAGCCATTCAATCCTGAGGTTCGGATCTCCCGAAGGCTCGACCAGGCCACGAAGCTCGACAACCTGCCCTTCTCCGACATTGTCGACGTTCTCGAAAGCCTGAATCCATTGCGGTTTCTCGAACTCCTTCTCGGGAATCTCAAGACGCGCGTACTTGTCAAGAGACTCAAGTTCTTGGATCTTCTGAAGAGAGGCAGGATGAGAAGAGTCAAGCAGAAGATTGTCAGTTCCTTGGACGGCAATAGAAGCACTGGTGACGGCAGCTCCGTGCTCGTTGAAAGCCTTGCAAGAGTAAACACCAGTGTGGCGAGCATGAACCGGAGCGATGCGCAATGACACACAGCCAAAGTCGTTGCTTGTGGCAATCCAGTTGGACTCTTGCAGCGCTGACTCGTTGAAAAACCACTGAACACGAAGGTTTGGATCGTTTACCGGAATAAGCCGTGCTTCCAAGAGAGCAACTCCTCCTTCTGGCAGGTCACTGACAGACTGGAGAGCCTGGATGAAGGACGGCTTGTCGTATTGTGGGGCTTCCGGCTCAGGTAGAGGAGCTCTAGGAGCCTCGAGCTGTTGAATTCGTTGCCAAGAAGAGTCATGCATGGTATCTCTCAGAATAGATGGGCGTCCAGAACAGTTCAAAGTTCCCGATGTTCGGTCCTCTCCTTCCTGGTTCTTGACAACCACAGTGTACTCTCCGGAGTCTTCTCCCAAAACGTACTGCAGATTCAGCGTGACGAGACCAAAGTCGTTTCTCAGGATACGACGACTGGATGCAGCCAGCGGCTTTCCATTCAGATACCATTGAACAGTCGTGTAGGGATCGTTGAATGGAGTAAACTGAAAACACTTTAATGATAGAAAAAAGTGCTACACAAACCTGGGCCTCGAAGTATCCAGGCTGTCCCTCAATGACATTGTCCAGACTGTTAAGAGGACGGACAAACTTAGGAGGTCCATACTTCGGAGTAGGGGCCTCCTCTCCAGGTCCACGGGGAGCCTCCATCTCTTGGATCTTCTGCCACGATTGTTCATGGCGGGTGTCTCCAATGATGGCAGCGTTTCCACGGACACTGAGCTGGGCTTGAACCTCGGCTTCTCCCTGAACCATATACATTAAACCTATAAACGTCAGAATACCTTGTCATTGTAGGCCCTGACCGAGTAGACACCAGAATCCTCTGGGACAGTGTGAGCAATATCAAGAGCAACGTATCCAAAATCGGAAGTTAACTTGAAACGATTGCTGTTTCCAAGAGGATTGCCGTCTTTGAACCACTGAACACGAAGGGCAGGATCAGCAGCAGGCTGAAGTCTTGTCGAGAAGTGAGCAGGCTGGAACTCAATCCTCTCCAAGGAATCCATGGGTTCCAAGTATTGAGGAGCATCATAATCAATGTCAGGCACGACAGGCGCCTGAGCTTTGGGAGCCTCAAGCTCTTGGATCTTCTGCCAGCTGTTGGGATGCTGGGAGTCGAGGTACAGGACTCCTCGGGGCAGGATCGTAAAGCTTGCTACGGTTTGGGCTTCTCCAAGAACATTGCGAGCAACACAGCTCCATTCTCCAGAATCTTGGCCGAAGGCGTAGAGAATGTCCAGAGCTACATAGCCGAAATCGTATGTGGTACGGAATCGGTGACCGTTGACAAGAGGGTTTCCATTGTGGTACCTGAATTCGATTGTCAATTCAATGCTGTACTGTTATACCATTGAATCTGAAGCTGGTTGTCGTTTGTCGGCTCCACTTGGCACTCGAGATGAATCGGTGCTCCTTCACCAATCTCTCCCATGGCTCCAGCCAGAGGAACAACAAATCTGGGAGCAATCTTCTCGGCATCTTCGTAGATCTTCTCCATGACTGGTCTGTTCTCAATCTCGCGAACTTTGTTCCAAGAAGCTTCATGCTGGGTGCTGAGAAGCAGGGAGTCGGTAGGAGTACACTTGACAGTGCAAGAAGTCGCGGCTTCTCCAAAGGCACTGATAGCCTTGCAGGTGTAAACACCCGAGTCTTCTCCGTACAGCGACAGAATGTCCAAGTTGACATAGTCAAAGTTCCTGGCTGGCATGAAACGGGAAGCTTCCGGCAGTGGCTGTCCATTTCTAGTCCAGAACACCTTCATGGTAGGGTCATTGACGGGGACCAGGCGGCACTCGAGACGAATGGCGTCTCCTTCAACAGAGTTATCGTAGTTCTACAAAACAATTTGTCAGGGAAACGACTTAAATTGTACCTGAAGCTGTTCAGTGAATGTCGGTGGCGGGAAGGACATCTCCGGTGTGGCCTCGCGGGCAATTTCCTTGTTCTCAATCTCCTGAATCTTGGCCCAGGATGACTCATGCTGAGAGTCGAGATAGATGTTACGACGAGGCCGGCATTCCAAGCTGAACTCGGTCTGTGCCTGTCCAGCAGCATTGGTAGCCCTGCAGATGTACTTTCCGGTGTCCTCTGGATGGACATGGAGGAACTCCAATCCGACGTATCCGAAATCGTGAATAGTACGGATTCTGGATCCGAACATCAGAGGAGTATCGTTGTGGAACCATTCAATCTGAATCAGTTTTAAGAAAAGGAAGATCGATGTGTACCTTGAGGTTCGGATCATTGATAGGCTGGAGAACACAATCCATGTGGACACTCTGTCCCTCCTTGAGAAGGTTAGCCGGACCAGCAAGCTGCTGTGTGAAGACAGGAGGCTCTGGAGGAGCGTCCTCAGCTGAAAGCCATTTTTTTGAAAACAAAAAAAGTGGTCTTACCACTCGGTCTAGCAGGCTGAAGCTGTTCAATTTCTCTGATCCTTCTCAGAGATTCAGGATGGGCAGTGTCGGAAAGAATGCTCTTCAGACGCTCCACTTGGAATTCACAGGAGGATTGCGCCGATCCAGAGGTATTGGTGACCAAGAGGGTGTAGGTTCCAGCATCTTCGGCAATGACATAGTCAATGTCCAGTGAGACAAAGCCAAAGTCGTGAAGTGCTCTGTAGCGACTGGAGGCCTTCAGAGGGTTTCCGTTGAAGAGCCATTGGTACTGGAAACGGAAAAGTAGAAGGAAAGAAAAGAATTTACAATCATTGTGTTGTCGCCAGTAGGAACAATTTCAGCTTCCAGATGAAGAGTTTGAGATTCGTGGACCACGTCAATCTTGGACGGCAGCGGCTTGACAAAGCTGGGTGCTTCCTTCGGTGCAGGCTCAGGAATCTCAGCACGCATGGCTGGGGTCTCAAGCTCCTTGATGCGTTGCAAGGAGTTCGGATGGAATGAGGTGGCATTCTAAATCATATTCATTGACGAAAATGACCTAAGACCCACGTCAGAGCCGTCGATCCTGCAATCGATGTCAATCGTGGACTGAGCCTCTCCGGAAGCATTTCTCAAAACCAAGCTGTAAGTTCCAGAATCTTCCGGATAGCAGTAGAGGATGTTCAGAGCAATGTAGCCAAAGTCCTGTGAGAGAACGAAACGGTGAGCTTTCATCAGCGGACTTCCATTGACCAGCCATTCATACTGTAAATTAATCGGTAAGCATTTGAAGTTTCAAAGCAGCGCTATGTTTGACCAGGATCTGTTTGCCAAAGTATGCCCTTTGTTCTAAAACCGGTGAAACTCACAGTGAGGGTATTGTCATCGGCTGGTGAGATCTGTGCCTCCAGATAGACATTGTCTCCCTCGTTGCAGCGAATTGCCGTTCCCAAAGGCTTGACAAACGATGGGGCCTAAAGTTTCAAGTTAGTACCAACAAAAAAAGTAAATCTTACCTCCTTGGGAGCATCAGGAATCTCAACCGGGGCCGGTCTTGGTGCCTCAATTTCCTGGATTCTCGCGTAGCTTCTCGGATGCTGGACTCCGCCGACGATGGCATCTTTGGCTGAATTAGGCAGCTTGAGAAGTTTCATAGAGGATGTGCTGCTGATTGGGGCATGGCCACGGGCACCGTGGTTGAAGGGCACCCTGCCATAGATGGAATCCCGTCCAGGAGGCAGACGGTAGGCACGACCGTCGTTCATGCTAATTATGTGTCAGCGTACGAACTTTTGGCGTACGCTGACTCTAAGTCGCGGAGAAAACAACGCCGACGCACTACTCAAACACAGGCTTCTTCGGTTGCACAACGCGCAGTTTCAGGCTGTGATAATGTACTAATTACTCACGTTGACATCGAACGGCGATGCTCGTTTCAACAGCTCCCAAGGCGTTTTCGGCCTTGCAAGTGTAGGTGCCACTGTCGTGAGCGTAGAAACCGAGAACATCCAGAGAGACGAAGCCAAAGTCGTAGAAGGTGCGGAAGCGATGTCCTGAAGAGAAAATTGTATATTGTAAATCAAACTTTTGTTCAAGCTGCTGCCAGAGGTTCAAATGTATACTATTCAGATCAGAAACTGAAGTTGTTACAAAAGGAAAAAGATCGTGCCAAATAGTCAGCTCTGCCAGCTGGGCACGGCCCGCGGACGCTCAATCGATTGGCAGTTATGATGAAACGAGAGGGATATGCTGAGACAGTGGTCAAAATAAGTGGCTCCAGACATTGGCGAGAACCACCTAGACCAAACTTCTGGATACTGTGGGCATTTTTAGGCTCTACCCGACCAAACTAATGCATTGGATCGTTTACATAATATTTCATACCATGAGGAATGGGAGCTCCATTCTTGAGCCAAGTGATCCGCAGGGTGTTGTCGTTGATGGGCTTGACTTGGCACTCAAGATGAACAGGTTCGCCTTCTTCAACTTCTCCCATCTCTCCATCCAGCGGGACGACAAAGACGGGAGCCATGTCAGGACCTCGCTCCTCCACTTCAACACGACCGTATCTGTTCAGGTTTTCGAGATACTGAATCTTGCCGAGGGACTCTTCATGCTGAGTGTCTCCGAGGATGTGGCCAGCGGGAATGACTCTGATCTCACACTGTCGAATGGCCTCTCCGAGAGCATTCTTTGCTCTGACGGAGTAGGTTCCAGAATCTTCTGCAATGGCTCCCTTGATATCCAGAGCCACGAAGCCGAATTCGTACAGTGTCTTGACTCTGCTTCCAGTGGTCAGATAGCGACCATTGACAAACCACTCAATCTCCATGGTAGGATCGTGGACAGGGGTAATTTTGAGGTCAAGATGGATGTCTTGGTGCTCGTTGATGTCGAGGTCCTGTAGTTCTCCAAGGAACTTGGGGGCGGCATCACAAGTTCTGTCCTCCACTTCAGCGATTCCAGTACGACGATCCTGCTCAAGCTCCTTGATTCTCTCCAGTCCTTCGGGATGATGAGGATCCAGGAAAAGGGATCTGTCAGTATTCACAAACAGTTCCAGATTGCACTGAGTCTCTCCCAATTCATTGCGAGCTAACAAGGTGTAGGTTCCAGAATCTTCTGGGTAGGCATAGAGGATGTCAAGAGCCACATATCCAAAGTCAAACATGGGACGGAAGCGATGAGCTGCAGGAAGGGGATTCCCATTGTGGTACCATTCGACAGTCATCTTCACATCACTTGCTGGCTGGAGTCTGGCCTCGAAGTGGACAGGATCATTTTCGTTGACTTCAATTCGGTCGGACAGAGCTCTTACGAATCTCGGAGCTTCCATGGAATGAAACTCCTCAGGTCTCTCAACGAGCTGAGGTCCAATGTGCACATGATGACTATCTAAGTAGCCAATCATTTGCAAACTGTCCTCATGCTTGGTGTCGGTCACGAGGGATTCCATGGAAGGCGTTGTCAGTTCAGCCGAGGACTGGGCTTGTCCCTGGGAATTGAACAGGACACAGGTATAGGTTCCAGCGTCTTCAGGATAAGTAGGATGGAGAGACAGAGACACAACTCCAAAGTTGTGAGTGGTCTGAACTTCAGTTTCAATTTCGTTTCTTGCCACTTTACCTGAATCCTGTTGGCATTAGGAAGCGTGTGTCCGTCCTTCAGCCAACTGACTCTGAGAGACGGATCGTTGATGGGCTGGATCCTAGCCTCGAAGAAAGATCTTCCAAGCTCCTGTTCACAGTTGAAGTTCTGTAGTTGGGTGAGGAACTTCGGAGCCAGATCCTGTTTTCCATGAGTGTACTGGATCTCTCTAACATCATCAACATCCAAGTGACGGTTCTGTTCAAACTGATGCAGAGCGATTTGGGCTGAAAACGCTTTGTGGAAGAGTATATCAAAAAGCTTACGGTGAACGATGATGGTACATTGAGATTCAGCCTGTCCGAGCTTGTTGAGTGCTTTGCACACGTAGTGACCAGTGTCCTGCTGCGTGGCACCGGCAATGTCGAGGGTTGCGAATCCGTGATTTAGAGTCTGGCGACAGCGATCATCTAAACGTTGATCTCACTCAACTTTCCAAAAAAGTTTACTTTTCATCAGTTCCCGTCCATTCAAGTACCACACAGCTTCCAAGTTAGGATCGTTGAGAGGTGTTAACTTGGTCTCAAGATGAATGTTCTGTCCTTCAAAGAGCTCCTGAGAACGGAGTTCGCTATGGAAGTTGGGGAGGTCCAAGTAGACACCTGGTGGTGGCTGAGGGCTCCTCGATTGGTAGGCAATTCCAAAGACACTTCCCTGGGTAGGCTGTTGGACAGATCCGTGCCCGATGACTTGGATCACGGTCGAGGATCTGATTTCTCCAAGGGGATTGATCGCAATGACGGTGTACTCTCCCTGGTCAAAGACGGTGACCGGGTTGATTTCCAGCAGAGCAACACCAAAATCGTTGACAGTGATGACTCTGGAAGATGCCAGAAGAGCTTTTCCATTGTGAAGCCAACAGATTCGGAGATTCGGGTCGTCCTGAGGAGCAAACTTGACTTCAAGTCTAGCAGTCTGTCCCTCAATGAGCTGGAGAGGCTGAAGCTGACCCTGGAATTGAGGAGCCTGTCGAGAAGCTTGTGCATCTTGGAGTTGATTGACTGGAGTTCTGGCATGTCGTCTGTCGACCTTCCTCAGAGTGATCTGTTCCCTGTACTGAGGACCAGCAAGCTTCTGTCTGCTTTGAACAACGACGCGTCCCTTGAGAGTAGTGGTACCGTGCTTATTTGCTGCGTCACAGCGGTACCATGCTCCTTCGGCAAGAGTCACATCCAAAATATGCAGAGTTGTCTCGCTTCCAGAGGATTCGACCCTGAGTCTCACATTAGAGCCTATCTTTTGGTAACCTACTTGAAATGAGGGCCATTCTGGATTTCCTCGTTGTCCTTGTACCATTTGAAGACAAGTCCTTCTCCATTGGCTTTGCAGTACAGTTTGACAGAATCTCCTTCATAAACTGTAGTCGATTGGAACTTTCCAGTGAACTCAGGAGCGTCAGGAGATTTTGCCTCTGAATGAGAGTTATCCCCAATACAGCTAAAAGCTTACGCATGACCTGGATATTGAATCGGGCTTGAGCTCCTCCACCAGCGTTCTTGGCCACACAGCCGTAAACGTCGGCATCGTGCGCATCAACCTTCTCAATGGTCAGCTTAGAAGACCCATCATTACCATGCTCGATCTTGTACTTATCACCCAATTGAAGTACCCGACCGTCAGCTCGTACCCATTCGATCTGAGGCATAGGTGTACCAGCCACCTTTGCACTGAAGGTGATAGTCTCTCCCGGCTTGGCCACTGCTGCTTGTGGAGCCACGATGAACTGTGGGGGACGCGCTTGCACTAGTGCTGCTCCGTGCTCGTGCGTCTGGGTCTTCGAAATGACCTGAGGTCCATTGCCCATGTTTGCTGCTCCATTGGCAATGGCTGCTCCGTTGACTCGGAAGCTGCCGGCTTCTTGTTGCTGTTGCTGCTTGCTCACAGGAGGCATATCGTAGTAGATCGGATGTTGGTATTCGTACTGCTGAGGCTTATAAATTCCGGGCTGCTGTCGGTAGTGCTGCTCTACCGTTGGTTGCTCGTAAAAACGCTTGTACCGTGACTCTGCAAAACAAGATTTGTTCAATTAAAGCGAGTATCTCGCTACGAAACACTTTGGGGCGAATCTACCGTATTTCGCGTGGCAATTCAAACCTTTTTATTTAAAGCCTCCAAGAAAAATGGGTTCCTGCCGATCTTTGTCGACGTTTATAGCTTTTATTGTGTCAAAACACTATATACTCATGTGGACAAATTACATACAAGAAAGAAGAGAATGAGATGGAACTGAGCTGTAAAAAAAAAGTAGAGCTCTAAAATATCAAAATTTAGTTATTTCTGACCATTTTTGGTTTGGCCTAATTCATTTTATCACGATGCTGGATGTATTCTCGTGTTATCGAAACTCGTAGTCGGTTGTGGCCACAGCCGGTATAGTAGAGCTACTTCCAGTTTGAACTTTCGTATCGAGTTCATTTCTTACGTCTGGCCTAACTTTTTGCCCAAGGTTATTTGAGAAAGTGAGGATTGTTTAAATTCAAAACCAACCTTGAGAATAAACTGGTTGCTGCTTCCAGTCTTTCTCAATATACTGTAGATTGTACGGTTGAGCTTGATGCGTCTGACGTTGGCGCTTTTCTTCTTCTTCTCGCTGGCGCTCCCTCTCGAGCCGTTCTCTTTCCGCGCGTTCACGCTCGAAAAGCGCTCGGAGACGTTCCTAAACAACTAGTTTTTGTGAGCCAAGAGAGTTTAAGTCACCTGCTCTTCTTTGATCCGGCGATTTTCTTCTTCTCGAGCCCGTCTCTCCCTCTGCTCTCGTTCAAGGGCGAGCTCGTAGCGTCGTTGCTGTTCCTCCTCTCTTTGTCGGAGTTCTCGTTGTCGTTCGTCGGGCGCGCTCAATGGGTAGACCTCGATCCGAGCAGCGCTCTCTACCTGAAAAACTGATTTTCGATGGGCAGCAAACAAAAGACAATAAGAGTCGAGAGCATCTCAAACGTGGCTATCTTTTTCAGCTTCTCTTGCGACAGTTTGCCTGAGGGGGACTACCCCTGTGGTCAACAAATTTCACGCCCCCGCGGACCAGGTGTGAAGCGATTCATCAGAAAACAGCAAAAATCGACATCTCGGATAAAGAGCAGCTGATGACGCATAAACTGGAACGGGAGTGCTAAGATCCTCAAGACTGAGTACCACCTACGGTGTTTTGAACCTGCCTGCAAAAACATTGCGTTCTGCATATTAAAAACCTCTTAGGATTCCTGAATCCGGCAATGCATAAGAATTAAAAATGACACGAGCTAGGAAAAGCAGTCAAACTGGTAGGAAATGTAGCAAAGAATCGGTTTTGAAGGACCTCAAGTGCTTAAGTCAATAACTGTGGCGAACGGGTCCAGAGGGAAGAACTGATTATTCTAAGGAGGTGTGATTTATCAATCAAAAAAGTCCTAGAGCCTTGCAATCCTACGGTAGAGGGAAGCAAATGGTTGCAATTGTGTAATAGTGAGGCCCAGGGTGGAGGCGGTGTCGCTTTTTTACCAGTAAATAACAGATGGACCTGGGAACGATCATGATAACTTAGGCAATCAACAAGATTTCTACAAAGGACATTGCCGTTTTTTGACCGAGGAGCTAAAAACAACGAGATCCGCCTGAAAATGGCCGGAACAACAACTGCCGTCTGCAGAGGCGAACGCTGTTTACCCGAAAACCTTTGACAAGCTCTTTAAAAAAGCAATCAACGCTGTAACTTCAGGTAAATTGTAAGACCCGGACAGCAACATCTTTGACACTGAGCTCTAATTGATAGTTAATAGCTGACCGTGGTTAAATACTATAATCACTTTGCGTCCACATCATTTGCCATTATTACTGATTCAGCTGAAATAGTTGTCTTTAAAATAGGTGAACATTCTTGAATATCTGTCTTCCATACACTACAAATCGGAACGTCGGCAATTTATAACATTCAAACTTTACAACACAGCAGAATACCTATTGGAAAAAGGAGAAAGTATGGGTGTCTTAATGAAAAGTTCATTTGTCTCCCTTGTGCCTAAATATGTGCCTTTGAGAAGCAGTAAGCTGAAAACGATAGAAAGTTAATCCAGTTTATAAAAAGGTAGTGGTAAATTTTTCCTTTTACCTTTTCATCAATTGGATTACCTTTCAATTGAAAGATAATCCATTTGATGAAAGAACCTCTATATAGTTTAAACGTAAACGTAAAAAATAGAACATTGTTCAAAAACTTAGTTTCAGCAATCCTTGAAAATGCTGTTCGGCTAAGATTTTATAATTAAGCATATTTAGTGATGTAAAATTAAGGTACCAGACTACGCTACTGAATGCAATGTTTAACATAAACTGAATCTCTATCAGAATTCTGACTGGGAGGAAGTCATGAAGTAATAGGTGATGATGGTGTGTTTGAAGGTGGGAGGAAAACAATGGCTTCGCGGCTGCCAACTGTCTTGATCCGAGCAGCTTTTTATCGGGACAGAGAGACGACGACGCAGGCAGGGCCCCCGTTACAAATAGTTAGCAGCATATCCAGATGGATGCGAGAAGGTCTCAAACGCCATACAAAAAACTCTAATGAGCTGCCAGAGAGAACAGTAATGTTAAAATGGCAGAACTTTCTTGAAAGGTCAAGGATATGGGTCATACTGTAATTGATATCTTAGTTTCTTATATTTAAAACAAAAACTACAAATTCTTCGCATCCAAAGATAGTCCTTTCGACTTTTATTGGACAATTGGTCTCAACTAGACGATTAAATGCTCAGTTTAACGTATGACAGCTGTGGCTTTTATAAAACAGAACGAGGCAATACGGGATGTGACCCAGGTAGCTTTTGACTGAGACAGGCTCGATCGCGTGGGTTTCCCTCTCTCCCTGTTTATCCTACCGCGCCGAAGCACTTTTTAGCCCTCTGTTAGAGATTTGGCACACACTGGCGTTCCTCACACTATGGTGGGGGCTCTAGCTGGATTTCGCACGATGACCTCACGTTCTCCAGACACTGGGAGAGAGAGAGAGAGAGAGAGAGAGAGAGGGCTGTTGCTCACCTTGCCGAATCGGTTCTCAGCAACGACTGTGTACTCTCCAGCTTCCTCGGGGGTAACCATTGTGATCTTCAGCACTGCCATGGCGCCTAAAAGTTTTGGATCTAAGAATTTGCGGGACAGAAACCTTTGTAGCTCATTTGCATTCGTGGCCCATTCAATTGTAGCGGGAAACCGTTGAACAGCCAATAGATCTGTAATCATTTTTGGTCGTCTAGCCAGATTTTATCCAGTTTCATTTCGAGAATGCCGACAATGCTTAAAGGCTGTGGCCACAACACTACTGGAAAATACTGACCTGAGGTTTGGGATTTCCTACGATATTGGCCTGCAAGATGGCATCGGTTCCCTCAGTCAGTCTCAATCCACGAAGGGCTGTTCTAACAATCGGTCGACCACCGGGAGTACGGGCATCCAGAGCAGCTAGTTCTGGTTCAGTCTCAGACTCGGAAACCCCCCAGCCACTCTCCTGATCGGTCCCGTAGCCCTGCTTTTGCATTTGTCTTGAAGCCACGCTGGTTCTTCCTCCAACACTCTACAAAACGAATTTAAACAATATAAAACTCAATCTACCTGGGTAAGGATCTGTTTCCTGTCTCTGGTCAGCTTTTGCTGTTCATCAGCGAACCAGCGATCATATCGCTCCCTTGGTAGCAACTACAAAAATTGAAAGAGGTATAATAAAGATCACACCTGCGCTACAGTCACCGCTTCTCCGTGAACGTTGCTGGCCCTGCAACTGTATTCTCCCACATCGTCATTGAACATCTGTGGGATCGTCAGAGAAGCAATTCCGGTCTGTGGATCGTGCTCCACTTTGGCTCTGAACAGGTTCTATATCAATTAAAATAGTTATAACATGCAGTTATCACGAAATATGAACCTATTAAAACAATTCTTCATGGCGGGACCCGTCTTTGAACCAAACCGTGACTGGTAATTCAATTCTTGATAAATTGACGAAGGCAGGTCCTGCCACAAAATATTAATAGACAAAAAAAATGGCTCCCCAAACAGAACATAACATGGTAAGGTTGACAGGAATACTTGACACGGACAGGTGTGGCAACAGAGTGACAACAACGTGAGTCTGGCATGATGAAAATGTCAAAAAGTTACTCACTCCAATCTAAGATAATCCATGCTTCGTTCATAGAACCGATTGTTAGTGGATGTTAGTAAAACCTCCATGAAATCCATTTCCTCATACCTGTAGCTCGGTGGCTTTCCATTGTGAAGCCACTCCACCTGAGGCGGCGGGACTCCTGCAACTCTGGCCTCCATAACCATAAGATTTCCCGGTTTCAAGGGAATATGTCTCAATTCTTTGAGGAAAATCGGTGCCGAGGGCCCCACAGGAGTCTGCGGTGGAGCAGGAGAATAGACGGTCGTTGCCTTGGCTCCGGGTACTGGTGTCGGTGCCGGAGCCACAATCAAGATACAGGTGGACTGCTTCAGACCAGCGGCATTTGCTGCCTGTGCCGTGAATCTTCCACTGTCAGCACCCTGAACTTGGGCGATGATGAGGCGGTGTCGATGACCGTCTTGTTCGATCTAGGAATCATATTTTGGGAGAAAGACAGAACGTACATAATAGTCTGGACAGTTGGAAATGTTATGTCCATCCTTCAGCCATTTCACAGCCGGGTCGGGGTGTCCGTCCAGTTGACATTCCAAAATCACCCGTTCGCCTACCACTGCTCGCTTGTCACTGAGAGGCTGAAAACAGGTTTGAAGTCAAAAAAATCCTGTTGTGGCTGTACGGTTGAGCACTTTTCTGCCTGGCATGACTTTACGGGTGTGAATTCTTACAGGTGTCGAGACTTTACGGCAGCGTGACAAATTCAAAAAAATAAGTCCTGCAGTCCATTGAATACGAAATATTCGTTTTGGCGCTAAGATGGTACGGGTAAAACTTGTCTTGTGGACAAGAAGGTATGGGTAAGAGGAACTTTCGCGGCTGACAGACTGTTTTGGGCGTGACAAAAATTGTTAAAGACATCGACATACCCTGATAAAAGTCGGGGCGACTCGATTTTCCGCCCGCTCTCCCAACGGCTGCTTAAATGGCATGCTCGATCGTCTTTTTTGTTTTCAGCACAATAGGCTAGCACCCATATGATACCTGAATAATAGCTTGAAGAAAGATAATTGAAAAGACTATGGATAGTCAAAAAGAAATGGGCAAGTGTCAATCACTTGAACGTGGATAATGAGATAATCCGGGGTCACACACAGTTCAGGGAACGCGATTGTGGCTTCGCGCGATGTCGGCGCCCTCTCCAAGGCGAGCAAGACAAATATCAGAGCGCTCAACGCATGCAACTCTACGTATAGCCGGACGGATATCTTGAAAACATCCTCACGGTGCATATTTTGACACCGAAAGTACTAAGGAGGAGATGACGGCGATGAAACAAAAGCAGAAAAATGATAATACCCTTTTCCAGACGCGCGTGTGAATAAGAGCTGAGTCGACACATTTACGCGTCTTTGCGGGAAAATGGAGTACAAGCGGTTTCCGAAAAAGGCGCGAACAAATAAACAGATTCAACTTGTAGTTTCTTCCAAAGACAAAGACAAAGAGCGCGTGATACGGAGTACAAAAGGTGGCAGCTTACCAATAAAAACAGCTTTGAGGATGTTATGTTGCCATTATCCGTCAATCGATGTGCGGATACTTGCCGCTTTAAACCACTGTTGTCCGAAATGCAGTGGCAGCAAGAAAAAGGAGTGCCCACACGAACGTTGCCTTGTAGCTGGCTCAAGCAGTTGAACTTGATAAAGTATTTTGTGTGTACGATTGATTATGAGTACCAAAAGTAGACAACTAATGGTAGGGAATGTCTCAGAAAAGAAAAATCTCCAAAATTCATCCGCGTAGTGTGTCTCAATTGACAAAATCAGACATAGGAGAATAGGGAAATATGTGTGGTGACGGCGCGTTGACCTCCGGCTGCACATTGTAATGCTCTGACGGGACATCTGCAAGTCTCGGCAGTGCCAACGCTTGCACCCTCTGAAATTGATACCAAATCCAGTTGCACTTTCAATAGGAAAAACCAAAAAACTGTTATAGACACAACAACGTACAAACTTACAATCTTCATTACACTTACAACAACAAGACAATCGAAAGAAAAGGCTCCAAAACGGAGAACCATAAAGGCTAGTCAAATTCCAGGGTTAACAAGGTGCTTAATGGTCTTAAAGGTGTTCGGTTCTCAACTTGTAAAGATCAATTTAGAGTACAGCAAATTGAGGGTAGAATGTATGAGTGACTAACATAGTTACTGTGTCATCTTTGAATATTTTCGTCGGTTGAAGAAATACAAAGAAAAAACCGTTGATTTCAAGGAAGTTCGGTGGGTTTCACATCCAATCCTGAAAATGTTGCAATTTAACAAATATCTTTTTCACGAGTACGTCGGCAACTTTGGAAACATACCTTACAATTGTCCTGATTCCTTCAGCAGATATCACAGCTCCAAGCTTCCAGGCATCGAGCTTGCTTGAACGAATCACAGATAGTGATTTCATCTATGTCACATCGCTCGTCAAGCCGAATTTTTTTTTTCCGAAGGCCCAGTGCAGGAAGGAACTCGACTGAAACTTTCCGGCACCCCGATCACCGTTTCAGCAGCTCAAAAACATTCCTCAACAGAAACGGTTTGACTCTCTGTCGAGGAGCTGGGGACAAGGGTTGTCGTTTGGCCAGACTTTGAGTTCTTGAGGTTTCCGTCTAGCAAAGAGATCTTTTAGACGGTGACAGACCCAAAGTGGTGGGTTTCCAGACTGCAATTTTTTTTGTTGACAAAATGAGCATACCACCGTGAGAAGTTGAGCTTGTTTAAGATGTCTGCACATCAGTGAGCAATACGTTTCGTTAGTAAGAAGGCCTTAACCTTTTCATGTATTGTCGAATGCCTAAAACGCAGTTAAAAAAGATTTGCGTTACTCACCACTGACAAGGAAGGCTTTAGCTGCACGGAACCTTCTTATTGAAAAATGCAATTCAGCTGAAAGTAGCTTTGAGATCTAGGGCCCCAGCTGAGAGTTGTGGCCATAAGCTATAACTGGCGGCGCCTACCAATTGTGGCTACAACTGACAGCATCTAATATTCGTGATCGAATGGTTCTGTAGCATATTGTTTGTAGCAACAGCAAAGTTTGAAAAAAAAAGTACCTCTGTAGTGGTATGCCATCACGCGTCCAAGCTGCGCTTTGTACACATCACCACCTGTAAACAGAAGTTCGAGATGTAGATAACTGAACTCACTTTGTCGAAGAGCAGAAACTTGATCCATGTAGTCAGCCTTTTTCATAATCTCACTTAGCTCCGTCATCTCATTAGATAACGTGTAGATAGAGCTGAGATATTAGGAATATAAAGGCCTTTTTCGTCGTTGTAGAAATAAAAGAATGTTCTTCAGCAACGGAATGGCGTGATCGCTGTTTATTGGGAATTCTCAGCCACGTGGTCAGCCAAAAAATATGGTGGAGGGGCGACGAAATCTTTGTGCCATCAGCCTTCGATTTCACTATGCCGAGCCTTAAGAGCTATGACAGTGATATAAATGGCTTTGGCCAGAAAGTGGCAACAGTATGAGAGGACGGAATAGGCAATTGTAAGGAAGAAGTAGTGAGCTGCGCAACCTCAGAGTATTCACATCGTTACTCATTTCAGTACCAGCACCTTGCGTTCAAATGTTAAAGGAGGCTACGTCAAAACAGGTTGTAAACCATATGAGCAGCACACGTGGCCCAAATAACTTGTTGGCCTCATGGGAGGGAGTTGCAATATTCATAGTTTTTGTCTTCAGAGTGGTATTTTCGCAGAAGCGACATGTGTCTCCTGCAAAAATCACAAATGTGCTTCCTGCAGGAATCATAAATCTCCTCCCTCTCGCTGCAGAAATCAGACTTGAACGAGCACTTGCGTCGTGTTCTGTCATCATCCGCATACCGTTGTTCCAATACCAGCAAACCTTCCCTTGTAGTTTAGCCATCAGCACAGTTTCACGGACGTGCGCGGCCCCGCCTCCGTCTTCCTGCCTCGGTTCCGGCCGAGAACAAAGTATTCTCTCGCTATACTTTCCTCAAGACACGCAATGTCCATTGACATGAATAGGAACTACCTGAAGCTTCTGCTTGGTTTCAGAAGGCAGGATTTGGTTAGTTTTCGTATCCATTTCATTTTGACATCCTTATTAGGATATTGGTTGATATAATTTGGTTAACCGACTGTCATTAGCTAAACAATTGAATGCGACCACCCTGTGGCCCGCGCTTGACCTTTTAGGTACAAGGACAGCGTACTTTGTCGGCGAACAACTAGGACATCTTGTGGAAACAGTGAACTTTTATACTTTAGGAATGACTAATGCAAAATTTTGAACACATAGTTTGCACACTGATTGGTTTACCAGAGCAGCACATTTTTCAGCCAGCTTTTGCCGACAACCATGAGCGACTTTTCAAAGAAGCCAAGGAATCCGGAAACCATCTGGCAGTCACCTCACACTACTATTCGGTTATGTCCAGTGTCATCAACGACTTTTTCGGTGGAAACTTTCACTTTGCCCCTCCGAGCCAGAAAAAGGACACTTTGGAGACGGCTCTCGCCAATTTACACAAGTAAGTTCACGGAATCTTGAAAATATTCCAAGTTTTCAGAATAGTAGGAGAAAAACTGAAGTTGTCACCCTCTGTTCAATGTGTCGACCTCGGCTGTGGAATTGGCGGTGTAATTCGGGACTTGTCTTCAACTGGAGCGACACTGACCGGAATAACCATCGCTCCCAATGAGGCCGAAATGGGTATGACTCAAAAAACAATACCTAGTTAGGGTTTAATAGGAAACATCGAGCTCAAAAGCCGAGGAATCGACTCCACTTGCCGTCTTCTGGCAGCCGACTGTCACGACATGCCACTAGAAAATGGGTCACAACACGCGGCATATGCCATTTACTCCCTCAAGTACTTTCCAAAACTGGATGGAGTCTTGAAAGAAACAGCCAGGGTTCTGAAAACTGGAGGAAAGTTCCTGGTTTATGACCTGATCAAGACTGGCAAGTACGACCCGAACAATCTGGAACACAGAGAGGTATAAGTTTTGTGACCTGCCATATAGATTGTTTTCAGATTGTTGAAGGTCTCGAATACGCATGTGGAATGCCAGCTCTCCACACTCGACTAGAAATGATACAGTCAGCAGAACGCAATGATCTGAAGCTCGTGGAAGAAGAGGACCTGGCTGTCACTCTAAATGCCCCGTACCATTTCTGCTTCTCACATTCACCCATCTTCATGTGGCTCTGTCGCAGTCCTTTTGTTGGTAGACAACTTTGCATTTACTTAGACAACAACCTTTTAAGGTTCCCTTATGACGTTAGGTGAAACCGTCCGCGTTCTGCCCAAGGGTTTCCGACGCTTCAACAAAATCTTCTTGGCTGGGACTGTAGACAAGATTGTCCGAGGAGGCGAGATGGGTATTTTGTCTGGATCAAAGATTCTCCTTTTCGAGAAGCAATGAAACCACTGTTTCCCTTGCGTATTTCTGTGTCTAATCTCAAAGGAAACCTAGTACGGATCTATAGATGTAGTCCAAAGATTCGAGTTGGGGTCAGCAGTGGGACGTCATGGTTATCGGCCGATTCTTCGCGCATATGGACTATTTCTCGAGGTTTAAAAACAAAGCTTGTATGGGCAAGAAAGATGATCTCGAAAAGCAATAAACTTCAGGATAGCTTGTAGATGGAGATGTCCCGTTTTTGTTAGCTCCAAACTTGTTTTGTTTCTTGTTGACCGGGTTTTTTTAACGAAAAAGGAATGCCATTTACACATACAAGATATGAGCACATGTATTGCTTGCCTGGTCATCAACACAGGTGTTTGTTAACGAGGGATATTTTCCGACGGAAGCATCTTATCTTTCGTCCGTGCTTAGGCTTCTTGCATCCGGAAAATTAGCAGAGAATACTTGGTTTCTGTCTCACTGTAACAATAGGACGCTTCCTTGCTCTTCTACATTCTCACGCCTTGTTGACGAAATAGGGAGGCTTTTCCTAAACTGTCTGTTCACAAGAACATGAACATAAGCACCAGACCATGTATGATTCATCCAAACAACTTGAAACAGAATTGATAGTCTTCTGTACAAACAAGGAATGGATCACAATCAGGCGGCTAATGTTGCAGAACGAGTCTTGTGCAGTCCAACAATTGTAGGAAGCTGCCAGTTTGCAGACTGCCCTTGTATAACCGGAACAGTACACAAGCTACGGTTACCAGATACAAGAAGCGAACAACTTTACTATAAGGACTGGAAAGCGCCAGGTCTGCAAAAGATGCTGGAAGGAAACAAAAAAACCTTCTGCTCTATCTGTGATTGTGATCTATGATGACATACTTGAAACAAAACACTTAAAAAGACTAGGAAAATTATTGTCCCATGTCCATTCGGTGTGTGCCCGCCGGCAATTTGAAACAATTTGTTGGCTCGAAACACACTGAGGTTCCCTAATGGATATGCAGAACGATGACTTCTCACAGATGAATGCTAGAAATGCTTTGACGAAACATAAATAAGATATACATAGAGAAAATATCGAGTAATTGTAGTTGTTTCTACAATACACATATATAAAATCCTCAACATTGACTCAACAAACGCTCTTGCACATTTCTGCTCCAAGCTATGAATCCGCCTCCTGCTCCTCTCTACCTTATTCGTGTTCGGAACGTGACATTGCGGTCCGGAGAGCAATCCAGATCTGCATAAAACACTTGAAGAAACGCAAGAACAATGTGCTTAGCATATACGACGACATCAATACAGCTTGCCAACGACATGACTTGTATTATGATAACTGTTCGGGACAAGACACCTGTTATCTACCACTTTGTTAAGAACTGGAGACGCTTTTTGTGCTCAAGGCAGAAGGCTTCGATAAGCTGACATGCCGTCTTGAAAGTTGGTGTCTTGCAGTCTTGCTGAGGGAAAAGATTCGTATCCTTGTTGTCCTTTCGAATGAACTTTTGAGTTCAACTTGTTTCTTTTGTGGAAAGTTCTGTGAATCTGTCCGTGTGCCTCCCATGAAGTAAACATGTTGGCGTAGGCATTCGACAAACCCGACTAACCTCCAAAACACTATTTATCTCTTATAGAAGTTTCACATATAACGAAATACAAGGATGTTATTGGCAGAGATGCTTGTTGTGCGGCGGTACTACTCATAGTTGCTTTCGCCGACGCTTGACGTAGAAAAATACAGAACGAGACTTTATAAACGAACAAAACGGAAGATATTCAAAAACATGCGTCTCTTCATACTTTTTCTTTTCGTTGTCCTCTTCGTCGGCTATGTCGAGGCTGATGGCTGGTGTCAAGATCTTGGAGAGTTTGGTTGCAAATGGGGCAAGTGTTTGGTAAGTGAAAGAGTTTTGCACGGTTACACTTAGAGTTTTTCAGCTCAAAGAAGGCGGTTTCTGCCTCCTAAACCGATGCATCTGTGGATTCCAAAAACCATAATTTGGATAATGGAACACAGACGTTGCTAATTTCAAACTTGCTTGGGCTATATATGTTTTTTTTCGCAATAAACTTGACGGGAAATGTATTTTTCGCTAGTACAGAAGGTGCGTGGACTACCAGCTGTGGCCGCAACCGACGTGGTCTAACAGTTGTGGCCACAACCAACTGCATCTACTAGCTATGACCACCAGCAGTTTCACATTTCTTATATTCTTCTCAGAAAAATAGTGAAATGATCGACAAACTTCTAGTCTGGGTCGTTTCATGGTCATTTCCGACGTTGCATAACTCAGTAGTTTTTTTTTTTATTAGAAAGCAGACACGACAGTTTTTAATGCGGTTTGTTCTACTATTCCTTCTCGTTGTCCTCTTCTTCTTCAGCAGATGCAGATACCTCGTGTGAAAATCCTGAAAATTTTGCTTGCTAGTGGGTTAAATGTCTGGTAAAACACTGTTTTACCCGATTCAGATGAGAAAAGGAGGTGCAGGCAACGACATAGAGTGCGGATGTGGTGTTTTCATAGACCGGAAAGGGGTTTAAAATGTTTCGAAATAAAACAGGCAAACGAAACGGCGCATCAGCCAGCGTCGTTTGATGTGTTAAAACGCAGAATTAATCGTTCGAAAAATAAAGTCGCTATAAGCAAGCGGAGAAACAAATAATCAAAAAACATGCGCTTCCTTCTTCTCGTTGTACTCCTTGTCGTCTCCATAGCTGCCGATGCATGAAGTGATATTGAGGATTTCTCATGCAGGGATTAAATGCATGGTAACCAGCACTATTAAATTTAGTTTAAATATGGGCCATACAAATACATCGCTGATACAGATTCGGTATTTGGATAACACACAAAGGTTGTCTTCAACGCTGATAACCATTCTTCCCTCGTGGCGAAGTTGTTAGTTAAGGAATACTTTATTACCTTTGGAAATTTGTACAACACCCATTACTCGCTTTTTACAAGATGAAAGAAGTCTTCGAACTCATCTCCATCAACATAGTGCTTGCCATCTCTGCTCGGGAGAAGATATGAGGGATCTATAAACCCTTTGTAGCATTCGTCTATCCGCATCAAAAATTCTTCTCCATGACCATAATGGAACGGATAAGGGCAATGATATGTGCAGGCAGGATGTCCATTTTTGCACAGTCCGTCTTCTAGCGGTGGTTTCATAATGTCCTTCCTCCACAGAAAGTTGACGACTTTTCTATGAGCTTTCTCATACATCACAGAGCAATAGCTGGGCTTTTGTTTCAGAGCACCTTCATCCTACAATACCCTTTTCGAATTGTAAGGAGCACAAACGTACTAATGGCAGCTGATGAAAACGACTGAAAGACTCCATGCATTCTACAGTCCCCCAGCAGAAGCCGATAGCTACAATTAGGCGGAGATGGTTAAATTTGACAACCGGTTCACGGCCCATCTGAAAACATGGTTTTTCTAACACAAAATCTCCGTCGCTGTGAAGCAGAATATTAATCGATTGTGGTCACAATTGCTAGGCGCCGTCGGTTGCGGCCACAGCCGTCAGGCCACGTCTGTTGTGGTTACAAGATAAGCTTCCTTGTAAAAGAAACTAAACTTGGAGGACTTACCAAAAGCGCTGGAACTATCAACTCTTCCATCAAATGACGTTTCCAAAATGCGTCTTCTTGAACAAATGGAGAAAAGGCATGTACTGCTATGAGTCTATCGATGAAGAGGTAACCCCACAGTCCTTCAACAGCTATCTGAAACGTCTGATCAGCATATTTGATGTATTCACTTACGTTTCCATGCAGCAGAGGTAGATTCAGTGCGTATCTGTCCAAACAGTGTTTGTTGAAAGTTCGTCCCTTCATAGGCAAAAGATCCAAAACGTAGTGGAGGTATAACAAGGCAGCAAGCCGATCAACCTTGATATACTTGATGACCACGCTGGGTATCAGAGAAGGGTGCGCGGCTTCGTTGGTATCTATAACAGATTAGTTAAAACGGAACCCTAAAAATTACCTGGGTCCGTAAGTCCTTCAACAAACATATGATCTTCCAGCATACACCCTGCAAAAGCTGACAAGAACTGTGTCACGATGGCCGTGTCAAATAACCTTTCTGGAACACTTTTCTTCTTGATAATGGTCTGGAAATCTCTGACTGATTTTGCCTAAAAAAATTGTCCACCTGAGCCTGTAATCCCAACGCCAAAATGCGCATTCCTAGTACAACTGCATGCATTTCTCGGATTAGATGGTTCGCTGACTGAAAAAGTTGAAAATACAAGAGAAAGTACAGAGTCTTACGTTATCTCGGATCTTTCTCACAATGAGTCCCAGAAGAAAGTGCATAGCGTGTGGATCGGCGCAGATCAGAGCCACATCGAGAACAATCTGAAATTTTGAACGTTACCACTATTTTGGCGGGTTACGATATAGTGAAGTGGTTGCAAAAGATCCAAAATGGCCTTTAATTTGTGTGCATGATGGTTATCCAAATTTTTGTCCCTCATACAAGCATCGAGACACCAGGCGAATTCATGTGCCATATCTGAATCTTTCAGTACTACGTGAATCCAGGTAGGAACATCCACCTAGCTTGATGAATTTTTCATTCCCGGCATCATGCGCTGCCATTATCAACTCAGCCCTATAAAAAGTGTTCAGAAATGTTGTTTGGCATACTTACCTCAGAGTGCATAGTTGATAAAAGCCAGTTTCTTCATAATTGACCCGTATCCAATGAAGAATCCTTTTGAAAAGCTTGAACTCCTGTCCGACAATTTCAATTAGCCCTAGATAATACGGGTGAGAAACAAAAGGCGTCCTACTTTTGACTTCAGGCGACTTTCGCCGCTCTTTAGCTGGAGCCGAGGTGAAAAAATTGATTTTAGAGAACTCGATATTGAAGGGCTCATACATTCGGGTTCTTAAACATACTTTCAACCCGTAGAAAACTCGTACTCAAACCTGTAGTAGTTGCTCATAATTGGGCGGATATAGTCGAATAGGAGTCGTGGATGTCGCAGCCAGATGTGTCGGAGCACGGGTAGAGGACATTCCGCATAGAATTCCTGGCTATTGGATATTATGTCAATATATCTGAAGAAAACACCATCTGTATGACAACAAAATAAAAAAGTAGGTTGATTACGGGAACGGAAAATTGAACGGTTTGACAGAGAGAGACATTGGAGCTGCTACATTGGAACAGATATGCAGAAGTTTAGCATGGTCATGTCAGGAAGCAGCTAGGTTGACAGACAGAAGACAAGCGGACACAGTCAATTTAAGTCTGGACAGGTTGAAAAGTGTTAGATCGTTTCCATTCCTTACATTTGAATTTGTATATTGTAGGCTCCCGCCACGATCCCTCAGATTCAAACTCGTTTTGGCGCCCTTTCCTGCGGTGATCAGCTCTACCTTTTCGGGCTCTTGCTAGATTATTGTTGTCGTTCTTTCTTTTAAAAATCTTACTCTTATCAATTCGCTTGGCAACTAAACCCCCTGACACGATCACTGTATCCAACAAAAAATATAGGATTGTTAATAAATCGGGGGAGCTTAGAAGCCAGTTCAATATGGACATGTCAAGCAGGACCCACACATTACAGTTACGTGAAGTTGTGATCACAATTGAACAGGGGCATGAAAAGAAAGAGTTTGCCGGGCAGTTTGCTATTAAAGACTCACTCTGTCGGAATTTTGGGTAGACTGGACATCACTTCGAGTACCAAAGGTCGGAACTCTTTCTGCGTGTGTAGAGGAAAGATTTTCGCTGCGAATGATTCCAGCTTCTTCAAGGAATGCAAACTAGTCTGACTTTGCTCCCCAAGTTTCTGTAGACGGTGATGCAAAAGCCCGAGCAAGTCCGAGGCGGCCTATACTGATCAAACTAAAAATACATAAAAAATGTACCTGGGAGGTGAAACTAGCTCTTGAAACTTTGTGCATATCCAATACATTAAGGGCACTGCTCAAGGAAGACACCTGAATCGCTTATTTTCGTCTCAAAATTGAAAATTTACCGGTATTTCATTCTCCTTTTTGAACTTTTCCAAAGCTTTTAAAAATGTTGGTGCTTTTTTCGGCTTGGATAGAACAGAATTCAAGAAATCTGGCCCTTGAAAGTATTCAACCTGCTCTTCGACAGCCTTTGCCAGTTCCACATCTTTGACAAATGGGTCTACTACTAGCTCGCCGTCTTCCGCTTCAGAATACTCTTCAAACATGCTGCAAAAACACTGTGAAGCTGAAAGTAAACAGGAGAAAACAAATACACGCGGGCGTTGGTTTGAATTGAGCTACCGTAGAGCACACGACGCAATATTGCGTATTTGATAATAGAGAAATAATCCTTGAAAAGATTCAGAGACAATTATAAGCTTGTTTCGACCTTTACCACTCAGGTACCGAAAGTGCTAATTTTTAAGGAAAGAACAATTTGAAGCCATTTTTTGATTTTAAGCAAGTGAAAATATGATTTCGAAATTATTGACGCAGTATTGCGTATTTTTCTCGGAGAGGTTTGCGCAACACGGGATTGTTGTCTAGGCAAACACGAAAGTGGACAAAACGTGAAACTAGATGAATAGAATGATTCAACACTGGTCAGATACCTTCCCCGCAGGCAGTATCCGACCATAACCTTACAGTTTGGTCAGTCTGCACCCCTTTTTCCAGAAAACAACAAGTTTTCATGCTTTGTGTGCAAAAAAGCAGAGATAAGGCAGTGGCTCGCAGTGAAATAATCAGCTGTCCTTCAGCGAGACCTTACCGCCAACTTTCACACTCGAAAACTTCTTTAAGGAGGTCGCGCGAAGAGACTTAGAGCGTCTTATAATTTTGGGTCACCCTATCCCTGTGCTCGCCTGTTCGACTGACTTTGGGTAAATATTTTCACAACACTCAATGAACCGTGTCGATTTTTGTGCCAAGATTTTCTCGCTACTGTCTACGGTCTTTTCAGCTCTCCTGTGCTTAAGAAACATGGGCCCGAACCACTTTAATCCACTTGTTGCCATTCGACCAAGGTCGTTTGTTGCGCGTACGGTTGCCACAATTATCCCTTCCCCTCTACAACACGTTTATCTGTTGCATTTCCTTAACCCCTTCGCTTCCAAAGTCCTTACCAATTTTATCCAGATTGCGTCAAACAATTAAAAGCAACGGAAGGGAAAATAATTGGCATACTCTTGTCTTTCTAAAAATGGTTTGTAAACATGGTTACTTTCAGATATGAAACTATTACTTCTAGCCATTGTCGCCGTCTCGGTCCCGGAAATGAACGGCCTTGATGCATCAGAGAAATTTGGTGGGTTTTTGGACTCATTGTGTGTGGACATTTCAATTTTCAGATGTCTTCTCGTCAGCCTCCTACCCACAGTCCATTTGGAGGCCATCATTAATGTTCTATCTGCTGCCATTTGTTATTCTTGTTTTGGCAGTCAACAAACGAATATCAGCTGATTGCGGGCTGATCTACGGGCATGGGCACTAGGACACAAACGCTTGTACACATTGTCAGTCGGGTCTCTCTAATCGGGTCTTCTTCACAAATACGTCTTTATAAAACTGATCACTCTCATTTCTCTCTCTTTCTGTACACAGACGACTGATCTCTCTTTTTCTTCTTTACAAGTATCGATCCCAAGCATAGGGGTACGGATTGAACTGTTGCTGGCTACTTCTTGGTGGCCCAGCCAGACGATCCATCAGCTCAGCCATGTACTTGTTGTACTGCTCACTTAACCGATTGCTATACCCAAAACGGATTGATTCTTACTCAGACAGGTCGGGCCTAGAGATATCACGTAGAGAAGAGTGTTGATCCCTGAAAGTTTCCAAAATATACATTCTTAGGACCGACACGCGTTGATGAATATTTAGCTCGAATTTTGCAAAAATGTGCTTTCGACGTTGGTTTTTAAGGCCTGGTAGCAAAATTTGTAGTCTGCATGCCAGGTCCCAAAGACTAACGCATACCACAAAATGCAACGGAACCACTCTAGTTCAACCTCACTTGAAACTTTCCCTCGGAAAAAAGGTATGAGCCGTGTGACTCATTACTATTCAAGAGTGGGTGTGAAAGTTTTGCAGACAAAGACTGATGAGGTTATTGAACCCTACACAAAGAACTAAGGTATCTGCACAGATACTTCACGTGTGTTCATTACACACGTTTCACCGCTACAAAGCAAGTTAGTAGAAGTTGAGAAAATAGTCAGCTTAAAAGATATTTCGGGGATTCAACGCCATCATAGGAAAATACGAACATTGCGTGCGTCTACTATATAAGATAGTATGATGAGAAAACTTACTCAATGCTCCATGATGCCACAAAAGCAAAAACAAAGAGTAGAAGCAGCAGTGCTTTCATTTCTGAAGCTGGAGGTTATGTGACGGAAAAGGGGCGGGGCTCTTCTAGAGCTGAATAGAAGACATTCTCGGGTTCATGGTATCTTCTATTTGTTCGAGAGATCTCAGCTTTCTTATGGGTTAAGAAGCAGAAATCTGGGAACCTCAGACAAGGGGAGTGATGAATTACGATGTGACGTAAAGGGAGAGTTGACCTAATCAAAACTATGAAGCATCTTCAGACAACTCGGATTTCATGCTGGGGGATTCAAAGCTGATCAAAGAAGATTATACGAATTGTCGCTATCTCTGTTCATTTTCTTCTTCTTCTGCGGAAAAAGACGAAACTATGGACTCCCGGAAAAAAGAGAGGGAGAAGCGAGGAAATGACCGAGTGCAGAAATGGTGGAGACTACGCATATTGGAAGAAGATCCGTTACTGAACAAAAACCAAATAAACACTGACTTCAGCCAAAATTCCCAACAGGATATATTCCAAGGCTTTTCGTGTATGCACATACACACATACACAAACTCCAAAACTGAGATTCCACACTGTTAACGTTATGCCTTAAGCAGAAAAATTCCCTCATCAGGGACCGAGATAGAGATCAACGCCGCAGTCGCTCCAAGGGCTCCCTATGCAGAGAAAATGTGGCGAAGAGCCGGGAATGTCTGCAGTTATCCACATAGAGTTTAAGCAGTTGATTCATTTTTTATTTTCTCGCAGTGACACTAACCATTGTCAGTTGAAACTACACCACCACCCACAGAACATATCAATTTCGGACACCGTAATTGCTGCCTGTTCTGAAACAGACACAAACAGATATAGTCAAAAACAGATGCGGATGAATTCAACGAAGCAAGGTGAGTACATTTATCACGCAAGCTATAGTACAACTAAGGTTTATTTTCCTTGATCGAATCCCATTCCTCCCATTCCGTTCATACCACCCATAGGTCCTCCCAGTCCACCATGGTAACCGGCATTACCATAAGAGGAACCGCCGTAAGGCATAGGCATAGGAGGCTGGTAACCACTTCCACCATATCCACCTCCACCATATCCACCTCGTCGAATGCGAGAGAGCCTAAAAATGTTGGTAGACACTAGATTTTGAAACTTACAAATTATTCGAGGAGACTGCTACAAGGAGAGCGAAGAAGACGACAAGGAAGCGCATGTTTGCTTGAAACTGTCGAGTAGCATGTTCTTAAATAGCTGGTAGTGTGTGACCAGTAATCGCTCAACTGAGTCCGAGGAAATTAAGTGAAACTTCTTTTTCTTCAAGCGGCAGCGTTGTCAAATGGCCTGATATGGACGTTGAACTGCAGTTCAATCAAGAGATAGAACTGACTTCCTGGTAGACACTCCTGAATGGTATCATTGTTGTTTGTCGAATTGGCATCATGCTTGAAGTTTTCCACATTGTTTGTTGGCTGTAGCTGACTCCTTAGCAATTTGGTAAACGCAATAAAGACAAACAACAAGTTATCATTTAAAGCGAGTGTCCGGACCTTTTTTTCGACCATGAGTTCTGATATGGGCATTGTAGAGAAACACTTGCTTATTACGGAGGTGTACCAGAGAAAAGAATATTCAGTCGAGCTTGTAGCTTCTGGTAGGATGTTGCTCCTTTATTTCTAGACAATTATTCGGAATAGAATTTGAATGTATCCCAGTTGCTTAAGAAACGAATCTACGCTGGTTTAGGGCGTTTATTAAACTTCCCCTCAGTTTGCACTGCCTAGACTAGAGTTTTGCACCCAAAATAATTCCCAAAGTTACACTTATGGAATGAGGTTGTTTTTACTGTGAAACAGTTTAACTTTAATATGGTACTTCGAAACTAATGTTACGTTACATTTCTGAGTCAAAACGCTCAATCTTGCAGCTCGAATAAGGTACGAAAATTAAAAGCCAGTGCAATCTCGACTTGCTACGACTTGTCAAATCACCAGATTTTTAACTTTTGCGAACTAGAAAAGGGTCCGGATACCCGCTTTAAGGACAGAATCTGCTGTCTTCTGGCTTGACCGTTTTGAATTGATAGAATTTCACGCTTGTTGACAAGGCAAGACGACGATGTCACACTCTTTGAGTATGAGAAAAAAAAAGCTAGGTTGCGGTCTACCAAAAGAAGAAAGCCACGTATCACCATCGAAATCTCTGACAATGAACTAGAAAAGTTGGAACTTTGAGTTTGAGGTTTAAAACCTTTAGAAGGAAAGAGACGGTCAAAAGACTGACCGAAAGTGCGTTTCTCACAATTTGGTCTGTACTCTGCCAATATACCATATCTCAACCCTACCGCTAAAGTGTATAGTAACTATTCAACTTGTCCCTTCTTCACAAACAAGGATTTTCCATACCGTCTCAACCTCGACACCTGCGAATGTAAAAACACTTTTCGCTGTTTTCAGGGAATGGTTCTGGCTATTTTCTCAGGCCTGAAAAAAAATTGTTATTGCCAAGTTGAGATTCTTTTCACGCCTGGTAATCATACTTGTTATGCGACAGTTCGCATAATGAAGAAGTCTCGGTATGCGCGCTACTTGCTGTGATCCTATCAGCTGGCGTCAAGGGCCAATTGGTATTATCAGTAGTCCCTTATTGACCTTTCGCAACCCGAGAGGAGACTTGGACCAGGTCGGAATGTGTGGTAAAACTTTATTTGCTCATAGCTATTGTTCACACCCCTTCTTCTTCCTATTCATCTTAGGCTTCCTTCTTTAAGTACAGTGGCTGCTTTCGTCTCTTTGGAGGGCTTTTCGGGATGAGAAAGCGCGTAGGAGAAAAAGCCGCAGAGTTTGTTCACAGGCAGCGGCTGGTCAGAGTGTTTTCCGTCGATTACATGGCTGCAAGGGCCGGTCGATCGATGCGCCGATCCTCTACCACTCCGGCTGTGGTACCCAGAGTTAGCTGCTCCACAGTCCCTACTTTTCTTACTCCTTCTCTGACTCATCTTCAACCTTACCTTTTTTTGTTTCTACACTTAAAAAGCTGTTATGCTATGAATGCAAACCGTGGCGCGATAGCTGTTTTTTTTTTTACGCCGCCAAATTTCGCGGAACACTCAATCAAACAGAGCGAGGCGAGATAGCTGGTGGTGCCCCGAGAGTGAATGAAACCGATTGGGAGAAAGTGCATTTCAACTAAAGAAAGCTAGGGTTTTCTTTCAAGGTGCAGTTTTTTGGAGTTGCTTGCCGACCAGGTGTCGGTAAACATCTCGCCCGACAGCGGATATCTCTTCTTTTCCTCCCTCAAGTTCCAGATTACTCCTTTTTAAAAGATCACGGCCCATTTCTTCTCCTACGTGGATCACGGCTCATTATTGTTTATCGGCTAGGGATGCCTCATCTAGCACACACACCCATCCGTTTCAACATTTGTGTTTTCTGTCCTCTTTTCCCTTTTTCTCCTTTCAACAGTGGCATTATCTTCTGTACAATTTGCATAATCTGCTGTGTTTACAGTTGCAATGGACAGAGACAAGCGACGCTCCAAAGAAGAAGAGGAAGAATTGGACAGAAAGATTGCACTCATCAGGGAAAAGAACCAAAAAATCGAGCAGAGGAGCAAAGTGGGTGATTTTCGTTTTTAAGAATATTGTTTGCAGGAGGTTGAAGCAGATCGTGCTAGCAACACAGTCACTTCTTCTAAGAAGCCTTCAACAGTCTGACACCATTTTTTGTCCAAATGATCGAGTTTCAGCCTAGCCAGGGTCAGCCGGCCAAGGAAGGAAACAAAAACAAGGTCTGGGACCGGGAATGGGATCAGGGAAAGACCCCGTAAGCGCTTGAAGATTGGTTCATAAGTAGAAATCATAGGGCTAACCAGTGGCGTGAAAACGTTCCCTCGATCGAGCACTCCGGGCGACTTGCCAATGCTGCCGGTCAAAATCGTCGTCGTGGACAACAAGGACAGGGCTCAACTACTGAAACGGTCGAAAAGGTGAGACATTGCCATTTTTTCCTTTTTGACATCACAGATGAATAAGGGACGACTCGAGGGACGTCTGACGATGGACCCGGAAAAAGCAGCCGGTAATAAGAATCGTGGAGGAAGACGTGAAGACCAACAGCTTAATAATAATAAGAACCGTGATGCAATCGTCGAAAAGATGGAAAAGGTACATTTTCCATTGACTCATCGTAGCTTTATCGTGTTCAGACAAATGGAGCACCTCGCCAGGAGCAGCGAAACCGCCGTCGCGGTAATTTTGAGAAGAAAACTATAGAGAACAAGGAGAGTGGAGATGGTTCAAAAGAACAGAATGAGGTAGGCTTACTATATTTTTTCCAGTGTTTTAGCAGTGCGCATATTTTGATGGTTCAAGAAGAATTCTTTATCTGGCGTTATTCAGTTAAGAACTAGACAACGAATATAGCCTTTTTTGTCAAGTATTATCTAGGCTAAACATTGACAAGCCAAGTCATAGAAAGTCACTGTTAAAAATGGCAAACAGCACTGGGTCGACCCAGGAATCATCCTATAAACACAGTTCCAGAAACAGACGGCCGAATATAGAAGCAATCCAATATAGCCATGACTTGAAACTCAGAAGGACAGGTGACAATACCACTTGACTGATAGAATAGTCGGGCCAACCGGTGACGGACACAGATATAGAGAATAATATACTGTTTGGAACAGCTGATCATGTCACGAGGTAACTTAGAGCGTAGGCCAAGGGATTTTAAAGATGTGTTAAGAGGAATTGGTTTGGAAGTATAGAATGAATGATAAAAAATTATGTATTCATGTTCAGAACCAGAAGAAATCCCGACCGCGCAGAGAGAACGACCGTTATGCCGTTCGTATGGTGTTGAAGCAGCTTGTCGACAAAGTCGACAAGATGGAGCGTCGAAGAAAACGAGACGAAAAACGACAGAATGAAGAATCCAACCCTGTGGAAGAGCAGAAAACGAAATCTCAACTTTCCTCCATTGGAGATCCTCAGAAGAAGGAAAATTTCGAATCGGATGCTAATCAGAATGTTATTCAACTGACCCGTGAACGTGTTCTCACCGTGCAATCCACTTGATATCCTCACTTTCGCAGCTCAATTCTCAGTTTTTATGAGTTTCACTTTTTCACTTGCTTCGAAGTCACGCATGGTATGTCCACAGTCATCCAATAAGCTTTGTATACTATTTATTTTTTCCGTAATAAATGCCACTTCAGGTCAGAAGAATGATCAAAATCATCACGATGTTACCAATTTCGAAAAGAATCATGGTCACAAAGTCGATCCGATCGAAAATTCGTTGCCAAATTGCGTTGAGTTTTTCGTCGGCTAGAGAATTTGCTATATATTGCTGAATCCTGTTTAGAAGAGGGGAAATCCTGGTCCTAAAAATTGAGGTACCCATTACAAAAGTTAACTTTTACCATGTCTCGCTTTTCGTCTGAATTGCCATGTCTGATTGCTTGACTTGTCGGTCGTATGTTCTTCTTAAAAAGATTTTCTGGAGAATCTTTGGAGCTCTGATTCTTCTTGTTGTGATTCTACAAAAAGAAGTGGGAAACTTATAGTTACTAACCGTTCATGAATGAAGGAAAAGACACATGAAACTAGCATTGCAACGCCGCAAATTATCACCTCGGCCATTACAAAGGTTCCTAAAAAGTTCTTTTTTTTCCAAAGGTCAAATTTCATACCAAGTTTCGGGAGAATGTCACTTTTCGGCATGTTTTGAGTAACCGTTTCTAGGATTAAAGACATTGCCAGAAGAGAAGCTATCCCGAGAGTTGCCTAAATTGTGTGACAACTATACATGTATTGACTACTTTTTCAATCCTGAGACCTGTTAGATCCGTTGGAATGAAGAGGCCAAAAATAGTCAGGCATGCACATACAAAGGTGGGAACAATGAGTGCCAAGACGTAATACGCAGACTTTCTTCTCAATCTGATGCTGAAATAGACCTGAACTCAAGACTCTTGACAGGGTTATTGAATCTCACCATGTCATATTCACCCTCAGCATAAGTGTCATCCAGTTCCTTGGTTACTGTCATACCAAGAAAGGTCCATTCTGTGTTGCCCTTAGAAGTTTCAAACATAAAAAAAAAATAGATTTACCAGAAATGTGTCACTTGCAGCAAACTCGGTGTATGGTACAAATAGTGTAACCTAAATCAGAAATATTCACTTGCGGCTACAACCGAAATAAATTGAAGGCCGTGGCCACAATCGTCTACTTCTAACAACTGTGGCCACAGCCGGCGTGATCTGAAGTCTATGATCTCATCTTCTACCTCAGTATTTGTATAGCTCCATGGTCCTAGTATGAACATACATGATTGCCTGTCGAAGGGAAACTGATTCAGTGTCAAATCGCATGGATTGTTTACAACCTAATAACGGATTAGGTTTTAATATACTTTCTTACCTGGGGACCACTTTTGGTCACATCCCCATTGTAGTCTACTACTACAAGACGGTTGTCAAATGGTATCAAGTCGGATTTTGACGTACTTAACACAATTTCACTGTAAAGGTTCCTTTTTCACCTAGAGTATAGTGTTATATCCGGCTGCCAAATAAGTGGTTCTGGCACTTTTATCTCCGTTCTACCCTGGTATGATGCCGGATCCCATTTCAGTATTGGATCGTTCCATGTGTAAGTAATATCTATTGAGAATTCAATCGATTGTTCTGCTTCGCTCTGAACTTCCCTTTTTTGGATATGTTTCATCTTACAATGGAGAGGAGATGAAATAACGTGGGAACAATGGTCACATTAGTTATCGAAATGCCATTAGTCTGCGGTCTCACATTGTTGTTGTATTTGGCAAAAAGCTTATTATACAAGTCGTTCTCAGAACCACTCGAAGCTGTAAAAAATGTGTGATAGAAGTAATTCATACCTGATTTTATAAAAACAAGCAAGAGCGGGAGAGTGGTCTGCCTCATTGCAGAAAGAGCTCCTAGCAACCTTAAGACAAAGCTTCTTCATTATTCATTAGAAAAAACCGTTCCCGGAAAAATTTTATTTTAAAAACGAAAAATCTGACAGAATTTTGGCGATACGTACATACAACTTCCGTTGACAGTAGGAAAAGTAGAAATCGATAGGAAATCACAGAAAAGGGTGGTAGTTTAGATGGTTTCGACGGATTTGACAGCTCCCATGAGATTGACAGGTCGTCCTTTAGTGAACTTGGTCATATCCGAGCAGAGCTGAAAGAAAAATAAGTTATGGAATTATTGCTGATGTGATTACGAGCAACGAAACAACCACAAATGTTAGCCCCTCATTGAGCGGGTGAGAACTTAGACGAATTCCGCCTCGGAAGAGCTATTTACCCATTTTTAAGTAATTTTTTGAAAAGAATGTAAACGTAAATTGCAAGCTTACCTTTTGTTCAAGCTGAGCTGCTTTGGAGATAGACTGTTTCACCTGGGAAACACTTCTCTGAAACTCGTCTCTCAGAACATCAACACTACTGGCAGTGGCTTTGGAACAGCTGAAAGAGTCACGATTTCCAACTAAAATTTATAAACTCACTCCTCCAGACGTTTGCTCTTAAGAGTCGGCTCTTTGACCTGATCGATCAGCTGCTGAACATATCCAGGATCAGTCCGAATTTGGAAGAGCTCGTTGGTGTCAGAGTTGCTTAGAGCCGTGAGGATTTCGGTGATATCCTTCACCCAAGTAGCAATTTGCGATTGAGAGACCTATGTTTTGAATCGAATTAAGATGATTCAACCTTACGTTGAGGATGGTCGGAGTGTTGTCAAATCCGGATAATAACATGGAGGCGGGATGTTCACGATCTTGATCATTTTGAGCCGATTTCAGGAATACCTGTAGTTCCGTCAACTCTGCCTTCAGCACTTCACGACAAGTTTCGTTTTGAACAAGAGACAAAGCTTCTTGGCCGACGGCGACACGGTCAGATTTGACGGTTTCTAAGACAGTTTAAAGTACTTCTTAACTACAAACCTTGGTTGTTAGTCTCTTCGAGAACAATCTCGTCTCCAGCAACAATGTCAGTGATTCCGTCGTGCACCTCGAAATCAACAATGTCTGCGTCACCGAGATCCACATCCAGGTTGATGTCATCATCGCCGAAATCTATTTCGTCCGCAACGTCAGATCCGACGAGCTATATTCCAAATGCTTTCGTAAATAGAAAGCAAACCTTGGAGAGAATTTCTTTAAAATTCGGACGTTCGATAGATGTCGGAGCAGTTCCGTGCAGCCATTGGTACGCAGTGGCCTCGCCATTAGTGCTGAAGAACAGCTGGAGAATGGGAAGGAGGATTTTCTTCGAGTCTCTGAAAACAAATTTCTGTAGAACAAGTTAGGCCACTGCCCTTCGGGACAAAAAAACTGACACAGCCATTAGGCGCAGTCTGTTGCGGCCACAGCTGTTAGCACGTTCAGTTTTTAAAAACGGCCAGGATATGAATTCAATAAACTGGATGCTCACCCAAGAACAAATGCACGCATGTCAGTGTAGTATTTACGGGCAGAATCAAGTCTTTTCAGCTTGTCTTCAACGTCGAAACAAATTTTGTCCAAAGATTCAGTTTTTTGGAAGAACTCCAAGCGAAGATTCTCACCCTGAATATGCATTGAACAAGAAGCTAATGTGAAAAAACCTTCAGCCCTCTCCGAGAAAGCTCTCCATTATATGCTTTCTTCAAATCCTCGGCTTGTTTCAGCTGCACCTTCGAGCTGTCCACTCTCTCGGAGATTTTCTTCTCCTGGGCGGCCAGATCTCTCTTGAGACCGGGAATGTCAAACTTCACGAGTTGGTTCAACTGCTGAACAGCTTCAGCAATGTGTAGATTGTCTTTTTCATACAGAGAGACAATTTCTTTCCAGTCCTTCATCCTCTGGGAGCTGTAGAAGCCTAGGAAATTTTTAGAATCCTTCTCGGTTTCCTTGAGAATTTCGACAATCTCCCGACAGTTGTAGTAGTTAATGTCTGAACGAAACTTTCCTAGACAAACTGCAGGAAAACTTACAGCTGTTAGACAGTAATTCGAGGATCCTCGAATGTTCTGGCATGTCAAGAATCGCATCTGCTATCTTCTTTCTGACATCCTTGATCTTGTTGGCCCAGTCAGCATTAATATAACGACGAGAGCTTAGCCAGTCTGAAAAGGACACCTTAGAAAGTAAAATAGGAGTCTTACCTCCCAGAGCAGATAGCTTAATATCCACAGGTAAATTAGCGTCCATTTTTGGTTCTTACCTGAAAATAATATTATTATCTTGCACCAAAACAGGTTTATATCGATTTAAGAGATCAGAAGAAGTAAATTGATGATTCCAACAATAAGGTTGAAAAGCGACGACATATTGCGTAAGTGCGTTCTTGGAGACGCTAAAAAGTATTAGCACAAAATGTGAAGTAAATATGCAAAATATACAATATTTAATGGACCAATAAATGTTAAATTTTTAAGATACAAGTAATGTTATCGCTCCTTGGGGTTCAATTCCAGTAATAATCCTTCCAAAACTGCTCGATTTCTACTTTCTTCTGTCCAAACCCCTTCCTCCCACTTCAACCTGTCCGCATTGCCTCCAATCGAGGTATCGTGACAGGAGCAACGTTCTCCCAACGAAGCTCCGAACTGACTCGATTTGGCATGACTTGCGAACAATTAGTGTGCGCACAAAATAGTGCACACTAATTGGCAATATTTGCTTCAGACAGACACACAGACAGAGATGCGAGGAAATTTTAAAATAGAGATAGTATTATACACCTTTCTGAAGTTCAAAAAACATCTTTGTCTGACACTTTTGCAATGATGTAGGGTTTGAATGATTTTGGTTTTTGCATGGAAACGGTTACTGAGCCTTGGTCTGCTTTTATACTTTGTCAAAATAACCTTATCGGTATTCTATATTCACTTTGCGTAAATGTTTGACCTCGCCGTTCGTCCGCACAGCTGACCCTCGAAGCATATGCGTTCCGGCCGGTCGCCAATTGACATGTCGCAATTGCTATCAACTGACCAGCGCGGTTTCAGCCATCGCTCACAATCTTGATATTTGCCCAATTTGATACTCTTCTCGCATTACTGACGGTTTTTGTTGCAGGAATGACCGAGGATAACTTGTCAGCCGTGCTCTATGGAATCGATGATCTACGCATGGAGCAGAGACCAATCCCGACACCTGGTCCAGGACAGCTTTTAATTAGGTGAGTAAGCACTTTGTTAGGCTTTGTTTTTCTGAGAGATTCTCACCAGTAGTGTCTTGATAGAGAGAGAAACATTCTGGACTATCGTCCCGTTAGCCAGAATACATGTACTATCTATCAGGTAGAGACTCGTATCTCTGTAGACATTAAAATACTCTTGTATGCACCGTTCTGTTGATCATACTTTCCGTACAGTCTTGGCAGTCACGAGATCTCTCTCCTGTAATATCTCAATAACCAGAGGACTTTCCTGGTATCTTGAACGATTTTTCTGTGTACATCTCAGTCTCAACTATCATCTTTGAAACCCAAAGAAACTATCATCTACTGTCTCGGTATCTAGAAACTTTGTCTCCCATACCGTGTCGGCTGTCAAGTATTCACTCCAGTATCATCTAGGTAGAAAGAATAGTTTCTAGTCCGACAAAAAATAGTCTTTTTCAGAGTTCATACCGTCGGCATCTGCGGATCGGATGTCCACTACTGGACACATGGAGCCATTGGTAGTTTTGTAGTCCGTGCTCCTATGGTTCTCGGACACGAGACTTCCGGAGTCGTAGCTGGAATCGGAGACAATGTCAAAGGATTCAACGTCGGAGATAAAGTTGCAATGGAGCCAGGGCTTCCATGCAAGGGTTGCGAGCAGTGCAAGGTTGTTGAATCGTCCTGGTTTTGAATGCTTACTTGTATAGAAGGGTCGCTACAACTTGTGTCTAGACATGAAGTTCTTCGCCACTCCCCCTATTCATGGGACTTTGGCTCGTTTCGTCACCCATGATGCTGACTTCTGTTACAAGTAAGTCTTCAAACCCACGACACTACTTTTTAGACTTCCCGAACATGTCAGCTTCGAAGAAGGAGCTCTTTTAGAGCCGCTCTCTGTAGCAGTCCATACTTGCAATAGAGCTAACATCAAAATGGGAGAGCGAGTCCTTATCATGGGTGCAGGTAGCATTCTCTACTTTTTTGACAAAAAACTGTTCTAGGACCCATTGGTACGTTATGTATGATGACTGCCAAGGCATCCGGCGCTGGCAAAGTCGTTATCGCCGACCTTGACGAAGGTCGCCTTCAGCAGGCCAAAAAGTTAGGAGCCGATCATATTTTGAATACTAAGTAGGCGTCTATACTAATATGTATCCAAAAACCAATGTTAGAGGTAAATCCGTTGCTCAAATCACTGAAGAAGCCGTTGCTCTTCTAGGCAGAGCTCCTGACGCTACTTTGGAATGCACAGGAGCCGGACCATGCATTAATACAGGAATCATGGTTTTTTTTAACTAGATATAATCAAAAATTCTGTATTTTGGGCCACAAGACCTGGAGGAGTGCTAGTTCTCGTTGGTATGGGTGCTCCGACAGTTGAACTGCCCTTGATTGAGGCAGCCATCAAGGAGGTAGACATTAGAGGAATCTTCCGCTATGTTAACAGGTGAACCCTTTGCTAACTTTTGTCCAATCATTGTATTCAGTTATCCCACTGCTCTCGAGCTGGTAGCTACTAGGCGCATCGACTTATCCGGCCTGACCAGGGCTACCTACACTCTGGAGGAAACCATCGAGGCTTTCAAGAGAACACAGAAAGCTGATGTCGTTAAGGTTTTCATAACCTGTTAAGTACACATCCCTCTACTCAATAAACTAGAATTTGTGCCCAAAAGCAATTTCGGTAGTCAAGATCATCCTTGAAGAAGCAATCGCAACCAAAATAGAAGAATTCCCCCTTGGCTCTGCAAAAACTCTAATCATACCCTTTTGTTGAAAGCTCCGCCGATAAGGGTTGTTTGTAGCCATCAGATAAGCGATAACACGTTTCTACTCCGGTGTTTTCTGTTCGGAAACTACGTTGGCAGGTGTGAAAAGCTTTAAGAATGAGAGGCGGTCGTTTTTTGCTCAAATGTTTGCCAGCTAGCCTGGATCGCGTGATCTATAGTTCACGATGGCATATTTCTCTAGTTTTTTGAACTTTTTATTCCATTTTTTGCGATTCCCTAAGCCCTTTTGAACATTCGAACGCCAGTCCCTTTCAAACTTCGCGCCAATTTGGAGGAGCGCTGCGGTCGCTAGTAAACAACAACCCTTTGGCCGCCCGCAGGCCCCCACAGTTTATTTTCTGGTTTGAAACTGGCGCTCCAACCAAAAAAATTACAGGTCTCGGCACGATCCGGAGCCATTCCCAACGTTGTTTATGCAATCGGAAAAGGGAACGCAGCTGACCAACAGTCCTATTTCTGCCTTGTGTTTTCCTCTCACACTCTTTGTTTCTATCTTCTTTCCCAAAATAATAATAGCCAATATTGGAAAACAGAATCGCATGATCTATCGCACCATCCACCAATACTACAGCGACGGAGAAACTTTCACGAACACTCAAATTCCGTCCTTCAAAAGCCATCTCTTTCTCGCCGCTCGCACCTTGATCGACCTCGAACAATTTCACGCACAAAGTTTGAATTTGGCCCTCGGAGACATTTTTCTCGAACGCCGCTTTCGAAATTTCCGCTCCAGCCGATGAGTCAAAAAACACGCACATACCATTCTCTTATTGTTTTCCATGAAATCTTTGCACACACGGCACTGAAGGCTATCTGCGATGGGTTAACCTCTCTCCGATAAGGGGGGAATATTGTGCGTTCATGCTGGCCTCGGTGCTGTTGACCTCTCTCTCTCTCTGTGCCTGCTATTCGCTCATAACCAATATCGATTTTGACACTTGTTTTTGACGTGTACATGCTGGCCCTGACAAACAACTGTACTGGTTGAGTCTTCCAGCCTGTCCCATGTTGTTTCTCATTTACCTTCCTTCCGCTGAACATATCTAATTTTTAGAGCCAAAAATGACCATCGATCAGGATATTCTCGGAAAGTGGAACTTTGTCTCCGGGGAGAACTTTGACGAGTACCTCAAGGAGGTGAGACTAACTATCGTAGCTTCATTTTAAGTTTTGTTTCAGGTTGGAGTCGGATTCATGACTCGCAAGGTTGCCGCCAACCTCAAGCCTACTCTGGAGTTCACCCAAGCTGGGGACGAGTTCACCATGACCTCGGTCTCTACCTTTAAGACTCACGTCACCAAGTGGAAGATGGGCGAACCTCATGATGGAGAGACTGCCGACGGCCGCAAGGTGTCCTACACCTTCTCCGTTCAGGGAGACAAGCTCATCCAGGAGGAGAAGAGCAAGGACGGCGGAAAGGATTCTCACTTCGAGCGTTACATCAAAGACGGAAAGCTGTACATCGTGAGTCATTCATATATTTTGTTTATATGATTCAAAACATTACAGACCTGCACCAGTGGATCCGTCAGCGCCACCCGCGTCTACGAGAAGGCCTAAGCTGCCCGAATTCTTTGCCCCTATGCGCAACTTTCACTTCTTATATATCGTATTTTCTTTACTCTTGTTAAATAAACAGTATCTTTCCAAAAAAAAGCCCGTATATTAGGAATCATCATCGATAAACTTGATAGAACTAAAACTGGAGCCGAAAGCATGGATAGGAGATTTGAAATCATTGGTTTTCCTTGGTCGCCGACATGTGAAAAAGAGGAGGAGGCAGGCCAGCAGAATAGCTAAAGAGAGAACAGCTACGACGATGAGTTGAGGAGCCACGGTTATCGGTTGCTCCTGAAACTTTCTCTGTCAGTTTTGGGCAACCTCCCACCTCAATATCGTTGAATATACAATAGGCACTATTTGCTGACGTGCGGATATAGGGACATCGGGGATCTGGACAAAGAACTGGCTGAACTTGCGGTCTGTACTGGTGCGTCCTTAACGGACTCCTCGTCAACATCGAATTCCAAATGGCTAGATGTAGGAGTGAGAGACCCCTCTCCGAGAAATGAGCGCAGTCGTAACCCATCGGGGATAAGTCCACTCTAAATGTGGAAAACACTTTTTATTCTACTGCTGAAACTTACTCATTGGGCAGATTGACCAGAGCGGCATCGCGGAGCAGTGGCATAATGTCGACAGTGAAGTTTGGACCGACAAAGTTCTTCTGGACGATTAGTTCTATCTGAAGAATCAAGTTATCTGTACGAGCTCATCCATGTCAGTCCTTGGCAATTGATCACTGTCTGTTTGACCTTTCCCCTGTCAAGTATGTTTCGACCACAATTTTGAAATTAGTCTTGCCTTTGACTACATCATTTCACTAGAATACAATGCTTCTTAAAAGTTCTAACTTCACTAGGCTCTGCTGTCTATCAGTTTGCCCATGTCATCTTGCCCATCCTTCTCTGTCTGTCTTCCGGCCAAAAACTTTACCTGATCCCATACAGAGTTGTAGTTGAACTTGTTGTAGGTCTTCCATCGTTGAAGCATAGCTCGGCATGCCTTATGAGAATGACTTGAATCTCTCCACAGCCCATCTCCGGACGATCTGAGCACGACAATGAAGGTTTTTGAGGGTAGCAGTTTGTGAAGCTCTTCAATAGAACTGAGCACCTCGACAGCGGTCTGTCCCGTCTCCGAAGCTTCACCGTCCTATAATTGCAATAATATGAGCTTTATTAGCTGCTCACTTGAATACTGGGAATGAAGACGATCAGCTTCCATTTCTCCTCATAACCATCAATTTTTTGAATAGATTCCGCGAGATGTTTTGACTGATCAGTCAAAAGTTCATCCCGTTCATTGGTTGAGATCACAGTCAGATTTGGGTTCCGCAGCCGGAGCATTTTATCCAGAGTTGGGAGAGAAAGTTGGGGTGCTCTATGAGCGCAACTGTCGAGCAGACCTGAAAATGGGAACAAATTGAAAAATGGTAAAGCTTAATCTTTGAAAACAATCGGTCTCAGTACTGACTCGTCTAGTCATAATGAGAGGATAAATAAAAGAAAGTCTGGCGCAAAAATAAGAGGTTAAAAGACAGAAAGAAACAAATAATGAACAGGGCTGGTTGGGACATGATACTAATTTGAACGTAAAAAAAACTACGGAGTGAGTTTGTTACGTGAAAAGGATAACACCGAGACGTATGCCTATATGCACACAATGACACGGCTAACATGTCAGAGTCAGAATTTTAAGGAGAAGAACAGACTCCAGGAACAGGTTAACAGGAAGTACACCAAAAACGACATAATGTCAGTAGCAAGCTAAGTATTTAGGACCTAAGGCGACAGCATTACATGTTGGCCAAAAAAAAATTGACAGCTATACATGGACAAAATGACAAGAATTGACAGCAAAGTATGATAAAAGACAAACTGTAAGGTTTTAGAAAACATCTAAATTGGAGAAGAGAGCGAAATCTGATCACTTCTGGTTCTGAACTCCAATGCAGTGCGATAATCCTAGACTCATGCATTCAAACGGGACAATAGCCGAGTGCGTTGTACAAAAATCTACCTACCTTCTTTCAGAAGTGTATAGTTTGAAGTGCAGTAAGTCGTTATATGTCCAACTTCGGCATAAATTTCTGAAAAGCTCTTTTTTGAACCCTCTTACTCTACCCCTACCAATATCCTCGGTTCGAAGCGTCTCCGCCGTCGAATCATACGAAGGCTTGTATTTTTTGCATTTTGATATGTCATCAAGGATGTACGTCATGGGATAATCGGCCATCTGCTCCTCAGCTTGTTGAGCCTAAAACTTTTGAAACAATGTGACTGTTCCCTTACCTGTAGCTGAATAAGATCCATCCATCCATCATAGAATTCCTTGTCGGTCGTGAGCTTTTCTTCTATCTTCAAGATAGAATCTTCGGCCGCCACCAGCCATATTAATGACCATAGGAACATTTTTCGTCAGCTCATACTGAAACTTTTTTCTAGGCACAAGAGAGCAATGGGTCCCTGAGGCCAGAGAGTGAAAAAGCAGAGGTTTTTCGGATGCGTCCTGAGGACAATGTGATCCATATCTTTAAACTTTCAAGCTTATTGCCTCAGCTGTCATGTTCGAAACATCTCTCTCATTACACAATGATGTCAGGAGGACTAAGGTCTGCAACATAGGAAAAGAACAGACTTGGTATGCTCGACTGGACAGCATTTTGCTTCATTAGAACAGACTTTGGACATTGGGAGACGAGAGATAGAGAGAGAGTGCCATGTTCGCACCCGTAACAATGCGCCAAGGAATAATTCACGAATCTTGGGACATCTGGGAGCTTGTTTTCTTTCCTGAGGAGAAGCTGTCGCTCAGTCCCTGAGCCTCAAGGAGATAATTATACGTTTTTCCCAGATTGGCATGCGAGAGTACAAGACTTCAGGCTGAACGAAACGACAAAAGAACAAAAGCCCTAATCGATGTAGTCGCAGAGTGTGGGTTAATTCGGTGTGTGTTAATGCGATATTGTCAGTTGTTCTGACATAAAAAAAAGCGTATAATCTCCTCTGGACTACTGACACAACAGGTGCGGGCAGCTGATCGTAAGTGTAGGGAGAGACGCAACTAAAATTGTTGTAGCAGAGCTTTAAGAAGCCGAGACAAAACAGCTAATTCTCGAAAATGTGCGGATGAAATAGAGATTGATGTGTTTCAGGCGCCGTGGACAGATTATGGTCAACTATCATTAATAAAAAAATATTGAGGCGGGAACCAAATCAATGAGTAAGGCCCTGGTCAAGTGCAACCTTGCATCATAATTTTCCGGTTTCGAAAACGCGACAACCCCATGCACGGTATTCAAAACACACAATAAAGCAGCCAAAAGGCAACATTTTATGTCCTTTTAGGAGTGAAGACACGTTAATGGGTCGGAAACTTGTCTACAAAAAAGCGCTATTGAGAGACAGGTGTCCGCTCTAACTATTGTGGAGAGACCATAATCGTACCGTTGATAATTGTGAAGGGCTCGGTCATGCGCAAGCAGAGCCTAACAACTACCAAATACTACAAAAGTTTCAACAGATTTTCGAGGGCTATTCTAGAAAAACTGGTTTTATAGCAAACCGGGAAGCTGTAAAATACTCTGTGGAGATAGTTACGTGGGAAACAGAGAGACAAAGAGACCAAAAACTATCGACAAAACTTGTAGCAACACTCGTGAGTGAAGTTATTTCCGGCAATTGTCAGCTGCGCCATAATTATTTTGTTTACCAAGTGAGGACAATATTGTTAATAGGAGAAGGAAGTTTCTGGTTAGAGAGTAAGCAGAGTCTAATTGAAAACAGGGTCTTTTAAATTGTTATGCTCGAGAAAGAGAAGATAGAAGAAGAACGTCTTTGTGGAAAAAAGGTCTTCCTCATCTCCCCAGGGTAAATGTTGACCTTTGAGTAGGAAAAGCAGGCGCAGAGACGGAAAAAAGTTGAAATCTGATGTGGCAGGCTCCTTTGGTTCCTGGAGGAAACATGTGAAGCACTTTATTTTATTGCGTCGGCGGAAAGTTAATTGAGCTTGGAGACTGGTTGTAGAAAGCTCGATTTCAATAGATGATCCACAAGTTCCGAGACAAGACAGAGAGATGGATTACACTTTGCTGCCCCTTTAATGCTCAAAATTGGGTTTCGAGCATTGCTAATTACTACGGGAAGTGTCTCAACGGCGAGACGAACGCAACAGATCCGTACGGCACTAATGACTTTGCGTCAGGGAGCTCTCTCTCTCTCTCTGTTTACCAGTCTGCAAGTTCAAAGGCTCACGTAGAGCTGGAATCAGAAAACAATTCGGGTCCATGTCTGGATTCTGATCTTCCGAAGTACATAAGTTGCGAGAACTATTTACTGCAAAAGAGAAACAGGGAGCATTTGTTCTTCGTAATCTTGATGTGGTACGGAATTCAAAGACTTATTCGATCTTGCAGTCTCGGCAACCTCGCAAAGTTTCTTCCAAGCACCAGCCGTCTTAGAACTTAGTCTTGACTTAGCATTGACAGCAGACGTATTCGCCATTCCTTCAATAGCCTAAGTTCGCAGGTATCCTCCAAAACTGACTTGTCAACTAAACTCTTGAAATGCTGTAGCTTGCCAACTTTTTGCTCGTGGTGACGCACGGACGGACACCATTGCGCATTAATAGTAGAGAGATGTAGCCAAACCAGTTCTTACCCGTACCAGTTTGATGAAACACTTAATTCACACCCGTACGTCTTGATAAACAGACGGTTCTCTCCTGCACCGTCTTAGAGTCGTCTTTCCGTTCGACCGCGGTTAGGTCAAGTTGAATGGTTCGTTCAAATTTGCTGTGCCTGGAAAATTCTAGAAAAACCAAGTACAACTTTTTCCTTTTCCATCTTCCAAGAAATGGTCGAACATCACGCTCTCGGCAGCACAATGTACAGCTATTGCCATCGTTTACTCGTTTCTCGTCGCTGACCTTCAAGCGCCACCCGAATCGCCCCCAGACCAACAGTGCCATTGTTTAGACGTCATGTGTGTCCTTTTGAACAGCTCCTAATGACCAATTGCGTATTTGAACTTAACGATTTTTCAGTAAAATGAGACTAGTTTTACTTGCGACAACTTATGTTGCTGCGCTAGCTATGCCCATGTATGATGGTGAGCCTTTATGAGATGAGATTTTGATACTTATTTAAGATGACATTCCACCACCACCTCCTCCTCCTCGACCACGATACCGTCCTCATTTTCATAAACACTACCATGAGCATTTACACATTCACGAGCAGCCCAACTACGTTGTGCAATCACCATCGGTAGCTTGACTTTTTTCTAAGTTTTGCAATGTTTTCAGTACGGTTACGGTAGTTACGGCTACGGAAGCGCATACTATCCTGGATATTCTTATGGTGGCTTCTGGCCCGGAGTAGGTGGATGGAGTAATCCCCTAGGAACAGGTAAGAGACATGCAGAAATTCTTTAACTATTCTTTAGGATCTTCATGGGCCGCTGGTGGAGGAGTTGTGGGCAATGCCCTGTCCTTCCTTATCGGATAACGGCACAAATCTTTGAAAGTGAGAAAAAAGTTTGACAATCCATTAAACACGAGACATTATTAAATCTTCCATTATCTATGCTTTACGAGATCTGAAAGAAACACGGTCACAAGCGGAGGCATCTACACGATTATGAAAAATGATGCCAGTTTCGTCCTCTCCGCCATCCACCAATGGTGAAATTGACAAGGCACACAGCTCTTTGCTCCTAAAACCATATTTGAGATTATTCTCGGTTTCCGAACCTGTCGTAGGCAACACTCTTGCACTTTTTGCCGCGCAAACACCGGAAACACAGTCGGCAGATATCGGTACACTGCTCAAGAGAGTAGGCCTTTGTCACTCGAGACTCGATCATGGCGTACATCGGCCGAACTTCGCTGCAGCGAGAGAAATAGATTTTGAACAACAGGGAAACAAAAACTAACTGGAAGCAGGTTTTAACCCTGTCATCACGCAGCCGCCTTCCGTAACCGGTTGATTTCGGGGTGGTCTCTACTGCATAATTATCTACCATTTTGGCAGCAACCGTTGAGAGAGGTTTAGGGGTAGTTGTAGGAATGAGATCAGCGATTCCGGCACCAATTATTCCCTCGGAATTGGATTCGTAACCTGATTGTTCTACGTTTTGCTGAAAAAAAACTACCTATTGTTTGTCTGAAAACCCTAACCTTGATTGGTTTTGAAGTCGTTGTAATGAGTTCAGTCATTGTTTCACCAGTGATGCCAAAATCATAGCCAGACGGCTCAGATTTCTAAAAATCTCAATATTTACAACTTTTTTTTTTTTAAATTTACCGATTTGAACTTTTTCTTAGGGGCTGGTGCTTTCTTCCCGAAAAGATAACTCTTCATTCCTTCCTTGGCTTCCGGCTTGGATGGAAGGGTTCCCATGGTTTCTAGACCACCTCCAGAGGACAACTCATTCTCCGGTTTGTGAACCTTTGGCTTGGTGAAAGAGTTATGATTCATTGAGGACGAAGCACTTACCACGATGACCTTGTCTTCAGGTGCTTTGCTGCCTCCGCCGGTCAGACATGTATTCTCGATGTAGACAAACTTGTCGTCGTCGATGTAGAGCTCAGGGATGTCGCTTTTTGATTGCGAAGCTATGATGCATTCCTAGGAAAAAAATGTGACTTAGAGGCAGTCAGTAAAAAGTTTTCGAAGACTCTGTCTTTGAGATGAAAGATGGAAAGAATGTGAGAACTACTGGTAAGTACTCACTGCTAATACGTTACTCTGAGCTTCTTGGCGAAAACTAAACTATCGCGATTACTTGAACTACTTAATAACCAATTGTCAATAAAGCGACAGCCTTAAGACACGGACAAAAGACATTTTCCGTTTCAAAGTTTGAGAGATACCTTTTCTTTGGCAGAATAAGCAGCACTTTTGCACACTGTACCGCTCCCTTGGCGTTTCTGACAGGCCTTTTTGCAGTCTTCAATGGAAGCCGTGTCTTGAATCAACTCGTCCACAATTCCAATGAGAATCTGAGCATAGGTTAACGACGAAATCTTATGTTCACCTTTCCCGGAATGGTCTGGAAACAGTTGTCGGTAAATTGACTATCATCGCGGAGAACAGCAACACTTGGTTTGTCTGAAAACGTTTAACTCCTCTGAGCTAAGGTTTACCATAGCAGGTTCTAAAGTAGTAGTCCATCCAGCCGGCGGCCGAAACAAAACCTCTTGGAGTGGTAATGTGGTCTTCCTTGTTCAATTCACAGCGGCCATCAAACTCTGAATAGGACACAGATCTGAGACTTGTACTCATTAACAAAACATTGAGTACCTGCAACGTTCGCCGATCATTTCCAAACAGGCGTTTTGACACGCAGAGAGCGAAATGTCTTCTTTTATCAAGATTGAAGCTCCAATCAAGGTTTTGTTGGCGAGTCTATCGAAACAACTATCCCAAGAAGAAATTGCGAAGATTGTCGGAAGAAGAGCAAGCCAAATCATTCTAGATGGTTCAATACACAGTGTCGGCACTCAATGTAGAGGTAACCTATAATTGAGACTGGTTCGGTAACGCAAAAAACTATAGGAGAAATCTAAGGAAGGCGGATGTTTTGGGCACAGTAGTAGCTACTAGATCTTGCCCATCTCAGTGCAAATAAACGCTTTCTGTATGAAACAAGTCCAACGGGGCATATTTGCCTAGGGGACTAAGTGAAAAAATTAGATGCTGCTATGGTAAAAAGAATGTCTTTCGGCACTTCTTCTGCAAACTAAATAGCCCACAGTGTGAATGGACTCGAGACCGGCATCTTCAAGGTGAAATCTCTTGTGATGGTATGAAGACCAACTGTGACTCAAAGCAGAGAAAAGAAGAAATTGTCTTTGTGTGTAAAAAAAAGTCAGTCGATGTATAAACACATTCACGGTTTTTTTAACATTTGTAGGCGTATCCTTACAGTTGTGACCACAACCGACTGCGCCTAACCGTTGTGGCCACAACCAATGTGTCCTTAAAGTTGTGGCCATAAACGATGTATTATGGCGCTTGTGCCCACTACCGACGTGTTCAAACAGTTGTAGCCACAAATTAGTATGAGAACAAGAAATGTACTTGACTGAAAAACAAACTCGATCTCCAGCGCAAAGACGCACAGGAAGCTACTGCAGACAACGCTTTTCCTTTAGCTGAAAGACTCGTTCAAAAAAGTCGACTGCGTTTTGATTTCGAATAAAGACCGCCTACGATACCTCTTCATTTGAACACCTTTTTCCACCTGTGATTAATACAATTTGCGCTCTATATTCCTCATATTCAGTCTTTAGCTCTTTTGTATGTCTACCGTCAACGTAGAAGACTATAGTACAAGTCTTCGTGTCACTTCTACAGTTATATTTGTATTTGCTACTGGATGCCCTGCTACTGCTTTTGTACTTCTTTTTACTGTAGCCAAAACTGGAAAGAAAACTTTTGTTTTACTACTTCAAATATTCTGCCTGTTCAGTGCAATTGGAAATTTGGCTGGATGGATAGCTATGAACGCGTATGTTTTCGAGCCACTTTTATAACTTTGGTCAACCCACGGACTGTAACCTTCAGCTCCAATTGCTAACATTTTAAGTGGGATTTCTACTCAGACACAGTTGAAGTATCATAGGATTTAATATCCCTGTTTTCAGCTTAAGTTTTTCATTCACTTAGGCCATGTTCTAAATGACTAGAGACGCTATATTGAACATCTTTCGCCGCAGCAACAATTACCTGTTCAGTCACCTCTTAAAAAGCGGGATTTGTATACACTCTTAGAAGTACCGCGATATGTTTAAATGACCTTGGCAAAGAAATATCCGACTATGACCAATACCAAATGTTGAGGAAATGACGCCTGCTGTTGTTTATAATTATGCCAAATGCATAATAACTAACTTATCGGTGAAAGTCTAACTAGAGAAGTACCATTCATGTGAAAAGATCAGAAGTATATCAACTTTACAGAACAACATGGGCGGGCGATATGTTAGTTATGTTTTGCTTTGGTCCAGAATATTTGTTAGGCCCTCGTTTTGTTCATTCAGTGGACTTTATTGCTATGCTGGCCAACTCTTGGACTCCTCCGCTCATTCTTGAAATGATGCTTTTCCGAACACTGATAGTATTCAATGTGAAGTACAGTAAAATTGTAATGCTGCTTACAACTGTTGCCTGTGTAGCTTACAGTTTTGTAATTTGTGTAAGTATTTGAACGACTAACAATATGAAAGTCTCAGTGTCCTTCCTTGAACTACATGGATATTGCTGAATTACGGACAAATTTGACTTCTGAAGTAGTGAATCAAGCTTATCAACGAGTCTCATACGGTATTTACATGGGATCTCTGGGGGTAAACCCGTGAAGACATACGATTCTTCAACTTCTTTAGGTCAGCCTCTGGGATATTGATTCAAAAATTCGAGCTGTCATAGTGGTAATGTGCTTCATTTTGGCACTTCTGATGATATTGAAACTTCACCAAATGAGAGGCAACATGACTCAATCCACAAGAAACGTTCACGCCGCTTTTCTGATAGTGAGTCTCACCCATTGTGTTATTAGTTATGTAAACAGATTTTATCGTTTGACGCCGCAGTGGTTCTCATTTACTTTCTTGGCTCAAACACGGGAACTTTTGAAAGTTTGGCTGGCGAATCAGTCTACTTGGTAACTCTGATAAATGCCTTCTCGTAAACATTCTTCACTTTCGGACAAGCCGTTCAGAGTGCAGCTCTTCTTTACCTGGTCCCCTACCTGAGAGCGGGGATGAAACGTTTAATATTAAGAAAACATAAATTAATAACTGTTGCGATCCCTTCTATTTCCATTGTACATACAAAATAAATCAAGTTTGATGCTTGGCTGTTAAGCAGATGGTTTGTAGCAATAGCAAAAGTGTACAAAATATTCAGTCATAACGTAGTCGAAACATTTTGGGTGCAGCCTTTTTTGAATACATTTCGTTAAAGCTTTTTGGTTGACGTCGGACCCTGTTCCTTATCGTAGTTTTTCATTTTATCAAACGCTTAATAACGAACTGATTGGTCTGCCTAATTTTAATCATGCAGCTACAAAACTTTACACGACGCTTCTGCTGTGATTCTATACGGTAATTCCAATTACGGAAACACGTGAACAGACAATGGGTTAGTTATGTTTTGCTATGGGCCAAGTTATTCGTTAGGCCGGCGTTTTGTGGACTTTATTGCAATGCTGGCCAACTCTTGGACTCCTTCGCTCATTCTTGAAATAATGTCTTTCCAAAAAGTTGATAGTGTTTAATGTGAAGTACAGATTAATGTAATTTCTGTTGTGCATAGAAAATGATGTGTATGTGTGGTTTAGAGTTTCGAATTTAGAACGAATGTATAAACCCGGTCTTTTCCAAAAAAAATCAGTAAATCCATTTATTCGATCTCTAAAAACACAACGCCACAATTATACACTAAAATCTACGGAAGGCTAAAGATACACCGTCGATTTGCATGTGTAAAACTTTAGGCATGAGCATGAAGCTGGGGAATATCCATGTAGGGATCTTCCTTTGCCCTAAGAGCGGCTTTCCTAGCCTGTGCCATTGAAGTAGAATTCCTAGTGATAACATTCGTGATGTAGAAGTCGGCCAATTCTTTCTGGGCGGCAGTCACATCAACATTCAAGGTACCCGACTGAAACTATGGTACTGTCAAAAAGAATTAATATCACCTGAGCAAGTTGGCTGGCATTCTTAACGGCAACAGGCTCCTCAACATCTCCGTATCTCACTAAATGGGGAGCGACTTCGGTCATTCTCTGGCGCAGTTGCTTCAGATCGTCGTAGGGCAGAGTTTTTCCAGAGACCTCAGAGATGGCACGAATGATCTTCCAGTCCACTCGAGCCTCTCCCGGAGGAGCCAAAGCGGGAAGGGTTCTGAATATAAGACAGTAAGACAAACTTTTGGCTGAAACCTCTGGGATCGTCCCTCTGTATTGACATAAGTAGCTTCCTTCTCGGTATAGGCAGCTCCGGGAAGAACAACGTCAGCAATATCAGCTCCAGCATCACCGTGATGACCTTGATAGACGACAAAGGCATGAGGATCGAGGTTCTGGCGAGTTACACATCCCTCGTCGGCTCCGAGCAAGTAGAGGAACTTGACTGGTCTCTTGCGGATGACACTGGTTCCGGCCTTGATTTAGATTTATGAAGGAAAGGAACAAGCTTCACCTTGTAACCCAAGTCAAGAGCTCCAACCTCTCCGGCCCACTGGTGAAGAACGTTGAAAACTTTGCCGCTGGTGTTGGCTTGAAGTTTTTCGGCCAGCTGTTGCACCTTGGCCAGAAGGACTCCTCCTTGCTCTCCCTTCAGAGCATCCGAACCAACGATGATGAGTGGATTCTTGGCAGAGGCGAGACGCTAGAAATGTCTTGTAAAACCTATTATTGTTTACAAACCTTAGCGAAGTCGGATTTACCAGCAAGAACGTCGTCAATAGCAGAAGCATTGCTACCGAGATGTGCATAGTCGTATGTGAGATCAGCGTTTCCGCCAATGACTCCGACCTCGATGTCAGAATAGAGGTATCTGAATAAGTTTGTTGCTGACTCGGTGGATAACTTTCTGCCGCTAGTTTCTCGGCAACTGAAGGAACGTTTTCTCGTTTGTCTTTATTATTCTTTTACGATGATCATTCAACTAGCTTCGACCCAACTTTGTAAACCTATGTAGAAAAACTCACGCCTTACGAATACGAGCATTCAGAACAGGAGCCTCGAATCTCGGGTTTGTCCCGATCAGAAGAAGAGCATCAGCCTGCTCGACGCCGGCGATGCCGTCGTTGAATATGTAGTTGTAACGGAGATCGGATCCTCCGCTTCCGCTGGGGAACTCATGTTCTGTGCAGATGTTGTCGCTATTGAAACGGTTGAACAGATCCTTGAGGGCGAGCATCGATTCTTAAACAGTTTACGTCTTAAAAATGATGGCTTATACATACCAACGTCCGAAAGTCCCCCAACAACAGCAGCCTTCTGGTCGGCAGGAGTGTCGCGCAGCTTCTGGGCAATTGTGAAGAGAGCCTCTTCCCAAGAAGCCGGCTTCAGAAGACCATCCTGTCCCTTGATCATGGGAGTCAGAAGACGCTGGGTCTTGAGACCATCAATGGCGAACCGAGTGCGATCGGAGATCCATTCCTCGTTGATGTTCTACAAAATTGTGTAAGGATTTTTGACATATCAACTCACATCGTTCATTTTCGGAATGACACGGAGGAGTTCGCCGGTTCTGTGAGTGAGAACGATATTGGATCCGGTGGCATCCATGACGTCGACCGATTCTGTCTTTCTGGTCTCCCATGGGCGAGCAGTGAAAGAGTAGGGCTTGCTGGTCAGGGCTCCAACAGGGCAGATATCGATAATGTTGCCGGAAAGTTCAGAAGCAAAGAATTTCTCCACGTAGGTTCCAATCTAAATTTTTAGATAGGTTGTTCAGTAATATAGAAACCTGAAGATCAACACCGCGACCAGTTGTACCAAAATCGGGGAAGGCGGCAACCTCATTAGCGAATCGGACACAACGAGTGCATTGGATGCAACGGGTCATGACCGTCTTGACCAAAGGCCCGATGTTCTTGTCCTCGACGGCTCTCTTTCCATCATTTCTGCAATCCAGACGGCCACGATCACTTCCAAAGTTCATGGCCTGGTCCTGAAGGTCGCATTCTCCTCCCTGGTCACAGATAGGGCAGTCAAGAGGATGGTTCTGGAGCAGGAATTCCATGACACCTTCGCGGGCTTTGCGAACAAAATCTGTGTTGGTCTTGATTTTCATTCCCTTCATGACGGGCATGGCACATGAGGCGACCGGCTTGACACTCTTCTCAACCTCGACAAGGCACATACGGCAGTTACCGGCAATAGAGAGACGGTCATGGTAGCAAAAGCGAGGAATGTCGACACCGACCAGGGCACAAGCCTGAAATAGCCGTTTACCATTTTGTGTTCAGTCAGAGATAGAGAAATGCTGTTTTGTTGTTCAATTGGTCAATTACTTTCTCACTCGTCTCCCCACTGAGACACTGTCCTGCAGCTCTTTTTCAATAAAAGCCCAGAAAATAGGCCACAAGTACCAAACAATGATATTTGCCATTGTTATCATCTTCGTCTCGACTGTCAACGGAATTATCTATCCGTGTTACACCGGCTTCTCTTGGTTGCCTATGGGCTAGAGTGACTAAAGAAAAGGAAACAAAGTTAAAACATCTGTGCTGCCCGTCTCGCACCCGCGTAATCTACCGGATTTGCAAGGAAATTCCCCGTTTGAAACGGCGTAAACATTTTTTTTTTCAATAAATGAATGAGTTTTTCCTGAGTGGACGGTTTTCGGTGTATAGCAGGAACAGAGACTGAGACAGAGACACAGACAGAGACAGACCTGGAGAATGGTCATGCCGGGATCGACCAAAACTTTCTTGTCATCTACGAAAACTTCGATTCTCTCAGGAGCGGCAGCAGACGATTGGCATCTTGTAGGAACACGGCTCTTGCTGGCTGCTCTTGCCAGCGAGGCTCCGAGTCGCTGCATGTCTACCCTAGACTGTGCACTTTAGCATCATCAAAGCAAAATATAGTAGTTCTCGGCAAGAACCGGTAAATATCACAGGGAGTTCATACCCAATAAAATTCTCTTAAGCAATACAGAAAAGTTACAGACCGCTATACAACCAAATTGAAATCACAATGCACAGACCAGTTGAGAAATGTGGAATTCTATAATACAGCGTGTACGATAGTTAAGACCAAGACGTAGTTACCCGGATTAGATTATGCTGGGAAGTTTTAGGATTCTGGGGCGACTTGTGCCATATTGGGATCCATTTGAGGATTCAAGAGAGGATCGGAATCTTTGTTGTTGTGCATCAGCATCAAGAGAAAGAGGAGAGTGAAAAGGCCGCCAACAATGTAAATCAGCTTCCGTTTGCTAGAGCATCTCATTCCGGAGCTGCAAGGTTCTTTTAAATAAAATTTAGACTAATTCTACCTTCTGATGTTAGTCCTTCTCTCGTACTTGTTCTCATCCTCGTTTCTCGAGAGCAGAGGCTCCATGTCGAGTTCTTGTTTGCGTCGAGCTGAAGTATAAAAGATTTAGACACGGAGGAGAGACAGATTGAAAAGTTATCAACTCCCCTTCTCCCTCTTTCAATGTTTGTTCATATGGCAAATGAAATATCTATCTATCTAATTAACTGTGGCCACAACCAACTGCACCTAACAGTTGTGGCCACGCCCGGCGGCGACTACCAGCTGTGGTCACAACAACCACTCAAATACTATCCGACACAGAATGCTTGATTGTTACCTGTGATCAAAGTGTCTGCCATCGACGGAGGTGATGGAACTGGATACATTTTTGGCGTTGGAGCAGGAGCCTGGTGTCTGACAATGTTATCGAACTGTGCATTTCCACTGCCCATGTCCAACTGGACATGATTGTGCTTGGCAATGGGTGGCACTTCGTAGACGGCAGTAGGGGCAGGTATCGACTGCTCCACATGAACAGGAGCGATAGTACTTCTGTCAAACTTGGGAAGCTGGAAACTTGTGTAAAAACGTAATATAGTGTATTCTAACCGGTGCAAGTCCTAGCGCCGGCCGTGCCCAGTTCACTTGGGTCAGAAACTCTCGAAGCTTGCTCACAATAATAGAAGAGGAGTTAGGTTCAGGAATGATTCCAGTTCTAAAAATGTATATTTTTGTTAATAGCTAAAAAAAAAAAAGTTTGCTTACTTGCAAGTAGGACATCTATATCCAGCTGGGGCAGTATGTGCAGGATGAGAGAATCCGTATTCCGCAAGACAGGAAGTGTGGTATATGTCTGAACATTGTATGTACTAGCTACATCAGAGTAAACAGATCGACTAAGAAGGTATGGGTGAAAATGCTTAGTGATGCCAAAATAGTATCACTTTTTTGTATGGGAAGGACGACCTATGGTTTGAAGAGCACGTGAAGAGCATTGTCTGTCTAACAAAACATTAAAGGTAAATTTTGAGGTATTATGAAACGGTACTTGTAAGAATCTGGCTAGCTAATAAATAGTGGAGCTGGAATTGAATCATATATTTAAACGGTACGGTAGGGTCATCTTTTCTTTGTCTTAAAGCAAAAATTTTGGTTACCGATGAAGTGCAACGAATGATACTTATTACTAAGATTTGGGCACGAGTTTCGCAATGTACCATAACTTTCTGACTCCAAGCGTTCCGAATGAGTGCACGACATCAGTTACAGAATTAATGGAATGACTCTCACCTAGACACTGCAAACGGACGCATTCGGCATCTCGAAGCGGATGATTACATAGGAGACAGTTTGACTCGGCATCAGAATCTGACAGCCAATCCGAGAATGATTTGATAACACACTGAAAAGAAAAGTCAAAACGCAATAAACAAACTCCCAACCTGCTTGTGTGACTCAGCCATACAATGCTCGCAAACGTTGACATTGTGCTCCCTGCAGAATAAACTCGTCACCTTTCTTTTTGGGCATTTGCACAAGCCCATCGCTTTTTATGTTTGAAAAAAACTGAAAATTGAAAGTTCTCTGCGGACAAGTGGAAAATAACAAACAAGGATTCCTGCTTATAAGTCGAATCGGGCAGGTAGAAAAAACTTGTTGTATTGAAATATTATCAAGGTTTTTTTTAATCACAAATTCTAGTCCAAGAATACTTCAAAAAACAACAGTAAATAATGTTTTAGAGGGGTTCTACGAAAGGCTGTACATTTGTTGCCGCCACACACTTTTGGATGGGAGCGTGTAAACGTAGGACCGGCCGTGGTGGGACCTTTAATGTTTAAATTCTTTTTTATACACTGAGAACTTTGAAACCTTTACTTGCAATAAATACCATTTGAAACTGGATTGATCTTACACATGCGTCTTGGAAAGTTTTAAAATGAATCATAAATTTCCTTTGGATCGGATGTAACAGTATTTGGTCGCAGAGTTTATCTTAAAAATCGGCGTTTTCATCTATACAGTGTGTATTACAGGCCCAAAAGGCTTTTTTAATCTTTCGCCTTCCTTACTTCGTTCGGAACAGTTTCAGACACGAAAAGGACCCACGTCGCCTACCAGTTGTGGCCACAACCGACAGTGCCTAACAGTTGAGGCCACTGGCTATTTTCATTTTGAACAGTTAAAGACCTGGGCAAAGTAAAAAAATTTTTAGAAGAATGCTGTAATTGCAAGAACCGTTAATTCCGTAAGTTTGTTCCTAGAGTTTACTGCAGTAACCAACAATTGCTGCATCAGGCTTATTTCAACTTTGCTGCTCTTCATTTTTAAGACGGTGAAAGATGATTTTAAAGATGGAATAGAGAAAAATACAGTTTCAAAAGACAACACGTTTGGTACAAAGGTATATGATAAGGACATGTTAACAGTAGATAGGACAAAGTGATAGAAATATTCGAAATACCAAATCTCGTGTGGGAACGACAGGCTGCCTCAGCTTGTTATCTGCGTCGGTGTTAATTTACAAGTCCCAGTCCCACGATTCGACTCATTACTCGGATCCCCCATAGTTTTTTTCTGAAGAGATCTGAGCCAGTTCCGCCTTTGTATAAAAAAAACTTTTTCCTTGAAAATGGCTAATAGACATCGTTTGCGTGGTCCTACTCTTGAGAAGAATCCTTTTAAGAAGACGACATCATGCTCGAGGTTTGTTATGATGTCAACATGGAACTCAAAAAGGTTCAGACAAAGGCCAACTTCTATGAAATGCATATTAGCTGTGATGGTAGTTTGATGAATGATCTGGTGATGCAATTTTTTGCAGTTCATCGCCAATCTCTTTGTTGTAGTGCCAGTTTTATACAAAAACATTGACTTCGTTAAAGGTAGGGACAGCTTGAGGGCGTACAACTTCTATATTTAGATTCACTCATTCATTTTCTTCAAGATGAGCTAAATATGTTGAATTGGTAACATTAGCCGCCTCCCTTCGAGTATCTGATCACCTATTCATAGTTTCGACGGTATCAAGTAGCATTAGTTCGGATATTCTCACTAGTAAGTTCTCCAAAGGGGTGGTGTACACGCTTTGGAGACGTCTGTACCTCCCAAAATACGCCTATTAACTGAAAAAAAGAAGTCGTTCAGTTGCGAAGTACGTTCGAATAACGTATAGTCGATACGGTACGGGCTAGAAGCTAGAGCACGCATGCTACACTGTCGAATCCAAGGCAAAAACTTGGCCGGTTGCTCACACGGTAAGGGAAATACCATTTCTAGCTTTTGATACGATAAATAATCTATGAGAAAAATTTGCATCTACTCGACTTGACGAACAAGAAACCGATAAACTTGGCAGCTTGAGCTAGATTAACGGACAATAGTATATAGCTAGATAATGCACGAATGACTAAATTTGCTATCTTCAATGCTCAATAGATCCTTAGAGCGAGTGTCGTGCTACGAAACACTTTGCCGCGAATCTACCGTATTTCGCGCGGCAATCCAAACCTTGTTTATTCCAAAGCTAAGAAATATGGATTTTTGCCGATTTTTGTCGACATTTGTAGCCTTATTGTTAAAACACTACTGCTAACGTGGACAAAAAAGAGAAGTAGGCTATAAAAATGAGAGTAAAACATTAAATATCAAAGTTTAGCTATTTCGGACCATTTTTCTTCTCTTTTTGGTTTGATCTAACTCGTTTTATCACGCTCACTGATAAACAGCATACGAGAGTTGAAAACCTACAGCAAAACGTAAAAATCACGAGTTTATCAACTTTTTTTTGGCGTTCCCGCCAAATTTTTTGAGCTATGCGCACCAACTTTGGTCACTTGGGCGCTTAGCGAGACACTCGCTTTAAGAAGGTATCTGTTATTATGCCTTCTGGTAAAAAACCGTAACCTTTGTAATTTCCCTCCTAACACGGAATGCTTGCCTCTCCCTGTTTTCTAAAGTCTCTGCAGTACGTAACCATTGCGCAACAGGGCGGTCCAGAACTCGATGCGGTTGGAGACAATGGCCCCCAGAAGCTGCTTCCCGGATCAGATAAAGCGTAAGAAACACGTTCTCATAAAGCGCGCTTAGCTTGTGACAGCGCATGGTTTGCAAACATCTGATTGTATTGCGTGAACTGGCTTCTGCACTTTTAATGTCTGGCAAATGAGAAGAGACCGTCTGCCGACCAGCCACTACCATATACTTCTCATAGTATAGTTTTTCGATTTCCTCTTCCTTTGGAAACAATGGTGGACTGGTCCGTTAATGGCTGTGGTGGTAAGGTTCTCCCTTTGCTGTACTCTATGTTTTCCCAAGTAGAAAGTACATGAAAAATGTTTTTAACTGATTTGTTCTATTCCAGGTCAGTCATATAATCTTTTCCTGAGAGGATTGTGTAAAGAAAGCGGATGCAGCTGTATTTGACTAATCGAAATATTAAGATTTAGATTCTGAGCCGCCTGCCAGCTCTTCTCGACCTCCTTTCCGTGCAAGTCCGGTATGTTTTCAATTTTTTTTCTTTGAATCCTTTGCCGGGATATGACTTTTTCACAAAGCAACACAGCGCTCTCGAGGAGGAGAGAGCGTTGACCGGTTCCCATGAGAAAGAGAGAGAGTCTGTTTGGCGTTGCGCAACATCTGCTTGAGGCAATCTTCCCCCGATTTTTCTGTTTGTGCTTCACACTTTTTCTCCCAGTGCCAAACATCAATCCACATCATACTGTTCGTCCATCCAGTGAAGGGATTAGCTATCATGGAAAACTTGCCAAGAATAGAAGTTGAAGAACTGTCCTCAATAGAACCACATGGCCCTTCTATTGTTCGAGTCGTTTTTACCGCCAAGCGCCCGTAGCATCCGCTTCCCGGGCGCAGCGAGAAAACGTCTGTGAAACGGCCCCTCAAGGCTGTTCGGTACACAGAAAAGAAAAGTCGAGCGTTCAGTTCCGAAAGTCTTCGTCCAGCAAGAGACTTCGTAATTGTTTTATTGGGTTGTGAAGTCGGCCCCTCCCGTTATTGCTCTGCGAGCACGTTTACCGCATCCATTCACAGCTGTTCCATGTGCGCCCAGCATAAACACTCACTAGTCTTCTTTTTACTTCCCTTCTGCTCCCGACTGCTACTTTTGAGCATTTGAAGTAAACATACATGATAAGCATTTTCAAACGGTGTTTTAAACGATTTCAGTCCGACGCCAAAATTCAATAACAAAGAGTTTTTGAGTAGTTACCGCCTTTTTTCCCGATTACAGACAATTTTTGCCCGTACTTGCCATTTTCGACCCAGATGGGTCATATTTTATGTATCTTTTATTGATTTTTACAAGATATAAAATAGTATATGACTTTCAGGGAAGACGTTACAGGTGGAGCTCGACTACCGTTTCACCTGCCCCTTGGGCACAGCAGCTAAGAGCTGATTCCCCTCCTCATCGCTACTTCGCCCAGAAAATCTTCATCGGTGACGTGCGAAGTAGGCTTTTTCATTTCTTTGAAACTATTTAACTATTTTACTGTTTCAGGCTCTTCCAGGATGTCGGTCGATGGCACAATCGATGTTCATATGGCAGGTAAGATGGTATCAAAACAGCCCTCGTGTGTTTCTTGTTGAGAGCATTGAGCAGTCATTCTGCACAATGGGTTGGTTCATTCGCGTTATATGTATACAATCAAGAAATAAAATTTTCAGATGAAAATCCCGGCACCTCGTCATATATTCCCGGCCTGCCACCTGCACCTCCTTCGGGATCTTCGTGCTTCCCTATAGGTTGCAACTTTTTATATTTTGCAATAGTTTTCTATTAGGGCCCGCGGTGAATAACATAATCCCAGCAGTCGAGGCCTACGTCTACAATGACCATCAGCAAGCTCCCTCGATGCTCAACATGCTGGCCAACTTCCGCTCTCAGAATAGCATGTGCGATGTCGAACTCGAGGTGCGAAAATACAAATTTTGACCCAGATCTTTCTATTTTCCTAGATCGAAGGTGTTATTATTGCGGCCCACCGATGTGTACTTGCTGCGAGCATTCCGTACTTTAGGTCAATGTTCACCAGCCCCATGTTGGAGGCGACACAGAGTCGCATAAAAATCAATGTAAGGGACTTAGAAAAGTACCTAAGAGATCTGTGCAGGACATTACGGCCGAGTCACTTGGTCTCCTGATTGACTTTGTTTACACGAGTACAATTCGGATCGAGAGCGACAATGTACAGAATTTGCTGTTTGCCGCTTCAATTCTTCAGGTACCATAGAGTTTCCTTTTTCTCAGCCAAATCCAATCCAGATGGACAATGTTTGTCTAGCTTGCCAAAAGTTCTTGTCTCGGTTCCTTACGACCGCCAACTGCTTGTCAATTCGTCAGTTTGCCGAGCAGTACAACTGCGTGGATCTCCTCGAGAATACTGATGATTTCGCCGTGGATCACTTTTCCGTTAGCCTTCTTACCATCTTTGATAGTTTGAAAATTGTAGGAGGTTCAAAAACTGGAGGATTTCTTTACAATCCCTTTTAATCATCTACGTGATCTTATCAAGCGTAGCGATCTAAATGTAGAGAAGGAAGAGGAGGTAGGATTAGCCACTAATCCAATATACAAAGTTAAAGGTTTTCGAATCGGTAATCTCATGGATTGCGGCTGATGAAGAAGAACGAATGAGCTACTTCCCCGAACTCTTGAAGTACGTGCAGCTTCCCCAGCTACAAAGTCGCTATCTTTTGGATGTGGTACGCAATCACACCTACATACAGGTAATATCCGACTCTATCTTCCTAATTTCCTTTGATATTCAGAGCAGCCGCGAGTGTCGAGACATTGTATGCGACGCGCTCATTGAGCTCATCAAGAACGGATCCGAACATGCGGTACTACCAGGCTTGGCCAGAAAAGAAGAAAGCTGCTACCAATATGCTGCTGGACAGGTAGAATGTGAACAATTGCTGTCCATCTTCCGTTCAGAGTGTTGAAAAAACAGCCCCGGCTAATTCGACAAAGCACTCTCGACCTCGTAAATCGACTGCCGGCGTGATATTTTGTGCAGGAGGCAGAGGTATAGATTTCTTAATCCGTTCTTCTTTAATCTCATAACAGGTACAATCGGTGACCCGTTCCGGAGTGTGGAAGCGTACGACTGGAGAAAGAATCGATGGCTAGCAGTACCGGAAATGACTCAACAGCGTCGTCATGTGGGGGTCGTGAGCGTGATAGGCAAGTTATACGCCATCGGAGGGCATGACGGACAGACGCATCTCGCCTCGGCCGAAGTGTTCGATCCGGCTGCCGGCGCATGGCGACGTATCGCTCCAATGAACACGAGCAGAAGGTAGAGTCGGTCAACGGAATGTATCAGACCGTGCTGTTTTTTTTAGAGGCATTGCCGTAGCCGCCATCGGGGAGGCTATTTTTGCTGTGGGAGGACTAGATGACCAAACGTGCTTCCAGGTTACCATGACAGCCAAAATTGTAGTATATATTCTAATCCCAGACGGTCGAGCGTTACGATATCGAGCTCGACACTTGGATCGAGGCTGCCAAGATGCATATTCAACGTGGAGGAGTCGGTGTCACAGCCCTCGAACATCATCTCTACGCAGTTGGAGGTAATGACGGCTCGTCTTCTCTCGACTCTTGTGAACGATACGACCCTCTCCTCAACAAGTGGAAGATGATCAAGCCCATGTGCTATCGAAGGTAATACCAAGTAGCAGTGTTGAAATTTAGATCAGTCCGTCTTCAACATGTATTGTTTAATATATGCATAGCATTGACAGGGACAACATAATTAATATGGCAGCTGAAAATGGCAAAGTGTTATGCTGGTAATATGGTAGATTTCAGGATGACAGTACGAATGCAGAGTAAAGAACATTTCGAAATACCTTGAAACTTTAAAGCCTGCACATATCTAGCCTATTGCAGAGCCGGAGCCGGGGTTTGCGTCATGGATGGTTACCTCTACGCGCTCGGAGGTTTTGACGACAACTCCCCGCTATCAACATGTGAACGATACAACCCAACGACTGATTCTTGGGAAAACCTTCCAACAATGGGCAGTCCCAGAGGTTATTTATCGTCACCTAGCTTTTCATAATTTGATCATTAGGCGGAGTCGGTGTCGCAGCCATGGGCGGCTTCCTCTACGCAATTGGAGGCCACGACGGGACGCGCTACTTGAACACCGTGGAGTGCTACGACACCACGACAGGGATCTGGGAGCCTGTGGCCGAGATCAAAGAATGTCGAGCTGGTGCAGGTGTAGCGTGGGCTGACTGCAGGTGAGTCGTCCTTGATTACCCCATTCAGAGGAGAAAAGAAGACAAACTTCAATGAACAATTTCAGCATTACCCAACTCCTTCGGCCATTACAAGAAAGCGGCTGCGCCCCGAGCGGCGGCTCTCAATGCATTTGAAAACCTTTGCATTTTTTGTATACTTTAGCATTTTCACTTTGCTTTTTGAAAGGAAATCCTTCTGTGATGGAATCTATTCCCTAGAAATCTCATAGCTTCCCGTGCCATATTTCCAGTGAAAAATAAAACTCTCTGTCTTCTCCCATTTACTGATTTTTAGCTGGTTACTAATCCGCTCATTACTAACTTGTGTGCTCATCTAACACTTGCTTCAGACATGCTGAGAGTCAGACCTTCTGGGCGGCGTAGAGCTCCGGTAAATCCCCCAGAAGTCATCTTTGCTGTGGGAGGGATAGGTAGACTTATATTTTTAGTCTTTAACAAAAGTTTGAGGCAACGGCTCTACCCCTTTAAACAGCATTGAGGCCTACTGTGCGGAAACTGATCAATGGCTCGAGATGCCGGATATGGCTCTGCCACGTCGCGATGCCGGGGTCTTCTTCTTTGAAGACAAACTCTACGTGCTTGGTGGTCACACCGGAAGGGAACACCTGAGAGCATCGGAAGTCTTTGATCCCGCTACTGGATTCTGGAAGAAAGGCACCGGCATGAAAAATGTGCGTCGTGGATTTGGTACGGCCAAATACGGAAATTTTATCGTTGCCGCTGGGGGAATCAACGACACCGTGTATTTCCAAGTATGTTTTCCTCAGACCCGAAAATGCCAATTTTCAGCTGGCGGATCGCCTCAATCCAAAGACTGGTCATTGGGCCCCGGTTGCGCTTATGAACGTACCGCGTTGCTTTGCAGGCCTGGTGTCCGTTGAGCCTTTCCTCTACGTGTTCGGTGGACATAGCGAGGGACAATCTACTCCAACTTGTGAAAAGTATTGGCCACATACGAGCTCTTGGGAGCCCATTCCGCCGATGTTCTATCCACGGTAAGATACTGATACTTTCCTTTTCTCATTGTTGTTCATATGAGTTAATACATGCAATGCTTTCAGTGAGCGACATGGCGTAGTTCGTCTTAACGACTACATCTATGCCATAGGAGGATATGAGAACAAAGTGCCTCTGAGCAGCTGCGAGCGTTTCAACATCCACACAGAGACCTGGGAACTTGTGGCTTCAATGAGCACTCCTCGAGGCATTGAAGCTCGTTAGATGTTAATGAGCACAGTTTTAGGCTCTCTCGGTTTGGCTGTCCTCGACCATCACATTTATGCTATCGGAGGATACGACGGTACCACTGCTCTGAAGACGGTCGAGAGATACAATCCCTGTACCAATATCTGGGATGAAGTCGCCAGCTTGCGCTTTGCCCGAGAAGGAGTAACCGCTGAATCTGCTAAGTGCAGGTTAAACTTGGGATACTCACATGTAAACCAGGAATTTCAGTGTGGCTCACCTTATCCGCTCTCCTGAAGATCGCGAGCCTTGGTGGAAACTTCCCGACGATCTGCTGGCAGATGTTATGATCTGATCTTTACGATCTCCTTTTGTTGATCTCTAACTCCCATTCTTTCTAGTCTTTTCTGTCCCGTTCTCACCAGTGATTGTATCCTCAGGAGTTTCCACGGCATAAATACTGTCTTTTCTCTTCCTCCCAATAAACTTTCTGTTAGTATCTTCCTGATTTTATCGCGCGGCACGTGTACGTAAAAGAAACAAATTCTTCGACTCGCTCCGTTATGTTCATTACTTCTGTGTTTCCATTTGGGGGCCGGTCGGCTCTCTCTCTCACTCCATTTACATATCAATTGACATGTTAATGGGCTGAGCATCTTAACCCAATTTCGCTTTCAGACGTTCGCCCATTGAAGAGCACATTTGGGCCTTCCCATTCTCCTGATTCAGTCCTCTCTTTGTGTCATTCAGGAACTAAAATCTGCTTCTTTTAAGCCTAAAATCATCATATACTCGATGTTGTAGCACTTTAGCCAGGCTTACCGAAAAGTTAATCTTGCTTTTGTGACCTCACGTCTTACTTTGTTTTCCTGATCCCTTAGCCCCTGAAAATAGGAAGATTTGAATGGACTCTGACATTTCAGGTATCCCAGCGTCTCTTACGTTAATCCGAGGGTGGTGTGTGGATTTTCCTCACACACCTGCAGCCGTCTGCAAAATGACCGACTTCTGGTCACGGTAGGCTTCATTTCTTTTTTTTCCCTCCATTGCATTATCACATGATTGAAACTTCATTTTTGCAAGAGCATATATGCTACCCCCTCCACGGACCAATTGGTTTTTCGCTAACAGATTAGGGCTATTGTAGTGCAAACACACACTTCAGCTAACCGAAGTCCCTTCCTTCTTTCTTTTTTTAGCATCCATAACACGCTGGGAAGAGCTTGTAAGTGCGAAATTACTAGACGACAATTTTAAAGTTTTCAAAGCTTATTAACCACAGACGTTGCTTCAGTTGTGGTTACAACCGTCTGTGCTTAAATGTTGTGACCACAACCGACGCCACCTAACAGTTGTGGCCTAGCTGTCTGAAACAAAATCTCTAAAACAGTTGTTGCCTAAACTGGTTGACAAGTCAACTTTGGGTGCGCTATAGAACTTGGCTTTTTCACAGTGAAACCACTGAGATTTCTGTAACTACGAAGCGGCGCAGCCGCCGATGTAAATTGATGGCAAAAAAACGTCGAAGCTGTCGGAGACGTCTTTATCCGTCCGTCTGTCATGGTGTCCGTACAATTGCATGTCAACACTAATAAAAAACCCCAAAAAAGCTGACAAGTCATTTCATGTCAAGAGAGAAGGGACAAGCCAGCTGTACAAGAAACTGCTACTAGGGAAGCGGCGCAGCCGCCTGTGGCCAATTCTAAGCAAAGGCCAAAGGGCTGCGAAGCCGGTAGCTGGTATATACCTAAAACTTAAAATTTTGTCACTACTTACCAAGCAAAAAAGTGTATTTCGTTTTTTCCAAAAAACTAGCATAACTAGGTTTAGAAATAAATATAGTTACTTTTTCTCGCAACACCTAAGTCAGAGTTGTTAAAAAGATTCCAATATTTCCACATTTCCTTCTTTCCACTGTTTTGTCCATGCGATGTGAAGACAATTTCATGCCAGAGTTCAGAATCAACGAATATGATCTCGGTGAGAATTTCGCACCACTTCCGAACTCCCATCACATTTCGATCTTCGATGTGACCTTGAAAAATAAGGCCTTGTTTTCTATATACCATAACTTGTGTGGGGACTAGATACGAAAAGTAGACCGGTTTAGTTGCACTCATTCATCTTATCACAAAAACAGAAACTTGAAAAAGAGCGAGAGACCACTTAGCTATCAGTAGTCTTGACACCATCAAGTGCCTTAAAAGAACGTATTCGCAACTCTCCGGGTCTCTTCCCACTTTTCCAATGTTCACCTCTTAATTGGCAGACGTGAGACTTCAAATAGAATGTCAAGCCTGGTCAGCTGTCTCGTGCGAACTGAGGAAAATTCCTTGATACCTGATCAGAGTCCTCCTTGCAAACGGTAAATTCCTTGCCCTTTCTAGAGCAATGTAGGATGGACTATGATTAGCTGACTTCCACCCGCAGTAGCGTGGAATATGACATGAGACTGAAGATTGCACCATTGAAAACTGAAGACTTTGGGACTTGTTGGTGGAATCCCTTTAAAGGCAAAAAATCATTTTCGGCCATTAGAAGGCCTCGTCCATCAAGTGCCTTAAATTAATTGATAGGTGCAAGCAGGCGCTAATTGAAATTCTTCTGCAAAGTGCCTTAAAGAGGAGTATCCGTCTGCAGATATCATTGCCTTTTTTTAAACTCCTAAAATCCGCCTTTTCAGATGTATGATGGCTCCACCGGCGAGTTCACGCGGAGGAGCTCCTGTGGGCGGTTCGGGACGACCCATTTGCGTCTCGACAGCTCTCTTCGTCATGACGCTTTTTCTTATTTACCTCATAATTCTGTTTCCAAGGCCCTTCTTGTTTACTCCCGAGTCGGCACAGGTTGGCTTACTTATAGAGAGAGCGATAACATGTGCTCCTCTTCAGGTGCTCGCACTCATGCCAAAACAAGAGTCGCAGCCTCAGAAAAGGACTGAACCCGTCAATGAGTACAAGTTCCTCAATGACACAAATAGTCGGCTGCAGATTCCACTTTTCAACGTGCCTTTCCTGTACAAAGTACGCTTCAAGCTCTACATGCCATATCAAAAGTGGGTTTACCTTTGTTGCTGGTTCCAGTTGGCCGAGAACAAATCTCACTCTTACTAAAGTGCAACCTGTCTGTCTGTGTGTGTTTGTGCGTGGCCTATTGTAGACACTAAGCGGTTGGACGCGAGGGACCGACGGTTCGGAAGAGACCAAAATTTTCGTAAAGTACCATATTGTAGAGAATTTTGAGCTGAATAAGAATATTTTATGAAATTTAGGGGTAGCTCTACTCCGAACGAAATTACAGAACTTCAAAGTTTTAGATTGTCGCCGCCAGCACGCGCACTCCATGCGTCTTGGGTTCGATTCAGCGCCGAGGCAAATCGTTCCTTTCAATTGGCTTGAGGCCAGCAAAGTTTAATTTTGTAGAGTTCGATGAGCAGTAAGAATTGGATAATCTGAGCACAAGTCTGCAGTAAAATGGGTGTTTACTGCATTTTGATCGAAATTCCAGTGACAGCGAACAAGTTTTTGAGAAGCAGACAGAAGGGGAGATTTGGGAATAGAGAAATTGGTGCGTGCTGGAAAGATAAGGAATAGGGTACGGGCTACTATATGAACGGATAGAACAAGGGCTCAAAGGATATGAGTATGAACAGGGTGACATGATTATAGGTAGCTTCAAGAAGACATGTTGACAGGCCAAGATGTAGGTTCCTTGAATAAGAAAATTGAGAGGGTGACAGGATAAGGAGGAGGCCGAGGCAACAGGTCGAAAAGAGGATTCGAAAAATTCACGGATTGAGAAAGGGATAGTTTCATACGAGAGGAAGTGAGCTTCACAAGAAGTGGGTCCAAGGATTACCAGCGATCAGGTAGACAGTTTAAAAATGAACAAGATGTCAGGTTCTAACGATAAGAAGGGGACAGTCAATAGACAGCTTGACAGAAGAAAGCATATTGGCCTGAAGACCAAGAGGTTGAAGAAGAGATAGGTCGACAGACAAGGGTAAAAGAGTCATAGAGATAAACGACATGAACACACACAAAGATAGTAATAATAAGACTGAGAAACAAGGTGGCATGAACACTACAGAAAATTAGAAAGTTCCAATAGTGGTAGGCATGGAATGACACGTTGTCGAGGAAACAAAGAGACATTCATACGTCTAACAACATACAGAGTAATCAACTATTGAAAACGCAATGGTAGCTTTTGAGCTCTGTCTGCCTGTATGAGATCACAAGCCAACATAAAACTAGGGCGTCATTTTGGAGCAAATTGAAAAACAGGTGCATAAATATCAGTATTTTCGAAGCAGCACAGCTGCTTGGGACGGCGAAGCCATCGGAGACCACTGGTCTGTTAAATAAAGTTTAGGATGCCAAATGTTATTTTGACAACATGTAGATACTTGTCGGCTAAATTTAGATATGATGGTAGTTCACTATTCACAGAAAACGCTTACACATAAAAGTCGGTTATGGCCACATGACATCCTTTACAAAGTATTATTTCAAAATGTCCAAAATATGTTGAATACTCACGACGGCTTTCAGTTATCTCGACTACGGTTCCAAGAACTGGACGACTGACTCCTACTCCGTTATGTATTTCACTGTATATAAAACAAACACACGATTACAAGTAGGTCATTTCATTTCTCACAAGCGAGAATATTTTAGGTTCACGCTGTCAACTTGCATATCGGTGAAGTTTACATCAAAGATGATATGGACCGAAATATCACGGTTAAGGAGGTGAAAACATCACTTCCTCACATTCCATTGAGTCTTTAGGTATCACGGGACTTCCCACACGTCTTAGACATTCACACGCAGCATGAACTGATCGAGGTTAGAACAATTAAGATGTTTTAAAAAGAATTTCAGAACATGAACTACTCCCTTCACATTCATTACACTGGAAAAATACTGTTGGGCAAGAATGTTGCTGGACTGCATGCATCTCATTACCTGGAAGACGGAGAACCAAAGTATGAAAAAGTGCAAGCCGCTTTAATTTTTGTCTAGGTACATGGTGTCAACGCACTGTCAAACCCAAGAAGCTAGATCGGTTCTTCCCTGCATTGATGTTCCGGAGGCCAAGGCGAAGTTTCTCGTGAAAATCACGCATCCAGTGGGAACTACAGCAGTAGCTAATGCCATGGAGATTAAACATAGTCGCGACGGGTAAGATAACATAGTGTCAGACAAAAGTAACACGCCAATCATCTAGATACCTAAAATATTAGGGACAGACTCAGTATATATTTTCCAGAGAATGGGTCACAACATCTTTCGAAGCTTCCCCTCACATGTCCACCTACCTGTTCGCTTTTGCAGTCAGTGACTTCCCGTTTATCGAGACCAGCCACAACAAAATTCGAGTAAACATCTTTCATATTAGAAAACGAAAAGTGTTCAGATCCGCATATTTGCGGAGAAATCCAAAATTGGCTCTGCTGACCTCGCCCTGCAGACTATTCCACTGATTGTTAAAGAGATCGAAGACTACTTTACAATATCTATCCCGTTAAAAAAACTCGGTGGGTTATTCTTTATTCAGAGTGTCTAGTATCTTTTTTGCCAAGCTTTGCATCCAACCCGTATGAAAATTATGCTGTCGACCTCTCAAGTTGCACAAAATTGCGACCTTAAACTTAAGCTATAAGTTCAAAAAAGGACGAAACCTGGGCGCCTCTGGTTACAGCAAAAGCTTCACTACCTGATAGTGAACCCGTATGAAATAGTGAACCATCTTCTCCTGAATACAGATTACACAGAAAAAAGATTCGTTCTTACCTATCTGTATCCCTCGCCCATATGTCCATGTGACATTTGATCTTGTAGCGACCATAGCATACTCAGTCCGTCTACCTCTTTCCAATTCAGCGTATAGCAAAGCCAATTGTCTAGCCGTGAAGACCCAGCCTGTGGCGGCATCCAATAGTCTCGGATTCCAATGATTGTATGGACTTGCATTGTCTTGTGAATAGTAGGTGGCCTACAAGCATTTAAGAATTTGAATGAAACAAGTTACAAGCTACCTCGTGTAATCCAGTCTTTTGATCACCAATTCGAGCATAGATGTCAGCTGGATACAATAGCTCCCTTTGTATGAACTTCTCATAAGTTTCACCCGTGAGCTGCTCAATTACCCTTCCCAGGAACATGAATCCAATGTTTGAGTAGGTAAAAACACCTCCAGGTGGCTTGTGGATTGTGTATCCAGTAATCAAGTTTTTCACAAATGTTATGTGGTCGCTTTCATTTCTTAAAGATTGGTGGAACCTATAAGAGCGTTACCTGTTGAATTCGTGTCGTTGAAAATGACTCCATCCTCCTGTAGCATGTTCGAGCAGGTGTCTCACACTAATCTTTTTCAATGAATCGTGAACAGCGTACTGCTTCAAAATTCCTAGAAAAACATCATGTTTTAGACATAAATTTACCTTCCTCTCCAAAGACAGCCGTTTCCAAAGACAGTTTCTGTTTGTTAATCAGCTTCGCAATACCCATTGCTGTTACCGTTTTGCTAATCGAAGCAACTCTATACTCATTTGTTGGTACAGCCTAGAAGATAAATGTAGCTTACTTTTAAAGGTACCTGTTTCCGTTGCCGTATATCCGAGTACCCAAAAGCCGCTTCAAAAACAATACCTGTACTGTTAGTTACACAAACCGATATAGATGGAATGTTATAAAACCGCATCTAAAAATATTCGCAAATATGGTCAATCTCACTTGAGAAAAAATAGCCTCTTCGAGATAACTCCATCTTTGAGGTATTGCTTGGCTCATGAAAATCTTCTTCCGTTTCCAAGAGAATGCATCCCCTTGCCAGATTATCCACCAGGTCTTACTGTGTTTTTTTGACAGCACGCTCATAGCGATGGGATTCAAGTCGGTATGTTCCATTCCGGATATGGTATCGGTCAGAGATTCGCTTTTTTGTACTCGGTATCTAAAGCAATTACAAAATTTTAAACATTTCTAGCTGCAATTGGCGCTGCCTTATGGTTGTGGCCACAACCGACTGCGCCTAACACTTGTCAACTAACCTCACCTGACGCCAAAACCTTTTCTCCAAATTGCCAATGCTAAAATTGCTCCATTGATCTCAAATACCTTGAAAACAAATTGTAATTCACTTGCAACCGAACCTGCCAGCAATCAGGATAGTAACCAGCTCTTCCTAGCTCATTGTCAGCCACAATCATTTCCGTCAGCGGCTTTAGGATTATTTCGAAATGTTGGAGCGGAGACAAAGATCGTTGCCAAACAGCGCTAAAGCAATCTTTGCAGTTTGTGCTTCTTACTGAAAGGTACGGTAGCTGGGATCAAAGCAAAAATAGCTCGGCTTAAGAAGCTGGAATATCATGACATTGGCTTGATCCTGTAGTTCATCAAATGTTAAATTTAGGGCTAGTTCAGTTGACCCTCTTTGTAATTCTTCGTTGACAACAAAATAGGTGCGATTGACGTAAACGTAGCTGCATACTGAGTGCAGTAATCGTAGTTTTGAAAGTTTAAGTACTGCTTCTTTAGACATATGAATATTGGCAGCACCGCTAGTAGGAATAGCTAAAAAATGTGGATAGAGGATAGAGTCGTGTGTAGGGAATAGATGATGGCCTGAAACAATGAAACAACTAAATTATTCTATTACCTGCAATCTGTTTTGTTGCCCAGAGATCGTTGAGAGATATGAGAGAAATCTTAGCTGAGAAGACAATACTCACTGCTCCATAAAGAAGCGCTACCCGCAACATCCACACTCAGCAATTAGGCGGCAACTTCAGAAGAACCGGCTGCTTTCGCTTGTGTAGATTTCAGCTGATTTCATCTGGGATGACTGTTTTTGAACCGGCGATGATGGCGGTCAAACCAGATGACACGCTTGGCGCCCCCTAAGAGGCAAGAAGGCATAGCCAGTTGCGGGAACTTTTTTGTGCAACTCGTGGCCATCGAGACGGTGGCTGGAACAGTTTGTAATAGAAAAAGCGTCCCTGACAAAAATTTATTTAAGAAAACTTTTCTCTTTGTGTTTTAGGGCTAATTATGATTCTTGTTTTCTCTAGTTGTCAAGACGGTACGGGTAAGACTATGTTTGGTTTAGTTACACAGGATCTACGTTCCTAGCAACCATTTAAAACCATTATATTTATGTCCTACTTCTGCCACACCCAGAGATTGGAATCCGCTCGCGGCAAGGGCATGAAAAGTGAAATGATTGACGCGGGTGATTTACGAAGTTTTCAGATTTCCATCAGGTACCGCATCTCAAAGTCCCAGCCATGGAAAACTGGGGTCTTATCACTGCAGTGGGGAAGGTTCTCTTCTACCAGGAAAACGAGACCAATCATTTGGATCGGTACTATGTATTGAACACGATGGCTCATGAAACTGCCCATCAAGTGCCTGAGTTTTTTGCATTTTCAAAGATACTTTCAGTGGTTCGGAAACCTGGTGACCATGAAGTGGTGGAACAATCTATGGCTCAACGAAGGCTTCGCAACGTTGATTGCGACAAAAGTTCTGGAAAAACTTGGAGAATATCAATTTGTAAGGAAAAGTGTCTTCTCTTCTAACTTCTAACTTGTTTAGAGTAACATCACACAATTGGCAGTCATTCTGAGACAGGAAATTAACGCACCGACAGCTATCAGTAGACGAGAACTACCGACTTTTTCTCCGTCAGTAGTTTTCCCAACAGCTTATACAAAGGTATATACTTTGGTCCAAGCACAAGCTCTATTTCAGCCTGCCTATGTCATGCGAATGATCGAACAGATAGTTGGAGAAGAGTCATTTCGTTTGGGTGTCATTCGTTTTCTCAAGCGGTTCTCATATTCGAATGCCGATCATGAGGATCTGATGGAAGCACTGTCATAGTACGCCTTTTGCTGATCAAGAAAGCCTAACTTTTAGCGCACACGACTCTCAGTCTGGAAACCAGTTCACGGGACAGTCATTCTCGTTGACTGACATTATAGAGTCCTGGATCTACCAAAAAGGATATCCGATCATTCGACTCGACAGCAGAGACGATGGTCTGGTTGTGGCTTCTCAAACCTCTTGTGTAAGTGAAGTAAGCCACAAATGCTAGGCCAAGTCGGTTGCGGCCACAGCTAGTAAGCGACATCGGTTGTGGCCACAAATACTGAACAACAAAATTTCAGCATGGACCGCCCAATGCACGAATGGAGAACCAACACTGGATCATACCGCTCTTTGTGAAAGACTCAGTGACTCATAAATCCAAAGTTGATTGGCTGTCGGATAATGAAACGAGTACGTTTTCTTACAACTATTTACAAGTCGTTTTAGCCGTTTTTGATCTGGGAGACGACCTGGTCCTTGATGGCTACGTGTACTCTTTTGCCAGGATTAGTTACGACAAAAGACTGTACAATCGTATTGCTAAAGCTTTGAAAGTTAGCAAAGACGTAATCCCGCTGAACTCGAGGTGAGTACCAGGCAATTTTTCTTTTGTAGTTTCAGATCCCGCATTTTGGATGACTTGTTCACCGCTGCTGAACATGGCGAAGCTGAATACAGTACCGTTTTCAACCTCGTTTCCTATTTGATCAACGAGACGGCAGCCAATCCATTTGTCATCTTCAGCGCTCATTTGGACATGTTTTACAGTCGTCTGAATGTCTGTGCGAGGTTTTACATTCTGAAGGTGAGATTATGAGCTTTTTACAAGAACAGGGTTTAGCAATACGTGGCAGCCATCTTCGGCCCGAAGTTCATTGATCATCAACGACCTGGAATTAAAAGAACTGCTGCAAATGCTCAGTAAATCGTTGTCGAAACATCACCAAACACTTTTTCAGTATCCAAGAACTTGTCTGCAAGAGAACGTGTGGAGTCGGATTCATTCCATGCGTCACAGTGGCAAAGGAAGCTGTACAAAATGTCAAAGACAATTGCGGCGATGATAAAATGCTAAGTTCTGCCTGCAATCGGTTGCTCGAAACTTTTAAGGTTTCTAATAAAAGATTTCAGTATTCCCGTTCATCTCCGTCGCTGCTATTATGGAGCTGTAGTCATGTTTGGTGATCAAGAGGATTTCGACTACTTGTTCGACCGCTACTTGATGGAAGTTGATCCTGAGGAGAAAACTTCAATTTGGATTGGATTGGGTGGTAGCAAGCGGAAGGACGACATTTGGAAGTAACGCTATTCTATATCTAGCACAGTTTTCAAGGATATGGGAAGACTTTCTCTTCCATCAGCAGCAAGGAATGGAGATCTACTACTACAGGATTCAGATAGTCGAATTCAGCAAGTACTACCATCCGGATCCTAACTTCACTTCATTTGCCATAGAAAATGCTGAGAAGATTGTCAATGCGTAAGTATTTAGACCTGCCATGAAAGAGCCTCCAGGCTGAATTCTGAAGAATTGGTTCTTTTCCTTACTCTGCTTGGTCGAAGTTTTTCTGATCCTTTGCAGAAACCACAGGTAAGCGCAGCCAGAAACCAGAAGAAAACAACTTTCAGTACGCTTACGTCGCTTCAATGGTCTCCAAGAAGTTCCCCTTACCGGCACACATGACCGATCCGGCTCGCCTCGATCACGTCTTTGAGTTCCGCGAATCCTACAGTGAGATGCTGTTCGACATCATCAGCAATGAGCTGAAAACGATGGAAAGCCAGCAGATTGTTGATTAGTGTAGAGACAGGGTTAGCGAGAAGATCCAGACCCCGGGTAAGCAAAATCGACCATTTCCGTGATGACCAAGCGTGTAAATATTGTGTTCCCATATCTATAATCTCCATTCCTTAGAACGATCTCCGCTGATGCTTTAGCATGTGTAATTTCGAAAATAGTACAATGAAGATAACAAAGCTTCTAATTTATCGTGTTCAGTGTACAGTAGACGATAGAAACGGGTGGAAAGACTGTCTGTGAAATGAAAAAGCAGAAGAACAACGATGACATGAACTAAGCGGGAACTAACGGGAGAATGTCGACTTTTTATAACACATGCTGAATATTTTGTCAAATTTTGTCATCAAGCATTTTCGACAACGGTTTTTTTTCCATAGGAGACTCGTTCGAGACCGCTCACAGATTTCGAAATTTCGGGTAGCTGCTTTCGCTTTATTCTTCTACTATCCGTCTAAGACGGCTTTCATTGTACTAAAGTATTGACTTAGCATTGATAACAGGCGGCTGCGCCGCTTCCTCAGTAACAAAAGTATCCACCACCACCTCCCCCACAGCTGGCTTGTCACTTGTCTCTAGCTATGAAAAACTTGTGCCTTTTTTGGTGTTAGGCTTGAATTGTGCGGACACCATTCTAAGCCTTTTGCCTAACATCTGGCCTGCAAAATTATTCTCTAAAGAGAACGAAAACTCTTGTGGTGTAATCCCACAGAGTTTTGCCAAGAAGCGATTTGTGTTGTTTAGCTCAGATATTGTTTACAGCTTGCATCCAGTCATTCTCAGTCCTTTAATTTTCCTCGCAGCGTCCTTTACTTCACCTTCATGGTCTTTTCACCTCGACCGGCCCCAGCCGAAGAGAAGCAAATAGTTGAAAATGTAATCAAAGAGTAAGATAATCGGTTAATGATGTGTACAAGAGTTAAGGCTGAAAGATCTGCCTCAGACGGAGAGGACAAGTTCAAAGATTTTGGCTCGGTAAACCGGGGACCTTTTCTTATTTTTTCATTAACCAGCTGATTGCAGGTGCTGGTGGTAGTGAGCATTGGCGCGACTTCTGCCAGTTCCACTAGCTGTGCAGCCTCGTACGCTCTACCAAAGCTAACCGTTTGTTTTTTCTCACTTTTTTTTGCCGAACAGTGTTTTTCAGGTTGTCATATCGAAATAGTTGATGAGCTGAAGCTGGTGGACTACTTAGAAGCAAAGATCAACGAACAGAAACTAAGGCCAAAAAATCCGTCAAAGGAGAACTACATCACCTATTTCGAGAACAACCTGAAAGAAGTGACTGCTGATAAAAAGCCTAAGATTTCTAGGATCATATGAATCCTTCACGCAAGCCGGATTTCAGTCAGTACTTAAATTAAATACGTCATGTACAGAAATATTGCTGGAAGCAAGTTCAGTCACATCCCTTAAAAGTAAGTTCAAATCATCTATTTCTGCTTGAAGCCGCGCTTGTCTATGCATTGTCGATTGTAGGACCAGGGTTCACTTTTCGAATAGCGCCGAAATGTCGACAAGTTACAGCCGTCAGAGCCGGAAGGCATGACAGTCGTCAGTGATGATCGAAAACGCAAGCTGCTCACGCCGCTCCGGATCAGTCTGCTTCCTCGGGACAACTCACGACTTCTTCCAATTCATCTAGACTGTCTATCGACGGCGTGGCCTATCGACTGATTACTAAGTAGAATCAGCTGGAGGAAAGGATGGAGCGAGCAGCAAGACTGTCGTCATTCGTAGCAGAACTAAGATCGAGCGAGAAAAGTCCCTGCCCATTACTTTTGGCAGCTCAAACCTCAACGTCCGAAGCCAGAACTTCTTATACATCATATGAGATGATGGACCCTAATATGTGTAAGTGCTAGTGTTACGTATAGGCTTCTTTAATGGAACACACAGAGATGAGAACGAAAATGAGATGATCAGAGTTGACGGAGGGGCGATGATAGTCATTTGGGGATGAGACAGACGTAAGGCCGACAGGAAGAATAGAAAGAAGGGACGAGACAGAGTCAAAAATTACATGATTTTGGAGATGTCAATATGGAAATCAAAGAAATAGTCATCTCTCCGTATCCTGGAACTCGACGATCGATGGATTTTCAGCTGAACATTCTTTCCAAGGTTCAGGGCTACGTCGTGTGAGTGTCTCACCGTTTTGCTCGTTGTCGTTTTGAGTTATCTTCCCACCACTTCCCGACTACCAAAGGACAAGACACGTTCTGTCACGACCCTTTTGTATAGTTAATTGGATTGATGAAAGGCTACGAGGTGCTCTCTTCCGATCAATTCGACTATCTATTCGGGCTGGTAATAATCCCCCAGTGTCGGAGCCACAGAAGGACACAAGATGTAGGAGTTTGTCGTCGGTTTCGGTTACTTTGAAGTTGTCTACTCCAACACGAAGAATAGCTGGTAGTACAGCTTGGATTGTTGTAATTTGGACACGGTTACACTCGAGTTTTCAGAATGATCCACAAATCTACCTTCAAATGTTGAACAAGAAGCAGAGGGTAGCTAATCGATTTTTGCTTGACCTCCTCCAAGCCACAGAATATGGAGCTCAGAATATAGTGCTTAATCTCCTACGAAGAAATGCTCTTAGAGAACGGCCTAGAGGAGTATTCTCTTTGTACTCGTCCCTATCACACAACGGTAGGTACTTTTTATCAATACTGTTTCTGGCAATGGCTCTCCAAGAATATTCGCATCGAAAAGTAATACAGGGAGAAGAGGGCCTCCTTCATCTGCTAGGAAAATTTTAGTATTCAGACCGACTACCGACTGTTTGATCATAATTGTGGCTTTCCGTGTGCCTAGTCTAAAGTGCTTCATGAAATTAGGTGTAAACTACTACTTTTCCTAAGAGAGCCCTGGAACAGAAAGCTTTTCATCCAGTGGCCGGACATTTCTGCTTTCCAGCACGCCTTGCTTGTTTGTTGTTTTTCCACAAGGCGAGAGTAAAAGGTCAACCCCACAACACATGTTGTTCAGCGATCAATGCGTACCCACTAGAGCCCGCCACAAACAATCCAATCGGCGCTATTCTGGTATAATGGGGACCCTAGTTTTGCTTAAATCCAAACCTTTCTTTTTTCGTATTTCTCAAATTTTTGATACTTCAAAGTCTACGTAAACACGTTATTCTCCCCGAATGTTGTCGTGTTTCGAGCCCGCTTGTTTACGCTAGCAAGTGGGCGCGTCTTCTTATCGAAAACAAACTTTCTGAACCGACCTCGAAGCTTGTCTTTTTCTAAATTTTTGATTTTCTTAGTATCTGAGCCGATTTTATGCAGTTTTTGTGTAACAGCATTACGTTTAACAGCTTAATTCCAGCTGAACGCTTCTCGAATTGCTATTGGAAGGGAGAAATAGCTTGAACGTCCTCAGTAAATGTGCAATATTTCCTTTTTATCTTTAAAAAGTTTCCATTCTCAGTTTTACAGCATTTGCAGCCATGTTGCGGCTCTTACTTCTTCTCTATGCCACGCTCCTTGTAGCCTCTCAGCAGCCGTGGAATGCTCAAACCTTTCCCAACCCCACTGCTGGAGAATTCAAGGTAACTTTCTGATTATATTTTCAATAAAACATCCAGGCCTGCAAAATGCTCACTCACGCAAGAATTTGCGACCCGGACGGTGTTCTGGACGACGGTAGCAGGAGTCGTCTGGACTACGAGCTTCAGCAGTTAGAGTCAAGGACCCAGCAGGTAGAATTTTTAATTTTGTACCGGAATCTTACTATTCCAGCCCAATGCTCGAGATTTCTGTTCGAAGAAGGGAATTACAGCTGCCATGGCCATCGCTAGGAAGGTTCAAGGAGGCACAACGGAGGTATGCTATCAGTTTTTACTTTAGTAGGTTGCATTTTAGGATGTCAAAGCCATGGCGAATAATATGCTCCATACATGGACACTGGACCAGCAGTGTCAGAAGTCAATTGTCATTGTTGTCTCCACTGAAGATGCCAAGTTTTGGGTTGCTCGAGACGATAAGGTGCCTGTGTATGCTAATGAATTCACAGATCTCTTTGTGAAACAGGTGAGAGTTGATAGAAACTGTAATCTTAGTGATTTCTAGAAAGATCTCTTCCGAAGGAAACAGTACGTCGATGCTCTGAAGAACCTCATCCAGGGAACATGGTAGGCAGTTCCGTTGATCTTACATTTTTTCAGGGAACTGGCTCTGTCGAAACAAGGTGTACCTCGGCAACAACCTGGTCCAGCTCAGCCTGGAAGAAATGTTGGATCTTCCCCTGGTCAGACAGGGGGAGGAGGTGGCATGAAGATGCCGTCTATTCCAACATGGCTCATCGTCGTAGTCGTCTTTGTCGTCATTCCGGTCCTTCTCTGCTGCTGCTGTTTGTATTGTTGCTGTTGTCGGGGCAAAGGAAGCGGAGGATCCGGCGGTGGCGGAGGAAGACAGCCTGTTTCTCAGGATATCCCGATGGGTAGGTCACTCTTTTTTGCTCTGAGTCCCTGACCTTTTCTGAAAAACAGAAGAGAAGTGTCTAATATTACTATCTTCAGGAGGAGGTGGTGTCAGTGGTGGAGGAGGCGGAGGCCGTGGACCGTTCGGCAACTTCATGAGCACCATGGGTGGCGCAGGAATCGGCTCCATGATCGGAAACTTCCTCTCGAACAGAAATCGCGGAGGCGGAGCTATGGGAACGGGTGGAATGGGCGGTGGTGCTGGAGGAGGTGACTACCAAGGCGGAGGTAGAGCTATCGGTTTTGTTATATATCTCCTATACAGGTGCGTATCCTGCTCCGCCAGTTACTTATGACGACAACAACGGACAGGGAGGTGGCGGACTCTACCCCTCAGTTCCAGTGAAGGATGAAGGAGGAGGAGGAAGCTGGGCTTAAACTACCGAAACTATATTATGATCTACCACCTATAGTCCTATATAACCCCCGTGGATGGACAGCCTTGTAAATTACTCGCTTGTACAAATTTCATGCATTCAATAAAGTATTGCACTAAATGTCCTGGCTTATTAATTGTGTACAAATATCCAAGCTTGTACTCCGTCGTCAAGATCCTCAATCCGCTTTCAAAACAAACAAAAATGGATTCAGCTGCTCCGGTCGTTTTGCCGGTACGCGGTTTATTTCTGAAACACGATTTATATTTATTTTTGTGCAGCGTACCGGGAGCTATACATTGCCTCCATTCGTTGGAAGAGAGGCGTTTGTTTTTGTCCAAATCGCAGGTTTTGAATAAATTTCGGCTACACCGCCGAACTCGTTTCCATTGCAGTAGCAGAGTTTTGTATGGTTTCCATTCTGATCTTTCTATCACCTAAACTATTCTTGTTATGCCCATGGCTAGGTTGAATTACTCTATTTTGGTTTTTGTCCAACTGCCCGAATTTCCATGATATAGCAGAATCTCTTCCTACTTTTTCTCGTGTATTGTTGCCTTAAATGTTTGCTGATTGACTAGCTCATGGTTCTATGATGTTGCCACAACCGACTGCGCCTAATAGTTGTGGCCACAACTTATGTGTCTTAAATCAACTTACCTGCCAAAATCATCTCCGTTTTCAAAGATGCAGTGAGCCTTCTCAAAAACCGAGTTCGTCGCACTCCAAGACATCCTGAAACTATTTTTTTAGATGTTCTCAACTTAAATTGTTTACTTTCTCTTTTTCTCTCCCGTTTCTTAAACTTGGTTTCTGCTATGCATCGGGGCTTGTCAATCAAAGTGGTAGATCCTGTAAAAAGTCTTCTTATTGACATAAATGTAATCCAACCTGGAATTGGCTCTCCTGTTGCTATATGCACACACCAGCAGTACTTTGTCTCGTCGTGACACTGCACAGACTGGTAGTATCTGTAACTTACACATCCATGGAAGTTTCTGCCAAAGTTACGTTGTATTCTTCGGAGCGCATAAAGGTACATAAACCAACATGTCTCCTTCATGGCGTTTTGCCAAACTTTTTGCTCTTTGCGCATTACAATCGAGTTTAGTTGCTAAAAACACGGATTTTCTGAGATTTTTTAAAAGCTCACCTTTTCCTTTATGCTGCGATGAGATTTCTAAATGAGATTCTAATAAAATATTTGATAAGCCTGAAAACGGAGAAATCTGACTCTTGATAATATCTTACTACTGCTTCCCGCTTCTTTACCAGTAGGTAGGTTTAAAATCGAATACTCATCAATCATAGGAGCTGCCGCTGTTAGAATCAGCAGCGACATAGCTGGGATACAGTAGAATGTCAGCTTACATCTCATCTGAAAACTCATCTCTGTGATGGAGAGATAGTTTGTGAAGGATCTAAAGTGGGATAACGTAATCTTTTGAACAAGTCGCGTACATCGAGGGTACAACGGATCAGCTAATGAATCAGGGACTACCGTATCGTATAAGAGGGATTGGCATCTACGTTTTAATCTACTTGAAAAACAGATAAGGGTTTTTAAGAAGTAAGAGTCAGCTCCCGGCCGGTTAAACTTCAGATCAACAGAAATTTCAACGCGTGTTGTGGACAATTAACGGCAAGCTACATACATAGAATGTTCATTACGAGACCTGAAATATCGAAGCTGAAAAGTGTTTCTCATTTGATGTTTCCGTGATCTTCGTAAGTGTTCGGCTATAGGCAAAGGAGCCTAGAGTAAGAAAAAACGTGTATACAAATGACTGAAACATTCTTTTATTAACAAACATTATTAAAACGTGCCAAAACAATGCTCCAAGTGGTTGTCATAGAAGGATAAGTAAAAAATATTAGCAAAAGTTATAGTGCGCTAGCTGTTTTCAAGGTGAGCTCTAGGACGCGCAGGATTGGAACCCTTGCAGAACTTCCAAAACGCTAGTTGAAGAGCAAACAAAGTGACTAAACTTTCTGGATGGTTATGGAAGAGCAAACACGGCTGGACATTGATTTCTACCTCTCTCTTTAAATCTGGAGCCTGGGTGCAATCTCTTGATTCAAAAGGACAGTTCGCCCCACCCAGATGGATAATCGTGAACTTAAAATTCAGTGGATTTTGATGTAGGGATGTGAAATGCCATCAATTTGAGCAGCGTGTCGGAGAGGTAGCAAAATGGTCGATAAAAGTGCTTCTGCAAAAGACCGTGCCGAATCCTCGTTAAATCACAGTCGGATCGTAAAAAGACGCTGAAATGACTGCGCGGCCGACACCACTGAACACCTCGTGCGCCTCACTGTCAATGTCAACAGGCATAATTTAAGACAAAATATAGAAGGGCTGTTTTGCATGTGGGTTGATGGCGTGTCTTCAGCCCGCGAAATTTAATATCTTGAATGCGCAATCTTTTTTGGTTTTGCCTGAGCAGTGAATCATGGTTAAAAACAGATGATACCTTATCAGATCACAAAAAGACTCTCTAATATGGAAATGCGACTACAGAAAACTATGGAAGTGGCCCAAATGTCTCGATTCGAATTCTCTTTTTCCTATTTATATGACCCGTGACGAAAATCTACAGCCCGAGGACAAACTGGTCGTCATTATATTAACACAATTAGCAAGCGGAGGAGGGGAATCCCAGAAAGATGTAACTTTAAGCACGCCGCCGCCGCACATTTTTGCAAAAGTATGTGAAGAAGGTAAAAAGGAGGAACAAACGGTTTTAGGTAAAAATGAAGACCGATCAGCGGCGCTGACAGGTAACATAGCGAGTCGCAAACACTGTAATCCTGAAAGTAAACGTCTATGGATGCAATAAAAATGTGGTGGTATGTGGGAGACAGCAGATAGAAAGCAAAAGCCTCCAACAAAAACGCTTTTATCTTTACCAGGAAGGACTGACCGGCGCCTTGGTGGCCGATCGGCTCCTCCCGGCCCTCGGAAACAGATAAAGGTTAGTTCTGAAACGGAAGGTACTGTCTCGCGTCTCTAGTTTCTTCTGAACAAGCACAACCATTAAGAGCTGATTGGTTTTGAATGCATTTTTTTTATATATCAGGAGTTCAAGTAATCAATTTGATACCCTTCCAGCTACAATTTTTGGTATTAACACAAATTTCGAATACTGCTTCGCTAAACAACCTTGGCAAGTATCCATAAAATAGGTAAATGCGAAGTTCTAGCATTAAGAGGACAGATGAGTGTATCTTAATACACAGTAAGTCCTCTTCTATCCTCCACTCTTATCTGCCATACCTTTCTGTCATTTACATTGCCTCTTTTGCCCTGTCTCAGTCAAAATTGTCAACTGGTACTTTTGTCTTGCAGACTCTTTTGTAATCAAACCTCCAAACAACCGACTGCGTCTACTAGCTGTGGCCACAGCCGACCTATCGGTTGTGGCCCAAACCGATTTCGCGCCTTTGAACCTTGGTATAACGTATCCATGAGAAGTTCAGCAGTATTTTGTGAAGAGCCGTAGAGTTTAATCTTAGCTTAATTTTGATTATACTTTTTTCAGAAAAACAGCGGAAAACATATAATACATCAGATTCCAATGTATTAACGGCTGGCGAAATGTTTACTTGGTAAGTGGTTGGGGCATTTAATGCTACCAAGAGTGTTATTAAGTAAGAAAACAATCGACCTGTTCGCTTTACGGAAGGTTAATAAAGCACAGAAAATTCGAAGAAAGAGATCTTGATGCTCTCTGCTTCACGTTCAGCCGGTTTCATATTTCAGCTTTTAGCAACATGACCAATAAGGGAAATCCAGATAGGTGTCCGACGCTGACATTTCCGCTGCAGTATTATCTGTGTTTTTGTTGTGCAAAAACGTTTCCCATGCTCGGTTCTCTTTCTCGTCCCTGAATCGTCTAATGAAGTTAATGGAATTAACTCTCCTCGCCGGGGGCCTTCCTAATCCCCTATTTATCTTTAATACGTTCCCTTGCATGTAGCATTTAATTGGGAAAGGGGGTCTTGTGCTGATGCAGCTGCTGCCCGTTTGACCTCGAGACCGATAGCTACTTCTTATCGCTTGAAATGAGCTAAGGAGTTCAACCGCCGTTCCCGTTCTGCCTCTAGGCAAAACCCGTTTGCCGAAGGACAACCGACAGATTGCTTTCTTAGTCCGTACAGTGTCCCACTTTTCTCTTTGTTGTTTTCTACGAAACTGATTCAGTTAGACGGATGAAACACACATATGCCCGGTTTGCGGCTCCAAATGTCTTTCTTGGTGCAGAAATTGTATTTCGGAAATCGTGTACACATGCCCTTTTGTTGAAGAAAGCATGAATTCTCACGGCCTATCCCTTCTTAATTCCTATTTAATTGTCGTTTCAGGTCCCCCTGGGATCGGTTCTCTCCCCAAAAAAACCTCTTTCCTAAGTTTTGCCCTCCACCCTTTTCCGGCTATTTGTTTTGAATCGCTTATCTTGTCTAATTGAAAGCAACTGACTGACACCGATGGTGTTTGTTGCGACATTTCGGTTATCTAATCAGCTATATATTTAAAAAGCACCTGACTGAGGTTATGGAGCGTTTTGACTCTTCCCCTCAATCTTTGGCAAACATCTCGTTTAGCAAAAGAAACACTCCCACGATCCGCTCGTTTAGTTTCTCAATGCTGGAATCCATTAGGATAAGGTTGGAGAGTTCATTTTGTCTGCTTCTGACGGCTATTCAGATTATTTACCTGGCCAGACTTACCTCTTATAATACTCGCCTGTACCGTCTTTACAGCCAGGTAATTAAGCGCCCATATAAATTCGGGCAGCCCACCCGTACTCTCTCCGCACCTCCGTCTTATATTGTAGCATCCATTGTTCTTGAGTATCCTTAGAATACAAATTGGTATGTTTCTTGCCAGTACCAACTCTGCATCGAAAACAGTTCGCTGTCGCCAGACCATTAGCACCCGTATAGCCTCGACAACGTTAATTTAGCCGAACACCATTTTGGTTAGTCCTCTTCAGTGGGAGTATTAGTAATAGACCGGATGTACGCATGGTGTGCTCGAAAATACCTAGACGCTCTATATTGCCAAATTCAGTAACATTTACATCGAGTCATCTCTCAAGGGAAATCAGTCGATAAGTTCATGCGATAAAGCGACTGTCCATTAACAAATACTTTCCAAACGAGACAATAATGACGTTTGTCAGTGTGACCTTGGGAGAATGTGGGTGTGTGCTATTTGGACCAGTCAAACTATCGTCAGTTACAAATCCGAATCTCACTAAGACGTCAGAGTGCGCATTCCAACACCTCGTTGAGCTAATTGCTTAGACACCTGGAACCCCCCACTTGGCGTGCTCATATTCGTATCCAGTTACCCCATACATTGGTCACAAAGCCAGCCTCTTTTTCTAGCCAATTGTTTTCCGCTTAGGTCTGCCCAGAGATGAATAACAGTCGTCCCGATATTGCTACGGCTGATTACTTTCCCACGTATTAGTCATTTGTAGTTTCTTTCACGCAGGTGCTAATTGGCTTCTCCATAGCAACGGCTTAGTTTTAATGTCAAGTACATCTCATCTCCCTTCATAAACAGCTGGAAACGCTTAACTTCCGTTACTAAGATATTCTTGCCGTTTCGTGGCCTCGTTATGTCGCAGTAATAAATGACTTGTAGCTGTTTGGCGATCCCATTTAAATTCGTCAGAATCCTTTATAAACGGCTCTTGCACTCATTAAAGATTTGTGTTTTCTCCATCTGCTCACCCATTGTCTTGAATTTGGCCTCCATTTTTAGATGTTCGAGCTGCGCTCCAGTGTCCGACTTGTGGCCGGATTATTTCAATCTTTGTCAGTGATAGCATCAGTCCTCGCCTGTGCTGTCTGGGATTTCACTACTCATAACGCCGAGGACAACCTTCTTTATGCAGGTAATTTGCTGCAAGAATCTGAATCTGATGGCTGTGATCACAGTTGTTGCAATGTCGGTTGTAGCCACAATTGTTAAGCGCAGTCGGTTGTGGCCACAGCCGTTTTGTTTCGCCTCAAAATTTAAACAAAAGTTGGGCAACTACCCTTAATTTTTTCTTAAAAATTATTATCCTAATGATGGCAAATATCAAATGACTTATTCGTTTTTAGTCGCTGTTCTCGGAGGCTTCTTTCTCAACACCAGCATATCCTGCTGCCTTCTCAGAGGTTTAGCTACTCTACAATCGAAACTCTTCCTTCCATATATCGTCTGTGCTGCCTTCCACCTTGTCATAAGGTTAACTTTCGATATTTATGAAACCAAGTTTTTCAGTTTATCCCTGGCTACAGCCTTTATGATTTCCGGAGTCGAATGCCTTTTCAACGGAGTCCCTCTAACTGATCTTCTGTACGCTCTCGGCTTTTTGCTTCTCACAGCTTTTTGGTGGTGGAGTTTCTTCGTCGTTCGCGCTTACAGGTACTCACACTGTTATCGTTCCAAATTTCTAATTTTAGGAGTTTTGTCCGCGAAGTCTCTGGAGAACATATTCTCTTCCACAACGTTGATTTTGTATAAATGTCCAGTTTTAACCATACGGGTAAATATAAATGTATCTTTGAATACTTTACTGAGCAGAAAAGACACAATACTTAGTATATCATAGACTAAACCCGTAATTTGTGGCTGGCGAGACTGAATGGAACCAGACAAAAGTAGACAGATAGGATGGCAGGATGATGCCTGAGATTTTCACGCGACGGGATAGTTGGAAGGTTAGCATACTTCCTCAATCTTCGGTTTCTGAGCATCCTGTTGCTTCTTTGATTTGGCCCAAGGCTGGACCTCGGCCGATCCCCAGATGGTGAAAGTTATGCACGGAAGTACAGCAATGACTGTGGAAATGTAGAAGACCATGTTCCATTCCATCTCGGTTCCATTCTGAGAATTGTTGATTAAGAGGAGTCATTTGGAGAAGCAACTTACTTGGACAATGGCCTTGGTAATCAGGGGATTAACAATGCCGGAGCAGGCCACAAAGAAGAACGCAAATCCAGTAATGGCGCCTGAATAAGCGGGGGCAATGGCGACGAGAGCGGTTTGACAGCCCGGAGTATGTAGGCCTTAACGTCTTTCGTTTGTATTTAAAAACTAGAGTAACCTGCGGATGCCATACTGAGGCAGAGGAAGATCACAGCCAACGGAGCCTTGCTGGCATCCAAAAGTGTCGTGGCAATTAGAAAGACACCCAAACCGAGAGAGCCTACGCCGTTGAGGAACTTGCAGATGGTCGAACTCTTCCATTTTGTGTGGTTTTGGAGCCAGGTGTTGCAATAGCTGCTCCCGAGCTTGGCCATCCAGAGTGAGAGAGTTGGCAGGGCAGAAAGAAGACCGTTCTTGGTAGCGGTATAATGATGGACATCATGAAGATATGAAGGCAGGAACATGATCATGGTCATGAGAGGGAACTCGTGACAGACGATGGCAATGACTGAGGCCCAGACAGGTCCAGAGCTGACGATCTTCTTCCAAGGCACCTTTCTTTCAGTTCTCTTCTTTCCAACGTCCTCGTTCGAGTTGGCCATGGTGATGAATTTCAACTCTGCATCGGCAATGCAGGTCTGTTTGGACGGTTTGTCAGCGCCTGAAGCTTATTTTCACAGGGGGAAAGGAAAAGGTTTACCGATAGCAATGTAGATAATGATGAATGCGGCTCCAACCATGGAACTCAGGTAGAAGATGGATGGCCAGCCACCAAAGAGAACAGTCTGGGAGCAAAGCGCTCCAGAAGCAGGAATAATAAGAAGGGCTCCAAGTTGCCGTCCGCCTGTGGCAACACCAAGAGCGTAGGCTCGTTCAGACGTCGGGAACCATCTGGTAATGAGGGAGTTGACAGCGGGTTGGAGAAGAGCATCAGCCAGTCCAACCAAGAAGCGTCCACCCACAGCGTAATAGACACTATAGGGAGAGAGCATCGGAATAAGTAGATTGGCCACAGTGGCCACTAAGACAGAAGCAACGATCATGTACTTTCCATTGAACTTGTCCGCAAGAAAGCCGGTCAAGAGCATGAAAAGAAGCCCGACATTGAAGGCGGAAAAAATGTAACCCTAAAACACATAATTTGCAAGAATACAAGAAAGAGTTGCCTGTTGTTCCGGAGACCAATTCATTTTCTCAGCTCCCTCGAAATCTGTGCCATTGTCTGCGTATTCGGTAGAGTTGACCATGCAAACGATAGCCATGCCCATATTACTGTTCATCATATGGACACTAAACTAAATTAATATGCTTAAAATTTCAGGCTTACCTGGCAAAGCAAAGACATAGTAGACTAGCTGTTACAAGTCTCCAGCTGGGGAACCAACGGTAGACTACCGGTCTTGGTGCAGTGGGAAGGCCATCGCTCACGGGATGAACCGCGGACATGCGAAGAAGATGATCTGAAAAGATGAACTTTTTACCAAAATTGAAAAGTTAGCACTGGGGGTTATAAAATGAAAGACAGGACAAGAAACATGTGATATCTTCACGTGAAGTTTCTGTTAAATATAAAGCGCCCCCGGGCATTGTTGACTTGGCACCCTCGACCGGTTCAGCGGAAATGTGGAGATGCTCCACGGCACTTGCATCAGCAAGGAGTAGCCGGATGTTAAACACGTTGGCCAGAGAGATTATGTACCATGCTGGTAGTCTGTGTTTGAATTTTGCTTGCGGGTACTAGAAGATCAGAAGGTGGGCTGCTTGAAATCTAGATGGTGAACTTCAAGCACATCGGTATTTTGAAAAAACTTTTTCTACTTGCCTGGCTGTGTGTTTTCTTCAACGCGTCGTCTAACCTTCATGTTATCACCCATATCGACCTTTCTCTCATCTTTTCTCTCCTGTACCGTCTCGGCCGGTGAGCAAAGTCTCACCCGTAAAGTCTCGTCAAGTATATGCTTTACTGCAGCTGGAATTCTATCCCGTACCGTCTCAACCAAATCAACTTGTTTGAGGTCATCTTTACCAGCTTAGCTTGTCTTTAGTCCAGATATTTTTCGATAAAGTTCAACACAGAGTGATACCTATAATGTCTGGTAGCAGTTTGATTCCGGAATCAGTAGCTTTTTCTATGTAATTAAAATATTTTTGCTACAAGTTCGAGGCCGATCCACAGGTTGCTATTAAGTTAGTACTACTACAATAACAACAGCATCTTTAACTTTATCTAAAAGTTTATATCTAAAATGTTCCCGCTTATTGCATACTGTGTCTGTTAGCAATACTTTACTCTTACTAAAGGCCTTTTAAGATATTCTCTTACATTGTAAGCTACCTAAAGAAGAAGTTTGTCAAGTATTAGTCCCTCTTAAAAAAAAGTCTAGCAAGCTCTCCGACACAGGCCTTCTTGAATATTTGATAGTGCAATGCTTCCGGTCTGCGGATACCGTTTAATTGTTTGTATTTGACGCAATGGTCTTCAATGACCAAGGCGCTTCACGCCGTTCATTGATCCAGAAACCCTTGATGAAAAGCGCGTTTAGAGGAAAAACTGTTTATGACTACCGTACTTAAGCGTGACTAGAATTTTCGGCAGATAATATCACTTGGCCCGTTGGCTGCTGTAGTTAATTGTTCCTCTGAGTTTTTGTGATTAAGTCACATTTATACTTTTCCTGTTTGGGTGAAAGGTCAATTGCTAGCTTTTCTTCTCGCGCAGTTAGTCCACAATGTCAAATATTTGATAGCGTCTGGTGTGAATCACAATCAGTGATCTGCTGGTGGTCGCTGACGTTAAAACAAACCCCCTTGGGGTGCTGCTACTGGCCTATGACTCAAAATACTCACCAATCTTCTGCGCCTTGTCCTCAAAGGCATCGAGAGACTTGCTACGCAGCTTCGTACGAACTACCATAGTCAGAGAATGGTCCTGCGACGCGACCTCTTATAGGAAGCACGTCTGCTTTCTGGATTAGCTCTCGACTTAACAGAGTGTTTTGGCGTACGACGCGTAAAAGTACTCGCGTTAGCCCTTCGGTTTGAGACTTCTTCCGTGTTAAAAACTTGCGAAGGTTAACTTTCAGAGCAAATAATTACCGCTAGAGATCAACAGAGACCAATTTTGAGACCAAGTCGCTTCAGATTGCAGATTGCATGCAGCTTTTACAGCTCTTCAACTGGCAAAGATTCTACTGATACTAAAAGACGAAAGTTCCTTGTATTGTTGATTATCACTAGGGTTCTGGACTGTACGATTATTTGATGTTAACTGCGTATTTCAGAAGTATTGAAAGGAAATTTTGGAAGATTTCATCTACTGTTTACTATTAAAGCAAGCAGTGTCAGGGAAGTTCGTGGCGGGACCCAATTACAAAAGTGGTTCCGCCGTCTAATCGTCTGAGCATAATGTCAATGTCCCTTTAAAAATGTGGTCTTCTCTGGTGGTCACAAATGGAAGTTGCTCAGATCATGTACCTGATAATAGCGTTTTTAGAAACTCCTTTTCAGTATTTTCGAGTGTCTACTTATCCTCATCCAGCCTCAGCAGGGACGCTCGTTTAAGTGTCTGGCGGTTTCATGTCATGTCCAGGTCTTCCGAAAGAATTACTAAAACCCGATATCGTTCCATCACAACTCCATGACAGTCTTCATCATTAAACGTATTTAATCTTTCCAGATACTGTCTGCTCTTATCCAAATAAATTTTTTTTCGTTATTTGAGAAACCACTCGTTTGAACTCTTTGGGTCACCCCGCTTGGTCTCAAAGCACTCATTTGAAAAAGAACAAAGTCTGTAACCGAGAGTAAACTGTCTCTGCCGCGCAGTAGCAGTATTTTTTGGTATTGCTCTCTCTGCAAACAGTTAATCTTGGCCTCGGCGGCGCCGCCGCGTCTTCAGAGATATCTCTGTGTATCTATTACATGACTTTTCCGAAGGGTCGTCTAAGTTCAGACAAATATTACGCCAGAGCCCAGCCGAAAAGTTTGATCGGACGCGCGGAATTGAGTTTAAAGAACGGTGAGTGAGACTCGAGAAGCTTGCAAGAAGTTATGGGCCAACCTTTAAAGTATCTGAACTACGGTACTGGATTTAAACATCGACATCCCTGACATCTGAACCCGCGGGCGTGATGCTGTCGCGTGTCTTCCTTCCTAGCGCTGGCTATTCTCGGACCGTCTTGCTCTTTTTGCGAGCGGCGGATTTCCTGAACCGGTCTCGTCACTACCGTAAACGGAAGACATTGTGACCACCGTCAAGATAAGTGCACACAAGTTTTGAAATTTCGAATTGAGTCACCCGAGATCAATTGGACCATGTAAACGTCTACGGAATTCCGTTACTGTGACTGCTAGAGAGAGAGAGAGAGTCGCGCCCATATCTCCTTGAGAAATAAGATTCTACCAGACATTGCGGAGCACAAACACTCTGCAAGCTTCTGTTTTGTTGCCCATCGGCCGGAATTTTGTCATGTTTAGTTTGGCAGAAAAACAACCTCTCAGAGCTACCCATGTATTAGTAGCTCTAAGAGGTTGGGCTAATTTGTGGAAATTCTATCCCGTGGAGGATGTCATCTTCCGGATACCGGTTTCTAGAAAACTGTGCAGTAAGAGTAATGACTGTCAATTATGTGATATGCGTGATAAGGAGAGAGGGTAAATAGAATTAGGCGGCTTGGAGGCACGAGCTCACAAACACGAGAGTTGGTGAATGTTATGGGCACGAGGCTGGGCGATAGCCAGCGGCTAGAATTTATTCGGGTCTCTATATCCTTGACAGGCCGTCTGACACTTCCGGAAGCGGCAAGGCGAGCCTTCCGGACCGGCCGTGTGGTGTGCCGTCGGTGGTCAGTTAGTCCACACGTGAATCTGATCTGTGGGACTGGGTGGCTGCCAGCCAGCTCCACACTGGTTTTCAGGCTGGAGAGGGATAAACTCGAGAAACCAAACAGTGCCTCAAAAACTGCTGAAGTGAGAAAAAAGCGTGCACTTTTCGGACAAGAAACGTGCACCTGATCTGCTTAAGAGAGTACCCGGGAATCGAAAGTGTATGGTTTGGGAATGGCAAGGACCTAAAGCGCTGCTCTAGAAATTTAAGCGAAGAACTGGCAGCTTTAGGAGACAACATACAACTTAAGAGATACACATCGTTAACTTGTCTCGTAACTTGTTAGTTCAACTTTGGTTAGACAGATTTTTGAATGGCAGACCCACCTGTGTCACGATCCATGCTGCACACTGGGGACCGTGTCCCGCCCCTTCTTTCCCTCGTCGACCCCTGACCCGCCGACGGGTCAGCCGCTGTTTGCCTCCGCTTCCGACCGGTCCTCCGCCTCCGTCTTATAAGCTCGCTGCCGCCTCTGCCACCAGCCAAATGTGCGGCATCTGGGCCATCCTCGGCGAGCAGCCGACGCCACTGCATCATGAGCAGTTCATGCGCATCGTCGGACGTGGTCCAGACCTTACAGTACTCAAGCAGGTTCAACCTGGCGTTCATCTCGGTTTTCACCGTCTCGCTATCGTAATGGTAAGCTCAGCTCTCTCTTTTTCTCTGTTCTTTGCCACAGACACGACGGGTACAGCTGCCCGCGAAGTAGCCGTTCAGAATTTTGTGTAATGCCCACTTATCAGTCTGAATCACCTCTTAATGTGATGTTTAATGGCTAAAGCTCGGCTTGGCACAAACTGTTCCATGATCCTAGTTTTGAGAGATCTACTTTCAGCCTGGAGACGTGCCGTCGGAGCAGCCAATCGTCGGAAACGGGCTTGCCGTCGTCTGCAACGGAGAAATCTACAATCACAAAGAGATTAAGGTAATCTTGTTTCAATAACAGTTTTGAGTCTGATTTTTAGGAGAAATCCAAGCTGGTCCTTGAAAATGGCGGAAGTGACTGTGCTGCTATCATTCATTCTTTCGTCAACTCTGGTGAGTAAGCCTTGTGTTATTTTTATTTACTCTGTTACGGTAGCTGATCGTCTTAATTTCAGGCAAGGATCTTCGCGAGACTTGTGCCAGCCTAGATGGAGTTTTCGCGTTCATCATGTCCGATGAGAAAAATCTCTACGTGGGACGTGATCCCATCGGTGTCCGGCCGCTCTTCTACGGGTTCTCGAGAGACGGTAAGTTGAAGAGAAGGGGGTCCGTGACGTGCTGCGCGTGTCCAACAAATAATGCAGCTGATTTTGTTGTCTTTCGGACCGATGGACTTGTTTTTGCCTCCGAGTACACACAGGCTTCGGGAACCGGAAGCAGCGCGCCTAAGTCCCCCGGAAGACGATCTTAAAGTGCTGGGATGATAATTCATTTTCAAGGATCTCTGGTAATCGGGTCTGAGATCAAATGCATCCATGATTTGTGCGAAAAGGTCGAATACTTTCCTCCTGGAAGCTGTGCCACCATTCCTCTGACTCTCAAGAACAGAAGCATCCAAATCATGAACTACTTCCAAGTTCCAACAGTCGCTGATCGCTTCTATAGCATGGAAATGGCTCAGGTAGACACCTTCTAATACTTTTTGAGCACCTGTTTAGGAACTCGTCAGACAGACACTCATCAGTTCCGTAGAGAAGCGACTGATGGGAAACCGCCAGTTCGGTTTCATGCTCAGCGGTGGTCTTGACTCATCGCTCGTGGCTTCCATTGCCACCAAAGCCCTTCCTCACAAGCCTATTGCCTTCTCTGTTGGATTCGAAGACTCTCCGGACCTTGAAAATGCTCGTCGTGTGGCTGAATACCTAGACATTGAGCACAGAGTTCTTGTCATCACTCCACAGCAGTGTCTTGACATCATTCCAGGTTCGGTCTCCCCTATAGTTGAAAATTTCCATTTTAGAAGTCATCTACGCCTTGGAGACCTTCGATCCAGCCATTGTGCGATGTGGAGTGGCTCACTACCTGCTCTGCAGGCACATTGCCTCCGTTTCCGATGTCAAAGTGCTACTCTCAGGTACGCATTTTGCGTCATTGGGCACAAGACAAACAGTAGTTGGATACTGCTGCACTTCTACGAATGAGACTTTTCGAAAAGGGATCTATTTTTGTCACCTTCTAGCTACCGTACTGGACACTCAGACCAAAAAATTCCACAACCGTTCTCTGCTCAAAACCACACAAAGAGAGAAAGGAACCTTGAGTCTCCGCGGAGCCGAAAGATACCAACCTTTTTGTCGAGACAATCTTTAAGAGCGCGGCTCATCAAACACATTTCTTTTTAAGCCACGAGGAATTCCGCGTGCAAACAGCCGACCAATACTATTTTCAGGAGAGGGTGCTGATGAACTCTTCGGATCTTATGCCTACATGCAGAAGGCTCCCAACCACTTTCATCTACACAAGGAGATGCTGAGAAGGCTCGAGCATCTTCACCAGTACGATGTACTCCGCTGCGACCGATCCACCTCCTGCCATGGTCTCGAGATTCGTGTGCCGTTTCTGGACAAGCGGTTTGTGAACCTCGTGGCCAGGTTGCCACCCTCGTACAAGCTGATGCCGATGAAGTTGGAGAAGCACGTTCTCCGAAGCGCTTTCGTAAAATATCTTCCAGAGGAGGTTCTCTGGAGGAGCAAGGAAGGATTCGCAGAGGCACTTGGTACTTTTGGTCGTTTTTGAGCTTACAGTGAGGTTTAGGTAAAACCGATCTTGGTGACATTGTTCACAGACATGCTAGCTCAATAGTCTCGGAGGAGGACTTTGCCAGTCGAGCCTCTCGCTTCCCTGATAGAACTCCCGAAACGCCTGAAGAATACTGGTACCGATCAATCTTCGAGAATACCTTCAGCTACGGCAAGCTGGCGCACGTTGTCCATACGAAAATTTATCGGTGAGGCATTCTTTGAGCTATTTAATCACAAAAATTTTCTAGAACAGCCGCGTGGCATCTAGTGGAAGAGAAGGAAAACTACGCCTCCAAGGACACACTGGATGTGCAACCCGACATGCAGGAAATGATGCGACTACGACGGCGATCGACCGGCTCGGCCATGATGTCCGGCGTGGCTTAATTATGCCTTAATAACTATTTGTGGTTAAACCCCCGTTCCCCCATTCCTCTTTAGTTCTGCGGTGTCTACCCGGTGTCATGTAGAAATTCGCTAGAGACTTCTTTCTTACCACGACGACCACCCACTATTCTTAGTGACTAATCGCTGTTTGTACATATTTGCCAACTCTTCTTCTTCTTTTTTTTGTCTACCTTATTCTACGCATGTTCATGAATGTACATGTTTAATGAAGACGTTCCACGTTAAATCAGCCAGCTCATTGACCAAGTGCTCATCCGGCTGTTGAGTCCCTCCGGCTATTCCGGGCTTTTATCTGTTTGTTTTCCGCAGAAATTTTTTCTGTTCGGCGCCGCACCGTCTCCCCTTGTCTGTTTGAGCTGAGAGGAAGGGAGTAGTGTGCAAGTACCCACTTCCGAGGTGTAGGATGAGTGTCCCCGGATAATAGATGGCTACAGAGGATACACAATAAGAGCGAAAAGTTGTGGCTATTTATAAATTTAAACCAGCCGTCTTTTTGTTTTCAGTTAGCATTGGTCGCCAATGTCGCTTCAGGAGGACAGAATAACTTGCTCACTTTTGTTTTGTAGTGACGGACGGATGAACTTATAGACATAAATGCGTTTTAGTTGTAAAGAGATGCTCTTCTGTCGACTCATCCTACATCTTACATGTAAGTGCATCGCGTCAGAAAGAAGGCGAGAGAACCTCACTTCGCTCAGGTAGAAACATATACCATTGAACTAACTACTGAGCAACTCACAGAGCTTTAATAGCCGTTCTTATGCTGTAATACTACCCAAATCTTTTGCTATTCTTTAATCCGACAATTGAACTTGAATAGAATGCTGAAGATTGCTCGCCATGGTATCCGATTGTGCAATTATTTCAGCTGTTCTGACTGCATGACATGTTATTTTGTACGACTTGTCTTGATTTTTTGTTTCTTATCATCCGCAAGACCTTAGGTGAACCAAAGTTCTGTACGATTATTCCTGATATGAAATTTTCTGCCGTGTAATTATGCGGGACTCAGTTGTCAGCTCTTGAGCGCAGATGTCAGTGGGAGTGATATTCATTATCCACTGATAACACTTTTGACATTTCAGGTAATCTTACACAATATAATTGTTATGGAGAACGTAGGAAATGTTAAAGAATCATTATAGTAACTCTTACAAGCTTTTTCTATTTTCTTCTCACTCTTGTACCAAAATTGTTACAGCTTACCGTTTTAACTGAACAACTGCATTCTAATTATGTTCGAAACAGTCAAGATGCTCTAGCTCATAATTTTTTCCGCGTACATACAACAATTTTTCCGCCAATCTTCGCCCCGGGTCTTGCAGGGAAATCCCTGCGCGCTCTGAGATGCACTACTGTCCCGTCTTCTAGAACTGGATTTTATTGACGTCATGACGTCACGAGGTGATGACGTATCTTAAGTTGGTGTACGCGTTTTCTGAAGCTAAATTTGATCCGCTGTTCAGCTTCTCTGCCAGTTTTTCTGCTTGTTTATCGTTTTCATTGTACAATCATGCTGTTGGCCAGTTCTTTGACACGTCTTTTCCTCTTGTTCATTAGTCTAAACTGCTTTCAGCATCACAATGAGAAAAGTATCATCGGTGCGCAAGAAGCTGAAGAATACCTTGGTTATGACTTTTTACAACAAGTAAGCATATTTTTATGTTTTTTTTTCTACCGAGGCTCTCAGATTGATGACTAGGAAACTAGACTCCCCTGCAGTGATGACTTGCGAGGAGCTCAGCTCTGACGACGTACAGAGGTTGCGGAAAAAGATTGAGAAGAGCAAGCAGCAGCAGAAAAGGCCAGTCAAAAGACCCAGACCGATTCCGACAAAGGTTAGTCTGTGAGAGAGACCTAACTTTTGATTTTTTTTAGGTTTCAGACGAGAGTAAAGTGAAGAAGAGGAAGAAAACACCTCCGCCTTCTCCTCCCATTCCTGCTCATCTTCCTGTCTATAAAGTACCGGAAATAAGTTTTGCCCCGCCAGAAGAGGAAGAAGAATATCGTCCTCCAGTTATTAGCTACGAATGTGAGTGCTTTTCTTAGTTTTCATCCTCTATAAGAATGGCAAGTCTAACATTGGCGCTGATTAGTATCTTGTTGGCTGTACGAATCTCAGTCTCATCCAGAAGAAGGGCAATGGTTCGGGGTGTGTGTTAGGCAATAAGCTTCCCTTCTCTTTCCATTGCTTAAACAAACATTTTCAGTTGAAGAACGACCTCACTACATTGAAGAGCCATATGAGATTCCCGAGATCAAGTACGAATTCGAGGTGCCTGCTGAGCCCCCGCAGTATAACTACCTGTATATCCCATGTTAAACTACCTCGCTATCAAAACTGAGTGCGTGGATAGTCTTCACATAGCAACGGTCTGAACCTATCTCAATTTTGGTCACTTTCTTTCTAGCAGCAGTTACCTAGCCTTTCTCTTTCCCCCAACTGTTCGATTATGTCGTACCCTATGGGTTTACACACAACGGTCCACCATGATCTAGTCCATTCACAATATTTGTGATGCGCACACTATTTCTAAATAAATGTACATATCGATTTTGCTTTTCCTGCATCAAATTTCTTTGATTTGGCATATAACGATTCAGACTTGCGATCACAATATGCCACAAAGTCATGAGTGCAAATCCACCAAAGTTTGTATACGGCTGACCCGCAATTTTCCCGCACATTCTGATTACCAGGTATGGCTGTCCTCTGACTCTAATTGGGCTTGACCTCTTATCGATTTCACTGTCTATTGTAAACAGAATTTCGCTTGCTTTTCGGTTGCCTTCCTACGATAAATCTCCAGTACTGATTCTTCAGAGTCTATTACAAAAGAATGGATTTCCTTCTCGAACATTCCCCATCACCCGATCCATTTCTCGGAGTACCTTACGAGCAGAAGCCTCCTCAAGATTTGGTGAGGTTTTTGACAGAACTAGATTAATCAGTCGGCTCAGAAACATGCTAGCAAGAATCTCACTTTGGAGGACATGCCGATCCCTGATGGAGTAGACGATGCAACCTTCATCGACAGTTTCTTCGAGAAAACGGATGAGACGATGAAAAAACCATATGTAAAGGAGGAACTCTTCTCGTTCTCTCAGTCAAACGAGGAGTATGAGACGTACTATTCGCATACACCTCACAGTATGGATGAAAACTATGAACAGGTAAAATCTTTATGTTTTTAACTTATTTATCGGCAGAGCAACTGGTTTTACGATGAGATTGTCGATGCCGGTAATATGCAGCCGTATTCCTTTAGGTCTGAGCTGGAGTACAGATCGGAGGAGCCGTATCAGGAGCGTTTCAAATCCGATGAGGAGGACGATGAGCTTGAGGTATGCTATTTGAATATTATTTTCTTTGCCCACTTAGGGGAGCTACTTGTAGTTTAAATCCTATCCATGGATCTGCCCGATCTTAGTAAATTCAGTTTCCGCTTTGTCAGCAAAAATTTGAACCGTAAAGGGGGGGGAGATATTTTTTTGGAAATTACCTCGGTAAGAACTTAAAATACGCCTTGCCGAACTAATCTGTTCATTCAGAAGGCCGTCATCGAAACTGCAAGAGCCTATGATCGTGGAGTTCTGACCCAAAACACTATTGTGACCCAGATGACTCTACCAACGGTTCAAAACAAAAAGATTGCCAAGACTACCGGGCCAGCCCGCTGCCCTTCATACATTCAATTCCCTTATTCCCTGATGATTGGTCTGGCATTAAAGAATGGAGGAAAAGACGAGGAAGCTGTAAAAAGCATCTACGCTTTTTGCAAGTGAGTTGTCTCCCAGTTTAATACTTTTTTAAACTATTTTATAGTGCCTTTTTCAAAAGTTACCGAATGGAAGATGAACGTTGGAAGAAGTCGCTACGACATTGTATCAGTACCTGTCACCTTTTTCAAAAAGGGATGCGGGTATAGAAATATGCATTCTGACAATATTTACTCTTTTTAGAACGTGGATTGCACAGGATATTACTGGAAGTTCAGTTCTAATGGACTTGATATCTTCAACAGGAAACTTGCCGAGTTCACTCAAAGACATCCTTTCGTAGAATCCTATGGTCTCTGGAGGACAGGTAAACTTCATCGCTTCTTACTAGCAATTTTTGCTTCTCCACTCATGGGTGTTCCCCACATAGGAGGTAGTTCGGTCTGTCACGCTGTCCTTGGTAATTTGTTGACATAAAAACATCAATAGCATCTTGTTGTGGCCACAACCGACGGCGTCTAACATTTGTGGCCACAGCCGACTGCGCCTACCAGGTGTGGATCAATAATAATTACCAACAACAGCAAAACAGTTTCTGTTTTCAACGAACCCTATCTAAGGTCTTATGAAAAGTTTTTGTACGCATTTCAATTTGTGTAATATCTCTCTGTCCATTTCACGTCATTTACGTTTTATCGTCACCCGGCTTGTTAATCTCTGCTGGTGACTTTCTTTGTTAACCTGTCAGTATTAAAGAATTTCAAAATAGCGTACATTTTTCAGAGGACTGGAAAGATATTGTACGTGGGACTATGGGAATTCCTGGTGCCCTTGGAACTCCTCCATTGGAAACAAGTACGTGTAAGATTGCAGTGAAAAAACCGCTCAAAAAGATGTCCCCTGACGAACCTATGCATCCATCAAAGAGGATTTTGTACCCTGTCAAAGTTATTATGCAGCGGCCTCTGAAGGGAAATGTTTTGCACAAGCCACCTATCGTTGTTAGACCATATGTTGCAGCTTCTCAAAACTTTCCTTCAATCCGTCACGCTCCGTATACCAAGGTAACACTGCCTAACTTTATGTGTACTCTGAGTACTTTCAGCAAATTAGAATCACCACTACTACTAACAAGATATCGTTCACTCGAAGAGAAAAATCCCTGGCTCCACCTTTGGAGCAAACTGGCACTGACACTGACGTCAGACCTCGCACCTCTCCTCCCGATCATATCTTTTCAATTAAAGAAGAAAAACCTCTGATCTCATAAGATCTCTTCCCTCGACCGGTTTGTTTGGCCAATCACTGTCATAATTTTGGAGATAATAAATTTCTCATAGCTAAATCCCGTACACCCTGAATCTTTACAGTTGAGATCACAAATGGAGCAGTATTCGATCACTTACAGCCAGTATCCAAGGAAAAGGTATAGCGATTAAATCGTTACTAAATGGAGGATACTTCAGAATGTGGAGTAACGTAATTGTTCGCTGCTTTCTTCTGTTTGCCATAATCTGTGTACTGTACCAGTTTTGCCGATGCAGTCATCGTACCGGCAACTCTCTACAGTGCTTGGACTTGTACAAGTCCCGTTTCTACAACATCAGCCTCCTGATTCTGACGCATTCCTTGTCTGTATACATTTACAAAAGATTGTCAATACAGCATCGTCGAGTAGTTTGAATGAATCGTACATGCTCCGATGGTTATTTTCTTGTTCTTGTGATCCGACAAGTCTCCGATTTTGCCATCAAATCGTGGGGAAAGAGAGAATCGAGAAAGCATTCTAGTGTTATAGTGTGACAGAAATCAAAGGGTCTCTGTTAGTCCCACTAATGGGAAACTCTCTTCTGCGTTCTACAAATATGCTGCTGTGGTGCTGATCAACCAAGTAAAGATGCGCTTCTTCATCTTCTCTTTACATAAATACAATTCTTATCCATCCTCAAGATTGAGATGCTTCTCCTGCTGCCCCTGGAACAACCAAACCCATGTCAGCACGATATTGCTACAATGAAAAACTCCCAAGGATCCTATGGTGGAAATGTGGGAAAAGGTGGAGGTGGAAATGGACCGAGTGGATCAATCTTTACTTTCTCTGGCAATGGTGTACCCATAGAGTTGAAGATCCGATGTTCCCGACAATTGCATATTTCTTTTCTCGAAAAACTTTTCTTACTTTTCTTGAATGGCAACTTCAGGAGTACAGAAACCGCCAAACGCGTCTTTTTCTTCTTCTCCATTCGAACGTTTTTCCTTTTGTCGTGCTCACTTCTCGTGAGTAGCTATAAACGTCCCGGTTGAGGTGTTCGTGGTACACCTAATTGAATAGCAGGTTCCCCCGGGAGGTCACGTCTTCGTCTAATGAGTTACTTGAATCAGTTCGTAGCCGTGTCTACCCGCAACATGAGGCCCATCTTGGTTGGAGTCGTTGGAGGTGCCGGGACTGGAAAGGTTTGTCTCAGTTCTGATGGTCACAGATCTTTAGAAAAACTTCTCAGCTCTCCTTGCCAGCCTTCTTCGTAAGAAATCTTTGGATGCGGTCGAGATAGACTACAACAACGCCAAGCAGAATGTTGAGAGACACGGTACCTCAAAGTCACCGCCAAAAGTGCTTCATGTCTGTTCATATCTGTCAAGTCATTTAAGTACGGAAAATTGACTCTGTTAAGATACATCAACTAAACAGTGAAAGTACCGGACACAGATTAGATGGCTAGGCCGGAACAGGGTATTAGAAGAATTCAAGATGACCAAAACAGATTGCAATTGAATGAAAATAGGCAAAATGAATGCGATTAGACTTGGACACGTCGACAGTCGTTGTAGTTCGATGATTTTCATTGCACAGATCAATTAATAATCCAAGTAAGTAGTCAAGCAGTTCAGATTGACGGCCACTAGACCAAAATAAGCAGAAAGCAAAAAAAATTTTAAACGACAGGTTGGCAGATCTGGACAGAGTGGAAAACAATGAAAACACTGTTTGAATTAGATGTATAACGCCAACATTTCAGTCCTCCCCACTGCAGATTGTATTCTCTACCACGGCCTAACTGTTTTTGAAGTAGGTCTCTCGAAAAACATGGGTATCTTTCTTAGGACTCTTCTCTACGTCCAAAACTTGATGTAAAGGTATTTTTGGACATGGATGCCGACCTCCGCCTGGCCAATACAAGTCAGTTTCAGGATTTTTTTTGTCATATTCTTTTCAAGACAAATCTTCTCATCCAATAACGGATATTGTAGCCGCTCACGACTTTCACGTTCAACACGTACTAAAACAGAAAAAGCTGGCAGATATTTGGGTGGATCATGTTACTCAAGGTTTGGCGACATTTTTCGATTTCAATTCATATCAAAGAGAAGCTGGAGCATGTAGCTGATGTGATCGCCAAGGCTCGACACACGAACCAGAATGGGGAAGAACCGAAGGAAATTGAAGTCTACTTGGATACCTACAACAAAGCTCCAGATGTACCGATTCCTGGGGAGATTTGAGCAGACTTGTGTGTAAAAATAATGTATTGAAAGTAAAATTTTCCCAATAAAGCCTTTTTAAATAAGGCTCTTCAGAACTAACTCCAAGTATTTGAGGGATCAATTTGTGGTGTGACGGTTTAATGCCTCAAACTTCTGTCAAAGCAAGGATCGAACTGATAATATTAAGATAGTCCCTAGCATCACACCTAAACGTTGAAGTCGGTGTACAACATTGGGGGCTCGGTTGAGGTAGCTGGTAGGCGCAGTCGGCTATGACCACAACTGTTAGGTGCAGTCGATTGTGGCCCCAATGATTAGGCGAGTTTTCATGAGCAAATACCCTATTATTTAAAGGTCTATCGCCGTTAGAATGTCGTTTTCACGAACTACTGTCTAGGTCTTATTAATTTGTTGATTTATGATTATACGCAAGTGAGCAGATCGAATCTTTGGCAGCTTCTTCTCTTTAATCAAATCCTATGCTAAACAGTCTTTGGACGATGTGATCATCGTAGAACAATGCGAATAGTGTCATTGCAAGCATGCTGTCGGGCATGAACACGTAGAAGGACCGGTAGTACTAAAAACATTACTTTCTACAGGAAGAATGTACCCTTGAACGGTAGGTGGTGTGTCTGATCGCCTTGAACTTTTGCGCGAAGAAGTTGAGCACTTCGTTTGGGTTGTTATTGCCTAAACCAAGTTGTTGGTAATTTATATCTCACCGTGATAGTCAGGAAAATTGACCGATATCGGTTTCTTGCCCAATTCGTCAGCAAGGAGATCCCTTCTGGTCAGCATAACCACAATAGGCATCTCTCTCATTCTGTTATGGTTGGCCAGCTTCTGTATCTCCTTAAAGGCTTGGACGATTGGGTTCTGAAAATGGCATGATAACTTTTCGTCAAGATTAGAAGTGCTCATTTGGAAAAGTTTCTCTTACCAACAAAGTTTTGTATCATCCTAACGACCAAAATGTCACTCTCATGATTACAAGTTCCCTAATCAAAATGAGAATGATGAGGACTGGCACCTAAAGTTTTTGTTTCTTACTTTACGATTCATGGAAAAAGTTCATTCTCATGATTAAAATGTAATCAACAAGGAAAAGGAAAACTTGTTCTGCGAAACATACGTTTTCTTTGGTGCCTATGCCGTACAGCGAGACATTTACCATGTAACATAGAGCTGTGAAACGGTACTCATTGTCACGAAGAGTTCTGTCCACGTTTGTTCGGATTTCCGTGGGTCTGAAAGAGTGTTGAAAGTTGGTAGCTATCTTACATGACATGGCAGCGGGTTTCGCTAGCAGTTCCTGCCTTCAGCTCGCTGGTAAGCTCGTTGATTAGGACACTCTTTCCACACTTCGGAGTGCCGTAGAACAAGACTGGCAGACCGACAGAATTTCTGTATGTTTGATGGTAGACGACCGGACGGGTGAGCGAAGCAGAGTCTTCTTCTTCTTCCAAGAGATGGTAGGCAACTTCACGACTCGTAGCTTGACCCATTTTTCTGCGGTCGCATGTGTAAGTTTGCATCAAGACAAGTGAGAAGTCTATGGTTGTAAAACAAGATCGTCAACTGGGAACGAGTTGTTACGGATCGTACAAGAGTTGGACTCAATGACATTAATTGACAAATCAGCTAAGAACAGGTTGAACGATTGAGAAGCTGCCGATAGGATATCTTGACATGTTCAAGACTGACAAGTTGACAAGAACAGAAAAGAAAACGGGAAACAGGCTAACGTCAGGAGCCAAGAGAATAACTCTTTGTCTATGCTATTTCACTACTAAACTTGTAGTTTGAACATTTGACAGCAAGATTGATATGAGTGAACTTAGAAGTGATGATAGCTGGAAGGCGTGAATGAACTGAGAAAGCTACACAAAAATTTACTGCCTCTCAATGGGCAGAACTCAATCTACGAGTTTGTATGAAAACGGACGTCTTAAACTCGAACTAGCATGAGGACCTCAAATTTTGAGACACCTGTCTTCGAGGCCGAATCAAAATGCGGTAGGCTGCAATTTGCTCGATTTTGGGTTGTGAACTGACGTCGTTTGAATAATCGTTACCAGGCTGCATCGTTACAAAGCTCTCCCTGAATTGTAGCAAATTTTCCCGGGAGTCTTTTCAACGTAGCCGCTCTCGCTCATTCAGATCTCAGACCTCTCCTCTCAGAACCAAACATCCGATGTCACGGCTCTTTTTGGACGGAAATCCCACCACGCTCATTACAAGTTCGTATTAATCATCATCACATAACAATAGGAAAAAGTCGCCTCTATAAAGTTCCAACGTTTTCAATCCCGTTACGCACTTTTACAGGATTGTACCTCGGAATAGCCAAGGATTAACATTTCGGCAGTTACACGAAGATCTTAAACTTTGACCTGATATTATCTGGGCTGTAACGCTTTCCGAGCTATGAGCTCCGTATTTGACGCCCCGTACCCTTTACCATATTTACAAACAGTGGAAGCAGGATTTATAAGGCGTTGAATCCAATGTTTCGTGTTTGATTCTTTAAGTAATTTAGCTAGAATTTATTGTCTCTCCGTATTTACCAACGTAGTATACGGTAGGTATGGGTAGGGAATTAAGAATGCGCTACATAAACTTGCACTACTGCCTTCACGTTTCCCCAGTATTCGGTAACAACTAATTTGCTAAAATACTACTTCAGTTTTTTCTTCTCTTTTATATTTCAATTTTCCTGATTGGGTATATTACTTTCTTGATCGATTTCAGATGTCATTCAGGGATAACACTCTTCACAGGTTGAAAAGTTATCCATAGAACGAAAATCATGACCTATCTGGTAAGAAGTTTTCCTGAAATTGGATAATCTCATTGTTTCAAAATTTCATCTTAATGTAACAGAAACTTTACATAGTGTAGACCCCGTCATTAGGCTTTTGCCCCCGGGGAAGAAGCTGCACACTTTTGCATCGCTTACTCTAATGATCTCACTTTTTAAGTAAGTAGTAATACCGGGAAGAAGATTTCTTTCCCCTCTACTATAGATAATTTTGTCTCAATGCTTCATTTCAGACATCAAATGACTTTCGACTTTTCTCTCCATCCCCACTTCTTCTTCTTTGCCGACCCCGTGGAGTACGACTGCTCGAACAGGACTGACCTCGAGTGGGAGAACGAAAAAGACTCTTCTGTGTTTGTTGGCTGGTGGTTTATAACCCTAGGTCTTGCTTCCTTTGTAAGTAAAAAGGGGTAGACGCATAAAAGCGGAGATCCAGAGTGTGTACGCTGTTCTTCTTCTGGCAATGTCCTCCAAAGAAACTCTACAGAATGGATGTTTGCAGTTGATCTACTTCAATTGCTGGATAGATTGCGGTAAGGAGAACTTTTCAATTAGTATCGTCTATCTAGGAAGCATTGCCTGTGGAGGTCTCATCACAGGATGGCTGTTCATTCGAGGGGATGTGTACTGTACAAACACTTTTTGGACTTTTACTCCTGGAGCAGTCGGACTAGGTAAGCCATATCATGCTGTAGGGAAACAGATCGACAGAGATAGTACGGGTGCGACTCTTCTTACTGTCTCGACGTGGTTAAGCTTTCTGAGACGGTACGAGTCGGGCTCTGTACTGTCTGGACATATATGTTTATAATTGTATTTCAGGCTGTTGGAGTTCCTCCTGCGTCCTGTGCATCGCTCTAGCCTTCTCCAGAATCTGTGCTTTGCATGGATATGAATGGAGTGAGTCGTTCATTGCCATCTTCTCTATAGCCACTTTCAGAGTACATAAACTACATGGTCATGGGTATCTCTACAGTCTACGGACTCTTCATGATGGTTCTAACCAGACCAGTGGTTTTCAATGCTCCTCGCGGGTCTTGGTTCTTCTCTCCGTACATCCAGGTTTCATTCCGACGTTCGCATAATAGTTTCAACTTAGGAAGCTAAGCAATTTGCAAATTCTTACCATTTGACCGAAAACGTCTTGGTAACCATCCTAACACCACTTCTATATGTCTACGTCTGTCTGAGGCTGTTCCTGCATCCGGCCTACAGAACCAACGTGTCGTCAGCTAACAGACATCTTCAGATCTCGGTAATAAACTAAATTAAGAAGGGAAATTAAAATTAAGGCCTGTCTGCAATCATTCCTTATCTGTCTTCTAGTTTGCATCGCAGCTGTCCTGTTCGCCTACATGCAGATTTTTGACTACCCACCGTGGCTGCCCCTGACAGCCGAGATTGCCTACCAAATTTGTGGAAGTAAGCATTGTTTTAAAGTAAATTATCTCCTTTTTTAGCCCTACCAGCTGCTGTTCTCCTCGTCGTGAACAAAAATATTCGTCGTCGAGCTATTTGGCTTATATTGCGTAAGGGCAGTCCCCCTGCCAGCCAGAACTTTTCCAAGAGACCGTCAGTTACTAGAAGCACTCGTCGCAGTACTGTACACTCAATCTCTTCAAAACATTGAAGTATGAATAAAGTGTTTTTGACTGTATTATGTTAAACAGAGGCCGTTCTGAGAAATTTTGACTGGAAAGGATTAGAGCGTACGGAATTTAAATGCTGAGGATCAATCATCAGACGTACCCGTATTGAGATGATCATTGCAACGAACAGCAGTTTTCTGAGCAAACTATGTACGACCGATTTTCGGGAAGCATAACATTCTTAAGAGAATAAACAAAAAAGAAGGGAGCTTGGTGACCACCGAGTGCTATAATATATACGCAGAGACTATACGAGAAGAACTTGGTCAAAGAGGAGCTCCCCGAACGCTCTTTTTCAAATTCCAGCGGTCAGAGAAAATTTTTAAATCTCAGCTTAGAACCCCATGTCTACTGATGTACTTCGACTAAGTGTATATCAATAGACTCATAAACAACCAAAACAAACAGTTCAAACAGGACCTAGACGGCATCAGAACCCACTACTCAATGTTGGTTACTCTTTACTTTTTAATCGCAAAACTTTTTAAAATACCAGTAGCAAGAAAATTTTCTCAAAGATCGACTTCAAACCTCATGTCTAACAATGTATACTTGCTATGAGTCATCCAATAGACTCAGAAAAGTCCTTGACAGGCAGTTGGAATAGTTTGCCAGACCTAGACAGTCTCAGAAGAGCACCACGAACGCTACCCTTTTCGAATTCCACTGGTCAGGGAAAATTGTCAAACCTTGGACTGGAGCGCATGCCTAGACATATATACTGGCTATGGATTATCCAATAAACTTAAAAAAAGCCGTAGACAAGCAGTTTGAACAGTTAGCCAAACAACCAAACCACCACTATACATACATTCGTTACTCGCTCTTATGCTGTTGGAATCAACGAAGAACGGAACATCGGGCACATTCAACCCTGACAAGCTCGGATGTTTCTAGAGACACGAAAGGAGGATCCTTTGGGATGCGTCTTTCCTTTATTACCTCTCTGATGGATACAGCTGTTCCCCCATTAACCTGCTCAAAGCAACACAGGGCTCGAGCATTCGAAATGCAAGCGATTTCAGTCGTGGCATGATCGCACCTTCAAGGATTGTCTCCTTGTCAGCTGCCATTGTGGCACCTTATTTTTTGAATCCCAGACATCCGTCTTTCTTTCTACCATTACACTAATTGTTCCAGGTAGCCCAACCAACTCATGCATCTTCTCTTCCTCTTTCTGCTTTTATTAAGAGTAGCAACATCACAAAACAGTACAGCGTAATTTGTTTTTGTTCAACGAGACACCTTCCTCTTTTAGACCTCAAAAAATCCCCGCATCAGCAGTTCTTGAAACGATCTTCAAAGACTACGATCCGCAAGTTAGACCTCCGAACAAGCATAGAAATGGTTTGTGAAATGATCTTACTGTAGTGGTCTCTCAGGTTCCAATAAAGCCATCGAGGTACAAGTTGACACTTACATTCGGAGCCTGTCCAGTATCGACTTTGTCAAGATGGAATACAGCGTACAGCTGACGTTTAGACAGTCCTGGATCGACCGACGGCTCGCATATCACCACTTGTAGGTTGTTTTGACTATATTCAGCTTGGTTATCAGGGGCCAACGCGTCCCCAAGTTCATAATTCTTACGCGAGCCAATCAACTTTGGATTCCGGACACCTTCTTCATGGTTCGTATCCTAATTCGATCGATCAGTCTTGTTCAGAACGAGAAGAATGCTCATAAGCACCTGGTCGATGTACCCAACATTCTCTTTCGAGTGCATCCAGATGGACGTATCCTGTACTCGGAAAGAATCTCGCTCATACTTTCCTGTCCTATGTTCCTTCAGGTAAATATCATGAAATCGTGTCGCTAAGGAAGTCTCCAGAGATTCCCAATGGATCGACAAATGTGTGAAATGAAACTGGCCTCCTATGCCTTCACAACGGATGATATCCAGTACAGATGGAAATATCATGACCCTTTACAGTTCAACGTCGTTCTCAATTGGTCTATTCCAAATTTTGAGCTAGACAATGCCTATGTTGGTGAGTTTGTAAGTATAGAGAGAAAGAGTCAGATTATGAAGGTACCTGTGATAGTCTGACCAATACTGGCCTCTACTCATGTCTAGTAGCCACTTTCCACTTCAGTCGTCAGTTCAGTTACTACCTCGTTCAAATTTACGTGCCCTCAACACTTCTGGTCGTAGTGTCCTGGGTCTCTTTCTGGCTAGAGAGAACGGCTGTGCCTGCAAGGGTCACATTGGGTGTTACCACGCTCTTGACCATCACAACCCAGGTTTCGAACTTTGTGGAACTCCCTTACCTTTTCAGACCACATCGCTTAACGCGCAGCTGCCGGCCGTTTCCTACGTCAAGGTACTTTTTGTCATGTCAGATGCTTAATTCGTTTTGCAGGCTGTCGATATTTGGATGGGAGGATGTCTGGTATTCATCTTCGGAGCAGTATTTGAATATGCTTACGTGTCTCTGGTTGCTTCAAACCTGGAGATCAGTAAATTGACTACCAATTCCACGAAAAGATATCAATCTAGCAAAGAAGAAATACAAAACCCAAGGAATTTCGGATGAGAAGACAAACGGGAAAATAGACGAGGAACAGACGACTACCCAAGATCGAGCTAATCGAAAGAGTCTTTGTGGATGGTGGAAGCATTGGACTTTCCAAGCGGACGAAAGCAAAATGATCGACCTTTATTCGAGTAAGACACCGCGTGAATTAGTAAAATTGTCTGTTTTAGGAATTTTCTTCCCATTCGGCTTCCTACTCTTCAACATCTTTTATTGGTTCTGGTACATGGGGCTCTAATCCCTCGGAGAAGATGGAAACAAGATACCATTTTCTCGTTTCTCAATTGTGCAGAACTTATGAATACAGCGCAGTTGAAAGTCTTTGCAAAATCTTTGGATACACCCGTCATCGAAGCAGCATCGGTGCTACAGGTCACAAATAACATCTGGAGCAACCGAGTTCCAGACAGAGAGACAGAAATACATAGAGACAAAGAGACTTTTCTCAAGCTTGTAGGAAAACTCCATACTAAATAACTTGTAGTTACACTGGAACTTCTTGGCCGTAGGAAAAAAGCTGACGTGATACCGGGGATCTCTCATCTTCAGGTGTCAACATACTGGCTCCAGGCGGCTTTACTTCTACAATTGCTACAATGTCTAGCACCTCTTCACAGCATACTTTACAAGAACTCTCAGTTAGTTCATGATTTGCATCCGAAGGTTTTTGTTCAGGATGGTGCGATTTTGAAAGAGATTGCATAGTCTGTCAACAACAGACAGCTCAACGCAGCTTCCAAGCTTCCAAGATATAACGAGGCTGATTCATCTCGTGATCCTTCTTCTAGTCCTCAGGTTTTCCCCTGGTAATAAACCACTATCTCGTATTTTTCTTGCTCTCGGATGTATTCATTTCACTGTGTATGGTTAAAAACGACATGCATCTGTTTTCGCCTCTCTGTCTCTCTGTCAGCTCACAAATTCATAGGCACTGTCTAAGCTCCCGTCCAGTATCGATACTGCGTAGGACCAGGATTGATTGAGTAGGATTGATAGTTGATCGATTTGCCCTGCTAACAGTTTGTCCACATGCCAAAATTACCTCACTTACTCCTTGCGGAGCGGCTCTGAAAAATGAGATGGTATTTGCCTTCTGTCAGATGATGGACGTCCAATAGCCTGAGGTTGCTCGAAGCCCATCTTATATCTCGAATCTCTCTTTGAGAAAGAATATCAATGGTGAAGAGACTTTTCAATCGCTACTATACTTGAGTTTTAAATGGCGCACTCATAACTCAAAGAAAACAGGAAATGTTTTGGGCCGGGATTGATCAAAGGGATCTGGGCTGTGAATTATAGTTTGAAGAAGAAAATAAAGTATTTTGCTTGTTGCCAATAAGATGTCACTCCAGGAGCGTACCCCAACAGATCTTATGACAGCACAACCAGCCAAACTATGCGCTCTGTTGAAACTCGAGCCTTCGACGATCACCGAAGGAGCTGCGCCCAGCGTGGCAGATCAACAGTGCGCGCAGAGACTAGAAAGTGTGCAAGCGAGCTCATGTAACAAGAGGTTGGACTACAATAATCAAATAAAGGACCATGAGAGAGAGACAATGAGGGGTCAGAGGAAAGTGATCATAGCCAACAAACAGTAGAGTAGAGGTGAAGCGTGTGCCAGAAGGCTCCATGCTTCATTGAAAGAGCACAAAGTCAGCACCAGCATCCAGAAAAGACCTTTTCATTTTTATCGAGCATTGTCGAGGAAATTAAAACAAACAATGACAAACTAGGTTTCATCTATTTGTAATCCTCTTCCAGCCTATCGACTTGATTGGATGGGGCCTCGTTTTCGTCCACAAGACGGTTGATATTCGTCTTGAGTCCGTTGAATCTTTTGATGAATCACGGAGCCCTTCCTCAACTGTCCTCGGGCAACGAGGAAGCGAAGCTTCTGTAAAAGCTAAGTTGTATCTTTCACAGCAGCTGTCTGAAACCCAAAACTATATGGGTTCTTTCTCCCGTAACTCCTTGGAGGAAATATAAGCTGTCCAGCTACCGTAGAAGGAAGTATCTGAACGATACTCACGGCCTCTTTGAACTCCTTCCTAATCACCGTCGTGGCTTTCACCGCGTCCTCGACAGAGGGAGATCCGCCAATGTAATGGCTCGTCAGAACTTGCACTCTTCATGACCTTTGAAGATCACTTGATACCAGTGGACCGAATGTCCCTAGCAATTTGAGGCAGAAGATTTATTGCCAGCTGGAAGACATTCCCTCCAAAAACCCATAAATTCAGCCATCTCGAGCACGTGGCGCTGAAAAGAAGGCACAGCTGTCTTTCTTAACAAATGATACGTACAAGATAACCATAAGAAATCTGCTACAGCGCGCCGGCATATCAGTCCAACCTTTGCCATTGTTTGCTTCACTTATCGTCTCGTTAGAGCGAACGATCAGTCTCTCCCTATCTCACCCTTTCTACTGTTTACCGTACGAATTGCAGGAAGAATGTACTCGGATGAAGAGCTTCTTCAAAAAGCTAAGGATGTGATGAAAAATGCTTACTGGTAAATAGGTATAGAACAGGAAGAATTCATCGTTTCAGTGCCTATTCGAACTTCCAAGTCGGCGCAGCCTTGGTCACCAAGAATGGACAGCTTTTCTTGGGTGCCAATCACGAAAATGCCTCGTTTGGAGGTACAATTTGTGCGGAACGGTCAGCCTTTGTTGCTGCATTAACTGCCGGGCATCGCGAGTTCACCACCATCGCCGTCGGCAAGTTGACACAAAATCCATTTGAATGCGTTTAGCCCATGCGCCGTCCGAGCCAGCCAGTCCATGTGGCATCTGTCGTCAATTTATGGTCGAATTCGGAGACATGAAAGTAATTCTGGGCTCTTCGACCTCCTCGAATGTCACAGTGACAACTCTCTACGAACTTCTACCCGGAGCCTTCACTCCGAAGAGTCTTCACAGCCCCGAAAAAGTGATCTCGAGTGATTTGTGTCATGGCTCCTGCCAATGATATCTCTACATCTATGACCGTTGTATAATAAAGACCGTAGGCCACGGGGCGAGGACTGCTATACAACCTGGGACTCCCTCATCATCTTTACCCAACTCGGTTTTTCGTTACCTTGTAATGCTAACTGGTTTGTGGCATGAGTCCTGCCAAAGACGTTTCTGCGTCGATAACGAGGGCTGTCTGTCTCTCGTTTTTTATTGACCTCAGAAAGTTGCCACATGACCAGGGACCTTCCCACCTTCTTCTAGCAAGCCATAATTCCTCTCTTTGACGCTACTCAATTATGTTTTTCGTTTCAATATCTTTATCAACAGCGGGTAATCTCTCGCGGCGCTGGAACGTGCGTCGCTGTCTCGTGTTGGTTGTTCATCGATTGCTCAGTGTGCGGGCGCTAGCTATAAAGAACGGCATACCCCCGACCATTGACTGTACTGTCTCGTTTCGAAAGACCTTGGCGAACATTCGAAAACATCCTCCGTTCCTGAGCTCTGTCGATTGCGCGGTATTGGAAAACCGCCCTCGCCATCCATTATCTCCTGAGAAACGCCCCGACAAAAAGGCCACAGAAACAGGCAATAGACCCCCAGAGCGGGACGTCCAGAGCCCCCATTCCGCTCAGATGGAGTAACGGCGAGTGCGCGCTTTCCTTCCTTCTCTTACTCTGTTTTTCTTCATTTCAGAAATTTAAAGTGTTGTTTTCAGGCCTCTTAAATGGGCCTTAATTTGATGCGTTCTGCTCCAGCCCAACAATGGTAGCCGTCGTCCCTGTATCTGAGACCAAGGTAAGATTTTCGTATTTTTTCCAGTTGTTTTTTTCCGGATATGCGACTCGTCCTGGACATCGGGGTCTCGAAACCAAGGACCTCCCAGCTTGGCCTAAATCTCCTAATCTTCTACGGAGGATTCGGAACTTGGCTCTGCTCGTGATGGTCCTTGTTTCCAAACTATCTACGGATGGAGATAGTTTGAGGAGACCTCAAACTCCACATCCTCGTGGTTGCGAAAGAGTTCGGTGAGTAATTGGGTTCGAATAAGTCTAGTGCTAGATGTTTAGATTGTCCAGATCTGTGAGAAAAGAATAAAAAAGTGGAGCGTTCAACTACCCCCCCCGATCAACCGAATAATGAAGTAAATGTGTAGATATAACACTTTTCTGTTTTGTTATGTGAGGCGTATAAAAATGCAATCTGCTTGATTATCCGGACATTCTTCTAGCCTACAAAGCTTGGGCACTTCTTCGGAACTACTATGCAAAATTCATGCACTCTTAGGCAACAGTATAAACTTCAGTCTAGCTTGGCACGTTTACATAAGTGAGTATTTGGCTTCATACCAGCTAAAATCCGTGTAAATCTTTTATGCATGTACACCCATATATTTACAACCAGACCAAAAAAGATGTTTGAGCTCAGTAGTCATAACGATTTTTGCCAAGCATGTCGGCTAGAGTTGCCTTGAGCATCACGGCACCCGTAGGATTCACCTTGGTTCTGAAAGTTGCCTTTTGGAAACTGAAAACGGAAAAAGTCTACTTGTAAGTATCAGACGGCTTTAAATGACCGATAGTCTCTCCAGTCCACAGATTTTCCACTATGTAGCCGGCCTCGTCCCTTAGTCCGATGTTCTTCAAGGTGAATTCGACTTCCTGAGCGAGAAAAAGTTTAATATTTGACAGTATACCTACATTGGCGATGGCCAGGTTTCTGTTCAGAACGGCGACCGCGAAAGAATAGCGATTTCCAGTATTTGGAGTCATCGGTTTGACGTACAGTCCGATGTCAGTAGTCTGAAACTTTGTTTAGTCATCTAGTGTTTCGAACTTACATTAGCCACGAGACGACCCATGATGCCTAGAGGATCCTGGTTCACAGCCAAGACTTTTCTGTTGAGAAGGATGTTCCTGAACTCGGCACCGATAGTCCTCAAATCATTGGACATGATCAAGGGAGCTGACCAAATCGACCAGATTGTCATTTGGGCGACGGCCATATCGACCGTGATTCCGTTATTTCCAATCACCAGCTGAAAAATGCTAAAACTTGAGAGATTGGCGAGTTTACCATGTCTGGATCATGCCATTTGCCCGGCCCGTGTGTAGGAATATGCTTGTCCTGATTTGCATCATAGTAGGAAATTATACTCATGATGCTCTTCCACGAACTGTTGATATCGTCGAAATTTCTCCATAGGTTGCAACTTTCTCCTATCGTTGTGTAGTTGACCTAAAACTAGAAAAAATCAACAAAAAACGCCTACTTGGCCCGGTTGATCGATCAAATAGGCTGGCCAGCTGCAACTGTAAACAATTGGACGGCCTGTGGCGTTCAGGGCCCGCTCCATTTGAGGATAACCAACAGGCATCATTCTGACATCAACGTTGCAGCCATCCAACTTTAGGTAGTCTACATCCCAGTCTGCAAAGGTCTGAGCATCGATCTGGAAGTAAGCATTTGAAAAAAAATGCCATAAAAACCTTGCCTGAATGTATCCAAGAGAGCCAGGGAAGCCTGCACATGTTTTAGTTCCATAATCTTCATAAATACCAAATTTCAAGCCACGGTCGTGCATCTAAACATGATGTAAAGCAGGGTAAAAATGAAAAACTCACATATTTAGAGAGCGCCTTCATCCCTGACGGGAATCTGGACTGATCTGACACTAGACGACCGGTAGAATCCCTAGCCCTCTCCATCCAGCAGTCATCCACGTGAACGTTTGTATATCCCGCTTCCAGATAACCGTCACTAACTGAAAATCCCAATCTTATGAGAAAAAATGACTATACCTAGTCGATCCGCCATGTCCTTGTACAATTGTTCATTTATGCAAGCTGTTGGATGCCTCACACAGTCCATCTCGCAGTAGAAAGCCGTCCAGGACATCCATCCCATTGGTGGAGTACGGGCCAAGCCATTGTCTAAGGCTAGAACTGAGGCCGTGGCCAGCAGACTCAGGAGCAGCATCTAGAAATGGCTGTTGATTAGGAGGAAGAAGAAGTCATAGCGTATCGATTTCGTATAAACATTGAGAGAAAAAGGCTTCCAAAACAGTGTGATGCCATGTTATCACGTTCTAGAGTGGGTGCCCCTCGGGCTAAGTAGTAGCTGAAGTCACAAAGTGAGGGGCGCGAATCAGGGAGATGACTCGAGAGCGCTCAAGTACTATTAGTGTTTGCCATTCAATGAGGGAAGGTGGTATACTGCCTTGGAGAGTTGGCCTATCACTCACTCTCTCGCTCATGCTCTAATGCAAACAATTTGATACGACCTACATCTAGTACCAAACAAATCGAGCACAGTGGCAGCAAACAATGGTAAAGAGCCTGGAGCTGAAAGACTGAGAGAGAGTTCATGGCGATTGAAAAACCAGTAGAAGGTTTAGTAATGTGTAACAACCGAGAGATTAATTTTAGAGACAAGAGAAAAGTATACGAAGGAGGAGCACACCGATCATTTTAACTCCCAAGAAATCCAGTTAAAGAGTGAAGAGAGACGATTGGCTTGGTTCCCACGTTTGGTTCAACAAACACGCACACAGGCAGAGGAAAGTTTATTACGGAAGGGCGAGCAGTATGTTTTCATAGACGAGAAAAACTGCCGAGCACACGATAAACCCTCGGACGGCAAGGGTCAAGCCTCCCCGATAGAAAGGCTTGTATCCTCCTTCCTTCCAGAGCTGCTTGGCGACTGGTAGAAACTTTCTGTAGTACCAAAATCTAAGGAACTGAAAGAATGCTCACGTCTGGAGTCCGGTAGTATCAGTCTGTATCCTATTCTTGACCACTTCCAAGGGACAGATTGACCACCAGCATAAGACGCCGGCTATTCCTCCTGCTAACATCTGAAAATCGGAAATAACGGGAAAAATGGAAGACACCTGTGAAAGGGTGTCATTCATCCCATCCTTCCTGAATCGTCTGAGCATCCATTCGTACGGCGGAATATAAAATAAGTAGCTAATATTTTCTCTGACAAAGAAAACTGTCCCTCCCTGAATTGAAACATTTTCTAGAAAATTAGTGGGTAAACCTTGAAAAGTCCACGGAATCCTTCAGCTCTCACTATTTGTCGGGTACAGTCAAACGGACCCTGGTAGGTTGTCCCAGCGCTCCCGTATCTACTTTGTTGGACCTGAAATATCTTATTGTTGCCGAACTCTTCAAATTTGCAAGAAATCTTTGACTCGAAGCTTCGGAAATGATCCGATGTGTTAGACGCTTGTATATAATGAATAAATCTTTAAGAGACACATTCTGAGCCAGCCGTATAAAAGGCCAATTCGTTTTACCAAAGCCATTTGCTCTCTCCCTCTTTTCTTTTCTACAAGTCATTCAATCAATTTTTTCTCAGAGAATACACCTGAATACGTGTGTCGTCTGCCGTCGGCAGTACGGTAAAATAAACCCTATTCTCATCATCCCATATCTGATTTCAGATCTCGGCGTAAGGATGCCGATTGTCGGCACTTGCGGCCACAGCTACTGTGCCACATGTGTGGTGAAGCGCCTGGGGCAGCACACTAGCTACCCGGTGCGCCGGGAGGAGCAAGCCCACGAGGCGTTCAAGACGAACAACGAGCTCCTGAACGTTATCAATTCTTGGCGAAAGAAGAACAACGAAAAAAGAGCTCTACAAGGTTCTCTATCAGGAGCAGAATAATGATGTTATTTGGAAGCTCTGCTAAGGTGGGTATATGATGTTGCAATCATATTGGTCAATCCTAAATTGGTACAGAAAAACCAAACAACGTGACCGTTTGCTAAGATGGTCTATATATCTAGTCTGAAGGTCGGCTAGGTTCAACCGTGATTGGTTCCGTCTGCCGTTCATGAGCCTCAAGAGTCTCTTCGGACGAGAGGAATTGGGGCAGCCGTCGACCATCACACCTAACGGACACTCCAGAGGGTTTTCTTCGACTGGAAGCCTTAAGGATCAGATCTGAAGAAGAAGAGAAGTCCTCTCCTTCTTTTGATCTGGTCCTTAAGGCTTCCAGTAAGTTAAAACAAACTATAGCTTGCAGAGAAGCTTGCAGTCGGCTCCACCAGGACTCTTGCCAGCAAGAAGAACAACAGCTTTAAGGCGGCTTTAGGCAGTAAGTCACAGCTAATTTTTCGACAGTGATTAAAACGTTGAGATCCCCGTTGGGAGAACGACCTCTTCCAGACTGAGCTGCAGGCAAAACACTCTCCTCTGGCTTCCATCCGTGTCCTTCTCTTCGGATAAACTGTGTCCTTCACCATATTACCTCTAACTAACTTTTGTGTAGCCACTCACGTCTGTATTCTCGCCCTTTCGTTGTGGGTCTCGCCACGAACCTACCGTAACCCTATCGCCTTTGGCGCCAAACAAAATGTCTAAAAACCGAGAGCATTGTTCTCTTCGTTTGTTCAGCCATAAGGATTTACCTTAACCATGTAATTTTTTTTTTTGAAAAAGGGTTACAGAGTTTTCAACCTTGTATTTCATATTTTCCTGGTAGAATAGCCAGACACAAGTGGGAAAGAAGTTGAAAAACGTACCTGCAGTTTCGTCTTGATAAGTTCCACAGGTATCGCGGGTCCAACTCGTACTAGACTTCCACAAATACTGGCCAGAATTATGTCGCGCATGGGTAGCTCTTTCCTCGCTTCGATATGATCATCTCCAGGATGCAGCATTTTAAGCCCGACTCCATATCCGACAAACATTAAGGAGCTGAGTCCACCTGATGCAAGAAAAGGGAAAAAGAGTCCTTTGTACAGCCCGAACAACTGAAATGGAGGACAATGGAAAAAGTTTGGGAACCTTACAGATTCTTCTCGGAACGTTCTCTTGATGCAGTCATATATGCCGTTGTAGCCATTGATTGTTTGGAGACGTGTTTTGACAGTATCTAGGGGGTGACCAATGACAAGAGCGGTGCTTCCTTAAGGTGCTTTCAAATGAAAATAGTATAAAAAAAGTCATACCTGCAGCCCAGCCTGCGACAAAATCCTTGTACATTCAAAGAAAACAGAGATCTGAAAGTTGGCTGGGTTTTAGAGAAAGGGCAAAACAACTGGTGTGGTGACCATTGATCGACTTCTTGCGTATCATTCACACTAGAGAAAGTGGATTTTTGACAATTCCATCTTGACTATACACGGACTCCTTACCTTCATTCTAATAGACGTAGCAAAGTTTCGGCGGGATCGATTGTGGCTTGGCGCGAAAACTGTTCACACAAATGAGGTCACCTTAACACGCCGAGATCGTACGAGCAAAACCGCAAAGGTGCTTTACTGGTATGTGAACAAACTTTATTATGCCTCGAATACACGAAGAATATTCTCATATACAAGAAATACAGCAGCGTTGACGACAAAACCTCGGAGAGCTAGTGTCAATCCTCCTTTGTAGAATGAGCGCCAGCCTCCTTCAAGGTATAGTTGCCTAGCTACGGGTGAAAAGTTCCTGAAAAGACAGTTTCACTTAATGCTGGAGTTTACCTTCGGGTACCCGTCTTATCTGTCTGAATACGATTTTTCACGACTTCTAAGGGACAGATGATCCACCAACCCAGGACGCCAGCGCAGCCTCCAGCGACGATCTACGAAATAGTTTAAAAATGAAAAATTTGGAAATTTACCTGCGATAAGGTCTCGTTAGTTTCACTCTGTCGAAAAAGCCTCAACGTCCATTCGTACGTCGGAATGTAGAACAAATAGCCGATGTTATCTCGGACGAAAAAGACTGAACCTCCCTGAATGTCAAATGTGAAAAAGCAAAAAAAAGTTTGAACAACCTTGAACAGGCCACGGGAACCTTCAGCCTGGACGACTTTCCTTGCACAGTCAAAGGGTCCTTTGTAGACTGTTTTTGTACTCCCTGCAGCGTAGCTCTCTTTTTGAACCTGAAAGAAAATCTTGTCCTTAATAGTTGGTTATTTTGATGTCTACGGAAGAGCGAGAGAACAACTTTTCGCGAACTAGCAGTTCGCCGGGATCAGACAAGACGAGGCTATAGTTCTGTCTGAGTATGAGACAGAGAGATAAGAGAAGCAAAAGGAGACAAAGAGACAGAGAGACAGTGGAAACTGTCTAGTAAATAAGAAAATAGTCATCGATTACCTGTAGTTTTGTCTTAATAAGTTCCACTGGAATTGCGGGTCCAACTTGAGCCAAAGTCCCGCAGATGCTAGCTAGGAGAATGTCAGACATTGGAAGATCTTTTCTAGCTTGGATGTTAGATTCTCCAGGGTGAAGCATCTTCAAGCCAGCCCCATAACCAACAAATAGCAGGGAGTTCAGGGCTCCGGTTGAAAGAAAAGGAATCCACAGTCCTTTATAGAGACCGAATACCTTAGTTGACATTATATCTTTCACATTTTGGACACACCGATTCTTCCCGGAAGGTTCTCTTTGCACAGTCAAGAATTCCTTTGTAGCCGCTGAGAGTCTGAAGCCTTGCTTTGACCGTGTCCAATGGATGCCCAATGACTAGTCCAGCACCTCCTTAAAACTCTCATCTGCTTGACAGACTAAGCGACCGTCTTTGATCAAAAATATTGCCTCTAAACATACCTGCAGCCCATCCAGCAATAAAATCCTGGTACATTGTACTGTTGCCTTATCTGGAAAATGAAGAGACTGTCGCGGCTAGACCAACTCGGAAACACTTTTAAACGTCAAGAAAAAAGGCAACTTGATCGCCATCAAGCCCTGACCTTATCATTTTCAGTTCATTGTAAGACGGAATTGTCAAAAACTGTCACTTTCTCTAATGTGAATGATATGCAAGAAGTCGATCAATGGTCACCACACCAGTTGTTTTGTCCTTTCTTTGAATATGCGTTGTGCGCTCACTACTATGGCAGTAACAGTTTACGGGAAGAAAGAAGATAACTCACTGGCATCTTGTGCTTCTAGGATGATGTGTCGACAAGCATCGATCAAAAGATTATTGTTTTGTGTGCTTAATCGATAACTGTTGCTACACGATATGCTCACGCATTGATTAAGGTCATCTTACTGTTCAGTTGGAGCACTATAAGTGGCAAAAAACAATACAAGAAGTCATAAATTACTGACAATCATGAAGATTTTCAATTAATCAAAGGAGACTGCTGAAGATATTCTGTCTATGGATTGGAACAAACTTGCTTAATGACCTGTGTACATTGATAGAGAGTCACGCAGCTACTGTTCTCTAGCCATCTACAAAGGAGATTGTTCCTATAATGGATACCTTCAGGAAGATTCTTTTGAAATCTACAAAAGACACAACCTTCGATCAATCTGCTAACATGAATTTCTGAGTTGTGAGACCTGATAACCATTACGTTTTCCTATAAAATTTCAAAACTTCTAGCGATTCCATCAAAGAAGAGTGTCTGTACGTCGTTTTCGAAAATTGATGCATTGCTAAAGGTTGATGCTCACTCGTTGTTCTACCGCAAAACTTGGGTCTAAGTATGTCCCAGCCACTGACACTTCTGTTGGAGGCGGGGGGCCTACTTGTTTGAAATCATATACCCAAGAATACGCTTATGTACTTTTAGAAAAAAGAACTTGCGCATTAGCCCGTAGGTTGTCATTACCCCAAACAGTTATAACATGTACCAAAATTCAAAACAGACTCTTTATTCAATAGACAAGCCTTGTTTCAGCTCAACCTTGCATGACCTTGTTGACTGTTTCCTCCTGCAAAACTTTATTTACCGAAACTTCGTTCTTACCTGTTGATGCTCAAAAGATATACATTTGTTGTCCTGACAGATGAAGTTTACTGGACACTCTGGCTGTTCAAAAGTGCATTGGATGACTTGATCAGCCTCGTTCTTTCCCATGACTGTGATGACAATATTTGGCTCGTTTGGCTTGGTAATTGGTATCATTTTTGGATGGAGAGCCGCGACAGCGCATACTGCCACCAGAGTCTAAAAATTTACTTTTTTTTATTAGGGCAAACGTACGATTGTTAGGAGACGAATCATGATTGTTTTCAGCGCTGAAGGGGAGGCATTATATGCTGCTGCTTGTGATTCAAGAGATCAAGAGACATGACAAAATTCACACAATTGGAGTCAGCAATTCATTCATTCGGTATAGAAAGAGTCTATGATGGATCCAGTCACGCATGCACACACGATGCCAAAGCTCCTGGAAAATCTCTATCGAAGACACAATGTTCTATCATCAAATTTTGGACGGAGGTGACAGCTGACAACAAAAGAGAAGCAAACTAAAAATCAAACTTTTACACAGCGATCGTGTTACCAGGATGACGATCGTCTTCATTGTTTGCAGGGCTCATCTCCTCTTCTGCTTTTAAACTTTTCCGTTCTTTAACACTATGATTCAGCCTTCCGGAACTAAAATTGTGCTTGTACCAGGGATGAAAGTGCTGCTGTTCCGGTCATTAGCGCCTTTTCCGATCCCCCTCTGACACACTTGACGCTCGTTCAGGAGCAATTCATGCTATTTGGTGCGGAAACTGCAGAGAGACGGCGTTCGGCTCGCCCCCCTAAGTGTGGCTCCCTCTGCGACTGGTCGCAATGGCCATGCGGAGGATAATTAGGCCTCCATTACGAGCCCGCAACAATATAGACATCGCCAATGGCAACGTAAACGCAAATTTGCAAATCATATTGTCTCCTGTTTGTCAGGAACAGGCTAATTGGAAGAGTTTTGCACCGAAAAAGTGGGGCTATTCAGACAGTAACAGTCTCTACGCAAAATTTGGTGTTAAGAGTAGTGTTCATAAACCCCTTAAGTCGAGGAAAAAGTCTTGGCCTACAGACTAACAGCGTCACCATTTTTCTACATTTCCCCGAATTCATCTAAGATTCTTGGCGGGTCCCCCGTCCCTTTTAAATTCCCGGTTGTCTTTTAGTCAGACGATGGATAATGACATGGAGGGCAAATTAAACCGGGGGCGAATCCTTAATGTAATTGATCTTGTTGGGCCAGAGGTCTGAAGATTCGAGACTTTTTTGAAAGTGCATTTGTGATAACGAGGAAAGGTCTCGTCTCGCCTGTGCATCCTCATTGTGGTCACATACGGGTCTTTTAATTATTCCCGCTCGGTTTCCCTAGCAGACCAAATGCCTCTCACCCTCGTCTGTCCAGTAAAGGCGATCGATTCGGTGACCGCCCGCTCTGGGGGCTCGAGGCGCTCAGTTCTTCTACTATGTTTGGGGGTTTGTTTTAGACTGGAAGGCATCTCCGTAGTAGCTCATTAAGATCAGAGATTCTCCTGACTTACTAGCCCACTATATAACTTTATCAAACAATTCGAAGGCTTCCACGCGCATCTCCTTCACATTTCTCGTGACAGTTAACCAATGTTTCAAAATCATTTTTGCCCTTCACGTGTAGTCTTGATTGATATCCATCAGTCATATCAGCGCCAACAGCTGATGGCCGTGTCCTCAGCTGTGCCTCGTGATCATAGCCACACACAAGTCCGCATTTTTCGCGCCAATTGATAAGTTTTTGTTTGGTCAGTGCCTTGGAGACATATTTTTGTCACACCTTCTCCATTTCTACAAGTTTCGAATTCTGGATTAGACAAATAAATATGGAGAGAGGGTCGGTTGTGAAATGAGCCAGGGACGTTCCAGCTACGAACGCGAGTAAATGGACCCAACCAGCGTTTAGGCGCATATCGTTTTGGTTTTTTCCCCAGCGCTCATGTTTTATGACTCTGCTTTTTCTCAAAAGTTATCAATAGTTGTGTTTTTCTCCTCATGACACCTTTATCATCTCTTTTTCCCCGAAGTCCAGCTGACCTCTCGTGCTCGGATATTTTGCCTGCGCTGTGCCTGCTTTTGACATCAAAGACATTCCCCAGATCAAATATTTCTCATTACGAAGTCCTTTTAAATTTCTCTGGCTCGCGGCCAACAGGTTATATCATCTTTCGTCCCGTAACAGCTGCGTGTTTGTTGACTACTCGCAGAGCGCTGAATGTTGGTCCTGCTTCCAGAGGCAATGAGGGGGGTCTTCCTCGGCACCCACGTGACCCTCTTGATTTATTATTTTCAAGCTGTTTGTAAACACTTTGCGCCATCTTTCTCTCCCCTGATATTGATTGTCTATCCTGTAGAATAATTTTTCAGAGAGACCCACTGAGTACTATGGACTCGCCCTCAGATCTCTCGCCTAATGCACCTCCTGCCGGCTTCGACGACCCTTTTAAGACGCTTCCAGTGAGCACAAGTTAAAACTTTTTCCATAGAGACTCTTTGCAGGAGAATGCTGGTCAGTCTCAGCAGGGAACGGCATCTACTGAGGGATCTGTAGACTCGAGCGGCTTTGAGAAGGTTGATCACGATGTCCTGGAGGAATACGGCCATAATTTTGCTCAACAGATGCAGCAGTCTATTTTTGGACAGCTGCCCGACGATCCCGACGGTCATGTACGTTTTTATCAATGGACTTTTTGATCCTCTGTCTACCCTTGCCAGCGTATTTTATGAGCTTCAAGTCAATCCTGAGGCTGTTTAGATTGCGGGGGATTATTGCTATATTAACAGGATGTTATGGCATGACAAATACATTTTGCTATAAAACAATAGAGAAGGTCACGGGCAGAGGCCGTTCCTCCGTGTTCATTTCCCCTCTCGCTCTCTCTCTCTCTCTGCAACACCACTGTTTACCTGTCTTGTCCGGCAGAAAAATGCACTCTGAACAAGCCAGACGGACCCAATTTAGTCATCACCATTGTGAAACTATCAGTTTGTTCAGTTGGAATCAATTTTGCGGGCTCTCTTTCATCATTAAATGTCAGTGTTCGTTTGTTTCGAACGGACGATTGGCAGTGTTTTAGTGCTGAAACTGCCCCGACAAAACAGTTTCCATTTTTTGTTTCCCCAATATCCTCACATCATTTATTGCCTTCAGTCTCTTCCCCCGTCTCCGTCTATGACTAATTTGATGGTTCGACTCATGTCTCTTCATATTGCCTGTGTGCACAGCCCCGTATAGCTTTTTGGCCACATTCCTTCTTCTGTATCTCGCACTTTTGCCTGCATTCGTGTCGTGATTGTGCTTTTCAGGAAGACGACTTTGTCATAGTTCCTTCAAAGACTGAAATAATGGAAGAACTTCCCGGTGTCGAGCTCTTGAGACGCATTCCAGCCGAAATTGACAAGCCCTACCCCTCTAATTTGGATGACGAGATCTCACCTAGGCATCAATCTGTAGAAGAGCCGCATTCCAGAGAAAGCTCGCCTTCTCCGGCTCCGAGGATGAAGGAAACCAGTTCAGAGCTCCATGTGCCTCAGGATCATGAGCAGCTTCAGCACGGTTATCATCACCCTGAACCTCACAGGCACGATCATGAGCATTTTGGACATCATCACGAACCCCAACATAATCAACACGAACATCAGCACGATCACGGACTTCATGATCACCATGCCCATCACGAACACAACTACGAACTTGCCCACCCAGTGGAGCCCGAGACCGTGGAGGAAACAGATAAGGCATGCTTTTTGTTGTTCTCAAAACTTTTGCATGTTTGTGTGTGCATGATCACCGCCCTCTCCTCCCCAAAGCCATTAGGTATTTTAAAACTCTCTCTCCCCTTTTACTTACTCTGTGGTTGCCAGTTACACAATAGTGTCTGCCTGTCTGTAAACACGCTAACCGATTTCTCTCTCTCCCTCTTTCTCTCCAAAAAAATGTTGTAGGCCATAAATCAACAAATTTCACAACAGGTGTCTTTTACGTTGGCCGCAGCAACAATTGGTTCTCAATACATCGAGAACAACTTTTTGACACCAATTGTCCTCCTCCACCTACTATTTTCTTTCTTCGGGTTCTTTCCGGGTAGTTTCTCTGTCCTTGAGCACGCGTCATGATATGACAACATCTTCTTTTGTTAACTAGACCGAAAATAATCTATTTCGACACTTCTTCTGGTACGTTCTCTTCTCTCAAAACAAACATATGAACGAGGCATGTGCTCAATAATATCAGTGCCGCTGGAGTTCTTTTGATACGGCTATTATTCAGCATTCCGACTCGTTCAACATGGAACAAATGCAGCATCATCAGGATCATCATCGTGTTCCTCAAGATGCCGGTGATCTGATTGATATTCCGAGAAACGATTCCCCAGTCCATGATCTTGAATTCAGCCGAGCGCATCATGGTTATATGCAAAAAGGACATGACAAATCAGTGTCTTCAGAGCCCTATATCCCACGTGAAGATTCCCCTCTTGTTCCTGAACCTGTGTCTCACCACGAACCCGAGCACAAACATCCCGAGCCTCATTTCGAGGAGCACCATCCCGAGCCTGTCCATCATTATGTTCCTGAACCGCATCATCCTAGCTATAACGATGATGTAAATCAGGAATCTTTGGACTATTTAATCAAATTTTTAGCTCCTGGACTTTGGCCAGCAGGCCAAGGAATTGGTAGACGAGGCTGTACAGGAAGCTGGTGACAAGATTCACCAGGAGGATCACCACAAAGAGCCTATTTTTGGAGAGCCCCATGCTCCGGGCTTTACCGAAGAAGTTCAGCAACAGATCAACACGGTACACAATGAGGTGACGTGTGCTTACTGCGTGTTAAACATTTTCTTGTAGGTCGATGACGTTTTGGAGTCTATGCACGAAAATGATGACTTCCAAGAAGTTGTCAAGCAGCACCACAAGAACTCTGATGAGGAGCCTGAACCCGATTTCCGTCGCACCCCGGAGCCGGAGGAGATTCCGCATCAGAGGCACGGACCTCTGACCATCCCCGAAATTCCTGATCAGCAGGAAGAGGAAGAGCTCTTGGAAGATGTTCCCGTCCCTCCAGCCCTGCATGACTACGTTCATAGGCATCCGTAAGAAGAGACTGAAAAAATGTAGCATTTAATTTTAGTGGCTTCGAGAGCGAGCCCCGTCCTCCTACTCCTCCCAAGGAAATCAGTGAAGAGGACTTTAAGCCATCTTTGGTTAATCTCGGGCATGGACATCCTACCCACTCTCACAGTTGGTTTTTTGCAAAATAGTTAAAAAATAATGGATGTTTTAGCCGATTCTCATCATTCGATTCTCAAGCACAGTCCTGGACACGCTGAGCCGTGGTTCGACTTCAAGAAAGTGGACCCCTGCCGTAAGTTTCAGGCTCCTTTCAGCACGGGTAAACGTATCACTTTCGCGAAGGGAAGACGCAACATGCGCGCGCTGCCATTGAATTCTATTCTGAAGAGAGCGCTGTCCCTCATGTGAGTACGTCTATGTTGTCTTTGGGCTGGTTTGCAATTGGCAGCGAGCCAAGTAACCGCCCCAAATAGCCTGCAGGGTCACATGAGAGCGCGAGCCAGTTGTATGCTAATCAACGAGAGCCCAGAGAGGCAAGGGACAGCGAGGAATATTGTTCTCACAGCCCTGAATTGGGTGGTTTGGGATCGATATGACGGGGTGGTGGTTGTGGTGGGGCCCAGTGGAAGGAGAAATCATCCGGGTAGTGTGTGGTCTCTCCGCCTTCTTGCAACATCAAAGCTTGTTGTCTTCTTTGTCGCGCAGCTTTAATTGATGAAGACCCTTGTCGTTACTTCAGGGTTTAACTACGTCTCCGCTTTCTCTTTTCGATCTACCCCCCCCCTTTTGGAAATTCTACTGTGCCATCTGGGCCGCTCCTCAATAGTGGCTCTTCTATGGGCATCTCTCGAGCTTCCCCGCGCATTACAATCCCACTTTATCACTTTCCAGCCTGAGATAATTGTCGTAAGTAATAAGTACGAAAGCTTGTTTACCGCATGATGCCCACCTGGTTGGGAGGTAGAGGGGGTAATTAGCTATTCCATTCTTTAATGTCACGTGTCGGTCAGCTGCCCATTTGCGAGAGGACGAGGCAGGGAAAGGATAAGCCTCGCTCTAATTTCCCGCCTTGGCCTTCTTACTCCCTCTCCTTGCTCGTTAATTCAATACTACGATATTTTACTCCAACCCTACGAGAGGCTGAGCCTAATGTAAACAAACATATGCATGAGTAGTAATGCATTTTGTGCCAGTTGTAGTGTCTTCCACGTGACCTCTCCAGTTTCTGACCGGTATGTTTCACACACAGTTATGGTTGGCCGCCACCTAATTGTCACTATATGTGCCCCACTCTATGCCTTCTAGTCATTGATCGTTGTTTTTTCCTCTCCTCTCCAAAATTGTGGGTAACTCCATCTAGCATCTGCATCTGCCCTGGCCTCCTCCGAACAACAGACCTTTTCGCGCCATTTTTAGCGGCACTTTTGAAAGCATCAGCGTCAGTACTGTGCTGCGCAACACCGATAGAACACTTTCTCTACTCTCTTCTAGATTGCTTGGAAATTTCTGCCAATTTCGTAGATTACTCGCATCGCCGCTTGGCTCCAGAACCACACAACAAGCCGGCCATCACGCGCATGTCCAATTTCTGCCACACAACAGACATTTCGAAATTATTTACATGTTGATTATCCTTGAAGGTGTATTGATTTCATGGGGCAGAGTCTTACAATGATAGTCTCTTCGATTCGTTCTCTTGCGCAAATTCCAAAATTTCATTTATCCTCTGTGACGGCTTGCTGCTCTCCCACCCCCCACATCGATATAATGACTACACACATTCCTCCCAAGAGGAAGACCACTGGTCATTTTAGAGAGAATGCTCTCGCTCTCCACTATCACAATTGCTCCTCTTAATTATCGGCTTATTCTCATGCATCTGCTGCCCTCTTTAATAGCTTTCCTTCATCTCTCCCTCTTCGTTTTCAGTTAATTGACAGAGCCGAATTTTAGTGAAATGAGTAAAGCCGGTGCCTTAGGGAGGGGCTTGTATGCACTCATCTCCCTTTTAACATCATGTATAGTCCGTGTCGGATTGTGGGTCTCGCTGGTGGCTTCGGTCGCAATGACCGCCTATGCCATAGGAACATTCTCTAAGGAAGCTATTAAGCAGCGAAAAGAAGGTAAGAGACTACTACTATGCACTCCCAGTCATAAATTATACCAGAGCGGTCACTTAATCTTGACCTTTGATACTCGCTGCGCAGGTGACCATTCACGTGAAAGGCTAACGCAAAAAGCTGAAAGTGTTTGTTTATTTGTTCTTATCTAGGCAGTAATCTTTTTTACTGCCCAGCAAAGAAATCCCCTCTCTTCTCGTCTTGAAGGGATTGATAGCTGTTGCGAGATTGGCAGGACATGATATCGTGTTGGAAGTAGGGGCCAGAACTGCAAAACTTTATGCCGGGATGGTGGGCGGTGTCGCGCGGAGATAGTGTCATGATGTTCATTGTTTCGCAGAGACTGTAGACATGATATTGGCAGAGATAGCACACCGAGAGCGGAGACGCGATCAAAGCGCAGCAATATATAGTGGTGATTGCGGAGCGTACAGGTGACTGTAGCCCGGCCACGACAGTGACGCAGAGCTGGTAACGGGGCTAAGATTGTTGGCTATTCTCATTGGCCTCGTCCTCGCTGCTGGCTGTACACCGTTGCGATATGGCTCAACCCAAGTTCAGAAAAGTCTCCAAGGTGGCTTACAAGCCTGCTGAAGACTTTGTCGGTCAAGGTTTGTCTATATGCCCAGCCAATTCCCACTAGAATCCCCCCAAGAGTGATGACATGCAAAAAAAAAAGACTGATGCTTTATAATTCATCTTTTTTTAGTGCTCGACCTCGTCTACTGGCGTGATCCCAAGAAGTCTGCCATTGCTCTCTCCCTGAGTCTGCTCGCCGTCTTCATCGTTGCCAAGTGAGTCACTTAGCCTATTTTTATTTTCGAATCTTAAGGTACCCCCTTCTGTCCATCCTTTCCTACTCTGGCCTGGCTGTCCTCGCCGGTACTCTCGGATTCCGTATCTTCAAGGCTGTCGAGGCCCAGATCAAGAAGACTGGTGGAGAAAATCCCTTCCAGTAAGTTCCGACTCATCAATATTTGACCCCCGCGTACAAAAAGTCCTGGTCAGTTCGCGTCGGGCGTCAAAAGAACCGCTAGCAAACAATGAGAGATAGCGCTTATCTTAAGGCGAATGTGTCAAAATGACAAGATAAGATTCCATTTTTCAGGGACTACCTTAACAAGGACCTCATCCTCCCTCAGGAGAAGGTCCACGCTCAAGTCGATGTTCTCGCCGAAAACCTCACCTGCCTGGCCACCAAGGCCAAGAAACTTGTCTTCGTCGAAAACATTTTCGAGTCTGTAAAGTTCGTTCTTCTTCTCTGGTCCTTGACCTACGTCTCTGCCTGGTTTTCCGGATTCGCTCTTGTCATCTTGAGTAAGTCTCATTCCTATATGTTTTCAATGTTTGCTCTTTCAGCTGTCCTCGGTGTCTTCACCATCCCCAAGGTCTACGAGACCTACCAGGAGCCCATTGACCAGCAGCTCGCTGTCATTTCTGGACATGTCCACAATGTCACTCAGCTGTAAGTTTCGAAACACCCGAATTTCATACTTTTGTTTCCAGGGTCGAGGAGAAGTTGCCGTTCTTGAAGCGTGCCGCTGCCGAAGCTGAGAAGAAGGATCAGTAATAGTCGTTCGCCGGTTAGCCTATTTCTAATCTTTCCCTTAACTTGTACCCGAGGGTTCCCTCCCGAGCTCCGTGTCATTGAGGGGCCAGTCCCACTTTTAACCCACTTCTTGTCAGGCTTCTATTGCGTGTGTGCACCCCTCCGAATACTAAGAATTGCAATTTTTTTGTATAACTGCACCTCTCTGTCCTCATTTATGGCAATTTTTTTCACAACTTGTATGCAGCTTTTAGCTTGTTTGCTTACCAGCCGAAGCTAATGCACAATTTGTATCTTTTTATAAATGGTACGAAGGAACTTGTTTTGTTCTGGGAGGGACTTTTGGGGATGGAATACGAAATAGAGGATGAATCTTCTTGCAGTTCGGTCAGCACAAACTATTTGAAGACTATTGAAAATAGTCCTATCTTTTTCAATAATGAGAATATGTTTTAGCATTGACGTCATTTACCATAGACTGCGGAACAACGTAAAATTGAAACTTCAGCTCTCTATTTCCAACATATTGTAGTCAATCAGTCGAACCGTTTTGTCCAAAATAAGAATGCGAGGCTTAATCAGAAGACAAAACACTATTTATAGATTTGGAGGCTACGAGAGTATGAATGATCTGCACGCGCATCTGAACAACAGAAGGAGGAAAGAAGTTATAAACAACAATTTAAGGAACAAACTTCAATTTTTGGCAAATATGTGTGAACATAACCCGAGAAAACCATTATACTTTCCACGGTATGCCTATGTATCACAATGCTTTGGTTACAGTGAGAAATTCAACCTGATTGAAAAAATTGAAAATTAGCGACTTAGATTCTCCCTGGGACCGAAGGATTTTCAAGCTTCAAGGTGCATTGCAAAGATGTAGCAGAGATAAAATGCTACAAATTTGCTGGACAGCACAAAGCTAGTAGGTGTCGTCGTGAACTAAGCAGGTTATCATCCAAAATTCCTAGTTCTTAACGATAAACACCATTTGCGTTAAACAATATAAGAGTTTCCAGGTTTCGGCGTGTCAGAATGAGTGTTTCCAAAGCCTGCAGAAAACCACCTAATTTCCCCATACCCTTACTGTGATTCTTTAAGATCATCAAATTGGAGGCAATTCTCTTTTCTTTTTTCCACCCATAGGACACTTCCGTGTGATATTGTTCGAAAGATTGTTCCGTCTGAACCACTTGTTCTTCCCAAGAGTCCTCATTGGGACACATGATTAACAACTTCTGCTTGTTTTCTTCCTCCTCTTTTTCCCGAATTTCATTTTGTCTCTCCCCAGTTCACTTATTAGCCACTTTTAGTAAGAGAGTCCTCAAGTACATCCGCTGCAGTTGCTTTCCGAGCCAAAAGCTCCGGTTGAGCCATATTTAGCCAATCTGAGATATTCTAAACATAGCGCACATCTCTTTCCCAGGAATGCTTCTAATGCGTCCCAATTTTTGGAAGGTATCAATTTCTGGGGCTATACATTTAACGCGAGAAAGTTTTGGTTAGGTCTTACACGCGCTGTTTTCAACAGTCTATGCTGCCTGCCACCCGGTTGATAATCTGTTTTCCATGGGAGGAAGAGAGAGGAGGAGCAATGTCTGTTTGTTTGAAACGGTTAACCCCTATACTGGAACCTTCCCAAAAACTTTAGCCATATATTATGATAGAACAACGAGTCCCCTTAGGAGTCGTACATTTTTGGCAATTACCCCCAGTTATGCCATTGTTTTCGATACTAGTCTTCATTCTTTTTGTGGAACTTTCTGTTTGCGTCAAATCAAAAAAAAAAGTACAGCAATATTACGCATAGCTCATTAAAAGACGATTCAAACCGTCTTATTTAGCTGTAATTCACGCGATTTTTCCATTTAAAGAGGTGAATATGCTTATAACAAGAAAACCTGCTCATTTCTGCGATGACTTCTTCCATCTATGCTGACCGTTTCTTCCAGATGCAACATCTGCTCCGACATGAGGTTTTTCTTCTCAATGCGACCATGGGAAAACGCAATGTAAGTTTTATGAGCTCCGGGTTCTTCTTTTTGCAAGTCAAGTCACGACTACAACTTCTCACCTCGTAGCAATTATTAGTCTTTCTGTCTCGCAGGCCAAATTCCAATTACACATTTCCTCTTGTCTCATTTGGCTCAGTTTCGCCGATGGGAGCTAGCCACTCCTCACAACAGTCTCAAGATGACGACACAGAGGACACGGTCAGTATGTCGCCTTTACAAGATTATAGCATCGTACGAGCAACAGAATTTGACTGATGTCGAGCCATATTTTGCTCTAAAAAAAGCTGCTAATATTTTTAACGAGATCTACTATCATTACGTGCCTAACCTACAAATGTTACAGTTATGCAAAAGCTAGGATAATTAAGAATTAAACTTCAGATTTTTTGATAGGTTGTGAAGTATGTACACACTAGTTACGCTATTTACAGTGAATCTTTGGAATGACATAATGGTTGAACATTCTTCTTCATCCCGATCCAGTTACTTCTTTTCACATGCTTCCAAAGAGAGATATAACTAAGACTCTTGTTTTGTTTTAATTTGGGACTTTACAACATCTGTGAGTTTTCATCGCAAGATAAAAAGAAAAAAATAGCATGCTGCTTGTTTCAAAACGCTCGTACTGAGCAGTTTTTTCAAAGATTAATCCAAAAGCTTTGCATATATTCACTTAGATGTTACTTTTTGATTCTAGTAGTAGGTTGACAGAGACAGATTTGTTCCAGTAAAGTTTTGCACACAAGTAGAGCCCATATACCATACCCTTAGCGTAAATAATTATGCTTTTACCACCAATGATTCATATCTTTAATTGAAAACAAAATGTTTCCACCTCCAGTCCTCCACGTATCCCACAAACTGAGAAGGTCGCAGTGTTCTTCTAGCTGAGCAGAAAGTGATCAAACAATATTCAGTCATAAGCCTCTGGCCTTTTCAAAAATAGAGAGATCCACTGATCCCGTTGACGTGCCAGGCACCCAACTACCATCACTGGCGCTCATTTTGGCTGCCACTTGACCAGGCCCCATATGAGTTTGTTGAGCTGACGTTTCCGCTTCTTTACGAGGTCAATTTTGAGATGCACTGCCCCTCTGTCTCTATACAGAAATCACCTGCTACCAAGCCTGATTCAGCTCAGTATTCTCTCTCAGCGTGAGAAAGATATGTGGTGGCTTTTAATTTATTCTAGTAATTCGTGAGATTCTCCGGTCCTGGGAGGTTCACTTCCCATTTCCGGCTACTGCCTCGGCTACCGCTGGCTGACAACAAGCAATGTCTCACTTTCATCTACAACGGGTTAGCCTTCTTTTTTCCTGTTTTCTCTTGGCGCTGATTAGTTATTCACATGAGTATAATTCGATTTCCGGCATGGCGGTTCACACCTCGACGAGTTGACTTCTCCATTAGATTTCCGGGTTTTGTGAGATCAAATGTCCAGATTCGATGAACTTAGCTGTTGCTGTCCCTCAGGATGACAAGTCTTCAGGAAGCCCATGAGTATTGTTCTGGTTGCTGAGTGACTTTGTTAATTGTTGCAGCCCACACGACGTGATGTATCCTGGTCGCCAGGAGAGCAATCCTATAGCACCAATATCATTCTCATATCCTGTGTGTGTCGCTTCTCTGAATAGAATCCACCTATATTCGATTTCTGACGCGCGCGTGAAACAGATTACCGCAACTAGCTCCTGCTCTCTTTTCTCTTTCTCCACCTCTCTTCGTTGCAGAAAGGCAAGAGCTTTCACGCGGCTGTCACCATTCTGCGGCCATTTTCAATTGGAATATCTAAAAAGGTGCCTACGCTGCCGGATCAGGCTCTTAAAGCTAGCCATTTCCGTCACCTTCAGCTGACGAAGCAGCTGCAAGCCATGTCCTTTCCGCCCATCTACAAAAGACACAGAGAGGTAATGGAAAGCTCTAATTTGAGGGATGGTTTCTTCCGTGGGACTAATCCTCGACCCCAATAAGTCAGATCTTTTTCTGCCATGTGCGTATCTATCGCTCTTAATCCGATTTGGATCATTGAGAGGTGTCTCTTCTTGAATCCTGCCTCCTAAGAATTGCCATTTCTTCTGGCAGCTAAAATAATTTGCATAGACCATGAGGTCACTAAAAGGACGTTCCGCATATGCTTATTTTCAAAGCTGGAGTTGTTTTCGAGGAGACCCCTCAATTGAAATACATACACTGTTTGCTTACGGGGTGGGGTGTTCATCTTTTCGTAGCCCAGCTTATCCGAGTAATCCGTGTCAAGAATGCGGCCTTTTCCTTCTTAAAAACGTAACACAATCGTTCCATTTATGTCGTCTGAAAGGAGTGCTCTCGCTCTCTTTCTCTCTTTGCTAAGAAACTCCAATTCATGACCTCTGGTGATGCGGAAAAGAGGTGGAACGTTTTTTTTGTCAAACAATTCAACCGAATAAGCGTCACAGCTTCACAAACATAATAAGGTTCATCTGAATCGATTATAAGTCTAGCACACTCGTGTCACGATATGTTTTTCCTCCTCCTACTTCAAGAAGCCCCAGAGCCCTTTTGTTTCTGGAGCACTATACTCTCCGAATATTCCCATCTTGTGATTTCATTTGAAATTCTGACCGGATTCGGAGGGTGGATTATCCCGAGCCTTCCCACATTGTCGAATGGCAGCTCTGAGAGAGTATGTCGAGATCTCTTGCCTCTTTTTGTCGATCTTTCGGAATCCTGGGCAGACATCTACGGAAACGAGTCATTCATCTTACGTCTGCAACAATTGATGTTCACTCTCTTTCTATTGTGTCCAAGAAGCTCTCTCTCACCAAAAATTCACACACGGATTATTTTTCGGATTGGCCATTTGTCTTTCTCACTGTTCCACGTAACTACTAGAATTCCGTGAGAGATCTTCGAGAAATCCAGCTAGTCGATGGCCTTGGCGTCAGCGGGCTGGGCCTCTCTCCCTTCTATGTTTTTTACTTCGGGAATAATCCTAAGCAGGATTGTCTGATCGATATCAATGATACGTGATGTCCTCCTTCTCGCCTTCTAGTGATTTTCCTCCTTTAGCCTCCGGGCCTATGCTGTGAACCGTAAATAATTCATCGGTCTGTTAGTTTCCTCTCTCTCAGTCGTTGTTCCTTGTTTGAGCTTGTATATTGTCTCCCACGCAATAGTGAGGCCATTAAGAATAGCCGTATTTGTGTCTAAGAATGGTCTGCATTAAGCGAAAACGACAAAAAGATTTCTTCCGTTGCCGGGAATCGAACCCGGGCCTTACGGGTGAGAGCCGTAAATCCTAACCACTAGACCACAACGGATACGTTGTTGATTGCCAAGCGGTCTGCTAATATACCCCTATGCTTCCCAATTTTCAATAATTCATAGTGTGATCAATGTTTCTTCAAATATCAGCTCATAAACATTTAATTTCAGATGTCAATACACGGTGCAGATGAGATGCCAGATCTGATATTTGACGAGGTGCCCTCAGAAGAAGGTCGTGCAGAAAATCTGCTTTATTCATTGATCGCGACGGCTAAAAATGGAAAGTGAGTTGAGATAGTAATCATTGTAGGCAGAGGGTCCTTTCCATTAATGGCATTGAGATACGATCACTTGTGTTCCTCTCCTTTCCAGTCAATATGATTCCTTTCAGCCTGAGCGGACTTGTCCTTCTCGTCGTCGTCCTAACTTGCATAATTCTTGTTTTTCTGGCCTGCTACGTTATGATGCGCTTTATGCATAGGTCACTCGCTTCCGGAGACCTAAAGGATCCTCTTTGTGGGTTTTTCTGGTTTGTTGGAAACCGAAAGCTCTTTCAGCTTCCCAATACTCTAATGTAGTCATGCACTCGAAAAGAGTCTACGAGATTCAGGCGGAAGAGGGCTGCTTTCCTATGCCACCCGATCCCAACTTCTCAGCCTCAGAATCCGAGTGGGTTTTACGGATTTTTGTTCAGTTTGATGACCTGAGAAGCCATGCAGGCAAACTTGGCTGTAAACAAAATGATGACAATTTATTGGCTATTGGACGACAGCTTAACCACAACTTTTTAAAATCTTTCAGCTACCAGTCGGCTGCGGAGGAGCAAAAAGAAGACATCAGGAGCTCCTTGAAGAAGCCCGAGACTGGAGATTTGCGTGCTATTCGAGGTGACGCTCCTCCAGTCGATGACCCGCGTCAAATGCTCAGGAGGAAAGAGAAAAAGGTCTATCCACTTTTATGATACCAAGATTATTCCATTTTCAGATTCACAAGGATTCCGTCTGTGCTTTTCTCTTTCGACCAAACCAGGAGCCCGAAGTTCCCGTCTAACTACCAACCCATCATACGCTTGTGAAGAATCCATTATCGGGTAACGGCAGAGAAAATATCCACGAATTGCATAGCGAATTCGCATTTTTTTGTCAAACTACGGATATGTATTATGTATATGAATAGTGCTCGTTTCATGTCATTGCTATTTATTGGAACAGAGCAAAAAAACGACTTCTCCGCGTGAGCTGATCCCGAAAATTGTTCATCTGCATGCAGTCAGTTAAAATGAGACGGATGTCTCACTTGGTTACAACGCTTCGGAGCAATAAGGAAGTCTTACGTGCTACTTGATCATTCCAAAGTGTGAAACTAGCGCATTAGTAAACACACTGATCTCTGAGTCAGTTACATGACATTTTAAGATGCTGGAAGCCTCTTCACAGTGTCGGGATTAGAACACGGGGCAACTGTATTGCTAGTAGACAGCTCTTACTACTAAGTACCATGCTTTTGAAGACTCATCTTATTGTTGGATATGAGCTGAATTCGAGTCTGGAAAGTGCAGTCTTAGGTACCAAAAAGTGAAGTAGTTTTTTTTTTTCCAAAAATGTGCGGGCTTGAGTCCTAAGTACGACAAACGTTTTGCCAACTTGTGGAACATTGGAAAAACCTTCAGACAGGTTTTTATTGTATTGGTTTGGTCAAAACTTTTGTTTTTTACTACGACAGCTTCCAAGTTTGCGCGCCGAATTTAAACGGGGCTCGCTTTAAAACAACTCTTTCATCTTGAAGACGAAGTATGCAGAACACAGAAAAGTGTTCTGGTCTACCGAGTCAGAATTCGAGGAGGGACAGAGGTTAGGAACTTCGTCAATTTTTATGGACCTGGGTTAATTTGCTCAAATTTGAGCTTTTGTCTTCTTGGTTTAGGAAGTTGCCTACATTTTGTACTTTAAACTCTCGACAAGACACTACGATCATGTGATGAGGATAAACGAAGCAATAATCGAGAGTGAAACTTTTTTGGCCCCTCCGTGATTTTTGAGTCATTAGATAACCTGAGAACATAGAACTCAGTTCCATCTGATAATTTGAATACATTGACACTTCTTCTAAGTGAGGGACAGTTCATCAGAGACTCTTCAAAAAATTCATCCTTTTCAGAGAGGTCAGGATGATTAGAGGAAGTTTCTTGATCGTGGGCCCCAATTGTCAGATAGTTCGCAGACTGTTACTCAAGTCTGGAGTGGTGTCAGCTGCACGGCCAAATACTGTTTGCTTGAACGTTGCTGACGTACGGTGGGAACATCACCCACGAACAGTGCACTTTTCTATAGTTCAAGACTGCCAGCCGAGGAGAGGCGAGAACACTGACGTTGCATGTGAAAATTCGGCTGTTAACAGTTTTTTCGTCTGTCGCCGTTTGACACGTCCGCCACATACTCCCCAACTGCACAAAGAGCCGCTTCCCACAAAACATTTTCGAACACTACCTCGTGGCTCGTTCTTTTTGTGACGTACCTCGTCAAACTCACCAGTCGGCTCTGACATCATCAGCTGTATTTTCACCAACAGACTCATGTGCTCTCCGGCCTTTTTCTTTGAACTCTGTCAATCTTCTCTCAGCTGAATAACAGCTCAAAAAGTTTTCCGGTCTCCGACACGCCCTGGGTTACTTGTTAATCTCCGGCTCTCTCTACGTCTACCAACATATTCCCAGTGTCTCTAGGTGGGTATCGGACGGGGTGATCATGTGGGGATGGGTATATTGAGATCGTGGGTGGCTGGGGGATGATGCCACTTTAAGGTTTGGTGGCTGTACAGGAAATTCGAAAAATTGCAAAATCGAAACAGCTGATGCCAGTTAATTGAACAAGAACAAGAAGCGGCCCGAAAAGTCAGAAAGCCCTGTCCCTTATTGTTGTGCTACCACATCTCTAACTTGACCTGACTGTCTAACTTTTCACCGCAAACTGTTCTTTAGACTGGACTCAAAAGAACTTCTTGGTCATTTAAACCAAAATTTGCTCTTGACAGATTATTTGAACTTCTAGCAACTAGTCTCCAGTCTTACTTGCATCCCACCAGAAAAGGTTCTCTTCTTCAAAAACGTCGTCAACATTGCTTCCCTTCATTTATGGCTCATTTCGTTATAAATAAACAACTCTTAAACCGAAGACTGAGGTCTCTCTCTCTCATCAAAACTAACTTCCAGGTACCTCTAATTAAGAATGACGTGTCTTCCTGACTGTAGGGGCGGGGCGAAGTGCCCCCATAGGTATCTGGTTAGCTTCAGTATCAATTAGCCTCCCAAATCTTTAACTTTTTCTCTTTTTCAAGTTTGATGTCTTAGAAGCCTAGACAAATTTCAAATGCCGTGGTTTTGCAGAGAGCTGTTCAAAAGACTCTCGGTAGAAGGTTCCAAATTTCCTTGTATACCTTTCCTAAATTCCAAAATCTCACCCCACAGACATGGCCAGATCTGTGTGTGTCTAGCCTTCGCAACATCCTACTCCTCGTGTTTGCAATCATCACTCTTCGCTGATAGACCATTGAGACGGGTGGTTTTTTTAACCCCTCCGCCCACCTTTTTCTATCTCTGACAGAGCGAGAGAGAGGGAACAGATCGTTCCTCTTGCATCGGTCAGAGGTGATGACCTCGCCGTCCTCCATAAAGCCTTGTCCGGCCTTGTCTGACAACTAATTTGAATTAGACTTCCAGATGGCGTGACTGTACATCTTGGCGATTATCGCCGATCTTGTCTTTTTGTTGCGTACTCTTCAGCGCCACTCACCTACTCTTTTCAGATGGCCGGTCAGCTCGCTTGGGTCCCTCTTCTGGCCGTCTTCCTGTTTGCGGCTCCGGCCATGTCCCAAGTCGATTTTCACGACTGGCAATGTGGAAGTGAGAACACCTCTCGACGCTATGCTTACGACACGGTTAACGAGAAATGTCCAATGCTTGCCGGTGAGACAGTTTTCCTCTTCAAGAGCGTTCAAATCCTCTTCACTCTGCTAGAGCGTCATTCCTAAAAAGATAGTCTGACCCTTCTCGATTTCGCTAAAAATTTACGCGTGGTTGCCTCTTTAAACGCGTCCGCGAGTAGCACTTACACGTGTGTGGTGTGATCTAGAGGGGGAGAGGAGCGGGGTCAGATCGTTGAACTTTCGAAGTTTCAGCTGAACTGAATCACTGCTGTGTTGTACACGATGAGTGCTACGTACGTCAGATGGGTCAGGACAAATGTGACAAAGAGTTCTGCGACTGTAACGCAGTAAGACAGCATCATCATTCGGAATACAGACCTTGTTTGCAGAGAGTAATGAACAGTACTGAGGAAGGACAAGAATGTCGTCTTTTCACCAACACCGTCTGTGCCCTGATGCCTTTAATGGGAATGTTCGCCTACGATGCAAGTATCAACTACACAGGTTGGGATTTGATATTTCTAAATAAAGCATTTTCTGCTAAGAAAGTAGAAACTAAAAAACTGATTTTCAGAGCCTGCTGACCTGACCAAGAACCTCCCAAACTCATGGGATCTCCATGAGCCCTTCTACCACATGTACTCCAGTTGTCCCAAAGTGAACTCGACCACCTCTTCCTGTGCCATTCTACACAACAATTGCGATAATGAGGAGGACTATTTCTGTGCAGCTCAATTGTGCTCCTGTGTACAGGCAGCTTACAGGTTGGCATCGAGGGGTGGTAGCACAACAAACTGTTTCAGCTTGGACAAGGAGCCCGGGTGTCACCAAGCGGTCCACAATGTCTGTAAGGCTGCTCATAACCGGACCAAGTACGGATATATGGTAGATTTTTTCATGAATCCGCTCTTCCTGGCCCTGGTCGGAGTCCTTGTCATCGCAGTGCTGGCCCTCGTTTACTATCGCAAACGGCGTGACGGTGTCGATGCCAAATTGATCAAGTATTCTACCGTCTCCGAGGCATAAGACTCCCATCATTCGTCCACTTTTTCTGTGATCTTTACTCTGTTGTGAGCTGTCTTTCTTTCTTGCCCTGTCTTAGCATACTTTTCCTTCCGTTGTACAACCCCCAACAGTCAAAATCCCCCTTCCATTACAGGTACAGTTGTCCTCCGGTGACTCCCATACAATTTTAAGCTGTTTTCGATCGATTGTGATTCATTTAATGAGTGTTTTAATAAGTGTCAACTGCAAAGGTTACATGATCGGCGGCACATTCTCTCGACCAGAGTCTTGTAGGCCCGATGTGAGCAAAGTCCTATTTTGTCTGCGCAGTCGACTCCCTTGTCCAAACATGTCTGGAAATAGATTCTGTCTGAATCTCTGACAAGATACCAGGCTAGTAGTCGTGGCTACGGTAGTGGTGGAAACTGGGGTGACCTGCTGTCGAATGATTGAGCGCAGGTCTTCAATAGTCAAACCACTTTCTTCTATTTTACGAAGAACACTTCTAGCATCTAAAAGATTGATGTCAACCTAGAAATAAAAGTAGCAAAGCAATTTTCGAACAGAGATACAGAACTAACACGGTAGTACTACTGGAGTCGAACAGGTTCGCGTCTCAATGCGAAACTATGACGGATTCTACCAGAGTCTCAGCCGCATCTTCTAGGCAGTCAACTCCCACATGTTAATTATAAAACCTCTTGTATACTTACGTGTTACGTTTTCCTCTTCTTTGCTGTTAGTCTCAAAGGATGCATAGGGGCTGACAGGTAGAGGCTTACTTTCTGGAGCACAGAATCCACAAGTTCGAGCACATCTGCAAGCCATATTCTGCTCAAAAATTTCACTTACTGTCGCTTCATCATTCTCTGATAGGCAGATCTGTTGCAAAAGTCTCTTCTCTCGTGGCAGTCAGAAACCATATCATGACAATTTGAAGACAGTCTCTCAGCCCTATCTAAAGCAACAAACTATAGAAATATAGTACCAATACGTTTTCTGCACAAATTGCAAGTAGCTGGACATGAGCGACGAACGGCAGACCGTTCTGTAATGTTGGACGAATAGCACAGGTCAGTGCGAATTGAACAATCACGAGAAGAATCGAAACAGCCCTAGAAGGTGATTGCTATACGGAAAATCCTACCTGTGCCGTGGATAGTAGCCAAAGGACAGAAATGAGGGTAGTTTGGAACATATAGACTGGTCAGAGACTCTCCCGCGCGGGTAACAATAAGAAACGTGACTGTCAAACATACGGAGCCCAGGTTATGAAACGAGCCGGCGATTTTCTTTTTATGTTTTAACTGTTTTAGTTGTTTCACCGGGTTACCAAAACGACTATATCATCGTTTATCCCAATCGTTTCGTTATCAAAAAACTAGTATCAGCCGAAATGTCGTCCTCATCAACTCCCTCTATGCACATTTCAGCTCATATAAATTAAGGCAGATGCAACTTTTCCTTCTGCAAAGTAAAGACCAACTTCGAAAGATTCTTCGACTGAATACATGTCGACAACGCCATTTGTTCCTGCAGCAAAACAAATGTTGTACAGACTAAGTGAAGATTTCCAAACGGGCAACATACATGCCAATGATGCTGAAAACGAAAACTGCCTTTGGAAAAGGTTTAAGCTGCTTCTCTCGGAGCGGAACTGTCCATATGCCTCCTATAGGTATGAATAAAATTCTAGACCAAGCTCTGAAAACTAGAAAGATTAGAGAGAGAGAAGGACAAAGCGGAGAGTGGTGGAAGCTCGGAAAGAGAGTATGAAGCACAGTTCCCGTCTTTTATAGCTGACACATGCGCGGCGCGTATGCACAGCGCTTGTTTATTAAATTGTAAGCAGCGCAACCTGGAATAGTCTCTGTTTCAAATCTCAGCAGGGCCTAGACGATCCTTTGATGTTATCAGCCCTGGATTGGTACCCCGAAAGCATATCGCTGGTCTAGCTCGACAATTATGACAGTCGAAACTAGGCCGAGATCGAAAGCGAGATCGGTAAACGTCGAGGTTCTAAGTTGTCACCTGAACAGTTTCGCAATGCCTATGTGAGTTTTATCGTCATTTAGCGACATCTGTCTTATGCTTTTATGAAAATTGTGCTAAAAATTTTTACTTTGCTCATACGATGTTACATCAAACGTATCAAATTTTGAAACAGTAGATACGCATGTAATCACAAATTTGCCTAGTTATCACAATACAGTAAATGAGAAGAGAACCGTAAGCGTAGATTGTTCCAACCACAAGAAGCTTGGACTCGGAGAAGATGTAGTCGTAGTATCTGAAAGAAAGAAGGTACAAAGCAAATGGAGGGTAACTCACTGGTTCAACATCAGTCCCATCGGTGCCAGATAGATCCAATCCCATAGGAATAGTTCACTTCTGCTCATATGTCCAACGATCAGTCTGTTGGTAGCCTGTAATGCATAGAGTTTGCTACAGAGTGACAGAGAGACAGAGAGACAGAAGGACAGAGAAACAGAGAAAAAGAGACAGTAAGACAAAAAAAAAACTTACCTTGGACGCGACGGCTCCGAACAGCATGACGAACAGGGCAATATTTTCATCAAATACCGAGCTGTCAGCCTTGGTATACATCATACAGAAGGGAACAACTACGGCTGCCAGTGGGCATATAGGAAATAGAACAGAGGTTCCGGCAACTGAAAACAAAAAACGGGAATGAATGACAAAAGACAATTACCTGTTGAGCCATTCTTTCCAACTCCTCCGGTCCAAACTACGGAGAGATAGCTTGTTCCTTGATAGATAGTTCCGAGGACTGTTCCAAGTATCACCAGATGACGAAGCTGGTATCCAAAGAGACCTAAACCTGTGTTACTAAAAGCTAGGAACAGTCTTACCGATCGACCACAGATTCGGGCCGAAAAGTCCCGTGGCTAGCAGCATTCCAATGACTGTCATTTGTGCTTCGGTCACATCGAAACGAGCAAACCTGGAATGAAATTTGATAGTGCTGAAGTTGCAACCTAAGCTCAAGTTTGCCAGATTCGAACCCGTCTCTGAGAAATCGGAAGTAAAGGATTTAAGAGTGTCAATTCGATCCGGTTAATTGTAATACACATCAACCCTACACATTTTTGAAGGATCTCACAAGTAATTATAATTGCAAACTTACTTCAAAGTTCCGGTACAGTATGTACTCCAATGGGCGCAGTAGAAGAGAGACATTGAGACCACACAGACGAAGAAGGCAGCTCCACGAACTTGTCCGAGTTGAAGAGCGTAGCAGACATTCAGGGTGACGAATATTTGAGAAATAGAATCGCATCCGTGATCGAAAAGCTCTCCGAGAGGCGAGGAGCTACCAGTTCGCCTTGCTTGTTTCCCATCTTCATTTCGTAATTCAAAAATAAAGAGTAAAACTGATTACCTGTGGCATCGAGAGTCTGATACGCGAAAAGACCAAGAGCTGCGAGGAAATAGACCCAGGAGGGAGCTGTTTCCGTCGCTGTAGGGCAGTAATAAGTGAGAGTCAGGACGGTGATGAGATTTACGATGAGACCTGAAGAATATTTTGAACAAAGTCGGGAATAAGAACTTGCCAATTAAAGTGATCAAGTTTGGAGCTAGCCAGAGTGGATAGAACAAGACTACACGTTCCCAGAACGTTTTCATACAGAGCTCGTCCAGCCACGATGTGTCGACGGCCGAATACTTGTGCAAACTTAGCCGTTTCAGCTCTTCTGTTGTCATCAAACAGTCGTTCTGAAGTAGTATTTTAAAAGTGCGATTATCATCAAGCAAACCTCTAAATAGTGATCTAGATACTTGCTTCCAAAGGTTCCTTCTATAGACACTGGTGCTCGAGGTACATAGTGAAAACTGTAAGAAGAATAGCTGGAAAAACCTGGTGACGCACCTTTCCCTACTCGAGTCCGAGGCTCGAGATCGTGTGGTAACCATTCTGCTGAAAAACCAGTTTGGTATCTGTGAGCGAAATTCACGAGAAAATGGTCCGTATCAAACGTATAAAGCAACTATATAAATTATCGCGACGCTACATCTGCTGTGACGCACTGGGTCAGATTTTAAAGGACTGGTTGGCAGAGTACAGTAGAGCAAAAGGCTGAAACGAATTCTCTTTTGGATGATTGCCACTTTAGTGAATCTTCGAGAACTATCGTTGGATAATAGCAACAAAAAGACGAATCGAATTTGCAATTGCGCTGAGAACCAAAGGTCTTTGTGGCATTATTGCTGAACCAATAGCGCGCTCTGTCTAACTCCCGAGGTTTCAAGTTTATGGCCGAGGCAACTTGATTCCAGACCGATACATGATATATGCGAGACAAAAAATATCAGGCATGAACACATACTCCAAAAATTGAAGCAAAATGACGAAAACACAAAATCTCACTTACACCTAAATAGGCGTTGGCGTTGAGTTCAGCATAAGTCTGGTACTGTTGCACCCAGCCTACTCCAATCGTCCTGCCTTTTTACTTCTCTTTTGGTGTCTCAAAAACGTTTCATCTGTCTCCCGCCATATTGAATAAAATGTCGGTCCACAAAGCAGTCTGTGAGTGGTCTGTATCGGCATCGATTGTCCTGATTAGTCTCTTAGGAACTTTTAATGGTCCTGTTCAATCAGCTAATATCCTTGTGAGCTTATTAGAGTCCTGGTTCGTTTGCAACTTGTTAGGAGCTGACCATCAAGGTCCTGTATAGCCTGTAAGTTTCCAGAGTATGCTGTAATTATCCATGGTAGTCAGAAAGTTGCATGAATAGGCCATCAGCTTCCACAGAAGTTCATAATTTATTTTTGTACAGAGTATGATTTATTTTCAATTCATGCGCTCAGACATAAGTTCAATTTCTCTTCTCAAGCTGAACATGAATCCCTCCAAGCGGTTGCATAATTATTCCAATGGTATTCCCAATCAATTTCTAAACTTATACATTCATTTTAGCGAGCAAACAATCGAACCGGCTCTCCAGGAGGATTTATAATTTTGAATTTGTCCATTAATTTTGCCAGTGTCATCTTGAACTCCATCTCGGCAAATCTCATTCCTACACAGAAGCGTGGTCCGATGCCAAATGGGACCCAGTTCACAGATGATTTGTCATCCCAGTCCAAGAATCTGTGAACCTGTTTTTCGCTTCTGAGCCACTGATTTTACCTTTCTGGCTCGAATTTGGAAGGATTCGGCCAGTGTGATTCACGATGATGCATGGTGTAGGGTGGCACAAAGATCCATGTTCCTTTCGGAATAAAGATACCGTTAACGGTGGTATCTGCTACGCATTCGCGAGACGTGAAGCTTAATAAGTGACCACAATGAAAAAACTTCTTACTTGATGACCGGAGGATAAATGCGAAGGCTCTCCTTAAAGACAGCGTCCAGATATTTCATGCTATGGATTGAGTCGAAAGTCAGACCCTAAGACAGGGTTAGTTAGCATCTTTACGACACCCGTACATGCTGGTCCTTCGTTTCCTTAATTTCTTGGAACAATTTTTCCTGGATTTCAGGATGCGTGGCCAGCAGATACGCGCAGTATCCTAAAGCCGTTGAAGTGGTCTCATATCCTGCTAGGAGAAAGGCAAAACAGTTTTCGATGACTTGAGTCCGTGAAAGGCCCTGAATATTTGACTATTGATGCCAGGTTGAAACTGAACCTTTCCAGGAGTCTCTTCCTTGTTCAGAAGAAGCTGCAGGATATCATAGCTGTCCGAGGAGCCTTCAGCCTTTCGCTGGTCGTAGCTGGAAAATTCTTTGGCCCTTGCTCTTTAAACACATTCTCTAGCGTAGTGATGACGATTTCTGACTATTTCTGCCTGGCAGCGCGTCATTAAACGAAACTTACACTCGTCCCAGCCCATCCAGAAGAGGTTGCTCAGCAGCAGCCATTGCCGATAGCGGATAAAAGTACTTCCATAGCCAACTTAGTTCCGATACGAAGACTGAAAATTAGTCTGCCAATTCCAAGAATCTGCTACGAGATAAGAGCGCATTTTCATTAAAAGATCCACGGAGCGGTGCAGCACTAGAAATCAGTAGGCCGTTGATCGCTCAAACAGGGGAAATTCTGTTAGGGAGGTCTTTTGTGCCTGCGTGAGACTCGGATTTCGGGAACGCCCTAGGAGATTTTTTGTACCATGGCGCCACCCAACTCCTGGGAGGGTTTCTATAAAGGGCACGGGGAAGTCCGTCGTAAAAGTATGATGCCTGAATAAAACTTTGACCTAACTTCCTGCCTTCTCAGTTCCCTTTCCCTCCTCCCTAGGTGAATCTTTTTAGATTTGAAAATTGAGAAAGAGATCTGAGACTAAACGAGCTCCGACGGACACATCTTCTCCATTTTCCTTCTTGATCTTCTCTAATTACCCTCCTACTGCGCGCACTCACTTCAAAGAAAAGACAATTTTTTTGCTAATATGTATGGTAGAAAAGAGCTGCGCTGACTCCTTGATCAGGCAAAAATGTCCCTATGACTGAAACTTCCGCCCCAATTCGGATGTCGCGCGTATATACCCTGCTCCAGGTCAACATATTTTGTTTGTTTCCCTTGATGTTTCACGCCAATTTCATGTAAAACGCTAATTGAATTTGGGATCCTCGACCCTGCAAAAATATGCCCGCTATTTTGTCATTTTGGTAGCATATCCGGTCGCATTCCGAGAAGTTACGAGTTGGCAACCTATTTCCGGGTGAAATATAAATCTTACAGCTCAGCTCACACTTAACGTCTAATTCGTGGTCAGGAAGTCGAGGGCTTTTTGCTTTTATCTAGTATCTGCTTCCTCGTACCCGCTCTCCCTATTTAGAGCACATTTTGGTTAATAACAAACCAAATTGAGGTATTTGTAAGGACTTGTGATGACTTTTATACTTACTGGAAAGCGGAACAAGAAGATTGGCCTTCATGTCAATCTGGTTGAACATTTCCTTGGCTCTTGTGTAGAAAATCTAAAGATTTCTTAGGCTTTCTGACTAGGAGCCTTACCTCATTTCTATCCCGTTGACAGTTGCTCTCGATGGCGAAGGCACACTTTCCGATAACATCCATGGTCAGAGCTTGAAAGTCGCTGCAAAACATTGATACCAAAAGTGTTGACTAATTCTTCTGACGCTCAAAACAATCTCAATTCTGCCACCTGCATTCAGGAAACAACTCTTTTTGTCATGGGGTGGTCACACTGCTATATCGTTTCTTTCGTTATTAACTGATTTTGCAAATTCTAAAGCAAAACACTTTATAGGCGATTCATTTAAGATTCTATGTCTACATTTTCAAGTGTTTGACCTACAAAACCTTGTTAACCCCCCAAAAACACAACTTTTACAAAATAGCTTTTTGAAGCTCCCAGTTAGCAACAAGGCTATTTAGTTTCTATCTGGGAAGTTCTATGTAAAAAAACGTAGTACGGTAGCCGAAAAGTCTCATAATAGGCGGAGATCTTTATGATGTTTTGTTTACTGTGACTTAACGACTCTGCCGCGCAGTATGAATGTTGTTCCCAATAAGGTTGCCAAAATTTTTTTCCTAACTTTTTGAACTGGCTTGTTCAATTGTTTTGCTGGTATTTCCTAGCAGGTAAAATATTTTATTAGGCCCAAAAATCAGTGTTTCCTAACACTTGTAATTTGCGTATATTCTGCGCCTACTCTCCCCTACCAAACACGAATTAACCATCCCGTTGGGAGTAAACACAGCGTAGAGGAAATTTTGCAACAAAGTATCTCGTCACCTCTTCCACAGCTTTCAAAGCAAACTATTTATGCTCTAATTTTCCTCGTTAAGATATTGTTTTCAGCCTTTTTGTCTACTCGTAGAGAGGGTGGAGGAATAAACAATGCCTCGCTACACGAAGGTGGTAAGTGAGACTTACTCGTAAATATCGAAACGGGCTCCATTTGCGCTGTGCTCTTCAACGATGATCATGAACTCGTCGATTTTGTCCTTGACCGTCTCGTACATTGTTCTCATTTTGCCTAAAACTTCCTATTTGAGTACTATGGAAGGTTTGACCTGTAGAAAACATGGGGGAAACACAACTCCGGACCTCTTTCCATCCTTCGGCCTTGCCCATTTGGACGAGCGACTGTTGTAGGCCTAATAATGAGGATATATAAACACGACTAAGCTACTAATACCATTGTTTTTGAAGACACTAGGCACTACGCGGTCGGAGAAATTTGAAAACTGACGGATGAAGGCCTCCTTTACAAAAGCTTCGTCAACCGAGACAATTTGTAGATTCGTTCCCATATACAATCTGAAGCCATTTTTATTCAAGTCCCTTAATGAGTCCCAACGCAAAAGTGTCTCCATACTCCTGAGCCCAATTTTCCAGCTGTACATAGCCATCATCGTAACCCATATCCTTATTTCGGTTAATGAAATAATCCATGTTTCCGAAGATGAAATGCGGAGGAGGTCCTTTTAAGCCAAGCTGTTCACGCAACTTGAAGGCTTTCTTCCGTCCCCTGACATTTTCACATTTTTTGATCTCTAAGAAAGACTCACCAGTAGAGATAGGTTAAATAAATGATTAAGAAGGTGAAGAGTAGAAGCCAAAACATTGTTGACACCACGAAGAGACAGCAATGCTCACTGACAGGAGCACCCGTATACTCTCTTTATCTAATCGTGTCTGTTTGACTGTTCGAGACTAGAGTCTACCTTCTGCTAGACTCGAGCCTCCCAAGCCCCGTTCGACAACTCCAAAGTATAATGATGTCAAGAGGGATCGAGATCAAAGCTCGGGGCAATACGTACTGATATTTATAAGGTCTAAGAAACAAGCTCCCTCCTGGAAATACCATAGAATTTGTTCTAGTAGTGGCAACCTCTCTCTTCTAATTAGTTTAATGACAACGATCTTTGGATCCTTCCTTGGGCTGTAGCTGTTCTTGGATTCCAACTTTTCTTCTCAGAATATGACCGTGTTTTCTTTCAAGTCCTGTTCAGCAGGCCTTAATGAATCCAAATACTAGGCGGGGCGTTCAAAAACTTTGTCTTCTGGAACAGAGTCTCTCTGCATGTTCATCCATCATTGTCTGTCAAAATCTGGAGCTCCCCTTGCTTAAGTTTCGACGTCATTTGAACATCCTGTACTTTATTGGTTCCTCACTGAGTCATTTCTGTTCAAAAAAATCCATGTTTTACCGTAGCAGGTTTTTTTTCAGTTTTTCAGGAAGACTCAGTGTCCAATTTAACCATTTACATGGATAGAATAGCTAACTTGTTTAGCAGACAGAGCTTACTTAAAAAAAATTCACTTCCAAGCTACACCTATCTTGACGAATGTTGACATTGTAACGAGATCCTTACTCTGACTTTCAAACTGTTCCTCCAACTTCCTGGTGAACGTCTGTCTTCCTGTGAGTTTTCTCTTCTTGGTTGAGACAGAGTCGCCGCGAGGATTCAATTTCTGCCCAAAGTTTAGGCGCTCTCACTTGACTTTGGGTCAAGCCTTTTTGAAAAAGGCCCAATCAGTATGTTTTGTTAATTTCCGCCGGTGCAGCCACGCTCTGTGTTCTGAAATGAAAAATTCAGTGCCGTCGGCCAATTTGTCTTTCTTCGCGCACTTCTTCTCGAGAAGGTAGGACCTCGAGTAGGGTCCAGCCGGCTATGAAAAAATACGTCAAGGTGAGCAATTGCTGTTTTGTTGGCACACTCTCTCTTATGTTTGTTAGTTTTCTCCACCTGTATGGTTTCTATCCGAGCTTATTAGTCAATTAGACTGACGGACCAACAAACAAGTATCATGGGTAAAGGTTGGAAGCAAAAATTTATCCGATCGTGTGTTTCGATTATCAGAACTAGTTTTAGGCCATATGGCGAGCAACTTGTCACGTTTGGTGAGTTCCACAACACAATAACAGGAAATCACCAAAATACATACCCCTACCTCTTTTTTCGCAGATTCATTGCTCAAGTACAAATCGTGAGGGGGGATTACCGCTCATCTCAATCCTGGTGTCAAATTCGTCATCTGTTCGCATTAACCTGTTCAAATAGACCCCGTCTCGCTTCTTCTCCGTCGCTTATGTGGGTATATCTAATTATGGCTCGGTTGTTTGCTAATTAGTTGCCAACAGGCTGTGGAAGAAATGCACATACGCATCCAATTGGTAGTCTTTTGTGCACTGACTGTCTTCCTAGCCCCGAGAACATTAAAATGGACCGAGTAGAGCCTATTATATGGAATGGGCACTTTCGGGTAGCCTTAGTAATAAACACGACTATCGAACTTTTGTCTCCAATCCACACGTAAACCAAATGAACTCTTGCAATAAAGGCAAAAAGGATTCCAGGAACAGCATATTTGATCTGTTGCGCGGGCACTTAGACATCTAATTTGGGAACTTTGGGAGCCTTTACCCTCCTCTCCAAGCTGCTTCCTTATGATGTGACAAGCTGTGAGGAAATCCGAGAGCTACCTAATTGCCAACGAGTCAAGCCCCCTTATGTCTCATATTCACACAGAAGTACACAACTTTTAAATCCGGGGAAAGAGTTGTATTTCCTGTATTTGCCTGACGTCGTGAGAAGTATCCCACATCACTAGAACTCAACAAATCAGATTAGCGAGTTGAAAACATCGGAAAGGCGTCCGGTACCAAAAGTGAGACCATATTTATGCAAACAGCATTAACTATTACTGCCCTTCTCAAGCAGGCCCCCACGGCTTCCTGTTATTCAAATTCACTGGATCGCCGTCTGCCCACACTCTCATTAACGTGATAATAGTTCATAAGACGGTGATTAGGTCTATACTACTTGTTGTCCATGTGCGTACAAGATTGTAATATGTCGGTCAGCTTTTTAAATAAAAAAAAACCCTGTTCGTTTCTTATTTTAATGTACCCCTTAAAATAAGAAAGGAACAGGGTTTTTTTCGTGGCTCCGTCTCAATCTTCGCACAACAATACTTTGAATGATCCATCCGAACCTGTTTTCTAGACGAGTCATTCAAATTAATGGATACAGAACAAGCTGTGTTGCTATTGTCAGAATTGCGTGTTTTGAAGTATTTGGTCACTTTTTAGAAAAAACATAACATATACAGTTTTTGGAATATTTATATTTTCAGAAAGTATACCTAAAAAAGCTAGAAAAAGCGCTGATTACCTGGATCTGAACTTGGGACTTGCCAGCTCATTCCGTTCTTCTGGGCCCAAAAAAACGCAGAAAAACCTGATCCTCATGCTTAATTCTCTTGCTCATCCTACATTCGAACATTTCTTCTAAAATTCTCGAAACAGTCAAAATTGCAATTCTTTGATTTATTCACTCGTCATGTTCTTTTGAAGGAGATTAGCGAAGGGCTATTTTCTATTTTCGGGCGAGTGTCAACTTCTCGGTAGATAGATGAAGTGTGAATAATCTTTGTTCGGAAGTGAACGTTCGAGCAGCGAGTCCACACGACCTAAAATTGATGGCATTTCTTCGACCCCCAGTTCCTCAGAATGACATTAAACAAATACGGATTACATTACCATAGAGGAGAGAGAGGGGCAATGACTAAATTTCTTTTTCTTCTTGTATTAAATCCCGTTTATTTTTTACATAGGTTATATAGAATCAAGCTCTTAACCAGGTTACCCGCAGAAATCTTATTGACCATTGAGCAGAAATCCATGTTTATTGGGGGTAGGTCAAATGGCAGCAGCTCTGTTATGAGCTGAGAATCCTCACGTATGCTTATAGATATCTAATACGCTTCAAGTCGGCCAGAGAGACCCATCGGTTGCAATTATTACCCAGATTCTTCACTTTTTCCATGGGCTAATTTGCTCCCCCAGGAGGAAGTTCCAGCAATTTTCGGAAAGCAACATTTTAAGCTTTTGCTCCATAAACGGAGCAGTTTTTGTCGCGATCTTTTGGCAGCTGCAATTGAAGATCAAAACCATTTCCCTACCCTTTCTCTGTCCTATTTATATCTTATAACTTTTCTCTATGACGAGGAGATTATCGTTAAGGAGGACAGTCTAAAATGTTGGAGAGTCTAGACGGATAAGCGCATGATCTGTCCCTATTCTTTGTTCTGCCTCCTTCCCTAATGGATACTTGGGCTTATGGTGATGAGATCACCATAGGCAACAAGACCTACCATGTGAGTTTTACTCTCAAAGAGTCATACTGCTATTCTGGGAAAGTTTGTCGCCTCTCTTTTTTGAAAAGATGGAATCAGAATAGGTAAAAACGCTTCGTCACGCACCTGCTGTCGGAAGTGGCTAACTTGGGAAGGGGAGAAAGAGAGCTCCCGCCACCTTTGGCTGATTCTTCGCCTCGACCCCATATCACGCTATTCTCACTTACAGGCCGGCATGACTGTCGACGGAGCCATGTGTGACACGAGCCCTTCAGCCGACTTTACCGATGTCCAGCTTGCTTTCCGAGCCTACGCCATGCCAATAACGTACATTTGCGGAATCTTCTTTAATTGCGTAAACATCATGGTCTATACTCGAAGATCGGTATGTTTTTGGCTTTTTTCTTCGAAAACAATGGTTTCCAGATGCGACGACAGCCAATTAACTGGTTCTTCCTTGCATTAAGTATCAGCGACCTGTCAGTTCTTGTCTCCTCCTTTTTTGTGTTTTCCGTGCCCGTTTACGCGGAGGGATCAAATAGAACAGGTAGCAGTTGTTACAACCGTCTCTAAAGCGGTTTCAGTTGCCTTGATATCTGCCTACTTAATTATTTTCTTCTATCCCATAGCGCAGTCATCATTAACCTGCTCTGTCTACTTGACAGTTCTGGTGGCTTTACATAGGTACATTGCCATATGCCATCCGTTCAGTGCTGTAAGTTTAAGTAAAACTTCCTTTACGAGAACTAATTTCAGTCGCGGCGAATAAACAGTCGCAGCACTGTGCGATGTTTACTTTTCGGAATGGTCTTGTGGTCATTTCTCTTCAACATCACCAGATGGTTCGAGTTGGCAATCCAGAACTGTGTCTCCACAAAGTAGGCATTACGATTTATATTCAAAACTCAGTTTCAGGCAAAACATTACCCAAATCATTCCGATAGTCAGCCCATCAGAGTTCATGTTTGGCGAGAATTACACAATTTACTACCGAAATGGAGCCTACAGCTTCGTCATGTTCTTTTTGCCATTCTTCTCATTGATCTACCTGAATGTTAGAATAATTTTTGCTATTAGGGAGTCTAGCAGAACCTTGGGAGGATGTAAGAGACTTTAAACTTCTATAACAATGCCTATTCAGTCATTTCACAAGAAAAAAGCCGCTCGGTTTCCGTTCCAAACGGCCAAAAAGCTGATGTGGTGACAGTGGCCGGTGGAAGCAGTGTTTCAACGGCTCTGCTCAAAAAACCTGCGAATACTCATTGCGGGTAAGCTGATTTGTGCTAATTTGCAAAAAATTATCCAATTCAGAAACGACAGGTCAAAGGAACAGAACATCAGTCTGATGCTTGTCGCGATTATGACATTCTTCATGCTGTTCAACGTCTTGGCCTTCATCAACAATGTCATGGAACTCATCGGCGCCTATACAGCCAGCTTTGTGGAGACCCTACTGGTCGAAGTATCTGCCCTACTCGTTAATCTTTGGGGAGCATGCACAATTCTCGTCTACATTGCCTTCAGCTCAAAATATCGAAAAGTATCGAAAACAGTTAAAAACAAACTGACATCTGTTCAGGTGCTGTTTGAAACTGTTGGCTGCAACAACCTGAAAAGATGGTACACGTTAAGAAGAACAACTGGGCAGACGAGTGGCAATCCTGAAACTACTCTAGAGTCACGTATAGCTGACTCTCAAAAAGTTTGATAATTTCCATATTTTTACAAACTTGCTGTTTTCAGCAGAAGAGCATCTGCTTAAAAAATCACGGAGCAAATCTTCGCGTCCCGGAAAACAGACGCTATTCGAGTCGGGACATTTCGATGCGAAACAACGTCCCGATGAGAGAACTTACTCCGCTGAAACGGGCTATTACTGTTGAAAACGATTGATCTCCTCCTCATTAGCAGCCGAAACTATCTCCATATCAGTCATTGTGATTTGCGCAAGTTGTCAGCCAAACTGGTTACATGTACAGTCTACATTTTTGATCTCTAGGTCTCTTTTTTGATCGTATTTTTGGAATAAAAGTGTTATCTATGGTTTTTGAACTGTAATGGCAAAAGCCTCTGTCATGAGGTAAAAAGAGAGATCGTTTTGTTTGAGCAGAAATTGGCTTTATTCGAATAAATAGGCTTTAGCAAAGTGAAGTTTTAGTTCTTCGGGTGGATGGTGATCGGAATGGCACGCGGCTGCTGTTCGGGCTTCTTGTCATAGCGAACAGTCAGGATACCTTCCTTGCTCAGGTCGGACTTGATCTCTTCAGCCTTGACAGAAGAAGGCAGCTCGTACTTGCGGACGAAGTGACGCTCAACCTTAAACACTTTTCATTACTGCTATCAACAAATGTTTACCGTTCCATACTTGTCGCCCTTCTCAGCATGCTTTCCCTCAATGATCAGCTGGCTGTCCACAATGTTGACCTTCAGCTCTTCTGGCTCGAATTGGGAGACATCAACCGAGACAGTGTACTCGCGCTCATTGTCGACGACCTGAATGCCGGTTGCACTTTTTGGAAACGACTTGCATCAACAGCCTGCCCAATTTTGTGGGCAGTGAGCATAGAATGGTCGTTCCAGTAGGGACGAGTAAAGTTGCGGTCGAAGTCAAAGTCGTCGAAGAACCTGTTTCCGAAACCCATCAGAGGAGAGAATGGAGCTCCGAAACGAAGACGACGGTCCATAGCTGAAAGACTGTTCCTTGAGTCAAGTAGCTATGTTTTTGAGGTAGCCGCGAGAGAGAGAGTGAGGATGGAACAGGTCAAACACACACAGTGAGAGAGTGACAGGAAATGTGATAACCTGGGGAGGAGTCTGTTTGAAAGCGACTGCCCTTCATTATAATCCTGCGAGCAAGCATCCGAAAACCAACAGTTCCACCTACGCTGCTCTTGCGAAAAAGTGATGATGAGCTACTTATTTTCGGAACGTCCGTTGTGGGTTGAACAGTTGAGAAATGTTTTGGAAACAAGCGAAATTGCCGGAGTATTTGTACTGTCTGATTCAGATTATGCAAATGGAGCCTGTTCGGAGAGAAGTTTCGCGCATCCAGTGATTCACTGACTCATTCGCTTGGTTAAACAAAAACACCCACATGCATCTTGCAAGCACAGGGGTATGACATGTAACTATGGGAGCATCGTAGTTTACACTTCTGTGGTAACAAGATGTCTGACTAACAATGGAATCTCATTAGAACGTCGAGCCTCAGCCGTACCAAAGAGTCTTATCAACGTAGAAGTCACACAAATTTCCACAAAAAGGGGTTTTTCATAAAACCCCGTTCGTAGGAGGAACCTTAGCTACTGGTTCTGCGACAATTACTTCAATTCTTGTATTGACACATTTCTGGAGTTTGGGTGCCTGCAACAGTGCCTAAAGACTGTTTCTCGCTGTCTCTCTGTGTTTCCCTGAGAGAGACAGAGAGGAGACCTGTGGCTCTCAGCATTGTCTACGATACCTAATTGCACAAAGTTCCAGAATCTTCTAGGCCGCCATATTCACTCTCTTCAATCCCAAAATAATTTTCTCAGTTAGATTGGCATTTCTCTATTCTCTGTTTCTCTTAAGCCTGTCTAACCCCAGTCATATTAACGATTGAATTTACAAACTGTTTTCCTCGGGGCCCATCTATATCGATGCCTGCTTCGGCCTGCTTCGCTCTTGGCTTACATCCTTTTACTATAGATACGACTGATTTGAACGAGACACGTGAGAACTGACGGCTTTTGCAGCCATTTTGGAAATTCCCTCGGTTGTGTCTACTGTAGTGAATTCAAAAGCATATTTTGATCTTGTTCCAATAGTTCTAACTTCACAAGGGTGACCAATCACCCCGTTGAAACTAATACTGTTATAAAATACTTATTGTGATCTCAAAAGCGCATATAGACCGCTTCTGACACTGACACATAGAGATGCGCAGGCGTTTGATGGATGGCACTCTTTCAAAGATGGGACAACATTCTTCACTCGAAAAAGGCAACGATTCGTTTATTTTTCCACTGTAAGCACATTTGGAATCTTTTAAGACGTTTAATGGACCTTTTCCTATACTATCTAAGCGGTTGTCAGTCTCTTGCGTACCGCTCCCGGTGCAACGCGCAACTATTTGAATTTTCCGCATTGGTATACACTCCAGCCGTTATTTTCATTTTTTTCAATCCAGTCTTTTCTTATTTTTTTCTTCAAATATATACAATTTGCAGGTAAACCAGGCGGTCTATCACGGAAAATGGCTGATGACGGTATGGCCTCCAAATATTCTCGCATAATTTCACATTTAGAGCTTGAACTTGATTACGAAGAGGAGAAGGATGAGATAAAGGAAGAACGTCAGGAAAAGGTTGGTTGCTTTTTACAATTTAAAAAAAGAGAGATTGGCAAAAAATCGTGTCTACAGACGTCGTCGAAAACTCGAGGTGTTGTAATCAAATACTGCTGGCTATTGGGACTATTCAAAATTTTACATCGTCGATGGATCGATGCTCCCTTAAGTTCGTCAGTAGGTGAATTTGACAAAAACTTTGTAGTAATCTTGACAAGGCTCTTAACTTTATAGCAAAACCCAGGAGAAGGAATTGAATTAGAAACAATTCGAAAGTGCGGGCGAGCATTTTTTGTGCATCCGGATTTTTGAGATCGTCGTACCTCTAATCCAGCTTCTCATTGACCGTTTAGATACCACTTTCTCTCCTTTAATTCTTGGCTATCTGCCTGCTTCTTGTCTACCCATCTGGAGATAAGGAAATTTCCTGTTTTGTATCGGGGATCCTGTTGCCAACTCTCTTCCTATTAGACTCCTACCAACTGCCGGCGGCAGCTTTACTGCCCTTTGGTCTTGATTTAAAATTGATCACAGGCGGCTGCGCCGCTTCCCTTGTAGTATTTTCCTGCACATCTGGCTTGCCTCTTTGTTTCTTGACATGAAATGACTTTTTCAGAGATTTGGGTGTTTATATGTAACCACAGTATATTTTACCTATTCAGAAGATCGTAAGAGACGAATACAAATTACATTCAAGAGATAGAGACGGAACGTTTTCGTGATTCATTGAAAAGACAGAACCCTCTTACAGTGTGCCGGTTTGGTAGAATAAGCGTTCCTTCGAAGTCTAGACTTGTGTCCAACTGCACTTAGCAAGTTCCGACAGCTTCAGAAAGTCTGTAAAAACTTTGATTGATTTTCTTGGTATCAGAATGTGTCTCAAATCTTGTCAATGGAGGTCCATATTCACTTAATAACAGCTTTGTGTAATATCCTGATTCAAATATAGTACCCCTAAATTCCTTTCTCATTTTAATGGCCCGTCGGTTTGCACTACGGCTCGGCCCCGATTCAATTCTTTCCCAGGCAGGCGAAGCCAATTTCTTTTCAAATCGACTGTATCGCGTGAGACGCGTGTGAACTGACGGCTTTGTTGCCACTTATTAAATTCTCACGGTTACCGTTAATGGAATTTTGTAGTTTCAAGCAAGAAAATTCGAATCGCCAAAAGGTACAGATCTTCTGGAAGGTGGCAGTAATGATTTAAGCGCATTCATCGGCTTCTGTCCGCGTCCGGAGCGGAGGGAAAGAGATTTGTTACTATGCACAGCCCTGCGAAATCGATCAGAATTTTTTGTTCAGGGTGTGCATTAGACAAGTGTTCAGCTGTGGATCCGGGAATAGTTCATTATTCGAAGATTTTTTTTAGGGCGAACACCTGCGACGCCTGAGAGGTCAGGTGTTCGGTCGTGGTGTGCTGAAAGCGTCCTTCCAATTAATGTTTGTCCATAGATTGTCGCTTCACAATATATAGTATTTGCTGTGAGACATAATCTTGTCATAATCTGTATTTACTCATCTTGATAATCGCTGATCCTCCTCGCGCATCGAGTCTCACACCACATACAGCAGAATTCTCAAAACAGTCGTCCCTACCACTCAGAGCGCCAAGGTCGATCCTTGCTCTTAGCGTAAGAACAAAGATACAAAGAACCTATTGTATCCGGCCACGCGCGGCCTCTTGATGAGAAGATCTCTGCCTGTCATCAAATTACCGTTGTCTCATCTTGCCTCTGAGTATCCGACACTCTGCCCCCGCGACACGTATCTTCCCTCTTATTATCATATTCTAACTAGCACCTCTTCAGAATATAAGGGTGTCAGGATTGTGATTGCCTGTCCTGCTGTGGAGCTGCGTAGCGCCTGCGGCGGCAGCGATCGATGTGCGGTCATGTATGGCCGCCACGGCATGCTCCGCCCACTACCCTGCCTTTTCTGCCCATGCGCCTTCGACAGAGAGGGAGGCTCCTCCTCACCTAGTATTTCTTCCACCAGCGCCAGGTCCAGCGGTGGGTTCGTCTCCCCCCACCCACTGTGAGTTTGGCCCATGACTAATAGCCGAATGTCCAGTTGGTTCCTCTCTCTCTCTCTCTCTCCTGTGAGCCCCCGCGGGAGCACACCACGTGCAAGCCAGATGTGTGAATCTACTACATTCATACGACTCGCAACATCTCTTGCACTCTAGCAAACTTTCCACTACCTCTATCTCACTAACATACCCACCCTCCCGTCTATTTTGTACGATCCTCGCCGCCTGAGACTTTAGACTCAACCTCTGATAATAGCAGGTGAGCAAAGTTTCAGGTGCGCGAGCTTCGCGCATCCGTGTTTGCTTTGTATTCTAGCCTCCTCCCCCGTAGCGGGATTGTCTGTTTTGGTGGTGTCGGTCGTCACCTCTCGGCGTGTGGGAAGGATCATCTTTTCTCTACGGAAAAGACGTTTTCAAAATCGATTCGCAGGACGCAATACCGTTTCAGACTGTTACTGTTTCGGCCGCGTTAAGTGATCTCAAGTTTCTGCGCCGTCGGCCGCAGCAGTCCACACTTGGCACTGAAAAGAGGAGGCCAGGAGTAGGCGTTCAGAATATTTGATTATGATCGATATGCCAGGAGAGAGCGAGAGGCATCTTCTTCAGCTCTGCTGTGAACAATACATTTTTTGTCCGCAGGGGGGTGAGCAATACATTTCCGGTAGTTCGGACTGTTTATCGTGTCCTAAAGCTAGAGTCTAAACATTGGGACGAGTGAAAACCGATATCGTAAACTGCCATTTTGGTTTATAAATAAAGAGAGGTTGTCTCTCAAATTGTCACAATTTCAGAAAGCAGATCCGTCTGAAGGCTCGAACGATGCTGATAAGACTGAAGGCAGGGAAACCTCGAGGCAATCTCGACGAGACATCTTCACTTCTGGAAGGCTTTCCGGGCTGAAATCTGAATGGGCTGACGACAGCTCGGAAAAACAGAGAGTAGGTTTTTTGGGCTCCCAGGAGAGGGCTCAAGAGTATATGTTACAAGTCGAGGCTAATCCTCTTGATGCACTACCCGCCAGGCAGTAAGCAATAATCGAATCGTGGAGTAAGCGAGCCGTTGTGTGTCGAATGTTATTGGGTGCTGGAATAATTAGTGCTCGCGCGCTGCCACTCTGTTGCATATTAGCGAACGTGCTTCCCCGGGGATATCACTTCAGTTTGATTTCTGAGAGAGGGCACAGAGACCTGAGGTTAGACACCAGGTCAATCTTCGTTTTTTTCTCGAAAACACAGCTGCGCATCGGCCGATCAATCATCTTCATGCGGGCACATGGTAACCGCGCATCGGTGGGCCGGTTAATTGCCTAGGTAGTCCACTTCCATCCTTCCTCTTCCAGTTGTTAAAATGTGCTTCGACCTTGACTTTTTTGGAGCAGGGGGTTGTGGAACGAGAGAGACAAAAGTTGAGACGCGCGATCGCGATAATGCTAGCACTAAAACTTGCAAATGGCACAATTTTTCAAAACAACATTGGCCGGAATCTCTCTACGGTCCTTTGTCCTGGCTGTAACCATCAGCGCGCAATTTTGTCCGGCTCGGCTAGGCCTCTAAAACGGGCAGTTTGGGTTACTCGAACCCATGATCCCATGACGCGCAGCCAGATTAAACCTCGTCCAACAACACACAGTGATACTGAGCTCGGCAATATTGTGGAAACGTCGAACCAATGGATGATACCATATCGAAAGACGCATTTTTCCGCAGTGAGGGGGAGCAAGCCGAGATATCCCACATTCATCACACGTCAATCTGCCCCTATACAATGTTCGTGCCGCGTCACACAGCGCCTCATAAAGTTAATGACGATCGCCATCGGTGGGATACAATCTCGCAAAAGTTCTCAAAGAAAAGACAAGGGAGTACTGCAGTCTCTGTGCCTCATCTTGGCCGATCTTTCAGCTAGGTGAGATCAGATAGTAGAGAGATAATGAGCGTGTGGTGGGGAACTAGACTCTCTCTCGCTCTCGCGAGAAGACACATTGATCGGCAGTGGAGGTTGACATTTGATGACCGTGGAGGATATCACAGTTTATAGTCACGTAGGGGTTGACGACTTATCTGATCTCGAGGCATTACACTCCGTTATTCTTTCAGGATGGATATGACGAGGAGGAGTCATCCGATGACAGCGATACAGAAAAGGGAGACTTCTTTCAGGGAACTGCCAGTCGGACCCAGGAGACTTTTCCATCAGTAGGATCCTGGATTACAGACTAAGCTTATTTAGTTCCCCATAACACGTGAAGGAGTCAAGGAGGATCTTGGACTGACCAACAGACAGCTCAGATCAGCCATTAAGGTCTTCGGCACCAAGGGAATCAAACCGTTCGAGATACTCAAGTATCATCCCTTAGTAATCTCCCTACTACTGTATTTAGAGTCTTCTCCGAGTTCGGCGCAAATCGTTTAAATGAAATCGACCAAGACTCCTGCCTCGTCCAGTTCCAGAGCAAGAAGTTGGCTTTGAGGATGATGGTCGAGATGAGCCGCACTTTGACAACAAACCTCCGTCATTTCATCCAGCACAAAGAGGACGAGAGAAAGGTCGCCGATGATGAGATGGATACAACGGAAACGAAAGAAGAGGGAGAGGTCGAGTCGGATGACGATGAAGGCGAAGTGCAAGATCATCAATCTAGGAACTCTTGCTACAAGATCGGTGTGTGTACTCACAAAGAGAGACGAGCAATTAGTCTTTTTGTTCGTCTGCCCTCGTTCTTTTGAGCCGCATAATGCCGCAAAAATATTTCACGACCCCAAATCACCACCGTTGGCTAGGGGCGCCGCCTGGTAATTGCCCTTCCATTTTGGAACGGCACCTCGTTGTCTCGGAATGTGGTTCAGCACTCCACAATTTCCATCCTTGCGTGCGCAAATAGTATTGGTTATTGACGCGGTTCACACACACAGGCCTGCCGGGCTGTGTCCCGACACAAATTGAGCCAATTGTGACACCGCTGAAGCGTGGTAACTTGTTGTGCCTATAATTGACACATGCCTACAACAACTCTCGAGGATAACTAAGGACGAGCGCTACAAGTAGAGGGGATTTCCCACTGTCTCGAGAGAAAGGCTGTGTGGCCTGTTTGTTTCGGGAAGTGGTATAGTTGGCTCAAGTGTTTGTTCGCAAGTAGGAAACACAATCGGTTTGTCTGGAGGACAATGGAGACCGATCTGGCACTCCATGAGGCGAATTGCTACGGACACCCCTCAAACTAGATGTCATCTCTCTCTCACAGGGCTAACCAAGGTTAGACAGCCAAAAGTGATCATTCAAGGGGCAAAATTTTCAAATCTTAACAATACTTGAAGTGTAATTTCCATGGCTCGTAAACCGCAGGTGGTAATAATAAGCCCGAGAGGTTAATGACTTCCTTGGGCTTAATCCAGCATCTGTCACTGAGCCGGGCAATTTGATCCCCTAATGCGAGTAAATCAGAGTGACTCGGGTATGGGATCCGATATTAATTTGCCTTTGCAGGCGACGACGTTCGAAACACTGATCATGTAACCTACATCAACTGGAGGAAATACTGTGTGCCCGAACAGAAATGGAGAGTGGTCGAGAAGCACGTTCCTGGAGGAAGAGTCTTGCTGGTAAACTTTGCTACAAGCAAAGAGAAATCGGTAACCATTACCTTTAATAGATGACTTACCAATTTACATATGAAACTTATACATTTTCCATTTTCAGATGGCCGAGAAGAACCCCAACCAGATCGCGTTTCCCGGCAAAAACGTGGATTCCACAGGCCTTGAGTACTCGTGGCAGGGAGAAAAAGTCCGCCCCGGCTTGAACATCTACACAAACGATGGGGAAGAGCTTGACTGGGATTTTCAGCACGATACCAGGTGAATCTTACCTGCAACAGCATTTGTAACTAACGTATTAGAGGGTACAAGAAAGCAGATTCCAAAGACCATGAAGAAGAAGTAGAAAGGGAATGGGAGAAACCCGCTCTTCAAGTCGGAATCAAGGGTGCGGTGAAGGTGCGTGGAAGAGGAGCCAAGCGATTCCTTGGAGAAGATTCGGAGACTCTCAATTCTGACGAAACCAGTGGACAAACCAAGTGAGTATAGTTGAAACCTTTCACCTTACTATGAGTATTCAGGAAGCCAAGAAAAAGGAACGACAGTGATGATTGGAGATCCGCCAAGCCTAGCCAGAAGCCAACGAGACGGTTCGATTAATATTGTTAGACAAATTTTCCCTTCCCAATGTTCTCTTACTCAAAGCTCTCACCGCTTTACCTTGGCCGGTTTGATATTTTGTTGCCAATTAGCCCTGTTTGAAGTTGCTCCATGCCCTACAAGATTCCCACAAGTCGGCTTGATTCATGCTGTTAGCCCCTGTTTTACCTCCTTCTCATTGTTGTCACTTCAATCTCCTTTCCAAGCCTTGCCGTGCCAGCTTGTTATTTTGGCGTCAACCGGCCACGTTTCGATCCGTGTTTTCTGAGACTCACGTCTCTCTCCTGGTTTCTCTCTAATGTAATCTTTTTCTGTTAGATTAATAAACAGACTGTTGTTTGTCTTCTTGCGAAAAAAAAAACTTGCGAACAATCATATCAAGAGAAAGCTTTGCACATCAAACTCGGTTAACCACAACGACGCATCCAAATAATCGCCTTCAAAAAGGAACTGAGTCTCTTGAAGAATATCATACTACTTCTTTTTGATGTTCTGCAGATGTTTAGGCCTCGTCTTGTTCATTTCACGAGATTTCCAATTCTGTTGTACAAGAACATGAATACCGGCCAGTTTTCTCGGCAGTCGCAACAAGGACTTGCAAAATTCCACCTTCAACTGGAACTCTATTTATTGTAAAGAGGCGGTTATTTCTTATACACAGGAAAATGTACAAAAAATTCTTTCAAATTGATCGAGAGTTAAAGTTGAAGTAAGAATTGTTCGCTTAGAGAATGAGATGTGATAACCGACTTAATGTGTCTGTGTTTGCTTTTGCGTTTTTATCAGTTTCGTGCTTTGCTGGCCACATCTGAGTATGACAACGAGTTGATTTTTTTCCTTTTCTTCGCAAAATGTTGTTTTAGTCAAGTACTATGAGAAAGATTTAACTGTCAAGTGTTTTTTATCCAGTGGAACTTATGGAGAAGTTCATCGAGCTAAGCATCCTTTGTATTGCGAGTAAGTAGTGTGTAAACTCCTTTTTTATTTTTTTTTTAGTAATGTGGCAATAAAGTACAGCAAATGCGGAATGACCAAGGAGGCAAAGAAAGAAATTGAACTCATGACCACAGTATGTTATCCTGACTTCAGACATAGTTTTAGCTTCGTCATGAAAACGTCGTGCAATTCTTCGGTGTATTGATGAATGACAGAAACCAAGCTGTGGGATATGTCATGAAGTACATGGAAAATGGGAGTGTTCACGATGGTAATTTAGATTCTCTTCCGCTTAAAATTTTTCAGTTGTGACTGGAGCAACAAACTACAGGACAAAGCAAGCGTATATCTGGATCGGACATGTCGCAGCAGGCATTGCTTTTCTCCATCATCAAAAGGTCGTCCACCGAGACGTAAAACCTTTGAAGTAAGTTGTGAGTACATATCTAGTAGACCATCTTACAGTATGCTTTTGAGCAACGACAGACAATCTGCTTTAATTTGTGACTTAGGATTATCAAGAGACATACAGGGAATGACATCGGGGTAAGACGGTTAAGATCAGCTCAATTGGTTTAAGTTCGTTTGGGACCTACATATATATGCCGCCTGAAGTAAGATATGATCCGAAGCTTGCTGAATACTCTACAGACGTTTGGAGCATGGGCGTATCAATGTGGGAGATTCTTCGCAGAAAGTTAGTGACTGGTTTTCTCCATAATCATTGTTAAGACGAGCTCCGCTCACCAATGACAACGGAAGTTTTCATCTGGACTGGCCATCACAAAGAGACGCGGAAACGGGAACCATGCTGAAAAAGTTAAACTTGCATGTAACTGAAAGACCTGTCAAGATTTCAGAATGCTTGCACCTTCTCCGGAAGATCGACCCTCAATGACAGAAGTAAAGAAGTTTGCACTTGCCAAATCAGAAACATGCGGCAATGGATCAATTCGTTCTCCCATTGAAAAAAGCCTTCAAAATCTATCTTTGGGATCAAGCTCGTCCACGTAAGGATTCACACTAATTCTTGAGTCACTTTAGTGCTTCAAGCTCCCTTGAAGGGAGAAAGAAAGCAACGATTGATAGCTGGCTTCGTACAACTACTTTACTGAGCCAAAAGTCTGCAAACCATCCTAATGTTTTAAAGTATGCTATTCACTTTCAGCGAAATGTAAACTGTTTAAGATTGGTTAAGCAGGTTGAAGAAGTTACGAACAAAATGAAAAACCTGAACAGACTGAAGAAACCATCCAGGTAGGAGAGCACAAAATCCATTAAAGTACGTATTTCAGTATTAAGCAGTGTCTTCAAGCTGTCCAAAACATGATGAGTAATTGGCTGGCAGCAGCACGCAAGGTTCTCCTGGTAAGTATTTAGAAAAAGAAGAACAATGACAAAGTGTTTTTCAGTTATACCCAGAACTCCCAGACTATGAACAAGAGGGACAAGAAGTCTTGGACACCTTCGAAAATGATGTACAAATGAGACTGGAAAAGATCGGCGCAAAGGAGTCAGGTTAAAAATGTTTTGTTGTATCTGAATAAATTTGTGGACGAGCATTTTAATGAGTTGCCCAAAAATGACGGGGATTGGGCCCGGGTCGCTCAGATATATAACTCAGCGCGCTAACCACTCTTCCAGCGGCAGACACAGGTAGATAAAAGTACGAGAGATTTCCTTAGAAACCAACTGAGGAAATGGTACGGGAGGTCGTACACAGCTGTGTTGAGCTTCTAGAGGTGCGAGAAAAACTCATGTCTCTATAATTTGAACTTCTTGTGGAACCGATGATGTTGTTTGTATTTTGCTTCTGATCCCTCGTTAACTTTTCAAATAACGCGTGAGCAGGATGAAACGCACAAAAAAACAGGCAGAGATGAATGATCATTCAAAATTCCGGGTTGCTTATAACAAAACTTGCAAAAGCGGCCAATTAATCAGTGAATCATAAAAATATTAACGAGAGAAAAGTCGCGAAAAATTACGGCCTGATTGTCAATTACGGCAGGGTTAATCGAACTGCCCTGCCAGATGTTTTCCGCTCGCAGTGTTGCCAACTTGCCAACAGCCTTTGCTCCTACAGTGTGTCTTAATGACATTTGACACCTCTGCCATGGAGATTTCTGCATCCTTGCCAATACTGTTGGATGTCGTTCCACCATCAACACCTCCAAACACGCCGGAAAACCCGATGCTTCTTGTGAGGTAGGTAAACTGGGAGAGGAAGGCAGGAGCCTCTTGTGAGCATAATTTCCTATCGCCTTATCACTGTTTGCCGCTTCGCGGAGTGCCATTCTTTGCACAATTTACTGCTCTCCCGACTCTTTGACCCATGTTCATGCCCCCCAAAAAACTGTCATAAAAGCATGCGTGATGTTTACAGGGCAAGTTGATGAACAACAGTACATGATTCAGACCTAAGGTCCCATTCTCATAATACACGATTTCTCTCCGCTTTTTCTCTTGCATGCCCACTCGTTAAAGTTGCTCCCGTACGATAACTTTGCGCATGCTAATGATATCATCACAGCCAGATGTTTTACATCTGTCACAACCTTTGCTCGGGAACTTTTCGACGCGCCCGTACTTACTCTCGAAAAATCTGGTTATCTCGGAGAGACAGTTTTCCATGCTGATAATTTTCTCATGTGATGTGCTTGAAGAGTTTCGAACTTCTCTTTGTGAGATAAATTAGTCCACAAACCTAGTTTAAACAGCCATATTTTGGTTTAAACCTACCCCAAGTTTGCTCGAAGAGGTTACATTAGTTACGAATTTCAACAGTTTTGATTCATCTTTTTGAGGACCATAGCTTTTCAGCTATTATGAAACATAGTTTGTCATCATCAGCCCACTGTAGCATCAAATCTTAACGTTTCTCTCACTTTAAACAATTTGAAAAGACTGTATAAACAGTCCCGTCTGAGTCATTTCTCTTACCTCACATCTTCCAATTACGACCGCTCTGCCTGACCGGAATTCTTTTCCTCCAAGAAGAAATCCAAATTCCGCATGAGAATTATTTGGCTGTCAGTCTCTTCATTCCGCGCCCTTTTGACTCTTTGCTTTGCTGTAGAAAAATGTGTTTTAGTAGCGGGTGAGTAAGAACCAAACCTTTTTGTTTTGTGTCTATATATATCAAGAAGTTGGTACTGTCCATTCTAAGCTCTTCCTTGTTGTTGCTCTTTTTCAAACCTATTGACCTAACTGAAATTAGTCTAACATCGACCATAAACGTCCCGCGAGAATAAATCCTTGGGAAAATATTCCGATTTCAGGCAATCATCGTTCGGGGCGTCGCTACGGGCTGTAGCAAACAAGGTGTTCTCCAAAGCAAAGGGGTAAGAAATTTTAATGGATTGTGGAAAACTGATCACAAAAGACCACTTCCAGTATGGGTAGTTCTGGATTGATACATTAACTAGTCGAGCCATGGTAACCCAAACGACCAGCCATTTTCCGTTTTCATGCTTGTCCAACCCTCAATATTTTGTCAATTTTTTAGGTGGTGGGCAATTACCATTAAAGCAATAAGATTTTGTGGTCTCGATCTCTATCTCGAGAACACACACATTTTATCTTACCTTGACAAATGCACATGTCGTTGTTCTGTCTTGGCTTCAGATTGAGGTTGGTACTCTTCCAGATTGGCGCTTTTTTGTCTCGTCTCTTCAGCAAAGATGGCACGGTTTCAGACGATATGATTCGGTAAGCGAGCAACAGATGGCCACAGCACGGGAACGAGTTGCCTCACGACTTCAGGCCGCGTGAGTTTTCATTCCAAATTTATTTCTCCACTCTTACCATCTACTCCATTTTGTGCTTGACATTAAACAACAACGGTGTTTTATGATAGCTACACCATCAGCCCTCTCTCCGTAATGAACCCTTAGGCTTTTATTTTTTCTATCTCGAATCTGTTCTGTTAATGGAATGTGTCAATTCCATTCCTTCTAGACTTGTCCATTCATTTCTTTTCTAGTCAGACTCTGTTTCTTGCTCTTTGGACTTATTCCATTTTTCTGTATACAACATCAGATTTGTTGTAAAACCAAAGCGATTTCTGCAAGAATGCGTGCTTCATAAGACGGAAAAACTTAAAGAGTACTGTCCTTTTAACGTGATCCTAAAAGCTGACATGCCTTGGTATATCCGGGCACGAGAATGAATAGACAGATGTGGATTTTTTTGAACGTAGTACATAGCACAAAGTAACGCTCATAACGATCGAAAACATGCTTGGCAAGCTTCTCACTCCTAAAGTGTTTCAGAGCTCGATTTTTAACATAGAACCCAAAAATTGTTATTCCGACAGTGATGAATCATCAAAGCATCTAGACAGCCGAAACATGCTGAAAGAGGAAATAACAACCCCCTTTCCAGAAATCTGTAAATAAAGCTATACAGACAAAACTCTTTGCTTAAGATGCATATATGTGAGCTTAAAAGCGTTTCCGATTATCGTGCGTAGTTTTGCTGTTCAAAAGGTTTCTTCTCTTATTTTCAAATATAAGACTTTTGCTCACGGTCTCGCATTTTAAATAAAGTACTAGACGCAGTCCACAGAAGTACACCAGATAGCACGGCCCACAGTTTATCGGGGGCTTCTTTCAAGTGTTAGTCATTGGCAACAATGGGCTTTATTCTCTGAGACGTCTTCTCTGAAGGAGTTCTCATTTTGAATTATACTGCTCTTCAACATTTCCCCATATTTCATCATGAGACTAATTGCCATGTGAAATTGCTGTGTTTAATTACTTCCGTCTTCCTGTAGCAATTGCTCTTCAGCCGCAATTAGTTCAGAGGCTTCGGCTGGAGAACGACGTAGAGTTTACCAAAATTGCGCCTCGGGAGCAACAAAACAACTGTCATCCGGCTACTTATCGCCTCGGTGGCATAATTTTCAGTCTCTCTATAGCATTTAGCGCTTGTATGTGTGGGGTTGCCAGCAGCAGCTAGTCGTGTCCTCGCTCTTCCTCCCTTTCTCTCTTATCCGCGGTCTGCCATCGATTATTCTGGCCGGCCTGCGGCAGCCGTCTTTTCGTCTATGTGCCTGGGGTATATGACGAGAGTCCCACTTCGTCAGAGACCTCTGGGGACTTCCCCATTCGCACATACCTTCTTCTCTCTGATAGACTTCTCACTTTTAGCGCCCTTTTTGACGCCGCCACCTGTGTCTGCTCGCGTTCGAGGTTTTTTTCGGCGGTGATAAGCGTCGGGGGGAGAGAGTGAGTGAGCTCATGGTAATCGATGACCACTGGGCTGCGAGAGCTCATTACACCTGCTGTTGAAACAACAGCAACAAATGATGAGTTGTGACTTTTTTGTGAATCATGAACTTTTGTTGTGGCGGCAAAAATGTTGGAGAATCTTGACGACCGATTCTATTTCAAGGCATCATTCTTCACTTAATTTTGTGTCATAAAATGGATCCTTTTCACACACGCTAATTTAAGGCAAATTGTCAAAATTAGCTTATTTATTTGCTCGTTTTCTTCATAATACGAATGTTATTTTTCGGAGACCACACTATCACAATCGTTCGGCATAAGTTTTCTTTTAACAGCGTTGTTCATTTAATGATGCTGCCAATATGCTCTGGCGGCGGAGCAATCAGGCGAGACTCGCACTTTACACACTTCGGGACATAGGAGGCTAGGGGGAGGCCTCCCTGACGACACGGGATGCGTAATTTATTTCGCGATACGTGTGTAAACGGGCTCACCGGCGACGCACCTCTTTGTCTTTAATGTTCTGTTTTGACACACTTTTTGCCGAGAGGATTTGTTTGGCCTCCCAGTATGAGCTCTGTTTCTATCAGAACATTGCGTCACTTGGCGCGTTTGTGACACCCAAATTACGAGCACGTTTCCTTCGCTTCTTGAACTTTAAGGGATGAGCCATATTACGAAAGAGAGGCGCCAACTAATATGAAGCGGCAGTGAAGAAAAAAATTTTGTTCGCCTGGATGCGTTCTCATCCCTCGACAATTTTTAATTATGGTAAACGCAGTCTAATTTCGAGCAGCTGGGCTCATGCGCAGGACACCATAACAGCTCAGCCTCACACTCTCCTCCTATGCTGAAACCAATTCGTCATGAAAGGAGCAGGGTTGCAGTTGGGGAGGGATTATCGCAGCGCCCTAAACAATTCCACTAAATACTGCATGACTTTCGATCTGTTTTTCCTGCTAGAGTGAGAAAAAGACGGGTGGCTTTCGCCTCGGCGGCTGAAGTCTGCTCTGATGAGCTCTCTTTTCGGGCTACTACAATCTTTTTTGGGATAGAACTTGCTATCCTCAAAAATACGGCGTCATAGTATTGTTTTTAGCAAAAAACTACCTGTCACGCCTGAATAGCAGAGCGCCTTTTTCGCCTCTTCTATAAAACGATATTCGTCGTAATCAGCTTATAGTCGCGCGGCATCGATTCATTCTTTTATTCTGGCTTTGCCATCTCTTGCGCCGTTTACATGTATTCCAATTTTTGTTGGCGAGCGGCCCCGCATCACAAGCCTCGAAGCCTTTGAGAGCGAGAGAAAAAGTTGACGGAGTCGTTTGTCTACCCTCCTTTTGACCTACGTGCCGCCCTCCAGCAAAAACAGTCATATATCTCTTGGGCTGGTCGAGACTCTCTCACACTAGACGTGCACCACGAACACGTCACCGCTTTCTGTCTCATCCACCCTCAGTACTGCCTCAAGATCTTTAACGCCACGGAACTTTGCGTGCACTTATCTACTCCCTATGGCTTTCGGTGTGGGCCACAAGTATTGACATGCAGCGCTCGATTCTCCTAATAAATTATCCACTACTGTGCGTCACTGACGGCTCTATTTTTACCTCGATCCTGTCCGAAATAAGACGCCGCCCCCGACTATACCCTTTTTTTCCATGTTGCCACTCTTCTCTTGTAATTTGTTTTCGCGATAAACAAAACCATTGTTACAGGAAGGCGGATGCTAGAGTGATGCTGTTTACTGGCACACTTCGGGTCCGTGTAGTAGAAGCAAGACAACTACGCCCAACAGAATGGTCAAGGAGATTTACACAAACTGAAACAAACACCGTATGTTTTTCTGTCTTCTGATGCATTCAGCTAATTATGGCTGCATGTTCCCAGACCTCGGGAAGGAAACCTGATCCCCTCTCTAGCAAAAATATCACAAACTGGGTGGTCGGGCTCCACAAGAAGAAGAAAAAAAGCCCACATTTCTAAACCCATAAGAGAACAATATGGGCTTTACTGAATGGCCTATGAATCGCCGGCTTCACTTACTACGGTAGGCTCAAGATTGCATGGGCAATGAGCTCAATTTGTCTGACTCACAAGGATATTTTTTGCTGTAGAGTCCAAACTCATTTGTGCAGCTTTCAGGCACTCATCGACTCCTACATCAATGTCGATTGGGACGAATTTCATATTGGGAAGACGGCGGTCCGGACGAAAAGTCATGACCCGAAGTGGAACGAAGAGTTCAGCGTGGTAGGCAGCTTTTCTTGCTTTTCAACTTTTGATATATTTCAGAGCGATGTACATTCCGGCAAGGCCATCGGTTTCACGGTGTTTCACAACTGTGTTATGCCGCCGGACGATTTTGTGGCAAACTGCAGGATATCCTTCGATGAGCTCAAGATCGGCTCAGCCAACGATATATGGGTGTGTAGTTTTTATAGCGTCTCTTCTTCTCCCCCTCCTCTTTTCCCCGAAGCGATAAATGAGTCGGACGCACTAATCTCGAAGAAATTAGCTGAAATTGCTTGTTCGATAGGCTAATGAGTGAGTGGCGTAAACGTGATCAATATGTGGGCCGTTTGCAGATATTAGTAGTGATGCCAGAAACAGCCTCTGGGGATGGAAAAACGGATTTTTCCGATGTGAAACAAGCGAAATTTTAGGTGGATCTCGAGCCTCATGGTCAACTGCATGTGATCATTGAGCTGCACGGAACAGCTGTGGAAGGTGAGTAAACGGCCGCATTTTTATTATGTCAGGCTTCGACAAAAACAAAACTTTCGTAAGGTGGGATTATCTACGCAGACGGACTGATTGCCATAACGGTTGACTCGACTGATCTCACCAACCACTTGAAAATGGCTTGTAGTTCCTCTTAGAAGACCTTCAAAAAGTGCTCCTGACGGCTTAGCCTCGAGAATTATGCGCAAAAGGTCCATTGATTCCTCTTCCTTGTAAGCGTCGAGAACTCGGGAAAGTGTCAGGGGAACACATTGGTCAAAGGCAGCTACTTGTTCATTGACCTCCGCCATTAAATGCTCTGCTGAAGAAATGACCTGAGTATTTTTTACATCAAAATATCGAAACCGTCCTACCTCTGTACTGTTGACATCAACCGGAATGTCATTTTTACATGTACAGTACTCATCTGGTATTTCTGCTTCCTGACAAGAACGTGCCTTAAAATTTTAAAAATGTATTAATTTTTTTTTACCGGAATTGGTCGAAGAAGACTCATTCCCCTTCTAGAGTAGGTTCTCATTCTTTTTTCAATCTCTGGGGAAAGAGTCGCTTCCTCAACTTGGTGCCAATCTCCTGTTTCGGACAGATGCAGAATGTCTTTTAGAGTCACGTGAAAGTCCCAGAGTGATGTTAGTTTCTGAGGGGGGTTGAAGCATTGTATTATAACCATACCTCTGCATTGTTTTCGACATTTTCCATCATTTTCGGGAACTTCCTTTTAAGGCTCTCAGGCACATGAACCGAAAAAAATGGCAGTTGCTCTTCTTTCCTCCCAATAAGAGTCTCCCTAATGGCATCAAAACGATGTCCATGGTCAGAAAGCACAAAAAGGAAGGTCTCCTAAAAACGTAGTTAAAAACCCAAATGACTTACTTTAAGAGACTCATGGTTCTCGTCGAAAAGCTTAGAGACATCCTCATCGCCCCATTGCACTTGATTCATATAATCGTGACCGAGTTCAGTTAGCCAGTTGAGAGCAAAAACTGGGGAGCCTGAAACTATGTGAGAGCTTAAGAAAACACTGTACCTCGATATTTTTGAATGAATTGCTCAAAGTAGTTCAATTGGAATCGATGCATTGGCTCATTTCCATAGCACAAGTTTGTACTTTTTCTGTGAAGGTATGAGCTATATACGTTTAGCCAAAAAGGTCTAAAAAGGAATTTAGTAAAGAATTGTACAGTTTTATACCTAAAATAATGGTCGACAGGTTTTCCCTTAAACCCTTTAGCTGTATAGTAGAAGAGATTGAAACTTGGATAGTCTTCTGCATAGTAGGTTGCATAACCACGTTTTCGGAAATCTGTCCAAATTAGGGGATGATCATCATAAAAGCCAGTTATATCGCCAAATTCTGTTGAACTTTTGACACCTAAACATGTTAAAAAAGTTGGTCTAACAGTTTACCTGCGAGCATAGCAACAGCGTTTGGGAAAGAATTATCACCAACTTTTGTCATTCCGTTGAAAACAATGGATGAGTACTTTTCTTTAAGGATCTGGAGTTCTTAAATCTGTCTGCTCTCTATACTTATACCTCATAACTTTTTGGTAAGCTTCTTCTCCAATGAGAATGAGAAACACTGTCCATGACAAATAGTACCACGCTGTACTTGTTTACGTCCTTTCGGATGTCAGCTTTTGATATGATGCGATTATAATTGTTAGAGTATACACCCGTCGAAAATAGCGAGTTTTTCTTACATGACACCTCGACGAATTCGCATTTTGTGTCAACCCGATCCTGAAGATCAAGTAAGAATGAAAAGGGCTCCTTACAGAAAAAGTAATCCATTCCGAATAGTTAAGCGAAACGTCTTCACCCATTATTTTATCGTAGCACCGATAGTTACACGTAATTTCACAGCCAAGTTTCGCCTTTTCTAGCGGGTCGATCAGCAATGTGCCCTTAAAACTCTTGTTAAGAAATTGCAAATCAAATACATTTCCAAGAAGCCTGGTGAGATCATACTGGCTCTTAATACATTCCAAAGGAGGCAATTTCTGGTAGTACTTTTGAATCGACGGATTCCACGGGTCCATAAGCGTGATTTTACATGGCTTACTGGTATCCGACGACTCCTTAAAAGCCTTATTAGCACCAAATTGTTTCATACCGAGAAAGATTCTTTTTTTCGTCTCGTCGAGTAAGTAGTTTGAACTTGAGGCGATATCGAGGAGTAGATTATGCAAATGCCAAAGACGAGCGTAATGAGCAGAAGTACTTCTCTTTGTCCGACAGGCTTCATATTGGCAGGGAGAAAAGATGCATGTTTCTGAATCGTTTCCCCTGGTTGACTTGGTCATAAAGCACGAACAAGCAGTATTAACGTGTTTGCATAGATTGCTCATCCGGGAACAGGATGACCTGATGAGCAATCTTTTCGATTGAAAATTTTGAAATTCACTAATTTAAAAGGTTACAGGAAGGAAAAGGAAGGGATCGGGAAGGAAACAATAAGTCGGTTAATGAAATAGGAAGGATGCCAAGAAATTCGCTTTCTATCAAAAAGAGAAAATATGTCAAGGATGGTAAACATGCATTATAAGTTGCAAAGCGAATTTGGTTTACGACTGTAGGGGTCACGGGAGGGGCCTGGTCTTATCAGCTGCTTTGACTACCAACCGGACCGAATTTTGCAAAAAGAGTAATTCCTTTTCCAGACACTCATGCCAACAAGGAACGAGTCTTCAAGGAGAGAACTGGAGCCTTCAACGACAGACAGAGACGGGGTGCCATGCGACGAAAAATTCACGAGGTGAGTGTGTGAGCACTTTAAAAAGAGGAATATTGTCTCATCTTCTCTTAGCAACCGAATAATTCAGGTCACGGGTCATAAGTTTATGGCATTGTTTCTACGCCAGCCTACGTTCTGTGCCCACTGTAAGGAGTTCATCTGGGGCATCGGGAAGCAGGGCTATCAGTGTCAGAGTAAGCTTCTTGACCTCTTTCTCTCCACCCTCAACTTTTACGATTTCGTGTGACGGGACAATTTTGGGGTTACTCTCTGTCGTTATGACTACGGGCTCTCTTAATGATTACCCCTCCCGCAAAATGTATTTCATTCTGCGGTTCTACCTGGGACACAATGTGGGAAGCTCTCGTTAGCTTTGAGACACCCATAGGTTCAATATTATTTTTATCTTACCTCATTTTTCAGTTTGTACGGTAGTTGTGCACAAGAGATGTCACGAAGACGTCGTTTGGAAGTGTCCTGGCAACAAGGACGGCTGCATCGACGAGATTAACAAAGAAGTCGCTGAGGTATACATTTTTTTAAGATCACAGAATTCTAACTGTTTCCAGTCGGCTGGCCGATTCAACATCAACATCCCTCATCGCTTCAGCATCCACTCCTACAAGAGGCCCACATTTTGTGACCATTGTGGATCCATGCTTTATGGGCTCATCAACCAGGGTTTACAATGTTCACAGTGCAAACTTAACGTCCACAAGAGGCTTGAATATCACTTATTTCAAGAGAAATGTTTTAAGATGCCAGAGGAATGTGGCAAACAACTGTGGAATCAACGCAAAGCAGATGGCCGCCGAGCTTGCTCAACTTGGACTCACGGGTGATAAAATGAGTATCAGAAGCAAGAAAAAACCGAGCATCATGACCGAAAGCAGCACGGAACAGTCATTTGTCAGCTCCTCGGACGCTTCATCAGGTAGACTTTTCATTTTTGTCTTCAAAGATGAGAAATTGTTCAGGACTCAGTCAAATCCTGGAAGATGAACCTGCCACGGCAAGACAATTGAGTCATCCATCGGGAACGCTATCGATACAGGATTTCCTCTTCATCAAGGTTCTTGGAAAGGGATCCTTTGGAAAAGTATGCATTCTTCTCAAACCATCAAAAATTACACATTTTTAGGTAATGTTGGCCGAGAGGCGAGGAACCGATGAGGTCTACGCGATCAAGATCCTCAAAAAGGATGTCATTGTCCAAGACGACGATGTGGAATGCACCATGTGCGAGAAGAGGATTCTCTCGCTGGCTGCCAAGCATCCGTTCCTCACGGCTCTGCATAGCTCCTTCCAAACACCAGATCGTCTCTTTTTCGTTATGGAATATGTCAATGGAGGAGACTTGATGTTTCAAATTCAGCGGGCCAGAAAGTTTGACGAGCCGAGAGCTCGCTTTTATGCTGCCGAGGTCACTTGTGCGTTGCAGTTTTTGCACAGGAACGAAGTCATCTATCGGTATGTGTACTACATCTTTGTATACTCCAGTTTTCAGGGATCTGAAGCTTGATAACATTCTCCTCGATGCTGAGGGACACTGCAGACTGGCTGATTTCGGAATGTGCAAGGAGAACATCAGCAAAGATAAACTGACCAGTACTTTCTGTGGTAAAAACACTGTTTGTATCTTGAGTAGGAAAAATATTCCAGGCACCCCCGACTACATCGCCCCGGAAATACTTCAAGAACAAGAATACGGTGTCTCCGTGGATTGGTGGGCCCTCGGGGTCCTCATGTACGAAATGATGGCTGGACAGCCGCCATTTGAAGCAGACAATGAGGACGACCTCTTCGAGGCCATCTTGAACGACGATGTTCTTTATCCCGTTTGGTTGTCGAAGGAAGCCGTCAACATTCTTAAAGCTGTAAATACTAGCGGTTTCAAAACGTAAAGCCTTTTTCCAGTTCATGACCAAAACACCCGGAAAAAGGCTTGGCTGTGTTCAGTCTCAAGGAGGAGAAGATGCCATTCGAGCACATCCCTTCTTCCGCGAGATTGACTGGGATGCATTGGAGGCGCGACAGGTCAAGCCACCCTTCAAGCCGAAGATTGTGAGATCACTTCCTAGAAATTTCGTATACGCCTGTTAAGAAATCGAAGCGGGACGTGAACAACTTCGATGCTGACTTCACAAAGGAAGAACCTGTTCTCACCCCGACTGATATGAACGTTGTGCGAGCAATTAACCAGGAGGAGTTCCGCGGCTTCTCCTTCGTTAATCCCCACTTCACCTATTAATTTCTCGCCCCCTTCCCCCTTTCTGTCATATTTAGGCTTTATCCATGCTTAAGAATCGTTTTGAGGGGTTCGGAACGACTTCCCCTTCCAAATTTTCTATATATGAGTTTCGTCGTACTTTCAGATCTCATGATCGCTAAAAGCCAAGGACTGTTTTACTTCATTTCCAAACCAACTTTCCATCCATTGTGACAACGATCCGGTTATTATAGTAGTACTAGATTGATTTTTTACTACCAAAGATATGTATTGATATAGATTACCTGAAGAGTGTGTGAGTGAGCATTGTGTAACATAACGTTTTGTATGGGATTTGTGTATATCATTTTATCTAGTCGTCCTCCGTTTAATGCATTCCGTTGTAAATAGTCTCTTCCCTTCCCAAAAAGCATCACAATTCTCTTGCCCTGTTCCTCCGCTCCTCCACCTCCCCCAGTCCTGTATTGTGCACCGTAGTTTACCCTCAAGAGCAACCATAATAACGCAAAGCGTGTCTCCCCATATCTGTCATCGGCGACAGCGCGAAAGACTGCTCGCCCCACATAGTGCAATCTCCCATTTTCCCCCTCCCACCTGTATGATTCTCATTTTTTCTTCTGCCTGCAACTGTTCAACTTTATTGAATTTTTGCATCTAAATGACTATGGTTTTTTGACAAGACAAGATCTCGAGTTGAGGTAAAAGTAGAAACATAAGGTAGGTTATACAGCTGACACGTCGGGCCTTTGAGCTTCGTTTGAGGACCACATCTGAAATCAAAGAATTTGAAAAAGCATAGCAATTTCTTATAAACTCTGACGGAAGCCTATGGGTTTCACTTTTTGCTTTTTAGATTGAATGAAAAATCTAAAGCCAGCTTTGGACACAAAGTCTCCAAATTTAACATGTTATAGTCGATTAACATGGAGATAGACATGGGACAGAGAGACGGTAGTACATGCAGGTTTACAAGAAGTAGAGACATGGGACAACGTGGGAAGAAGCCCATAGTTGAAACGTTTTTAGTCATAATGGAACGCAGTCATATAGAGAAGTTATTACCTGACACAGTTGCTGAGCAATCGACCCCTTCTTAGGACTATTGCTGTCATGTACTCTTAAGACGGCTTCCGATAGAGAGTAACGATCTACGGATTGTGCACGAGGAGCTGGAAGTGGAGCTGAAGTATAACCATGAATTGGTAAAATAAATGCTTACATCTTAGAGCTGGACTATGAGAAGCTGAGAAACTCTTTGCTAATCCGTCTCCAAAGATACTGAAGTCATCGCTAGTCATGGAGAGTCGACCAACAGAGAGTAAGCTAGCACTTAAGGGGGCACAGGGCGGTGGGAGACCAGATTCCTCGGAATCTGCTTCCTTCTCCTCGTCTATTTTGCCCAAATTTCCGAGATCGAGTCTTGGATATTCTAAAAATCCATTAAGAGCGTATTTTAAAGTTTTATACCCATATCTTCGGCCATGACGTAAACAGCACTTTCACCATCAGTATCAGTGCTTCCATAGGTCGTACAGGACGAGGTCATGGTGCTTGTGGTGCTTTGTTCCATCTTTCTCGGGATTTCATCCTTCACCCGGTCAATAATCGTCTTTTCATCCGTGTCCGAGCCCCAAAAGGTTTCCTAAAAGGTTCACTAGTGACAAGTAAAGTTTGTTAGTTTATTCTCTTTACAAACGGATCACATAAGACATGCAGTTACAACACATACACGACCATGTATCATCACTCACAGGAGTCTGATGCACCATTTCCAGATGTCTAATTCGGTTCTCGAGGCTCTGAATGTAACCAATGAGCTTCTCCGAATCCCTGGCTGTTGGCAAAGGCTCTTCCATCGAGCCTGTTGACTGAACAAACAGATTTTTGACGGATAAGCGCAACGAAACCGTTTGCATCTGTGCCGAAATCATTTTCAGAACTTGTTCTTTCTGCTGATTAAAGTTGTCGCTTTCAGGTCTATCAGCCTCCTCGCTCTGTTCACTACTTCCACATCCTAGATCGTCACTCTCTTCGTCGACATTCCGGCAATTTAGGAGAGATTGTCTGAATGATTTTGGTAAAAAGTGGAGAAAGTGGTCACCTTTGTTCATCTAAATATAGACAAAGCTGTTTCAATTCATCATTTTCACCGGACAGTTGAAGACACCGTCGTTCTAGTTCTGCTGTACGATGGTGATAGGAAGTGATTTCCTAAATACTTTTCAGCAAAATACATAAATTTGGCTGTGTCCCTGTGTTTCTATGTGTTATAAGTATCTTACCTGTTTCATGACCTGACTCGTATATCTCCCAAACTTGTGCCATTCTCTAGCCATTCTTCTCGCTCTCTGTCTATCATCGTCTAGGAAACATGCAAGATCTCTGAGCTCCTAAAACACTGAATTTTACACCTTCAGTAAACACACTTTGTTGCTCAGAGTCAATTTCTTGTTCTCCTCCTTGAGCATTCTAATCTCATTCAAATGCGCTTCCACTCTCCGGTTCGAATCATCCACAATTTCGGCCTGGCTCCGTATTAAACGCTGATTCTCGACTTCCAACATCCGACATCTATGCTTGACATGGTCGACTTGAAGCGCTGTCACGGAATACTGTCCGATCTGTATAGACATCTAGATGAAAAATGAGATGAGTTACCTGTTGTTTGAGCGAGATAGTTGGTGATCTTTGAGAACTTTCAATGGATATTGTCGGGTAATGTATTCCTGGTACTCTTCCTACAAAATGGTATTATATCAAAGTAAGAATTACCAGATTCTGAACAGATAGAAGTGTTGGCTGAATAACATTGTCGCACAGTGTTGGGTTCAGACGAGGCTGTGCTCATCGCTGAAAACATAGGAAAGATCAAACAAAAAGGTGTTATTGTTTGGAGAGAAGATGATCCCGGAAAGTGAATCTTCGAGGGAGAGAAAGTCAGGAACCGCCCCATTTTTGATGAACAAACAAACATGGGAAGGAAGAGAGTGCGCGAAACGGCCCCAAGAAGGCACCACAAAAAGCCGGTCTGATGGCTGTGCTTTTCAGCTGATAGTGCTTTACACGCTGTAACTTATATTTAAGTGTTTGCACCCTCTTTTGTCGAACAATCAGGCCCCACCACCTTTAACGACAGTTCCTAGAGGAACGATTCAGACTATTAAGTTAGGCGCAGCGATGTGCCTTGTTGATCGGCTATTTAATTTATGCCCATCTAATGAAAAGAAACCAGAACTCCGGTGAGAGAGATCGGAGAAAACGGTTTGCCAAAAAGGCGAACACGGCCGTGCATTCACTTCTGCACCTGCTGTCCCCCAAAATGGGCTGTTGCAGATAGAAAAACTTTTCTCGGAGGTCAGGGGAAAGCAAATGGAACAAGAATGAGGTAGTTGGAGAAGATTGTGGATGAGCTTATCCCATAATGAAAGATAATATCATTAGTGGCATGAGAACATTAAAAGAACTTCAAGCGGCTTCAAGCGCACCGAACGGTAGCTTTTTTAAGATAACAAGAAAGAAAACATCCTTACAGGCAGGTAATAAAGATCATAGCGCCAATCAGTTTTACCATATGCGCACGTTTGCGCACAAAGATGAGAACGCAGCTGGGTAGCGGCTGGTCTCAGCAAAAAATAACAGATGTGACGCAACGTGCCTAAGATCGGCCGCGTGGATGTGTGGATACAGGACTGCGTTCAAAATCGAACAGTTGCTCTCTGGAGAGAAGGAGGAAGGGGTGCGCTCATTTATCATCTCCAGAACCGTGCCTAGGCAATGAACTATTGCTTTCGGGCTCGGAAATCGATAAGATTCTTCGAAAATGAACAGAAATTAGGTTATAGCTGTAACAGGTAGTCTCTCAGATCTTATCTAGACATCGGATCTCCTGCCGTTCTATTTTGCACTGGTCTTGAGACCGTGGCAGTTAGAGGACAATTAAAAGCAACAAACAAAAGAGCAAGCTGTTATATTTTGTGGGGCCGTGGAGCTGCCAAAGTCCACCAATTGGCATTTGTATTCGAAGTGGACACGCGGCGAAGCATAAGTGAGCAGTCTGATTGTGCGCGAATGGCGCCAGACACACTCTCTCTCTCTGTGCACCACGTTATTGCTTACGCGTTAGCACCTCCACGAAAATCTTGAGGAATGGAACAAACAGGCCGAGAAATCCTCCCAAAAGCAAAAGTGCAGCAGAAGAAAAGAATTTTGGTCAAGATATGGTCAAGTTGCCCTGATTGGATCAACACTTGCGGTTGCTTGGCCCCGACAATGGGATTAGATCCTCCCCTCGATTTGGGTTGTGCGGAAAAAGTGAGCTGAAATTGCCTCAATTTAGCGAAAAGAGTGTCTCCAGATCAAGCATAGTCACTTAGAAGGGCATGTCTTAGCGGCGCGCAAAAGCACAATGAGAAGGACTCCTGCTGCGTGCAGTCGAATTTAGCCCTCTGCGGGAACCGTTCCATTGGCGATTAAGTTTGAAAAATGTGATGGAACCTGGAAAAAAGGGAGAGGAGAAACCCCACCCACGACGACGAAAAATGGCAGACGAAAGAGGGATTAGTAGGTCAGTGTAAAAGGCTGTCGTCTGTACTTGTCACATTAGCATACGAGGAGAGGAGTTGCGCCTGCGCGGTAAATAGCGGCTGTCGTCTTACAGCACAGTCGCAAATTGGTGGTTGCATAGATCCGGAGGCGCGGTAAATCAAACTATCAATTTAGGCAGCTAATTAACTGTCTTGTAAAGCCCAACGTTTTGAAGCTTTAACAGGAACGTCGAACGAACGTTTGCATGCTTTGATGCATAGATGATCCTTCATTCCAAAGAAATTTTTCTTGTAGGGTATCTCGTAGGTTTCTGGTTAGCTATTAGGACAGTTGCACAAGAAACCACACCTTAATAACTAACCTATATAAATGCACATTTTTAGAACCATAGCTGTTAGATATGCAGAACAACTATACAAAATGACCAAAAAGACCAGCTTACAAGTTTATAAGCTTGTTTGATCGATTGGACAAGCTCCGAATTTTATTTTGGTGAAGTTAGGTACACTTAACGCTTAGAAAAAAAACTCTAATGACTTTAATTCTCTTCAGGTAACACTCAGAATACACCTAATTTTTATTGGCACACTAACTTTGTGCTAGCGATACGTCTCATCTGGATCCTTGCAACAGAAGTCAGTATCATCACATTTCCTTGTCCAAACAGAAGCAGCGGAACAGTTGCGCCCTCTTGTAAAGCATTGGTCGGAGTCGTTCGCAACAGTCGAAACGACAGTTCAATGCAAGTTCGACACCCATAAACATCCTCTGTCTACAGACGGAACAAGGTTAACCCAATTTTGGGCTTAAAAGATGGTGTAGAGAATGAAAGAATGCCTCGATGAAGCACACACTTTGTGGAGCGATAGTTGTCTCCTGCTTCAGCACCATTCTTTCTATATTTTTGTCGACTCAAGTAAGCGGCCTGATAACCAGGCTACGGAATGAGCTTGACAGTGACATCTCCCAGTTCAAGGTGGGCTTTACATACATCTTGATTTTTTTTAATGCTTTTAGGCCGATGCAGATTCTGCCTGGCAAGAAATGTTGTCTTTAGGCTCTCTCGAAACGACAAGAAAAGTTAGAGAAACTGTGTATGGATCATATAATGCTGCGATCGAATCGTCTTCCGTGGAGCCTTCTTTCTGTTGTAAGTTTCACAAGTATTGGCCAGAAAAAGGTCCTAGCTTGTTCTGGCATAAATAAGTGTCCGCCTGGACCACCTGGAGACGAGGGATCTCAGGGACCAGATGGAAATGATGGACTTCCTGGCATTGATGGTTACGACGGTTTTGACGCACATCCTTCTGTCCAACAGGAAGGCAAAGTCTGCTTCAGATGTCCACAAGGCCAAATAGGAGATTCTGGTCCGACGGGTGCGCCGGGACTTCGTGGAAAACGAGGGAAAGTTTTCTCTTTCAATGCTAATTTATTTTAGGCAGACGAGGTCAGCCTGGAGCTCCTGGACGAGATGGCAATCCTGGGTTTTCAGGACCCATAGGCCCAGAAGGTATTACCGGGCTAGACGGAGAAGCTGGGATTAGAGGAGAGAACGGATCCGATGGCATAAAGTACATCCTACGACAAGGAGTGAAGGTGAGCCAGTTTGGTGCTTTAAACAGTGTTCAGGGAGCCCCTGGACAATCCGGACCTGAGGGACCTATTGGCTTAAAAGGAAAACCAGGACTTGCAGGTACCCATACAGATAAATATAACGTTTTTTAGGTTTTCCCGGTCTACAAGGTATGGAGGGAATGCCCGGTCTAGCTGGAACTAACGGTCAGGAGGGACTTTCTGGACCTCCCGGTCCACAAGGCATCCCTGGACTGGATCAAAACGTCAGTTTTTGTCTCTTTACACATACTTTGTACTTTAGTACTGTAACTGTCCTGGCAGAGAGGAGGTGAAGGTTCAAGATGCTGTTACAGAGGGCTCAGAAGAAAACCTTAGCTAGCAAGTTAATAGGATTTTTTGCTAATAATGATTCATTACATACACAAACTAAGAGACATTATGACAATGTAACGTTAATGAAAATGTTACAAAAATTTATGACTTAGGCTCGGCTTTGAACTCGTTCTTCTTGAACTTCAACCACATCCAGCAGCTCACGAGTCCTCTTTTTCTTATTCAGAGGATCCTCTTTAGCTTTCCCATCTTCCTAAAGTTAAATTATATAATGCAGTAAAAAAAGCAACCTCATCGTGTCCACGCTTACTCGGGCCCTGTTCAGTTCCCTCACTGGTAGAGACGTGAGGCTCCCTGTTCATATCCATTTGATCCAGATCGGTAGACGGACTACGGGTGTAGTTGCGATCGTCATTCTGTAACAAGTGTCTGTTGTGCAAAGACCGCACCTCTAGAGTCTGGAGAGCTCCACGGTTCATACCATACTGAAACACACCTACCTATTATGTTAAAGAGGACATACCATTTTCCACAGTCTGTTAATTTCGTCGTCCGAATCACTGTCTTCATCGCGGAAAGACGGAGTCTTTGGTATTTCGTAGTCGTCCATGACTTGAGGCTGTGACAAGTCCAGGTCATTGAAGACCTCATCATCGTATTCGACTTCATGGTTTCCATTCAGGAAGCTTTTCATTTCCGAATATGGCCAGACAGGATCCACATTGTTTTCAGTGGTCTCTTGCTTAAATGTTTGGTATTATGACAGGAGCATGAGCTTACCAGTGCTTTTCCAACCCCTTCCATTATTTGATGACTATTTCCTATACCAGAGCGTGGAGATGTATGGAAATCGCTCAAAAGCTGGCTGTTATCTTGTTCGAAAACGTTGATCATTTCTGAAAGGGTCGAAGTTTAACAAGCGTCAACAAATAGGAGCTGATACATTGAAGCTGATGGTAGCAGAGCCATGAAGCAAATGTTAGTTTTCAAATAAAGGAACTTAGGGAGGAGCCGACTCTTCGTAGGTGGTCTCTGTGAGGGCACACGATATCACCGTAATTGAAATCTGGGAGAAGAAGCATAAAAACGTAATTAAAGTCGAGAAAACGACTGGACGTCAGCAAATAGAAGGGGGGTCTAGACGCGCCTTTTCTGGGGCTCCTATAAGCTACGTAACAGGCTCAATCAGGCCTTTTTTTCATTCAAAGACCACAAAGAAGAATTGGCCAGATCCTAGCGGAGAAGTTTACTGAAAGTAGCCGAATGCTCCATACACAATCACAATGGCGGTAAACACAGCTGAAATATTATTCTATCCCGGAAATTAAGAGAAGGCACAATTTTATTACATCCTCTATAGTCTCTCGTTGGCCATAATGTCCCGGATTTTAGTGGCAAAGCTTCTGAACACGATTGGAGTGTTCTCGGTCCAGTGGAGATTCTTCTCGAAGATTACCAGATTGAAGAGGGCTCGTCTACCTCCAAAGCGCACCTGGCAACCCACAAGATCGGCTTTCTGAAACCGCTCTTGATGTCTTGGAAAACAGCTGCCACACAAACCGGTTTCGGACAGTTACTTTCGGCTCCTACGACCTGCAGCTCGTATTGGGCGCCATTGACAAGAATTGCCTGAGCTGATAGTATCTGAAAACACTAATTGACGAAAATCTCAAATATCTCTTACTCTGACTGGCATCCACAAGTATGGTGAACTTGTTCTTGTGTTGATATCATCCATGAAGGCCTTGTTGGCTAGTCTCTAAAACGGTGTTGCTTTGAGGAAATCATTTCGAGTATCAAAAAACTTGAAACTTAAACTTTTTTGCTGTACTTACTCTGGCTCTGGGCCCATTAGGAGAGATGGGCACAACGGCAGAGTCTCCCAAAGATTCGAGGGTTCCTTCCTCATCGAAGGCTAAAATATTTTGGATATTGTAGTGAAACCCAACAGACTTGGGTATTGAGTAGTGGTCCGGAACCTCTGAGCAGCAGCAAAGCCGAATATGACTGAGAACACCAGCAGCTGCATGATCTCCTGCTCGTTGGTCAAGCGCCTAAAGTTCTACTGGAACCCGCGGAGGCCGAAAAAGCCAAAAGGCATTGTAATATATACTGAAGTTATCACACTTTTTGCTGCCGTTCCAGGCCAAGCCAAAACAGAAATGGACAGAGCGAGCGAGAGCGGAACCGCAACAAAGTCAGAAAGTACTCAAGGCGACCTTCGCTTTTAACTGCACCTCGAGAGAAGGTCGCACAGCAATCTGATACTCAAAACATCACGCGACAGAGTAATTTTTTCAAGCCGTAGAGCTGTCAAAAGCGTTCAAGAATAACTTTTTTTTAGTACCAAACAAGTTCCAAGAGATTCAGTTTTACTACAGCGGGCAGCGACCTTTCACACGATACGGGAACCAGTAGCTTCCGTTGGAGACAGTTTTAATTTTTTCCCATGATACTATGTACAATGCACCGGTGTTGTTTGAGGATGACTACAAAGAATCGTTAGTGTTCTCGACATCCTTGATCTTCTCGACTGTCACCTTGTCATCTCCAGAAGATTCGACGACGGTTACGTGGTACAACTGAAAGACCGGTTTTTGCAAAAAGTTAGGAAACGTACAGCTTGGGCTCCTCCAAAGTAGAGAGGACACATGGACTCGCATATGTCATCGATGTCCTGTCCTTCCTTAATTCGACTTTAAGAGAGTCACAAACTTTAAGATACCTCAGTGCTGCACCAGGATTCTTGAAAGAGAACTTCCAGCTCAGTCGTCTTAGTCTCACCATCTTCATTCACTTTAGCCGAGAGGACCTCTTTGGGAACGATGAATTTCCCCTCACGACCCTCGTTGATTTCTCCAGCTGCCGCCTTCCAGGCCAGTCCAACAATGTTGTCATCCTTTGTGTCAGCAACTTGGAAAGAGCCTGTGGGGGCGGCGAAGCAGATTGGGAGAATAGCAAGGAGAACGACTAACATTTTACCTAAAAGTCGCAATATCAAGGGAATGCTTGAAAGATGGATGGAAGTGTACGCACGCTGTCAATTTATACCCTAGCTCGACGAAAAAGCTGTGACCGGTTTGTGGAAAAAGAGTATAACTTAATAACTTTGCTCAAAAAGAGAAGCAAACAGCGTGGCTTAAGGGGAACACTTAGTCGCTGTACTGTCCTTCTACCCTGCTCCGGGCATATCTTATACTGTGCGTCGTCTAATCGGTCGTTCGTCGCGTTCCGAGAGTGCATCATGTATATAGAAACGCAGACGACAAATGTTGGTTTTGATTTGATTGATCTGGCGCCAGACAGGTACGAAAAATGAACAGAAACTGGTTCAACTCCAATAAGGAAATACTCTATTTGCGTGAATTAGTTTCAAAAAGTGGGTCTCGCACAAAGATTGTGATCATATTTGGGCGTCGCCTACTGTCTGAGCCATAAATTTACACGTTGCTTTTCGTAAAAGTTTGTTTTTACCGTTAAAGATAAATATACAGGTTTCCAAGAAGCTGTACCAGCCGTTCGAGTTTTATCAAATTACCTCCCATCGACTTCCGCGTTCGAAACACAGTTTGTCCTTGTAACGATAGCTAGTAGACGGTTTGAATCAAAGGTCAATTCGCACCTTCTTTCAGAAGACTAATGCAATCATCATGTCAGAGCAAATTAAAGCCAAAACAGTTTGGAACTTTGGCTTTAGAGGTCGCTCAGACCAGCTCGAACAGTTTAAACTTCTGCCTCAGACAGTGTGAGTTACTCCGCCAGGAGCGTAAGCGATTGGTGCTAATCAATCTGAGATTTCCGTCGCTTTCGTGTTCCTAATTTTTTCCAATCTGGCTTGACTAATTTCACACAAACAGAACAACTTGGTTTGGCTTCAAATTGAGGAAACTTTGAATTTTTAAAAAGACAGCTTTTCAATTACTTTCGGAGGCTTTGTTCTTTTTTGAGCCAAAATTTGAAGCGTCAACTGGACTGTCTAGCCCTTGCTGTCTCGAAACCACTGTTGCCAATTGATATTTGTGTGTCTTTGGTGGTCTCGCAGTGTAGGTGCTTGTTGAACAGCATCGGTGTCTTCATTTTGTAAATCGGTCATAGAGCATCTGATTCAAGCCTGATTCCATTGATCTACTCTTCTCCCGAAGTTTTACCTCGCCAATCGTCGTGCGTGCAATCCGGGAATTTCAACGGGGCAAACCTTCGGATTATTGTACTGTTTCTATGTTCTAGTTGAGGGTTGAACCAGTTTGAATGAAATGGAACCAAATTTCAAAAAAAAACATTTTCTAAAGAATGTGATAATTCATCGAAGAATGCCCAAATAAGCACTCTGTATTCGAATAATAAACTTATCACCGATCTGCAATGTGGCAGAAGACATCAAGAAGAAAACAAAGAACAATGTTGTGGAATGTGAATTAGAGCCTTCGTGGCTGCCGGATTGATCTACAAGGGGAGAGACTAGAGGGTACGCCCAGATGGGAAGAGTCTCTAGGACTAGATGGTGTGTCGTGAACCGACGATGACAGGTTGTGTATTTACAGTGAATAAGAGGATAGAGGGTGTGACTCTCGCAAAGAGGTTAAATTAAAGGAGGAGGGGATGTGCAGCGTTTTCTTTTTGTACAAGGATGTTGAACGAAAGAACTAAGAAGCGGATTGTACCGGCCTGAAATAACCAACATACAAAAGCAGATATGGAGCACACTTACAAGCCAACGGATCCATCACGAGGCGGAATGGCAGGACGAGGAGGCAGCATAGGGGGTGGCGGAGCATGCATGGTCGGAACTTGATCGTTCAGAAGACTGTGGCTCGAAAAGGCTGAACTGCCACCAGTACTGTAAAAGCTTGGTATGAAATGATTTTAGAAGGCAACTACCTGATTCCGCTGCTCTCGGGAGTTACAGCATGCTTGAGAGGCAGTGTGTCGGGTCGCTCCGGACGAGACTGAAAATGTTTGATGACCTGGGAACGTATGGTAATGTCAATAAGCTTGTTCTTGCCTGTCTGTGTCATCCCTCGTTGCTACAGTCGTCTCTTGCATTTCTCTAACCATATCGCAATGCGAAAGAAGGTTGTATCCTCTCGGAAACAAAACAGAATTTGGCATATTACCTCCACACTGACGGTTATATTCTTTCTCTAACAGGTCATGTCTCACCCGTATCGTTTAGTTAACCGAACATACCTCCTCTTGTCACCTGGTCTATGTGACTCTGCCTGTCTCTGTATGCTTCTGTAACTCTTTTCCCGTGATCAAAACCTAGGTTATCTTTTGAGATCAACACTAGTTGCTATACTTTCTCACAAAAACATGTGAGTATGTTCAAAAAGCCGACTCACCGAGCAGTGAAAATACTGATCATTACTGACAGCCTGGAAAACAGGTGTCTTGTGAGGCATCTGAACGTATGGAGCATTGTTCACAGCCGTGTTGCCAGAAGTGAAAGTGGGCAGTGGTCCGCACAGCACGTACGGGTTATCGTTGAAGGAATCATCATCTATCTGGGGAATCACAGTCGACAGATCCACAAAATCGTTCAGAAGCTTGGGAGCGGAATGAGACGGCGGCGACATGGTCGGCGTCTGTCGAGGAAATTCGTGCCTAGGAAGAATCGATCGCAGGTCATCGGACGGATTGCGATGATGCGTGCAATGTTGCTGGTACTCCATGGCTCCGCTGATCTCCGACGGGGACGGAATCGTCTCGTCCAGACCAGTGATTCTGTGTCTCGGATTCAAGTTCTCGGCCTGGGCGAACGATGTAGGCTTCTGAATTCCATAAGAGTTAGCATGTGGCCGGTTCTCGTCGGAAGGCGAAATCTTGTTCTTTCTTCCTGATGTCCCGATACTCTCCTCATCTGAAAGGAACGTGTTCGAAGTGACTCTCGGTCTTCCACCCGAGTTCGGACGCTGAAATTGAATTAAATAAAAATATTAAGACAAGACATACGTCTAATGAGTTCAATGACGTGGGACCTTTGATCATGTGAGCAAAAGTGGCCAGTCCTTTGCTAGAACTAGTCGAGGAACGAGCAGAATGAGGAAGAGTGGGTGTACCAGGTTCCTCTCCACTGTCCTCAATGCTTCGACTGTTACGATGCTAAAACAACTTGAATCAAGAACAAAACGAATACTTACCCCTCCAAACATCCTTGGCAAAAATTGTCGGAATCGAGATTTGTGCTCCTTCACAGTAGCGTCCTCGCTCCTTCGATTTCCTGAGCTGATCTTTCCAGGAGATTTGTCACTGCTCGGTCTTCGGACTGGAGTAGCCAGTGCATCCACAAACTTAGCTAAAAATGATACATAGTTTAAGCATTATTGGAACCATGCAGATGCATTCACAATCTGTTTGCATGTGCATGAAGAAAATAGTCAAGCTAAACAACACGACACCTGGATCAGCCAATTGGATGTTTGCAAAGTTGTCCGGCAGGGGGTCAGTGATGCTGTTGTTATGCACGATCGACTTGTTCTTCGGTCGCTTGATTGCATCCTTTCTTTTCAGTGTACTGTTTCCGTCCGTGATGTTATTCAAGTTGGGACTGCTAACAGACAGCGTGTTGGTCAACGAGGCATGGATTTCAGCTTCTTTGGCCGGCTTCCTCGGAATTCTCGGCAGTGTTCCACTCATCTCCGATCCCGTTATGCTTCCAGCGTCCGGTGAGCGTCCCTCAGCCACTACAAACACGTCACAACGTGAACGAAATATAAAATGCATTGCGGGCTCTGCACATGACATGTTTATGCTGTGAAAACTCACGGATGATGGTCAGATTGTTGCTTCCGTGCGGAGAGGTACTAGTAGGACGAATTGAGGCAACATGACGAGTCTCTGACGGTGTTCCAATGTCCGATTTTTTGATTTTGTGGTTCCGAATACGCTTTGGTGGAACTTTCTTAAATGGGAGAAATAAACGAAACCAAAAACTCATACCGTTTCCTTGGTATTACTCTTCGATCCCATAAGATCGTTGACCGAAGTGATTTTCCGATACAGCTTCTCATAGTAGGTTGTGTACTCATCAGTGGCGTGAGGATTGTCTCGGAAGTTGGTAATGATGTCCATTATCTCCCGCTGTGCCTTCTCTACCCGTTCCTCTTCCTCCACCGAGACGTCACCGGCCTCGAGAAGCGTCTCGTACTCCTCCAAATCTTTCTTAATCTGCTTGAATGTCGGTCTCAGGGAGGGGTCAATCTGAAACAATTTGTATCACAAATCACAATGAAGTCAATACCTCCCAGCAGCTATTCATGATCGACTTCCATTGGAGAGGACAAGCTTCTCCAACTTCCAGTGTAGAACCTTGCTTCGATGCATTGAAGGCCGCAATGATGGGAACCAAACCCTCGTAGGGCATTTTCTTGGTCAAGATTTCCCAGAGAACTACTCCGAAGCTCCAAACATCCGAGGCTTCCGTGTATTGGTGATCGCGGAAGGCCTCCGGAGCCATCCAGGAGTATGTGCCTACAATGTGTGAGCTGCTACTGAAAATATCGGCGTTGTAACAGTATATTTTACAAATCGTACCGCTTGTCATCCTCCGAGAGACGTTCCTTGGTCGTTCCGAAATCCGTAATTTTCAACGTCAGTTTCGAACGGACTGTGCTTCCCAAACAGGCCTCGTTTTGACAGAACTCGGTCGAATCTGCCTCATCGTTACGGTCACAATAGCAGACCCGCTCCTTGATCAAAACATTCTCGGCCTTCAGATCCCTGTGCAAAATGCCCCTGTCAGTGAGGAACTCCATCGCAGTGGCTATTTGCACAGCCCAGTCTACCATGAAAAGCACCGAGACGAACGTGTCAGTCTTCTCCACATGAGTGAGCATGTTTTTCAGTGCCCTTCCTGAAAAGAAAATGGTGAAATGTGTAAGAAGAGCTACATACCTTCACAGAGCTCAAGCACCAGACCGACATGCGGGTCGTCTAGACACATCCCGTAAATGCCAATAATATTCCTGTGGTGGAGTCGATTGATCATGATGGCTTCTCGACGAACATCTGTTAACTTTCTTGTATACAAAAGGCAACGCCATTTCTCAGATTCACTTGAAATATGCACTTTGTGCAACTACCGTTACTTAAAAGTTTCTGGTATAGACAGCGGGAACCAAAGTTCATTCAAAAGACTGTCATTTTGGGAAGGCACACTCTCAAAGAAGCGGTAATAGTCTACATGAACTCACCAGCTCTCGGCTCCGGTCTGGCCTGTGTTTTTCGAAAAATTTTCAGAGCGGCCATCCGTCCATTATAGAACACGCGATAGACGTCAGCACAGCCACCTCGTCCCAGAAGACACTGTTCGATGTCTTGAAAGCCGAAGTTGACTTGAGATTGACGGATCTGTCGCGGACCATCCCCCAGCAGTTTGACAAATGTTTCCGGGAAGAGACCCTTCTTTCCATCCTGCGTCTCTCCATAAAACCATCCATTTTCACCCCTGTAACCATTTTTGTGTTGGAAAAACGACTTTTTACGTTTTGTCCATAATACACGTCACAGTGTCCCCGGCTGTCAGTTGAAGCTCGTCGACTCCGGTACCGTTAAAGTCGTAGAGAACCTCATAGACGCGACTAGGAACACCGCTCCTTCGGTCGATGGCGTACTTCCGGAGAGCCACGTCGGTGATACCTGAAAAAAGTCGAATAAACAAGCTGTGTGCGCAGTACATGGTGCATGGTTTGCGCAATCTATATAAAAATGGAGCTCAATCAGAAGGAGCGCAGGACTTTTAATATAGAGGCGGTTGAATAAGCTAATAAACAGGTAATCTGTAGCAATATCTTGATATTTGTGGTGGATGATAGGAGAAGGGCAGAATGATCAACCCGATATTATCTGTGTTTATGTCTGCTTTGTATGCCACCACCGCCTACATTTATTCTTCTGAGATTTGGCCGGTATTTATACCTCGAGTCATTTAAATTTTCAATAAGTTAAAGGAAATAAAATTGAATAGAGCGTCTGGCTATATTCGCCTCAACGAACGACGAGCATGATGGCAGCTAGTTAGAATGCGAACAGTATCACGCGCAGGCAGACTGCCTCCTAAACGACAGCTAGCCGGTTCAGTGTCAAGCCTCGATATTTATCCTTTATTAAGGATAGGCAAGACAGAGTAAATCATCTTGAGCTTGAAGTGTTATATAGCCTAAATGCCAAACAAACTTCTATGATGTAAAGAGCCACAGGAAACTGTGCAGACTAGTCTCCCATGGAGGAGGAACGCTCTCTCAGGCCCTACGAGCAAAACTCTATCGTCACCGTGTTTTTCTAACTATGTGTATCCACAACAAGACCTCACTATTTTCTCTGGGCATTACTGCCCTACCGTCTCGGGAGCATATCAAAGTCTCGAGCAGATCTTCTCGACAGTGGTGTAAATCTACACGGTAGCCGCATGAAGTCTGCCCTCTAGACACTGGGAAGCAGCGTATTGTTCTCCCGTATCGTCCCGCCAGCATAAAAAAATTTTTCATCTTCCTAGTCTTGGAACTTCCCTATCGTCCTGGAACTCTTACCACCTCATGGAATCCACCGCACTAGTACCTGACTGCCAAACTATAAAATTCAGTCCCTATGTCGAAATATTACAGATTGCAGAGTAAGTTCGGTCTAAAACCAATTGTCCTAATAATGCACTTTTCCTACAATCTCAGTAGTTTCCTGTCTTCCCTAATAGTCTTTCGTAACATCGTTACTAGTTTCCTCTCTGTGTCATGCGTCATCGAAACTTGACTCATTCCGCTAGCAGACAGGCATCCGTCTGGCTGTATTTTCTATTGCTTTTGTATTAAAAATAAGGCTAGAACGCTCACCTTGTGTCGGACCATCTTCCGGGTAATCATCGTCCTCGGGATCTTTATCCAGACTCGTGCACTTTGTCTTTCTTTGTGCCGGCCGCAGACAAACGTAGTCACCGTCTCGGCTTATCCCGCGACTGCGGCTTGTAGAGGCTGAAAGTTATGGGTTTAATTATAACTTTCGGGATAGCAATTTGTATTTCCCACTTGAGAAAAAACATTCTTGTTTTGATGCGCCTGCGGGACCGTGAACAAGAGAAATGCATCCACAATCACTAATGCAGTAATTTTAATCCCATTTTGCACGTGTTAATCTCTTCTCTTCCTTTTTCCATGTCACATACAAATATAGTCAGTTTCCGGTACTTTATACGGGATATGTGGTCTATCTCGTTCTCTATCCTCTGTTTTTGCTTGTACTAAGAGATTCTTACCTGGAGACATCTCTCCTGGCTCTCGAACCATAGTAATGTACGGAGACGGCTCTCTTTCTGGCATATTGCTCTGTGTGCCGACTATCCAGTTCAGTTCCTAGAAGGTGAACGGAAAATAATTGGGAGGAAATGAGCCCTTACCCCGCAACTTTGACTTCCCTGCCTGGTGAGGCCCGGCGGAGAATAGCCGTCGTCAAAGAGCGGCCAGTTTTCCTCGTTCTGAAAATGTTTTCAATCATAGAAAAAGGTTTAATTTACGCAAGCAATAATGGAAATCGATTGAATTCATCACTCTTACTTTCTCATTTTGCTCAAAAAACTTTAACTCGGACAGAAAATAACTTTTTAACGGCCATTAAAACGAGATTGATTGAAAATAATGTTAACTTCTTCAATAAGGACAAGAAAACATAAAAGAAGCGTTATGGACCGTCTGGGAGAGGTTTGAAAGGGGTTTTCGAAAAAACTTGAACCCCATGATCATAATGTGCATACTATACATGTTTTCGAAGCAGTTGAACTAAATTAACATGTCCTCCTATGAAAAAATTGATCTAAAAGAACTGGAAGTACATGTCCGGGCAGTGCTCAGTTAGTGCACAGCAGCAAATATCGTCAGCAGGCAGTCGCGTCGGGACCATGGGCACCACCCCAACCAACCTCATCGTCACAGCCGTTTACTTGGATATAGGGGACTCGTGGAATGTTTGGGAGGTCGCTGTACTTCATACGCGACGTTTTCTGAAAAAGTTGCATTAATCAGACTCAAAGGTAAGAAAATATAAAAAATGAAGGAATTCAAATGGGAACTAGGGCAGTTTGTACGAGAAAAATATGGATCGGAGAGGCGATCGAAGTTAGCGCTAGCCAACCAAACAGGTTGCCACTGCGCGATCTTTCTCTGCACGCTTTTGTTACGAAAGAGTACTGTTTTTGACGTGAATTCTCGCGCGCGGCACTCGCGTCAAATGGTGGTCAGCAGCGCTCACAAAAAACTGGAACCTGGAACCACGTCGTCTACTTCTCTGCAAATGGCAGGAAGTAGACGACGTGCTGCCATTTGTGACCAACGGGACCTCAAAGCAAACAGCGTCGAGTCAATTTTGTGTATGTGAGAGTAAACAAGACTTTCCCCTGCAGAGAATCATGATACCATGTTCTTATCATCATCTGCTAAGGGAAAAAAACGGATATTGGAGGGGATATAGAAAGTTCTGCCGTTCAATTAGTATAATGCTCCTCCCGCGCCCCCACAACCACTGGGAAAAAATGAGGATTAAGCCATACTGAGAGGTGAATACTGGTCGTATTTACTCAGCTTGTAGCAACACCACGACTGTGTAGACAACCGCCCCCAGTTAGAATGTGCGTTTTTGAAAACATAGTCTTTTTGCTGTCAACATCTAAAAAAAGAACGGTCAAAGTTATCAGTGACTTTTTGATGGGGATTACACACAGTTTTTCGAGTTAATGTCGTTTTCTGGGAGACGGGTGTTCATACGTGAAATAGCACTTTCAGGGAAAAAGTAGGTCAGGGAAGGCCCTGAAAAGAAGAAAAGTTCAGGGTTAAAAATGTAGAAGAGCACCAGGTGCGTTTCTGGGTCAAGTACAGGGAACAGTGACCGTCATAAGACTCTGCGGCTTTCCCATGTGTCTCGAGAGCATACTAGCCTCGGTCTTCAGATTACGCTTGTAAGCCATTGAGAAACTCTGGGTTTAGATGTTATCATGGCTAAGGATCGCAAATGCAACTGATGAAAAAGATCCAAAACAACGTCTCAGCTTCCCAGGACAACTCTAGGTGTCAATCTTTTTGTCACCAGATCAGCCTATCCTCCTATCTTGTCAGCCTGTCACCCACCTTCTTGTCCTGTCAACTTCTGACCTGTCGCTCGGGGTTGCTAGGGAATGTCAGCTAGGAAAATGCCCTGTTCCAATAAGTTCTTTCAAACAAGAGCATACCCTCTTTTCTAAACAAAACCTGGTAAAAATGCTTCACTACGATGTATTTCTATTGAAAAAGGCGCAATTCATCCTTTCACCATGTCAGATTAGCTGGATTTATCGGTCTCTCCTCTCCTTTTGTCATGGCATTTGCTAGGAAACTATTTAAAAACTTGTCACACTCTTTCTCTCTCAGTCACTTTCTCTCTCCTGTTTTGAGAGCCGTTTTAGCACGTGGACTATCTGCCACAGCTCCTTGTCTGTGGTAAATATTGACCGTGAGACGTGGCGATAAACTCCTCGTCTCTCCGTGTTGACCTTTCATAGACAACCTCATTTTTCCACTCACAGAATGTTTCGAGAAGTACAAACCGGTAATGATTTTTGGCTCGAGGGGTGCGGACACCCGTGGTGTAAAGTAGTTACACTCTGCTTGGGGGTCACATTATAAGTATACTTTCCGAATCAACAACAGCTACCTCCAGTTTGTTGAGCTGTTAAAACAGTCACTGAATACTTAGTCATTTGTCTTATTTTGATCGCTTGTTTACAGTGAAACTGTTTAAAAGTGGACAGCCCTGCAGTTGCAAACCATAGTTTGATCAGAGTTTCCGCCTGGTCTGCTGACTCATCCGTGTCTCTCTCTCTCTTTCTCTTATAAAGCGGTCTTTCTTCCCCCCGTACAGTTTATAGTTTCTAGAATGCTGACTCTTGTTTTATTGGTCCTTTTGGGAGCAACCACTGCACAACTGACTGGTGGATGGACTGAGCAGAATGCTAATGATAAGGAGTACATGGTAAGCACAAGTTTTATTCATAATTTGCGAAATTTCAGAACTGGGCATGGAATACGGCCACCAAAGCTGTTAACAATGATGCCAGCAACGCTAACAGCAACATGGCCCTCGTTCCCATGAAAGTTCTTTCGGCTAAGACCCAAGTCGTTGCCGGACAGAATATCGAGCTGATCATTCAGTTTGGAGAGTCCAACTGTCGCAAGGATGCCAACGAGATCACTGCCTCTACATGCAAAGTATCAGCTAATGCTCCGACCAAGGCAAGCCAGCTTTTTTTGAAATGTGTTACCCTCCGTTTTAGACCTACAAGGTTCGCATTTTCGACCAGCCTTGGACCAAAACTGTCGAAGTCACCAGTATCGAAGAGATCAAGAAACCTTAGACGTGTCGCTTTCACTGTGATAGCTTGCCAAACAAAAAACGGTGTTGAATAGACTTTGGTCATAAAAACTTGACATGGATTTGTTTGAAATGTTCGGCAGCTGTAACATGGCCAGATTTATATCAGGAAGCGAAGCATTTTGACCTGGCATAAGTTGTTAGCATTAAAACCCACACAACGAGGGATAAATGGGTATAAAACATAGTGCTTTTCGCACATATTCTACTCACTTATTATCCTTTCTGTTTTTTTGTTTATAAAGTTTGGAAAACTTTTTTTCAGAATACTGCCAACCATGCTTCTTCTTCTGCTCATTTTGCTTGTTCCTGTCTATGCTGGTATTGAAATAAGAACAAGAGGTGCCTGGGGTGGCCGAGATCATATTCATCTGAATACATAATAAAGTACCTGCTTAACCAGACGCTAATTTAGGCTGTTGCGATGAAATCTGCTCAAGCTGCGAAAGCCGGTTCTACTCTTGTCGATGCTGAAAATTTACAAAGCCATAGTAATTATGGAAAATGTAGAATGCAAACTCTTAAATATTTGGTAATGACCTTTTATTGGATGTGTTGAACAATGTTTATCCCGCGATTAGCATAGTATGATGGAGGGAGCGGCGACCCTCAAATAACATTGAAGAGGCCACCAGACGTCGCCTTGCTCTTTTTCAGCAGCAGCCCACACACTCATACTTCTGTCCCTACTGCACATTTTTCACCCACGCTTCTTCGTGAGTCATACTATGATCGTAGCCGGCGCAGCAGCCCCATATCTCTTGCTATAGACGATTGTTTGTTTATTCTTTTCCTATTTTGGGCTGGGAGTAGATTGGCACTTTCCATGCTAAAGTGCTATCAGTCCGCTGGTGGACACTATCGATTCCACACCTTATTTGTCCACTTCGATCGTCTTGTTTCCCGTCAGTACTGTTTAATCAGACCTGAACGGTTTATAAAGATCCCTTTCTAAAACATAACAGATCTTCTTTTCTTTTACAATCTAATGAAGTTTACGTATATGATTTCGGTCTCCTTCTTCATCCTTGTCACGCTTAGACGATGAAAACCTAAAATGATTTGGGAAAGTGGATTTGGGAAAGTTCGTAACGGGACCTAAACCACATTAAAAAGGACAGGGAGAAGAATAAACTGATCGTCCTTTGAATGAATGAATCCTTGTCTTTTGTCCCAAAAACACAAAATGAAAATCGGCTCCTTGAAAGACTTCACTTTACAACTATTTGAGAAACTTGACTCTTCGAGATGCCCGGAAATGAAATGCTTCTTCCCCCATTCTTCCACGATATTGTTGTTTAGAAGAGTTTTATGCACTGCCAGGTGTAGCAATGTGCTCGCCGTCGGCACTTGCACTTCTAGATCCACTGTTTGCCTCTGAATCATCTTCCGCGCTCACTCTCTCGCACACTTGTAGACAGAATGTTCCAGTTTCCTCAATTTCACGCAGCCCAGATTTCCAGGCATTTTTGACTTTTTGTGACTATATGATGTGTGTGAACAAGGTTTTTTCTCGACAGAATGCAAATGGCTTTGTGAAAAGGCAGGGCGGCGTTTCGCGTGACGGCGCACGTAAATCAGAATGGGCTGTGACATGCTGCGAAAAAATCAAAACAACGTCAATGGCTTGTCACTTGACAAGTTTCGCACGGCGGGGGTATTCTTCGCGGATGAATTCACAGCCTTTTTTCGCACCCCGGATCTTTAGTGTCTATTGAGGGTCCTCCGGGGGAAACTTTGTCCTCCCCTACTATTTTCTCACTATGTCATAGTCAAGTTTTCAGAAATGTGGACAGCTTGGATGATCGTAATTTATACCATTGTCTGCCTACTCGTCCTGTCAATACTGGCGCTGGCAGTATATTTTGTGAGGCAGGACTTGCAACGATCGAAGAAAGTTGAAGGTAGAACTTTTTATCGTAACAGATTACTCTATGGCATTTTAAGAAACTTACGTGAACCCTCGACAAGCAACGGAAGTTTGAATTACCAGACTATTATTTCCAATACATTTCCACATCTCTTCGATACTCAAATGTGCCTTTATTTCTATCGTCTGTACAAAATTGGAATGAACATTATCATTAATGCTATCTTACGAAGAGATGGTCCCTTCTAAGAGTGTCTAAAACCACAGAAATGGCGATCTCATATCACAAAAACTCACTTTACAGACATGTAGACGAGGAAGAAGATGACACTGAGCACGAAAATGACGATTCCGAAAAAGATCATGCAGTAGAGGGCATCACGCTCTGAAGCAGTTTCATCTTTTTTCAAATGCGAAAAATCGGATGCAGCTCACCCATAATGAAGCACTAGTGTAGAATAAGTGAAATAGAGACTCTCATTAGACGAACGTGTATCATTTTGAGGATCCGAGTAGGACGTAATAAACTGGCAAGGTCAAATGGGCAACTTTTGCCGAGCGTGATTCATTCAGCTACGAGTCACCTCGGACGTCTACTACAGAGATTATGCAAACATCGTTGTTTAAAAGATGTGTGACCGCTGCTACTTGCATTGCTCACCCGTTCCTTTTCACCTTTTTTTTTGATTATTGATTGTTAGTGCACCATTTAGTCAGCTTTCTGCGGGTCATGCTTAAAGCGAGTGTTCGGACCTTTTTTCGGCAGCTCTGTATATCGGTATTGTAGAGGTAAGTGCGCTTATTACAAATATGTATACCTTTTGTAGGTTATCTTCGCCGAGATATATGCGCTCTAAAGTGCCTTTTCCTGAATAAAATCACTAATCACTGGGGAACTTTTTCCCCACTATGTAAGACTGTTCTAACAAGTCATGTTTTAACTTTTGTGGCTCGCTTTTGTCTACAAAATTTAGTTGCTGCAGAGTGATGGGAGCATGTTACACTTTTACATTCCTCCACCTACTCAGAATAGGAAAGGAATGGATCCGAGCAGTTTAGAAGTCAAAGATACGCAGAACAGAGCGGTTAACTTTCCGTCACTTACTACTGTCTAAACAGATGTTCTAAAAAAAACTTTTACAAGATGAGGTTACCTTGTTATTACTGTGTAATCATTTTGCCCTGATATATTGCTGCCATACCATGCTTCATAGCTATTTTCTAGTAAAAAAGACATAACCTCGCAGCTTGAGGGAACTACAAAGACTTTAAGTCAAAACTACCTCGACCTGAGATGACGTCAAACAGTCTAAACATCATTACATTTGGAAGTTAGAAAAAAGACACTCGCTTTAAGTTTATAGCTATTTCTGCACCATCGCATCCAAAACCGTTTTCCCACAGCCTCTCTTTGTTTTGTCTCCGAGTCTCATGCTTCCCCCCGCCGCCTGTGTATTGCACGCGATGGCTGGATTCGGTTGCTCCAAACCATTTCGTGCATTTTTAATTGGGGAATATGAAAATAACCAATTTTTTAAGCCTTCACAGTAACTTATCCTACGGAATGTTTACTGTAAACTGTAAAATCAAAATTTCAGGCCTATTACCCAGAATTCTGGATTATAGATAAAGTTTTGTCACTAGCACTTTCTGTGGGCTCTTCTGCGATTGAGTAGCCTTCCTTCAGAAAGCTAAAGTGTTTATGCACTCTTGTTTACCTCCGTTGAACTCTGGCAAGAAATTAGTATGCGCGACTGTTTTGCTTGATCATATGACGTTTCACAACATATTGTTTAGTGCGAGGGGATGAAAGCACTGACGAATTGATCACGCCTAGACTAAAAGACCAACAAGTACGCTACTCGGATGCGAATTTGAGCTTTGTACATTCCCTTTTCTCAAAAGCTGTGCACTCGTTCTTGTTACATTATCAGTTCATAGTCTTTTGAGATTAGACACACGTCACAAACACTCAAGGGAAGACCAATTTCTTCAATACATTGTTTTTAACACATTCTCATCATTATCTAGCGAATTTTTCGAGGCGACCCCTTCCAGCTCGATAAGATAATGTCTCTCTAATGGAAATATAGCGTTCCGACGCGTGCTTCCTCCTCTAAACAGCAGTTTTCAGTGGCAAATGACAGATCAACGACTTGTTGACGGCTTTGGCGTTACGAAGGAATGGGTGGAAGAGACTATGTCCAAGGAATTCAATGACAAAGCGAGCGTCGCAAAGGTAGATCCTTTTTGTCCCCCAGCAAAATCGATTAAGGTGGATGTTTTGAATGTGTGCGGGTACATGTCTGCCATAGCTAAAGTACATCTATCCTGGGCGACCGAAAATGACAAGTTTCCCAACTCTGTTGTGGCAAAACTTCCTTCTGGACTCGCGGCCGAAGAAGCCTGGAAGAAATGTGGGCACATGGAGGAAGGACAGGAGGCTCCGCCCGACCCAATTCACGAGCATATGCACAACACCGAGATCAAGGTTTACTCCCTTTTCAAAAAAGGTACAGATTCAGTTTGCTGACTATCTTGATTCGCGTCTGCCTTTCTTACACGGCCAATTTTGTGCACACAAAGCCTACAAGTCACCTAGGGAGACTAGCTTAACATTTGTCTGTCATGGTAGACTGGTTTATACACATGAATAGGCTGACATTGGGGAAATGACGTTGACAGGTCCGAAGAAATAGAATACGTTCAAAATGGGTGCCCCAGACAGAATATATGTGATTACAGCTCCGTCCGCCGAGCTCCGATCTCCTCAACTCTATGGCTCCCGCCCCATGAATTCTGCTCCAGTCCTTCTCATGGAAGACATCGGCGATTCATTCCATGTAGACCTCGTGGAAGGATTCACTGAGAAGCAGGTGCTTGTTTTAGTCTTATTTTACAACCTATATATTCAGCTCTACCCTATAATGGACCAGATCATTGCTCTCGCCAAATGGTCCCATAAGAACACTGATTTATGGCAAGATGTGAAGTTTGACATGGTTGGTTGAGGCCCTCTTTGCAGTACTTATATTTCCTAGAAATTTGATCCTGACGGTGAAAACTTTGCCGGCTCTATTGTGAAAATGATGGATTCGATGGCAAAGGACGATGCGAGACTGGAAAAGCCTTTCGAGCTCTTGAAGAAAAACTTTGCACACGATTCCAAGTGGATGAAGAGACAGAAGGAGGAACTGACTGACTGTGAGTTCTTTTGGATCAGTAGAAGAGTTTTTGACGCCTCTTCCTGTCTCTTTGCATCTGTCCATTGACTCTATTTTTGCAATCTGTTTCAATAATAATTCTGTCTTCTTGGATGTGTATGCTATTACGCGTTTTTGTATAAGCCGTAGTAACGATTTCCTTATTCAGCTGGAAAAGCAGTTTTCATCCATGGAGATCTTTGGGCTCCACAGATCCTTTGGAGAGGGGACGAGATTGCTTCCATCGTCGACTGGGCTCTTTGTCGTCCAGGACCAATGGTGAGACTCTTTCAGCTTTTGACATTCTCGTTCATTCAAGACCGAAGACATCCTTCGTGTGCTCACAACCTGTTGCACCACAGACGTTCGTAGGAAGATGACAGAACCTCTTCTAGAGTACTATGCTAAGCACATGGATAATGAAGTGACACTGGAAGAAGTCAAGGCACGATTTTTGCAAAACTAAGTCACATTAAACTTAGGAAGACTACAGAAAAGCTCTTCCCGCCTCCTGCACGATGATGTGCTTTGCCGTATGCATGTGGTCTCATTCTCCTGTGCTCCGCCACGGAAAAGACGACGACGAGGAACGGGTCCGTCATATGCGGGATCGTCTTATTGCTACAATTGAGGACACTGCCGAGATTCTTGGCTGGAACTAATCATCACTTTAATCTATGCATCAGGGTCTTTGAATGTATTTCCATATGAAAACTGCCAAACGGTTAATAAACTTTTGATCAAACCTAATAAAATTGATGTTAAAGTTTATTCATTTGATAAGGTTGCTTTATTGTGGAGAATTAGAAACATCAGCCGGGAAAAGTTCGACCGAAATTCAGCACTAACGGTGCGCAACGGAAAACATTTATTTTAGGGTAAACGAGACATTTTTAGCTTTGCGATGTTTTACAAAGTTGTAGCATTTTTTCCGCTCTACAAATTTGCTAAACATCACCAAGTTAATAATGTAATTTTAAACTCAAAACAGCTGGTTTCCATTGCGCACCCGGAGCGTTAAAATTTGATCTGGCCTGGAAGCAGTGCGCCTAGTTTTAGGCCCAGAACACTCTTTCTGGGCCGAAGCACATATAATAAGGGCTCTGGCTGTCAGAGCAATGTCTCCGACATGACTACAAATTGTAAGCACGCCTTTTGTACAATTATCTTGGCTGCCCTACTCTGCCAGGGCGCATGCTCTTGCTGTCTCGCAAAAACATTTCAAGTGCTCAAATCTTTCATCCCTACAGTTCAAAGGACTGAAAGTAAAGTTTTACAAAGCCAAACTGCCGAAAATTCATTTTATTTGCTCTGCCGTTCAAAATCTGATGTATATTGATGAGTCACGCATTCAGCAGTGCACAATATTAATGTGAATCCATTCACTGCTCAAAAAGGAGCTAAAAATTGCTGCTGGCTCCATTTTTAACCTTTTTCATTTTCTCAATCAGTTTGCATCCCAAACATTTTGATTTGGCGCTATGGCTGTCGGCCAAGCCGCGCCCACCTGCGGATCTAAACGCCGAATCGTGACGTCACCCTCCTCGCTGCGTATAAATACTCAGTCGCCGGTCGGAACGTCTAGCCCGTTGGTGAGTCGTTGATGCTCGTGCAAATAGCCATGCAATGTCTTTTAAATGTACAGCTTGTCTGGATGTATAAAAGTTGATGAAAGGTAGTTGCTACAAGAGAAAGTTTGCATAAAATTACTGATTTCCCGACCATGCTAGTGATATTGATTTTTATGTCGAGGAACCGGTTGACACGACGCTCTTTCTCCACATTGCGGCACTGAAATGTGGGGAAAGACGCTAAAATTAATAACAGATGGTATTAACCAAAAGAAATGGACGCACTTTTTAAAAAATATAAAATTACAGTAATCTCCGGAGACTGTACCATAATGTCAGGATACCACAACAATAGTGTGGTAAGTTGCGTTATTCTTGTCTTTTCACGGTCTCATTCAGGCTGAAATCTACAAAAGTGTGATCAACGACGTTATCAACCAAGTCAAAGAAGCTTTCTTGGACGAAAATGTCGATGTTGATGTCCTTACCCAGCTCAAGAGGGTATGAATTTCTTGCAACAAGTTCTATTTTCCAAAGGACTGGGAAGAAAAGGTCAACACTAGTGGATGTGTCGAACTCGAACCGAGGAATATGCCGCCACAGCACCAGGTTCCACCCCCACTAATGAGACAAGGTCCTTCTGGAACGAGCCAACCTCGACAGATGCCTATACCCGTGACTAGAATACCGAGCGGGGCTCAGCAAGTTCACGGGGTTAGAATATTGAGATATTGGGCCTGAAAAAAATGTCTTCAGCTTATCCAGCACCCTGGTCACGCTGTCGGACTTCATATGGAGCCTGGGCAGCGTCAGCAACAAGCTCAGATGCAGTATATGCAGCAGCAGCTGGCTCAACAGCTCCCGGTAAGCTGTTTTCTTCAAGTTACACGTTAACCTACCGTCACCTCAAAGTTGTGTCCAAGTCAATCCGTAATCGTCTTGTCCTATACTCGACATCCATTTAACTGGAAACCACGGAAACAGCTACTGACACCCTAGGACCTGATAAACAGAATGATTCGGATTTCCAGGCTCAACAGATGCAAGCTGTAGCTCTCGGAGGAAACATTCCGCCGATTAACAGTCAAGTATTCCCGCAAGGAGTTCGAGTCGTTCAGATGCCGGGAGGACAACAGCAATTCATCCAAAATGCCCCGCAAATGATGATGATGGGCACTGCGGGTACAATTCTAATGTTTCTATAACATATGCGAACTTTCAGGACCTCCGATTCAGCCTATTCCCTTCACCCTCCCACAAAACGTCACGATGCAACAGATTCGTGTCCAACAGCAGCAGCAACAGCCCCAAATGCAGCACCATCATCAGTTGGATGGAGGTTCGACTCGCGAGGAGACTGAAGAGGATCCGGACCAGCCCGGTAGTTCTCAGCAGCGGAAGCCTACTAAAGCCGGTACTTTTTAACCTCAGCCTTTCTACTCATGAAATTAGATGCCAAGAAGTTCCTCCTGCAACTTTTCGACCACCTTTCCCTTGACGGCGGTGGAGGAGGCATGTCCGACTCCTCGAGTGAAGAAGAGGAGGAGGAAAATGACCCTCTTCGCCGAATCGCTGATAAGATTGGAGGAGATGGCGCAATCGATGAGGGCGAAACTGTGAGTTTTTAACTTACTCTTATCGATTCCTCCAAAGGAACGGTTTTGCTGCCGGAGCGGCACTGGCACATTGATTAGGATGAGCCGTGTGCTCCACACAAATAACAGCCACTAAGAGGATAGAGGGGCAAATGACATCTAATTTCAGATTGTTGAAGAGGACCCATTGAACTCGGAGGACGATGACCAAGATGATGAGGACCTTGAAACTATCTTCGATGCGGACCATGTCATAATGTGTCTCTTCGAAAAGGTATACCGGGGGTTTCTGTCAAAAATTCAAATTTAGGTTCATCGCGCCCGAAACAAGTGGAAGTTCCAGTTGAAGGACGGAGTTATGAACATCCATAACCGCGACTACTGTTTCCAAAAGTGTACTGGTGACGCTGAATGGTAGATGCAACAACTCAATGTCTTGTTATTTATAGTTTTACATAGCTTTTATAGACAACTCTATCTTTGCCTTTCTAAACATCTCTTCCCCTTCTTTTGCTCTACTAGCTATCTAGTTTAACACCTCTGTGTTACCGAATCTGTCGGGCTCTGCATTATATCTGCGATATACTTGGCCGAATCTGCGATATACATTTTAGTGGGCTGATTTCCATTTGAAAAATGTTGGTGAGCTTTCTATATCCATCTGAATAAATGTCTTTACCATGATTTATTGTTTAATCAGTTTACAGGTAGGTTCCTTTTACTTCCAAGACGCCAAAAGTTCAAAAAACTGTGCATAGGACAATGTGATTCACCATGGCCGACGATATGTCCTTTAAGCTGTTGTTCAAAAAGGACGATTGTCGGGCCTATTGGCGGTCCATCGAGGAGAACAAGCTGGAGTTTTTGCTGATCAAAGGGTCTAAAACAGTTCTTCTAAGAAACTTTTTTCAATTTAAGAGACCAGTCCAAAATGTGTGTTATAGACGTCTCGAACAATTACACAAGGGACCAACTAAGATCTCTTTTTCAACTTTTCAAGGACAGCATACGATCGCTCCCTACTACGGAAAGGTTATCCCAAGACTGTTGCTCATAATCTGGGTCTATTTGAGGAATGAACCAAGGGATAATCCCGAAACAAGCCAACCAGATGAGACGCCCGCAGAGGCATTTCAGCCGATTGCTTTGCCGTGGTACAGGACTGAGGGAAGCACGAAAATGGAAAGAAGTACGGCTAGAAAGAAGTATATAGAGACTTTTGGTGAAGAGCCGGACTATATTTGCAAGGTATATTTACGAATTTTGTTGACTGATCACCGTTTTAGAAATGCTTCAAACGTTTCAAGCAAAAAGGAAATCTACAACGACATGAGAACACTGTTCACGGTGTCAAAGAGCAATTCACTTGTGAAACTTGTGGAGCTAAATACAAGCATAAGCAGCACTTTGAGGTGGGCTTGACAGATGAATTGAAAATACTGTAGGGGTCAATGGTTAACAGTTTGAGTGGAGTCCACAATGAAAATAGAAGTTATGTACTATATTAGAAACCGAAAAGTGTCGTACTGTTTTGAAAAAGCAGAGACCCAGCTCTCGAAACAAGCCAGTGTTAGATGTCCAGATCGACAAGACCTTACTTGACTAAAACCTGTTTATCTTCAGTTGCTAAGAAAAAAATTGTCGTGTTCTCCTGACTTAAAACCTCAATTTTGTACCACTTTAATGCTACAATTATAAACTGATGCTATTGATAGAGTTAAGCTATTCGGTCTCTATTCAAAAGACCTAATACAATCTTGGCCAAAATACAAGAGCCGAAAAACAATACTGTCAGGAATAGCGTGTTTGAGCACAGTGCAATCAATAGACGTGAGAGCGGTCAATACGTCAGTAGTAGAAGAGGTTCGAATAAATGGTCCAAGGCCCGGTTGCTCCAATCGTTCTAATCCATCTCTTCTGTGGCCGTCTTAAAGGCGACTACTGAAATAGCTAATTCTATTCTAGATGCCTTTACATCATATAAAGACGGTCTTTTCCAGGATCACGTGAAAATGCACGAAGGATACATGCACCAATGTGAAATATGTTTGGAGGGATTCCCATCAAGAAATGCTCAGAAGGTGAAAAAAAACATCTAAAGGATCAGAAATTCTTGTTTTAGGCTCACAAGCGTGATTGTGGACAAGAAACTGTGACAGCCCCAGTTGTCACAAAACGAAGAAAAGAAACCTGTGATCCCTTCCGTGCTACTGGTCCTCTGCCAAAATTTAAGATACCATTTGATTGTCAAGTAGCATTATGATTCAAGCGGAAGCAAGTTAGCGTTTTCTGTTCTTTTAGTTTGCTCTCAAGCCACCGGAATCGATGGAAAATTCTGACGAAAACGTCGCTCCTCCAGAACAATGCCGTTCCTTAGTAACTGACAGCCTGCCTAGAGACCCCAGTGCTTTTCCCTCTCCTGGCCCCCCGAAAAACACAGGACTCTTTCAAAATGTTGTCATATTTGTTGTTAGCCGTGAGTTTGGCTTCAGCACAAGTTTGTACAAACACAGGCAAGCAGTATAGGGTCATACAAACTTTCTCTTAAATTATAGTTGCCGGAACATTGCCGATAACCTTGTACAGTGTTGGAACCTATAATCAAAGTAGGTATCCTTGGGGACAGTTACAGCCATTTTAGCTAACTACACTCATGTAATTTCAACCACCAGCTCGACACAGGCACTTTTTGGAACAGTATTTGCTACTACAGCCAATGTGGAATACAACTTGGATGGTCTTGCAGTCTCGGGACCCTCGGCAGATTGTTCTATTGACTGTCTTTGGTCTCTCAACGCTCTCACCAACTCAACATCTCCATCGGCTGTTATGGCAAGATGGGGTGACAGCTACCCGTTGTTAACGAACCAGACAACCTGGGCTCCTGTATACTGTGCTAAAACTCAAAACTATTGTGGAGCTTCTATTCCTTTGTACCTGTACTATAATGGAAAACGAGGTAGGGACGGGTCTTATTTCGCATACTGTGTTCAGATTACTATGTTTCAAACGACGGTAAAGGACCGAGTAATGGTACGGCTGCATATAGTTTTGCCAGTGTCAACAACATTATGCCTGGAACTGCTCTATGCTATGTATGGCCTATGCCGACCACTACAACCATTTCCACTAGTAAGTGGCTGGGGTTAGAAGTGGAAAAAACGGATGTGCTTCTCGGTTATACGGACAAAAGCCTAAAGTTTCTGAAACAGTTCAACATTCTGAAACGGTACAGTATAAATGATAATATCAATGACTGCCAGAGATACAGGCTAGAATTCATGAAGCGCTCGTGAAAAACCTCCCTCTTAAAAATGAAACACAAGTCAAATTTTTAGCTCCTTACACCGGTACGACAACCAAGTACACTGGTCCAACGACTACATATACTGGTAGTACTGTTACTGGCAGTACTACTCCATACACGGGTCCAACCACCATGACCACTCCCTACACAGGACCGACTACCACTACCACTCCATACACGGGTCCAACCACCACGACCACTCCCTACACTGGACCATCAACGACCACAACAGCCTACACAGGACCTACTACCACTACCACTCCATATACCGGTCCCTCCACCACTGCAACTATCTACACTGGGTCAACGACTACAACAAAACCGTATACTGGACCAACAACTACGACCACTCCCTACACGGGACCATCAACAACAAAAAGTAGTGACTCTTCCACCTCGAGCAGCAATAGTAGTGGTTCAGGTTGGATGTCAATTTTCAGAAAACGCAGATGGCTTTTTGCAGGCTGGTGGAAATGGGTCTTGATCGGTGTGGGAGTGATTCTCATCGCTGGAATCATCATTGGATTGGTATATAACTTTTAAAATATCACAGTCAACGTGTTTAGTTGGGTCTTGTGACTGTCATGTTCATCAATCCGCAGCCGGTCAAAAGAAATGTTGCTCCGTATGCTCCCAACTCGAATGTGCTTCCGCCTCAGCCAGTTCATGCTGCGCCGACTCCTCAGCCGTTAACGGTAGGACCGACTGGAGGCTATCCACCGATGTAACTACGGTAGCAACTTTGTTAATAAAGAAATCTATTAGAGAGAATCTCTAAATTGATTTTGAATTTCTCGTTTCTCAACAAATCCACATTCGATCATTTATTCCTTTCTATTTTACATCGGAATTTCCTGGATACTTTCCACATTGAACGTACCAGTCCGTGGCTGACCGTAGACATGAATCTCAAAGGTCTAAAGCAATCAAACTCATACAAATGCCTTACTTTTTTATTTCCATTCTCCTGAGGAATACATTCTGGACCGACGGGAGTTCCTCTAGGACAATTGGTTTCTGTGAAAACGACTACTAGATTGTAGTTTTTTCCGGAAACGACCTGCGTCTGGGCAGAAATTACCTCTGTAGGCACATATAAATTCTTGGCATTGGTAAGAGACATATTATTGTTAACGGCAGGGGCAGCGTTTCAGGCAACGAACTGAATAATCTTTGGCTGGTGATTGTGGACAAAAGTACCGAGTATTCAGGATCCGAAGCATTCTGTTTAGTTCATCCACCGGCAGGTTCGTTAGTAGTCTCTAGAGCATGAACAGAAGAGAAAGCGAGACAAACGGCGAGACATGCTTGTCAGTGCTCTGAAAAGGGGAGTGATGACACTGATCTGTTGACCATTCGACTTGAATAAAAAGAGTAAACAAGTATGATTCCCTTCCCGTTAAACCCGTATTTTATACCCACCATTAATATGTATTACTGCTTGCAACATAGACGCTATAATGTTGTGTTTGTTTTGGGCATAGACCACTGACTACGTCTGCGTCGAGAACATAGTCTTTTTGGTTGGGTAGTTAATCTATGTACCATTTCGTAAATGTGATCAAATTTAGAGAGATGTGTAACTGTCGAGACGATACGGGTGGGACATTGGAGAAATCATCGCAAGAACCCCAGTGTTTACGGGTGAGCTCTTGGAGGGCAGCTGAGACTGTACGGGTGAGTGTCTGAAGGCTGAGATTAAAAAAATTGCGTTTTTCGAGATAATTGGATTCTGGATGTACGTCATATTCTTGAGATATGAAAGCAGTATATAAAACAATTTTCAGATTATCGAGACTGTACAGGATATTCTAGAACAGCCGCGTGAAAATATGTGTCTTCTGCTTAAGACAGTACGATTCGGTACGAGTGAGAATTGTCAGAGCAGCGAAGCTGGTTCAAAGAAGGATATAGACTTGTAGCAGACATACGGTTGTAAGTTTGAGGATCGGTGTTTATTTGGCAATAAATAGCAGCACAATGTCAATGTCTACTTGCGTCCAAGGATGGCAGGAAGGAGTCCAGGGTAGCCACCATAGTAGCCAGGTCCTCCTCCGTAGTAACCTCTACCTCCGTAAGGTCTACCATAGTATCCACCACCATGACGTGGTCCATAGCCACCTGAAACTTTTGGCTAATTGCAAATTTTAAGTGCCTATACCTCCATAACGTCCGTAGGGTCCGTAGCCCCAGCCCTGAGAAAGAGCGACAGCAGCCAAAACGGCCAGTAAGAGGAAGAGACGAAGCATCTAGAAGATGTCTTTTTAGTGGAGAAAAAGCGGGAAATGAAAGAAAGATAGACAGAGAGACAAGTCTGATAGAAACTAGAGATAGTGATGCTTTTAAGCTCCGAAAACCCGATAGTTGTTGCGCAAAAAGGGGGATATGATCCGCTGGCGCTTTACGTCAACAGTTGTTCTAAGAGAACATGGGTGGCAGGGGGTTCACAAGGAAGCATTCTAACCTTTAATGGGTCGAGAAGAGGCGCCAAAGCTTTAATGTGCACTAAATAGACGACAAACGTCTGCAGCACGAGGAGAAGCCCGATTTTCGTAACATTTTCCCACATTTCTTTTGGGGCAGATGGCTTAAATTATGAGAACATGATGTCATTTCTGTCACAGATGCTGGCATTCTAATTAAGTCCGCATTCGTCTCCCTAACTGTTTACTATAGATGATCATTACGATCGATCAGCTTTTACGGCAATCGACGTCAATGGCGTACAACTATCAATCACACGCGAATCTAGTCCATTCATTCACAGCGAAAAAAAAGATATCAGAAAATAACCCGCCAAAATGTTTCTAGGACAGTAAATACAGCTAAAAAGAGATCATTCTAGCGACGGATTGGGCTCGAGTCCTTGCAATAGCTCATGCAACTGGCGAAGTTCGGGAAATTGTTATAGTTTCCATTGGCCCCGTAGTAGCTGAAACGGACGCAGGACTTGACATCATGATTCCATCCAAATCTGGAAATTAGCCATTATGGAAATTGTTGATGACGGACACAAACCGTGGTCGGTCTTCGATGCCGTCTTGGAACATTCCACTGTCATCACGCTGAGAGCAAACAAAATCTTTAAATCGTCAATAAAGCAAAAAATGATTTTAATGACTACCTTTAGACGGACAGCAAACCCCCTGAGTACAGGTGTGACTTGGAGGACAACCAGGTGAACATTTTACGTACTTCCCGTTAGGGATTAGGTAGTTTGCGCCACATTTTTCAGCTAAAATGTTAATCTTGTTCCGCTTTTAGCACAAAATCACACCCTTTCTCCACTGCTCATGACTGTCACCATGTGGCACAAAAACATCAGCATCATCTGTTGAAGCGACTGGAGTCGCGGATGAGGATGAGGAAGAAACTGGAGCTGATCCCGAGACGCATACTTGCTTGAATTGATTGTAACTTAAGAGTATTCAACTAAAATCTTACCTTACACTCCGCAGCGGTTGTGAACTTATTCTGATTCCCACCACAGCCGTTGTATTGAAATGGCTGACACACTTCTAAATCATTTCGAAAATTAGATACCGCTCAAAAACATACTATATCTTGCATCGTAGTAGAACATTCTACCAGAGGGCTGTGAGCAAGTTTCACCCTGTTCTTTGGGTGAAGAACAAAAGTCTGGGATAGCTGAAGCTAGACCAGCAAGTACAAGGACTGAAGCTATCCTCCACATTTTCTGAAAACTTTATATGATCATGGAATTCGGAGAAGAAAAAAAGTGAAGTGACCTTGTGACAAGTTTCTTGAAAACCAGTCACCCTATGGACTTGTGAGTCCCCCTGCTGGGCTTTTATTCTTTCGCCGTCAATGTTTGTTACGCTTGGCAAACTTTTCATTAACAAACATTTCAGGCAGTTTTGTAGGTGTGGGTGTAAATGGCTGGAAAATGAAGGCAGGAGTGAAAAACAGATTCTGATTCTGTAGAGAAATTGGAAGGAGCTTTGGCGGCAAAGTTGCATAGCAGAAGGTCAACATGGTTCTGTTGATGCTTGCAGATCAGCAATCACTTTCAACAGAGAAAGAGCTAATAGTGGTGGTGAAAAAAACTAGTCTGTATTTGCCGGTAGAAAATGGGGGAGAAGATAGAGTAGAATGTGTTCCCTTATGAGAACATAGTCCGGTTTGACATAGCCAAAAAGTTGCGGGCGCTCTGTTGTACAGCGCCACTGTTACCAGGGCGGAAGACATTGCAAAGACTGCATGGGGGTCACAGAAATTGCAAGACAAATACTGAGCTACCTACAGTAACTTTTATTGGTAGCCTGGTCTCTGCTCGGTCAGCTCTATTTGTCCCCGCTCCTTGTACTTGCAATACTGGAAAAATGTCGTTTTTCTGTTTTTCTACCGACCTTATCCGCCTCCGCCTCTACATTCTAACTTTGAATGCAATCCAAGACTAGCAGTAGCTTATTTGCTCCCCCGGTCCGGAAGACTGTTTGCCTACCAAACAACCTACACCTCATGACAGTATTTAAATAACTTTCAACAACTTCTGCCATACACTGCGCTTTGTCTGTCTATCTCTTTGAACAACTAAATATAACTCTGAAACTTTTCAGAATGCTCTTCTTAACGACCATGTCCGCTGTCCTAGTTACTTCTAGCCTTGGAGCCAGTATTGGGGCTTCTTCGAAAAGTTGCTCAGCTCCTCGCGACCGTGGAGACTTCTGTTCCAGCAATCAACAGTCTCAGATGTTCTATTTCAACTCCCAACAGAACATCTGCCAGCCGTTCATGTACAATGGCTGCAATGGAAACGGAAACCGATTCTCTTCTGCGGGAGAGTGCCAAGATTATTGTATTAATGGAGCAGGTGCTCAGGTTAGTCTTTTCCCTTCAATTTTTTTAATCTGCCTTATTGATTCGGAGTAGGTCATCTAGTGGTCTAGCGTTCATTTATAGTCTAGTACATCCAACCTTTGATGGTACTAGAGCTTTTCTGCATGTGTAGAAAAGCTAAAACATGATCCGGTGTGTCTTTCTTTAAAACATTGCCTGAACAAGACTAATCCCTGCTATCTAGCCACTATGAGGGAGAAGCCCACGTTGTCCAAGGGTTTGCCTCGAAATTTCTAAATTTGAACTTGTAAACTTCATCTGCATCCGAAGTTACATCCGCCTTTGGATAACCACGCTTTCTCTGCCGCGTGTTCATTGGAAATTATACTTTTTTGGCAATACAGTTTTGTTTCAGATGATGCGCGACCAGCCAGCCGGCTCCAACCCTGATATCCAAAGCATGGCTCAAGCCTGCAATGCCGATTACGACAACTCCCATCTGAACATCACAAGGTGTACTACCAACCAATGTCCTAATGGGCACAGCTGTAATAATGGCTTCTGCTGTCCGACTGCTGGTAAACCAGTCTGTGAAGCTTCAAAAAAGAGTATTTAGACTACCTCTGTAACCTGAACTACGATGCTGGAAAGTTTTCCGTCGGAGGTGAGAAGAGCGACCGTTACTTCTTCACCAAGCAGTACAACACTTGCATGCGTTTCTCGTACTACGGAACGCTGGGAAATGCCAACAACTTCCCCAACTACAATGCTTGCATGCGAATGTGTGGAAGTCAACGAGTTTAAGAGCTTTAGATACCTTGCAGTATTCTGTACATTTCTGAGTAATTGTGAGCGGGTTTACACGTGCACAATAAAGAGTCAATCAGCTATCAATATCAAGGACAGGTTACAGCACCAAGCTTCTTCTACCCCAGCGATTTTTAATTTTTGCCATGCCCCTTGATGTACCCGCAGACTCTATTTTATCTGACTAGCTATCTTTCCACCGACGTATGTTTATTGTCCAACCTCGAGTATAGTCAGCCCTGAGAAAATGATCAACTTTTTTCCGCATGGCACTGCTCTCTCTTATCTCTCTGTGCATGTAGCAGAGCGCTGTTTGGTCGACTTCCCAATAGGCCCAGTCGTTCCATCAATTGGCAAGCTGAACAGCCTTTGTTTGGCGGCGCTTCTTATAACTTGTGTGGCGGGAGTGAGGGTGCTACCCTCAACCCCACCATGTAACAACTTGTTTACGGAACTGGTTCATCTGTTTACAAAACTCTGGGCCCGCTCCTCTTGTCCGTCATTCCTCATACCCAAATCAGTATTTTCAGACAATGCTGCCCCTGCCAGCATTATTCGTCGCTCTAGTTATAGGCTATTATACTTTAAGGTCAGTTTATTCGTAATTTTCAAACAATGGATTAACTTTATACCAGGAACATCTGTTTTTCCCCCAGAACATTGTATTCTAAGTGTACGTTTTTAAATGCCTAAGATTTGGGTCATACTACTGTAGTTGAGCTAGAATGACACCAGAAAAAGTTAATCTCATTCTAAAACAGACATTTTTCGAAGGGATAGTAGGATTATAGTCAGACGGTACGTTATGAAAAGCAGGACGAAGTAACCAAATTCTAAAACATGGTTAGATTCTTTTCGCAAGTTCAGCTTTTAAATACCGTAGAAAGAACACGTGTCCATTCACAACAATGTTTTTTATTCTTTCAGATTTATCTGGGAGCTGCTCACTGTAGGAGATCTTTCTAAGAAGGCTGTTTTCATAACGGGTTGCGACACGGGATTTGGACGAGAATTAGCCAAAAAGTGTGCCGGGAATGGATTAACCGTTTTTGCAGGCTGTCTCACGGAACCAGTAGGTCTTGGTGATGATAGAGACTCATAGCAACCTCAGGCAGCCAAGAGTCTTAGAGATGAGTGTTCAAAGGTCCGGACAGTTGCTCTGGATGTGACCAGCGACGATAGTGTGAGCGCTGCTCGTGACTTTGTGGTGAAGAATATGCCGTCCGGCGTGGGTCTGACCCCTTGAGGTTCAAAGAACGTGCGACCTTTTTCAGAACTCTGGGCCATTGTGAACAACGCGGGCATTTTCTCGTGCTATGGTCCTGACGACTGGCTCAACATTCAAGACTACAAACTGTCCATTGAGGTCAACACCCTCGGTGTCATTAGAACAACTCAAGCATTCAAAAAACTTGTGAAAGCATCCCAAGGTCGTATTGTAACTGTGACGTCGGTCAACGGACGATTGTCATCTCCGGCAGCCGGGCCATACGTTGTTGCCAAATTCGGCGCCGAAGCCTATATGGATGCGCTGAGGCAGGGTTTCTGGGAAAAAAAGAGTTCATTTTTGGTTTTCAGGCAAGAGTTGAAGAACTTCGGAGTCAAGTGTAGCATGCTCGAGCCGGGAATCTTCAGAACTCCTCTGATTGACCCTCAGGCCATGGTCAACCGTGTCGAGACAGTTTGGAAGAGACTGGACAAGGAGACTAAGGAGGAGTATGGAGAAAAGTTCAAAAATTACTGTAACTGTCCTCTCGGGATATTTTAATCTGACAATCTCAGTTGCTACAATGTGGAACAACCTCTATCTTTCCATGAGCTCTTCCAATATCAACCTCGTAGTTGACAACTACTATCACGCCATCACTGCCAAGTACCCCAGAGCCAGGTATGGACATCTATTTGTAATCGATAGTCATAGCCGGCTTAAAAAAATCATGTATGTGGGTAACATGTAGATTTTCTAAATTTCAAACTTAATTTTGACCGGGACAGTAGAGACAACAGTTGATGACTTTCTTTTCTTGGACGGTTTTATGATTTTCGTGCCCTAAATCTCTGGAACTTGGGACGAGTTGAGTAACATACCTCTATCTTGTAAATGGTCGGACGCCCTGGCAGGTGAGAATGTTCCCCGGCAGCTATGATATCTCCATTGCGCATGCAGGCAAAGGCACCGCAGGCAATATCTGAGCTGCACCTAAGGGATTTCTTGTGATTTCAAAACGAGCTTCTTACTTTAGCAAAAGCTCCCGATTCTCAGAAATTACGGTCTTTCGATTGCGAAGCCAGTATGTGTAGCCATTTTGGTCGGTATATATCGGAGGCTCAGGCTCCGAGACCGGTGTTTTTGGAGGCTCTTCTAGCTCCCTGGAAAGAATTTTTTTGCTGAAATTAGAATATTTTCCTACTTTTCCTGTTCAAGGAGGCATCTCTTCAAAAAGTGTGACTCTTTGTTATAGCTCTCTATGAGACCCCAATCCAGAGAGAGAGGCAGCGATGGAATGGGTAGTGGTGGCATTCGACATGGGATGGGTCGGGCTACAGGAGGCTCCTGCTCATTTTCCAAATCACTTATCAGTTGAAAAGCATCATCGTAGTCATCAAGATCCTCTTTTTTAATGTTGAGCTGAGAAGAAATGCGAAATCGAGAAACCTGGCACAAAACACCTACTTGCATTCTTGAAGATGCTAGTCTGAATCCCCGCTAATCCATCGACGGGCGTTCTATGAATATGGCAGATTATTCTTTAGAAGGCGGAATAAAGAGCTCTGAGCCACCGTAGCCTGTCAGCCGCTTCCCACGCCCAGCTCTGAAACTTTGGTTTCTGCAGAGATTAGCCTAGATGAGAAAGTTGTTTGGCTCAGCCCCTACAGTATACCAAAAGCTCTCAGAAAAAACATGCAGTGTGAGAATGGGAAAAGGATGCGAGCTCAGGGTCTGTGCTCCCTAGCGGAGCGGAAGGGACACATGTGATCAGATGATAGTAGCCAGGCAACACGACTAATAAGCGGAGATTGAACGCCGTGCACACAAAATCTGATGGCCGAGATTTGCACTTTCAGGTATTACTGTGGCTATGACGCGATCTTTTTCTTCGTACCACTCTCGATGATGCCGGCCTGGCTCTCAGATCGTGTCATTTCCGGCCTTGGGAAACAAGAAGTCGTCCCGGCAAAACTGGAACATCTACTTAAGTGAAAAATGTTTATTCATCAACCATGCTCCATTGTGAACATTGGATAAATGTTCTTGCCATTCGCTCTCACAGTATTGCAAAAGTTGTCCCCGTGAAACTGAAATTGTTGTGCTTGTATTGAGTGATTAGCCTGGATAACCTTGCAAATTCCTTCGGCAGCCAGGAAGGCAACACAGGCACAGTAGGCATTGTCACAAGACTCATATGGATGCCGTCTTAGGTAGCAGAAACCGTGTTCCATGCAACAATTGTCATGTTGGGCTGAAGCTCTCCCACTGTACGACCATAAAGATTGTGTACCCTGCCAGTGGTCATCCTCCTACATAAAGGATCCCCGTAGTTGAAAATTCAACGCGCGCGGCATTCTGTCTTCGGACTGCTGTTGCTGCTCGCAACCCGAAGGCATTATTTATATCCGGGCAGTTACTCTACTCACCGACAATACTCTGGCAGTCGAGCTTCGTATGAATCTCCATCATTAGGTTTGTCATGGGATCGAGACCGCAGTAGAAACGGGCGTAAGTCAGGGGGAGCAATAGAAGAAAAAGCAGCATTTCGTTTTCGGCCAAGACATTCTACTTTTATCTGCTTCAAACTTGTTAGGTGTGAATCCAATTAGAGCGCAGAGATAATCAAAGCCGTCAATTGGATGGTTTACCTCGACCCGAGTCCGTTTCACATAACCGGTTCTCGGGCGAGAGTGAAATTCTGTGTTTTTGTCTGCTAGCATCACTAAAAGACGCATAAAGTATGTTACCCCCATCCCTGAGGAATCTTTTTGACGCAAAGTCTTAACGTAGCCTGACTCCTGCCATCCCTTAGTGTCTACTACGCATCGATCATTTTGTTGTTCTTGTTTTCCTCCTATCCTCCCTCTCTCGCATTTTTTGAATTGCGACAATAATCCGATTTTGGGGCACACCAGGGCTCACCCCCACACACACATGAATACAGAGCGGCAGGTCTGATTGACGGCTGGTAAGTTTTACTAACAAAAAGCTGACGACTTGATGGCTGTTTAACGAGTACTGCGCTTGTGCTCAACTTTCCTCAGCCTCTGAGAGAGAGAAAGCAACACCAAAAGGACAGCAGTCGCGCGCTAGAGAGCAGCTGCCGTAAAATGGCGTAATGAGAATACGACCAATTTGACACCCGAACACTTCCTAGAGAGTGCTCATCACCTGACATCACGTGTTTTATACACATGTTTAATGTTTATCTTTTCGTTACAAGATTCTTCGGGGCTTGTTGCCATGGAAATCGCCGTCTCGAGCTCAATTCACTACTTGTATTGGATTGCTTTCACCTGGTAGCCTGATTTTGCTATTGACAGCTTTTGTGGGAATCTGACAAGTCCATGTTTCCGGGGGTTGCCTATGTTCTCAATCAAAATCACATGCAATCCATCTGTGAGAAAAATGTTGCTTGGCGGGGAACGAGTGAAGGGGAAGAGTTTTTCTTTTTCGGGAACACCTGTTGTGCTCACTTGTATTTCTGCGGTTAGGTCTCTCTCACTCTCATTATTACACCTAGATTTCGCCAATAAATTAGAGTCAAACCAGCTGATTTTCGCATACATCCTATGTGGACAAATGACACACAGCGTCTGTCTGCTATATTCATAGGAAATGCGCATATCCCTGTCCTCGGAAATCAATTTCTTCATCATGCCCACCAATTGGCTTCTTTTTTCAGATGTCTAATCGGACATTATTGGACGATGTTGTAGACTTGGGCGATCCAGAAGTCCCATCAACTTCTGATCCCGATAGCTTTCCGCTTCCCGCCAATTCGACATACTTTGAGGATGGTGGGAATTCGACCAATTCTACCACAAATCATCCATTCGACCTTCCAGAGTTTGCAAACTTTATCGGTGAGCTCATTATTCAGTCTGGACACGCTAAGGTTCAGTAGATGAGCGTTCTGCACCTAGTTTAAGGGTATCATAATCAGTATGCTTTCAGATCGAAATCCCTGGGTAGTCTATGTGGCCATTGGCTCCATATCGATTTGCGTATTCCTCCTTGTATATCTTCTCCTAAGAAACTTGTGTCGGAAAAAAAAGTGAGTCATTATCTTTCATCTAATGACCCTCCTCCTTCACAGACAAGTAATTCGACAGAATGACGATCCAGTGTTGACGAGTACCTATGACGACGGTACTGAGAATATCTGTTACCGGTAATTTGCGACTATACAGCGAAAACATGCTTTAGATTCTTCTGCTGTCGGTGGAAGAGCCAAACGCCCAACTTGGGTAATCGACAGAACTCAGAGAGCAACCTGGATCCGTACAAGCGACCACCTCTTCCTCCTATTGGCGTGAAAGAAAGTAAGTCGAACTTACCCAGCACTATAGGGACGATTCACTGCTGATACTGATAAAACTAACATCCTGGTGGGTTGTTGACATGACATGTCAGCCTTCAAAGGTTACACATTTTGAAAACTGAAGTTTAAGTGGTAGATACCAATAGTAGGTAAGCTAGCTGACCAGTGAACAAAGAGGAAAAGGGAGAAAGTTGTAAAAAAAAAACTTGCTCGGTTCCTGTCAGATTTCTAGTTACAGCTGTTTTTGTAAAGTACGTCGTGTTTTGCAGACGACTTCCATTACATCTCTCCCTTTGCGAGTAATGGGCTCACGAACGAAGAAAAGCATCACGGCGCCTACATAAACGGTGAGTGTCTTCATCTTCTTTTTACAAAACACAATTTTAGCTATTCGAGGTGTAGCTCACTTGCCGCAACGAGCCGAGCAGTACCGAGCCCTTCCTCCATTACGGCTAGACCAGCTGCAGGAAGATGAGCCGAAGAAAACAACAAATTGAACATAATCTTCTGACAACGATCATGATAACTGTGATATTTTCCCGGTTACGAATCATATTTATTTGTGAAAATAAAGTGACTCACAACCAGCAAACCACAACTTGTTACTTGTCCCAGTTTCGGGAGATCATGTTGACGAGCTTTTCTGCAGCGTCGAGACGAAGAGGATTATCGTGATCCATGTTTTTCAGCATGTTTCTCATCTAAAATAGTTGTGCGATAACTGAAATTATTAAAAACTTACCTCTAGCATGCTTTTGAAGTCCAACTGCAAGTCACCATCGGTTTCGTCGTCATCACTGTGTTCTCCGGGCTGAAATTGTTATATTAAATCACTGGAATTATTTATAATATGCTGTCTGGTCGGCACTCAATCCATCTTTCATTCTGTGCAATAGTACACCCGGTCAATGTTTGGCAGTACCAACCGCTTGAAAGTAGCCTCCGCCCTCGTTCAAACTTTTAGGGCCAACATCTTGTCTAATACAACTTTTAATATCTTTACATAAATATTGTGTTTTCATAAGTATGTTTTCTGTATTCAGTATCATCTTGGGAGGTCACTTGTTTCGAAAATTATCAGACATAGGCGATTTTCGGAAGCCTAGCCTCCTCACCAATATTTTTGGGATGCATTAACGTACCAGATGTTTGTTTTAACCAAGAAAGCGTACTGTAACACAACACCAAGTTTATGTCAACAGGAAAAAACTTAATTTGGGGAGATCCCGCAGCTTGGCGCCAAATATTTCATTTAAAATAATTTTGCGTATGGAGCTGAGATGGCATGTTTTGAAAAACGGACCGTTAGCAAGTAATTAAATACAAAAATCTCACATTGATATCTCTTTCCTCTTCATCCTCACTGTCTGAATAACTTGGTTTGTTGAAGATTTCATCGTCCTTAAAAAGGTATCTTTAAAGCATAGTCAGGTTCCTACCGGGTCTTTATCCTCGTACTCAATGTGAAAATTATCGTAGTGGTCCACAAAGACATCCAATAAGTCAAGTTCTTCCTCGTTCAGTGAACTGTGAGTCGTTTGAAGGATCTTGAAGCAAGAATTACTAAAAACTATGCCAGAACCTACAATGGTCGTGCTCTTCATCTTCGCCTCATGCAAACCTCTTAGAATTTGTTTCAATTCATCAGAATCTTCGATCTTTTTGTGTCTAAATTTTACAGAATATAGAAAAGAAAGAAACTTCACCTGATAATCATAACATGAGAGTTTTTCTTGATCTCCTCAGTATGTTTGGGGTACTTCAACGAGGTCAGCTTTTTCAAAGAACCATCCTTCTCAAGTTCAATATCCATAGATCCAACATCCTCTACGTCGTCAAAAGTCTCCCATTTGGCCTGAAAAAATGGGTAATGGTCTTGAAAAACAACTTACTGATGTCTGTGGAAGATTTTTAAGGATAATATCGAAATTATCTTCGGCATAGACTTCAAAATCGTCGTCCATGTTAAAATTAAACTTATGACTGTTTTTGAATGCACTGAAATCGAATTCGGGAATAAAAGCGACGATGCATGGTTTCCAGCTCGCTTTAAGATTTCGTGGCAAGACCTTGTCGCTTCTTTAAAAAAGAAAACTTATTGCGAGGTAAGTTTGAGAAAAGACCAAAACTGCATTGCAGAAAACATTCCATGCTGTTTGTTCCTATTTACGTAATACTTCTGTGTGTTGATCTACTACGGAACCCGTTTCCCGGGCTCTCGTTGCATTTTTTGTGCCCCTGGCTTTCCGGATTACTTACTTCGGTCGCGCAACAACCGGTCCTATTGGATAATTACGGAGACTGAGTCAACAACCCGGTAGATCCAAATCTGAAACGAAGGAGAACGACTGGACGCGTCTGAGCCGGTCTCAAGGACACCTAAGCTGCACAAAAGAGTATTGTTGCACTGTTCAAGAGGACAAACGTCGGTTCAAGGTTGAAGAGTCGTGGAATGTCTTTGTGCCTTCAAATTTACGAATTCGATCAAATACTGTAAGTTTACTGTAACCTTCAATTTGTGGCCTTCCACCTCTCGTGAAATGAGAAAACATTATAGAGAGTGACAGTGACACCAAGTTTGGGCGTGTTTCAAAAAGACACTACTTAATACTTTCCCACGGCGAGCTCAAATCGCGGAACATGCGAAACCGGTAGCTACAAAGTGAAAGTGTTCGCCACGTATGTAAAACTAGAGGAGAACGTGTTTAACAATCCCTTGATCCCTCGGGCGGCATAAAAGGTTGACTGAGCAGATGTACCAGTGCAGGTCGACCTCCTTCATAATGCTCTCGACTATCTTTTTCGCTCTCTTCTCACTGGCAGCGTGAGTTTAATAAATCCGACATTTAACGGATTTCCTCTTTTTCATGTAGACCCTCTCCATTTGGGACATATCGCCCGTATGCTTCTGACCCGTATTCTATGGGAGGAATGGGTAACTAGCTCTGTTTTTAGCATTAAACTTCGCTTCAGGTCTTGGCAGCTCCCTCGGGATCGGATCACCCTATGGCATGATGGGCTCTCCCTACGGAATGGGTGGCCTCGGCATGGGTGGCTACGGAATGTCCGGTATGGGAATGGGAGGCATGCCTCCGGCTATGCCTCCTCCTGGAATGGGTGGACTTGGAGGACTTGGAATGGGTGGCTTCGGATCTCCGTATTCTTCAATGGGCTCATTCGGATCACCTCTAGGGATGTCGCCGTTCTTTAAGAAGTAACCAGACTCTCGACCTCATCGCCGTCTTTCTCCTCACTGATCTTTCGTTAGCTGTAAGTGCATAATAAACTTTGTATATAGTCTGTAGCACTAACGTCTTCAAAACTTCTCATTGAAGACCAGTGTTTTACTTACCCCAGATAACTGTTCTAGGCTGACAAAGAGACCAGCAACGAATCTGCCCAGAATTTAAGCGCTTTCTTGCAACTGGGCCTTATCTAATCAGCTCTTTTTCCTAAAATAGACCCCTGTTTCGTTCATACTTACTGAGCAAAAGGTCCTGTTGACTGGTCAGTGGACAGACTACAACCGACTTATCAGGAGAGAGTGTCAAATTATTTGCGATGGACTGGTGATTCAGTTCCTTGAACAGTTTCGAAGCCGAGCTGTCTACTTTCTTAGGACCACGCCTTGCGTCAGCGAGGCACACTTTGGAATTATGTGTTGACATTGGAGCAAAAGGTGGGTGATACGATTAGCAATGTCGTCAGCAGGTCAATTCGATCTGGAATTCTACTTTGACTCAAATTCTTTGATGATTCAAAGACTGAGTGGAAAAGTCTTCAAATTTTTGAAAGTCGCGTCATGACCTATAATGATAAGAAGTGCTGAACCAATTTGCTATCAAATTTCCAAGGAAACCAAAATAGCCAGTGCACTTCCATTTATGTCTGGTTTACTTTTGTTTCAGTGGAAAAATTTGCATACGCTTACGCCATTACAGGCACTTGTCTAAAATAGTTCCGATTCTTCTCTTAGAATAGCGAAGTGAATACGATGCTTGGCAAACATGGCAATGTTGCCACTGGAGAGTCTAAGACATCGGTAGCAGACGCTTATCCTCTCAAGTTTCGTCTGTTCGTTCAAGTAGTTGAGGTTACGTTTGTCTGCCAGGTTAGGCTAATGGACATAGCTGTATCTTCTTTTTCACTGGTAGTTTATGGTCGATTTTGAGTGGGTGAGAAGAATCTGCATAGGATCCGCTAAGGAATCTGCTTCTCCTCATAAGGAGAAATCCGATCCTCTACGGCCGAAATGAGGCTCTGGTCCTTCACGTTCGTCAAACGGGCGATATGAGCAGTTCCACGTCACGTCTTCGCCTTTTCCAGTATTTTCCCACATTAGAGCCATAGTGTCTCTCTCTTTCGCTCTCTCGTAGACTGCGCGGATTCCACGGCTCTGATTTTGTTTTACCTCCGCCCACTCAGTCTAAATATGGAGTCTATTGGAGCTTTAAACAGTCACGGCAACTTTTGTTCTTGCACGTAAAAGGTGTTAGACTCTCAGACTACTGTAGTAGGATTGACAAGTCTTGCCGCAACTTTACCCAATGACCGTCTTATACCTCCCCATGATTTTGTAGACAGCTCCAGATTCTTTAACAGGCCCGAACCCCAAAACTATTTGCAGCTTTTAGCCGGTGTTGCAGTTTTTGTAACTCCTTAATCCTTCTACTTTGCTGTCTAGATTCATGTTCTGTAAGCAGTATATGTCATCTTTATACCTACAATTTCATCATCTCAAAACTAGTGATCGGACAGTTTTGTTCTTGCGTTAGTTGCAAGATTCGTATGGTTAGGTTTCGATATATGTAGACTACATCTAGACTTCGTGCCTCTAAAAGTACCCAATTTACGCAATACTTCATTAAGTTGAACCTCTTCCGTGTTCAATTAAACTCGTGACGCCGAGTAGTACTCTTTTTCATCCCTGACCACCATCTGGCAGAGTACGTGCTGCAATCTCGTGTAACGATGCTGGCAGAAAGGCGAATGTTCTAGAGAGACAGACCACTTGAAACAAACAAAAAAGAACAAAATGACGCGAAGCTGTCTTCTAGTAGAAGAGCTAACATTTGTCGCGTCATTTTCAGAACCACCCTCATTTCAGTCCCGCCACTTGAGGGTGTTTCGATTCGGGGGTCGGAAGCTTCTCGGTTCTGATCTAGTCTTGTTCTGCGTCAATAATCAGCCGGCACTGATCGGTTAAGCCTCAAGTTCCGTAAAGGGGATGGTCTAAGCAGATAACTTCTGTGTCTGTTCTCTGAATTTTCAGAACTCTTTCTTTATCACGCGTTTTTTCTCAAAATGGGGCAGCTTTTTTGCATACTCCAGTGGTCAACCTTGTCAAAAGTTTTTGGGCCCGAATTTGATTTTTGCCTTTTAGTCCCGAATAGCTTCTAGCAAACAGGCATTGCAGACGTCTATGTCAACAAAAAGAGTGAAAACTTGTGGATAATTTGTGACCCCAAATAACCTAACCACCCCGCAGCTTATCAAACCATCAAAGTCGAACGTCACTTGGTTCTATAAAGAGTGAGTGTTCACAATAGGACACCACCCTCTCCTGATTTTGCATGCAAAAACACGCAGATGTATCAGATCGTGTTTCACATCAACAGACGATGTTTTCTTAATCCACTTTTAGCCTAACACTCCTTTTCAAACTTAACTTTTTCAGGATGCGGCGGTGGCAGCGAGCGGCATCGCTGCTCGCACTCCTTTTACTCGGCCTCCAAAAAGTATCCGCCGGCCTCGTCGTGGAGTGCAAAAAAGTCGGTGAGTGTAACTATCAGTGCTCTAGCCATTGCCCTTTTTAGGTGCGGAAGAGCTTGTAGACGAAGAAGGTTGTGAATTGTTAATAGTACGAGTGAACCGATGTAGCGGCTATTGTTTCTCCGTGTCGTTTCCTAATCCGTTAACGGGAAAAATGAACACACAGATGAGTAAATGTTGTCGGATGACGGATACAGAATGGGTAGGCTTCATGCTAAACGAATCTCTCAACGCCAAAACTTTAGGTGCATGCGGAGATGATGTGCGAGGAGGGTGTGAGAGAAATTCGAATACCATCAGCACTCCAATGTGACTGTTTTGACTGCGCTGTCAACTAGCTGCTACTGCTGTGCAGGGACTGAGAACTCTGCTTCCTGACTTATTCTTCAATACGGGCCTTTCCGAGCTTTAAACCGCCGCACAAACACACTTCCCTCCCTTTAACTTCTGATCTCTCTACGGCACACCGGCCACACACACAGGACCGCAATAAATCTGTTCGTTGTTATTGGTGTGTAGTTATTCCCATAATAAAACCACTTTTTTCATTTACACTTTGTACAATTAGATGTTTATCTTGTCGACGACTATAACATGGTAGTCCAAGATGTCGCGCATGGCTTCCATAAACTTCACCCCGTCCTCGACCGAAAATCCGTAGCGAAGAGCCTGACCCACATCGACGACAATGTTAAAACGGTGACTTCCGGGCAGACATCTAAACTTGCAATCTTATAGGCATAGAGAAAGCTTACCGCTTGACATCGAGAGCCCAATAGATTAGAGACTTGCTCTTGCCCCAAGCTTTAATTTCTTTGTGATGACAGGACACTTGGGACTGAAAGTGGTAAATTTCACTTTTTGAGAAAAACTACCTCAAACCAAACGACAGTGATCAGTTCGGTACTGACTATCTTGCATTTCTTGCTCGGGAAGCGAAAGTTTTTCAGGACAAGCTTGGTCGGGGTGAGAAGAATGAATTCGTCCTCGTAGAGCCTCTCCATGATAGAATACTGAAATATGGCTTCATAATATGGATGTTTGTGACTAATGGGACGATGTGTGTCACATGTCAACTAGTCGTGCAGGCTTATTGGAATCTTTCCGGGAAAGGACACCCAGACTTGTGTCTAGGGTAAAGACATATTGAAAATTTTTGACTGGAAGCTTTGAATTTAATGCAGAAAATCTCAATTTTGTCATCCCACCTCATTCCTTTTTATCTTGGCGTGCTTGCTGGTTTAGAGCTATAAGTTATTGCGAGTTGCCTGTTAAGAAGCAAACTACGATTATATCAGTGGTTTAAACCTAAACAAGAGTGCTATGGCCAAAGAGCAAGGTAGTCTGCGTCCTCCAGAATCTTCGAGGTATAAAAAAAACTCTTAAATCATCATTTTCAGCACTTATACCTATTTTTCGAGTAAAACTTCAACCGTATTGAATCCGGGTCATTTGGGCCAAAAGCGCGCGCTTCAGCAATACATCAACTTTGAAAGGCGACACACACGAACAGGGAAGGCTCGCTCGTGTCGATAAACAACAAAAAAGACAATTTTTTGGGAGTATCTTTTGAATTCATCAGGTTACTTATACTAAACCGTCTCATTTTTGAAAGACCGCTGCCAATTCTAAATTTTTAAATAAACGATGCTAAAACCAGATTTTTAGTTCACCTATACGATGATTAAGAGAATCTGCATGATGCGAGACTCAAATCAAATCTGGACTTAATGGTCTTAGACACATCCCAAACCATTTTAGCCAAATTAAACGACGACATCATTGGAAAAGTAGTGCATTGAAGAAAAAGTTAAAAGCAAGCTAACCTGCAGACTGTGAAGAGGAAACATGCGTGAGTGTGGAGTCGTACTTCTAAACTACGATATTAGTAAAGAAGACATACAGATTGTAAGATGGACGGAAAATATTTACAACGATGGTTTTTCCACTGATTGCCACAAATATAGGCTTGTTATTGAGTGGGAGTGACTTTCAGGGATTCACTACTTATCGGATTTGGGTCACATTGAACATCTGAGAGGACGGTGAGCATGAACATATAAGGAAGTAGGTCTGCTAGCCACAAAAATAGCGGAAGTATGGAAATAAAGGGGGGGGGGGGGGAAGAATGCTGGTATATTACGAGATTACGCCTTCTTCTTCTCGTAGGAAGATTAGAAGGGCTTCTACACAACATCTTTTCCAAAGTATCAAAGCTTTCTAGTTACTGATAGCTGATCAAAAGTTAATAGATTTAGGACATGTGGAGACGACATCTCTTCCTTTGAATTCTATGTTTACAGCCATTATATATTTATATATCCTTTGCGAGATAACTCCAAAAGTAGATCCACCCGCTTATCTTTCTCAAGTACTGCGTCAGTGATGACGGTTCTAGAGGGTTGTGTGCAAGAAAAGACCTACTTTTGCCTTGTTGTCGAGAAAAGTTGCGTTCTCGGTATTAGCTGGAATTAGAACACTTGACCACTCCTTTCTAACCTCCGCGTTTTTCAAACCGGAAAGACTTCAAGCACTGCGTTTGAACTTGAGCTTGCAAATAATTGAGCGAAGTCTGACTGTCCTAGAGTCTCTTTCGCTCCGGAACTTTTCTTGGCGAGACCTTTCAACAGTTTTTTGAAGGATTGAGGGCCTCTGGATAATTCTGCTGACTCTCATTCATGGGTCTATCCTGACAAGATTGCAACAAGAAAATACGAAACAGAAATGCAAAGTTTGGTCTGTGACATCGATCACTTGAAGTTTATTTAATAAGAGCTCACAATCTTCGAACTTTAGAATTGATACCTAGCACAGTACTGAGATATTTCTTCTTCTCATACAGCAGGTTCTCCTTGATCTTGGTCGAGTTGATGATCCAGGGCGTGATCAGGTCGTCGAAGTATTCCAAGGCCAGCGGCTGGATGTTCCTCAACTCATCTTCTGATACTGGGGGTCGCGCGAGGACGAGCGTAACAAGTAGGAGAAAGAGAGCGGCTAAGTTAAGATGGATTTTATCTTCGGCAGGCGCCACTGACCTGACATTCGCAGCCGCGGAAAGACTCGAGAAACCCGTTCCTATCAGAATCATGTGAAAACAAGCCATGGGTCATCTTCGTTCACTGCCAGCAGACTATCGACTGGCAACATTGTGATAGCGGATGCGATAAAACTGAACCTCCGGATCGGATGCGTTTTTCTGAACTCCCGCCACTATAGTACAGAGTGTTACATGTTACACCTCTTACACACACGGTCATGCGCTCTCATCTCTATTTCTCTCTTTCTCTCTCGGCCGTGACCAAACACCATCAAGTGTGGTAATCAGACGCGAGACGTAAAAGCCATATATTACGTAATAGTTATGTTGTGTCTGGTAATCGCGATTATCTGCACGTGCGGGAGGCACCGTTGCGTTGAGAGGAAGATGAGCCGAGAGGAATAAAGCAGGGAGGGTTAGCTATATCCGCTGGAATCAAAGAAATTCTTTACTTGGATGAGATTAATTGGTTTAGGTATACATATACTACAAGTAGATTTTAAGCCAGAGCTGTTAGCCAATTCAGTGGTAGATTTTTTAGAATACAGGTAATAAGGTCCAAACTCTTCCAATGGTGTAACTATTCAAGAGAATAGCCGACATAGCGATAATATTCGGCTCCTACACATCAAAAAACGGTTGCAATACGAAGTCAAGTCAGTAGATATCCACAAATGTAGAGCTGTGCTATTTTTAAAGCCTGTAAGCTACATGAAACGTAAACTATTTATTTGGTGCAGTTCTTTGCTCATCAGGATTGTAAAAAATAGCTATCTGTTTAATCCTCAAGAATGTACTCTTATTACGGCTCCAATCAGATGTCTTCATTCTCAACGGTCAATACGCGACAAACACTGACTTCTCTCAGGTTTCTGGCTACTGGCTGAAAATAACTACGTCGAAGCAATCCAATTTTGGATTGAGCCAATCTACTCTATCTGATACAAAGTTTGGTGATCTTAATATACACTCTTTTACGCCTCGCTAAATTTAGTTTTGTTCTACAAAAAGAGCCTGAGAGATTTATAACTTGCTATTTTTGAATGTGTCGGGCCCAGTGCCTCATATAAACGTGCAAATAGTCAGCGACACGGCTACAGTACGAATCGTAGCATTGTTAATGATCGTTGGCACACCCTTCTAGCATTTCTGCACCTAATCTCAAAAATATCCACTTTCTGTCCTCAATCGTATGTTAGCCCTCTGTTTTGACTGATTGAGTAGTCTTTGTTCGTCTTGTTGTGCATTCTTGCCTCCATCATGCAGCAAATGTTCGCCAACTGACACCAAACAGTTGGGCAACCGAGAGCGAGCGGATATTTATAAGTCACTCTCTCTGGCAGAGAGTCCATCACCTGGGAGCTCACTCTTACACATGGCCACACGTGTACGGCCAGCTTCCTTTCTCTTTCTCTAATTTCATGAACCGTTTAACTTGCTGCCTTTTTGAAATGACCTTGTCGCCGATTGAAATATATAATCAAATGTTTCCCTTTTTCAATTCCAGTCAGCGAAGACTTCTCAAATACAGAAATGAACTCCTTCATCCTCTGCGTCGTTCTCCTCCTCGCCATTATGGCCGTCGCCTATGCCGACTTCTCCTGCTACTTCGGAGACGGAATCTGCAAGTCCGTCACCTGCAGGGTAGGACATACTTGTTTCAATTAAATCACTGGTTTTAGAACTGCAAGATTGCCACCTGCGTTACTGGTGACTGCGTCTGCACCATCTGCGATTGAGAACTTCCCCAGTGCTACACCTTCTGATTTTGCGGAAATACATGCATCAATAAACAAGCACAAGACATTTAAATAGCATTGAGAGACAGTACAGGACAACCGATTCTTTTTCAGCAGCTGTGGATAGTCTTGTACTTTTATGTTCCATACATGGCAAAAGTTTTTAATATTGTAAAAGTGGGTAAATGACGTTCTCAAAAAGAGACACTCCAAGGAAAGAGAATTTCTCAGAGATCAATCTTTTAAGGCTGGGAAAGGAGTAGGTAGCATCTCATCTGGATTCCTCGGAGAAACTGACAGATACGACCGTAAAACTGTCTTGACTGACCATCTTCATATAATACTTTCAGGAACTTGCCAGGCAAAATCTTTTGTTCAGATGTCCATTTCAGCAACTTTTTATTTTAGTGGGAGCCAAAGTGCACAGGTCGTCACATTCAAACAATACCCGACAGCTGTTCTCGGTTTTTGACTAGTCAATCTTCCTCACTCCGATCAGTTGACAAAGCAAAAGAGACTCAGTTTGAAGGTCACTTTTTAACGAAACGATCACAGACTAACCAACAGTTGGTGGTTAACATTGCGTTGGTCCTTAGGTCGACATAAACAGACCTAAACATAAATAGCCCGACCGCTTGGTATCGGACTGCCAGAGGGATGTCTAAGAGGTCAGAATTGGGAGTATCGGTAAAGGCGTAAGTGTCATCAGAGTGATCCAGCTGCTTGAGACCTTTTGAGAAGTCGGCCGTCAACTCTGTCCAACAGACCAATATCCCGTCCAAATTTTTTGACCTGATTCCCAAGAGACACTTGCTCAAAGCCGTTTTTATTGCTCAAAAATTTCTAATCCTTCATTTCCATGAGCTATACCTGACAAATTTAGGGTCTCCACAATGACATTCATCTTCGAAGCACTGCCCCTTTTGAGAGGTCTGAAACAGTACATTACGACAACTACAGAATGAGCTAGAAACCAGGCATTTGGTCCACCGGCACCAGGAGTCCCCGAAGACACAGAAGAAGCCGGCCTGGAGGTTGGCGACAACAAGAAGAAGAATAAGGAGGTAAAGGGAAGACATTCGGCTGGTTTACTATTGAAAATTTTGGCGCGTATGAAATGTTGTCATTGCCGGAAGACATAAACAATGATGAATCTTTTGCCTAGACCAAATTCAGCAATTTGCGGGTCCGGACTCATTGCAAAAGACGTGTAATCTGGTAACAGTCATACAGAGTTTAGGCCGTTTTCTTTGGTTCGCCCATAGACCGGGGAACTGAACTAGACAGAAGAGAGGACACTGCTAGTAAGGTAAGGTCTACAAATGATAGGAATCAGGACCAATGGGCATAAGAAGTCTGTTTTTATCGGATGGTAGTATATGTAATGTCTAAAAGCAGACAAAGTTCCAAACTACCCGAACAAATGCTATGAAATTAAATTCTTCGCATTTTGACTAACTTTTGGGTTGACCAAAGCACTTTTGGGTTTTGCCATGCTTTGCAAAGTCGTAGAGCAGTTCCGGCGCTACAACTTTGCAAACGTCGTAAACCTGAAGATAGTAGTCCTGGATCTAAAAATTGACGTAGAACTCTTTAGATGTGTTTTGGTCGTGAATCTTAGTCAAGTATTTCCTTTTGAATATTTGCTCCAACAGCTAAATAATATTCTATGAAGTAATAGCATTTGGACATTGCATAGTTTCAAATATCTTCGGCAGGGGAGAGGCTAATTTTACCATCACGGCTTAATTGCCTAAAAACCGATGAAAGCCACAGTATTGGTGCTTTCTATGCAAAGAAACGCAAGTAAATAAATCGATTTTGTGCTCTTACTGCGTTTCTTTCCAGTCTTGCAAACCACTTCCCAGTTCGGTCTCTAACTATCCGGAATTTTAGGCCCTTCTTTAGTAGACTTTCAAGTTCCATTAATACAAGTAAGTGCGCCTTTTATAACAAAGCTGGATTTTTTCAAACCGTCCGATCCTTTTCAAATTTTGGATCTTTTATTTTTACTTTTTTTAAGCCCGAAAAAGGAGAAAAGAACCAAATTTTTGAGCCACCTTCCAGGCATTATTTCGATGAGAGTGATTATAGTGATGCTTACTATTCCACGGAAAGCAAGATGATGTTGATTCTGAGCAGCAATCATAATAGCCGTTGCTTTATATTCCGAAAACATCCACAGCTTTAGATGAATTCTTCTTTTACATCCAGCCGCAAAAGGAAGCGAGGAAAAGACAACGAAGACTGTCCCAGTCGAGCCCCGCTGTGCCTTCAGACGCTTCCAAGCTATCCGGTTCCAATGGAGCGCGATTCTTCGTGCAAGGCAGACAGTGCGCCTCGACCACCCACCAATGTAAGTGAGCTACTCACAGCTATGAGTTATGGTGTCTATGGCTCTGGTTGTATCCTTGTTTGTCTGTCTTACCAGTTTAAAAAAGTCAAGTCCTTTCAAGCAAACCCAGAGATTGAAGTGCTAATTCCAATACGGTAGCTCGACTGACATGCTACGGGCAGGTTAAAGCTATTGGTTGGATGCAGAGGGGAAGATTAAGATGGGACGGTCCGACATCGATATGGTTCCAATAAAAACTGAGACTTTAGGTTGACCAGTCGAGATCGAAGAAACCTCCGACGTCACACACGGCTGGCAACAAGGCATCGGACAGCATTCTGCTACCGATTGAAGTAAGCAAAATTATTTTCCGATAAAAGCTGTGATTTCAGGCTGACAATACTCCTCCAAGATCGAGGGACTCTTCTGAGACTCGGTCTGTCAGGGCTGTACCGACCCGCCTGTCTCAACAGCCACAGATCGAGACGGACTCAAAGGTCCCTTCTATGTCCCCTGCCCGCATGTATCCTTCTCAAGCCGATGTAAATAGACACTTTTTCAAAAAAAAAAAAAAACTGTGTTTTCAGGATGATCAGATCCCTTCCACATCAGGGGGTCCATCGGAAACAGGCTCCAATAAGGAGAATCAGGAGCCGCAGCCGAGGACAGCTAGGACATGGACTTTTCGCCCTCGACAGCAGAAGACTATTGCAAGCTTTCTATCATTTCATAGAAACTTCGGAATTGTAGGTTCAAAGAAGAACGAAGCACGTAAGAGTTCGACCGCAAGCCGAAGATGCCGCGGCTCCAGCACCAGCCCCTCAATTCGAGCTCCCCGAATATTTGGCGCCGTACTATCCCGCCATAGAGAAAATAATGGCGGACGCTGAAATTGACCCGGACACTTTACTGGAACGGGTTCGGCGTGGACGTCCAGCTTGGACAGTGAAGGAAGGAGAATGGACCGAGGAGAGAGGCACCATGCAGATGATTTTCATCTTGAATCTCAGCAGAGAATCTCCAGAGAAGGTTCCCGACGTAGTGGTATTGAAATTGCATGCTTTTCACAAATTTTTCTTTTCAGTATATTGCGACTTCGACCTTCACGAGGAAGGCTAGGGTTGCTCTGAAGAAGATGAAGGAGGAGGCCGAATCGGAGGATTGCCGCTGCAACTGTGAGAGTCCGACGAAATGCCGCTACTGCAAGCTTAAAGTGGTTTGTATTTTATATGAAAACGCATGGTTATTGTGTTTTTACAGGGGGCAGTCCCCGCCAACCGATATCTCCATGTGAAAGAGAGCGGTCACCTGACTACCAACCGCATGGCCACGATGATGGAAGATTTGACAAGGGACGGAAAGGCTCTATGGAGCATTGTCTGCGACCATCCCGACTCTGCCCACCAGAAGGCCTGTCGCCACGTGGAAGAGGTAATTTTTTTAACTAATACAATGTGTCTATCTGTCTCCCTTGTTCCCCAATGAATCTTTTCATATTATTCTTTCAGAATTTCAAGTTGTCACCACTTTTCGTTACCATGGAAGGGGAGGACGTTGGTTGGGCTTTGAGAGCTGCCTTGGAGATGCCTGTTGGCTCGGTCGTGGCCTTCTACATCGGAGAGGTGAGCTATTTTCAGCGCAGACCAGCAAAACATGTCTTAGATTCGTGAACAAGGCGAGAAGACCAAAAATCCCGAGTCGCACGCTTTCGACATCGGTACGGACTTCATCGTCGACGCTTTCAAGAAAGGGTCGAAAGTTTTTATTTCCTTAATAATTGACATTTTAGAAACGAGGCCCGCTTCTTGATGCATTCCTGTGAGCCCAATTGTACCGTTGCCCATGTGTACGAGAACAACCGGACCCTCTCCAACAAATATTATCGGCTGCTTCTGATCACGAAGCAGGTAGTCAAGGCAGGCAAGTGGCACTTGTTTTTCGCAAATGGTTTCAGTTTTCAGGCGAACTCCTGACCCTTGACTACCATGCCGGAATGGACAAACTGGAGAGAAAAACGAGACCACGAAACGCTATCACATGCCTGTGAGTTTAAAAAAATTTCAATTTGAGCAGAAAACACAAAGTATGTCTGAAACAACGGAACTTTTAGGTGCCGAAGCCCGAAATGCTGGGGATGGCTTCAAGCAGGCAGCGCTTCAAAGTAGTAGTTGACAATGCTTCTCGAATGTACTATCCAGAGACAGCCAGATTTTCGCTTTTCAGGTGTCTATTTTTGTCTGATACCCCAAATTCTCCTTTCCAGTCCCGACCTCTTCGGGTTATCCTTGTTCGAGATATCCCAGTTTTGACTGTACATGTTTCTATCCTTGCCGTTATCCCATTTTTCGAGCCTGGTCTCCCTGTTTTCCCACGTTCCGATGGAGATTTTCGTACTTTCTACGAGCTTGACACGTCTATGGTTGATCTCCCTCTGTATTGCTGTCATATTTCTACCAGGTCAGCTAGTTTTACTCTCCTCTCCTTCTAAAATATGTATCTTATTGCATGCAAACGTGAAAATAAAGTTTTTAATGGAAACTGTGATGAGCCTAAAATTCATCTAGCAGGTGATGTGACAACGAAGAAGCTAAGATAAGTCAGGATCAATCAATTGAAAAAGCAGTCTCAAGGCAAACAGTATCGCGTGTCGCCGGCCTACGCCACGAGCATAACATAGGGTTAGCTGGACAGCAGGAGAGTACTAAAAACCTAGAAAGGTCTCGAGATCGCAACGGGGCAGTCCGTTCCTCTCGTGGAATTGAACACAGCATGTTCGGCGCCCTGGGATCCCGTCTTTTTTCAATTTTTCTCTTATTTTTTTTCCTCTCCAGTCATTTTGTATCTCTGTTCTCAATTACTCTTTGTTAATTATCAATTCTTAGTGTTGTGTAATATTGTGAATTTGATGTTCCGTCCAGTTATCCAGCCAATTTGCGTTCAAATATTATAGGTCCCCCTTTGATTCTCTTTTCATGGTTTTCTTTTGTTTTACCGTCTTTCTGTGTCTCTGTCTCTCTGTCACTCCGTCTCTTTGTCTTTCCGTCTTTCTGTCTGACTGACTTTGTCTCTCTGTCTCTTTATCATACCAAGTTTATTTTTTAGAACATTAGATAAACACTAGACTCAAATCAAGCCAAAAGAGGAGCCGAGAAAAAGATATCGAGAAATCTCTCAGGCTCAATGTTGCCCTTGTTTTATAATAGTTGATTTCCATATACAAAACTATCATATTTCTTCTAGCTATAGACCTTGTTCATTCTCATGCGCATGTTGTTTCTTCCATGTGAATGAATTCTTGTTAACAAGACAATTTCGCTTTTGTTTTCAGACAATAGCGTGAGATTATCAATCACCACAAGAGAGTTAAAGACCAAAGTCCGAAATAAACTTTGTCAGTTTAGCTGCAGAGCAATAAACGTGTTAATCGCACTTAACTGGTGCAATTTCGAGATAATCTACGCCATACAAAAAACGTTGTTCATTCAGGAATGGGGACTTATAAGAGATACACATTAAAATGATCTAGTAACAGAGACACTTCTGTAGAGAACAGTCTCCTCATTTATGCAATCAAATCATCAAAAAAAGCAGAAAGAAGGATAAAATAAAGCAAAATAGATAGGAGGTTTATGGAAATACTATTGTATAAATGTTCAGATTATCCATCTGCTTCCTCCAATGCAATACGAGTGCCCAGAAAATTGTGAACATCTTCCATTGTTGGTCTATCTGTTGCTTCAGGTGACATCATTCTGAAAAGTAGACGCTCGTTTGGTAATAAAACATTTACCTTATCATAAATTCGAACAGATCAATTGAAACTTGATTGTTGAACGGTTGGTGTAGACTTAGTTCCACTTCATGGTTTTTTGGATATCTACACATTCAAGTTTTAGCAACAACTCAAGTTACTCTTTAAAGATCAGCTGCCAGATTGTTCGACCAAGAGCGAAAACGTCAACTGCATTTGTGAAAAACTCGCTTTCGTAGCTTCCTATTTCAGGAGCCACAAAACCCGGGGTTCCACATTCGGATTCTAGAGGATAGAGATTAGACCCAGAGACATCGTGCTCGGCAATTTCAAACCCATGCATTTGTAGCTTTTTTTTCCGAAAACAAAGCAACATACTAAATCAAGTCATAAAAAAGATTTTAAAATTTAAATACTTGCTTGGTTTGACATCACGGTGAACGAATCCTTTCTGATGAGCAAATAAAAGAGCGCTAGCTGCTTGCATCATCCAATGCAAAATATCTTTCTCTATAATTTGGTAGCTGTCTTCTCTGATGTCTGTAACTTATAACATAACATGAGGGTACTGTATTTTGTAAGTACGGTCCATCAAACTTCCTCCTTCGCAGTATTCGTGTAACAAACCATCAACAAATGGGCCTTCTTTAGTCATACCGAGGAGGCGGACAATGTTGACGTGAGAAGATAGCTAAAAAAATCGTTTTATAAAGCAAGCTTGCTCTCGGAACCCAGAATGCAGCGGTAAACGGTTATCTTAGAATTTAAATAGAACTTCTATCTGACTTATTATTGATTTGAGAAAAACACGCCTATCCATATTAAAAGAACTTCGCTTACCGTGGACAGTGCGAGAACTTCGTTCCAAGCAAGCAAGTAATCATTTCCGTAGTATTTCTTGTAAGCCACCGGGCACCTGAAATGAAGTTAGCTTGTCACAGCTGTGATTATCATTAGTTACTGTTACCATGCTACCCGCTACCATGATGTAAGACTATCCTCTCTCACCGTTGTTCAGCAGCAACTTTATGCTTCGCGTACGTTGGCGTCTTCTCCATTGAAGTTTTGCCACCTTCCACGTCAAACTCACGAAACAAGAAGAAAACGAAACGCACCTATCATCTCCAACATTCACTAATATTACATCGACAAAACTATCCGCTCCTATGTTTTTCAATCGTCGTAAATGGGATTTCTTGTATACAGGAGGTATCATTTTTATCTGCAAAATTTGCATCGATCTAACTCTTCGTACGCACCTGAGATAAATCAATTTTTAATGAATCAGTTTTTGATAGATCTTCAAACGTCCTATCCTTCAACATAGAAAGTGCGCTGTAGACATCAGTTATGTTTAAACGACCTTCCCGAATAGGGGCTGTCATTCTAAAAATATTAGACATATATCATATGTTTTGATATAAGAACGTACTTTGCTATAGTTCTCAAGAAATCAATAATACCACCATGTCCAAATCGGCGAAGACCAAATCCGAAATATTTCACGTTGTCCTCCCTCAATCTAAAACATGCTCAACTTTTCATACGGACAAACTTGATCGTTATTTGTCAAACAGAGATTTTATGGGTCTACCAAAACATAATTTTTTTAAGCATCTGGCTAATCTCTATAATCAACTCACTTTTCATTTAAAAGGTCATAGTATTCCTTTTCCTCTGGAGACTGTAAATACTGTGTGCATAAATCTTTAAACGTGCGATCCCCGCTGTTTTCGCTTGCCCTAAGACAAAGAAAAAAGCTAGAAGCTGATACGATACACAAACCGACGAAGACATTCTTTTATATATGAAGCATGCTCCGTCTCGAACTCGAAAGACCGACGATTACAGAAAGAAGCAGCAAGTCCACGATCGGTTGGATGTCTTAACAAATTATTTTGTAACTTTAATTCTTACTGCCTGTGAAGCAAATTCCAAAGAGATCTTCCAAGAGAAAATATATCGACAGCGAATGTATAATCTTCACCATCTTCAATTTCCCAGGCACGAAAGCCCGGAGTACCACGACCATTGAACGTGTTTTCGTACTGGTTTTCACCAGTCCAGATACTGGGAGACATGTCGCTGATTTTTAAATGCTTGCGATTATGTGACAACAGCATGCTGTAACATTGTTAGATGTTTCATACACAGTAGCTTTACAAAAACTGACTTACTTGGCCGGCTTCACATCTCTGTGAATAATCCCGAGTTCGTGAAGAAACTCTATTCCGTTGGTAGCCTGTAGCATCCATTCCATAATAGAACCATAAGTGTAATTGTCTTCAGGATTACGTACAACTGAACTGTCACGGGAAATTCAAGTAAATAGTTTTACTCTTGTCTAGGCTTCCATCCTCACAGTATTCCATAACAATACCTATTCTCCTCCGGTTGTTAACCAGAACGCCGAACAATCGAACAACATTGGGCCCCGTAATTGTCTAAAAACTGATAGTCAATTGAGTGAAAAGCCAACTTCGATTAGATTGCGGATTTCTGTTTCCACTTCGTCATTCCACGATTCAGACCGGAAAAATCTTTTGATGACGAGGCGTGTACTGGAATGCTGTTTTGTTTATAAGTTTGTCGCTTACTGGTTTCCCTTAAAAGTACAGAGAAGAGCAGTTGCTTGACCACCTTCTCCTAATTTGGTTTGATTCACAATGTCTTGGTAATTGTACTCTCGAAGCACCTGAACCGAATCATTATTTAATTTTTGGTCTGTTGTTCTAAATGTATTTTTGTCAATTACACCATTCCAAGCCGAATGTTTCGGAAGTGGTTTAAAAGACTTACATTTGTTTTTGTTGTGGTGCCTTCTTGCATTTTTCAATAATACTTTTCAGCTCGAAAATAAAACAAGAGTGATGTTTTTGCGTCCTTTCTCCAAGTTGGTAGAGAGAAGGACTAGTTGCTATTATCTTGAGCACGCAAATGAATCGATGCGTTATCAGCTACTGTCGGTAGCCCGTCTTGCCCGTCTTTTTCTTGCAAGGTAAGTTGTGCATTGACTTGACGGGATTCCATAAAACGGTTTAGTGAATTCTCTTTCGATCGTGACATACAAGAAGCAGCTCAGATCCACTTTACTATATACAGCTGCGATCTGATACAACTTTTTTCGACACAGATTCTAACGATAGTATTAATAACGAGTGTATCGATACATACCAAAATTACCCGAAAATCTGAATTTGTTTATGGAGGATTAGTTTTCATCTGACACTTAGTCCAACTGCATTTCCAAGGGCAGAAAAAGCGGATAAAGTCAGCTTGAACTGTGCAATGACAATGACTAGGAAAAGCAGAAGACGGAGAAGCATCGTTTTAGTGAACTGGAGGCACAATTGAATCATTTGAGCGAATTTTACGGAGAAGGTCTTGTTGTATTTTCCTGTGACGCAACGCTTGTTTTTCGATAGTAAACCATCTAAACTAAACAATCCTTCTGAACAGGGACATAATGACATGTTCACTGCCGCTGACAGGGACATTTTTAAAGTATGCCAAGTTTGGCTCTGGTTAATAGAGAAAGAGGAAAGAGTCATTGTCTTTAGAGACTCTCTTTCCCTTTGCTCTTCTGTCTCTTTATCTCTCTATTTCTCTGTTCCGATGTCCCTCTGTTCAAGATTATGAGTTTTGGTTCTGGTTGACAGCTAAAGAAGAGTGATTACCTTCAGAGACTCCATTTACTGCACGTTTCTTACTGTAAGCAGCAGATGACTATCATTTACAGATTGAACAAATACAGTTGTTTCCGCCACCACACCATTCCCAAATGCATCTCTAAAGAGTGCTGCTTATGGAAAAGAATACTGTTGAGAAGTGGTAACTGCTTCTACTATCGATGTAATATTTTTTTTTGTGTTCTATTATTATATAATAGGAGTGCGCTTTTGGCACTTCGAGATTTGGCATTCGAATAAACTACTGTCTGACCTCGCTCTCCTGTGTCATAACAAATACACATACCGTACACTGATGGTACCTTTTCATGAGGCAGACAAAGTCGACAGTTTTATAGCATTTGATGTCTTTCACACTCAAAGTATCGAATCCAGCGGTTGTTTTGTCATAAAGGCGGTGACGAAAGAATAGATTTTGTACCCGGCGCCAACAATACCAAAAAAATGGTTTTTCGACGAGCAGGAAGGTAATTAAAGGCTGCTACATTCTGCTTTAAAAATTCACCTTTAATCGGAAGAAGACCACTTTCAACTTTAAATCTTTGAAAACTGGGGTTTTTTCGGCGGTTTCCGCGCTCCCCTGGGCACAGACCTTTAACACACTACGGTAATCTAAGCCACTTCCCTCTTAGCCCGCAGCTGCTCTCGAATACACAATGTCCGTTTTGAGTTTCAGCTGTACAGATCCAAATACTCTAGACTCTCATGATCTGACCATGTAAGTGGATCCCTTCTTCAAATCTCTTCTACTTTTCGCATTTGTTTACGTCTGATTCTCTGCACTGTCTTCTAAGCTTCCTTTATTTGTGCTTTTCTTTTAACTCCTGTCGGTCTACTAAGCAAAATATGGTACTTTTTAGAGTCTACAAGTTCAAACGTGCAAAAAGTTATGTTCTGATGCTGACGTAGCGCTGTTGATGGGATATTTCAAGTCAGCTGTTGAAGCCAAATCGTCTTTCAGAAGAACAGAAGCCAGTACATCGCAACAGAATGCTAACCGAGGTGGTTTTCTCATGCTATTGAAACTTTTGGACTTCTTACGGGACGTTACTTTTGTCCCAACACTGAAGTATAAGTTCGTAAAATCAAATCAGTACACAGAAAACTTTTGGTTTTCATCTGTACATTTACCAAGGTCGCCTTTTATTGGTAGTTGCTTGACAGAACTTTCTGACAGGATAGGAGTTTCGAAAACTTCAAAAACAAAACTTGCTTCAACCTAAAGTTGGCAAATTTTTTATCACAAGGGATGCTAACGCCCTTTGGGGCTCAAAATAAAGCCTCATTCCCAAAACTGCTCGATTTCTACTACCTTCTGTCCAACTGTCGTGACCCTTTCCTCACACTTCAACCTGTCCGCATTCCCTTCAATCGAGGTTCCGTGACAGGAGCAACGTTTCCCCAACGAAGCTATCTCCCAAACTGACTCGATTTGGCTTGACTTGCCAACAATTAGTGTGCGCACAAAATAGTGTACACTAATTGGCATTATTGGCTTCAGACAGACAGACAGAGACGCGAGGACATTTTAAACTAGATGAGTCGCTTAGGTTGAATAATGTAGTAATTTACCCTGCAGCAACTTTTGGCACGACGTTTTCCGAATTCTTCCCTTGCGTGTTCCTATTCGACCAAGGTCTAGATTTAATTCGTATCTTCCCGCCAATTTAGGCGTTGGTGGTTGCTAGGTGCAGCTGTCCATTTAGAGTCACCCAGTAATGACATCGAGCTACCGAGAGAGACTCTTCCTACTATCACACTCGTCCCTTCTTGCAGAAGTCTCCAGACTACGGAGCGATGCTTATTCGCGGAGTGGCAGGAGTGGTGATATTTATCAGTCTGAGCCTAATCCTCCTCGTAGTCGGGAACATGATCTACACTTCGGTAACGGATCGCGCCGAGTACCAGCAGAAGGTAGCAGGTCCCTTTGGAATCATTTTATGGACCGTTTCAGAAGCGTCGTTAACTACTCAAGAGCCGCGTCTTGTCCAGGCTCCGCGACAAGAAGGTTCGTGTTTTTACGCCAGATACCAGAGAGTTAAATAATAGATTCGAATTCTGTGCCCGCTGCTTGTTTTCAAGAATTGAGACGGGGCAGCGCCAGATGACGAAAACAAAATAATCTGATAAAGCAGCAGATTGTAGACGAACTATTTCTCATTTTTGGTGTCAACTTTTGTGAAGCCGCGACTCTAAGACGCGAATGATACGTTCCACTCTCTTAGACAGTCATAGGGGTCATTTTAACGCTGCTAAACCACAAATGATTGATCAGCAAGAAGAATTGGAAGCGAACGTTTGGGGCAGAGACAAAAACAAGATCGTTCCCGCCTTTTGTTTATAATGGGTACCTAAAATCATAAAGTCCACAAACGGAGTCATTCCCCTAAACGTTCCGGTCTCAGATTTGCAATTCCCACGTGCCTTGCACCAACAGGAATTTACCTAGTTCTTACAACACTTTCTCGTTCCTCCATTAGGTCAAAAAGACCACTTATTGAATCTGTTCCATTTGGAAAAGTTTGAAAATGACAATTCGTCGATGAATAGCTTATGAAAAATGATCTCGACCGGCTTTGTCGACTGGTATTAATCATAGCAGCCACAGCAGCCCTTATCAGTCGCTCTCCTGTTCCGGGCACAGTTTTATCGATGTTTTCTCTCAGTCTCTGAAGCCGAATGACTGTGTAATATGGGAACTATTTAGACTTGTCTATGTCGTTGTCAGATGTCCTGACAATTCGACCCCCCACCGCCGGCCACAAAAATCGACGCACCATCTCCCGGCTATTGTAAGTTTTCGAATTGACTTAGATTATCTATATCGCCTAAGTCTTTTCAGGCCATGTCCCTGTTTTACCGGCAACGACTCGGATTCCGATGAAGACGATGCTCAATCCGGCAGATTATGGGGTCCTAGTCGACGATCAAGCCTGGAACGTCGACAAGAGATTCCCATTCCTGGTATGGTTTGTCCCAGATTCACAACATGGTAATTCTAGACTACGTTCATCGTATCATCGAGTATACGCACTTCTTAATCCCAAAAGTGGACAAAATCTACGCAGCCTGCTATTATTGGGGACGCATGGACAGATACAAGGCTGAAACTTTGTTGGAAGGAAAGCCGGAGGGGTCATTTCTATTAAGAGACAGTGCCCAGAGCGAGTACCTTTTCTCAGTCTCTTTCCGTCGATTCCAACGAACTCTGCATGCCAGAATAGAGCAGGTAAACTTTTTCCCTTTCGTTTTCAAACAGGATTTTAGGGGCGTAAACATTTCAGCTTTGATATTCTGGACGAGTCGGTCTTTTCCGCTACGAATGTGATAGATCTTATTGAGAACTACAAGGATCCATCCAAGTGAGTTTACTAGATTGGCTCTTTAGTCTCAACCAGCGTTTTCACCCGTACCGTCTCAGACACGTTGTCGCCTGTACTGCCTCGGTAGCTGGCGAACTCTTGCTTGTTCCGCCTTGAAAACCAGAGTAACTTAACCGATTGTGTGATGACCAAATTTTCAGCCGTACGTTTTTAGTAGTCAAAAAAGTTGTTCTCCCGAGCCGTCTCGGTAGTCCATTGAAGTTTTGATTGAATACTCCTAGTGTTTTACTCTCACGTTATCCGGCTACCTCCCATACCTTTTCGGCTAGACAAATACATCATGTTTGTCCTACTTCAAAATAAGCTTTCAGATGCCTATTCTTTGAGCCGCAGCTTTCAAATCCCGTTTCAAGAAACAATGTTTTCAGTCTACAGGTACAGATATTCTTTCCAGCCGAACACGCACGTTTTCAGGAGCTTTGCCGAGCCAAAATAGCTTCGAAAACCTCTTATGGCGGAGTGAGCAGTCTGAGCCTTCCAAGTCAATTGAAAAGCTACATCAGGGAGCTGCACTACAGCGTCCCAGTTAGGACTCTTCTCACCACCCACGAGTGATTCGTTTGTAGCGCATATTCATTGCCATAATGTGTACATAAGCTTTAAGGTTGTTGAATGAACATCCTACACATCATTTGTTGATTTTGGTTATGGTTTTGAACCCAGACAACTCCCTAATAACATGTAAAAGTGCATGATCTAAACTATGAAAGCGCAATGGTGTCTGTGGTTGACTCTGTGTTTTTGTTTGTCCGAGGCCACGAAGCAAAGATGGCAGGTAAAGAATTATTGACAATTAAGTGGTAAGTCAGTTGTAAGCGGAAAGGTGTATAGAAATCTCGCACAATTTGTGGTAGCTCGACTAGAAAGTTAACCGAAACCCAAACGACTGCAAAGCAGCCGTAGGCTGCTGGTATAACAAAGGAATCGTTAAAAAGGCAAAGTCGAGGCAGTTTTGAGGGCCAAAATGAAACTTTATCTATGAATGTCATGAAGTTGGCATGCCCGTAGCGCCGTTATCAATGAAAGCAGGTGGACAAAATAAGTGACCTGGCAGTGAGCTAGATACGAGTTTACAGCTCACGGCCCCGTCACGTTCATGCCCAAGGATGGATAAAAATTTTGCAGTGCTGAAATTTTCTTGTCCTAGAGGGGGAAATGCCAAAACTGACAGAAAACTTGCCTTATCAAAATGTAACCGGTAACCTCTTTTTTCAGGACTAGGCGCTGAAAATGCACGGAAAACGGGTTGATAGGCGCGACATGGAGGATGAGCCGAGTCTGAAAAAGCCAAAAATTATGAACCTAGAGGTGAAAGGTGCCAAGCAGCTGAATCAGGTTTGTAGAAATTTTTTTGTAATAACCAGCCCTTTTTGCAGGACAACCAAGCTCAGCTACCTAATCTATCAAAAAATCCCGATCTCCCTGGCACTACAGCAAATAGTGTATGTCACAACCATTTGGTCCAATCTATTTTTCCTTTTTTTCAGGGCTATTGCTGCGTTGCCTTCCGCTACGAAGTATATTGATCCGACACAATACGGCTACCTCCGACCCGGCATTTTGACTTACACGCAATAAACCTGTTAACTCAAATTCTCTTATCAATCGTCGAGTTTTGTGCCCTTCATAGATATGGTTATCTTTCTTTGCTCGGAAACAAACAGTGTAGAATGAGTGGCGCGCTGATTAACAGCCGTTCGCTTCTATTCACACAAGCTAGAAATTACAGGCGTTAACTGTCGATGGGCTTATGTGACGCGACATTGTTTACAAATCCCTTCTTATCTCTTTCTAGTGATTTTTCGGCTCTAATTTCGCTTAAAAATGGCAAAAACAACCCATTAGAAGCATTTTCTAGCACTTTTCTTTGTTCCTCTTTTAAAAAGTCAATTATGTTAATCTTTCAGCTAACTTCGATCTCAATGGCCAATCAAGGCATTGGCGAAGGACAGCGGTCGCCTCAGGCAGAACAAAACGGGAAGCAACTGGTAGGATAGCATGGAAAAAATTGTTTTTTTTTGCATTAGGACCTACCCGAACATCTCCAGATTCGTCTGGTGGCAAACATTGTGGACTATTAAGGATCGGATCCGTCGCCATAAAGCGGTAAACTTTAATGGATTTTGGCTCGATTCAATGGTTTAGATTAATGACAAACGAGCCAATGAAGACAGACCGCTTGCGGCAGATTTTAATGCCAGAATTTAGACTATCAAAGGAAAGAAGGAATGGGCGCTCATCAACACTGGATTGAACACTGTTTGCGACCCATCATTATTTTCAAAGTTACACCTTGCAGCCTACATGTTCATGTGAATAGTGCCAGAACGTCGGTATGTGATTTGGAGGAGAGCTGTGCAAAGCGCCGTCTATCGGTGAGCCATCGAACTGATCGGGAGGCATGAAATTGTGACTTTATTGACGACTTACTCCTGAGATGTTTTGGAGGCGAACCTAGTTTCGAATATTCAGGGCTTTTATCAGCCATACAATCCTCACAAGGCCATGAACCAGCTCAGGCTGAGGACAGTGTTGGCGACGGAGACGCGTACGGTCCTGACCCTCGCCCTGACCAACAGGAAACTGCCGAAATGGTGGACAAACACCCCCACGAAATGGCTCTCCGACGACCTCAACGCCAATTCTGGCCGTATTCTTGTTTAGATTCATATTTGTCAGCTTCTCGTACCTTACCTAACCTCGTACCTTGTTTTACCTACATACCTTACTTAAGTCTTCCGATGCCTTTAACTTCTAGCTTTAAGCTGGTTTTTGAATTCTTTCTGATCTGTACGGTGTTTTGCACTGACATCTTGCGTACCTAACGAACTTTCTGGTATCAACAATAAAGTTTCTTTCCTTTTTAACGTCAAAACGGAAAACAGGAGATTCCCCTCGTTGTCTTAAAAATTTTCAAATGTTTCTCAAGCAACTTCTAAGCAGGATGGACTGTAAGATAGCCACTCCAATTGGAGGAGATAGGTTGGCAGCTGAATCGATTGGATCAAACGAGTCAACTTCCGATGATGACCCCATCACAACGGCTATCTCGCTAATCGATTGTAGTGACCAGGCTGGCACCATCGGCGCCGTTAAAAAAATGGCAGAGTCTGAGCTAAAGGTTGAAGTTTTCACTTCTGTCAAACATTTTTTGCGTTAGGAAGAAGACGATGACTGCATCATCTTACCTACAACGTCAACAGGCGGCGGTGTTGATCAAAATGTAAGCTTATCAATCCTTCTCAGTAAAAATACTATTCCAGGACTCAGCAATCCTGGAAAACAGTTGTCCAGTCTGTCATGGTCTTGGAGAGCCACAACAATTTCGTAAAAGTGCCGGAAGAGTGAGTTATTTCCAAAAAAATAGTGAGCAAAGGTAAGGATTTCAGCCAAGGAAAGGCCAAGTCCCTCTTAATCGCTGGCTCTGGAAACTGAAATGCATTAAATGCGATGGTTTTTTCGGAGATATCATTGATCCACCGCTTGTCGCTCTAGATAATGGTAGAAAAAAATCTATCTATCACTTGATTTTTCTCGATTTCAGATGCTATTGAGCAGAAAAATACAGCTGACTCGATATTGAGGAGTCGAAGTGCGTCTTCAGAGCCTGTAGTCGAGGGTGCATCACCAGCAAATGCAGGTAAATACTTCCCTTCCATCTTTCCAAAATGATATAACATTTGTCAGTCAAATATTTTCAACTTGCGCGTAAATTTGGCAAATAATCGATACATCTCCCTTGTAGCCCACATTTATCGCTTGTTGATAACACTTTTCTTGTTTTAAAGTATCCACCGACGTTATAACTGTTCCTAAAGAAATGAAGACGGCTATTCCAAAAAAAGGTGGACGACAACGACAAACTGTGCGGAAAAACACGTTAAATGCGAACAGCCCCGTAAGTTTGCCAGTTTTGAAACATTCTTCTGGTATTTCCAGGTCCCGGAAAGTTCTCAGAGCTGTCTGTCTGTAGAAGAAGGAAAAGAAGTTCCAAAGCTGAAATTGGACATTCTGGATTTAAAAGTTACTAAGAAGAGAACAACAGTCAGTTTTAATGCAAAATTCTCTCACGAAGCAAGTCTTGTAGGAGAGAACCACGGATGAGCCTCCTGCCAAAACGACGCATCGTGAGAGAGAAGCGAATTCGCTAATAGCTATGGTCCTTTCTCGACTCGGATTGGACACGAAATGTGCGGAAGAGACCGATCAAGAGTAATATTTTCACCCAGAAAATACTAAATTTTTGTTTTAAGGCAATCAGAAAAACCGAACAAGGCCTTGCTGCGAGCTATCAAAGTCAACGAGATGATGAAATTGACAATTGAACGGCTGACCAAAGAGAATTGCCAGTTAAAATCATCACTGCAAGAGATCCAAGGAAAGGTAACAGAAATCGGGTACGATTTCAGTTTCCTTCAAAGAATAACAAGTAATTCTTAGCACGGCGGCCAAAAACCAGATGGGATGTGTCCGTGCCGCTGTGGATTCTCTTTCAAAAGAGCTGACCTTCTTCAGAAACGAGGTTGTCTCGGAAGCTCGGTCAACGAACGAAGCCTACAAAGTATGTTGTATTTTTTCTCTTTGCAACCTCCTTTTCCAGAAAAGACAAGAAGAATTTGAGACGAAATACGGTTACAGGGAGCTGGAACGGGACATGGCCACGGATTCGCTAAAGCTTGCGGAAGAGAAGGTCAAGCAGGTCAAGAACGCTATGAAAGACATGGGAGAGTGAGTTCTCTTATTAGTGATTTCTAATTTTCGTCTATTTACAGAGACATGTCCCGCATGGAGAATGAAATCAGATATTTCGAAGAGTTGAAGAAAAATGCGGATACTGGCAAATATATGAAGTGCCAATCGTGTACAGCCAACGAAATCCTTGTGACCAAGATGCGCGGAGAGCTCGGCATCGTTCGGAAAGAGAGGGAGGAATGGGAGACACGGCTAAGAGCTGTAATTTTTTTTTCTCGCGATGAAATGCTGTTATTTTTTAGGTCGAAAAGCAGAAGGAGACAGACCACGAGCATATCAGAGCAATTGAGGCGGAGCTCAAAAGACAGACCTTCCTTGCCCGCTCCTACGAGACTTTGGACAAGCAGAATCGTGCTCGAGAACTGGAAACAGCGGCCAAGGCTACCCCTCCGACTTCCAGATCTCGAGACGAGCCTTCTCCATCTATTAAGCATACAGGTAAGATAATTTGTTATCTCTTCGATCGAAAATTCCCAGCCCCTGTTAAAATTGAACCCGAGAAGGAGAAGAAACGACCGGAGGTGAAAAGAAAACCGGTGAAGGAAGAAGAGCTGACGATCAAACCCCTTTCGGATATTGTCGACCCGGAAATTCTCGCTCAGGCTGAGAAAATGGCAAATGCTTTCTCTACAAAAGTGGTTAGTTTACTAGATGGCATTTCCATTCAAAGCTTTGCAGAAAATGCCTGAAAGAAGCAGCGTTACCATCACGCCAGAAAGTCCATTCTCTTCGGATCCCATACATAAACCAAGGCCTGATTCTCGTCTCTCTGGAAAGCCACAGGTTTATTGACAAAGTTTTCCGTACCATATGGCCTTTTCCAGATACCTCATCGTCCACATAGCCATCACCAGAGGGGGAGCAGTTCAAAGTAGGAACATCTTTCTTCCAAATTCAAGTGGCTTTCAGAGCCTCAGCATCGTTTTCCGACTCTCCTTGGGAGAAACAGCCGGAAGAGAAACGAAAGCCAGAGCCGGAGCAGACGTACCATCGAAGAATAGACTGGGCCTCGTACCTGGCGGAACAGAAACGTAAACATTAGTTTGCCTTATTCGAATTTTCGGTCTCATACTCCTGTTCTCAGTGTTTTAGCGGGTTCCCCCTTCTAGTATTGTCATACCTGTTACTATTGTTGTTCCAATAAAACTTGTTATAGTTTTCTAAGGATTATACCGGAAAAAGTTTGTTTAAAACGTTTATGTACTTTACAAAATATACCCCGTACCATATGGACAATATCTAGAGTTCACTCTTTGAGGTTGGAATGATCTTTTCCAAGGCGATTTCAAAGTGGAGGAAGGCATTTCCAGGGATCCTTGGCGGGCGTCCTTTCTCTCCGTATCCTGCAAAAAAGGCGGGGTTTATAGCCCGACAGACTATATTTTACCTAGGTCCGACGGGATAATGACTTTTCTTCGCTCTCCCTCGCACATCCCGTCCATGGCGATTTCCATGCCTAGAGGTTCGAATTTTATAGTTTCCAAAAATTTGTACCTTGAATGACCTGTCCCTGTCCCTTCTTAAAGATGAAAGGCTTGTTTCGGCTCCAGCTGGAATCGACAAAGCTGCCGTCCTCAAGATGAAGTGTATATTGCTGGTGGATTGTATCTCCATCAGCGGCTTTAATGCACTCGTCCTCGGGAATCTCGTGAATGACCTAATTTTTTGACTCATAAAGATCCTTGTGCAGAAAAAAAAAACCTGAATATGAACACCCTCATCAGTGATCCATTTGCCACCGGGCTGTGGGCGGAAAATGCTCTTGAGCTCGACGAAATAGTAGAGCGTATCGCCCTGCTAAAACCACCACATATGTTACATTATTCTGACGCCAAAATTACAGATTGTCCGTCGTCGAAGCCCTCATCGGGCGGGATTATGACCTTTCTCTGCTCGCCTGCGCACATGCCCTCCATGGCCGTGTCCATGCCGCTGATGACTTCTCCGCGTCCCAGCACAAAGGTGAACGGCTTCTGTCCAAAATTACTTCCAACTACCTTGCCATCCTTGTTGGTAAGTTTGTAAAACTGTTCTAGAGTGTCCCCGGTCTCGGATTTGACCTTGCATTTCGAGTCTAAAAACCGTTATCTTCGTCTCGATATTCCATTTACCGGGGATTTTTTTAATGATTTCAATCTTCACTCCCTCATCTGTCGTCCATGACCGCTGTTCGGCCGCTACTAGACCGAGAAGAAAGATCGCGAGCATTTTTTGGTTAATTACTGAAAGGAAATGATGTTTTTGAGATTGCATCGAGAGGAAACGAGAAGAATCTAAGGGTTTCCCCCTAATCCCAACCCATGTCAACTGTTTCTTCAAATCCATTACGTAACTGCCTTTTGTCTGTTCTCCCCCTCCCCCAAAACAGGGCGCGAGTATGAAGGACGCTGCGGTTACCCGCTTCACGGCACGGTTTTGAATTTGGCGCCAATGCCGAGCTCAGTCTCTCTCACTCGCCTGTATGGTCCAACCCCTCTACCAGATTTTTATCGGGTGAAGGTGCCCTCTTCTTCTTCAAAAGCCTCTCCCTCGCTACAATTTTCCCAGCCTTAAAGTCTTCGAATGGTACGAATACCGCACGCGGCCTCTCCCACCGCAGCCATTTATTTCATTGATTACGATTAGACCCGCAGCGATATAGCCCACAATTGTCCCAAAAATGGTCTAGAGAAGTACAAACTCTTACTTCTTTCGTAGTGGGAGGTGCCTGCTCTCTCAGCCCCACTTTTCATTGCCTCCGACATTATGGGATAACCTACAGATGGTGCCTAACTCTCTATTCCCTACCGAATCTACCCTGATCCTTAAAGGAAACAGTCCCCGTTGGAACTTCTCAGAGCTTTCACCGGGTCCCATTCCTTGGAGGAAACCGGTGCTGGTAACCCCTCGAGAAAACCGCCACCCCCTAGGGTACTGACGTTCGGTGGAACATTTCTAGCTTTCACCGGTACATCACTACTCGAGGGTAAAGGGTAATCGTGACCAAAATTTGTATCATCTGTGTACGAATATCGAAGAGTAAAGACTGGAGAAGATGTGCAAAGAAAGGACTAGAAGGGAAGAAGGTTTCGCGTTTCTTATTTCGAAGATTTTCGCGCAGGCTACACGTGGAAAAACCGGTAATTACAGACAACGCGACCCGAGCTTGCTGTTCGTGGCTGAGACTGCAATATGGACATTGAAAAAGAATTTAACTGGATGAAAGGCATGCGAGGATAAGAGAGTTTGAATAAGGAATTGTGGTTCTTCTTATTAGACGACTGGCGTCGGATCGATGTTCAAGGACGTCGAACTGACCCACTTGCTATCTCGAGTCGAGATCCGCGCACCCCAAAAGAAAATCATATTGGTTTATCATAGACAAAGTAACAATATTGCTAAGGTGAGGAGGATGTGTGAGTTTGGGAGGTTTCTGCAGAACGGAGGCACTGACTGGACGGTGCTTCCAGGACATCTTCCTCCAGTAAGTAGTTTTTTACCATGAAGGAGAATTCTTCGAAGTCCAGAAGGCCGTTTCCATCCACATCCGCCTGAAAGCTACTAACTACGAAATGGGACTACAACATGTTCAAAATTGAGAGCACCATTAAGATTTTGTGATTATTTTTGAGTTTGAGGTACCACAAGACACTCCATTTGAACTTTTCACTTTCTCTGCTCAAAAATATCCACCCCTCACGATTCCAAAGAATTACGGTCGGAAAGACACACCTCAGCAAAAATTTCATCGACAACTGTTGGATCGGTAATGTCTCCCAGTTCTCTTAAGATGTACTGGAAATCCTTCTTCGAAACGACGCCGGATTCACTCTAAACTTTGATATTGACTTTCTATGTACCATTCAACAAGCCCTGTCAAAAATCTGGAAACATTGCTGGGTCACATCGGTCCAGTTTCCTTTCTTTGTGCTCAGACGACGCATCACCACACAGAATTCGTCAAAGTCAATCTGGTGGTTGCCTCTCTGATCGACTTCGTCTATTATTCTGTCCAGCTCTTCTCGGGTGAGGTTCATTCCGAGGTTGTGGATTGCAGCTTCAAGTTCATCACAGGCAATGGCACCACTCCTGTCTGAAAATCATGGGTAATTACGAAGTATTGGTCTGGAAATGTTCCTCACTACTGTTTTAAAAGCTTTCCCTGCCAAGACGATACTGAGAGATTTGGTTTTCTGCCAAAACAATACAAGAGAGGTTATCGAACAGTCGAGAAAGTACGGGTAACAGGCTGAAACTTTGTACTGCTGCCGATACAGTACTGGAGAGAACGTCTATCTGATGTTCGGACTGTACGGATGTCTTCTTGTTTGGTGTTTTTGCCAATCAGGGGAAGTTTAGCCGCCAAGAAAGTATAGATCGTCACAATCTGTCGCACAGTTACTTAGCCGTACGAGTGACATCTTAGACTGCTGCCTAGGCAGTACAGGAGTGAATCGTCTAGCTGAGAGGTACTGGTGATAACTCGTGCAGTTTACCAGACGCTACTAGCGGTATGTTTGTTGTGACAGCAACACCATAATATTCTAATCATCTGCTAGCAATTATGGTGTGGCTTTGTTCGTTTTGGCTGATATGATGCAATACAGAACAAGTAAAGATGCTCACCTGCATCGAAGATGTTGAAAACTTGACGGTATTCGTATAGCTCATCCTCACTGTATCCATCAAGGGCTTGTTTCAGTAAAGGTGACCTTGGATCATTGGACGCGCTTGAGCCTTCCCCACGGTCCGAATGAAGCTTATTCTGAAAGACATACATTAAGCAACAATTTTGTGCAACCACCTTAAGCATACTACTTTTTCTAGAAACAAAATTTTCACTCGTACTCGCTTTATTGAAGCAATTGCTGGACACGGCAACTTTGAAATCTGTGCTGAATCTCAAGCGCCGAAAAGACATTATGACGTGGACATTGAGTGAGAGAGAGACGAGAGCAGCCAGTAATTAAAAGAGTCTATCTAGTGAATTAGCGTCCGCCTTGAGATGACACTATTTTTCAAAGGGGTGTAACTTACCCGTATTGCCTCGATCATGTTGTGGGATCCCTTGTGGGCAACGCCGCGGTCATGACTCTTGTTGCGCGACAGCTTCGGCTGCCGCGCCGAGAGCGTTGTCGAATACTCTGATGTGCGCCTCGTCTCGGATCTGGAAGCCATACAGTCACAATTGAGAAGACCTAAAGGGGGCCCAGCCCCCAAAAGTACTTGGGTATGACCATGCATACGTAACACACCAAGTCTGAGGAGGGAAAAGGTCCCAGCTCTACCTAATTCCAAGCAATTATTGGCACGGGGAGAAAGAAACTTTTGATTATTCATGCTAAGTGGTAGACACAATAACCTGCTTCGCTGCAGAGCAGGCGGTGAAGGATTAGCTGGCTCATACGTCAGAAATGGCTTCATCCTTTTATTAGGCCCCCGGCTCTAGTGAAGAAACGAAAACAGGCGCGCGTTCCAGGTGGTTCGAATGGCTCTTCGCGAACATCGTTTATTATTTCGCGAAGGAGGCACTAATTCTTTCGTGTAAGGACGGCAAGCAGTACCTCGTCATCTTTGGCAGACTGAGAAAGTTCTCCAGGTTGTCGGATCGTTTGTTAGGTGAAGTTGGGGAGCGTTTGGCCGCTATGAAGAAAGCGGCTCGCATGGCAAGATAATTAGCAGCGGCGGCGATTTGCAACTCGGCACCGAGGTGGGTGATTTTGCGGCTCAGCGGCTCACACTCACTTCAGCCCAAGATCAATATGGCTGCTGGTAACAATCAACAAAGTGGGTATGCTAGAAAGAAAGCCAAAAGTAGCTGACGGGTATGGAGAGTCTTGTTTTTTATACGATGAGGTGGAAACAAACCCTGATGTTGGTTGAAGATTGACCATTTCTATATTCATTCTTGTTGTCCTTTCCGTAGATGACAAGCTCGAGTCGATGAAGCGCAAAGATTTCAAAAGTCCCATTTCAGTTACGATAGTAGAGCCCGCTGCAGGCTAATCACCGAAAGCAAGAGCGTCCTCCAAATAACGATGCGCAGCTGGATTACGTGCATGTTGAAAAAGGTAATCCCCGGGAAACCTAGCTCACCAGGATCATTTTCCAGGCGACGACGGAAAGAATATATCCGCTTCGGAAATGGCATGAAAACGTAGCTTTTCAATTGGTTTTACTCTTCAAATCATCAAAAAAAAAAAAGAAGGATAAAAATAAAAAAAAATAGATAGGAAGTTTATGGAACTACTCTTGTATAAATGTTCAGATTATCCATCTGCTTCCTCCAATGCAATGCGAGTGCCCAGAAAATTGTGAACTGTTTTCATTGTCGGTCTATCGGTTGCTTCATATGACATCATTCTGAAAAGAAGACGCTGATTTGTTATTAAAATATTTGCCTTGTCATAAATTCGAATAGATCATTTGAAACTTCTATAGGGAGCCGTTGATGTAGACTTAGTTCTACCTCTTGATTTTGTGGATGTCTACAATTTCAAACTTTTGCAACAACTCAAGTTACTTTTTAAAGATCAGCTGCCAGATTGTTCGACCAAGAGAGAAAACGTCAATTGCATTTGTAAAAAAGTCGTTTCCCTTTTCTATTTCAGGAGCCATAAATCCCTCGGTTCCTACATTCCATACTAAAATATTAGACTTAGAGTCATCGTGAACGGCACTTCCAAATCCACACATTTGTAGCTTTTTTTTCCGAAAACAAAGCAACATACTAAACCAAGTCATAAAAAAGATTTAAAAATTTAAATACTTGCTTGGTGTAACATCACGATGAACGAATCCATTTTGATGAGCATATAAAAGAGCGCTAGCTGCCTGCATCATCCAATTCAAAATGTCTTTCTCTATAACTTGGTAGCTGTCTTCTCTGATGTCTGTAACTTATATAACATGAGGGTACCGTATTTTGTACGTACGATGCAGTAAATCTCCGCCTTCGCAGTATTCGAGTAACAAACCGTCAACATATGGGCCTTCTTTAGTCATACCGAGGAGGCGAACAATGTTGACGTGAGAAGATAGCAAAAAAAATCGTTTTATAAAGCAGGTTTGTTCAAAAGTACGATGATGCTCATGTTAATTAAAAGAACTCCCCTTACCGTACACAGGGCGAGAACTTCGTTGCAAGCAAACGAATTATCAATTCTGTAGTATTCTTGTACCTTGTAAGCCACCGGGCACCTGAAATGAAGTTAGCTTGTCACAGCTATGATTATCATTAGCTACTGCTACCAAGCTACCCACTACCATGATGTAAGACTCCTCTCTTACCGTTGCTCAGCAGCAACTTTATGCTTTGCGTACGTTGGCGTCTTCTCCGTTGAAGTTTTACCACCTTACGACGTCAAACTCACAAAACAACGAAATGCACCTATCATCTCCAACATTCGCTAATATTACATCGCCAAAAGCACCGCTTTCTACCACTTTCAATCGTCGTAAATCGGACTGCTTGTATACAGGATATATTGGTTTTATCTGTAAAATTTGCATCGATCTAACTATTTTTTCGCACCTGAGATAAATCAGTTTTTGATAGATCTTCAAACGGCACATTCTCCAACATAAAAAATTCGCCGTAGACATCAGTTACGTTTAAGCGTCCTTCCCGAATAGGGGCCGTCATTCTAAAAATATCAGAAATATATTTGATATAAAAACGCACTTTGCTATAATCCACAAGAAATGAGCGTGTCTTGTCGAAGACCCAAGAAACCGGCAATAGTTCACGTTGTCCTCCCTCAATCTAAAACATGTTCGACTTTTTATATGGTCAAATTTGACCATTATTCGTCAAACAGAAATTAAATGACTCTACCAAAATATATTTTTTGTAAGCACCTGTCGTAAACGAAGGCAGTAACTCACTTTTCTTTTAAAAGGGAATAGTATTTCCTTGGAGACTGTAGATATTGTGTGAATAAATCTTCTAACGTGTGATCCTCGCTGTTTTTGCTTGCCCTAAGACAAGAAAACTGGAAGCTGATACGATTCACAAACCGACGAAGGCATTCTTTTATGCATGGAGCATACTCCGTCAGATGCCGGGAAGACAGGAAGTTACAGAAAGAAACAGCAAGTCCACGATCGGTTGGATGTCTTAACAAATTTATTTTGTAACTTTAATTCTTACTGCCTGTGAAGCAAATTCCAAAGAGACCTTCCAAGAGAAAATATATCGACAGCGGATGTATAATCTTCACCATCTTCAATTTCCCAGGCACAAAAGCCCGGAGTACCACGACCATTGAACGTGTTTTCGTACTGATTTTCACCAGTCCAGATACTGGGAGACATGTCGCTGAGTTTTAGATTCTTGCGATTATGAGACAACAGCATGCTGTAACATTGTTAAATGTTTCATACACAGTAGGTTTATAAAAATTGACCTACTTGGCTGGCTTCACATCTCTGTGAATAATCCCGCGTTCGTGGAGAAACTGTATTCCGTTGGTAGCCTGTAGCATCCATTCCAAAATAGAACCATAAGTGTAATAGTCTTCAAGATTGTATACAACTGATTTGTCACAAGAAAAACAGTTTTCTTACTTTTGTCTAGGCTCCCATCCTCACAGTATTCCATAACAACACCCAGCCTCTTCCGGTTTTTAACTAGAATGCCGAACAACCGAATAACATTGGGTCCCGTAATTGTCTAAAAACTGATAATCAATTGAATGAAAAGCCAACTTCGATTAGATTTTGAATTTCTGTTTCCACTTCGCCATTCCACCGGAAAAATTTTTTGACGACTAGGGGAGTACTGGAATGCTATTTTCTTTATAATTATCTCGCTTACTGGTTTCCCTTAAAAGAACAGAGAAGGGCAGTTGCTTGACCACCTTCTCCTAATTTGGTTTGATTCACAATGTCTTGGTAATTGTACTCTCGAAGCATCTGAACCGAATCATTATTTAACTTTTGGTTTGTTGCTCTAAATGTATTTTTTCACTTACACTATTCCAAGCCGAGTATTACACAAATGTTTTGGAAGACTTACATTTGTTTTTGCTGTGGAACCTTCTTGCATTTTTAACAATCCTTTTCAGCCCGAAAACAAGAGAGTGATGCTTTTTTGCTCTATCTTCAAGGTGGTAGAGACAGACCAGCTGCTATTGATATGAGCATGCAAATGAATCGATGCGTTATCAGCCGGTTTAGTATATCCTCTTTCGACCGTGACATATATGAAGCAGCTCAGATCCACCTTACTATATACAACCGCAATCTGATACGAAACTTCTTTTCGATCTTATATCAACAGTAATAAAATCGAGTGTTATCGATATCAAAGTTACCTGAAAAACTGGATTTGTGAAAAAAATGATATCATCAAAGAAAAGCGATTTGTCTCTGCACTTGTGTTTCGAAGAACTTGGAACTCAACAAAAACAGAGCAATATCATGTCAAAATCAACAAGATCAGATCAAGTCCTATGACGTACATGCTTTTATATTGAAGTTTCTTAGTTCAAACGTCAGCTAAACGTCTCCAAAGAATGACAAAAAGAACGGTTCAGAAACAGAAACGATAGAAGAACATAATGTCTAAAATTTTTACAAGAGAGAAGCGACAGTATGTGTCTAAAGCGAGAAGCCGTTGACTGAGAGATCAAATAAAAGGTTCGCGGCGCTGGCTGAAGTTCTGGTTAGGACGATAATTGAGGGAACAGATTGCCACAGGCCTCTCCACAGGACTGATGAAGTTCTTCAATCGGCTGCTCACTCCCAGCAGCTTCGAGGATTATCTCAACGATCCAGTTATCCTATGTGACATTTTTACTCAGCAGTGAGTTTTTTCAGTGATCCTTACCTGCCCCTGTTTTTTTTCCCTCGCTCACTTTTTCTCTATCATTCCCGTCTTTCTATTTGTAATGATTTCTCTGTACCTTTTTTCCTCTCTCCATACCGCTCACATAACGAATATTCTCGTTCTCCTAGTGTTTTTTTAATGTGTTTGGTTAAATTAAATAAATTGTATTAATAAGACAGCATGTATTTTGTTGAGGCTGAAGTCAGACTTCCCTAGCTTACAAATTCACTAAAATTGAAGATTCCGCTTTCGACCTATTCTTTTCCGATTTTTGCTGATATGTATTGAGCCAGGAGGTCTCGGAGAGAGGAGTAGAGAGTAGTTTTTTTTTTCTCAAAAAGACTATATTTGTACCACTATGAAGAAATTTAACTGGAAATAGATTGAAACTACATTTTACTACTAAATTGTTGCCATTTGTTTTTCTTTGCTCACGCCGGGATAATTCTGTACGCAAAAAATGTCTCTCAGTCTCACGTACCCGAGCATTAGCAGCCTCGATGTCAACTTCGCGATCTCTGGCACTTCTTAATGTTTTTTGTTGTATTTCGGTGCGTAAATCATTTATCACTAAAAACTTCTTTTATTCGGTGAAAATCGATACCGTTTTGAAAGATGGCTTTTTAGAAAAGCACCAAATTCCTTATCGCTTCGCCACCACTTCATCAACCATGTACATTCTTGAAATAAACACTCTATCTTATTATTTTACTATAACTTCGATAACATAACTGCTTTTAGTTCTTCCCAGTCTGAGACGTTTGTACAGGAACAACTTTTAATTGGAGCTGAAACATTCATAATCAAAGGTACGTTAGGTTTTTTGCTTTTTGTCTGGAAAGGTAAAATTGGAAGTCCTTTGTGGGTCACGTCGTGATTTTCCGGCCCTTAGAGTCATTAACTGGTCACACAATCAGAAAATAACTTTTACAACCACTGTTTGAACCCCAGAATGTGATTTTATAAGTTTATTGTTCGAAGTCGTGTGGTGTGTCCACGGTTGAATTTCACCCCCATAAGATGAAGAAAAAAACACAGTAGCCTAACATTTTATAACAATCATATCTTTAAATTAAAGGAGCCATGTCCGCTCCGACAAAGTTTCTCGGCGTCAGTCAGCCAATCTCCACAGCTCAACCAGAAGAAATCGACACGAATCTCACCAAAGATGTAGGTTTTCTTAAAATTTAGTACGATTCTTATTACAGCTAGTCGCATGCCTGGAGACTAAGAATCTCTTCGAAAATGAAGCCGAAATGCAGAAAAGGATAGACGTACTGTTGAAGCTGACAACGATGGTCAAGTCGTTCGTTAAGGAGATTACGCGACAGAAGCTTGTAGGTTTTTAACCGCTACTTTTTATTTTAAATCTTTAGAGCCAGCATGACGGAGACGACCACGATTATGGAGGGAAACTCTTCACATTCGGATCTTATAGACTGGGAGTTCACAACCGAGGAGCTGATATCGATACACTTTGTGTAGTTCCTCGCCACGTTGGAAGGGAAGACTTTTTCGGCACCTTCTATAACATGCTCGCAGCCGTAAGACCTCACTATCTTATACTTTTAACATCTTTCCCAGGACCCGGACGTGACCGAGCTCCACGGAGTAGAAGATGCTTTCGTGCCTGTCATTAAGCTCTGCTACTGTGGAATCGAACTCGATATTCTGTTCGCCCGCCTGGCTTTGAAGGAAATCCCCGACGATCAGTCTCTTCTGGATGACACACTGCTGAAGAACCTGGACGACAAAAGTGTTCGCTCTCTAAACGGTCAGTATTTGATATTTTACTGTTTTGTAAACTGGTGGCTGGTCAAACTCTTCCGGAGGAAGTTGTGGGTACAATATTTTAGTACAGGCTGAACGGTAGCCTAGACGACTCAGAGGAGAGACGATAAGCCATCGAGTTGATAAATATACAAGGTTATCTGGTTGTCAACCTACAAAAGAATTCAGTTCCCGAGACAGTACAAGGCTCTGCAACTCTGCTGATATGGTACGGATCCAAAATATAGTAGAGACCGAGTTTTTACTGTGGACCAACTATAGGCCAAGTTTTTACTGAGTCGATAGCCTGTAGCTGCCGACATTATATGGTTTCTAAGATTTCTAGCTATCAAGACGGTCTGGGGGTGAGTTGGTTTGGTTACAAAATTGGTCAAAATGGCAAGATAATACGAGAAAACCTCGACTGTCTGCTTGGTTTATAAAAAAAATTTGAGCTATTCAGGTTCCCGAGTAGCTCACGAAATCTTGAACCTGATCCCGGATCAAGGCACTTACGTTGTCGTCTTGAGGGCAATCAAGTTCTGGGCAACCACTCACGGCGTCTATTCCAACGTCCTCGGTATAAGTACACTTTTTTTTAATCAATTGGGCTTTAGGATACTTCGGAGGTATCACATGGGCCATTTTGACTGCCCGAATCTGTCAACTGTATCCCAATGCCGCTCCAGCAAAGCTCCTTCAGAAGTTTTTCTACGTCTTCAAGCAATGGTACCCTCTAAAACAGCCAAGTTTATTCTATCTTTCAGGCAATGGCCCTCCCCCGTCTTCCTCAAGGATTCCGACAACAATCGACAAGAAACAAACTCTGCTTTGAAGGACATGGTCTGGGATCCTCGCATCCGTGCCTCTGACCGTCTTCATCTGATGCCCATCATCACTCCAGCCTATCCGGAACAAAATTCTACTTATAACGTGACAAATTCCACGAAGAAAATCATAGTGACTGAGCTGGAAGACGCTTCTCAGATTGCTGAGGAAGTTTATCTCGGAAAGGCCACTTGGGACAAACTCTTCGAGGAGGTCAACTTTTTTACAAAGTACAAGCATTATGTCGGTTAGTTCCACAACTTTATTGATTTTAATATGTGTGTTCAGCTGTCCTCTGCTGCGCAAAAGACTCCACCGATCATTTGAACTATGTTGGTTTCATCGAGTCGAAGCTCCGTCACCTGATCGCTAATCTCGAGCGACATGAAGCTGTTCTCTGCGCTCAGGTCAACACCAAGCAGTATAAACCGATTAATTTGGAGCGATTCCCTGAAATTGGATACGAGTGTGTCACTTATTATTTCGTTCTAATAACTTCTTAAGGAATCCCACCAGTAACCTCTGGTTCATCGGCTTGGATCTAGACGTGAATCTAGCGAAAACGCTCGATCTAACCTCCGAAATTACGCAGTTCATGACCCAGGTTCAGAATCAGCAGACGGCTGCTAGAAGATACAATGATCAGATGAAGGTAAGCGTTTCATCGTCTTTTCAATATTGTGAGCTTCAGATCGAGGTCAAATATGTGGCCCAAAAGGACATCAAGTGCTACCTTGAAAAGAACGACTTCCTCAAAGGCAGGAGATATGTTAAGAGGAAGCCCGCGCTTTCGCGAACGGCTTCCGAGGCTGAGGCATCCCCTCTTCCGGCTAGTTTTTCATTATATCTTCTGAAGGTCTATGTTCCAGGTTGCTCAGGATGCAAAGAACAATAACAGTGAAGAAGAAAACGCTGTGATGGACACGAATACGGAGAACATCGACAAGGAAAAGGTTTCAGAAAGTGAGGACAAGACGGAGAAGCCGGTCTTCAGCTTCGGAGCCGAGACAACGGTCTATCCTGAGGTAGGTCACCTTTTTTTTGCAGTTTTTGTGAGATTGTTAAACTGACATTGATGTAGCTGACCAGCCAGAATAACTAATATCCGGATCAAATTCTCAACATCACGAAAGGGTAACTTTCCTGACGTTGAAAAGCTTGCTTAATATGACTCATACTAAGCAAGCTTCCCTTTCCTCCCCATGCAAACTTGTAGCTTTTTAACCACTCTGCTTGCAGAACATCTGATTGTTGGAAATCTTCGGTGTTCCCGAAACCTTAGCCAGTTAGATCACAGTATATCTGAGATAGATTGAGTTGAGCTGGGCATAGCGGATTTGAACCGTTGAAGAGTTAATCAAGGTAATGGCAACATCAATACGTGTGTATCTTCTCACAGAGCTATTTTTGACACGATCTCACTCATCCACTTGCCCTACATGCTATAGTTTATCATAGGTCTTGAGTTCGAGTGACTGAAGTATTACGCTTTTACACCTCTTTGCTGAAAACAGGAGAAGAGTTTGGTTAAATTGTTTTGCAGCCGTTTTTCTAAAATCCATGATCCCTCCAAGGTAGACTCTGCAAATTTTGGATCCTTCCAAATTTGTCTACCGCTGATTTAAATTCTTGTTGGGGATAGAGAGGGTTTTGAATCAGGTTTGTGGAATTGTACCGGCTCCAAAACGCTTATCTAAACTTGATAGATGGCATATAATTTTTGCACAGCTATAATATCTTCAAATTACAGGTTACCGACGCCAAGATGGAAGTTGACACCCCCACCAAAGCGATCAATGTTCTTCAAGAGAATGTAAGAAGTTTTTTCATCTAACTTTGTCATTTGTTTTCAGTTGAATAGCCTGCCCAAAATCGAGATTTCCGATGAGGATTTAAAGTCACTGAAGCGACCACTAGAAGACGAGCCGTCGTTGGAGGCACCGCCAGAGAAACAGCCACGTCCTGATGTAACTGTAGCTTGAGTTTTTTTGTACTTGTTCGGGGTAACTGATACAAACTGTGTATACTGTCGATTCTAAAATAATCCCAACGAGTATTTGTATCTCTTTGCAATTGCCGGTACATATTGCTACCATAAGATGTATTCCTTCCCTTCTAGGCCTCTTTGCTTTGTGTATACTGTCGTTAATTCAATAAATGTAGAGAGACCTCGCACATCTTCTTTTTTGCTCTTTTTAATTAGAGAGGATTGGCACGGGGGAATTTATCACACGTTCGGAGACGATATAAAATCGCCGAATGGGACGCTTCTCAAGACAAAAGCGTCTGCGGTCGGGCCCAAGGCTCTTTCGTCTGATTGTTCCGTCCCTCATTCCACTCTCTAGATTTTTCGAGGTAGCCATGGGCTTGAAGCCTACGTGGGTGTTCAAAGGTGCCCTTGTTTGCCTAGGGCACCTAGAGGAAAGTTACTCATCCGCAAACAAACAAACTGTCCATCAAGTACCCCTTTTTCATTGCCTTCCTTGTATCGTATTCTTAACTAAAACTGTCATCAATTTTCGCATCATTCCCACGTACATATTCATTAACAGTGCTTCGCTTTTATAGTCCGTGTCTCTCCCGTATCGTCTCTGCTATTGCTTCAGAAAGAGCTCATCCTTTGCCCGGTAGTGTAGATCCCGGAGCGTCTCGAGCAGTGCTTACAGTGCCTGCCTGCTGCTGCCTAGTTGACCACGCAAATCATTCGGTCGAGTGTCAATGACGCTGGTATTTGACCTGTGACACAGGCGTAGCTGCGCGTCTCTCCTCACACACGCTAGCCTACTAATTAAGCTGACATCTCCCTGTTCAGTTCAATCGATATACTTCTCGCTTGTAGTCCTCTTGGCCCTTTTTGCTTAAAAAGTCAACTCTTGGAACAGTTTTTATGTCATTGTCTTTAGAGCGCGTTTAGTGGAACGCGGCGAATTTGAATTTGTCGTGCGCCTAGAAGTTAAGCCTAGCGGAGTCTCCCTACGGAAATGACGGATAGTGCCCAGGTAAGCCTGTTAACGTGTTTTTCTAATCAAGTTTAGTCTGATGGGGAGTACAAGTTCTTCATATTGGGTCAGCACACTCACACCAAGGTGTCCAGTGGAAATAAGAAGAAGCTGACCGTTACTGAGGTAAAACGTCTCTAGAATAGAAAAAAAGGCTTTGTAGGTCACCACAGCCACAATACTTGCCCGGTTCGTTCACGACGGAAAAGTTTTCGAGACTGTCATCCCTAAAGTTCCACTGTAAGTTCCGGCCATGACTGCCTTATTGTTTCAGGTTCTTGTGGGACGCCTACCACAAGCTGGAGAGCAGCGGCGAGGTCAACAATGAAATCTTCAGAAAAAGCGGCTCTCAGAAGAGAATCACGGACTTTTTCAATCAGAATCCGGTAAAATCATCTTTAGTTTCAATATGTTATGTTTAAGACCATGTACGCGCGAGGAACAAACTTTGCCGGTCTTCAGCAGTTGGATATTGGAATGATGATGAAGGACTTCTTGCGCGAACGCTACGAGCCCTGTTTCATTTCCGGAGACGTGGTTCTTAACGATCTGGAGCATCTGATCAAATTGGGAGTCGGGATAGAGTTCGACACGGATCAGAATCCAGAGTATTCAAACTTTCTCTTCGCTGTCAAGGTTCTCCACTCGGTAAGCCGTTGTTGTAACCTCATTTTGTGTTTTGTATTTTTCAGCTCTGTCTAAAAGATGAAAGTGGCCGTCTGACTCCCTCAAACCTTGCCATCTACTTCACCCCCATTTTCATTCAAGAACCGAAAGACGGGAAAACAGTGGGTCTACCCTCACATCATAAATCTGATGGTTTTTAGCAAACTATAAATAAGACTGGACCCAAGCTAGCCCGTCATATCAATCTCTTAACCAATCTAATAGCCAAAAGTCAGAACTTGGTTGTCAAGTCAACAGGCCGGTACAGATCGAACAGTATCACACCTGGAATGTCACTTCGGGACGAGGAAGGACGTCGCTCCAGTTCGGTCATCGGTCGAATCATGCGCTACGTGAACAAGGAGCGCTTTCCAGTAAAACATATCATTTTTTGTGTACTATCACTTTCAGAAAGTGACAGCTGTTCCTGCCCACAACTTGGTTAACAGAGAGTTTACTCCGGATGGTCGCCAGGCTCGTTCTCGGACTCGTCGCACCCCTAGCAGCTCGGCCAAGAAAACCGTCGTTCTGACTCCCATTGTTCACACCCCGAAGGGAGTTCATCACCAGGAGGAGGACTGCAGCAGTTCCTTTCGTAACAGTGCTGGTAGTCACGATGTGAGAGATTTTCTGGAGAAGGCACCCAAGATGAGGGATGAGGATCGGGTGGAGTATCTGGTAGGCTCGTTTTTAGACTTCGATTGAAAGCTTTTTAAATGGATGCTCGCAAACGATTGGACTTTCAAGACGATGAAGCCAACGAACCTTTGACGAAGGAGACCGTAAGTCACACTCCGATTTGTAATCTACTGTCATAGATACCTCTCGATGAGCTGCTCGTCTCTCTCCAGAAATCTGTTGACGACCTGAGCACTTCTTCACTGGGTACACCTGTTCCGACTGATCCGTCACTCCCGTCTACTCCTTCGAAGAGCACCACTCCTCCAAATGAATGCCCTTCCCCGGAACAGATCTTGGAAGAGGTTTCGAAGCATTGTGCTGAGGAGGAGGCTGAGGTAACTGGTCGAAAACAAAAAAAAAACGGTTGTTTAGATGAACAGCATCTGCGAGCAGTTTGCCTTGACGGATGTCAAGCTGGAGGCGCTTAGAAAGGAGACGAAAGATCAAGGATGCTCCCCTATCCGTTTCTCTCTTAGCACGTCGGTCATTCACGAGGTATTGTAATAGATTCCGAGTAAACCTTGATCTAACCTTTGTCTTTATGTATCTGCACATCCCATCACTTGCACTCACCAACAGCTTAACTAAAATAACGCTCTTCTAGACCTCTTCCTTATCCTTTGAGTTCAAGAAACCCTCTACGGATAAACTGAGTCCCCTGAAAGCTCCTCTCGTGCACAAACTTGCAAAATCGCCGACGAAAATCCATCCGAAACCGACCACTTGGCGCACAATTTCCGGTGGATTTGATGGCAGTGCCGCGGCGAGGATTGTGGCCTCGAGCACTCAGGAGGTATAAAAGTTCCCAATTTAAAGAATAACCCAAACTTAGGAACTTCATTCCCATTACGATACCACCGGAATGAATTTTCCTCTTCATCGTCCTTCTATCGCGCTTCTCACCAAATCGAAGCAGGTAACCAGGAACATTGCTCGTCTAGAAGAGGTTGGAACCGGTGTCAAGAGAATTGAGCCTCCGAGGAACTCGTTCCGTGCACTACAAGACTTCACCAAGCCCACGATCTCATCAGAATTCAAATCCAAGCCCTCTGACGACTTCAAAGTGTAAGTTATTTAAGGTTTTATTTCAAAAAAGAGGCCCGTTTAAGCCCGTCACTTCCGAAGTCTCGTTCTATGGGATCCACCACGGTTTCAAAGTTCAAAAAACCGACTCTGCCTCCAAAGTAAGTCGATGGAAAGTGGTTAGAATTTTTAGATTCACCGCTCCGCATCCAGCTAAAGGATCCCGGCTCTCGTACTCAAAGTCGTTCGAACCCAAGCCGGAGTATCATCAGTGCAGAAGCGTCCTGACCGGGTAAACTTATTGTTTTAGCACTACACCATGTCTCTATCAATCCATCTACTTTCAAGCCAATGGGTCACAATGCCACTGTCAAACTGTCTATGTCAATTTCGTGTTGCTTTCTTAGTCTGTCAATGTTTTTTGCTTTGTTCCTGTCGAATTGTACCTAATTTAGCGTGTTTCTGTCAGTCCCTGTCAGGGTCCAATTGGTTCTTGAGCATTCCTGTCAATATGTCAGTATTTTCATCTGTTCATGTCAATCACTTTACCACAATAAAAGCAAAACTTTCGGTGAACTCTGTCCTGATACCTTAGCTTACCTCTTTAGTCTTTTAGAAGTCTCCCTCGTGATTCGACCGTTCCAAGCTACGCCTCAGCAACCTTCGCTTCAGTTCAGCACTCGCAACCGCGGTAATTTCTTCCCTTTTTTGCTCGTATATACATTTTCAGCGTTCTTCACGACTTGAATGAGGCTCAGAATGAAGATACTCCTGCTGAGAACACAGACAAGCCAGCTCGGATGGACGATCTCAATGCTACGATTGTCCCAGAAACTTTCGAAGATGGTCTGTCGCCGCTGGATGGTCTTGCCGCTCTGGTGTCCAAGATGTCCTTCAATTCTCCAGACAATGAGCAGGAAAATGCCTAACTTTGTGTCGTTTTTATACGCATTGAACCGTTGTTGCATCTTTCCTTTAAACAGTTCACGGTCTCCGCTACACTCCCTAGAATAGCCCCCAGTTTCCGGTGTACTGTCAGTATTCTCGAATAAATCATCTGCATTTTGGCATTATTTTAAAAAGAGCTGTCAAAGTTTAAAAGCGCGACAACGGTCGCTCGTTGTTTCAGGACGCGTCCTGCCGCGAAAATACTATCGATTTTTCTGAATAGGTCTCACTCAGTGGCTAGGGTTTCGCCATCATTCAGTTCCGAAATTTGTTTCCGCAAGGACGGTGGAATAGGAATTTTCTATTCGAACTAAAAGGAGTTTTTAGATGGCCACTGACGTTTTCTGCCCCATCCATCCCAATGTCCATCTTGTGGAGGATCACAGAGCAGGGGACGTCATTTGTCCCGAATGTGGACTCGTAGTCGGAGACAGGTGATTAAATTTTTAGTTAAAAATCAGATTATCATTTTTTGTAGACTCGTCGACGTTGGCACAGAATGGCGGTCTTTTTCGAATGAGCGCAGTGGAAATGATCCATCTCGTGTCGGTGCCCCGGAAAATCCTCTTCTCAGCGGCAGTGACCTCTCCACCAGTATTGCAATCGGATTTGGAGCTTCCGACAGCGATAACAGGTCTTTTTCTTAACAATTTTCGATGGAAATCTTCTATTTTAGTCTTCAAAATGCTCAGAGGAAGAACATGAACAATACAGACCGACAGATGACCCAGGCAATTGGTGTTATTCGCGACATGTCAGAAAGGATCCATCTTACCAAGAGTATCCAGGTAAGTTTTTTATTCTTCGTTTTTTAGTTCGAAAGCAACATAAATTTACCAACTTGAACAGTGAAGCAGAGCTGGAACTGTTTAATTTTATTCTATAACACCTAGTACCACTTTGTGAAAGTTTTGTATCTAAAAAGTATGTAAAATAGTTAAAACAGGCTTCAAATATGCCAATTCTTTCTGTGAAACAAAGCTAAAACTGCTGAAATTGAATCTCAAGTATGACTATTCGTTATTGTTACTGACAGGCATTTTTCCAGACTTTCGATTTTTAAGTTTGAACCTAAATGATACCCAAAAACAGATTGGACCTAAATGGTACCCAAACAGTATGTGGAATAGTGAAAACATTCAAGGTCATAATGCACCTGAAAATCAAAGTACTACATTAACAATCTTGTTATCAGACGACTAGTTCACTTTTACCGTTAATTTTCAGGACTTGGCAGCCAAAACATTTAAAGATGTCCTGGACAGCAAGGCGCTGAAAGGCAAAAACTCTGAGGCTCAAGCAGCTGCCTGTCTCTACATTGCTTGCAGGAAGGAGGGAGTCCCGCGAACATTCAAAGGTCGGATTACAGGCGACTTTATCATATTTTTCTCTTTTCAGAAATCGTCGCAGTCTCTCGCGTCTCCAAGAAGGAGATTGGTCGCTGTTTCAAGCTAATCATCAAGTCGCTGGAGACCAACCTGGACCAGATCACTTCGTCCGACTTTATGTCTCGTTTCTGTGCCAATCTTGGTCTCCACGCGAAGATTCAGGCAGCAGCCACGCAGATTGCTAAGAAGGCTGTGGACATGGATCTTGTGGCTGGGTTAGATAGAAGCGTTTCGCATTATTTTAGCCCTTTCCAGACGTTCCCCGATTTCGATCGCTGCTGCCGCAATCTATATGGCTTCACAGGCTTCGGCTAACAAATGTTCGGCCAAAGGTCGGTGTTTTCATATTTCTAGTTTATCAGTCTACCTACAGAAATCGGTGAAATTGCTGGAGCTGCTGAGGTCACGATTCGTCAGACCTACAAACTTCTTCTACCCCGTGCCGGTGAACTTTTTCCCGCTGACTTCGCCTTTGTGACTCCGATTGAGCAGCTTCCTCAGAATTAATGTGTCATGTCTCTAACTCAGTCAGCATCCAAGTGATTGTTTTAAGAAAAGACAAAATCTCAAAAAGATGTACGAGTAATGTAAAAACAAGTACGGCCTCTCAGTGTTAGTACATGTGACTGCTAGTGGTTTCCAGAATAAACTTTTCCTCTTCAGCTAAATCTATTTATCTTTTTTAAAATATTCGCGCATCTCACTGTGTCTGCCTGTCTGCATGAAAGTACGTAGCAGATTGTTGACATTAAGGGCAGGGGCGCAAGGGATCCGATCCCGCCCGGGGTCGAACCTTATCGTAAAGTACCATTTGTAGAGCTGTTTGACCTGAGTAAGAATATGTCATCATTTTTTGAGCTGCCGGATCTTCAAGATCTACAAGCTGGGGTTTCCCTATGAGGCGCTTCTGAATCGCTCGACCTGGGCTCGATCTCCATTTGTGGGAAGCATTTTCAACAAACTATTTTGGGAAGATAGGAAAACTAGAAAAGTTCCCAAGGCGATATGTTGACATATTTACAAGAACCTAGATTCAAAGGTGCGGTATCCAACCTTGAAATATTGTATCCAACTAGGACTGTTTATTTCCCAAAAATGACAAAATGAACATATTTTCTGAATACATTCGTAAAATAGTAAAAGCTCCGAGACTTCTTAATCCGCATGAATCTCTGTGATTTCAGTCTTCAGTTTATCCATCAAGTTTCGACGAGCGATAAGAGTAGGATTGGCTCCTCTCATAGCACCTGGAATACATTTTAAAAAGCTCAAAGTATAAACAAAAAACCAACCTCTTGCCGCCTTAGCAGTTCTTGGTCGCTCTTGTGCCACACGAGTAGATACTTCCTAGAATGTTATTGAATACACGAAATTGTTAAAAATTTACATGTAACTGCTTCTCGCGTTCATGCTGTTTCATCTCAAGAAGTTTGTCTCGTTGTTGTTTTAAGTAAATCCTTCTAGCTTCGACATCGGCCGTACTCAGACGTTCTGTCTCTCGCAGTAAAGCCTTTAAAGGAATTCGAAATTCGAGGAATTTAGAAACAACCTTACATTAACATCATGGATATTTTTCCTTCTGGGACCATGTTCAGCTCCAGGACTCCCAGATCTAGGCTGACTACCAGGTGTTGGTGATTTTGCTGTGGGGAGAGATGGCTAAAATTCAGGGTATATAAGTTTCATGGCGTCCTTACCCTTCGAACATCGTTAAGAGGAGCACGATTCTTGTCCATGGTAGCTGCTTGAGCTGCTGTTCTTCCTACTGAGCTACGTCGCCGACCGGATGGAGCGCGAGCATCGGGTTCCCTAAAAGTCAGACGTGTGCTTTGGGCATGCACGGGTCGGGTCGGGTGAAATATTCAGCGCTCAGTCTCTTCAATATCAAGATTACATATTTTAGCTATGCGATGTTCTGCAAAGTTGTAGCATTTTACCTCCTTTAAAAAATTGCAGAACATCGCAGAGTTATGTGATGTATTTTGAGACCGAAACAGCTAATTTCCGTTTCCTGAGAACTGAATTTGATTTGAACTGAGTCCGGCGCTTTCTGGGTTCAATATCTGCTAAGAATTACACTTTCGATTACCCTCTATCTATCGGTGTTCCTCTACTGGCCGTGGCAGCTCTGCTCCTCTGAGCTGAATCAATCCGCTTTGCTGGAGGTGGCAGTCTCGGCTCTACTTTTTCTCTTAAATAAAATGTGATTCTCAAGATAACTTTTCACAAACTTTTCAGGAAGCACCACCGAAGATTCCTGCATCGTTTCTGGAGTGGCTACCACTACCTCCTTTGAGGTTTCTTGCTTCATTTCATCTTTTGAAGAGCCCGCATTGTTCTCAAGCGGCAAAATATTCTATAAAAAAAATGACAGACTAAAAATTTTATCTTTTACCAATGGTTTGTCTCCAAAGGCCTGATCAATCAGGGCTGATTCTTTTGTGACCTGCTGTTCGATCCGAACGCGCTCCTCTTCACCAGACTGTGCCATCAGCTTCAGCTCCTTTTTGAATTTCTCCGTCTCGTCATCGAATTCCTCCTTACTTTGTCTAAAAAAACGCTAAGTTTTGGTCACTCAGCCTACCGCATGACAGAAATCAGGACATATCGTTCGGTGTCTTCAGCTGACAGACTATTCCGATCTTTCAGCGTTTCTCCATCTTGAAGCAAGAGGACCTGCGGTATAACACCACACAAGTACTGAAATAGCTTGTGTCTCGATGCACACATTACATACTTCAATCATTTGCAAGGCCTGTAATTGGAGTTCGAGATTCTTCCGCATCATCATGGGTATGAAAATATCAAAGTCCGTCGAGGCAGCTACAGGTTCAAGATTGGCCTAAGCGTGATCCATTCATTAGACGTGTATGGTAAACAACCCTCTGCTGCCGACTTAAACGCTGTTGCGAAAGTGTACGTATGGCTTCTCTGAACTTCGGCAGCTCGATACCGACATCGCCACAGAAACATTCAATCAAGGTGGTCACAAGACCACTGAACTCTTTGTAACAAGTAAAATATTCAGTGTGGGCTTGCTCCCCATATGTTCTGTCAAAAACTAAAAAAAACGGAGGCCGTGTATAATAGTAAACAGTTAAGCTCACTTGTAGACTTTTGCTCAATGAAGGTGGCCACGGGGATGGCCCAAATGGACGAGTTGAGGAACTCGAAGAATTTACTGAGTATCTGCTTTGGAGTAAGCTCCTTGCGACTGCTAGAACGACGGCGTAACATTCTTGAAGAGAGACCAACAGCCACAATGAAGTAGTGACTCGTTGTCAGGGAGACGCAAGGCTTCCCAGCGCGCGCAGGCAGCCAGACTCAGGATTTCTTTGTTATCGCGATGAAGGTATTAGTCTTTAAATTGAGGGTTTCCATGGGAGGAAGCAAAACGTTGGGATAAACAACTTTATTGACAGAGAGAAGGCGAAAACATGTGTTAGACGTCTCCGAAGGGATCGGCTTTGAGCATAGCTTCATGATACACCCGACTGTGCTCCTGATTAATGAATACAATGGTACCGTGTATCTCCGGTCTGAAAAGAAGCTCTAACATGAGTGGGATAAAACTCCTTATTGAATAATACGATGACGGGCACAGTAGAAGTGACGGAGGAAGCAGAGGAAGATGAAGCCTATGGAGATTACGTAGAGCAAGGGCACCGTCCAAAACGGATTTGGAAAGAAAGTCGACTGAGGACTCATGCCTCTGAAAGTTCTTCAAAAGACCAAAGTTTCCAAAAATTTGATGCTACTGACTAAGGCAAAGCTGTTTCACAAACTTTGTTGAAGGGATCGGCTTTGAGCACCAACAAACTAAAGGCAAGATTACCTCCCATAGCAACGATATCTTTATAGTTTACAGTAGACATAGCGTGATCTTGAGCAAAACAACTTTTTAACTGAATATGAACTCCCACCTTCATCAACAAAACCGAGTTTGAATTAACCGGACATGGTTTGCCTACTTGCAATATTGTTCAAAATTATTGCCCATCCAAGACAACGGTATTTGTGTTGTTTGTAGTACACGGTAGATATAGCGTGATTCTCTTGAAACTAAAACAACCTTTGGCTACTAATACTTAATCTCGACCTGGTGCTTAGGGAATCCCGGTAATTTTCTACCTGGAGAATATGGTTCCGACTGGCAAAAAATCCACGAGTATTTTACGCAGTGAAAATGAACTTCAGACCAACTTTTCAAGTAGACCAATACACTTTTGAGCGTTTCGATGTTCTACAAACTTGTAGAACAGATCAAGCATCAGGGAAGTCACACCACACTTAGAAATGGTCAAAATTTTGTTTTATCATACAAATTTCACTCTTTCGTAAGTATTGACAAGCTCTAGTTTTTAGTCGAAAACACGCCAACATACTGGTGGTGGCTATATTAAGATCTTCACAGTACAGCGGAAATTTTTCCAGTGGCCCATCGCCTGCGCATGATAGAAGAGAATAAGTGTGCATCCTCAATTGGGAGGGCTGTACAGAACAAGTCCTTAACTTCACATCCCGTTCCAAAAGCTTATCATCACATCAGCTACACAGTTGCACAATGGACCGGCTGTACGACGAGTTCTTCGCTAACGGACACCTTTTTCTTCAGGTCTGCGGCTGGAGACGAAGACGGCGGTCTCGTAGTTAGCGGCCGTTTTTACCGCTCCACGGGACGGCTAGTTACGGAAGCATAATGATCACCTGCGATGCACCTCGGCCCGGCTGATGGCTAGCTTGGACGGGTTTTTTGACCCGGCAGCCGGTCGACGCGCCCATGATAAGTTTCTCTTTATAAGCTAGCCGGGATTTCGTCCCGAGAACAGCATGCCACGCGCCCTTGCCGCAATCCTTTTAGTTGTTAGTGGAAGCCAGGTTCGGTACTGTTGGACTTTAACTATTTTCCTCTTAAGGCCTTCCTTTTCGGATCTGGCGGCGGCTGTGGCTGTCAGCAGTCCTGTGCTCCTCCACCGCCTCCTCCCGTCTGTGCACCACCTCCAGCTCCAGTCTGTCCTCCATCTCCTTGTGGAGGCGGATACTCTGCTCCTCTAGCTGCACCATCTTACGCTCCTCTTCCCGGACCCTCTTACGCTCCTCCCGCCCCAGTTGGAGGCTATGCTACTGCCAGAGGTTTGACCCAAATTGGATGTTAACTTTAGCACTTCTAGGAAAGAGAGACACTGAGCAAGCTTTCGATCCCAAATGTAACTCTGAAGCCTTGAAAAACATCATCATTAAGGTAGTGTGACCAAAAAATGATTACATTACGATTTTCAGAACATTCACGAAAACACCGCCATGGCCAAGCGGCAGATCCAGGCCGCTGCCGCCAACGAAATCGGAGGTCGCGTTGATGTCATCTGCTCCAAGGGAACTTTCTCCTACATTGTCAACACCGAGGTCTACTGTGAGACAGCTGTTGACGGGACGACATGCTTCGCCTTCAGACAATCCAACTAATTCTCGGATATTTATTAACTTGGGTATAATAACGTCGATGACGAGTTTCGTGCAATAAACAGCTCTTCCTTAGCCGGCCAATTTCAACAGGGCAGCATAGCCGTAGGGGACACAGCTGAAAAGGTCAAGATTCTGTGTTGCCCAAAGTTTGTCCATAGGAATACCCTGGGGCTTCCAAATTAGAAGAAAGCGGCTCCTTACCGACAATCATGAAGAGTCGCAGTGTTTGAGACGGCAAAATCCTTGCATCCGCCCTTACACAAGCCAATTCCATCAACACACTTTGTCTGAATCAGATCCCAGGAGCAGCCATTCGTCTTAAATGCATTTAGGACTTCTTTCATTTCTGTTTTTTGCAACCTGGAAGTTGTCCTTATCGCTGATGAGACTCAAATATTTCGAGTGCTCGTTGGGCAATATGGGTGTGCTTAGGAGACGATTCGGTTCCTCATATGCTCCCTCGCGATCTCTGAACTCGTTACCTCCACGGGAGTTTTCCAGCTCCCTTAACAGTAGATAATTGGCCAGATTACTTGCTAGAACTTGATAATTCTATTTTAAAAACTCGACTAACTCGTTTGTACGTTGATAGGATAGCTGATTGGATAATTCGAGTTCATGAACGGTGCCTGCTGCTGATATCCGTACTGCAGAGGTAAACCTGTGTATTGTGGGTACTGCTGGTATCCGGAAGCTGGTAGTTGGTATCCGGATGGAACTGAAGTTTATAACAGAGCTCTTTCCTAAGTTTAACACTTTTGTCCTTCTTAAAATTTGTGTTCAACCAAATGTGAATGAGCCTATCATACTTTTGTAATGTGTTTGCCACCCTCACCAATCCATATTCAGTTTTTTCAAAACTTTTCTTCTCTCCTTATCATGAATTTTCCAGAATTGCGCTGTTTTGTGAAGTTTTAGTGTCTAACTCTACAACTTTGCAGAACATTACAAAACTCGAAAGTGTTTTTTTCCCCCCGGAAAGTTAGTCAGAAATCGAGGACATCCAGTTCCATAGAAAATATACCCGAGACTTGACGCTGTGTCAGTTTTTCCGACCTTACTATATCTTAGAGTAATACAAAATGATCCCCCGTGCCAAATCTGTAAATCCAAATAAAAAATCACTACTCCAAAGATCATTTTCTTAAAACAGCCTTTTTACCTGGCTGGTAGTAAGTCACTGGGGTCTGCAGCTGTGGAGCCATTGGTTGTTGGTAGTAGAAAACAGGCTGAGCAAAGTACTGAGCTCGTACGACATAGAACACACTTAAGAAAAATGGAGCAATCATACGCAGTGAGTGAATCACTTTGTGTTTGAGGCAAGAAACTAGGTTGCGCAGCCTGTTTTGAGTCAATCGACCTCTAAATGTTCAAGAATCCCTTTCTTGTAGCCGGGGCGCAAAAAACCTCAAAGTACAAGCGTGATGGGTAATATTGTCCAGAAGGTGTCCATATGTTTTGAGCTTATTATGCCGCATGGATTGTAAAAAAAAAAAACGAGAGACTTCCCATGATCCATCACCGTTGATAAGTTCATCCTTTTATACTTCGCTCCCTATTTTCCCCCCTTTCACGGTGTTTGACTTTCAATTAGTAGAGGCCCTCAGTCTGTTATTGAGGAGACGATCACGCAAACTATTTGTTGTTTATGTTACAACACTTAAAGCACCAAGAGACTTCCGCAGCCATTTTCAGTAAACTTTGTTTAGTCTGAGCGCATTCAGAGACTCATAACTTTCAAAACGGTCTAGCGTATTTCCTCCGCAGTTGCGATTATTTTCAAGTGTCCACTACTAGTTCAGTTTTGTGGTGAACAATCTGTTTAAAGTTTTTTGAAGAGGAGCATTTTTCAATGATTTGGGTAGCCTATGAACATACAGTAGAATCGGGTTTATGCTGCCTTCCGATCAGAATTGTCACAATGACCCTTAGAGATGTCTCTGCTCGCAAAAAATCAAAACTGTTCCTCTAACACAATCAACTTGATACTGGTCGTTATACTGTTTACCGATTCCCCACGACCGTTTGCGATGATTACTTGCGGCCAAAAACGACTGCGCCTGCACAAAGGATAGCCACAACCGACTGTGCCTACCCCTTTTGTCTATCCTTTGTCATACATAGTCCATCAAAAATTTGTTCTTAGCATGATACAAATAGATATCAACATATCATACCCAGCAAATCTTACCACAAATTTCCGGGCTATATTTAACAAAAACTAAAGTTAGCTTTCCCCACGTTTCCTGATCAAATCTTCATAAGCATCAGACACTTGCATGACTTAGCAGCTTTACATTGCGCGGACGACGTTTTCGCACGTTTCCTGACTCATCTCATGGAAGCTTCGGGTGTCCCTGACGCAGTCCTTTGCTCTCAAGAGAACCATAAACTCTAACCACCCACAGCCTGTTAATTGAAACGCTTAAAGCCGGGGGCTGTTATTTAGTGTCTGTCACGTTTTTATGCTCACTACAGTAGACACAAACTTCCTTTTTGTTCAAGTTCTATAAATAAGCTTTACGCTACTGAAGCTTATTACCGTAGAGGCATGTGACGCAGATTCTACTACTTCCCTCTTTCCAAGTCTTCTTTGATGCTTAACTCTTCTACCCCATAAAATTCTGGCCTGTAACATTGTTAGCTGTTTTTCGAAGTACGTGCTCATTTTTTTGTGAGCTCGAAGTTTGAGTAAAAATGTTCTGCACAAAAAAAGGTTTTCCCACCTGGTTGCTGCATACGACATGATTATGTGAAAAAATTTTGAGATTGTTTTTCGCAATGGATCCTCCCCTTGCCTCAAACCAATTGGTCTTGGTCATTCTCACGTTCCTCACGTTGACGAGAGATTTCCATAAATGGCAACGTCTCCCCGATTAAACGAGCTGATTTCTTTGCAGAGTCTCACTTACCCTCTTCCCTTTAAGAGCATGCCACTTGATCCGAAACAATGTGAACTTTGAGAGCGAGGGAGGAGCTCGGTATTCATTGGCTTTCCATCATCATTTTTATACGAACCCGCCCTTTCCCAAGCTGCGAAAGAGTACATACAAAACACATCTGGCATTAGACCATATGCGACATCCAAAAACTTAGGGGGTAATGTCGTATAGATCATTGTTGCTCTTGTCTCCTCTCGTTCTCCTACAGCTTCTCATTTTGCAGTTGATGTTTCAAATATACTTTCCAGGAAGCATGAACCTGTCGGAACGGCTCAATGAGACCTGCGGCTATACGGAACAGGTCACACTGTCAAGGTTCTTGTATATCAGCTTTTTTGGATGCATAGCGGCCGCTGGTAGGTACACGATAATACGTAGTCTTACAGGTTTTAGGTCTGCTCTCAAACATTGTTCTTCTCTACATCTTCGCTACGAAAAGAAGGAACAACAACAGTCCACCTAATTTGTACCCGGCAGTATTGAGCTTCCTGGATGCGATGCTCTGCTTACTCTTCCTTCTAATGTTCGTGGTCGATGTGCAGATGCTTTACTGGGAGAGCTATGTGAGTCTGCTTCTCTGCCTCTCTGTTTCCTTGTTCCTTCTAAGTAAATAAGTTTTCAGGAACTCTTTGAAATCTACCACCGCTACATTGTCGCAGTATTCGCCATAGCCAAACTGGTACAGTTTCTTATCCCGCATCTGCTTATTCTTGCCACTGCTGAAAGATACACATGGATAGCTAAAGTTCAGTATGTTGCCGTCCCATATCTGCAAACACAATTATTTCAGGCAACGCTTCATTTTCTTTCGTTCGCGTGGACGAATTTTGGCCTTAAGTGGTGTCGTTGTGTATGCTGTGGTTATGAGAGGACATGCAATGTCGGCCTATAAAGTGGAACAGTTTGATCTTTGCCCGGAGCCGTTGAGAACATTAGCAGTTGATGCTGAGCCATGGGCTAAGGTAAGTGGCTTGAAACTAATCGAAAATCTTTTTAGGAAGACATCTTTGCAACATTCGATCAGATTTTGGTGTCTCTCAGTCAGACAGTCTTTCCTTTCCTGGTGCTCAGTCTTCTGAACACACTCATTGTCATCAAGCTACACGCATATGACAAGAACAAACAGAGATCCGTGGACATAGACGAGATCCCCGTGCTGGAAAAAAAGGATAGAAAGAGGGTACCGATCCATAAAATGTCCCTCAATGTATCATCATTTGAGGGTGTTCTGCTCAAACACCGTTCACTGAAGCTGCTGCACTCACTGAGCCTGAACAGACTTCCGTCAGATGTACGAAAGTCGGTTTTTACAATGGTACGGGTGTGACAGATATGAAAACGTTGCCGTTTTAGGTGGCTATCGTGTCTACCTACATGGTCTGCAATGTTCCGCATATGATTCTGTCCCTCCTTGAATTGACAAACAGCCCTATGCTTAAAGCGTAAGTCACAATTTTTTCTTCAAAATAACCCATTTTCAGTGAAGAGGACCACTTTGTCGCCTCAGAATTCTACACGATTCTTGGAGACACAGTTTCCATTCTTTACATGCTGTCCTCGGCCATTAGGATCCTCATCTACATGACTATCAACCGTGCCATCAGAAACCAAGTTTTCCTCATGTTCGGAATCAGGCGATCGGCTACCACAGCGATCAATAGAGCAACGGGTGTTTAATATAAGCAGTGTAAATACAAAACATCGAACAGGGGGTGGGACACTTGCACCATGAAAGCTATCCAATGTCAATAACTAAACTCCGGGAAGTGATGGAAGGCACCCATGAACTCGTATTGAACCAGGAGACCATAGCTGACACAGGATGAAAGACAGAGAGTTGAGGTGGAGGAACATGGTTTAGACGATATACTGAAAGCTGTTCATGTCCTTTTGACAGCGCTCGATCAGCCTAAAGAATGTTTTGAAAAGCAGAAGAGAAAACCTTACCCATTCTCTAGAAGCCAGTCAACTTGGGACTTGATCAACTGCTTGTGGGGGACGAACATTCCTTTCAGCAGCTCAATGACTTCTGTCTGTAGCTGTGCAGATGAAATGGTCTTGCGGCTTTTCATTATCTGAAATGGTAATATTTGAAACAAAACATATTCTGTTTGACCTACGGAATTAGTTTCAAAAACGGGCCCATTTCGGTTTGCCTTGTAGTCAAGGGATCTCATTAGATCGTCCAAAGGCTTTGCCGATACCAGCAACTTCAAACCGTTATCTGGCTCTTTGCTAATGTTGCCGAATCTTATATTCTTACATACCAAACTGTGAAACCCGAGCCTAAGATTTTATAGCTGACAACCAATGTATAAATGGTGAACAACGCATGAAGCTAAAGTCTCAGAACATTACCCGTTAGATTGCGTTTCATTCCACTGATAGTTCCTTATGAACAGACGAAAGACTTTTTTCAATCTGATAAACTAGTTCTCTGTCCCTGTCAATCAGCCCAGACAGAGATCAAAATTGCATATTTTTCCCACTCGTATTTTTGTGTCTAGTTCTTGTCCTGTACAGGTCAACAAGGTACAGGTCTTGTCTTTCCAACCCAAATTATTCTTCTCACCCACCTTTATGACAGCCTCCTGCACTCTACACTCCCTCAGTGTCGTAATATCTTTGTACTCATCACCCGTCTTCGGTTCCAACACAAGTCTCAGTTGACCAATAAGATTGACTTTCCCTCTGGGCTGCAGTTGTCCATTCTTCAAGAGCTTGAACTGATAGTTGATGCAAAACATTGACGAGTCTGTCCAGTTATTTGGATTCCGACCATCATTGCAGTTCAGAATCTGCTCGTCCTTCATGCGAGGGTTTGAGGTCAGAGATTGAAGTGTCCTTTTCAACTCCGAGTCCGGAAGAGCAGAGCTCGTTCGTAGGTGCTCCAAAGTGATTCCAGATACGTTTCGGTCGTTGAGTTTCATCAGAATGCACATTTGGGCTGTGGTAACCTCCAGATCGTACAAATTCCGGTCATTTGTGACAAAATTCAGCTGAGCATCGAAAATTAAAAGATGAAATCATATCTCATACCACTCCAAAAGCCCAATGGTGCATCCACGCCAATTTGCGGCTCGGATGAAGCTGCTTGTAGAAGTCTTCAGCTTCGACGGCATATTCATCCAGTTCCCTTGGTAGTGTTATCGGAGTAGCTTGTTCCGTACCCCCTCGACCCCATGCGAAACTGTTCAACACTTTCAAATTGATCAAAGCTAAAGTATAGTTTAAAAATAGAAAAGTATGTTCAAACCTGAAGAAGCGGTTATCTTGCGGTTCTCATCCAAATGTTTCTTGAAGTGCGTATTCGTCGATTTGTTGGTTTCAATATCCTGGAGCATTCTGGACAGCTTATGGATGTGTTCATGGGGCATTCCCTTCTCCTAAAGAACTTTCAGCAAAATATCTGACCAACCCTTACCCTGAGTCTATTGACCATAGTCTCCTCTTTTTCCATATCGCTCGAAATATCGAGAATGAGACGCCGAGACAGGTGAGAGCGGTAGAACCTCATAAATACATCCTTGTTGTCCACATACTTCAGTACAAGAAGCTAAAGACTGTTATTAGGTTTAAACCGATTTTTCGGCTCAGAAACCGAAAATACATAGACTGTAATCGAACATGGTTCAATATGTCAGCTTCATATCCCAGCAGCTATGGCGCGCGAATGCGTCGCCTATCGCCCAGTAGCAGAGGTACCTATTGACTGACAGATAGAGACCACTGCGCTTGGCAATAGGAGAAAAGAGCAGATATGGAGAAACCTTTGTGTTCCTCTCAAAAACACAACTGCTCTTAAATTTGGCCCAGCTTAAAAACCTCTGAGAACAACTGCGGCATCTCTGCTGTTTGTCTTACAAGCTATTTTAGTACCTTTCTAGAGTGATATTTCTGAAATTTCACTGTAACGTGCTTTGACTTTAAGAGACCAGTTACTTATACTTTCGAAAACTTTGGACGGTTACCCTATTTACGACCGTGCTTAGCTCGGATATCTGAGTTGCTCACTATTGTAAGTTTATGCCTTTCCGTTCACTAGCGAATTCTCAGAGTTAATTTGTGAGCTGGTATGTTTTTCATCGTTTCCATGCTTACACTGTTCAAAATTTGATATATTTTGATAGGAAAGTCGATTCTGCACGTGCACTTATTGATCAGCCACCCTGTATGTACAATCTATGACTCACCACTTCATCCAAACAGGAATCCACTTCCTCAGAGCTCATCTTCTTGCTAACATTGTTCCTCCGGAGAACAAGATCGCAAAAGTTGGCCAACAATTCCGGACACTTGCTCTCCACGGGAATGTTCCTCCCTCTCTTGTTTTGTTGCATATCCAGGTGGAAAACGGTCGTGTCATTGACAACCTCCCGGAATGCCTTGTCCCGAGACGTTAGTAGTCTTGGATCGTTGTTGAACCCGTGAGCAACCAATGTCGAGTACTTTTCGAACATTTTTAGGAGCTGCGAGACATATTTTTCGGGGTCCTAAAGTCATTTTCATTACAATGGTTGAGAAAACCTACAGAAGCGACTGATGTGACATGTCCTTTCATGTCCTCAATTCCTTCTCGGCTAATATAGGCCTGAAGATCCTTTTCAACTGCTGTCATTCCTTCTGGAGTCATTTTGATCAGTCGATACATCTTTCCCAGTACTAAATGTCAAATCCGTTTATTAAAAACAGACTACTTACAATCATAGTCATGTTCAGCAATCAGTTGTGGACAAAGAGCCAGAATTTGTTGCTCGAAAGTACAAATAATCGATTTTACTAGTCCTTCGGTTAACTGAAAGAAGTATAGATAATAATAAGGAAAAGAGTTACCGCTGTATCTGCTTCCTCACTTGTTGCCAAGTACTGCTTTGCCCTTTTCTGTTCTTCAAGTATTTTGGAGTCGGCATAGTCCAAGTATCCGCGTACCCCAGTCGTTCGCATACACTGAAAAAACGGCAGTGGGAGCATAAAGAGCGAAGACATAAGCGAAAAGATAGGGTACGAAGTCTTGCTATTGACGAAGCCCCTGCTCTGTATTGGTTCTCGGTTTCTGGTTTTTGTCTACGACTTCTTGTCAATGTCATTTGGAGCCTTATCAGTTCCCAAATATTTTGTTCATAGGGTAGTAGTGTCTCATTCTACTCCTATCGCTCTCAACCTTTCACAATCAGCATGTGGTTGTCATAGTAGATAAATCATGAGGACTCATACTCATACGGTGAGTGTTTTTGTTTTCGTTAGCGCTCGTCTCTTGGCGCTCGTCTCTCGACAAATGCCATCAAAAAAACGTTTTAGTATCCATTCTATTGAACATCTCCATCTACCTGTGTCTCTGCCTTTTCAAATGTTGGTGTATTGCTAAGGATCCTCCTACCACAACACTTTCGGTCCTAACAACCCGAGTTTGACTCCATCAGGCGGTTTTGCGCAAAAATAGTGTACTTGCGTTTTTAAAAACTTTATCACGCATTCATATTTTGAAAAACGCTAGAAATGCGCTACCGTCTTGTTTTCTTGGCCCGAAAGTTACTCATGTCTGTTCTTTATAGAGCATGTCTAAATCATTTTGGTTTATTGAAGAGTCTTCTACTGTCAATCTATTTGAGCATAAAGTGTGACTTATTAACAGGTCACTTTTCTGTCGAGATCACTCAAGAAACAAGCTTGAAAAATCCCACCTCTGCCGATTGCGCAGCATAGTAGTTGATAGCATTTTCCACATAAGATTTCTCGTATTTCTTCTTCATCTCAGCTGTGGTATCCTTTTCACACAAGTAGACTAAAAAAATAATGATTTCTTCCCTTTTTTTCGAACTTACAGAAACTGTTGCGAATTCCGACGATCAAACTGGCATTGTTCGCATCCACTATTTTGTTGTTCCTCTCCTCTTCTATCAACTTCTCACAAATGGTCAGTAGCTCGGCATGGACGGACTCGAAAATGTTCGACATCCACGTCTCTAGCATCATTTCCCGAGAAGAGTCCGGTTTTTCAATGATCTCTTCCTTTGGAGCAAAGGCTCCATTGGTTTTTGTGCTCTCGCTGTCAACAATCTGAAAAAAAACTAGAATAGAGCAGACGAAATCGTCTACTCTGAAGGCCAGGGGTAAAAAGTTGGTCATGTTGAAGTATCTGTTCCATTCCTTGACGTATCGCGCCAGAAATTCATGGTCATCCCGGGCATTTCTCATTTCCTGAAAGTTTTTGATACCAAAAATGATAAAAAGCACACTGTTAATGCTGCATCCACGTCTTTTCTCAATTCTAGTCTCAAAGCTTTTTTGATCTTCTCCTCTCCGTTGTCTATCCAACTGTACAAGTTGTAGATGGATGTGAAGAGGTCATGCCACTGCCGAGGTGTTACGGGTTGTTCCTTCAGGAGAGCTGTGACCGTCGGATTGACATGGATCATCCACTCGTTTTCGAACGACTGGGAACGTTGACCCGCCTGTAGAAATGATGTGGAAGTATGGTTTTACTCTTTTACCTGTATTAACGACGTCATTTCCTTCTTTTCGCTTCTTTGTGAGCCGAAAATTCCACGAACAGTTTGTACAATCCTCCTGCTCAACAACGAGTCCGGAAAACTGAACGGAATCTTCCAAACTGTTTGATTTCACAACCGCAGCACGATGCAGAGGCCGTTCAATCAATTCTCCTTAAAATTAGAAAATAGCTTGAGTGTTGGTGGGAAAACAATAAGGCAGCTCTCAATATATCGAACGCCAGCCCTTTTTGTGCAGACGCCGTACGCAAAGAGGCGTGATATTTTGAAGAAAAAATTTTAACCTGGAATTTAGATACACAAATTGTGGTGAACCTACTTATCAAAAAAAATTTGAGGCTGATTAATGAAATCCGGAGCCAAAGCATTAATATTTGATGAAGATTGTTAGAAGCAAAAAACCAATCGCATTCTTCCATTGTGCCTTATCTCCTTGATAAAGGTACAGTAACATTGCGGGTAGACGAATCAGAAAAAAATTCGAACTTTAGTTTCTGATGTAGGCACTGATGTAGAGCTTGTGCCACGTTCACCGGTTGACTACCCTTATTGTGTGAGTTCAAAGATTGGGAGAAAACAGATGCATTTAGATTTGCCAGGGTACTATTAGCAGACTTATCCAGTGCCCATCCCCGAAAAATTGCCAACATCTCTTCTGCACCCAGTGTCTCAGGGATTTCAATGAGCGAAACGAAAAACTCGTATGCCCTTCATGCAGTTTCCCTCTATCGCCTAGGGGTATGTTCTGTTCTAACCTTTTCACTGAATACTTTCAGGGTGGCACAAGTATTACATCCGCCACTTCTGAGACACCTCCACTTGACTACTACTCATCGACTGCCATTCATTTTTCTTATGTTGAAGAAGAATCCATTCTTCGCGAAGACCTCAACTTTGTTACTCCCCTGATCAATATTCATATTGGTATTGATTCCCCCAAAGATATTGTTCCTTCTCTGTCTGAGAAGAGTGATTTGGACGAAGATGAGCGAGAAGTCGTTTCCTACTTTATTCCAAGGAATGTTACCTGTTGTTTAACAAAAAGAAAAACGGAAAAAGACAAAATTGTTTGATGGACGAAATGCTTGAAGCTAATTTCTAGCCGTTTGAATCCGCACCAAAAAAAGCCCGCGATTCCTGGTCGTTTGGTTGTTTTTTGTGAACACACTATAGTACCCCTTTAACTATAAACAGTTTGAATCAACAATTTTTCACCTTTTTATTCTGACATTTCGTTAAAACCAGCCGTCTCTGATGGCTTCGCCGTTCTTTTGTTTTGACTTTGAAGTGAAAACAGGCAGCTGAGAGCCATTTGTAGATAGCCATCAAATGAAGATGTCCATCGTTTTCTTCAACTATCCTACCGTCATGAAAGTAAAAATCTGAACATTGGATATATTAAAAAAAAAACTTGTCTTTACCTAATCTTTTTTAGCCAGACCGTAGCAGCAAAATCTTGTTGTTGCGTATAACCTGGATTCTCAAGCCACTTAAAGACAACTTCCAACACCATATACTCTTTTAAACTAGTAACAATTTGCAAAATTTCCGGAGCCACTTACTGGATACCATAAACTGGTTACAGCAGAGCAGATTGATTTTCTGCAAAGCAGTAAAAGCCAGTGTGTTTGACATTTTTCGCCCAAGTCTCGGTATGTGAACTGAACAAGAGTCTCAGGGTATTAAAAGGTATGCTTGCATGAACCACATTTATCATCGTTGGAAATATTGGAATACAGCACCGTAAGAGAGGTCTGTCCATCTGTTGGCCTATTCTCCAGCTTTTCTCGAACCATTTCCATGCAAAGGCTTAGATTTGTCCAGTAAACAAACAAGCAAGAGAGAACTTCATGAGACTGAAAATTTCTCGAACTTTTACGTGAAACGAAGAAAAGAAAAAGCAAATAGTATAGTATAAGTCTTTGACTTGTCGTCACCAAAAAAGGTCGTCCGCTTCCAAGCTCTACTCGGGTACGGGTAGCCTACCCGTTTCCACGGACGGAGCCTATTGACAATTGAAGACTCCCCTTTCGACAATGCCCTGGACAAGCACGAGAGGTACTGTTCCATCGCTGAGAAAAAGACACCAATCTTCCTCCTTCTTCATATGCCACATGAACGTCAGAACGCTCGCCGGTCAGGCTCGACTACTGGAGATGAGCAACGCACTGAAGGAAATCCGATGGGATGTCATATGCCTTTCGGAAACAAGGATACGAGGACCCGGATGTCTTTCTCTACCCGATGAGCATGCTATACTATACCATAGCGGTCACAACAATGTTAGCCAACACGGAGTCTCTTTTATCATCCGGAAAGAGCTGTCAAAGGAAGCCGTGTTCCGACCAATATCCCCTCGACTTGCAACTCTACAGCTTCCATCAAAACGTCTTTATCTGGTCCTAGCCTACGCGCCTACCTCCTCATATGACGACGCCGAGTACGAAGAACTCCTGGATATCGTAAATGAAGCAATTCGGAGATGCCCCAGAAACCACAATACCATCTTGGCAGGCGATTTCAATTGCCGAATACAGAGGGACGACTCAAATGCAAATATTGTCGGACATAGTACAATCGGAGAAGGAACACAAAGAGGAGAACAGCTGGTCGAACTATGCAGACAACATTCTCTCCGTATCTGGTCTTCGTTCTTCCCAAAGCCGGATGAGCTACTATGGACGTGGCATGCACCCGACAAGAAAAGCTTCCACCAGATCGACCATATTGCGGCTCCATATTCGATGTCTGTCAAAAACGTGGCGGTTATGAGACGATTCAATGTAGATTCCGATCATCGTATGATGCGCATGGAGATAAAAACGGAAATGAAGAGAAAGTTCTACCAAAAGCAGAAGATGCCTCGAGAAGAGCTCAATGTCGAAACGTTCAAAAGGAGATGCGAACAGGAAAGACAGGGACTCCCAAATTCACCAGACGATGCAAAGATGGCATATGAAATGACGGCGACAGTTATCAAAAACGCTGCCGAGGCTTCTACATCAATCGTGCCGATGGTACCAAGAGTCTCCGCTAAAACAAAGGACCTCCTTAGACGACGATATGAGGCTTCGAAAGATTCTACTGAAACCGGCCGACTTAACTTCACACTTTTGAAAGCACTGGCTAGAAGAAGCTTTCGAGACGATCTGGAGGAACGTAAGGATAGTCTCCTCCGCAACGCTGTGATATTCGGAAGATCAGTGAAGAAAGCTGAACGAAAGAGCCAGATCACCTCGAGGAAGATGATGGTTCAGGATGCAGATGGGTACTACTCTCAAAAGCTCACAGAGGATACAGTCAAAGATTTTTTCTCTTCTCTCTACAAAGATGATGCTACTGACGTGATGCACCAACATGGAAACGATGAGGCAATCCCTTTCATTCTACCGGAAGAAGTTGATAAGACAATCCGACTGATGAAAAGAAACGGGAGTCCGGGATCTGACTCAATAACACCAATGCTGATGTACCACGCCAGAAGTCAAGCCGTACCTCTTCTTACAAGTATGATGAACTTTCTGCTCAGAGGAGACGACATACCGCCCGAATTGACAGAAGGAATGGTCAAACTGTTATACAAGTCAGGAGATCCGAATAACCCTTCAAACTTCCGGCCGATCACTCTCCTCCAATGCTCATGGAAAGTTATGACAAGAACGATGCTCTACCGGATGTCACACTATCTAATGGAAACAGAGGATGAATGGCAAACGGGATTCAAGAAGGGCTACTCAGTAGCAGACAATACACACTGCGTCAAACAGATTATTGAAAAATGCTCCGAATATCAAGTTCGTCTCTACTTATGCTTCATCGACAGTCGCAAAGCTTTCGACACGGTAGACTGGATCAAGACATGGAACTCGCTTATCGACAGAGGTGTCCCGAGACAGCTGATACTACTTCTCCAACGACTCTATGAGGCCTCGTCTACCAACATTCTAGTCAACGGATCAAAGATACACGTTCCTATTAGACGCGGAGTCAGACAGGGAGACGGGATGAGCCCTCAACTCTTCAACTCCGTCCTGGCTTACGCTGTCAACAACATCGATTGGGACCAAGATGGGCTGAAAATCAACGGCGAGCAACTACCTCTTCTTGCCTACGCCGACGACCTCGTGATCTTTGCCAAAAGTCGTCCCGAATTGGAAAGAATGTTGGTCAAACTGACAAATAGTCTTGGTAAAGTGGGCCTAAAGATCAACTTTGAGAAGACAGTCGCAATGTCATCCACCAAAGGACGAGCACCGATTTCTGTCTTCGGAGAGAATGTCAAGTTTGTGGATACCTTCACCTTTCTAGGATCGAAGGTTTCCATACCAATTGCCGATAATGCAGAGATGAAACGACGGATTGGACTGGGTTACTGGAAGTTCAACGAAAATAGAAAGCTGCTATGCGACCGCACTATCCCTCTGAGCAAGAGAAGACATCTCTTCGAAGCTGTTGTGACACCGATTGTCCTCTTCGGAGCTGAATCCTGGGTGCTTCGAGACTCTGACAGGAAATCTTTAAGGGTCGCGCAACACAAGTTAGAGAGAAGAATGTTAGGCATCTCGATGCTTGACCGATGGACAAATCAACGACTGAGACGTACATCTAAATTGAACGACTGGAAGACGATGGCGGTTAATAAGAAACTTAGCTGGGCCGAAAGGATCACAAACATGGAACCGAGCAGATGGGCGAAGAAGATCACAGAGTGGTATCCGAGGGACGGAAAAAGAAGACCCGGAGGACAAAAGTGCAGATGGTCTGATGAAATCACAGCGTTAGCGGGTTCTACATGGTGGAGGAACTCTAATATGGAATGGTCTACTCTCAGAAACGCTCTAGTCGATAATAATAGACTTGATTAAGCGAATAAATAGTAATAGTAATAGTATAAGGTATAGTTTAAAAGAAGAAAGAAGTGAGTAAATTGGTCGGGCGCGCTGACTCAAAGCCTGAAGCCCGGCACACCCGAACGTCTCACCTTTAGAAATGGCAAAAGAGGTCTGGCTCTTAACATATGTCGAGTGTTGTTCTGGATAACTCTCTGGACAATATTCATGTAGCCTTCTGTTCAGTGTTATCCAAAGTTATTCTAAAGCGTTCATCTGTCTGTGGGGAGGATACTTTAGGCCCCTTTATGGCCGGGGGCGTAAAGGTGTCGCCCTCACCCCGTAAGCACCGCGGCCGCTGTGCGGAATCGTGGATCGTGCTGGACTATGAATGCGAACAACTTGGGTTTGATTTCTGTCAATGTTTTCGGGTTTCTAAGAAGGTAGCGAAGACGTCTAGATGGATTAAGGCTGCTAGCCCGGAGAGTCCAAGTTGCAAAAACGAACGGGGTTGCAGAAGTGAAAACAGCTAGTTTTGTAGTACTGACCATAGTACAGCAAGAGTGCAAGAATACGCATTGCTACATGAATTAAAAAGGCTTAAAAAAAATTTGTTGAACGGACCCATGAAAAATTACAACATTTATCAATGCAAGTAACAAATGCAACATGAATCACAAAATTAAGTGGCAGCGTACTCGTCATTTACAAAATCAAATGTCTTATACATGGGAAAGCCAGCTTCCTTCATGCAGCCTACCAATATGTCTTCACTTTTACATAGGTAATTTGGCCCGGCTGGTGTATAATTTAGAGGGGCTTGGCCGCGTTTGAATTTGTAGACTGGAGCATCTGGGAGGGGGAGATGATCTGTTGCCAGCCATTCATCCTCCGTTCCAATAATTCCGACAATATCAGGCTTAGGAATTTCTTTCATATCAATTCCAGTGACGTATTTCCCGTTGACTTTGTTTAGCAGACCAAAAGAAAGTCGAGCAGTAATCAGGCAAAGCGGAACATGTTGTTTATCACCAAGTAGAAGCAAGACTTTGGGAATTGGTTTTGCACAAACTGAAAATTGGACTCTCTATGCAACAGATCGACATACAGGTCATGTTCTTATTGTACAGCATCGTTCCTAGATGGTACTTATCTGTATAGACGATGTAGTCGAAGCTATCTAAACATTTTTTTCGGCTCAATTTGTCCCCTTAATTACTTTTGCTTCCGAATTTGTCTTGTAGACAGTTTCTGTCTATTGGCTCCTCTGAGTAAATAGTAAGGTGTAGTGGCTTCTGATTATGATGCGGTTCGTAGTTTCGGAACACGTCTTTCAATTCTTCCGAGTTTCGAACAAGGACAACGACGTTTAGGAGAGACTTTTGCATTTTCCAATGCTTCTGGTGCTTGTGCTTATACGTCATATAGAATTCGGACAGACGGAATTCGAAGTAAGGAATACCGGGACCGACAATGATGTTTGTCTTCAGCCCTCCTAGAACAAAATTTTAGGAAGATAGTATGAAATTTGTGCTTCTAAGCGTTAGATAAGCTTACAGTATTCATGTACGTAGGGCGAAAAAACCAACTATGAAACGTATTAAGTCCGCGGCTGCGCTTTTCGGCTTCGCGATGTTCTACAAAGTTGTAGAGCATTAAGAGATCTACAACTTTGCATAACATGCAAAAGTTAAAGACGTTAACCCCGAAGCGTACGTCCCATTCTGTCCATTATATCCTACCTTTTGCAGTTGTCATGCCAGATCGGGGCACGTTGGCTGAAAGATTATAGTTACTCATTTTATAGACAACTAACTAACCTGGGCACGTTAGCTTCTTTGGGTTTCCACCGATTGAGATACCTTCTTCGCTGTTCAAAATTTCTCGTACTTCACCTTCACTGATTATCTCTATCCCTCTGCTGAAACGGGCGTTATACGTAGTAAAATTTTCAATCTCTGTAGACTTAAGTAAACGTCGCACATCCTGCCAGTATTGCACCTGAAGCAGAATGTATAAAGTGAGGTATTGTAGCTTACTTCCATAACGGGAAAAATGTCTCTGTCGATGGGACCGTCGATATTTACTACCATTTCACGATCATCGCGTGCCACAATATAGGTAGCGGGACATCCGGAAGCAACTGCCTTTGCAACCATCGGGTACAGTCGACTGTTGAAAAAGCGAACTTTGCTCATGGAGAGCAGTCCGACACCTTTTATTTCGACAGCTTCAAGTTCATTATGAACTAAAAGTTGATTCTTTTGTGCTTTTAATTAGTTTCTACCATTACGATTCACGGCGTCTGTTTCTCTTACTGATATGCGAACACAATTGCCGCTCTGACGAGTGTAATGGTGAAGCATCATTTTTCCGCTCTGAAAACAGTCATTTATCCGCTTTCACGAGCTAAAACTGACTCCTTCGTGGGTGATTGCACGCTCAGTCAGCTCTCCCAAACGTTCTGCCATTTTCCATCTCTTCTTGTCCTTCTGCTGGTCGTTTTCTTGTTCCCATTGATTACTTTAAGAATAGCTTGGACCTCATGAAAACCTACTTCGTTTTGACTGTAACTTGTCGGCTATCACGATTTATCTCGAACGTTGGGGCTTTTTCTGAACTGTAACGATGACACATTGCAGCAGCAGACGTATTGGAGGAAATGCGTAGCGTAATGTCGCTATCTTGAACTTGGAGTTTATTTGGGCGTTCTGCAGCATAATCCTGCAAGCACGGAATCATTTCGGCTACAACTCAAACCAGAGTATTTTAGTTAGCAACTGGACTTGTCAACATTTCCAAATCAAAAAGAGACACGGTCATTAGGGCTTTTTCGAAAGTGGCACGAACTTCCCCGGATAACGCTCAAATAAACTCACAGCAATAGTCAGTTGCTCATCTGCTCGACCTGCAACACCTCTGAAGTTTATTTCACGGATCTTGCTCTTTTTGGTCACAGGTATGAGCGCCTCCTCATTGTCAGCAAAGAATTCTTTTGTCTTTGGATTGATGACTTTGCAGGTGGTGGTCATTTCTTGGTGCTCATTTTCTTTGCAGGTGGTGGTCATTTTTCTCTGAAAAAAATTTTGTAGAAAAGTGTTCCAGTTTAGATCAACACCCAAGCAAAAGCCAGGCTTAACACGAAACAAATGTTGAAGACTAGAAGTATGTAGTAACAGTGGAAGAAGGCAGAGAGTTGCCGATGTAATTAAGAGTGTTGATGGAGAGAATACAATTATCAGGGTGATAAGGAAAGAGTGATATAGCTGAGGAAAAGCAACTGAATTGCCTTTGGAGTGGAGGAATTTATAGCTCCAAACCGTGTCACAAAAAGAACGTTTCACTTGATGGCCCGAATAGATAGAACTTTATCACATAAGGACAGTTTATTCTTGACAGTAATACGATCTTTCTCACCGATAGCATGTTTTGCATCATCATCCACTTTTCGTTAATGATAAAACACCTGTAAGTTGGCTCAGGCTCTCTACAAGAACATCTGAAGTTTTACATAACCTTAGCAACCTTGCCCATCGTTCTACTTACTATTTTGGAGCTCCGGCTGAATCGCTTATCTTCCTTAAGCACGTAGTTCGGACACTTAAACAGACAGCTGTTCGCTTTTTTGTTGATAAGAACCGGAAGGAACTGTCTGAATCTGATAAAAAACAGACTGCTCTCAGCATTCTTTCACCGATAACCATTTTCGTAATAAGCACTTGGGTTTTCTCACATGATGAAACATTTAAGAGTTCGAGCTCTTTACTATAAGAAACAATGAACCTAAACATGTTCGGGTCATTGCTGCATAGTACAAAAGAAGATAATCAAGATGGAATAGAAAAAACAAGAGCAAGCAAAATACATATACTTTCCTCTAGCATGGACGGTTTTAAACAAATCAGCCATCTAGTTACGGTGTCATCGCATCGGGAAACCCAAAAAACAACGGCAGAAATCGAAGTTGCTCAGCTTCATTGCTTGCTCGCTAACCGCTAAGCTATGGCGACGTGGTACGTACGGATAGATAGATAGATACCGTCGGAAGATGAGAATACTCAATAGACGACCTCCTTCCCTTATGGTCTGAAAAAGAGCCAGTCTTAAGAACTATCGGACTACAGCAGCTTCGATGTCAAATCCAGTCTGTACTGATCAAATTTGTTCTCCTTTTTTTACTTTGTCATCTTTCAATCTATCCCGCGTCGAGTTTTCTCTTTTTTTTCTAATAGTTGGAATGTTTGCTCCCTCTAGAGCTGTCGTTCTGTTAAACTCAATTACAACTTACTTGTAGCCCATGGCTCTAGACAGGATTTGGCATTTCCGTTTTGGTTTGAAGTTACTGCAGAACACATGTGCGTACGACCGGGTCGGACCCGCATTCAGCGCTGAGGGTGCTCAAGGATAACGGTCATCGCGGGGGTCAAGATGCTTTTTTTACTTTGAAATGTTTCTAAAAGTTGTAGAATAGAACAAATGCTACAACTTTTCAGAGCATCACTGAGTGAAAAAATGTCATCTTGATCTGGCGATGGTCACTTTCCTCTGCGCAAATTGAGTGCTGAAGTTCCATCACTTTGCAAGTGGTTCGTCCGTACAAGTCTGAGCAAGAAAATCCATAGACAAACTTTGTTGGCATATACAACGTATAGTTATGTACATTTTTTGGTAATATATCAGAATACGGTGTTGACAAAACAACCCGAGTACGCAATAGTGCGTGGCGTCAATGAGTAAGTCAGCGTCCTCGTTGTAGAGGCTATTTCTCATTGACTTTTTCCCTGATTTATCTTGAATCATGGAAGTGGAAGATGTTAAATCCGAAAAAGAACCCATGGAAGATGATGACGAAAGACTCATAGTATTATCCGGCTGTGACACGGACACAGACGATGAGAAAGGTGCTCTATTGTTTACTTTACATTGTCTTTTTGTTTAGGGGCTCAACCCTCGGCTAAATATCTTGGCACCTCATATTTGGTCATTGATGGTGTACGAAAGTACAAGAAGACTGATCAAAGGCTCCGTCTAACCCAAGCAGGCGCCAAAATTGAGGAAACTAAAGCTGCCTTGAAGGTGTTGGCGACAAAGTTGAGGAGAGCCAAGGTCAAGGAATCCTTGCTGGAGGAGAGAGAACACTTGCTGAAGAAAATGGAAGACTGGAAAAAGCAGAAGCTCAACGCCCGAAATGCCGTCAACCAGCGGAGACGACAGCTCAGAGTGAGACACAAGTACGGAAGAATGGAAAAACAGGTGACAAAGCGTTATAATACGCCAACTTTACACAATTTCAGAGATTGGACGAGAAGGACAAGCAATTTGCAAAATTGTACATGGAAGCCTACAGGGCCATTCAGATTGGTGGTGGCTGTGAGCACAAGGACCTGCAGGTCAAGAATTGCCAGCTTTGCTATGCTCGTCTCCTGTTCGGGAATCTCACGTGTCGTAGGTTCTAATTTATACGAATAATATGTTCTAGCTGACCACCCGGGAATGCGTTTCTGAATTGGGCTTCTGGGCTGGTATTTCGAAAATCCCGGTTTTGCAATTTTCCATTCTTCTATCCCGATTTTTCCAATTGTAAGTGTGTTTCAACGACGCCATGTCAAAAACCATATCAGGCAAGTCTAATCCTGAAATATCGAGAAAAAAGTGAAGAAAAATGCTGTAGACGAACGACCACTAATTTGCATTCATTTTATTGATTTCTCTGTGATATTTTCGGTGTCATACTAGACTTCATAGGTATCGATTTTGATGCTGAGTCCTTTTGATGCTGAATCACAGTTGAACACCAAAATATCGGTTGTAAAGCATCGAAAAATCGAAAAAGAGCATGGAATCCAAGGTTTTAAAAGTACGCGCTCAAAATTCTAATTCGAAAGGGAGTTTCGCCGTTCTCCTGTGCTAGGCAAATGTTAGTGTCCGCTTAAAAATTCAAGGAACCCAGTTTCAGTGTCTGTCAAATCGGAGAAAGCCTTTGAAGAGTCGCAGAAACCGAAAGAGTCAGGGAGAGTCCTGTATCCAAAAATCCAAGCGAAAACTTTGGAGGAAGTCAAGAGGATCAAGAAAGAAAGACAGAGAGCGAGTCTTCAAAAGTTTCGAGAACGACAAAAGAAGACTATTCAAGGAATGGATGTGGTGAGAAATTTGTGCTACTTGTTGGAAGCTTTTCTTCAGAGATTGAAATTCTTCCAGGATTCCAGCGAAACATTCCAAAAGCTGTACGATTGCATGCCCAACGCGTACAAAATTCTCGTAAGTTCCTACATGGTTTTGGAAAAGGTTAGCTTTTTAGAGCTTTTCGGACGAAGAGCAAACGAAAAATGGACAGTATTTCAAACTCAATTGTGTCCGACATTTTGCGGAATTTATCGGTGTTTCCATTCCGAAGGCCAACATTCGTAAGTTTTGATCAAGTGACTCTCCCTCCTCTGTCTCACTGTCTCCCTGTCTCTCTGTCTCTTTGTTTTTCTGTCTCTCTGTTTCTCTATCTTTGTGTCTAGCCAACCCTGTATTTTGTAAAGTTTATTATTTAGATCTCGAGAGTGAGCAGTTTGTTGAAAAGTTCATGGACTACCTATCCAAAACTTTTCTTCTGGATCAATATTGTCCAATAGGCTTTGAGGAGATTGAAGAGGAGCACTGTTCTCAGTGTGATCAGGTACCCATCGAAATCTAGTTTTCTATTTATTTTTTTCCGAAAATTGAAAAAGAGCTGTTTCATCACTTTATCCAGAATCTCCCTGCCGTGGCTGTAATTAAACGTTTCGAAGATTTACTCGAATCCTACAACATCATGGAGGAATCTTTTGGTGACTGTCAGAACTGTACGAGAAAGGGCACATTGAAAAAGAAGCGACACTATACGTTGCAGAAAGAGTAAGAGTTCTTCGATGCATACATACACAACTTCTTTAAGAGAATCAGAGTATGTCCTCGTATGCGTTCCAAAGGGGAATATCTATTTTGTGGAAGCTATTGAACGGATTTTCAGTAATTATTCACTTTATTGGTTTCCCATGATCGGATTCAGATCTTCCTATGGAATTAGTCTTTTTCATCTCGGTCGCCGGTCATACTTGCAGTCCGTGGAAGAAGGTTGGCCAAGAATGGCTCATTCATCTAGACGGGGAGTGGACCCAGGGCCGGTTGCCCAAAACTTGCAACAAAGTTCGTTACGTTGTTTTCAAGAAAAGATTTAACTTCACTTAGATCTCGTACTTAAATCGCATATTGTTAGTAAATTTTTTTGCTTGTAAACGAGTACTGTAGATTATGTTCAAAGTTTGTTAAGACCGTTTCCAACACTCTCAAACTATCAAGTCGTTGTAGGCTGCTCACTAAAGCTGTTAGATATCGATTGTTGAAGGCTCGATGAGCTCGTTTAGAGTAATCGAAAATTATCTTCAGCGCTATGCACACTGACAGCCGCGGTTAAAAATATCAAGCTAGGAAAGTCTCTCTCGTACTCTCAGCAGTCATGTTCCACCCGTACCGGCATGGCCTCACATAACGTCTTTCCCCGTGGCGTTAATAGCAGCATTCTACCCCGCACCGTTTCAGCAATGCGAACTTGACTTGACACCACACTTGTTGCTTCAGATGACCCCATCCCTTAAATTCTGGCTAGCTGAGTCATAACAAGAGACACTAGCCAAATGAGCTCGTTTAGACTAATTTAAGAAGAGCATCCTAGCGTAGTTAACGTTAGTGACTGATTACTCTGCATTTAATCCCTTCCCCCTATTCCGTTTTCACAGCTACTTGTTATAGCAACCTATAATTATATGTGGCGATACGGGCAATTTGTTCGAACTGGTTCTCTCGGATATGGTAGACCACCCGCGAGTAAAAATTTAATTGTCAACACGGGAGGCAAAAGAGACAGAGATATACACGCAATATAGGCATAGAAGTCTGTACAGTGAATAAAAATTGGTAGCACACAGAAGAAGGTCGAGGAAGGGGTCAGTTTGTGGAGCACCGGGGTTGTAGCACGACTTAGGGGAGGAAAGTGCATGGGATATCGGTCACAGATTTCTGTTATGGTAATCTAGTAGAAGAATAACAATAAAAGAGAGAATAGCATTAACAAGGAAGGCAGAGAAGCCGAATTGTGATGGAGTTTTTCCAGCAGGAAGTCAATTGCGCCATCACCCGTTTTGGAAACGACCACCGTTCGAAGCGTACGTGTCTTTCTGGAAAGTGTCAAGTTTTTGGGGGCTATGAAATGAACTCACTTATCATAGGGAGTATCAAGTACTAGTGTTGTGACGTCGCGAGTCTTCCGCGTCTTTCGACCCCCACAATTTGTAGTCCAGACCTCGGCCGTCACGCGCCAGCCCTTGTCCCAAACTGCAAAAAAAGGGCGTTCTTACATTCCTGAGCAGTGTTTTTTTCCTACTTAGAAATGCATTTTGAAGGGTAGACATTACCCATCAAGGACAACTAATAAAGAAAAGAGAAACAACTGTAAGTACCTTTGAATCCGTAACATTCAGAGAGTCCAAGTTGACCAGTGGACTTCGACTCATAGTACTTGACACCGTCCTGGCGATTCTCGATAGAGATTCTTCCATCGTGACCGATGTACACCTGAAGAATATTGTGCAATTGAGAGGAAAAAACCTACCTGAAGAGCTTTGTCAATTTGCGGAGAGTCAATTTCTTGAACTTTGTCGAGGAGATAGATCACGAGACCGCTCTTCTCGTCCACGTTCAACTCCCTGGCCGATCTTTTTGGCAAAAAGTGGACAACTCCTTCAACGCTCTGGGTGTTGGGGAAATCTGGAGGCGGTTTCTGGGACAGAAGTAGCGCTGCCGGTCTTCCCAAGAAAGCAGGGCCACCTTCGCTTCGAACAACTTTGGAAAGCATGGGTGACGCTACTGGGAATTCGACGGCTCTCCACTCGGACACGGAGAAGGCCTCTGAGTTCTGAAGTAGCTTGTTATAAAGTAACAAAGATGTGTACCTCAATAGGCTCGTTTGTGATATTTTGAAGAATTTGTCGATGCATGGGACTCAGATCATAGACGACACGATTCTTGGTGGCCTTTTGTCGTAGCTCGATGATTGGACGCCAGTCGGTGACGGAATCTTCGTGATCGCTCCAGACGAGCAGTGAGACTTGTCTATCCATGCCTAGAAGCCAGAGGAGTTGATCTTTCGAGTTTGCTGCCTGAAAAATCGTATTTAGGACGTTTAAGTTTTCTGTCGCAATACCCCCAGTCAGCCTGTCAGCTTCGAATAGTACATTTCAAAATTGTCTCTAATCCTGCCAACTCGTTTTCTTGGCCATCTGTTTCAGTTTTTTATGTACGTCTAACCCTTCTTTTTCTATGCCTGTCAGATTTGTCACTGATTTGGTTACCGATTTATGACACACGGTAGAACCCTTGATTCTGCTTATAGCTCAGATTCCCTCTTAACGTCGACCGAGAGTTAGTGACCCAGCTGAGTGATTCTCGATGTTTGTCTTCTCCTGGGGTCATCACCTCGGATTGCATTACCAATTGCATAGCCCTCAATATCTATGCTAATATTCTGGGAACATCTGTGTGAAGATGGTCATACTTACCACGGCCAGACGAACACTCAGCATCACAGGTTGATCCAAATTGGTTACGTATTCCAAAATGTGGAACAGATCCTGCCAACTGAGTCTCTTGTATTTTGGATGCAGATGGCTGAAATTGGCCTGCTTCGTCCAGCCAAGAGATAGAGTGGCGTCAGGAAAGAGTTTTTGGGTCTTCTCTACAAAAGTAGCGGGATCGACTGGGACCTATAAACTCTTTAGAAAAAGACCAACGTTTGGAAATACCTCCACGCTTCTGGCTGCTCTGAACACGTTGGCATGAAGAATCACAGGGTACTGAAGGATAGGAGAGGTAGGATCTGCCTGGGAGGCGTAGAGGTAGTGCAAAACCGGCTTCACCACTTCAGTAGAGCGGAAGTTTATCTTGATAGCTAAAACCCTGCTCATCTATCAGCTTATTTGACCCCCGGTATCAGTTTTACGCTCTCCACTGTTTGTTTTGGGGTTGTTCTCGGGCGCCATGAACAGCTGATGACGACCCCCTACTGGGCAGTCAACACGTGTAGCCTTGTTGTCGTACTGTAATCTATCATCGCGCTCCTGCTCCTCTTTTCTTACAATCGGCCGCACTTCTCCTTTGATATGACACCTCGCCCGGGCTTTGACGGATTACCGTTTCATCTGCATATCTCTGCCCTAAATATGTGACAGCTGATAATGAGGTCCCATTCCCCAAAAACTTCTAAAACTGTACACGGCGTACTGGAAACGTCTGCAATGACATGGCTAAAAATTTCTGGACTTCCTAAATGGGAAAGAAGTTTTCAGACTGTCGAGACAGTGGGTAGGAGCATGTCGAACTGTCGACATGCTCCTACATTGTATGGGTGAGAACTAATCGAGCTATCGAGGATTTATGGATAAGAACTAGTCCAACTAATTGAAAACTATATGAGTACGCCTTTCGCGACATTTAGAAGGTAAGAGCAAGAACTGCTTAGACGGTACAGGTGACTCTCTAACCGGCTAAGGCTCTACGAGTGATTTTAGCCTGTTCGAATCAGTATAGATTTGTATTTTTTGCTTGCCGAGACATTAAAAGACATAACCCGCGGTTTTGACAAGAACTCTAGTTGCAGAGACGGTACAGGTGATAACTTCAGACCGGCTAATTTTCCACGTTGTTTCAGCCACGTAAACAAAAAATGGTTTACCTTTGTGCAGACTAGCTACTTCCCTGAGCCATTCCTTGAAAGTAATACGGTCAGCAAGACGGGCTTCGGCTCTCATCACCGGGATGGCTCTCTGCTTTGCACGACGCTGTGACAGCAAAAATACATCTCCCTCAATCATCATTGACTTGTTCAAAAACGGCTCTGAAAATTTCCTCTTTGATGCAACCGCCCGGGCGGAGATTCTCAATCAGTTTGGTGCTTTATTGAATCTTTCCCCCAAAGTATTGGCCGAAAAAACCTGGCTCCTCTTTTCGGGACACGGCGATTTGTGCGCGTGGCGGATCGAGAGCTGATTGTCGCAGCCGTTTGACCCTCCAATTAGGAATCCTCCAATTACCGGTCGCCGACAGAGAGATTAGAATATGGCAGTTAGGATGGGCGCGCGTCTCCCTCCGATTTGTTGGCAGTTATTAGGACACAGAAAAAACAGCTGTGTGCTTACCGTGAAGCTGGTCGACAAGATCAGGCCAACTGTTGACACCGTGAGCCACACGAACATTGAGCCCATCTCCTAGCGTCTCATTCTTCCAGAAGTCCACGACCGACATTCGGGTAGCACGCATCTCACGTCCAACGTTGCCTGGAAAACCGTCTTTACACCCTCGACTAAGCACTAAATTGAGGGTAATGTGCCTGTTGCCAGAAGACGCGCACAAATCCGTTCTTAATGCTATCAACAGCGGCCTATATCCACTAAGACAATTGGCGTCAAATTGAGCCGATTGTCACTTCCATGCCCAAGACTGGCTAATTTGCAGTCCGTCTCTTCTCCTCTTCATCTCGAGAAACGGTGCTGACCGGCTGGTGCGCGAGTATTTACGATCTCTTTTTATGAGTGCGCCAGAAATTCTATAGGTCCGACTCGTGAAAATTATGCGCTCGGTAAATGCTAATCAGATACAGTAGAGACGTACCTGAGCTACATTGGTGCAGACAGAAGAAAATTGAAACGACCACTCTTCTTATCATCTTATCCTCCGTTTCATAGTCACTGCAATTTTGAATTTTGAGTAGGAAAATCCACGCCAGAGAAAGCAAATAGTGGAGTAGAGGCGCTAATAAAAAGCAATAAGTGTGGATGTCCGAAAAAGGATGCAAATGCGGGTCTGGGGAAGCGGACTCGAACTCGATATAAGGAAAGCGTTCTCTTGTTACGCCATGTTTAACAGGAAGTCTACTGCACAACGAGAATGACCGCTACGGTTCGTAAATTGTTGTGAAAACGATGGTGGGACATATATCATAAAAATCGTGGCAAAAAGCATTGCCCTAAAAGCTATACTTAATGAGAGGAACGTCAGAACAAACTTGGTGATGAATGAGTTCCATGCGGGAGCTCGAGGGGCCTCTATGAATAAAGACTGCAAAAGATTAGGGGGGCTTGCTGCCGTTTTGACCAAAAAAAGACAGCGTTCAAACTTGACGGAACGGAGGCTACGAAGCCGCAACGTATTGTTGCATCTGAGGATGCGACGTAGCAATCCGTCATTTGCAGAATAACGGCGTCAAACTAACTGCCGCAGTGGGAACTTGGCGACCTGCCGGCCGGCCGGATCAGGGCACACTTCATCGTTTACAGCGACCCGAAAAGAATGTCCTAATCGCATTTCAACATGTTAAAAGAGGCATGTTTGCTAGTTTATATATAAACTGAAAGACTCGGAATAGGTTGTCACTATAGAGGGAACGCGCAACAGAAGTACAGGAAGTCTGCTAGATTAGCCGGAGACAAAGACGCTGCCAGATGGCCAACAACTTGCTTCTGACAGCTGGCTGTGGCAGTTCAGCCCATATTAGGTGGCAAGCTTGGAGGCCCGAACGATAAAAGAATAACAGTTTGAATAGCAATTAGTGATCAAACAAAAACGGCTGTCGGCCGTTGTCGTCTCGAATTAACGGGCTCTACTGTAAAAATGTAAGAAAAAAGGAGCGAGCGCCGTCACGGAATCGGAGACTAGAAAAAACAGAGAAGGGCAAGCTTTGGAAAGCAATTGACACAAGAACAAAGAGAGGGTACCAAGTTTAGAGCGCCGAGGATAGGGGCAAGGTCCCTGGACCAATAAAGAAGAGACGTCAAGGTCGACTGACACCTGATAGACAGAGTTATTACTCGACCCCCCAAGCCATCTTCTTCTCTGATTCGCATCCTTTTTCCCCCCTTTTTCGCTACATGTGTCAACTGGTTCCAGTCGGGACAGAACGTTAAGGTACCGGCGATAATAAGGAGACGGTAATTGTGGCTATAGAGTGTTCTTGCGCGGGAGTGGCACACAACAAAAAAGGCGACTTGTTCCGATAGAAAAATAGCCGCCGAAGACCTCGGTCCAATCCTCCGAAGCGAAAAAGGAGACTTTTGCAACACGGAAGACTACTTAGCAAAACATTTTGGCACTAATTCTGAACTGTTTTCGAAGTGGAGGTCATCTTGATTGCGGAGAAAAAAAGGTGAACGGGTAGGCTTGAGAGGGGATAGAAATAACAACTGACTGAGAAGGACAGTCTCTCTTCGTCGCGACTTTTTTCACGACAGTCCGCACATTAATCTCTTTTCAGGCAAGCAGAATATAGCGTCATACCTGGCAGTAAATCATCTGCCTTCTGTCTTTTGCTGCGCGACAAAAAACGTCTCTTAGGACGGAACTGGAGCGGGTGAAGGAATGTGCGTGAGCGCCAAGTACAGGATCCCCCTTAACGGAAACGCGTGTTGTAGCCGAATAGAACCGAACATGAGAGATGATGATTGAAAGGATAGGTTGTAAATCTGGAAAAGAGTCTCCCAGGAGCCTTCTTCGCAGCGCGCTGCAAAATTATAGCCACAAGGCTGTCAGATACCTATACAAGCAAAAACCTGCTATCATAAGAATGTATTCCGGGTCAAATTGGCCCGTTCAAGACGAAAAATTGAGTTGAATTGTCGAGCGGATCCGAACCCGGGCCCTTCGGGCTGAACGCGCACGCCCTTTACAATATACAAAATTTGCAAGAGGCCACAAATGGACACGGCTCGCCTTCAGCAGAATGATTGAGGAAAAACAACGAAATGTTACAAAAAGCCCTGAGGAAGATGAGTCAGGTTGAATATGCGGTATGGTTGACCCGAGCCTGCCCCGCCCCTAGATGTTGAGTCCCGCCTACCCGCTACGTTCCAGCTCAAAACTGTATACTGCGGAAAAAGATCCTATCAGTGGCAATAAAGCCAAAAGAAGAACGTTGCCTGCCGATTTTAATCGGCGTGTGTGGAACAGCTACAGTTGAACGCAGTAATCGTAGTTTCAAAACAAACTGTGTGATTCCTCTCAATTTTGGTACAACACGAGTTCTGAATTTCTTCTACTACTTAAGAAATGCTCACGATTGAAGAAAACAGGGTGATATCATATTGGAAAAGGTTTTTTTTATATATAGTTATTGCTTAGCATTTTCATGCATCTGGAGTGCTGTATCGCAACAAAGGAGTGAGAAAGGCAGATGGATAAATCGGACCTACTTGCTGTCACGGCACTTTAAGACAACTTAACCTGGCGGATTTCGCAGTTATTGAAACGAAGATTTGAGGGTTAACGTAATATCGACAAAGTTCAGCTGTTTTTGAAGCTGTTAGCTGGTCTAAAACTTTTGAAAGAACTATGTAACTTGTGCTAAAGGGTACGTGCTCTCACTACTAAGAGTTTGAAACAAACATTGGGTTTCTTTGCCAGAATTAGCCGTTCTCTGCTAACAACAAATTGATCAAGAACCTATGTAACTGTTGACAGTTCTGACTGATACCGACCCGAGTCCCGCAAAAAAGGCAGTTGGCAAGTAAAGTGAATTAGGGGCCCTAACGGGGCAAGTTCAATCGTAAAGTTTTTTCAGGTAACCGCTGCCGACCATCTCACGCGACTGTTCGTTCTAATTGGATTGAGCGATGAATCGTTTACGTATAGGATGTGGAGAGAAAAGCTTCAGGTGGAATCTAGTCTATGTGGAAGAAATCGAGAATAATGCGGATTTCGGACGAGGAGGGTACACACACAAACGGCAGATAACTTTGTTTCCTGCGCCCCGTACGAATCTCCTCTTCAGCGCATGAATACGGCTATTTAACGGCTCAATCGTCCGAAGAACGCGTAGAAAAAACTGCGAAAAAGGATCACAATCAGTGACTTGGAAAATAACAAATCGCCAGTACTGCGTGCAAAGCGGCCTCGAGAATCAGCGGTTTGGAGAGGAATGTGTGCGTCGATTTTTGAAGAGACAGTTCATAGCGACGAGAACATTCGTAATAGAGAGCACTCCGCCTCAGATTAAAGGCTTGACACAACAATTGTAAACTAAAACTACGGGTGGTCGTTCGTATTAGCATTTGTGGACCCGTTAAACCGTTACGATTGACAGATTAACCCTGGCCGCAACTTGAAAAGCCTACTAGGATCGGGTAATGAAAAAACCCGTTCCTTTTTCATTCCATTATGAGCCGGGAGGAACGACTATCAATTTCCACGAACAGATTGCTTTGTTGCAATTAGGCCAATGCATCCTAATGGCTTCGAGTGCGTCCATTTCTGGAGACCGCCGGTCAAGTACCGTAATCTATCCAGCTCGTTGAGTAATGCTCATCTTCATGACGCATCTGGAGACCTTATAAAAACAGACAACGTCAGCTGGTAACACTCGAGAAACCACTCAGTACAGTATGGGTATACCATTTCTTGAGGAAAGTGGATGTCTGTCAACTCTCATAGGGACGTCTTTGGATCAATCGTCTTTGGATTCAATACTGAGATGTAGAGACTATAGGCTAGGCCAGTTTCAAAATTTTCAAAAAGACAATACAGCCTTTCTCTACAAGATTTTGGCAACAGATTCGGTTCCTTTCATTATTTTCTCATCTTTCAAAACTACATACAGATCTTAGAGATTATTATGTCTTGCTGTGAAAATTTTTCCAGGTTATGTGAAGAGGCAAATAGGGAGAAGAGTAAAACGAAAAGACGGCTATCAGCTAGTCGAGGCCGAAACATCTCACCCTCCTTATATAGTCTCAGAATGTCTCATCGAAAGGTGATTGAACTGTCAGCATCAAATTTTTCTCAGCTTTACTGCGACCAGTTTCTTGAAATTGCTAGATTCAAGTCTTGTAGACTCTCTAGTCCTGTTGGTATTTTGATCAAGGTGTGGTATGGTGACCATTAGTCACTCCGCTAAAACAAGCAATCTCTTTTTCATACAAGTCACCAAAACACTCGTTTTCTCAGTGTATCATCGTCTGCTATTGTAGCTGGAGATCTTCCGTATGGTTGAGACCCTTAAGACTCGCACTCGAACAGCCTAATTGGGCGCAAACAATGCCACTGATAGCCAAATAGAGCCTGACAGAAGGAGCCCCCCGTTGGGACAGAGTATTTCCTCAACCTTAGGCGCACGCTAATCGGGATGTCCTTGTGTTGGAAGCCTGTTGCGCAAGCGCTTTGTTGGAGATACATCTGGCTCCAGCACCATCGGATAGACACCACAAGGACGGTGCGAGACGGATAATTGAAGGGTTGCGTACAAAGTTGCGACCATTGCATCCCATGATGCATACGGTAATCTATAATGATAGCCATTACACAAAGGGCGAATTAGGCTGCCGGAATCGTCCTCGGATCGTCCTCATCGCAGGTTTGTGATTATGCAAATGTGAGAGGGGAAAAGAGCCATTCTTATTTCATTACATGAAAAAAGATTCACAGCCGGACGAGATGAACTTGAGCATGATATCACTGTACGTTGAGATGAAAGCGATTGAAGAGTACTTCGTATAATGGATGTGTTTAACCACCAGGGCTGCTTCTACTCCGCTAGGCAACAATAATCTAGAAAGTTTTTTCTCTTCTGGTAATCAACCTAATTTGCACTCACTTTCGGACGTCATATTCCTCCTCCTGCTTGAAGGAACATTCCAGGCCGAGATCTTCTACAAACTTTAACAACTCTAAAAGCTCGGCGTCTTCGAAAAAGAGGGGCTCTTTTTCCGGGGTGATCCTTGTGAGGGCAGTCAGCTTTCGGGATGTCTCACCTGCCGCACATTTCTGAAAATAGACGAGTGACACCGTAAAAACAAGGAATGCGAGCTGTTCCGATTTGCCAGTGCTTGTTAATATGATCTCCATATGGTTCAAAGAAAATATGACAAAGAAGGAGGAGTAACTCGCACAAAGTATGTCAAATGTTGTAAAATGATCAACAAAGTTAGAACGAGAAAGGGGAAAGATCGCAGTGACCGAACTGTAACAGGCTCTTTCAATGTTCCAAGCAGATAAAGATAAGTTGAGAGATGACAGAAAGCGTTAAACGGTATGGGTTATGCAAGTAAGCCAATCGAGATGAAAATTTGACAATTTGGAAATCGTAGTTAAATTTCATACCGTAATTTCATTTTTGATGAACCCGAGATTGACGTTGTTCTCGTGTGGATCCAGGATGTGGAGTCCCCAGCCCGTAAACTCCTCCAAAGCTTCTGAATTCACTATTTTAGCTCGTAAGCACAAGTAGCCGCAATTGAGCATCTGAAACAAGTTTCATTACCTTCACCATGAAACTGTTCACCTTTTCACTAAGCACATGCGTTGTGGTAAAGTTATCTGTCCTGTACACCAGATGATTATACTTGAAGCATTTGTCGAAGAGCGCGAAATCCATCCAAAAGTTGAGCCGCATGGTATTGACACGTAGTTTTAGGTCCACACGTGATAGACAGTGTCTCATAAAAGCCTCGGCGACGGATGATGGCTGTAGAAAAAGTTTTATTGGCAGCAGCCAACATCGTTTTTTGGGCTGGGAAAGAGTTAATAGCTCGTGCGAGCTATTAAATGTTATGAGAAAGGGAAAATTAATGCCTACGTAGACAGTGGAAAACGTTAAGCCGGGGAATTATGCTACGTCTACAACTTTTTGTCTTAAGTCTCTAAATGGCGCTAAACCCTTCAAAAACGCGAATTTTGAACCTTTGAACAAGATAAAATCTTCTCAACTTTGAAAAAAAAAGATTCTCAACTTCGGTTTTCTGGCCACATTCTTCCAAATTCCAGAGCCGCTCAATGCTGCTATGACACCGCGTCAGCTCTAATGCGCAGCCAGCAATTAGGCTCTACGGCTCCAAAGAACCCATGCCGGACTCACATGTTCCGTGCTTCTTTCCATAAGGAAATCGAACACATTGAAGCGGATGTCGTGAGAACGTTCTTTGATTCGATCAAGGGCAAAAAGCAGGTTGAGATCTTCGCTGTTGGACAGCTCTTCTCGTGAAATTCTGAAAAACATCGACATTTGAGATGAAATGACCAAATACCTGTGATTCAGGAGAAATTCCCGGTAATCTTTGTTGGCTTTAGACTCTTTAGAGTAGAGGAAGGGGATGTATTTGAACTTTTTTAACCGCTGAAAATGTATATGGCCAATAATTTATAATTGAAATACCTTTGGCGGATACAAATCCTTCACAGCTATCTTGTCATATTCATAAATTTCATGTGACTTGTACGTATCGAGCATGACGATGCTCTGCAAACGTGCGAAAGGTGGCAATTAGATTTGCAGAAAAGGGTGGGAAATTACCTGGCCGACGGCATAAAAAAGCCAACACTGCTTGACTTCACGTTCCGTAGCGTAAATAGGACCGTCGGCTCCGAGCACAAGAACACTTTTAAGATCATCATCCGACTTATCATAATTGTAAATACGAAAGGAACGTTGATGCCCGCACATGTGCACTTAATGAGGGCACTGCGTCTCTGCCTGGGGGAAGAACCAGACACCCCCTCGCAGGCGTTTTTTGGTGGCGTTCGATATGGAGGGAGAGAAAGAGAACGATGCCCTCCGTGTCTGCTTCCGTAATGGGCACATCTTTCTCCATAATGACAAGCTAATTTATTAGAGTGACAGAGAAAAAGAACATCCGCTGATGGAATCAACGACTAAAAAATCACTGAAGTTGCTTGTTATGCCAGCTGCGAACGAATTTGTAAGTCGTGACGTCGTAGGGCTGCAGAAAGGCAATTGACGAATATGTGTCGTCGTCTTCCTTCTTCACGATCAATGCAGCTTGGTCGCCATTGCTCTTCGTGTAGCTGAAATACATGGGACATAAGAAGTTGTATTTTTCGAAATGTTCATGGGACTGTCACAAATAGATCCGTGGCCGTCAAACCACCTTTTTTTTCAAAGATGTGAACTATGTGTAAAACTATGTATGTGCTTTTAAAGCGTTCTAATAGCCTACGGAATGTGCATATGTTACAATGTACTACATTAACCTACACTCGATTCAACAAGCTCCCATCTGCTGATATCCAGAAATCTATTTTTGCATCTTCCAGAATCCGTAGAACAGAGTTGAACTCTTTCTCATCTAGCAGAGCCTCTGTTCCTTCGTCTCGAGAAAGAGAGGTCAATTTCCTTTTTGCTGATTGACCACCACACCAGGCCTGAAGTTACAAGAAGGAAATTGAGAAAAAGATGGTCGTCTGCCTCAATTTCCTTTGTAACAAAAGAAATGTCGAGATTGTTCACTGTCGGCGCCTTGACGTCAATGCCCCATCCTTTGAAGTCATCCAGCTGTGACGCATCTGTTAACTTTGCTTTCAGGGTGAGGAACTTGCAGTTTAGCATCTGAACCATGAAACTTTGTAAACAAAGACGGTGAGACAGTGACAGAGATACAACTGTTAAAAGTCACCCTTTCTGTCAATTTGTGCTCCACATTATAGTTGGTCGTCATGAAATGTAGCGACTCATAGTTGAACAGCTGGTGAATAACCGGATTCTCATTTGTAAAATACAAAATAAGAATGGGAACGGTAATTTCCAGATCACATCTTTTCACGCACATTTTGAGAATTTTTTCGAGGAAGTCAATCTCCTAAACGGGAATGACAAAAGTTTTCGAACGACTTACAAATTGTCCTCCACGAGCCATAGTGATCTGTAGATGTGTGTAGTTGTTTTTTCCAAGACGTGCTTTGATTTCTTCCAAAGCGAACAAAATGCTAAGGTCATCATCACCGGGTAGATTCAAACTGGCTAGCCTGAAATGTGTACAAATGGATAACTGTAAGCCTACTTTTGTACAAGAGGCAACTTTTGGTACTCTTTCTTAGGAATCAGGCGTTTTGAAGCACAAAGCAGACCAGATTTCTAAATGACTGGTACTTTTCAAATTTCATGAACAACCTTTTTCCCGAAGAGATCTTCTTTTTTGACTGTATTGAATGTATTGAGCTCCAAGGACTCGTATGTTATGTAGGCAATGTTGCTCTGAAATGCAAGTTTAAAAAAAAAACGAGACAGTACCTCTTCAACACCATAAAGCAGGTTACATTGTCTTAAGTTGGCCTCATTGATGTCTACAGCTCCTTCATCTCCAGGAATTTGCAGGAGACGTGGCTGATAAGCTGTGCGATCGAAGCGTTCGATGGAGATGTCTTCGAAGTTCATTTGTAGGGGTGGCAAATGTTGCTAGCCGCAACTGAAGAACTTGTTTGCGGGCTGTGAAGAGTAGGTCGCAATAAGTGATGAAAATGGCGCATTGTAACATTGACATTGACCGAAGGGCATGCAACAACATAAGAAACGTTAGATATTTTGATGGAAAAGAGATCCGACACTCGCTATCTTGTTGAAGGCACCAAAAGCTTGTCCCATTCGTTTTCTGACCTCATTGGAATCACAGAGTGGGATCGATATTTGTGATCCCAGGAAGATGAACTTGTTTACAAAGTTGAGATGGGATCCGTTGACCGTCAGGGCGTCTTGTTTTGGATATTGGACATCAGTACCGTCTTCTTGGTGTTAACTTCGAGACCAACCGTCCTTATCGCAGTCGTGAGCTTGTACATCATCCGTTCCATGCCTGGTCTGCTCCTGGAGAAAAGGACCATGTCGTCCGCATATCCTAGAATGGTCAGCTGTTGGCCATTGATTCGGATGCCTTCCTCTTCCCATTCGATTTTGTTGATTAGCTCAGTGTAGCATTGAAGAGTTTCGAAATGAGCACATCTCCTTGACGTACTCCACTTTTGACATCAACAGGAACCCGGGAGCCATTGATCAGGATGAATGTAGAACCCGACTCGTAGAGGCATCGGAGCATCTTGAGTGGAGTTGATTCCCATCTCCGCCAGAGCGTTCCACGTCGACTGCCAGCTGATTGTATCGAAGGCTTTCTTAGAATCAATGAAGGCCAAACACAGTTTGAGGTTGTGTTCAGTGCTCTTCTCAATGATCTGTTTGACAGAGTACAGGTTATCCATCGTAGAATAGCCTTTCCGGAAGCCCGTTTGCCATTCATCTGCTTGCTCGTCTAGGCATCGTTCCATCTCATAAGTACTCGAGTAATTACTTTTGCACAGGATTGCAACAGGCAGATGGGTCTGAAGTTTGACGGATCGTCCGAATCACCTGATTTGTAGAGGAGTATGACGATGGCCTCAGTTAATCCTTTGGGTACAGCTCCTCCGTCCATGAGATGATTCAGGATGCTGCAGATTACTTGCCCGGCTTCATTTTTAACATGGAAGAGCATCGATGGTGATAGTCCGTGCGATCCAGACGCTCCAGATCTTCGGAGCTGAGTGATGGCATGTAGGACTTCGTCTGGTTCAAAACGAGGTAGATCTTCAGAGTTTCTGGAGGCAGAGGGAGAATGAGTCCTTGATCAGCGTAGAGTTCGTCAAAGAACTCCTTGAACATCTTTACCGTCTCTCTCTGTGAATAGGCCTTGGTATTCTTTTTTGCTGACATCATCCTCTTCTTCGTAGTCTGAGTGGCCAAAGCAGCATCTTTCAAACTTCGTCCCTGTTCTACCGCTCTTCTCAACACTTCCTCTTTCCTTGTAACCAGATCGTCTTTTAAAAATTCTGCGTGCCTGTTGAGTGAGAATTATATAAGAGATTCTACCTGCAGCTGTGTCGTCGTCTCTGGCTAGCCGTCTCGAGTGAAGTTGTAGTAGTCATCCTTGGAGGCAGAGTGTCAGCTCTCATTGCGTCTAGTGCTGCGGCCTTCAGCTTTTTCTTCAGATCCTCGTATTATCTCTGTACTGGAAGATTGTCTTCGGTATTCCTAATCGCGTTTGCCGTCATCATATTGTCCTTGAACTTGGAAGCAATTAAGCGAAAGTTGCTCTTCCGATTGTAACTTTTCGTTTGTTTCAGATTGTTCCTCCAGACTTGCATCCTAATCATGCGATGGTCAGAGTTGTACACGAAGTTGTTCAGAACAGAGACGTCTTTCACGGCTAGGTGTCTTCTGCCAGCGATGTAGTCGATCTGATTCCGAGTGACTCCATTCGGACTCCTCCAGGTCCAAAGTCATTTGGCACGTTTCTCGAGAAAAGTGCTCCAAAGACGTAGATTGTGAGCTCTGTATAGTTCCACAAGTGCTTTCCCTCTGTCGTTACCGTCATGAAGCGTAGCCAATCCAACTATATCTCGATTTGATTCGTCTTGACTAACCTTTGCATTGAAATCTGCCAGCAGGATTGGAGAGAATCCTTTAGGTGTACGGGTCAGCATGACATCGAGAGTTGTCAGAAACTCGTCGTATTCCTCGTCTGTTGATGCGGAAGTAGGTCCGTAGCCGGCTACCATGTAGATCTTCACATCTGGCAGCGACAGAGTGGCGCATATTGCAGAATGAGGAGAGAAGACAGCTTGGTTGGTCGTACTGCTCTTTGATGAGGAAGCCGACATCATGTTGAGACAACTGTTTGTGCCCACTCCAAAAGAGAACATCTTTCGATTCCAAGAACGTGAGACTTCCTTCTCCTCGAAATCGTAGTTCATTGAGAGCGATGGCATCCCATTTGATCGTCTTTAAAGCCTCTTGTAGCTCTACTTGCCTCGAAATGCCCAAGAGTGACCGGGCATTGTAAGTGGCACAGTCAAACGTAGCAGGCATGGCTTAGAACCTTCAGACCGAATAGGCGGAGAACCTCTGTATTGCCTAAGTATTCTTCAGACGGATCCCAGTCCTTTTCTCTATGGTAGAACGCCGAGCGTAGAAGAGACAGCAGCTGACTTCGGTAGCTCGTCTTTTTTCTTGCTGCAGTAGCCTTTACTTTCCAGTAGAGCAGAAAGCGAGGCAACGTTCTTCTAGGCAAATTGGAACAAAAGACGAATCCATGAGTATACACGCTGTTTGACGATACTTTTCTGAATACAATTCTATAGTTGGAAAAAAATACCTGCGCGCTGTCGGTTATGGCCACAGCTGTTAGGCGCAGTCGGTTGCAGCCACAGTTCTTAGGCGACGTCGGTTGTGGCCACAGCTGGTGCCAGATTGTAACCGTCTAGCATCTACACCAAAATCTACACCAGCACAAAAAATGATGTAATGGATTTTCAGATAGAGGTAGCTTCGACTATTCTTTTCTGGAGATTATACTCCTTTCTGACTGTACGCCTATACACACTCGCTGATTAGATCATAAACTCCGATAATGGTATCCAGATAAATTACTATTCCAATGCGAAAACAATCTCGATTAGTAAGTTCTATTAGCCTGTGGTCTCAAAGCATTTTTTATACCCGAGAACACAATAGATCAACACCAATACCACAGCTAATGTTTAGTTAATCGTAAATGACCTGTGTAGGTGCACAGTCCAGGACTCTGTCTGCCGTGCCCTCTCAAATATTTGGCTCCGCACAACGACGCGACCGGCTTTGAAACAGCCCTCTTCGAGAACAGCGGCCATCTGGCTGCAAGCAGAGTCCTTTTTTGAGCTTTGTCTTTTGCCCCCACGGTCCGTGTGATTCATCATTTGCACAATTCAAAACTACGGAATAGGTGACGATAGAGTATGAGTCAAGATCAGGTCGATCGCTCTTGGCGTCTCACTTTGTTATCACTATCACTTGCCAATGAAATTCTGCTCCAGCCTACGAGGGGCCCGCTATAAAGGAGGACATTTTGGTTTCTGAGTAACGCGGTCAGAAACTTATTTTGACCCATCTCCTAGAGACCACACGCAACAACAAGACAGCATTTGCTCTTTTGTTCCAAAGCCATGTCTATTCCTAGCTATATGGCCATCAGCTTATTCTATTTTATCAGCCAAACTATGTGGCTGATTCACTTGTCACTTTTGTGTCTTTGGACTCGGCCTATATTAAGCTGTGCTTAAAATTGCCTTGAGCTAGAGTTTTGTGACCCGTTCCTGCGATTTTCGCATCTCTGCTGACAACTTTGTGCTCTGTGCGCTTTCTTCTCATACATTCTGTGCTCCGTGTTGCTACAATTGTGTTTCGTCCTCTATAAAATGACTTGCAGCGTTTTTGAAAACGATCTTGCCATTCTCGGGTCTATTCCAATTAATTTTGAGACTCTCGACTATCTCAGCTTTCATACTTTATATTTTCTTTACTTTTTTGTTCTTTTGTAAAAAAATGGCTCGAGTTCATAACCTTCGGGTTCAAGACTTTCTCCTTCTTGACATCACTTGGTATAAATGCCCTAAGCCGGTGATCCCGGCTACTTTGTTTAAACTTTGATGACTTTAATCATTTACAAAACTTGAGAGACTATGAAAAATGTGAAGACACCATTAGAGAAAGACACCTCTGCACCCAACGATTTCCGTTCTTCTGTCTGTCCGCGTGTATCGCCGACCGCCATAGCTGGGCTAGTAGTAGACGGCTGGCACGAATTTATAGCATTACCACATAGAAAAGTAAGATGCTCATGTTTTTTGAGGTTTTAAAAAAAAAAGATTGTAAGTTCTCTGCAAAAATTGTCTTCGCGTGGGCCAGCTCAAAGTTTGAGCTTTTGCAATGGTCTTTTACATCTCTAGACTCCTATCTGTAGTCTCTTAACACCCATCTCTCGGGCTTTCCCCTCCCCAGACATCTGTATTTCCTGTGCTTTGTTTGTTTTGGAGCAAACCACAGGAAACGTCGAGAACAGTCGAAGGAACAAGTCCAGGCGTGTACTCGCAGAGTCTGCAAATATTGCATGTGAAACGCCCGACTTAACTCTAGCATCAGCATCATTTCGCTCTTTATGAATCAGACCGAGAAAATGCTCTTATCTCCTTTGTTCTCGCTTATTCATTTTTTGGGGCGTTCATAAACTTCCTTGACAGGGCATATGGCCCGACTTTTTGGCCAAGGTGCTATCATTTACAACCAACAAATTTAGAATGAGCTCTGCTCTAGAATTAGATTATGCCCGAGATGCCATACCATTCAATTTTGACGGGAAATACAAGCAGTTGTCGCCGGAACAGTTTACTGTAAGAGTTTTCCATGTTTCTGTCAACTGTGTTCAATTTAAGTTTATACGCGACACTTATGAAGAAGACTCTAGTTCTCAGACGTCTTCCGAGTCGGAAACGACCGAGACACCCCCTTCGACCCCGGAAGACAGTAAAAAGCCGGTATTTCCCAAGTGAGTTGACGTGATGTTGTCCTTCTTGTGGCGTTCTTTGCTCCGTTATCTGAGGGACACTACTTTCTCAAAAGTGGCACAAATCTGCGTGTTTGGTATTCTGAGTCATTACGGCTTTGCAAAAGCGTTAAAACTTTCAAAACTGCAGGTTTCAAGAAGCGTGTTCTGCGACAGCAAGTGAGGCGACAGAAGAAGAGCCCAAATATGATGTGCCACTGAAACGACCACCCAACGAGTTTGAAGAGGTCGACTTTTTCACCGGCCTGAAGGTCTATTTCGCATGGTCCATCCTCTGTCTTTTTGGACTCTTCAGAGAATTTTTGGTCCGAGTAGGACTCGAGAAGGAGAAAGGATGTTCGGATGAACTTAGAAGCAAGGTATAGCACTAAAGGTGATCTGATCTCGAATCTTTAGGGCTTCGTTCCTCTCTACAACGATTTTGATTCCATGTATATTAGAAGAATGTATATTAGAGTGAAGGATGTTTTCGAGCGTCCGATCGCCAGCTGTCCTGGTGCTACTGTCAATCTTCTCGATAGATATTCCCATGACGGCAATTGGACTTATAAGTAAGTTTGAATAATCAAAAAACCAATCACAAATACGGTTGCAGATTCCCCGGTACGCAGACAAATGTTATTAACATGGCATCATACAACTATTTGGGCTTTGCTCAGCAAGTTGGTCCTTGTGCGGAGAGCGCAAAGAGCAGTATTGATAGAAATGGTCTCTCAGTCTGCAGTACTAATCAAGAAAGAGGTTGGTTTTCGGGATCTTCTATTTTGCAATAAGTCGAGGGTGAGGCTTTCTGTTTGATTTCTCAAATTTTGTAAAATCTCCTACTCGTCTTCCTGTATTTAAAAACCAAAGCACTGTAGATCTTTGCGATTTTTTGAAAAGTTGTAAATCAAAACAAAGGCTACAACTTCTCTGAATATCATCTAGCGATTGGAGCAAGTCTTCAGAGCGAAAAATTTGCCTGAAGTTCATGGTTTAGGTTAAGAATCCGTCATTTTTAGGAGCAACAAACTACCAACATCGTCTTGAGACCCTGGTCGCTGACTTTCTCGGAGTTGAAGATGCCATCTGTTTCAACATGGGGTTCGCTACCAACTCTTTAAATATTGCTTGTCTTGCCGACAAAGTGATTTAACGTGGTCATAAAAACAGTTTGAACTTTTTCAGGATACTCTCCTTATATCCGATCAACGTAACCATGCCTCACTGATTCTTGGTATGAGAATGTCTCGTGCTACAGCCAAGGTTTTCCCTCACAATGGTATGCATTCAATCAATCCATGCATAGTTCTTTTAGACGTCGCTACCCTGGAACAAATCCTTGCTGAGGCTCTCGTCAAAGGAAATCCAAAAACTGGAAAAGCATACTCAAAAATACTGATTGTCGTCGAGGGGATCTATTCCATGGAAGGCTCTATCTGTCCCCTGCCTGAAATCATTGCTTTGAAGAAGAAGTACAACGCCTATCTATATCTTGACGAGGCCCATTCTATAGGTATTTCCATTCTGTTCTGTACTGTAACAAACCCCCAGGCGCTATGGGAGCGTCAGGACGCGGAGTAGTCGAATATTGGGGCTGTGACGTGCGAGATGTTGACATCATGATGGGAACTTTCACGAAAAGTTTCGGAGCAGCCGGTGGTTATATTGGCGGCCGAAAAGTGGGTTATACCTGGTATTCAAGACAATCCTACTTTAGGATGTCATAGACTACTTGAGGATAAAGTCAGCTACGGGTTTCTATTCCGCTCCCATGTCTCCTCCTATCGCCGAGCAAATTTTTTCATCGATGAGCATAATCATGGGTCAGGATGACACGACCGACGGTTTAAAAGTTCTTTTTTATAGCTAATCCTAGTTTTAGGAGCCGACAGAATAGACAGACTGGCCAGAAACGCCCGATACTTCAGAATGAAGTTGAAAGAGGATGGGATGATAGTGTATGGCAGTAGTGACAGTCCCGTCGTTCCGATGCTCCTCTACGTCCCCGGATTTGTTGGGTAGGCGTAAAACTTGAAATATAATATTCTCTGCTCAGATATTATGGTAGAGAAATGCTGAAGAGGAAGGTCGGGGTTGTTGTGGTATCCTATCCTGCCTGTGAAATGGTGGAAGCCCGGGTTCGGTTTTGTCTCTCAGCAGCCCACACAAAGGAACAGTTGGATGAGGTGTGTTATACAGTTAATGAAAAAGAACAATTCCAGGTACTCGGCTACCTCCGAGAACTGGCCGACAATACAGGATCTCGTTTTTCGCGCAAAGCTCATTTGTACAAGAATCTTCAAATCGAATGGTGACCGCCTTCTCAATGAGCCATTTTCATCAAAATACGGGATAAACATCATAGTTAAAACGTTACGACAAAGTATTTTGAGCGATTATTCTTAATCACAGCCAGTGATCTCAATTTTTACGGGATCATGTTCCAAGTAAACTCTACCTCGACAACGGGTGGTCTACTTTGAACTACTTTCGAAGTGTGTTAACGCATATTAAGGGCTACAGCATTGTAGAAGATCATTTAGTAATTGGAGAGAAACTTCAAGAAATGACAATTGGAATGAAGCAAGGCAAAACAGGAAACTTTCTGCCTAAATTTCGAGGCACAGAATAGCCCTCCTCAGATTAACGATGTTTTGCGAAGTTGTAGCCCTTTATCTGCTTTACAACTGTAGAACAGAGCAAAGCTCAAAAGTGTCTGGGTCAACCCGAAAAGTTAGTCAGAAGTCGCGAACCTCCAGTTCACAACTCAAATTCCCAATAGCTTAGATCTGTCAAAATTTTGGGAGCATACCCTAGGATAAATGGTAAGAGGATAGTTTAGTTAGGGAGTTATCGAGACAGTGTGGGCAAGAAATGACAAATAACTTAACAATGAGACTGAATTGGTGGAGCAAACTAAGCGGTACAGGTGGGACTATGTGGCAGAGTAGCATCAAGTTTTGCTTGGAAGAACATAAGATACAGAGAGAGGGATAGAAAGCACTGGGTTACACTAACAAAAAGGGTTGACATTGACTGGGGGAAGATTCGTTGAAAGTTGGAAAGAACATGGCACAATGTGTGTATTGCTGTTTTAAAGTGATTTCTTACCTGTTCTAGAGATTGGTATTGATGAACAGATTGCGGATTTTGGAACGGTGTCGAAATTGAGGTTGGCCTCGTCTGGTTTGGAGATGAACTGAACTGCTAAAAAAGGAAACTTATTAGCTGGCGATAGAAGCAACAAACTTGGCTCTTATTCCAGGCATGTCTTTTCCAGCTTGATATCTTTAAGCGGGACTGTCAGTGTGCTTGCGCTGAAGATAATTTTCGATTACTCTAAACGAGCTCATCGAGCCTTCAGCAAACGATATTTATCTAACAGCTTTGGTGAGCAGCCTACAACGACTTGATAGTTTGTGAGAGTCTTGGAAACGGTCTTAACAAACTTTGAACATCGACTGTCCGGACATGTCAGCTCTAATTCATCCAGACGTCTTCACCGTCCTCAAGTATTGACAGAAATCGAATCCAAGTTGTCCAGATACATAGACCTGCACGATCAGCGATCCTGGTCGCAGTCGTCTTCTTGCTTCGGTAGCTCGCTTCGGACAAGAGCTACCGCATCCAACCTCTTCTTGGCGATCAAAAGCTAACTAATGACTACCTTGTAATTGTTTCCATTCCAAGTTCGCTAGAAACTTTTTTATTGAGATGCTTCAAGAAACATTTTTATTGCTTCGAAAGCAAGTACAGTTTTTTCCGATTTTTTGCTGCAGTACTAATTGTTTCTAGAACAGACTTCAGGCAATACTACAGGGGAAATCGCCCAGCAGAAACAGACACTACAGTATATTGCTAGGCTAGGTAACTGTCACTGCTTCAGACATGAAGATTTCTGCGTGACATGGAACGTAAATTTGCGGTTTTGGTTGACGTCAGACTGTTTCAAGAAACCTCAATCTACTTTTAATGCAGATTCTGTTCGATCATCGTTAATCACAGTCAATGACATGGTCCACCTTTTCGCGCAGCAGTCCTCAATCATAGAGTCGAGGCCAATGCGAAAGGACGTGTTGCGTGGAAAACGACAAGTACCGTAATTAACCCTTCAAAAGGACTTGGATACAAAAAATGAAAGAATTCTCTCTCTGTCTCTCTTACACTTTATCTCTGTCTCTTTCTCCCTATTTGATTCTCTATACCCAGTTCTCTCTATCAATCTGACCACTATACAGAACAATCAGAAACCCATTACATACAATGTCTAACTGGTCAAAACACTACATTCTATCCTCTTGATAGCCCAGATATGTCTCAAGCTTCTTTTTCGTTCCTGTTTCTGCTTGGCCTGGGTCAGTCCTATTATTGATGGCAACTATCATTGAACCCCTTTTTAAGGCTACTCCTGCCCATACAATACTATTCGTCTGTACGCTAATGATCTGTTCAAAACTCCTGGAAAGGACAGGAGGGTCGCCATCGACGTCTTTCCCTCTGCCCTGTTCAAGGAGATTCAAGAAATATTGATCAAGCAGCATCATTTTGCCGTCAACATGTATCTGATCCGCGGAAGGGTCACATCGACAACAAGGCGACACCCCGTGATAAGGGCATCAGAAACGGTGAAGAGTTGAATGTTGGCTACTATAGAGATAAGTAAACTTTATGAAATTGTAAACATCAAACCAAAAACTGTATAGATGTTTCTCAAAACTCTGGTGGCACGTTTTGCTTGCTCGTTACAAAAAGAAAGGCTTCTGAAGTTTGTGCGTTGGTGATACGAACACATAAAATTGGCATATCACAGTTAAAAAATCTGGTAGCCTCACCTTGCTGCTGACATCCACAGGCCGTCAGTAATAATCATTGCTAAGTTCCAGTAATGCTTTGAAGAACAAGTGTCTGTAGCGATCAATTCTAGTCAAATTTCCATGTAAAACGTTACCACAAGGTAGCTCGTTCAGGTAGAGGATTCTCTTTTTTCTCCGCCGTTCCTATTCGGCACCTTTCTCCACATTCTAACACATACGTTCGTTTGTTCCAAGTTTGTGCTTCTAACGAGTTTATGATATGGGCAAATACATTTGTTATATCACGGTCACAAAATCTTGTGCCACAGGCTTTCCACTGCAGACGAATCCTCATATCTTCAGTAAGTAGTCTATGCAAAGTTACAGTAGAATTTTGAGAGATAAGTTTCTGAAACCCTAACTCTTACCAACTTTTCGTGCAGGTACAGAAACACGTTCGACGTAGCTTGCTCAAGTAGAGATCCTTCACGCTATGTACAATGACTTCCGCCCCCGTTTAAATTCAACTCTCCACGTTCTGTCACATACAATTTCAGCTTCTTCCATTTAAAATAACAACTGAATAGATACCCTAATATCCCTTCCATTATCCAGCTGCCCCCATGCCGCCCATCTAAAGCCATCACAACACAATATTCATATCAAAAACGAACACACTCACAATGTATATAGTAGTCACAACCTCTATGAAGGAAATCTGTACAGCTAAGGCACATTTGGTGGGCGCTGCTTTTTTGCAAGATGAAAACGAACAACACAATAAAAATATATAAATATCTAGTACTATGAAGAGGTTCTTCTAGTCGAAGCTGTACACGAATCACAGATACTGCCGATGTGGATCAGACATGTACGAAAAAGTGGGAATGTCTGAACGAGGAGGGGTAGGGGGAGACACTCCTCTGTAGGGTAGGACGACTAGAAGAACAGAAGGAAGTGCTGTGGCGTTTCGGGGTGAAGAATTATGACAACCGTTGATTTGAAGGAATGTTGTAGAAGATTACGATAGATAAGATGGTCCAATTACCCAAGGAGCCATTTGCCTGAAAAATAACGGTAACGGCTGGCTGAGAAAAGTAGGGAGAACAGCCTTGGCCTGTAACTTGCATGGCCTTGCGGAGATAGCATCTTGGCCCTTGAACACTGTTAATTAGAGCACTCAGTTACCAAGATTTCCGCATTTCAGGTCAAGAACGATCCCGCTTTTTTGAATGTTACTTACCTGGCAAAGATGGTGTTGGCTGCCGGATGATGCTAGTAGAACGACATGCTATAGGCTGTGTCTGAAAACGATGATTAAAAGTCGGGCACTTCAATAGAGAAAGAGTCGCATTGTTCGACAACAGAAAAGTGAGCAGGCGCTTACGGATTACTAAACCCGTTCTATAACAGAATGGAATTATGCGGCTGACGGTCAGTCCCCAAAGGGAAGGCAACCGCGGCCAACTGGGCGAAAAAGCGTGGCTTTCGCGCACTCGGTGCCGAGGTCGTGGAAGGCAAAAAAGCGAACAGATTGTTAGAGACCGCTTTGAGGGGATGCGGAAGAGCGGGCGAGGTCCTCGATCACGCTGATCGAGACAAACTGTCCTGTGCTCCCCATGGCAATGTGGGCGGAGCAGTTCCTCTCTCTCTCTCTCTGGCACATGGGCGGGGCCAAGGCCACAGGAATGGATATCTACCGTAGATTTATGGAGATCTCGGTCGAGTGATTACAGAAGAGAAGGACGGTGAGGAGAAGAGTTATGGTGACCAGATAACAGGCAGAGGCAGTCGGGGAAAGGGAAGGTGCAGAGCAAATAGTTGGCCAAAGACATGCGCAAACGGAGTCAAAAGACTGCTGCTGCCAGTCATTTTGAACAAGGTCGTCACAACTTTTTCCTGCTACTATCTCTCCATTGTCGTCTCCCAAATGAATTGGAAAAAAAGCTAGAGAAAAGCAAAAGAGAATCGTGAGGCACTGCCTTTTAACGGGTATTCGCTCTCGACAAATACGACCGCACAAAAATCGATCAAGTTTGCCAAAACGTGTGACGATCACATTGATGGCAGGCCTCTTTTATCCAGCAAAATATGCACACAGATGGCGGGGAACGAGAAAAAGAGAGCTGAACCAACGGGAAGAGAAACGTGGCAAAACTACAGAGCGTGTTGATTTCGATCAGCGGCGCTGACGTGGAACTTCCCCCGTTTCTCGTGGTTCTCTTTCATTGCCGATGGAATTGTCAAATGGTGTACAGCTAGAGGGCAATAACTGGCAAGGTTTAAACGAATACAGGGTCATAGCACATTGATTTCTAACAGTGATCTAAACCGATTCTTCATTGAAGCGTATATGGTCATCATGGGCAAAGGAGAACGTGTATAGAACGTACATATACTTCATGAACAACTAGTTTACTCTTCCTGATTTACAGTCTGCCTTGTCTTTAAGAGCCTTTCCCTGTCACCTAAAGCAGACAGAATGTCAGTCAAAGTAGGTCAGAATATCTGTTTCTCTGTCACCGACTTTCACAATTTCTATCTTTCTGTACTAATATGGTGTCCATCCGTCTTTCTGTCATGGTGTCTGCACGATTGCCTGTCAACACTAATGTCAAGAGACAAGGGGACAAGTCAGCGATGGAGGAAACTGCCACTAGGGAAGCGACGCAGCCGCCTGTTACCAACTTTAAGCTAAACGGGCTGCAAAGCTGCTGTCGGCAGATAGTGGCAAACTACAGCAGAAGGTCTTGAACCTGGTATTCAAAAATGCAACGGAAAGGAGCATTAAAAAAAGTTAAGGGTCACATCGGGTGGTCTACGAGAAACTTTCGGCGCAGTGGCCAACACACACGCGTGTCAGTATTGTACCGGCTATTTGCATTAACAAGTGTCGCCGCACTTGAGAGGTGTCGCCACAAGGACGGTGACGGTCACCAAGGTCGACTCTCTTGCCTCACTTTCCGGGGCAGGAAAGGCTGAGTGGTCTCTACTCTCGGGTCATTGCCATAATAACCTGTACAAACAGTCGACTGTCAGCGGCCGTGCCTTTGAGCTGCTGTCTTTTGTGCCTATCCCCTTACTCATGCGTCAGCCGGCTATTAGCCCTGCGGCACCGCGTGCCGGTATTCATCTCCTATTGACAATGAGAACCACCCGCACCGGCTCACCCCTTTGAGGATCGTACAATGGGGGAATGTGAGCCGACAATTGGTCATTTCCTCTATTGTGGCTCCAAAGGGAAGGAAGATTAAAAATGGAAAGTGAATATGTAGACAAAACAGCGACAGCAATTGTGATTGGCTAATTGCGGTTTAGCACCAATATTTATTCGACGTAAGGTCTTTGCGCGGTGTCACATACTGTCATGGCGCAACCGACACGATACGATCTCAGAGTCACTGACCGCCTTTTGGCAATCGGAAGTGCCGCCGGTTTAACAGATAATCTGAGAACGTCTCCACATGGGAATCAGTCTTGGTCTTCGCGTCCCGTGTTTCCTCCCCAGTTTTCTCTTGGCAAGATCAAGATGTCTCGACTATGCCTATCCCATAGGATCCTCTCCCATGCCGTCTCGGTAAACATGTAAAAACATGAAACGATATAGCAGGTGAACTCCCGTACTCTCTCGGTAACCATTGCTGCTGAAAAGAGAATACTCTCCTGTATCGTCGTGACTTCTATCAAGATCTTCTAGCATACGATCTTAAAGGTATGCTGAATACTTTTCCGTACCATCTCGTACATTGGTTAGTTTCTCTCTCATACTGTTTCACCACATTAAAAAAATTCAGTCCAATACAGTCTCAGGTTAACGGGAAATCCTTTCTCTTACTGTCTCGGCTCTTTGGGGAATCGTTCTCTGTGTTGCAGTCATATTTTAATATACAAGTATGAGGAAAATTACCATTGGCTCCACGTCCTTGAGTCCAAGTGGGAGTTCAGGCGGCTAATCCGCAACCGTAAGCGGCAGTCAAATTATAATACTCCCAGGACCTTGCCAGGATTCTAATTGCTTGGCCCCGAGTGACCCCCGCAGTGCAAACAGTCACACATTTACGAGCCATTGGGAACCTCTTTTTTGGCTTGGCCCGGATTAACGCCCCGCGGTAATCTTAAAAGCAGTCATCGAGACCTTGAGCTGGGAGAAGATTGACATGGCCTAGTAATTTTGATGGCTAGAGAGGACAGTTGTCCTCACACTGAAATCAGAGAAGTTTGGTTTGGAGACATGTGGTCAATAAACAGAAGACTTGGGACGTAAACTATCGAGACAGCCAGTGTCAACAGTCAATGAGACAAGTTTACGGGAGAGGTAAAGCGTCAAGTGACAACAATTTATGGGTTGATGGACAACGATATGACCATAAACGGTAATATCAATCTTTTGCTAGATGACCATTAGTAGTTTTAGGGCTGAGACTGGAAGGACCATTATTTTTACAGATTTACCAAAAACTTTCAAAAGAGCCATCCCACTAGAACCGGACATCTATCTCCGGATTTCTTTTTAATAGGGATTTAAACACGTATAGAACCAAAAAACTTTTAAAAATACTCACAGAGTTGATCCTACTTGAGAGCCGAGGACAGAGAGGTGGACACTACGATGGACTGACGAAGTGCATTAGATAATGAGACACACATGGTGGAGAAAAAATGGCGCAAAAACAGCAAACATCAGATGTACACTTGGTCCATACATGATAATGCATTATCAACAACCGCTTGCCTCTTATCTCGATTTAGATAGCTCGGAAAAATGCCTTTTGCCCTCATAGCTCAGTCGGTTAGTGCTCCGACTACTGAACAAAGGAGGTCGGGCACGAGTCCAGAGTTTGAAATGACGGTTTGCCTTTTCCTGAAACTTGCTGACACACATGCACAAGGTTTTTTTTGCAAATTCAAAATAACTGAGTTTTGGAAATCGTTCTGAATCTAACGATTAGAGTCTCCTTGGTGAAAACAAATTCATAGGTCTTGTTCAGAACAGTTTACTGATCATTTCTAGTGGATTGGATCAATGCTATCGTCTACCCATCGAATCACAAAAACACTACAGTCTGATCAAGTTCTTCCATTGTATGATATTAACAGAATCCACACGTAAGCGGACACTCGGCCTGCATGTATGGGACATATGGTGGATTTGTGCACAGGGGCTTGTTATAAGGACAGTCCGACTTTCCAGTCTTCGGATTAATCTGGTCGACGCAGGCTGGAGTAGAAGATGCCGCTCCATCACAACGGCCGCAAGTAGCGGGACAGTTCTTAACCCTTCATTTGTTCTACAAGTAGGTATACTCACTTGAGTCATGTAGGCATAGTATCCAGAATCATTGCACAGATAGGCCAACTGCTTGCATTCACCCGGGCTGAGATTGTCTGCACAGCCCGGAGTGGTAGGTCTGGGGGTGGAAAGACTGCTGTAGCAGTTGCTGTTCGAAATTTTTTCTAGGGAACAGCAAAAGGATCCGTTGGTAGCATTGACAAGACATGCTGATCCGTCCGGACAGATATGGAATCCGGGGATGTCGTAGGGTAGACAGGCTAAAAGGAATAATAATTTTAGGAACATGCAAAGCTTACGTCCAACACCACTATCCATGCAAGTCACTGTTGAGCCTACAATGGTAACAACTGTCAAGAGAAGTAAGGCAGCGAGCATAGTTGAGAATTCAAAATACTATTGAAGGATGAAAAGTTTATTAGAACTATTCCTTAAGTAGTGCTTTTCTGTTTCTTATCACCCTGTTCCACACGAAAATCAATGTGTCTTTGAAGTTATCCTTGTCAGCTGAGCTTTGATGTCACCTCTTCCGGTAGTTTATAGATAGCGACAGAAAACAATTTTTTGGAGGAAATTGAAAAACACTTGTTTAAAACGTGACAAAACTGAAGGATCTACCTTAAAAACTTTGTTCATCTTTTACGAACCTTGATTGCGTTGAGCATTGTTTATGGCTGTGTTCACTGCTACCTACCTGTAGACCGGTATAAGATTTTTTCTTATCAAATGTCAATAGACGTGGCAAACCTGATAATACTAAAAGACAAATTAGCAGAAAAACGAACAGAAGCTGTAGTTTGTAAACGTTTTTTTAAATAAAAACAAACGCTAGCGTAATTTGGTATGTAAGCCTTATCACGGCCTTAACAGTTCCAAATATTTGTTGTCTCTCTTGTCCAAATTGTGATAAAATGTTAGGGACATTTTCGTTTAATCTGTACGCGCGTATCTGTCTTACTGCAGCCGTCTCTATGTAGCCGACTGTAGACACTAAGGGGTTGGACGCGAAGAACCGGAGCCCAACCCAAGGTACCATTTTTTAGAGTTCTTTGAGCTGAGTAAGATAATGCACTGATATTTAGGGGGTTCCGACCTCTACAAAAAAACTACAGTGCTTTGAAGCTCTAACCCCTCTCTTCCCCTCTTTTTATAGCATGGTTCATAGGTCATTGCTTGGTTAAACTCAGTCACTGTCTTGGGGTGGAGCACTGCTCTGAAGAGTAAGTGTTTAACAACCTCTACCTCTGCTCTGGAAGAAGATCAGTTTCACGTATGTCGCTAGTGAATCTACTACGGCCAGGAGTAATTTTTCTGTAGCCCTGAGTGGTGTGATTGGAACATAACTCCAACAGCAGTTGCTACTAGATGTCCCGGTACAGCCTTGAGTGCTACAAACTCAGTTATTACTTTAAGACAATACCCATTGTATTCGTACAAATGAATATCCTATTCTATTTTATAATAAATTTTGTGAATTGCTAACACTCCCGATCCGGGTTTGATTCTCGTCCATGGTGAACTTTTGTCAGTCTGGCTGAGTTGCATACGAAATGGAAGTATTTTCATTTTTGAGAAGCAAGCATCTCTACCAGAACTTTAGACCCAAAACGGGCAATAGCCGCTTTTCAAACCTCTTAATAATGGTCAGCTGACAGATTTAACCATGTCGATTTGGTTCAAAGTTCCCACATAGAGACAGAACCACTAAACTGTGACGGTCTACTGTTGTGAATAATCCCAACCTTTACCTAATCTCGAAATACTAATAATGCGCCTCTCCTCTATAATCCACCAGACCGAAAGGTTTAATTACTGAGTTGTCGCGTGGGTTAATGTTCTTGGCATGTGACCACAATATGAGTAACTAATCCCACCGAGCTCATTTCGCTGCCCGCTGAAGCTGGCCGACGGCTGTAGGCATGAGTTTTATGATCTGAAACCAAGCTACATATCACAATTTTTCTTGCCTACAGACATCGCAATTCTTCGACGCTATTAAAAAGCCATGTACGTTTTCTTTCTCTCCCATTAAAACCGTGTACATGTACTAATCTTTATTTCATGTAAGTGAAGACAAACGGAGAAAAGTTCACCGAAACTGACTATTACCCGGACAGATGGTTCCTCGTACTCGAGGCGTTATATAATATAAATACGTTCTGGAATTGGACGAACAAGTGATTGTGAGATTTGGACACAGATTTTAGAAGAGAATGAAGATGCGGGCCCATGATGCTGCCATGGTGAGCCAGAAAAGAATGGATGAGGGAGGATGCATCAACGAGGATGACTGTGTTGGTGTCTCAGATGGTTTCGCGACATCGCTGCTGTCCTTCTTTCCCTCTCTGTCGTACTCTTCGAAATCTACAGGCACGAGATCTAAAAGAGGACGCTTTTCGGGTCAAAATTTTGAAATACCATCTTCAGAATCATCGCCGGCTACCCGAGGATCAGCCTCATCGATTCCGGGGAAGAGGGGCAGCTTGGGAAGAGGCCTCGATCCCTGTCCGTCTTCTTTACTCTCACCGTCGTGTTTGGGGTTCTCGTAGTCGACAAGAGGGTTCTGCTTCAAGAACTGAGCATCGGGGAGGAGGGGTGCCAAGGGATCCTCTGAAGTTTAGTCTCTAGTTCGGTTTTTGGTGGTTTATGTGGGTTTCGGTACAGTGGCAGTCACTGACAGTTGTCGATCAATTAAAGCTTATTCTGTTTATTTCACCCTTTAGTCAATCCTTATAGTTAGCTCCTGTCAATCTGGCACTCTGTTATATTGTCTATATCTATAACATTTCTAGCGGAGACGCTACGGTATAAGTTTCCTCTGTGTTCGGGACTGTACTATAGATTTCTTATCCCGAAACTCACCAACGACTTCACTCCTATCAGGAAGTATATTACAGAAATCATCGTGGCACATACAGTGCTTGCCTCGGCCATCGGGCTCCAACCAGCACCCATTTTTCTGCTCTCCCGCATCCTCTCCCCGGATGGCAAGAAGACAAAACGCTGTCGAGGTTTTGTTATCTCCAGCGTCGACTAAACTTCACGATGTATTCTTTTAAAAGCAAACTTACATATCATACAAGCGACTCCCGTACACGTTCTCTCTTTTGTGCACTCTTTACTGTCCGGACCCGTGTTGTAGCAATCGTAGCATGTGAGCGAGAGCGTTCTAGCAACTAAGCAGAGAAATACGGCAAAGAACATGGTCTGAAAAGTGCAAAAGTGAGGACATATTTGGAGAAAGAGAGTATATAAAGCCAGGCTTGAAACGGAAAAAGCGCTGACGCGCTTATGAAAAATGATCCCCATAGCAACAGCCCGAATGAAAAAATGCCCGCCAAAAATCTCAAGAAAAGAAGGCAGCAGGAAAGATGAAACCCTAATGACATCAATGATAGACGGAGGTCGTCGTGTTTGATCTCCCACGCCGTAGTGTCTCTGGCATTTTTTGCTAAACAAAGAAGGGGGAAAATAGACACTGGAAGTGATAGGACCGCTCTGAACAAACGCGCAGAAAACATGTCCAGAGTCCTAGGAAAATCAGCTGGTAGCACACTTTAGGTCTGGACAAATATGACCTCCTCTTCCAGATACAGCCAAAGGTCAAGAGGCACCGACTGGAACCTACCGTTTCCGGAGTTCAACTGCGTGTTTAGATTAAGCTTCCGCCCCTTCAAAAAAGCGCCTTTGACGAAGACTTTTGAATTATTAAAAGATGCAAAAAAGTAAGGACCGGGGGCACTAGTTTCCAATTGAGCCACCGCAAAAAGTCACCGATCGGGAAAGAAACATCCAAATATAGACTTCCCGAAATGTGCGGGAAGTGGGGGAAGGCTCTAAGAGGTGGGGGTGGCTTGGAATCGAAGGAATCCGACTTTCATTTTTGAGGGAGAGACAGTTTACGGAAGCTCTGGGGCGCAAACTCAATACCCACAGCCGAAAAACGGGGAAGTATCAAACATTGATGTCAGCTGTTGCGTGGCTTGGTCATCCAAGGTTAGCTAAACAGTTTCGAGACTACAGTTGATCGAGCAAAGGACAGTTTTTGCAGAAAGAGAGAGAGGGTGCTATCTAGCTGTTTTTTGCCTCTGTTGCGACAATTGAATTCCCATGGTTGACAGAAAAAGTGACAAATTACTGCCTCTTCTTCTCCAAGGAGAGCACAATTGATTAAGCTCTGCATTCTTAAAGGCGGGTGGCAGCCACCCAAAAACATGAAATCTGAGACTAGAGAAATAAGCATGTTCGAAGAAATCCCGACAAAAGTTGCCAATTCTATTAGGATGAAGAAGCATTCAGAGAGAAGGGTGACTTAAGAACCTGGGAAAGGAGAGCGGCTTATGCCTGCAGGGTATCCAACCTTTCCACTAACCAGGCTCGCTAATTTAATGAGTGTGATTTTTGCCCTTTCAATGTCATTGCTAATGAAGCGAGAAAAGAATCTGTGAACCTCGGTAGGTCCAATCTAGGTGGTCAACGAGAAGGAGAACAAGCAGTTCGGTCAACATGAACCGCAAAACCAAACACGTTTTTCGATCTGTTCCCCGGTATCCATCCGGTTTCGGTCATGTGAGGTCACTCAAACTAATGAAATTATAAGTCTCTGAACCAGGAAGACGAAAGAGAGTACAGCAGATCACACGCATTCTTCTGTCCAAGTCAAAAAAATATCGTGCTACAACAGCCGTGCCAGAGAGAGAGCCCTTTCTAAAGGTGTACCAAGGTGTTGCGGTGTGATTGATGGAGGAATGCGTGAGGGCCTAGTCTAGAGCAAGAAAGCAGCAGCAGCTCCCATGTTGGCAAAAAGGTTTGGTACAGGACGCCCTGTGTCCCTCTCGCCGTTTTCGCGGCTTTGCCTCGGCTCAGCGGTGCAATCCGCCCCGAATTGAACAATGTTCAGACGCGAGAGAAAGGCGCTCGGGACTGTACAAGAAGAGCTGTCAGGCTTTTGTTTTGCGGCGATAATAGTACCTATAGCAAATATTTTGCGAAAGGTAAAGTAGCCTCATGACTCGTCATCAGCAATTTTTCAAGGGAGCTCAAAAAATAGTGCTTAAGCCTTCCGGCACAAAACCTGCTAAAGACTTTTGCGTCATACAAAACGGCGCACGCAAAATGAATCAACCCTGAGCGCCAAACATAGGAGCGTTCCAGAGAGGAGCACAACTTGCGGCAGGTGGTAATTGGCAATCCCTCGGGGTCAATCGGAGCAATTAACGAAAGCAGCAGGGCTTCAAGTTCCGTTGTAGTCGCTATGTTTTTCTAAGCCGGCTATGCCACCAAACGACAGCCGCAAATCATGACCAGACACCTCGGGAACAGTGTAAAAGTGCTGCTTTTTCCGGGGAGGAGAAAAACGATTTCTGCCCGTACCATAATAGGAGGAACAGCGACAATTTAGTCGACGAGGCGACCTAGTTGTCCAGGGGAACAGAAGTTGTATAACTGTTCAAAGGCCAACAACGGGTAAAATTTTTTTACCAGTTTTACAGCACCGAGAAGCTATCAGTTATAGTTGCAGGTAGATAATGATAAGGACAGCCGGAAAGGGAGAAAAAGGTAGGGGGAACTTGCAGAGAGAGTGAAACCCGACCTTTTGAAAAAAGTTCGAACACCGTGAGGGCAAGGTCGACCACTTTGCATAAAGCAAAAAATGTTGTCTGGCTGATAGAAGCGGGAGCTGTGTTTGATTTTAAAATGCCTCTGGTTGTCGTGTTGACATAGGTCTTCTCGAAAGGAAATGAACTTTCGCAGAAGGAGGGAGAGTGGGGACGAAAGCTTCTTCGGTCTTTTTGCAGATTGAGACTGGAAGCTCTCTTGTGTTAACAAGCCTGAAAACTTCTCCCAAATCCATAGGGATGTAAATAAAATTTATCACGCGGAACAACAAGCTGAACGAGAAACAAACGAAGTGAGAGGTTAATCAGTCTGGGCATGGCCTGTTGTAACAATTCTAGGCAATGACACTAATTGCTAGTCTGCGGCGATCATCCAACCACGAAATATGCCGAACAAATGTTTAGCTACTGGTCAGTCGCTAAGCATTAACACGACCCATAGTTTATACACGCGGCAAAGAGACGTTTTTGACGTGAGCACTGGAGGAGACAGCTGGCTCTCATGGAATGCAGCGACTTTTGCTCGCGGGATCCCTGACGCCGGAAATTCGTTGTTCAACGGCATCCTGCGCCGTTCCTTCGCCATTTTTAGAGCAAGCCGCTTAGAGTTGCGCTCGATTGAATCCTCGACAAGAGATCAGAGAAGGTCATTTTTTGGGGTTTACAGAGAGAGAGAGAGAGAGTAACAGCTGAGACGCAAGCGTGAGCAAACAAGTAATACTCGGTAAACCATGACCTACGTAGTTAGACAAGCATGTGCTCCAGGTAATCCCGTACAATAATGTTAACACGCAGAGACAGGACGCAAAACCCCCTATGTCGTTCTTAATTTGTCACCGAGAGAAGGTTATCTGGAGTCGCGCCAGCTTCCCCGCTTTTTGATCATCTTACCGGTCGAAGGAGAAATAACTTGAGAGCCTGTAAGCCCACAACAACTCGTGACCTTGGTTTTGTTGTGACCTAGGGAACAAGTTTATTTGGAAAGACTCCTGAGCAGGAAAATTCCGATTCTACTGTCTAGAGTACCAAAAACCGTGCCAAGAGTGACGCATTCGGGGGGATTTCGTAGGCGGATGTGACAAAAGAAACAATTGAGTATTGAGAAATGTTGACACTTGACGAAATAGTAGCCTAGGTGTGTTGGACAGAACAGAGGGGCGTGTCCTTGTGGAGGGTTTGAATGGCAGGGTGGTGGTTCATAGAAATTGAACAAGGGTTCAGGAAGAGCCGTACTCCGACCGGGGGTGGACAACACTTCAAAGTGGCCAATGCAGAGGGCGCTCGAGGGCTAAACATACAAAAACAGCACAATCATAGAAGCTCTCAGTCGGGAAAAGAACTCTTTTTTAAATCCAATGTGGAGCTGCAATTGATGCGGAACCTAATCTGTTACAAGAAAATAGTTTCTACAGATTTTACCATGTAACTTGGGATTTTAAAGCTCCGAAAAAAAGCGTTGGGGCAATAGTTGAACAGTGAGTAGTATGTACCAGCTAGCCTTCGGCCCGTCGCGCTCGCATCCATACCATCTCGGCATGCGCGCCCGAAGGGGCTATATGATGAGCCGGTCATAGCGTGGCGAGCGGTCCGGAGCATGTTGTCGAAAGGAGATGATGGCTTGGCAATATGTCTTGACAATGACATCACAACTTCACAATCCGACAATAAGGCAAAATTGACCATGTGCAACAACCTTGACTCCTTATTTAAAGATTTTTTCTCATCTTAGAACCAGCTATTCTCGGCAGCTGATGCCGCCGGATACTTTTTTTTCAAGTAACTTCTCTAGAGTCGTGCAATCTCAAAATAATAGAGGTTAACATGGTCCTGCCTGAATTCAAATAGAAGGAAAAGAACGATCGATACAGTTTTCGTCGCTCTTAAAAAATCTAAAAAAAAAGTTCCACAACGCAGAGACGGGAACCTTGGCAAGACTCCTAAGTGAAATTAGATGAAAAATCGTATCCGCGCCATGTTTTGTTAGCCGAGCGAAAACAGAAAACTGGAAAGTGAGAGGGGCTCCCCGTCATCTAATCCGTCAGAGTCCTCGTGTACGAAAACATCTGTCTAATAATTCAAAGTGGGCTTCAGGTGCAGGAGCACACCTTTGAGGGGGGCTATTTACGCTCCTCAAGAGAGTGCACACTTGGCGCCATTCGACGTCTTTTTTGAAACAAATATGGGAGTGCTGCACGTCCTTTTACAGTCACAGAACTAACACCTCTGATCTTGATCTGCCACCTTGTTGTGTGTGACCGATTGTAATCAGCTTTTTATGCAAAGCGGGGAACAATGTAACGCGATGTTTACTGGACGAGAGGCAGAAAAACGGAAAGAGTGACGGTTCGACCAGAAGAACGCTACAAGATGTCAGAAAGCGAGTGGAACCTGATCCCGCCGATCAGGGGCGAACATGACTCTCTCTCTCTCTCCGAATGGCAAAAGATAATGTCGTAACAAGCTGATCACATTCCCAACAGCTCGTTGAAAGTCGTTGTAAAATGGGCAGAATTGATGTAATTCATACGTACGGGAGTGTTAGACCCGCAGTTATGGGACCACCGTCCGCCTGATGGATCATTCTGATCAGTCACATTTGTCACTAGGTGAGGGGAAATGGTTGCCGGTTATAAAATGACTTTCTCTCATGTCAGTTTTAAGAAAATTGAGTTCTGAATCATTAAACAGTCTGGGTAATACAAACAAAGCAGTGTAATCAACAAAAAAAGAAATATAAAGACTGAGACAGCATGGACACGCATAAAAAACTAGAGCAAAAAAATACAATTCCCGGTTCCACTTAGCCTAACATCAAATTACGAAGTCCAGCCGGTGCATGCAATATTCACCTGGCCTATAATCCAGTGTATCACTATTCGATTGCAGATGTTGCGATAAATGAGTGTTCAATAGCTAACGTTTGCTGATATGCCTAACAGTTCTCTGCTGTTAGGATATTGGAACTTTTTATCTTTTCTCGCTATTAATATCAACAAGGAACAATCAGAAAACGATTACAACTCTCTATTGTTTGACTTTCTATCCACTAGAATCGGATACCCGCTGCTGCTTCTTTTTCTAGCCCTTCCTCTTCATGTTGTCCTTATCCAGCGCATGCTCTTCAAAGACTCAGAACTGAAAAGCTTCCAAAGATGGATCGTTGCACAGAGTGTGATATCTTTAGTCAATGCTACTGTAACAATCTACCAGGATGTTGTAAGTCTTGAGATAAAGGCTGTACGAGAAGGTCTCTTTCCCTGGGGAGCAAGCCACATAACCTCAAATATTTTTTGTTTATCTATAAACAGACCGTTCGTAATCAGACATACTCCAAAAGCTCCCACCGACAAATCCATTTTCAGCGCTCAGGGTGTAAATAGAAATCAGCCATATAAGGGTCAAAGTACATTTTTTTAGTTCTGTGATGTTCTGCAAAAGTGTTTTCTGGGTCTAAGGAGCATATCTGCTTGTAATAGCTTTTCTTCCAGACGAGAGATGCAATCATTGACATCTCAACAACGCCAAAGTATCTCTTCTTCATATGCATATCTGTCCTAACCGAATGCAGCTACAAGATCGAAACACTAATTTGTTCCTTCTTTTCTGTCTACTGGAAGAACATTTTTGTGAAACATTGTATCTTGGACATTTTTCTAACAATCCCGCTGCTGCTGAACATATTCATTTATCTCCTAATGTTTATAGTGAACATAGCAAGACAGTTCTTTTGGAAAAGTCTCTTTAAGGTAATCTACTCTTACATCAAATCATACGAGGTAATTGTTTTTATTTTTGCAGTACAAGAGCCGTTTCAGAGTGGAATAATGTTCAGCATTGGGCAGCCCATGGCGCTCATTCTTCTTAACATTTACTGTTATGCTGCCTTGCTCAAAATTGATAAGTCTCAATATACAACCGTAGTTATCACAGGAATCAAAAGGATGTCGATAGGGATGGTGTTTAAGGTATGCACTGCATAGTATTAATACAGTGCGGTGCAAAATTAAAGGGCCACCCAGTTTTTTGTGCATTCTTGCTTGGGAAGGCGTTTTGAGGGTTTGATAGTAGTGCCAGCGGATTCGGCGGCTTTCAAAGCCCCGGGAAGGTATGCTTCAAAGCTGTTGATTACGTTCCTGCTTCGACCCAGCATTTCGGCGATCTTCCTGTTCGTGAGCCCGACATCTGGAAGAACGTCGACTTGAGCACGTTCCTCGCTGGACAGTTGGGTACCAAGAGGTACAGCGACTATCAGGAACGAGCTGCCTTACTCCCATATGCATTTTATGTTGACAAGTTGTGACATGAAAAGGTTTTTAAAGGCGTTGGTCTAGTGACCCTATAATTTTGCATCAAGGCTTCTGCTATTCTTTTTAGCAAAAGTGGCCGCTTGATCTTAAAAAACGTCTGAATTACTGGCCCTATATTTTTGAACCGCGCTGTAGTTTTCACTTTCCAGGCCTTCCTCTTCTTGCCAACGCTTGTCTTCAAAATATTCAGTTATATCTCAGATGATTGTTATGACTCGGACATTGAATGTCCCACGATTGACACAATCGCATTGTTTTTAAGTTATGTAAGTGATAATTCAGTACATTTAGTTTTAATTTTCATTTCAGTTGAACGTTTTAATGATCAACACGCGTCCAGTGTTCGCGGGGCTCCTAACTTGGTATTGCTGCTCACGGCTTTGGAAAAAGCAACAAATGCAGAATGATCCGGTTTCCATTGTAACGCTCGAAAGACACAGTCCACGAGTGTTCACTAGAAGAACTTAGCTTCTTTTGGCAAGTTGTAAGGTGTATTCTTATTAAATTTTCATTGTATTATCACCGATCACACTGTACTTTAGTAGAGGAAACGCTGAATCAGCTTTGAACAGGTGCAATACATAAAGAGAACGTACGTTGGTGAACGGCAATTATGTCTCATCTTTTGCACACCTTCTGGCCATAAGGCATTAATGGAGTTGTAGGCAAAACACGATATTGTGAAAACTCTGTCATTAAACTATATATGTACTTACTCAGACAGTTTATATCAAAAACATGAAAGGTGCATCAACACTATTAGTGTCTTGCCTTGGCGTAAAGCTTGAACGATGCAGGTTGAACAGTGACTCCGTATCTCTTCTTCAAATCGGGCTTGTCTCCACAAACGGAAACTCGGTATCTGTTGAAAATATTGGCAGTGAAGAGAAAAAGCTCCATTCGGGCGAGTCCTTCTCCAAGGCATTGCCGCTTTCCAATAGAGAAAGGAACCAGCTCATCCACCTTCTTTAACTTGCCATCCTTGTCAATAAAGCGGTCTGGATTGAACTTTTCAGGCTCCGGAAACACGTCCTTATCGAAGAGGACTGTCGAGATCTGGGCGAGTACACCTGTTCCGGCTTCGAGCTGAATTTCATAGATACAATGGTATTCTGCTTACACCAACCTGATAGCCTTCCACTTCAACTGGTCGAGATGTTTGGTGAAGAAGGTTCATCGGAAGAAGATTGGCCATTCTTTGAACTTCCTAAACACTAGTTTATGTTATGATTGAGAAAAACCAACATTTATAACAGCGTTGCAGTAGATCAGGTCTGTTTTGTCTGCCATAGTAATATCTCTTCCGCTGCCGATCACTTTGTCTAGCTCGGATTGGATTTTGTCCTAATACTAGGAGGCTATATGTTGATTTAGTTTACCTGAACTTCCGGATGATGAAGAATGAAGGCAAAACCCCAGGCTAGGGTATTCGAAGTGGTTTCCATACCAGCCATCCACAGATCTAGACACAAATTGGACAATTGTATGTAACTGAATGATTCGGTGTCTCCTTCATCCTCTCGACGCTTTTTTTCCTTCAAATAGGCGTCGACATAGTCCGTGGAAGTTGTAGAAGAATAGTCTATCTAAAAGCTTCTTGCTTGGCATCACCACTTGTAAACTATTACATGTTTCTCATGGTCGTCGATTTGCTTCTTGAAAAAGTCGTAAAATGAAGTCTTGTAAAAGATGATGAGATCGTACATTCGGTTGAAGTACGGGATGACCATGCGAAGCCAGGGATAAGCAATCAGTAGAAAGGCTATCGGCGAGGAAAAGTCCTGCATCTGCCGAGAAATCAGGCCTTTAAGGTGGAAGAACTCCTCAGATGTTTTCTGAAGATAACTTGTAAAAAGTTCCCTGGAAATCTACCTCATCGAACCGATACCCGAAGAGAAGCTGGTTAATAACATTTCCGACACCTACGTCAATGAGATCCTGTAAATTTTCTGACTACAAACTTTATGTATCCTACCTGAATCTTGACCTGCTCTCCAGTGGCAGCTAGTTCCGAGAGAGAATTGAGTAGATGGTCAACTTCGGTCATTACCTAGTAATTGGTTTTTTTAACTGTTTCAAGATCATCTCACACGCTCTTCCATGACATTTTTTCCTAGCCCGAACTCTCGAAGCTGATGAATGATGAAACGTCTATGCTCCTTCCATTGATAGCCATTTGTTTCAACTACGCCGTAGCTTCCACCTCAAACGCATATAGTTTAAAAGGATTCATGATAACATTTTAAGTAATCGTTTTGAATCATTTTCCCAAAAAAATGCTTCTCCTCATCAAAAAACCAGTTTTTGGTCACAAATGGTCAGATTACAAGGCTCAAATCCTTACCCCGATACATTTTCGTCATTTCCTCAAAGTTGAACTTGTTTTGGTAAGCTTCTCCATCCTGAATGAACGTTTTCTTGATGTTCGGGTAGTCGGAAAAGACGACAAATGGGTAATGACCTGAATGCGAGATGTCAATTCCCCTTTTATTGAATGCACCTATCCAATAGGTGTAAATTGGTCCATATTTTCGTCTCCACATTTCGAAGGCAGAGTACCCAGGCTCATGGAAGGCCATAATGTGCAAGTTTCCAATGAACGGAAGTGGCATAGGACCTAGAGCTTCATAATAAAAAAAATGTTAGAATACCTGGGGGCAGATTTCTTCTCTTCCAGTAGCAATGATAGAAAAAGAATCCGAGAATGAGAAGAAGAATTATTCCAAGCATGCTGTTCTGCAAGCTGAACGATGAGAATGCTTTTTTAAACACAAGAAATTATCTCGCAGTCTGCCAGTTTTGTAGCAGGTTTTTGATCAGAATGTGAAATGATTCACCAGGAGGGCAAAAGCTCTAAATATACTTAGAGGGTGTTTCTCGAGCTAGCAAAATGTCAGAATGAAAAATAAGCCAGAGGGCACATGAAAAGCCCCAATTAGAGGTGGTGAGAGAGAGAGAGAGACGGGGCAGGTTCAGTTGTTTGCCTCGCCTACTGAGCATAGATCGATTTGTTTTGCAGGAACTAGGGTTTCTGCCATCCGATAACGAAAGGACGGACTGTTCTCCAGATAACATGCTACATATTGTGTTGTTTGGCTTGGGCATCATCGTGGAGTGAGGATGCGACCCGAAATACAATTGATTGTTGCCATGTGCTGAAACGAGGGCAGCCGGCCGCTTTTGTTTACTTTCAGCTGCTCGATCTTGGATCCCGCAGGGCTATCAATCGAAAGACATTGAACAGAAACTTCAAACAAATTTATTGGGCTAAATATGTAATTACATCGACTCTAAACTTCTTTCCAAATCCATTGTACAGCGCTGGGCGTCGCCTAATAATGAAGTTCTTGTAGGTTCTTCTCAAACTCACCCTCTCTGAGAGGAACCAATTTCACAATCTCGTTAGTCGGTACACTAAAAAAGCATATATGAAGACCTTCTCATGTAGATGTTTTATACTAACGCTACATATTCTTTCAGGTTCTTCACATCAGCTGTAATCTTACGGATCCCGATACAGACTCATGTTATATGATCGTAACGACAAGACGATGATAGCCGAGCTGCAGAAGCTTTGGGAAAATCATGTATCAGGCCGGGACATTCTACCAAAGCACAAAGAGGCAATTGATATCTTATATAGTAGAACATTGTCCGGCATGCAAGAGCAGCAACGTCACTCTGCCTTTTTTTGGAAAGAAGTTTAACTTAGAAGAAGATACGAAGAACAACAATTTGTTTTGAATGTTTGCATCAGATGCATGCGTTAGTAAGCGTTTTTCTCTCATTCCAATATGACTTTTTCACTATTATTCGTTGTTTTGCCCCTGGGGATCAAAGCTGGGCCTCTTAGTAATACTCCAACTGCTTCCCGAAAACTTCGTAGGTCTGTAACTTTGTACTAAGGCCTAAGACGTTTGAAGACCTCTTACAAAAAATGTGACCTCGGGAGAGATCTCAAACTCTTAAGCGGTATCTCAACAGATGTCTTATGACGCGCGGCAATTAAAAACAAATAGGAACCTAACATGAAGAAAAATACGTCTAAAGTGTCATGAAGATGCTGCACAGCTCTTGAATGATTATATACTGAACGTCTGTAGCAATTTCCCCCCCATTTATACCGATTTTTCATCTTGCCCATTTTTTAAATTGACTTCAAAATTTCCTACTTTGCAAGTCTTCTTTGTCCCTAGTAGCACAAAAGTGCATAAAATTGACTTAGAGTATTCCCCACTCGTAGCGCTCGACATGCGTCATTTGTAAAATTTGATATTTTTTAGTTATTGTTAGGCTGCAGTACCAAACTGGGCTCTATTCATGTATCATGTCAACAGCCTAAATCTGCGTTCTGGGAGGAGAAAGTGGGGGAGAACATCCACGGGGGGGTGGAGTCTTGGATTCTCTCATTCAATTGAGATGCGCGCCTTCGTGGTCCTCCTTCTGATTTTGGCTGTGGTGGTGGAAGGACAACGTGTATTCTCCATGATGGACGATCATAGCAGGTACTGTAACAGTTGTGATTTCGAAATGACTGTCTTTAAGAGAACTGTCTCCTGAAGCGCCATCATTCAGTCCCTATGGCTCCCGCTATTTCAACAGACATTTCCGCCGACACGACTGGAATCGCTAAATTCCTCTTTATTTTTGTACAAGCTCAACAACGAACAACAATTGTGTTGAGTTTCGACATAAATGGCTTTCTTGTGAGATCACAGCACTGTCTTAGCTCCTTCGCGCTTTTCACTAGACTCTACGGCTAATTCTTCCTCGTCCTCCTCGGTTAACTTGAGATCTTTGGCCCAAACCCATGTCCAGATATCTGAGAGCAGAGAGAAGATTCTCATCGAGCCGTAGATCGTGAACAATCTGAGGTAATGCTAGTTTTTTGACAAAAGTGGCTTCATACTTGAATCTTAAGTCATCTGTATCGTAGATTGGACAAGCTCCAGGTTTTCCACAAATCGTCTGCCACATTAAACAGCTGCTGTCGAAGATTTTGCCCCAGAATATGGGAGATGGGAGGGTTGCTAAACTTACGTTTTGAGTCGTTAAACAACTCGCTTACCGAAAAGACTGACAAGGAAGCCATTGAAACCTAGAGAGATACTTCTGTGCTCCGGTTTCACAGCTCTCAGAATGATCATCATGCCCGGTACGACAGCACATCCACCAACCATGGCTCCGATAGCTTGCACGGCGAAGAACATCTTGAATTGGAACTCGCACTTTTCGACGCTGCAGAACGATCTGCTGACTTCGAGATCCTCCGTGCCGGCGCATTCACACTCTGTGAATACGAGATTTGTTTGCTTTGCCTCTTTCTGGTCCTGAAATCTTTTAGCTCTCGAGTCTGAGTTCTTTTCTGACTTGGTATATCGTGAAATTTGCTCCAGAAAGTGGACAACCGGCGTGACAGGGAGAGTAGAAGACATCACCTCTTGAGTTGCATACAGGGTACAGGGGCATGTCCTCACAGAGACAGTCGGGTCTGCACGACTTGAAGGTGAAATTGTTTGCTCGAGCCTGCAACATGTAGCTCTATCAAGATGTTCAATCTTGAAAGGAGCAATTCGAAAGATTCATGTCAAATTAGCCCCGATATCCATACATCACTTGTTTTGCTGGACAAGGTGACAGGGCCGGACTTGATTAGGCAGATTTTTGGTGTGGTCTCTCCCCCCGAAAAAAGAGCTCTACCTGATCTCCGATGTTTCCTATGACCGATTTGCAACCGACACTTCCGTTGACGAAGGTGGTAATAGCTGCGAGTAGAGAAGCTGCGGCGACCCACGCGGCAGCGTTCCGACCTTGGAGTTTCAATTTCTTCATGGCCAGCGAGCCAGATATCACACCGATGGCAAAGCCGACAACACCGGTTCCGGCTGAAAAACGAATACAAGAATCATCGAAGACCATAATGTTACCCAAATACTTCTGGATTCTATATTGGGGAACGCCAAATTCCAATTCGAGATACTTTCCGAGGAAGACGAAGAATCTGAACCCGTTTCTCGATAGAGCAGTATTAAAACCAACCCTTTGAAAGCCAGTACATCAACAATTCTGCCAAGCATGCATCCTACGAAGATTTTGTTTTTGAAGAGGGTCTTCACAATGACACCAAACTCTAGAGGCTTCAATGCATTAAGTAAAAGCTTTAGGATACCAGCCAACTTCTCCCCGAAATCCTTGTGGTCATCATTCTTCACATGTTTATCTCTCAGATTTAGCCTCTTTTTCGGCTTTGCGGGTGGTCCTTCTCTGAAATTCACACTACGTAACTTTTTCAAGACTTGAAAGAAAATGAATATTTCAAAGACTCACACTTTCAACAAAGCGTCGCCTTGTTCTCCAGACTTGCCGTTTAGGGCAATAGCTTCCTCCTCCTCATCGTCTTTCAAATCACTTGAAGGGAAAAGGGCCAGAAGAACGGAGGGGAAGAAGAGAACGATTCCAAAGATGAGAAATCCAAGCCACCAGCAGCCGATCCACATTGGGTCGACGACTGTGAGACCTTGGGGAGCTGAAAAAATGGTATCCTAACATTCAGCGCCATCGTGTGCTTGTCTGGCCATAACCTCGTACTCTGGATAGATTTTAGAAGGTTAGTTTGCGCTAAAAGTATGCAAAACTTCTTTTCTGCTCAGATGTTTCGAGAAGATCCTCATGGAACCATACAGACAGGGGAAAAGAGGCAGAAAACAAAACAAAAAGAAGTTGGAAAGATAGCTTGAGAAGTGATGTATAATCAAAAAACAGGTTGCCAGAGGCAGAACGAGAATGCCGGTGGGGACAGAAGACAAGTTGACGGAAAACAGTATCGGAAAAGTACCCCTACCTCAAATTATTAAGAACTTATTAAAGGCTAAGTGTACTTCGCTCACAAAAACAGCGGGCAAATTTGCCCGGAAATTTTGTTCTGGGATTTAACTACGTACATGCTACAATATATGAGCGTTGACTACTTAGCCGAACAAATCTTATGCTGGTGTTTTTTTAGAATAGACTATATGTAACTCACGATTGAAGTTGTAGTATATCGTGTTCAGCTTGCTACCAACTAGCAGTCCAATGACTGGACCCAGAATTCTGACAAAAAACATGAAGGCTGAAAAATCATGACCATGCGAAAATACAGCTCAGATAAACCAAAATAAACTGGTAGATTTTCTTTCTTAACATTGTCGTCCATGAGAGGGAGACCTAAGGAGAAGGGCATAGTTCTTCCAACTCCGAGAACCAAGAGTCCGAAGAAGATCATATAGAAAGGTCCGTTTCCAGTTTTTTCCTGAGCACATTCGTCAGATTTGTGCTGAATTATGTTCCGACTTAGAATACAAAAGTTTTACGTCAAGACGGAGCTGATTGACTGTCGAATGACAAAAGGAATAGGGAAGAGATGTGAGTACGCGGACAGCCGATACGTCTTCAGGAGTTGTGGCATGTTCTTCCCCGAAGCGTCGCTGAAACCATTCGGTTATCTATTTTTATTTGTCCGCCTTGTCTGTCTGTCGAAGGTGCAATCTGAGGATTGCGAAGCAAAAGGTTCGATTGCGTCCCTGGTCAAACTTTTGTGACATACCAATTTGATGAGATTTTTGAGTTGCGTAAGAATGAACAATCATATTAAGGGGTTTCAGGTCTCCGAACAAGTCCAAAAAGAAAGATATAAATGTCTACCTCCATCTCTAAACAAAGTTCTGACTTGTTGTTGTAGTAGCAATAGGCTTGGTATTGAATGAACCTAATATCTTGCACATCCGGACCAACCTAAAACTTTTCCAGGTATGAATTATACAAAATTTACATTGAAAGAAGTAATGACTTCACCGTCATTCGCGCCAGCTTGCACATCGAACAAGGTCTGGTTTAACCAAATGTCCGCATCTTCTGATAGGTTTTTGTTCAGAACAAAGCTAAAAAAAAATGTCTTAGCTTCAAAAGAGCGATACCTGTTGACTTCATAAGCCAGCGAATTTTTAATGTAGCTGCTATTAACGTGGAACTCTTCCACGGGAAACAAGAAGTTCGAAGATGAGACGAGAATGTTAGCTATAGCTATGAGAATACAGCCGCCACCGATCCATCGTGCTCGATTGCCCTTTCCACCAAAGTAGCTCGTGAAAATAACCATAGGGATGTAGGCAAAGTCTCCAGCCGAGACCATGGTCCCGCTGAGGCGGGACGGAATTTGGAACTGCTTTTCAATATAGACAATGGCTCTGAACAGTACTTTTTGTCAGTTTCGAAACGAACACAAAATCCCTTATCAGGACACAAATAAGTCGATTGTTTTCTTTCAAAAGACTTACGTTGTCATATAGAAACCACCGATTGATTCCAAAAAGTACACTGTTCCGAAGACGATAAAGAAGAGCTTGATCTAAAACAAGGTTTGTTGAGTGTGAGCCATACTTCTGATGGGTAGTCAAAAAAGTCCATGTTCGTGATAGTTCATCCCAAAAAGGGAGATGTGTACTAAATCTGCAGCAGAGCAAACAAAGGAAAGATAGACTGTGTGCAAGATCCGCAGATGGGTTTCAATAAAATGGGTATTACAGCTGGGACTGGCTTAATGGTTTATGCGCTTTATGAGGCAGTGGATTTAAGAAAAAGAGGATATTAAATGCATTTCTTAGTCAAGCTGGCTTGCTTCAAGCATTCCAAAAAAAAAAGGAGCGTCAGGATAGGCGGTACGGGAGGAAGTTTGTCTATACCCGTGTAGGTTAAGAACTTTCTTGTGCCGAGATGGTACGGCGTTGAAATTAGCGATTTTTTTGAAGAAAAAAACGAGTCTTTTTAAATATTTTGGTGGTCATAGTAAGGCAGCCAACTGCACGGAAGACTTTAAGGGTACTTTAATGACGTTAGGAAGACTTGGTTCAAAACTTAGTCTGTCCTAGTGCTTAAAAGAGATAGGACGGATGCGACATCTCTGGCTTTCTGTAAGCCAAGAAAATCTTCCGAAATGGTACAGGTGTGAAACGATTGGTTGTTTGTAAAGTTAGGAGCCATTGACCGTCGTAGGGATGTGACTTGCACAAAAGACTAGCTTAAATAGTTGCCCCTTATACTGAAGTCAACACATAGTCTGTCTTAGTGTACGTAGACCCTCTACATCTCTTCCCATTCAGCTTACCCTTGTGTCGATATTCATGGTTGACGTCGCGGGATGTGCTCGTGCCTGCGCCGTAGGAGAGTGATACCAGGAGAGCTGTTTGGCGGACGTCTTATCTAACTTCAGATAGCACGGCAGCCGTCCGTAACGAAGAGGTCGTCTTATAAAGCCCCTAGAGATTATCGTCACCTACAGACTGTTTTGGTTACTCTTACACTATCTCTACCTGCTCGTGCTCTCTGTGCATTGTGTGCTCACGATGTCTTTCCGATAGTCAGCAGTCACATCTAACCATTTCCCTTATCTCAGTCACACTTCGTAGACGATAAGCTGTTTACGACGGAAGTGGCGAAAAGTTGAACTTTATTCTAACACAGACCAGCAATTTTCAAAGGACAGGATATGGCTCCCGTTTCTAGGAAGATACTAAACACACAAAAAAGCACGTACGAAACTATCATTGCCAGTCCGAAGAACTTGTCCATTTTCCAGTGGGAGGCAGCAATGCAGACGACGAGGAGGATAAGCATAAGGAACAGTAGACCTACACTGCAGATCAAGCCGTTCGACACGACCGATACTGAACAGTATTATCCTGGAGGTGTCGTTGTGAGAGTCACCTGTGGGCATATTTCCGGGAGACGATTTGAAGAGTGCACCCAGGAACCACATTAGCCATGGAATAGGTAGGCTGAAAATTTTCAATACTCCTTCGTAAGGTAGGATCACTGTACTATATACTATATTTTAACTACTGTCACGAAGATTATGAATTTAAAACGTTCAAAGTTGTCGAAAATAGGCTATAATACGAGAAACTCGACATTTCATAAGGTCAATCCCATTATAAGAGAATTTGAACTGCGCGTGCACTGTTCAGCAGGTCAATGTTAACGGGAGTATTTCTTAGGAACACAAAAATAAGTACAGTAATCAAACTAGCTCGAAAGATGGCTCTGTTCTATGCCTTCTTTGTTAATTCAGCATCTCTCGGTCACACTAGGACACAGATCACAAGCTCCTATCAGTTGTCTTAAACTTTAAAGCGCGAAAAGTCTGCCAATTGTCTCGAGTCATTCGGTGGTAAAAAAAAGTTTACTGTCTGTTCCCGTTCTCACCCAACACAAATGTCAAAGAGATTGCTGCCAATGGAGCTGGATACGGCCATGTCTCCGAGTCCCTTCCTCGCAACTATGACACTTGTTATCAAGTCTGGGATGCTTGTTCCTGCTGCTAAGATAGTCAATCCCATAATCTGAAAATAAACTGCACGTTGTACCACGGGGGTACCTGGATACCTCTGTTGGAATGGCAAAAGTCGTTCCTATAGTATTGGCCCACCAGACCATAAGATAAGAATACATTGCAATCCAGAGAATAGATCCAACGAACGTCACGAAATACCATTTTCGAAGCCACTGAACAAGTTTGACAAGAGGGGAGATGATCCTTACAGATTTTCGGACATCTGGCAGCGTGTAGGCTAACGGGAATGTTATGGGAGCCAGTAGGAGATATATCAGTCGCTTGGTGTTCGTCTCTGGCCACGACAAATCCAGGGGTTGCTCCTCATTTGACGAGGTTGATAGCTTAAATAGCATTGACAATACAAACTTAACAACCTACAGTATCTATAGCTAAAGGCGGTATATTAATCTGGACCATGGATGTGCCGTTGCTCTTGCCATTTTCCTAAAGATTGCGCGTGTTGAAGAGCACTTCCGCATCGAGGGTGGTTTCCGCTATCAAATTATGTACTTACCGGTACGGCGGTGCCATTAGAATGAGCACTTCCATTCGCTCCAACCTCTACAGGGGCTATTTTGTGTTTCGTGTCTACTCCGGCACTAACTGTGGGGACTACGTGTTCTGAACAGAAATTGTAATGGTACTTTAGAAAGTGCTACTGGTGTTCAGATGACCATTATCATCTGCTGGCTTGACGTGGAGTGTTCTTCGATGCGGGCTGTGCTCCATATCTAAAAGAAATTTGTTGCTGCTTCCAACTCCAGCATCGCCTGTTGACTCTTCCTAAATGTTATTTTGTCCCTCTTACTTGTATCTGTCAACGTGCAGCTTACTCAATGTGTCACCTAGTATCTAAACATGTCACAGCGTCCCTACCAGGCAGTCTCTTCGTAATCACCAAATACTTGCTAGCGTCCTGTCAATTCTCTTCGTTACCGTCTGTCCTTTCGTCTTTGTCAACCTGTCACAAGTACGCAGTCACCTTTTAATTTTAAATTAGTCTACTCTTCATCTTGTCAACATCCGATTGTGTCACTCTAGTCGTAAACATATTAAAGTGTCCGATCCATCCTGTCTCTATACATTTGTTCTTTTCTAAAGATGCCAACCTCTTACCTCTTGCTTAAAATACTTCTTTTCTTATTACTTTGCCCACAATGGATTCAAACTGACTTGGCCTCGTACCACCAAACAGTGTATATACCTGATTCATCGTCACTTCCAATAGCCATGTGAGCAAGTCCTGCTCGGAGTTGAGCACCGGCACCGTGAATTATAGGCACGGATCGTCTCGCGCCGCTGTGGTTGCCTTCAGCCCATTTGGCCTCGGTTCTAGGGCTAACTTCCTAAAATGCCAGGTCCCAAAAACTTACAGCTGTGCAACCTGTGGCTGAATGGACGTAGCATGACCGAGCAGATTCTTCACCCAGGTCTCTAGCTGTGTGTTGTACTTCATAAATATTCCGTAGAGTACATAGATAAGGAGCATCGTGAGAGCCTCATTCCAACTGATCTTCTCGTCTGCGAAGAACAGCACCAGAAAGAGGAGCGCGAAAATGTAGAAAAACATGTCCCTGAAAGTGTCTGTGTACACATGCGTGGTGTGAAAAATGAACCTGAAGAGGGGCCACCACGTCAAATGAAGGACTTCCCGTGAAAACAAGGTGCAAAACGCCAACACGCATAATATATTAAAGGTAGCACTGCCTGGAACATGATCATTACCAGATTGAGAAGCTCGACCTACCAACAATCGTCCCGATACCGACATTGTTCTGTGCCACAAAGACTCCGAAGACGGAAGTAAAAAACTCTGGAGCAGAGCCACCCGCAGCCATGAATGTAGCACCCGCTACATCTTCAGAAATGGACATCTGGCACAGCTTTCTATTACTTTACTTATTTAACCTACCACGTCGGTTAAAACGGAGAGACTGGGCACAAAAAACTCGTCGCAAACTACAGCCAATGCGACAAACATATATACAAGACCGGCGAGATGCAAAAGCACTGCTCCTTTCCGTCGCTGGTCCAATGTGAACAAATCTTCGGGGAAGAGGTCGGCAGAGGCGTTGGATTCTTTAAGAAGGTGGTAAAAGGAACAGGGAATATTTTTGTGGGACCCAAATGTAATGAACCTATGAATTAAACGTCCCTAGTCCATTTTTTGCTTCACTTCTACTTCTTTAGGCAAGACTATATTACCAGATGTAACTTGAAATACTTCAGGGAAAGTTGGTGCTGCTGTTACTCAGATGACTTAGTCGGTTAACGCTCAAAATAAATGTGCCTAGTTCGATTCCCGATTTGGCAAAACTTATTTATCTGTGTATGACCCCCGAAAATAATCACAAAAGGATTTATATAGCATTTACCCGACCACGAGGTTTAGTTTTTCATTTTTTTTCTTTTCATGCACAGTATTCAAACTGGGAGCTGTTTGAAAAGCACACCTTACCTGTAGTTTTGGTCTGCTCCTCACATTCATCGTAGTATTCAGAGGATCGCTTCGTCCTCACCAGAGGTAGAGGACCTACATTTACTTTTAAGCAGCCAAATCCATTACTTACTGGTCTCTAGAGCCGACGCAATGAGAAAGAGACCGATTCCGGAAAGGAATAGGACAATAGAGAATGGGAGGAGCAAATCACGGAGCAGCTTACGCCGCTGAGCGACAATCTTCGGCATCCACTTCATTGCCACATCGCGTCTTTCTTAAGTTTTGATAAGGTTAGCGAGGAGAACAAGTCTTGAGCTCTGGAAATCTAAAAACTACCGACCAATTAGGGTCGACACTCAAATGACACTTTTTTCGGCGAGCAGGATGGTTAAAACGAAGGATGCCACAATGTTGCGTGCTGGCTTATACACGCAAAAAGCTATTATGAGTTTGCTGAAGCAGGTTCACAAGTAGTTTGTAGAGTCAGAGGAGTCAAAACGGAACAGCTCATGATAAAAAGATGGTTTTGCACGGAGGCGAAGGTATGCAGGAGAAGATGAGATTGAGGAAATGAGCAGATATTGCAGGTTCCGGTCGCCGATGGCATGATAACATCCGGACCTCATGCCAACTGTGTCAGATTATTCATGAGTGGCGGGGACACGGCATCCTCACAACTCAACTTTTTAGGAAAAGACAGAACGTGGCATGTGGAGGAAGAAGACAAGAAGTTTTCAAGCCGTTGAATGACCATCTATCAGCCAGTTTTTTTTAGCGGTGAAGAATCATAATGACCGCATAATTGGCAAACTCTTGTACGATTTTGGAGTGGGAAATCATGTGAAAACACAATTTGATCAAAATCCACAGAAAACTTTTTAGTACAAAATTGATCATAGATAATATGAGTCAAGGGTCGCGTGCGCCAGCTACGTGAATCCTACCACACAGGAAGCGGATATCCCCTCCGTGTGTGGGATGTCTACACCTCTGGGAAAAGAGTTATTTCCGTAGTTATCCAGAATTCCCTGAAGAATGAAAAATGTTTATTTTGGGGGCAAAAAAGAGATCACACGTGTTGAAAGGCTCTACTCAATCTTTGTTTTATTCTCAAAGAGATCCGTCTTTCCGAACAGAAGTTCAGCCCTCTCCTGATCCAAAATTTCACAGCCGTCGGTTGGAAGGAACAGACAGTCGCCTCTGAATTCAATGAAATGAACAGAAAAACAAAAAACATACCCGCCAGAGTACCAGCTGAGCCGCAAAAGTTTGTCCTTTTGGTTGAAGCCGGTCTCTGATATCGGAAGAAGATCGTCTAGAGGAAGAAACCTGAAAAGCCACTCAAGTACAAAACCGACTCCCCTTGGGTTTGTGGGTACGGATCTGGTTCGAAAAACGCAAAGCAAAGCGTACTTTACACAGTAAACTATAATGAAAGGTTCTTTGTCACTTTTGCCTTGGAGCAGACCCATACGCAAAGATAACCTGTTAAATATGCTTTGAAATCATGTTCCCAGCCAGCTGCAAGACGATTTTCCAATTTTGGATGCCGCGGTATCTTTTGGAAGCATAACACCACCTGTATTCTACAATTCACCGATGCATATAGACGAACAGTTTCAGACGTATAAGCTCAACATAATCGATGCGGGCTGAGGCTAGATGTTTGTGCTCAGAAAACGTAATTTGGTGTTCAAAATGAATTTAAAAACAATTGCAAGACTCACTTGTTCTTTCGACGACCCCAGAACGTGAGATATCCTATTCTTATCCACTCATTGTCCTCACTCATCGCTATAACTCCAACCAGTCGGTTTATGTATCTGAATTTAGGTGTTTTGCGAAAATAACAACAGAAACTACTTGCTGAAAATAGCTAAAATTACAGGAGCTGCTATGGCTAATGCCGCTGTCGAGTAGAACCATGTAGGAGTGATAGCTTCCAAAGAAAGTTGATATGACGAGTAGGGAAGATACACGACACTGGCGATGGTTTGTAAAAACTTGGCTCTGGCAAGCAGTTGACAGGCTCGGATTCCGGGATAACGGTAGACTCCTATCCTAAAAGCTTAAAATGAAAAGTGACTTTAAAGTCTTACCAGTCAGTAATGTCATGAGGAGATGGTGAAGCGTCCGTTGTAAGTCTTCTGACCCTTCCACAGCCCATCCTATGTAAAATCTTAAAACTATCATTGAAAATATGGTAAAAAGAACCAACCTCTTGTTTCTCGAATGGATTCGCGGCTCGGGCTCGTGGCCTCGGTTTCCAGTTATTGTTTAGAGAAGAACTTGAGCACATTCTCGAGGTTCTAACGATTTGTGAAGCTCCAGGCCTCGAAAACTTGTCTGCCAGGGCTTTGCCAAGCATTGCACCGGCAGGTAGCAGTACCATGGCGGCAGGTAGGATCCAGAAGTCTAAAAAGGTAGTTTTAAACGCATAAATATGGAATGAATGTCTGGATAAGGTTTCAAATTAGTTTAAACAATAGCGAAGCTACAGTAGTATCAGATTTTGACGAGCTGTTGCGTACACACAGCTTCTGGAGGAAAGACCTTTTAAAAATTGGCTTTTTAATCTCCAGATATCAAATTTTGAGTGTCTAGGTACAAAATATAGCAAAAACTTGTTATTAAACTTTTAAAATAGGGAGTCACACATTTTATGAGGGGTATGGACTAGTTTGAAAATGTTTCAAATATCCGTTTGCTCAAAAATGTTTGTGACACCTTGCCTAGCACATTTGTGTTGTATCAGCTGATTGTATAGTCTGACAACAATTTCTACTATCTTTTTAAGACATTTTGAAGCATTTTTATCGACATTTTCAACAATCCTTTGCAATGCCTCAAAACGTTCACTTTTGTTCTTTTGAGGCAGAACCTCTTACTTAAAGCTTTTGCTTATTGCCGCTGTAAGATTTACCTATTCTGCCTTTTGAGCCTACCAAAAGAATCACAACCTTAAGTTCTCTCTTTTTCTTGAATCATCTTGAGTTCTTCCAGTTTTGCGCATCCAGACTGGTGGTCAATAGCCGGCAAGCCTATAGGGCGCCGGATTCTATCGATTCAAGCTTCCCAGCTTCCCGGCCTTTTCATGCCGCTTTTACCTCCAAAAACAACGGCTAAGCTTTTTTAGGCGGATATGGCATATTTTTACCCTTTAGGCATTAATTGATGCTAATGTTTTTTGTCTATTTTTCCTGGAGACACATCATTTAGGCATCATTTTTAAATTCTTTCAATAAGTTCCCATAATTTTCGTCTCAGATGGCCGACAACGAAGCAAAGGCTCGCCAAAAGATAGCCGAGGCTGAAAAGAAGTCGAAAGGAGGCGGTGGTTTTTTCGGCAAGGTCTTCGGAGGAAATTCAGCTGATGACGCCTCAAATTTGTACATTCAGGTGGTGGTCAGCATTTCACTTTTTATTTTGTGATCCCAGGCTGGAAACCTTTTCAAAATGGCGCAAAAGTGGAAGGATGCCGGTGATGCTTTCGCCAAAGCTGCGGAAATCAGTGGAGCTCAAGCTGACTCAAAACACGACATGGCTACCCATTACTGTGAGGCTGCCAACTGTTACAGGAAGGTTGACACGCAGGTAAGACCCTCGTTTTTGGCTCGTCGCTTCTTTGTTTATCAAGATATGAGAACTTCCATGAATGGGTGATTAGTAACCTAGCGGAAGGATTCCCCTCCACTCATTAGCTTTGTCAGTGAGGCAGAAGATGTTTTCGTTCCATGGTAACCAGGTAGAAGGCAGAAAAGACCAATAGGCTAGTGGTTAGAACAGTTGCTCTGCAAGAAAAAGGTCCCGGGTACGAATTCACAACCAGAAAACAAGAAAATTGCAGATGGCTGTTGATTGTCTTCAAAAAACCTGCGACATCTACACGGATATGGGTCGCTTTACCATGGCTGCCAAGAATCACACAACCATTGCCGAACTGTATGTTCTTTCGATTCCAAAATATTACGGTTTTAGGTATGAAAAGGATCTTCCCGACCTGGACAAATGCGTTCAACATTATCAGAAAGCCGCGGATTATTACAAGGGAGAAGAGTCGAAGAGTAGTGCTACCAAGTGTCTCGTTCAAGTTGCTAAGGTATTTCCTTTTGGTTTTTATCAAAAAGAAGTTTAAGTACTCTGCCCAACTCGAACAGTTTCAAAAGGCCATCAAGACTTTTGAAGAGATTGCCATCTTCGAAGCTGAGCATCCGACACTCAAATACAACGCGAAAAACCACTTCTTTATGGCCTTGCTCTGCAATCTTTGTGTTGATACGGTATGAAAGCCATCTAAAAATTAACTTTTTATACTATAGCTGAACACCCAGCAAGCTATCGCTCGGTATGAAGACGTTTCCCCTTCTTTTGCCGACTCTCGCGAGGTCAAATTCATTAAAGAGCTGATCCAGTGCATCGAGGATGGAAAAGAGGAAGAGTTCACCGAGGCGACGCGCTCTTTCGATAAAATCTGTCGGCTGGATGATTGGAATACAAAGATCCTGCTGAAGATTAAAAAGCGCATCGCTAAGGCCGATGAGGACGATGATGATCTCCGCTAAAAGAATATTGATTAAAACAAAATTTGTGCATAATCGTTGTGATTTCCAAGTATCTCCCACCCATTCCGGCTATTATAGAGACGACATTCTCCTTCACTTGCTATTAATGTATATTTATTTTCATTAACTGTGTGCAATAAATCATAAAAAGCGGCTTTCCATATTGATTGTTGTGATGTTGCAGCCATTCCCATACATATTCGAGCGTAAGCCGGTCAGCACCTGTATTTCTGCTAACAACCCGTTTTTGAGGAAATTTTCTAACTAGTATGGTAGAGGAATACGACAATATGAGATATCGACTGCTAGAAGAACAGTTCAGAACGCTAAAAGTGAGGAACGAGGAGCTAGAAACTAGAATTTTGGATATCATCGAAAAGGTGATCATTTTACCTTTCAGTTGTAATTCTTCTTTAGAGTGAAACAGATAAGCTGGCTCTCTGCCGTGAATTGGACAAAATGGCTAGGTAAGAATTTTTACAACAAAAATGAATGGTAAAATGGCGTCAGGAAACGCAAAACTTGATGTCCAGATCGAATTTTCCGCCTTTCTTTTTTTGTTTATTCTATGTCCAGGGAGCGCGGCTTGAAACCAAAACAAAATACTGAGAGTAAAGGGTCGAAATTTGGCCGGAATGCAGTAGGCGCTTGATTCTCTGTTGTGAATTGAAATAAATAGGTGGGTAAAACTTTTTTTTACAACTAGCAAGACTGAAAAACGGATAGCTAAAGAGCATCTAAAAGCTCTAGAGAAGGCAGAATTTTAAGTCCAACACGATCTTTACATCTTTTCGTTCGTTGTTTTGCAGGCTGTGGTCCTATTCTGCAATTCTCAAGACCTGTTGACAGGTATTTTGACAAAATAGTTGGAAAAAAGTAATAAACGCGTTCGAAATGTATCAGGCGCTTGTTCTACCATTCTAGGGTCATTTTCCTGCAATTTTATTCTACTTCATGACAAATAGACGTCCTTGTTCATGGAATACATTAACTTTAAGTAGTTATGTTTTTAAAAGACTGCAACGTGCAACATTTCCGAGGTGATAAGATCCACAGTTCCTTAAAGTACTGCTCTTCTTTTATAGTGACTTTTATCAGAGATTTTTTCCAGAGAACTTGAAAGGATTAAAGGAACCAGTATCCCTGGCTCCGCTGAAATCTTGAAAAGCACCGCTACTGAAGAGAACAACGATTTTGTTGCTCCTGAAGATCCTCTCATCGTGAGTTTGCCCAAAAGAGCCTTTTTACTATTCAAACTTGCAGGATCGCACCAAGCCCTTGTTTGTCCCCAAAACTCCGAAAGGAAAAACTACAAAGTTTGAATTCAACGATATTCCACTTCTATCAAAACGCGAGGGAATGATCTATGGATTTTCATGGACTCGAGAGAACGTCGTCAAAGCTTTGTGATATCCCCCTGCTTGTATATGTTTGCACATTTTCAACTTTTCTGGTCAAGCTTGGATGCCTTTCAACTTCAAAGATTGTGATGAATGTTATATCCGTAATGAATGAATGAATGTTTCCCACGCCGATATTGATTCAGGGAATCAAAATTTCGCAGTACTTTTTGTGGGAGCGGATGTGATATCAATTTGATCTTTTCTCCTATCTAATACACGTAGATCGGAAAATTTTAGGTTTGCTTCCGCACAACTGCAATTTTGAACCCTCTAAGAGTTCAAGTATAGGACGTATGGGACTGTGGGCTCTCAATGCTTATTAACCGTTGTTTAGCATTATGTATTATAACAGGGTGATGTTGAGTCCAGGGGGAGGCGATGTTAGACTCTAGAAGAAGAAATGTTCACTGCTCTAGGCAGTTACTAACGGAAGGAACTTACTAGCCCGAAAAGTGTTAGCTATTGCTGGCCAGAAAACGAAATTCTTTGCAGACGTTAAAAGCGAAAGTTACAGTGACTCTGCAAATTGCAGCAAACATCTGACACCGAACATTCTCTCTATGCAAGTGAATATCGTCTTTCTGGGCTTAAGATCCAAGAGGATGTTTGGTTTTATCAGTTAGAGAAGTTTGGAAGTAGGCTTACACAAATTACTTTATTCGCTGGATTTTGATATGACTTGCACTACACATACAGAAGACTAACAATCTCCAGCTTTCAGATCATGAGTTTCCTGTAATCCACTTCTCGCAGGGAAAGGAAAAGTTTTTATTCCTGTGAGGACTCGATCTTTGCATAGTAACTGTTCGTCAAAACTATTCGAGATCCGAAAGTCAGCCATGGTACTTGTTCTTTCATCCTTTTACAAAAAGTGACATTAACTTATATTATGTGAAAAGTAATCCTTTTAGATCTCGATTAGCAATATGACAACCAAGGCATCGTCTTTTGACTGACATTCTTAATGAGACATCCTTCATTGCTCTCAATGAGATGAGAACTACGTCATGAAATAGGATTGGCGTGATTTTCGACTTTTCATTAGGATTTTTTCGTGGACACAGATTAAACTTTCTGTAGGTACCGCCTTGCTCATTCTCGTACTAGAAGCCAGTCAGACTCTCTGCTACCAACGAGCCACTTCAGGCCAAGCTTTCGTACATAATTCATAGAGCAACGAGTTTGAATTATTCAGACGCCGCCCATTTTTCCTCCAACGCTTTTCGAATGTGCACCGTCGGCAACAGCCTGACAACGAGATTGTCTTCCCAGCTCCATTTCCATTTTCTGTCAGTAAAGCCATTCTCTCTCTATAGGTTATGCATGAGAAGAACGACTGCTGAAAAGTGGGCAGAGGGACCTGTTGGTCTGCGGCAGAAGTTTTATTGCTGTACACTTGAGCTTTCACGGAAAGCGGCGGGAGATCATCAAATCCGTTTACGTTTATCTGTCACGTCCCGCCAAGAGCTTTGGATGAATAATGACGATGTTCCTCTGAGACGAACGGCCACAGGGCCCGAAAGAGAGCGCAGATTGATCGCTAGGTGTTTCCTTATTGTTACAACCTTTTCACTCAGCCTCTCTCGGGAGGCGACACTTTGAAGCGACATTCTATCCCCGCGACAGATCCTTTCTTGTCTCCAGACGCCAAACTTGCACTCTTCTCCCTTATCCCCATTCACATTGCTGTCTGTTCCAAAATGAACCCTTAGTGTCAAAATGATAGAATAACAGCTGACCCTCGTGGATCAAAATATTGAGGACGTAGCGCGTAACGACGTAGGCAGCTTCCACAAATATTTGGCATCTCTGAATTTGGGGAATCGAAAGAGCACAATTGCAACGTCTATATTTGGTGCTCAGACCACCCATTCACAGGTTGTTTGAATTATACCTTGGTAAGGTGTCTTTAATATGGTGTGCAATTACTCGTCTGGGAAACAAAGGCTACAAAATGGCAAATGTCATAAGAGGGGCATAAGGCGGCCACTACTGAAAGCAATATAGATGCTCCCGTATTCGGACCTAAGGTCCGTGGGTCCCAGCCGAAACAGAGGCTCGCTGAGCCCCCGGGCGTCTATCGATTTCCTCCGGAGGTATGTCAACGCGAGAGCATTTTACTACCCACAGCTTCTTAGTTCTTTTTCTTAATCTTTTTATGTGCCTTTTTTCTTAGATGATCGATCGGTCACACATGGATGTTTTCGATTTAATCAAATAGCTTCGATGCCTTTCTTGAGCTATGTAATTTTGTCTGTTGACTCATTTGCAATCGTTTACCCAACTCTCTACTACGGGTCAATCTACTTTATTCCCCTAGGTCGGGTCCACCCGTAGGCTTAATTGCTCACTCTCTCCAGCGCATTCTTCTAGTATTTATGTATGTGTGTTCCTTTGCAAACTTCAACTTTTGGCCTAAAAAACCAAATGAGGTAGCCACCGATAGACGGCAATCTCCGCTCTGGGTTGGACGCCATTTCCGTGATCGCAGACACAACTTTTGATGGGAAAACTGTGCCCACCCTGGAGAGCTCTCATTTTTAAAATTACGTTCAAGACTTTGCCTACTTCCTCGATTTTACACGATTAACATAGTCTGCTACGAAATGCCTTGGGATTAGTTAAGGGACATTGCCACCCACACAATTAAGCTTGTCTGACCGGGAGTTGAGTTATACTGCGCTCTTGTTGTACTTTCATGTTTCGCAGGAGCATTATGTGCTCGGCGAAATTCCTTCCTAACCCGGGGGCTCTCTGACATCATAGGCGACATACACACATTTCAAGAGAGAAAAGTGCAGCAGGCAAAACAGCAATTGAGCGGTCGTATTTACATATCTGAAAGAGAAGCCACAAAATATATACACTCACATAGATCTGTCAAGGACATTGCAGCGCGTGAAATCCAATATTCGTCTTTGTTTAGGTAGCTCTCTCCGCGTCACCGCATTCATAGCTTTTTAATTGGAAAAAGAGCGTCGTAGCTCGTATATTTTTCCCAAAATACAGACACACTAGTGTTAACGTCGCTTCTGGCAATACTTCCTCATCAAGGGGGGACACTCACCTGATTGGTATTCCTGTCCTTCCGTGGAGTAGTTGATTGTGTCCTGGACGTTGTAACCCTTCTACCTACGGGGCGCTTAACGCGTGTCGTTTTTCAACCTGAACACAATGAAATGTATGACAAAAGGCAAGCCCGGCCAACGGCCCCCTTCTTTTATTCTTTCGTCGTGCCGAGCACTTGCTCGTAGATTATCGGGGCTCAGCTAGGGGGGCTACACACTTTTTGACTACGACTTCCTTTCCAACCTTCTTTTCTTAGCTCCAGTTTCCGCTCTCACGTTCCTAAAATTCCCTTCTTCCTGCCGCATTAAACGACTCATACATCTGTTGCACACGTGCGGTGTTTATGAACCACATTTGCCAGCCTCTTCGGGGGCCTTGGGAGTCGTTTTGTGCTAATCAGGAGGGCCAGTAGGATCAGTTCTCCTTGCCTTGGCCCGAAAAACTAATAAAAGCCTTAAATCACATCCTGGATTGCCTCGTCTGGATAGAATGTGATGTGACACCTCGTTCTCTTTCCCTCCTTCTCTTTCTCCAGCTTTACACGTCCCGTTCAGAATAAACTACTCCTACGACGCAGAAAGCTTCAAGTGTGTGCTGCTCGCAGACGCTGTGTCGCCTGACGCCAGCAGCAGATAGCAGAAGATACGCGCAGCGCGACAAGTCGTCTGTGCGTCGTGTAAGGACGGGGTGCGCATGGCTTGGCGCGCCCCGCCCATCTCGCTGCTCCTTCTGCTCACTATCCTTCCAGGTAGAACTTTAAATTTCAGTATTACCTAAAAATCTTTGAATACGCGTTTGCCTTTACACGTTTTCCGGTTTGAAGATGGTCTTGCGATGGTTAGCATAGTTGTAGAGCAGATCAAGGGCTATAACTTTCCAGAACATTGGAAGACATGTAAATGTCGTTTTAAGTCCGAAACCATATACGCAGTTCCGTATTTACTTATGTAACCCTGGGCTTCGACCTGTTTTTATAGTAACTCTTCTTACAGTGTCCGAAGGTATTGGGTGCTTCGTGTGCAGCTCCTTTGACGGCCAAAACAAAGCCTGTGAGGACCCATTTAATAGCACAGTCGAAGGCGCCAGCAAGGTGAGGCTCTCCGAAACGTAATATGAAAGGTAGTTTAGGAGCGCGACTCGGGCTCAATCGCCAACTATCATCATCCATGTTTCACTTTCAAGAAGGGACGTCAGGGGCTCTTCCCGGCGGATCATTGCATCAAAATCAACGGTTACAGGGGTACATCAAAGTTTTGACCACAAAATCAAGAAGTTTTAGCCGACAATGCCTCGAAAACGATGATTATTCGCACATGTGCTCTCGACTCTGGTACGCTAACAGCGGATACCGGTTAGTTAGTCTCTAGAAAATAGAGAGGAAACTTTTTCAGAGATTGTGCGGATAAGTCATTGCGGGCATTTCAAATACGAGGGTCTTCATTACACGGGCTGCGTGCAGTCGTGCGACTCGGATGGCTGCAATGCGGCGACGTTGCAAACTGCATGGACGTCGCTGCTAGCAGTTCTTTTTCTTCTTGTGTTTTGTTAGCAAAAGCTCACTTCGTATAAAACCCCCACACATTTTCGCCACACTGCCCCCTTCTCTCATTCCAACATACATAATCTAGACCAATTCGGTCGAATTATTCCTGTAATCAGAGTTACTTAATGAAAATACTGTTTCAGTATTTTGTTGTATTTGTAGCTTTACAACGAGAGTTTTGGGTAAAGCAAATTCCCACCTGGACAGTCTATGCAGCCAGACAGATTTTCGTCAGTTGTTTCTAAGCAAGAGGGCTTTCGTCGGTACGGTCATGTACTTCGAAAAGCTTCTTACTCGTACTATCTTAAAAACCAAACAATAAAGCCTCGAAAGTCAGTCATTTCTCAACCCGTACTCACTCATTCCAAGTCGCTATCCACCAAACAAACTATCGTCCGAACTGTGTCATAAGCCAGAAAAACTCTCACTCTTTCTGTCTCAACAGATAGGTAGCTTGCTCCCGTATTCTCTCGACAGCTTGGCTTCTTTCCAACTGGATTATTCTATCATTCACAAAATCTCTCGCCTGTGCTGTCTCTCGAGAACAAGATAAACTCACATTATTAGAATCAATTATATTGGTCTTTTTGTTTCTGGTATTTTCCCCCAGATTTCAGCCATATCATTTCCGCTCAAGACATTCGCTGACCGTTAGTCATCAATGTTTCCAGTTACAGCGTGACGGCATTGTCAATGTCAAAAAGTGGACAAAAATACACAGGAACTGGTTTTCCGTCTTCTTTCAGCGTGAGCGAAGCCTTGCTATTAAGGTTGGACTCTTTTCAAAGAGTCAGCTGTAAGAGATGCGGCTGTTCTTCGTTCTACTACTTGTTTTACCTTTCATTTCGGCTTTTTCACTTTTTGGCGGTAAAAAGGTAGGAAGTGAGCCTGATTTTCAAATAACACGTCTTGAGGAAACCGTAACTCGACCAGACAGTGGTGAGCTAGGTTCGAAATCGATCGGAAATCCCAATCTTGGGCGTGAAGTCAGCATTGGCAGTGGAACAGCAAATCACAACGAAGGAGATGAAATCGTTATTCCGAAAAACGGCAGAACTGGTGGCGGGGTCAGTTGGTGGGGCTAATATTGTTCATTGCTGTTTTGCTCATTAAAGTTGTTCCACCTAAAGCTTTTTTTTTCTTAATGCTCGCAAACGATTCACAGTCGATATGTTCCCTTTCTCGGTGAGAAACCGCTATTTTTTGTTCATCAACCATGTTTTCACATTTAGGCTATCACAACGAGCCAAGGATCTGTCAGGAAGACAACCACTGAGCGACCTCATGTGACTGCTAGACCCAGGCCCTCGGAAAGGTTTGCTTTTCAATTTTGTCAGTGACAGTGAATTCTTTCAGAATATCAGAAAGTGAGACTGGCTCTCACCCTGGGTGTCCATCTCGCATTGATGCTTTTGCTACAGTGCAAGGAGCCTCTTATCTATTCGATGGAAATCAAGTTTACACTGTCCAGGACAAAAGGTTTGTCAGTTTTTTTTCGCCTATTCAATTCTATCAGGGTGACAGCGACAAATACAGTTAGTCAACTGTTCCCGGGAGTCACACAAGTGAAGGGGGCTGTATATGACTCGGATAAGGAGTTACTGGTCCTTTTCAATGAAAGAAAGGTAAGTATTTAGATAACGACAAAAAGGTGGAAAGTATTGAGAGTAACTGTTGCGATCACAACTGACCTCCCTAACAGTTGTAGACGTTACTAGATTCATTATTTTTTTGACAAATTGCCAACTTCGCACCACTCTGATGGAAGTGACAAGCTAGCAACTTTCAGGTTTACGGCTTCAGAAAGTCAGGCTCCAGGTTCACTCTTAACCACGACTACCCCAAAGATCTCCCAGATAGTATTGCCTTCTCTCCTAATGCTGCACTCCGATGGCATGATGGTCATCAAATGGTTCTATCGGTAAGACCAACAAAATTCCATTGAAATCTCATTTTAGAGTGGTGGCATGTTTGCGCTTTATGATGAGTATTGGAACAAATCTTTGATGACCGGTCGCATTTCCAGTTACTTTGAAGGACTGCCTGACAGGGTCCGAGGCGTTTCTGATTGGAGCCATGGCAGAGGACAAGTGTACACCCAGAATCTTGTCTATGACTATGACAAAGAAAGACATGGGGTCGTGGGTGATGGGAAAGCCATTTCATCGTATTTTAACTGCTAGTATTTCTTGTCCGAGGTCAATAAATCTGTTGTCTCTGCATTATCTTGGGCAGAGAAGAGAGAGCACTCATCGTAAAACTACCGTAGCATCAAATTTGTAATTATGACGCCTCGGTCACAATTCTCTCGAGCACACAAAGCTCTCAGAGACAAAAATTGGCCTGTCCATTGAGTAGTCCTATGCTCTCTGCTTCTCTTAAGAGTCACTATCGAATTTTCGGAATCCCGTCAGCTGGAAGCAGGTTAACCCACCTTCTTTTTAGGGAAACCATGCGAACATCAATATCGCCCATGAGCAAGGACCAACTGGACCTGGAAAATGAAATCGGACAACGACTTCGACTGATTTCGAACTCTGAAGAGGAGGAACGTGGAAACAATGCTTCCAAAAGATAAGTTTTTAGTTTTTATGCTGTGATTCCGTGCTGGAACAACCATCTAGAAGTTGGCCTTCCAAATTGAACCAGTAGTACTAGAAGCACAGGATAGTGGTCAAAATGTACTTCCGAGAGGATATGGGTGTACACTTGTGAGACTCTATTTGGCTGGTGCAACTAGAACATCTTTTCTGAAACCGAGAATGTACGAGAGAGACTCTCTGTAGCTTAGACGAGGAAGAAATTTACATCTTGATAGGTGAAAGATCAATGGCAAACTAGTATACATGTCGCTTATTGAAAAAAATAAAACTTCAAATAGTCAGTACTAAAAAATCTGTTCAGCGTCTATCACAATATTTGATGTTGGTGATCGGTGCAAATAGGTACTGGACTGCAAAAATAGGTGAGAGGAAAGTGGTATAACTTAAATACTCCTTCCAAGCTTGTTCAATGGCTTGAATGGGCTGAACAGATTTTTAATTAACATTAATTAATATAAGGTGACAGAGTTGTAACTTTTGCCCTAAACAAATGGACGAGCATACAACTTGTATTTTAAGTAGTAAGAGTAATAAGAGACCGGGGCTTATTTTGACCCCGCCATGAAACTTTGTCGTTTTTTTCCGATATATGAGACAATACAAATCCAATAAATGCGGTCAGGAAAAAGGCAAACGGTTTTCAACAACGTTGGTCAAACAAGGCATCAATTACGAGTTTCTTCTCTTCAGCGAGCTCGTCGTCGCAGTAGATGCCGATCATCTAAATCTCAGAAGTTAGCTCCCACCGGAGACTTACTTTGGTGTAAGCCTCAACCTGATTTCCAATGCCCTCGTCTTGCTCCAACTCTCGAAGCTTGCCAATGACTTCTTCGTACGAAATAATCCTCTCCTGACCGTCAGACAGAGCAAACATCGTTTTCTGAAAATGTTTTTGATTAAAGTAGGAAACGGTTCAACTTCTTCATTGTAGAGATCCTTGAATTTCTCAAGACTTTCTACCGTTTCTTCGTTTCGGTTGTTTTTCTAAAAAAAAAACAGATTTATTCCAACAGCTATGATAGTTACCGCGACTTGAATACACTGTCTCAGGTGCTGTTCGAATGCGTCCGACTCGACATGCAAAGAATTCTGTTTGATGAAGGCTGCGAAGATCGCTCCGTTCTTGCGAAGCAAATCCTGTGATTGTCTCAGCTTGACACTTTCAGCTCTCAGCTCAGTACATCTATTCTGAGCTCTATCGCTGTCCGTGATGTTCGCTCTAGCGATCTCCACAATAGTTTCGTTAACCTCCTGAATATGAAATCTTCAGTTTTCGTCTTTCAAACCTCTCTGGTGGACTCGTAGATATCCATGTTCTCCATGCGATGAGTGTTGACACCGCAATTGCAATGTGTACACCGCCCACTCAACTTGTCGAACATTATACAAGCTAATAGGGCTTTCCCAATCTATAATAAGTTTCACAAATATTTAGCTCCCCCATACCTTTTCTTCTCCTTGAACACAGTTGCAAGGATCATGACAAACTTTTGGCAGACGATCATTAGCTGTGTATACTGTTGAACAGTTGGCGGAATAGCAGCAAAGACGGGGTGAGTCGACAGGACGACGAACGACTATGGCCTATTCAGATTGGTCAACGTATTAAAACTGATTATCACCTGCTTGTAGATAGGTCGCCCGGACAGGCTTTTGTTTTCCTTCAATAGCTGCAGAATTTCTGCTTCCTCAGCAGCGAGTTTCGCACAATTGTTGAAAATTTGGCGATTGAGATCAGCCATTGGACGCGCGAACGCTTCGAGACAGATCTTCGTGTCTTGGATTTTGAGAGTCTTATGGATTGGGTAGTCTGGCAAGTTAGATATAGCTTTCAGAAGCCTGAAGACATCGTTACGAATACTCAAACTGAAAATACTTTTCGACGTCTTTGGCTGCCATTTCCCAGCATTTCTCGGCTTTCGCTCTCGCTGTTCCGATCTCATCATAACCGCAGAACTTTCGTGCACCCAAATAGAGGAAGCCGTAGTTGTCAAACCGAAACACTGTTTTTCTGGAAATTTGTTATTGGGTCAGGCGTAACTGTTCCCACGTGTTCATTTCGATTTTCACTTGTCGATCTTTGCCGACGTTCATAAACAAGTCTTTGAGTGTTTTGATGGTACTCGGAGACTGTAGCCAATCGGATTTGGGAAACACAAATAGAATGTTTTTAGCTGCTTCGTGGTGGAGGCGTTTCAGTAGCTCGGTCAAGTTGTAGATCAAGCTAGCCGTAGCTTTGTTCTCATCTTGGCGAAGAAGAAACACGATGGCTTGGAGGGTTCTGTGGACTTGAGGGTAGTTAATTCTCAACTTACGGAAACTGCTTAATACACTTCAGAATCCTGGAAATGTTCAGCTGATCCTTCTCGATTCCGTCAGCATCCACCAGCCCGGGAGTGTCGATCAATCGTACCTCTTTTCGACCACATTGGAACGTGTAACAACGGGCTTCCTGAGATCAACGCGGTCTATAAACTTAGGAACTAGGTCCTACCTGGGTGGCGGACTTCCCCACATCGAGAACTTCATTCCCGTCAATAATTCCGTCGCTAGGAATCAGCTCGACAGCCAAAGGTTCACGATCCTGAATCACTTAAACAAATGCAGAGCGCGCTCCTACCCTATCATTGTAAGGAAGGTCGTATTTGGCATGAATGTATACTTTCAGGTTCCGTTCGGCCTTTTTGAAGTTGGCACCAAACTCGAGATAGTTCCCGAACGCGTTGAGGAAGGTAGATTTTCCGACTCCTGACTGTCCTAGAAGAAGGATGTTGGTCGAATCTTTCATGCGGTGCCTGAAGACTCGTATAGAATCAAAACAAGCTCGTACACTATCGAATCTTCGTCAATAATAATGTCCTTCCTAGGCGTGAGAAATGCCTGACGATTGTAAACCGGCTTCTTGTTATTTAACGTCTTCCTAGGTTTCGGCTTTGGTGGCGCGTTCGAATTGAGAGTTGAAGAAAATGTGCTCAGAGATTCCATGAAGCCAGTGGGGGAGACTGGCTCGTTTTGACGGAAGCGGGTGATGGACCATAGCATAGCCTCGGCTTTATCGAGCTTTTCCTTGGAGTACGCGAAAATTTTCCACAATGGTCCATGTTCTGTAACAGTCGGACCAATCTTTGAAACCAAATCAATTTACTCTGAATCAAAATCTGAAAGTCTTCCATGAACATCAGCTGCTGAAACTGGCTCATTCCAAGCTTGTCAACATGCCTCGACAGGCTCTCAGAAAGCCATCTAATATGATACATTTTCGGTCGAGATTACATAACTAACCGTTTCTCACACATTTCATGTTTTGACAGTCGTTTCCAAATATCCATAATTACCTTGTACACATTATCAAAAGAGGTGCCAGGGCCATCAGCTTGGAACATCACATAGTCATCCTGTTCTTGTGCAATTACTGTAAACTGAGCATAAAGTGTACGATATGTTCATACTTTCCAGCTCCACGTAATCTTGTATGGAGTATCTGTTGACGTTTGCCTTGTTTCTTCCAATAACCATACCAGCCAAAAAATGCGGGAAGGTCAATGTCCACGCTAAATACAATGCTGAGATCATTTGCAATCTTTTACTTACTGAGATCGGTATCTTTCATCTTTTTTGCCATATATTCATCAATCTGTTGTTTGTCCACTCGTCCAACAAATCTTGTTGGACTGTTAGATCTTTGAAAGTTTGGTGGCAGGAACTGTCCATTCTGGGGAGAACTATGGGGAGCTGGATGAGGATTAAAAGGGGTAGGCCCTTGGAAATAGTGGCCTTGTTTGTTTCGCTGTTGAAACTGCGGCACTTGGTGTGGTACATCGTCTGGTGGTCCGAAGTTCTGTGGAGTTGGACGAGGCCCTTGGAAATAATTTGGCTGCTGGGGAACTGGACAAGCTTGAAATTGATTGTTTGGACCAGAAGCTTGATTTGATTGAAGTTGACTGTAGTAGTGGTTCTGTGCAGCTTGATAAGGTCTTTGGAATTGATTGGAATAATGAGGAGCGGTACGAGTTTGGTATTGATTCTTCTGAGCAGTAGTAGCAAGTGGAGGTTGAAGTTGGTTGTTTGGACGATACGGTTGTTTAAAGAGCTTTGCCGGTTGTTTGGAAGCAATTGTAGGTTTTTGTCCTGCCGGTCTCTGATTGTTTCTCTCGGCTTTCCACCGAGCGAATGCCTCCTTCGCCTCGTCCGTTTCAGTCCTGATGAACCTTTCAATTTGTTCGATCTGGCCGCCATTGAGCCATTTTACTACTTTTGCTCTACTAGAGTTATTGATGAGGGTAACAAACTAAAACAGCAATTTGCTTTAAATGGAAAACAACTCACGTCTGGTAGATCTGACATCCTCAATGAAAACGAGGTGGTGGTGGATAAGCAAAAGCTTTTCTCACTCTTATCGGAAGACTTTACGGCAAATCAATATGTCAAATGGTTGCGCATACCATTAAACCAAGACAGTATTTATGGACCGGATGTTTGTGCAAAGCTAACATACAGAGCACTATTTTTATTGGCTACAACAACGGAACATCGCGTATTTTAAACTTTTGCGAAGGTACCTCGAATTGTTCATCATGGATTACGAAAAGGGAAATTAAATATGATGTCAAAGTGAACAGGAAAAGGGCTCTTTCAAAAAACCTAAAGTTAAACGGGAAAACCTGGGTGACTCTATTTGTACTAAAATTTCTCGCCACTCTGTAAGCTTCCTGTGATATTTCTTCAATAAACACGGGCCTGAACTAGACTTCCCGCAAAAAAAAAAATGCTTCAAAGCCACAAATTCATTGCTATCATTTATACATGTAGGCAAACGGCTCTTGGTACTTCACGTGGATTTCAGGTTCATCAGTTTCCTTCTGGCTGCTCTCGATTTCAAGGTCCTGTGCCTTTTGGATGAATCCTCCAAATTCAGGATGTCGTTTGAGCTCTTCCATTAAATTATGGACTGTTACTAAGTTGCAGTCCGAGTCCTCTTGTTTGGCGTCCGTGAACAGTTTCACCTAGACCATTTCTATTTCGATGTAAAGTGGCGGTGTTACTTGTTCGGCATATTGCCTGCTGTGTTTTCTCAGTTCGTCAAGGAGTACAGACGATGTTCCTCGATTGTTCACCTTCATCTCTTCCTGCTTAATCTGTAAGGTCAGATAGTTCCCGAAAGCATCATTGATGCTCGTAATACAGTTCTTCTTCAGATACACTGCAAATGTGGCTCCGGCACGAATCAACAGTCTGCAGTTTTCCTCGTATTCCAGTTCCTATGCAGTTGGTTTTGTTCTTTCGAACTGGAAACAAACCTTGGTCAGAAGATCGTTGAGCATAAGATGAGCATGTCTCTCTATTTCTTCTAGGTTACCCATTCCACTTTCGACCTCCCTATTAATGACCTATTAAAAATAATTAGACAAAAGGACAACCCATACCGTCTCTTCATAAGTTTCAACCATCCAGCGCACATGTTGGTGCATCGTCCAGTCACAACCGCAGCTTTGGATCGAGCACTGATGTGGTCCATAGGATAAAAACACTGCGCAATTTTTCAAGGCTGGGTTGTTCACAACATTTTCCTTCAATATTTTCATTCCATAGAGACGACAAATTACCCACCTCTATTCCTGTGAGATGGCAGTTCTTATGGCAAACAGTTTTATGAATTGGCTGTTCCATGCCCGCGCCAATCGACTTGTACTCGACGCATTTTGGCGAGGTGCATACTGTTTGCGGTTCATCTAAAGGCACTGTACGTAGCATAGTCTAAACTTCAATCCGGTCAGCAATTGTAAGCAATAACCTGTTGCATATGCAGTTTCCCCGACAAACGGTCCGCTTGATCCTTGCACCGATCAATCTCATGACGTCTGTCACTAATCTTGCGCATATTCACCAACTGCATTCTGGAAGCCTCCGACATTGGACGGGCTAGTGCAGCCACAGCTTCTCGGACAGTGTTGATAGTGACATGGTCGCTGATATTGTTGATAGGAAGAGTCAGTACTTGCTTCACAAGACGAACTGTTTCCTCAGCCGAGTGCTTCCACGACGCTTTGGCGTGGTCGACTTCCTCATCCCATGGTGGAACGAATTTGGACTGTCTTGATTTTTCTAGTTGACATCGAATGTTGAAGCCGCTATTCTCAAAGGCAAACTTGTTGGCACTGAAAATATTCTCGTTGAACTTTGAGTGGTTACCGTGAGTAAGGTATTTTCACTCCGCTTTGACTTTCTATACTGTCAATAAGTGCCTTCAGTGGTTTTCGAGTCCCCTGTTCCATAAAATTTAATCCTCCCGTCTTGGGAAACCCAAATATGATATTTTGGCTAGCGTTGGCGTGAAGACGCACGAGAAGTTCCTTGATGCAGTATTCCATCCCAACAGTAAGAAGAGGTTCATCCGGGTTCATTAGAATCAGCACAGCGTTGAGATGTCTTAACTCTCTTTAAATGGCATCCAAATCATTGGTTACTTGAACTTAGCCAGAAAGTCCACGTTCTGCTTCATGATTTCCCTGTCTCTGTCGAGTCCAGCAACGTCTCCAACTCCAGGAGTATCAATGAAGCGCAAGACAAACCGTCTCTCACCCACAGTGCACTCGAATGCATAGCTTCTGGGTCTTTGGGTCGAGGATTTGCCTGCTGCTTCTGGCCCACACTTTTCATTTTCATTGTCTCCGGGGTTGACGGTGGATTCCATTAGAATCTCATGTTCGATACCCTAAAAACAACGTGAGCTGCGGTGGCTACGAGATTACTCACAAGCTCATCTGTCATCGAAGCATAGAACCTGACCAGAATTTTTAGTTCGCCTTCCATCGAATCCTCAAACGTCTTGTGCATCAAATAGTTGGCCACACTTGAGATAAAAGTTGATTTTCCCACACCGGACTGCCCCAACACCAAAATATTGATCTCTTCGGGAAACCTAAAAAATTTATTGAACTCAGAAGCGGACGACATTTGTATGAGACCCTGTAGTATCGACAAGTTTCGGCTTTGGAGCTCCCTGCTGTTGTTTCTTCAATTCGATTCTGTCCGCAACTTTTTCGTATTCGTCTTCGAGATGCTTCTTGGCGCTCATCAGCTCGTCCGGTAGCCAGCCGTTCATGCGAATATAGTCGTGGTCGTACTCGTAAAATAAATTGTTGAAGTTTATGGAGCAGAACTTACTCTCGTCAACCCACAAATCGACCTGGCACTTGTTCATGAACGAGATTCGTTTGTTCAGATCCCAGTGGTTCTTCACCATCTCGGCCTGCCATGGGGGCAGATAATCGTAGTAGCCCATTGTCTTGGCGAAGATGCCCCATATCTCCACAACTGCATTGAAGACCTGTTTCGATTCTCCAGTCAGTTTGACAACAAAGCAGTTGTCTTCTATATTTTTTTGAGTATTTAAAAGTCAAAGTTACCGGTAGAGGTTTTTATCTCACAACTGGTTCTCTCTTGTTCACGTATTTTTTTGAAACGCCAACGGAAGTCGTTGACTGGGAGACGATTCAGTTGCACTTTTATTTTTCTCGTAGTTAACGGCGAAACTGACTGCATCACGGGAGCAACAGGCACTCTAAAGGCGTATTTTCCTGAACAAAAAATACACTTACTTTCGGACAGCTGTCGGTAGAGCGGTGGTCTGCGAAGCCTGAACACTGTACTTTTACTAGGCCTTAAACTTTCAAGCTAGCGTATTTTTATGCCACCTGATTCATTCCGACGGAAACATTAAAGTAAACACTAAACCAACTGAAATGTTTGCGAATCCGACTATCACTTTTCTCACCCGAAAACCATGTCGATGAGAGCAGAGAAGGCACGTTGTTAACAAACCTTCCATTCGAGATAGAGTCGATGAGCCTCGGGGGTGTACTTGATGAGTTTCTCGGCAGTTTCAAACTCTTTAGCCGCTAGATTGTTCCTCACGATCGCTTGAAGGCCAGGGTTTAAAAGTTGGAGGAAATTTTCCTCTGACATCTATAGAACAAGCAGTTTTGCTTGAGGACAAAGCTCACCCTGTCACCATTCTTTTCGCGTAGATAAGCTTCAAAAACTGCCTCTTCCACTAGTTCTTTAACATAGACTGCTTCATCTCCACCACAGTTGAGACTGAGGACCGACTCTACAGTTTCCTTCGTCTTGGAATCAGTGATCAGGCGGAGGAAGTTCCACTGTTTCTGAATTCAATGGTGTTTTCCCATTAGTTAACTTACTGATCCATTCTTCCATGCAACATACTTGGCAAAATATTCCTTCGGCAACAAGGCTTTCAATTTCGCCGTGGTACTGGTCTCGCCCAAATTCATGTCAAAAATGTCCAGAATGAACTGGACATCGTTGTAGCCTTCAAGAAATGAGTACTAAAATTTACTTCGTGATATGATGAACATTGGTTTACCTCCTCCAAATAGTTGGCCATTATAGAGTACAAGTCAAATCTTTCCTGTAAACTATCAAATTTGTAAATTAAAAGAAGGGAATATTCTGCAAAAGCGGACATAAAACTGTGACTGAGTTTATCGGCGGAAGTTCATAAAATGGTTGTTTGTACAAAGCAGCTGAATCAGACTGTCTTGACAGTCAAATAGAATAGAACGGCCGTTTTCAAAGTTTATGGAAGATTCACCAGTTTTGAAAACATATACGAAGTTGGTCTGAATATTTTCGACAGACTCTCGAAGAATCTTAAATGTCTACAAATGCAAACTGTTTCATTTGAACATGCTCAATGAAAATCTCTATTATATTACAAACCAGCAACCTATGGCTGCTTCACAGCCGCTTGGCCTTTAGTTAGAATTCTAGTGAAGCTACCACAAACTTAACGACATCTCCATGCTGTTCGCCGCTCACAACTGGCTTGCCACCTAAATGCCAATAATTCTTGGCAAAACTGGTGAATCTTCCATTAACTTTGAAAACGGCTGTTCTATTCTTTTTGACTGTCCAGACTTGTCATCTTTGCTTGGTGACCTCGGACAAACAGATAAACGGGAAGACAAAAATAGAATCAAGCAGACACTACCGCGCTTTCATAGTTTGGATCGGATTTTATGAACAAAAACAAAATTTTGCAGACAGGCTCGATGACGACTTTAGGAATCATGTGAACCTATTGGAAAAACCTACCGCGTTTTAGTGGAGAGTTCGAAACGTACTAAGCTGTTAGCGTTCAGTGCCCTCGCTATACCGAAGACAGATACCTTCAAATCGTCTAGATTGAAACCATGTAGTATATAAAAAAGCTAGACTTAAAACTTTGCATAGTGGAAACAATGACATACTTTTTCGGCTTGACATCTCTGTGAATGATCCATTACGATGAAGAACACCGATCCCGCGAGCAATCTGTTGAATTTACGAGAAAACATGCTCATAGTCGTACAGTTTAGCGGGATTGTGAATTACGGAAGCGGCGTTGGAGTTAACTTAAACGTGCTTACTTTTGTCCAACCTTACCAGACCCGTCTCATTCTTAAAACCAGACGTTGGTACACAAATCATAACCTAAATTACAAAGTAGCTTGATCAAAAAGTCAATTTCGTTCATACCGGATCCACTACCCAGATTGAAGCACAGTTTAATGGCCACAATACTGAAAATATTCAACATAAACCTTGCAAACGAAACAAGCTCATAATGCTGTATCCTTTGGATACCACAGTTTCTGCTCCATATCCTATTTCCTCGATGCACGTGAAATTCTTTTTGGCAAAGTAGCCAACGAGTAGAACAATGTGATAGCGGTTTTAGATGGCTTACTTGCTGGAACAATACAACTGTTGGGGCTGCAATAGATACCCCAATTGAACCATTGTCATTAGTCAATAAGTTTTTATTGAAAATGACAAAAAGATCTGAATGTTAACAAAATTCTGCTCTACTTCTCGTTTGGAAGTGTTATTGAGAGACTTCTTATAACGACAATGTGTCATTGCATGATGTTTCTTACAAATTCCCTAGATTGGCTACAGGGCTCATTAGTCTCTCCATCGTTATCAGTAGCTACTATAGTATATGGATGAGATTCCTGCAGTGCCTTTAGAACCTCGTGTCATTATTCTCAATCCTGGGTATTATTGCTCTCATTCTCAAAAAATGCTTCAGATATCCTCTCTCCGAGTCATCCGGGTCATGTTCGAAATGGGTACACGGAGAAAAGTGAGTGGAAAATCTTCTAGTTGCTATCTTTCAGTTTTGCTCATACCAACCAGCTACCGGTTCCTAGGCGTTGGAACCACCAACTTTCTCCGAAAGGGGTCACCTTCCGAAAAGAAATGTAACCTCAATTTCTGTCTCTCTATATCGCTGTCTCTCTATAAAACGTTTACAGAGAAGAAGTGCGCCTAATCGAGCCCAATATATGTGACAGGGATAACCCAATTCTTCCAGATGACATCGTAGACGATGAGTCTGACACTTCCAGTAACAAAGAAACAAAGTAGCACTTTCATTCTATTGAAAACGTTTTTCAGGGCTGTGTATAAGCTCTGCTGTTGGAGCATCATCGTCGGGTCGCTAATGGTCATCGGGTTCATTACCTATGTGATGATGTTACAAGCTGCTCGTAAGTCAAGGTCAATTCCCTCAAGAACTGTCATTTAGCCATGCCCACGTGATGATTCCGTTTCACTGAATAGATACTAGAAACATCAGTATTCTAAAGGGGTGTGACCATATAAAGTGTTCTCGAACCGAGATGAAGGCAGTTTCATGTCTCCTTTATGACGTGATGTAGCGACCTGCGGCACCAGCTGGCTCTCTCCCTCCCTCTCTACTCTTTTACTGTGTCTCTTCCGGCAGAACCTGCCTTGTTTGTTTCAGCCTGTAGGCAATTTTTCTTCGCTGCGAATCTTCTTGTAAACCCTTTTTTTTTCAAAGTGTAGTTCTAGGGTCCCAGAATGGACCACTTCTGTTTTGTCAATCCACCCCTGGCCAATCTTCCTATTCAAAATGTGGTCGCCATGAACCGACCAGAAGAGTGGTAAGATTCAAGAGTACAGAACTGAGATTTTAGCATGACTGTGCCGTTTATTCGTAAGGAGGAGTTCACATCGTTTGATAAGGGGGACCCTAGCTTCCCTCTGCAACCCAGGTACGCCTCAACAGTTTAAAATTAGTCATTCCTCAGCATGGCCACTCTCGGTCACCGCTCTCTTAAAGCTGTTAGCGATTTCTTCAAGGAATGCAGAAATTCCAAGTGAGAATCTTGTCAGGTTTTTCTAATTGAACGTTCAGGTACTGCCGTTTCGTGGTCTCTTTCGTTGCGTCAATCGTTTTAGTCTTTTGTTGCGCCACGTTCATGTACTTGAGCACGGGAAACGAGGGTATGTGTATCCTGCATGAAAAAATGCTTTTCAGAAACCGATCTTCCGCTTTACCACTGTCTTCGCGAAAGCGATCTGGCTACCCGATCCGTCTTCAAAATCGATATGGAGGCAAATTGGAAAGAGGACGGCACTGCTCCTTCCGAGGTCTATGTCGAGGTAATGCACTTATCAGTTTTTGACCTTTGTTTGGTAGGTTGCTACGACTGACAGACGCATTGTCGCCTCCGGGATGCTTATATCTTCCACCTCAATCAAAAACCTGTACACGGGCAATGTTCGCGCGTTCATCGACAAGTCGGTTAACAAGTGAGTCAACCATTTCTTGCATATTTACAACTTACGCCTTGTGAACTAAATGTCATCGACAACTGTCGGCTAGACCAAAGCTCAAGCTCTTTTAAGATCTGCAGAGAGATAGAGAGGTATAAAGACAGATATTCAGAGAAACAGGACGACAGTGAATACCTTAAACTACTCGCGCCAGTATGACTGTACAAATTCGATGAGAACCGTTCAAAAATTGAAGAAGTTTCTGACAGGCTCGATAAAAACTTTGTTTCAGATTCGAAAATTGGTACCTAATGAAACGCTCTGCCTTTGTCAACAAGATCGACCAGACTCCCTTTATGGAGGACTACATCCAACTTCGGTGCAATTTCATGATTGAATGTGGTAAGCAGCCCCTCCATCCCCATCTTTCTTAAACTGTTCCCTCGTCATATCATGCCACGCTATTTAATGTAACGTTTAATAATGAAGTGAATTCGAAGTGAGTCACTGTTGCCAGTCCCACGGCTCATCCATACGCACGTTGTTGTTCTTCATCGACAATTGAATCATCTCAGCTAGGAAAGTGTAGTCGGGATGGTTTCCGTAGTGCAGACCGTCGATGTACTTTTGAATGCGACGGAACTCGACCTGAACTTATTTTTTACTTCTTTTGGAACAGTCAAAACCTTGGGACAGAACTTGAAAAAGATGGAAGTGCCTTCCCCCGTATGTACTTGCTCTTTCATAGCCCGCACTTCATTACGGTCTTCTCGCTGCGACCAAGGGAGATAACCTAAAATTTATCTCCATTCCAAAATGTCAATGCTCTTACCGCTGAGCCATTCAACAAGCATATAGAACCAGCTTTCCAGATCATCCTTCGTCGATTGCTCCTCGCCATTATGAGCGGCCAAGGAAGCGTAGCGAGTCGTTCCTCTGAAACGTGAAACAGCTGTCTTGTGTGTCACGTTGAAATTTCATGATCCTTGTAGTCCGCAGCTGACCACGTGAGAGGACAATAAATATCAACAAAAACATAAAAACGTCATCGTACCTGAAGTGAACATTGGTGCGAGGCTGTTTCAACTCTCCACTTTTATCCTTAAAGTGTCGACAGAGGCCGTAGTCGATGAGCATCAGCTTCAGGTTATCGGGACAGGAGTTGGGTGCGACGCAAAAGTTGGAGGCCTGAAAAATGTCCAGGAATGCACATTCCAAGTTTGAGATGTTCTGTGAAGTTGTATCCCTTGCTACTAGTGTGCAGAACATTGCAAATCTTGAACGTGCTTTGATGTACCCGAAGTCATAATTCACAGACATCCTGCTCACCTACGTGTAACCGGAATTTTGTCACTTTTTTTTGGCAGAAACTCATACTCCTAGTAGTAGAAATCAATTTTCTATGTCAAAAATACTATACGAAGACGTTTCTAATCAAACTGAAGTGAAAAGACGGTTGTACTTTCGAAAAGCTCACCTTGACATCTCTGTGGACAAATCCAATGCTATGCAGTTCCTGAATCGGTGCAAGAGTCAGCAGCGCGAGTCGAAGTCCAGTGGACAGTGAGAATCGTCCATCAACAAACATATGCCTCATTTTCATCAAGTTGTCACCAAGCTGAAAGCAAACTTATCCATCCTCTGACATGTATCTCGCTCACAAGAGGTGTGATGATAAACTTGAAGTGGTCTTCTATTTTTCCGCGATCTATCATCCTCAAGAGGTGGTTACATCCTGCAATTGTTTGCCTGGTCAAAGATTCCTCCGAGAGATAAAAAGCTTGAAGAAGAGGAAGTAACTAACCATGGCGAGCAGCATGGGTCATCACAATGTAGTCCATATCGAGTCCATGAGAGTGAGCTTCACAAATCTCCAACTTACAGGCAAAGGGCTTGCCGTCAGCTTTGCGTAAAACCTAGAACTTGCCCTGTGTAAACAAACAACCTTTCGTACCTCAAAAACCGCTCCATACCTTCCCTGGGCAATTTTTTTGCCCACCGCGTACTGGCCATCCTTTCCTCGCAGCAAATTGTTCGTGGTCGGCAGCTTGTCCTCCAGCGAACAGGTGGAGGAAGAGTGCTCGATGCTTTCAAGGTCCGACATCCTAAACTGCGTCGCTGGTTAAGAAAAAAAAGGAGGAAGACTTTCGATTGGAAATTGAGAGCCTGCGTCAGAGGAAGACTCAGATGTAAAACAGATGGGCCCGAGATTTGTTTTGAGACGTTCAAAGAGAGGAACGGAAAATGCTGAGAGTATTTTGAAAGAAAAAAATTGATGACTTCAAGAATATCATGAAACAAGAACAACAGATTGAGTATGGAGCTAAAGGGGATGTGCCAGCAGCTGACTCGGCGGCCCTGATATCAACATGGCCGCTGTATTTGCTCTTACTTCTAGAACATAAGAGATCCGTCGGCGGCTGGCTCGTATCAACCGTACTAAAATAAGACATTACAGCGAGGATGTGACAGTGCTAAGATTATAACAAGTCCAAATTTGACCCATAAAAAAAAGGAAGTTGTCCCGCCAGAGATCTGGAGGATTTTAAGTGGGGGCATCTGCTCTGGAGAGCTCTCGCTGACGCTCACGTGTTCCTGCCTAAAAACGTTCTAAGGGCATTTGTCTTTCGAGTGACAAACAGAAAAGTTCAGATCGAGGCAGAAATGAGGGGAGATGGCGGCTACGGACTGGACAGCTATAAATAACTGTCTTCTTTTTAACCTTTGCTGAGCTCCTCGCTTTGCTGATAGCCAGCGGCGAGCTGTGTGAAACGAGAAAACACCGCTGCTCAACACACATCTGTCTAGGGCTGAATCAACAGGCTTTTCTTGCGAGATCAGGAGACTTCCTGGAATCAAAAGTTACGAGATTTGTGTCAGGCAACCTGTCGAAGGAGAATGGGAGGTGTACTTGCTGAGCTTCTAAGATGGTACAGGTGGTGTCGAGTTTATAAATCACCTAAAATGTCTATCTGATTCAAAAGCGGTACTGCAGGTATATAGTCAGGCGATAAGGCCAGCAGTTGTAAAATTCGAGACAGTACAGAATCTCGTAGACGGTAAATCTGAAAATTTAATAGCAGCCGAAATCGTAGAGGCAGCAGCTAAGAAATGACACAGCTACCAGCACAGTGTAGGAGATTGTGTGGCTGTCGAGACGGTATGGTTGAAATGATGTCCTTCTGAAACGGACGTAAGAAGCGTGTCTGATAGCTGAAACTGGTGAGAATTCTCAGATGCCAACACTGTATGAGAGTCCGGCTACCATACCAAAGTTCTCAACAGAATGGATCATTCTCGGCATCCGCTAGGGTCACGCTTAGAACAGGTTCAGCAGCTTAATCTCTCATATCATGCGGCTTCAGGTGTTTCTTTTACTTGTGGTTCCTTCGACACTTAGTAACCGCTTCGGTCATCCATGTCTCCCATATCGCGAACGCTTCAAGCTTCACTTTCCATGCGAAGAAGAGTCTGACAATCGAGGTAGATATGTTTTTTGGAATAACAAAATCTTTAAGATGTGGAAGCCGCCATGGTATCTCAACTACGTGGGGAACCTACCGAATTCGCAAGGACAGGGTTTTATGACCGACTCTTCTTGTAAAAATGCATACTTCGCATAATTTTTAATTCTTCCAGACAGCAGAATCGCATAGCCTATCAGGGAGAATACGCCTACTATCCTACCTATGGATATAATGCCAATCTACCGGAAAACAAGCCATTTGGCCCCTATCGATATAGCAACTTTTTCACCAATAAAAATGTCTAGAGTCCAAAGTCGAGTGCATGCTGTTTACGCGCAACAGTGCATATTTTGTTTTCCTGTTTTTGAACACATTTTTGTTCTTTTCCCAATTTCAACTATCTTATTATTGTGTTCAGATGTCAGCAAAGGAACGAGTCGTGACTCTCTACAAGACCCTATACCATATGGGTAAGGAGTACCCAAAAGGGAAGGAATGGTTCCACCCGAGACTGAAAAATGCTTTCATGAAGAATAAGGTATCTTTCAATATGTTCGATAGTTTAAGTTAGCTTTAGGAAGAAACGGATCCGCACAAAGTTGATGAGCTTGTGAAACGAGGAGAGTTTGTGGTCAAAGAAATCGAAGCACTGTACAAGCTGAAGAAATACAGGACGATGAAGAATCGATACTATGAAGACAAATGAGGTACGATTGTATTTCTAATTTACTCTTTTCACAAACTGTTTGTGTTGAACAGATCGTTGTTGACATAGATCGAACCTATTCCTGTACATGGAGAGCAACAGACAACTTTGCTGTGGCCACGACCGACTTTGAACCAAAAGACCCAACAAAATTCCAAGTTATGAGTTGAACGGAAAGCGAATTGTTTTCCTGATTTATAGTTCTTGAGTATGTCTACAAGACATTGCAATGCTAGTAAGGGCCTTGGTCTACTCAAAAAACGACCCACCCAGAAATAGCGTAGATCCAGTTCAACTCATAACTTGGAATTTTTCGGGCATTTGGGTTCAAACCAGGAGCCCTACAGTCAAAACCTAGTAGAAATAAATTCCCCATACCACAGTATATGGTTCAATTGTTTATATATCATTTTGGTCTTTGTAGATCTCTTTTTTTCTACATGCCCCTCCAATCAAAAAGCCGTGTGGGGAAAAGAGACTTGCTCTTCTTCTCAACTCTGGAAGGATAAATCTGTGAAGAGGACACTACAGACTTAAATTTAAACAGTTGAAACCACTTTATAGTTCACATCGGTCATACTGCATAAAGTCGCAGACTTACAAGTCTGATAACGTACTCTACGGGCACGAATAGAGCAACTTTTCCGTTTCTACATTAACAGCTTTCGGAAATCCGGAAAAAAATCGTGGGGGATGAACCCAGGTTGCTGATATCCATGGCCCAGCACGCTAACCGCGGAGCTATGGCGTCAACGAGAAAGGTTACACACCGGCAGAGACGACAGTACGTTAATAGAATGAATTTTTTTTAGGAGCTACTGAAGATGACAGTCCGTGGAAAGGTCGCAGGAAGATGATGACTTCTACATTACTCACATCCGTCACGTGTAGATTTAGCTTAATTGATCTGTACAAAATTTGTAAGTATTTTATGTACATTTATTGTATCAAATCGAGGGTAAATACAGATTTTGATTGTTTGGACTTGTCGCGTTTCCCATGGGTATACTGTTCTGCTTGACAGGCGGGTTTCCGTTGAGGTATGGTAGATAGTTTGGGGCCTTGAAATTTATGAGTGTACAGATAGTTACTTACAACTTTCTTCATGGTCGGAGTTCCCACTGTAGGCTCATCCGACTTTGCTTTAAGAGACCATCCTTTAAAGTAGTCGTGGTTTATAAGTTCTGCACACGACCATCGTTTTTCGGGACTCATTTGGAAGCATGCCTATGGTTTTTGATCAAGCTAGAAGTTTGACTTGTACCGTAAGAAAATCGAGCTGGGCAGGAGTCGCCAGAGGAAGTTTATACTGCAAGGACTCGACTTGTTCTGGATCGGGGATACTGAGTCCGAAAAAGAACTGATTGTTTCGGAAAATGTTCAAATGCCGAGGCAGGAGGTCACCTGAGATGGTATGAGCGTGAACATACAAATTCAGTCTACCGAGTGTTTTCCTGATTAGGTACAGTTGATCGATGTCGCTTCGCCCGGGCCACAAGGCCTCTCCTGTTATCAATTCGGCAAGGACACATCCCACGGCCCAGACGTCTACTGGAGCTCCGTAGCTAACATCACCGACCAACAGTTCAGGACTTCTGTACCATCTTGTGGCCACATAGTCCGTATAAATATCGTTTGGATCTAAAGATGAGCTCCTTTTTGCAAACTCTCTACAAAACATACTCATAATCCGAGCAAATCCAAAATCTGCCAGCTTAACGACATCGGTTTTTGTTAGGAGTATGTTCTCCGGCTTGACGTCTCTGCAAAACCGTCGTAACATTCAATTAGAAGATTATTTACCTATGTATACATTTGTGAGAATGACAGAAGCGCAGAGCCTCGAGAAGCTGGTAAACAATTTTCCGTGTCAGTTCTTCCGGAACCCCCGAAGGATACTTTTCCAAGTCGTGAAGGACCGTTCGATCACAGTGCTCAAAAACCAGATGCAGCTTGCGATTTCTCTTGAAAACTTCCAGCAGGCAAACAAGATTTGGGTGTTTCAATTGCTGAAAAGAGTCTGTCTCTAAGTCTGAGAAGGTATTGTACTTTCAGCATGCGAATTTCCCGAAGAGCAATCTTTTTGATGGCCGGATCATCTTCCGTCTCAACAAACTTCTTAATAGCCACGACCTGAAGCTGTCTAATGAGCTGTTCAAAAAGCGGTTCAACCTGTCCAGTCTCTTTGTTTCTGCACTTGAAAACAACACCATACGATCCTTCACCAATTTTGCCGAGTCGCTCGTACTTCTCCATGGCTGTACATCCGCGGCGAGAGCTACTGAAAAGAGCAGATTATCTCGAAGTATATCTACAGCTAAAAGACCTTTTCTGTGCAGTGAGGAGTAGCGAAACGGCATACATGTGCGCCTAGGTGACAGGCTTGTAATGCGAGAGAAAAGCAGAACTACGAAACCAGGGGAGACGAGTGCGACAAAAATGAAAAAGTGTCACGGGGTAGAAACATTGTAGTATGAACTTGTCCAAAAGCTCATTTATGTAGAATTTGTGATTTTCTAGATACCAAAGTCGACAAATAGTTTTTCATCTTGCTACAGTAATATGCTATTACTGTAGCAAGATGAAGATCTTCTGAAACAGGTTACATTACAAACCAAAAAGTTTTCGGAATCTTTCATGATACCAGATTCAATAAAATGGATGTTTTCAGCAAGCTATAGTGTGGAACAGGCTACAGTACGAAAAGAAAATTCACCTGTTTGGAACAGGGGCAGGTGAAAATCAAAATTTGGCGACTATACAAGCAGTTCTTGACCGAATTAAGAAAAACAAAAAGCCTAAGAGCGATACGCTAACGTGACTCAGACGAGTCTCGATGTAATTACGGGAAGTTTTTCTATAGGAAGTTACACAGAAGGTGAGAGCTTTCCTCCTGTTCAGCTATGCCGCCAATTGGGAGCCATGGCAACGCGACTAGTAGACACCGAGAAGATTACTTTTTCATTCGGAAGCAGTAAAGTAGATCTGGGTTGGAGTTGATTTTCAAGCTCAAAAAACTTTTTATGTTTTTTACTACTGAAATAGAAACGCTTGATTTCGTTTCTCCTACTTCCCCCTTAATTTTCTCCATTTCCAAACTAAAAGAGACTAGCGTACGCCTCGTCCATTAACCATGGACTGGGTCATTTTTGGACGTTTCCAAGGCAATGCTCGATATTCCAGACCTTCAAGGAAATCGGCAATTTGAGAGACTGGCATGTTTAGGTCACAGGGTTTCCGCGAAAATAAGAAGGAACCACTGCAGATCAAATGTTTTAAATGTTTTTGAGGTGTGGAGGGAGCATGAGAAGAAAAAGGCTGGTCAATTGTGAATGAAGAGTGGGAAAGGGAAGCTATCTTTAAACACATTGTCATGAAATCAATATTTTATAGTTTCTAATAAAAATTAGCGGAAACCCGAAATTTCGGCGGGGAGGGAACCTATGTCTCTCAGATTCGCCTAGCGCGCTAACAGCTGAGCTATGGTGGGCAGCTGCACCATCCGTGCGTACGGAATTGTTGCGTTTATAGTATAGAGATGAACATATGCAAAAGTATAGAGCTTGACATTCAGGTTTTTGACCAGCCAAAAGAAAAGTTTCCCAAAAACAGCCGTTTTGAATATACGTATCTTTGGTATCATATTTGGGATTTTTCAGGGTTTACCTATTACGTCACAGATTTACGTTGTAAATAAGCCAATGGTAGCCGCGAAGGAGAATCACGAGAAAGCTACACTTACCCCCGAAAGAAGAGATTGTTTTCCATAACAATCATTGCCTCCATGCTGTTCGAGGCCACGGAAACCATGCCACTTTTCCTGAAACTGAGAGAATCCTGGTTAAGGATGATGGTCGTTGCTAAGATGCCTCATGCCCTAACAACGTATTCGCACTAGCGGCGCTTTTTTACCTTTTGAGAGAGGGCTCACTATTACGACGATATAGCTGGAAGCGACGCATTAGAAATGAAGAGGAGGCATAAGACTCGGGGCCATTTGACCGGAGGCAGGTAAGCCGGATTAGGGAGACATTCGCGTTACTTCTGAGGCGCTGAGGGACTAATCAGCACATAAGCAAGACAGGTTTTGTAGTCGTTCGTGATTGAGGGTTTGTACTTGCCGGGAGAGCAACATACCTTGGCAGAGAAGGCTGAAGACGCGAAAGAGTCGGTCGTTGAAGTTTGGGCAAAAAGGAGAACTTAAATTTGTCCTGCTGACGTGAAGCTCTTTCAGGTGCTGGGTCCGGTGGCACACGTCGCTGATTCTGCAGCCAAGCCGAAAACATCGACCGCCTTTTCCGGTTGCGCACCTAGGACATCACGTCATCAGGGTTTCCACAACACTGCCTAAGGGTGGTAAGGCGCCTGCACTCTAGACGCCGATCACGAACGCCACCGACTCCATAAATATATGCGGAATTGACTATAAGTGCTCTCTCTGCTCGATTCGGAAATGGTGGCTATAAAGTGACCAATGAAGGAGGAGGATAAAGACGAGACCTGAGCTATACTTTTTGTAGTGCACGTACCAATTTTCTAATGGAGCGATAAATCCTCGTAAAGCGGGATTTGTCGTAAGATACCAGTTAAAAATGAAGACGTTTAAGCCTTGTTTTTTTAAAATTTTGGTAGCTCGTCTGTAGAGAAGCATGCCGAAAGGCTGTCCTAAGAAGAAAGAAGTAACACAGGTTGACACAAGGAATAGAAACACGGCAAAGTTCTGAGTAATGTGGCCCCCTAGGGCCGACAGCTATTCTTGTTGCTTCTAACATGTATTCCGATTACAATCCGATTCCTCGACGAGTTGAGTGCCGCATTGTGCTCTCGCTAACTACGACGACATATGGATAACAAGGTTTGATTTTTATGATTCGTCCACTCGACATCTACTTTCAGATATACTGTCTGATACAGAACAATGACTGACTTTTGGGAAACTGGCCAACAGAAAAAAAAAAGAATTTTCAAATATAAACCGATGACTGGTACCTTACCCTACGGCTGCTCAAGAAGATGCTTGCTGCAATGCTTTTGACTCCAGAACAGGAGCCTTTCCCACGCATCGAACTGATAGATACGTGCTGTAACGTTACCAGCACAAGACATGCCCATGCGCTTCCCTCAAAGAGCTGTAGAGGTACGAGACCGGATGCTGACCTCCAGCATAGTACAAAACCTACCGCAGCGGCTTCAAAAAAAAAGTTTGCAGTCTGTTCTTACTGTCTAAGTGTTCCGCCTTTTGCGGGTCTGCCAGTCTAGTCTCTGGAGCCACGGATCATAGCAGGGCATTAAATGATGCTCCCCACGATCACCGTCGTTTGCATGCGAAGCGGCATGTCGTCGGTTTATCTGGTCTTACCATTTCTTTCCATTATTCTTGTCTGGCTATCACGCTCCAAGTGTCTTCTATACTTTTACACTTTTATTTACAGTTTAGCGAGCTCTTACGTGCTTCATCTGGCTGACCAGGCTCCCGTTCTAACATGGAGGTCCCTCCTAGTTCGATAAATTCCAGCAGGCTCCTTCTTAAATATAAGAAAGTCTATGGAAGAAATTGATTCATACCAGTTTTTGGGCCTCAGCGAGATCTTGAACCGCCAAGTGCCCAAGATCTGGGCTGAACTCCAACGTAGTCACATGGCCAAGCAGGTAAGATTTCAATAATTCGTTGAGTTCACATGCATGTTTAGCTCTACTAAATTTTCGTTGGGAGGACGTTGCTCTGTCACGGTACCTCGAATGCGGACAGGTTGAAGGGTCACGACAGTTGGACAGAAGCAAGTAGAAAACGAGCAATTTTGGAAGAATCAGATTATTACTGGCATTGTGTCCCAAAGGGCGATAGCATTACTTGTTCCGTTACCTGTTGTTTAACGAAAAAAACGGAAAAATAACTAAAATACGTGAGCACACTACATACCGCTCGATAAGTATCTACCTTATAATTGTAAACGCCAATCTGTAACCACTCACTTTGTCCCTCCCAGTTACATGGATGGTTTATATAGGTAGTACTAATCGAGTATTATCGATGCACACTAAAGTTACCTGAAAATATTTATTAGCAGAGGCGCGACGGGCGAAAGTTCCCAAAAAAAAATCGGGGGGAATTGTCGAATCACGGGTTCTAAGTGGTATAAATTTTGTAGAGCTTGACGAGTACAATAACGAGTTCACGAAAGATTCGAAGAAAAAAACTCAATGTCGAGTTACAGCACTTTGAAAATTGGAGTTTTGATTTTTAGAACGTTTGAATTTCGTGCGGCAATGACATTTTCGATTCGACGAGCAGTTATTTTTTTACGTATTTTTTTTTTGGCTAATTTTGACTCAAACAGACAGTGAAAGTGGCTGTGAAGGAAGCCAGCCCGTGAAGGTATGGCTCTACCGCCTAAGGTTACCAGAAACTCTCTAATTTTCGAGCAACCGCCAATCCCTGTCCACCTATCCCTACATCGGCCTATCTCTAGTCTGTAAGATTAATAAACAGACTGTTCTTTGTCTTTTCTCAAAAAGAACCTGTGAACAATCTTTTTGCAGCGGGTGTGGCATACTAAGACTTGGTTAACTATACTGACGCATCAACTCTTTGTCTTATAAAAGAAAGAAACTGTGCCTCTCGAAGTATATCGTGCTGCTTGTATCCAAAGTTGCAATAGGGAATTCCCTGCAAAATGGAACAAGCAGAAACTGTTCTTCAGTTGAGCAAGTAGTGATAACCGACTCAATGTGTCTGTGTTTGTCTTTGCGTTCTTATCAGTTTCGTTCCGACACCATCTCAAAATGCTTCCAGGTTCATCCCATTCTTCTCGACTTTAGGTTACTTACTTTTTTTAAGACAAATACTACGAAAGCGAATTTCATGACTGTAAAGACTTGGGGAATGGCGGATTTGGAATTGTTAGACGAGCTCGGCATGCCATTTTCAAAGATGTAGCTCTAAAGGTCATCAGCACTGGAATAACACAGCACGCAAGGGATGAAATTGCAAATATGATCAAAGTTGGCTCCATTATATTTTTTTTTCATTTGTAAAGGTTCGACACCCGAACATTGTCGAATTCTATGGAATTCTACTCAGTTCTAAGGATATACCAATTGGATATGTTATGAATTTCATGGCAGATGGGAGTATTCATGACGGTAAGTTTGAAATGATTTTCCATTGAATATTTTTAGTTGTCCACGGAGAGAAAAGCTACCAAACAAAGCAAGCTTATACGTGGATAGTGAACTCGGCAGCCGGACTTGCATACCTTCATATGAAAAAGATTGTCCATAGGGACGTGAAACCCATGAAGTTAGTTGGAAAAGTAAGTCATAAATACTTGTTTTGAGCATTTTACTGGACAACAACAAAAAAGTTGCAAGAATCTGCGATTTAGGGATATCCAGAGACGTATCGAAAATGACTACAACGTATGAATATATCATTTAAGTAAACCGTTTTAGTCCTATTGGAACCCGCAGATACATGTCTCCCGAAGCATTGAATGATCCGAGGGGACTCAGCTATTCTACCGATGTTTGGAGTCTTGGTGTAACTGTTTGGGAGATTCATCGCAGAAGGTAGCATTAACATTACAAGTTAGTCTACCGTCCCTTCGGGGCGTGCTTAGTCATACCGTTTGAGTGGTGTTAGAGAGGCGCACGCACTGGCGGAGACTCTTAACAATACACCAAGCTGGCAAGAGGCACTAACGCAGGGGAGCGACGCGGCTGCGTACAGACGGCTTCAGACAGACAGGCAGATACTCACAGATACGCGCGGAGAATTAAAAATAAATATTAAAATATTAATAAGACAACCTCCTCTTCCCAATCTGAATGGCAGTTTTCACCTGGAGTGGTCACCTAGAAGCGACATCGAGACTGGAACAATGTTGAAAAGGTAAAAACTTTATTGCTTTATTGCCAAAACTTTATTGCTAATAGGCCAAACTAGTTGAATTTCAGAATGCTCGCTCCTATACCGAAAGATCGCCCCTCAATGGAAGAAATAGTGGAATTCGCGCTTGCCAAATCAGAAACATGTGGCAATGGATCAATTCGTTCTCCCATTGAAAAAAGCCTTCAAAATCTATCTTTAGGGTCAAGCTCATCCAGGTAAGGGTTCACACTAATTCCTAAGTTGTTTAGTGCTTCAAGCTCCCTTGAAGGGAGAAGGAAGGCAACGATTGGTAGCTGGCTTCGTACAACAGCTTCACTGAGCCAAAAGTCTGCAAACCGTCCAGATGTTTTAAAGTATGCTTTTCACTTTGTTGAAATGGCTACTGTTTAAGATTGGCTAAGCAGGTTGAAGAAGTTACGGGCAAAATGAAAAACCTGAACAGACTGAAGAAACGATCCAGGTAAGAGAGCACAAAATTAGCTAAAGTACGTATTTCAGTATTGAGAAATGTCTTGAAGCTGTCCAAAACATGATGAGTAATTGGCTGGAAGCAGTCCGCAAGGCTCTCCTGGTAAGTATTTAAAAAAAGAAGAACAATGACAAAGTGTTTTTCAGTTATACCCAGAACTCGCAGACTGTGAACAAGAGGGACGAGAAGTCTTGGACACCTTCGAAAAGGATGCACAAATGAGACTGGATATCGGCGCAAAGGAGTCAGGTTAAAAATGTTTTGTTGTGTCTGAATAAATTTGTGGACGAGCATTTTAATGAGTTGCCCAAAAATGACGGGGATTGGGCCCGGGTCGCTCAGATATATAACTCAGCGCGCTAACCACTCTTCCAACGGCAGACACAGGTAGATAAAAGTAGGAGAGATTTCCTTAGAAACCAACTGAGGCAATGGTACGGGAGGTCGTACACAGCTGTGTTGAGCTTCTAGAGGTGCGAGAAAAACTCATGTCTCTATAATTTGAACTTCTTGTGGAACCGATAATGATGTTTCTTTTTTGTTTCTTTTTGTGAACTCGTTATTGTACTCGTCGAGCTCTACAAAATAATAAGATAATACCGAAATTCGACAATTTTTCTCTCCGATTTTTTGGAAGCTTTTGCTCGTCGCGCCTCGGCTAGTGAGTATTTTCGAGTAATTTTGGTGTGTATCGATAACACTCGATGAGTACTATCTATATACACCATCCATATATCTGGGAGCGACAAAGTGAGTCAGACACTACGCGATTTAAATTTATAAGGCGGGACCGAAACCACCAAGACAGAGACACCGAGCTGTATTCGGATGAGCTTTGTGTGCAGCCATTTTGTCAGGATCTCTTTGTATTTTTTCAACCTTTTTGTAGGAGTTCCACAAAGATATGGCCGGAGTTGCAGAACGGAGAAAGGAGAAGAAAAGACTGAACGTATATGGAGGAGAACGGTTTTTTGATGTCGGTCAGATCATGGGACTCTACGGCTTTTCATACGTGGGCCTGCCTCTTAGCACACGGGCGCACAGGCTAGCCTGCCACAGTTTCTTCAGTTTCTACTACGTGACTGAGAAGAATCCCCAGTCTGCAGCCGGGAATCGGAGGACCACCTGGGTCATTGCTTCGTCGAAGACATTTTGTTCTTGGTGTTCTTATGAATTCCAACATGTTGCCTTGCAAAAAAAAAAAGGTCAGTTCATTAGAAATCATTCAAAAAATGAAGTCTCTTACCACTTTTCATGTATTTTTGGCCCCGAAGACATAATTTGAAAACTAGTGCAGTTTTCGCTTCGGAACCCAGTCCCCCGGCTTGACGACCAAGCGGAACGAAAACAACAGAAAAAGAAGGGGGCAAGATGTAAACAACTGCATTTCGATCGAGGCACTCTCTGTTTCGTTTCGCCTATCCGTCTGTCCTCAACTCTACTGGTCCAGAAGCTCACTAGGATTCATTTTCATGGTATTCGTCAGCCTAGACGTCTAGATATCTATGTTCCATATTCTTGCCGCTTCTAGCACGTGAGTAGTATGCTCTACGCCGTCTTGACAGTCCTCAGGTAAACTTTACTGTCAAAAATCGACAAAAATCATCTTTTCAGTCAAATCTACTGCAATGGACCGATTCTACGAACCGTACAGGACTCGTTCATGTTTCCGGACTCAAAGACGTTTGTTGACATGAGTCTCAAATTTGATCCAGGTAGGCTGCAAAAACAAGCGTCACTGAAAGTTGTTTCAGTTACAACACTGAAAAACTTTGATCTCCTCGGTGATGACCAAAAGAATGCCGAAAAGTTGAAAGAGTTCGTCGCCATACACTTCAATCCTCCAGGGTCCGAGCTGATTGAATGGTAAGCAGTCCCACAATTTTCTACAAAACTTTTTCAGCTATCCCTCGGACTATATGGATTTTCCGTCAAATTTTCTGCACATTCACGACTATGATCAACGAAGATGGGCTCTGAGTCTCCACCGGCTCTGGAAAGAACTATGTCGACGGGTAGAGTTTTTCAAGCTGTCAATTTAACATAGTTCAGGTGAGGGACGATGTCCGGGTCAACCAAGATCGATACTCTTTGCTCTATGTGCCACATCCGTTTGTCATTCCTGGTGGAAGGTTCAGGGAGTTTTACTACTGGTAAGTCTACTTTTTCCAGTTTATTCTTTATCCTTGAGACATACTGTAAAACTGGGAATAGCCGCAAGAGACCGCTGTAGAACTGGAAAGTTTTCTGGAAACTGGTGTATGCAAAATTCTTTCTTTCCAACTATATCTCGAGAATTTGCTTCGACCGCTATAAGAATCGATCTGCATTGTCCAAAGAGTGCGTTAGTACTTGACTAGGAACCCAGACTACATGACCCAAACGAAATCTAACTTTCCCTGTAGCAGAAACCTCTCTTATCGGCCGAAGCCAAGTTCTGGATAGGGCTGACGGAACAACTCCTCGACAACACGAGTCTTCCTTGATGGTTTTTTGGGGTCACAGCCTCTCTTGCTCTAAAAATTAAAGCCCGATATTAGCAGGCTGAGTCGGCCAAAACCAATCTGGCTTTTGTGCTAACTATTGATTTACAATCACGAAAGATCTTACATAGTCTCGTACACAAACTTCAACAAAACTCTTTGGTCAAAGTACATATCGATTATCAGGGACTCGTTCTGGATAGTCAAGGGTCTGCTCTTCAGTGAAATGTACGACACTGCCAAAGGAATGATTAAGAACTTGGCCTTCATGGTCGATAGGTAAGCAAAGTTGTTTTAACTTATAATCAGACTTTCAGACACGGTTTTGTGCCTAACGGAGGCCGAGTCTATTACCTAACACGGTCACAGCCTCCCTTGCTCATTCCCATGGTCTACGACTTTTATCTTTCGACTGGAGATCTGGAATTTGTCATGGTAATAAGGTTGTAGTCATTTTCATTTGACGTTCAGGACATTCTCCCCACCTTGGAGCGCGAGTACACATTTTGGGTCGAACAGCGTTCTAGTCAGTACTATGATCCCGAAGGGAAGTTTAGGTAAGAATATTTTTTCCTTGAACAAACAAACACCGTTTCAGGTTCCCTTATTATCAGTACAAGGCGAGTCTGTCGATGCCGAGGCCAGAGTCGTACCGGGAGGACAAAGAACTTGTTGACGAGATCAGTGACGAGGGTAACAAAAAAGATCCCGCGTTCGAACTTTGTTTTGGTTTAGAAGAAAAAATACGCGTTTGGTCAGAAGTGGCATCGGCGGCAGAAACTGGATGGGACTTTTCGACCCGATGGTTTTCTCAGAGTGGCGATCGGCGGCATCACATGAAAAGTATCAGGTACTGATGGCTGTTTTTTGGAACCGGAAGTTTTCAGAACCTGGAGCATTGTCCCCGTTGACCTGAACGCCTTTATGTGTGCAAATTCTCGTATTCTAGCCAGCTTGTATGAGATTAAAGGTAAGGAGACTCAACTATTTGTATAATTGTTAGTTCCCAGGCGATTTGAAGATGATGGAGCACTATAAAGAGCGCTATAAATGGGCGAAGAGACAAATGCAGGAAATTCATTGGAATGAGACTGACGGAATTTGGTATGATTATGATCTGGAGAAGAAGATCCATTCGACTACTTACTACGTCTCCAACGCTATTCCTCTCTACGCGAAGTGCTTTGATGATATAGATAGCGAGAAGGGACACCGAGTCTACAAGTATCTACTGGTGAGTATGAGAAAAAAATCGCAGAGATAACGAGACAGAGAAACAGAGAGATAAAGAGGCAAAGCGGCAGAGAGACAGAGATACATAAAGACAGAGAGCATTCAGCGCGAAGGAGTGATGAACTTCACCAAAGGACTACCTACCTCTCTCGCCATGGGCAGTGAGCAACAATGGGACAAGGACAATGCATGGCCTCCTATGATCCACATGGTCATCGAAGGATTCCGGACAACTGGAGATACCATCCTGATGAAAGTAGCTGAGACTATGGCAACATCATGGCTGAGCAACACCTACAAATCCTTTCTCCGAACCCATGCCATGTTTGAAAAATACAATGTCAGTCTACTAAACGAAGATGGTGCCGGTTCCGGAGGCGAGTACGAAGTGCAGGTAATATTTCTTAAATACCTTTTTTCAGTATATTTACAGAAAGGTTTCGGCTGGACGAACGGCGTGATTCTAGACCTGTTGGACAAATACGGACATTTGGTCAAGACAGGAACCATCAAGTCAGTATGGGTTGTCGTCGCTAGTTTGTTTTTATTTCTACTGTGATCTTTTGCGGCATTTGACGAGTAGAAATGAATATACGCGGTGTTTGAATTTATCCTCCGAGTTTAGAGCGACTGATACGGTGCTAATTGATTGAACAAAAGGGATTACTGTCCGCCATGGTATCGCGTTTATTAAAACTAAAGAGACAGAGACGGAAATCAATTCTGTGAGTCGACGTACTGCGAAGCGTAGACCCCGAAACCCCACAGTTCTCCAAATTTGTAGAGACACGACTGAAAATGATTTCATTTTAGCATCGTAATTAAAAACTTACATCTGCCGCATCTGCAATAGGGTAGAAACCAGTCCCTGCCCACTTGAAGAAGAACACATTATAGTAGTCCTGCGTAGAAAAGGCTTTGTAAGCTGCGGAAATGTTGACGTTTCTTTCGAAGAACTTGGCTCTATTGGTTCCGAAGATCTGAAGCTACAAAATTTGCAAAAAGTGAAAGAGAAGATATTAAGTAGTCAAACTGTAGTCAAAAATCGTGATTGTATTATCGGAAGTAGAAGAAGTATACCATCTCCTTTAAACCCATAGCATCTCAAAAAGAAAAAAATCTCCGCAGTAACCATCTACTGGTATTAACAAGCATATTGTCTTGATTTTAAGAAAGCACTGCTGATTGTTGCGGTTTTGATTCTCGTTTTTTTTCAAACAGTGTTAACACGATTGTATCTCCCGTACCTTCTCGGAGTTTGGAAAAGTGCTCTACCTGTACCGTCTTGGGAATCTTTTTTATATCAAACCGTACTATTTCAGAAGACTGTAGGTACTTTTATAGCTATATAAGCAAAAGTTTTCCAAATTTAAAGATGATCGTGCCGAGGTGAAGTGGCTTACCCGTGTGGCGACATCATTCAACCAATTGCAATAGGTATTTGCGAGCTGATTGACACTTTTCTTGTCAATCATATAAAATTGAGATTTGAGCTGAAAAAACAAAATATCTACTACTTGTGAGTGATAGTACCTCCGCCGACTTGAACTTGCTTAAGTATCCTCTAGACAGCCTGTCGAACAAAAAGTCTGCATACTTTTGCATGGAGAGTCTATGTTGAAAGTAGTTGTAGCAATCCTTCAAAGCGAATTCGGGGCTAAATGACGAATATTTCTGAATGTTTACGTTACAAACACAATATAGAAACAAACGTTGGTATCTATAGCCTTAACGGTTTTGTTGCAGAGAGCTCGCACTCCGGTCATGCCTTTAGCACTGGCAAATGCTTTCGTCTGAACGTGACTATACAAAAGATATAGCTAGTTCCACCTGTGCTCTTGTAGCATCTGGTCCCATAAACAGAACTTGACTCAAGGCATACGGCTCAATAGTTTGCCACTGATGGTTCTGTGCAGATACTGAGAAAAGAAGCAGCAGTGCCCAGAACATTTCTAAAAACGTGATGAAAGTGGAATGTGGAGCCTGATCCGGGTACGGAGAACGACGGTGTGGGGTATATGTCGAGTCGCTGGTACAATCTTTGCGCTCCACGAGAAGGGATCAAGCTCGTTAAACTTCAATCGAGGGGTGAGTCAGACGGGTTCAGAGGTTCAGTAGAACAGTTCCGCACAGTGTATGTCGTACGGGAGATCAAAACCATTTCAAAACCAGTTGCCGAATTTAGAGAGACAGAGAGACATAGAGACAGAGAGTCTCTTCGTCATTCTCCAACTCACTTGGCACCTCAATCCCTTTTCGACTTCTTTCTGAGAGATATGCCAGCTGAGCGTACGATTTACTCATGTATACAGCCTTTTATTGATCTCAGCTGCTCTTTCAAATGAATCTTGGAAAGGAAAACCGTTCTTACTCATATGTTTAGCACAGACAGTCTTCTCCTCTCCAGAGAGTGCGCACTAGCATCTCCTCTGTTGATTATCTCTAGCTCTCCACCTTGTTCTCAGGCTTTCTTTATGTTATGCATCTACTTTTGTAGCATTGCCAACCATTTTTCGTAGCTCATCTTTCACCTCTCGAAAATCTGTTGCCTGATGGTATGATATACATTGCGTATAGTGTTTACAACCTCTTTGTCATTGCTCTTTGTCATCCCTGATATTTTCAAAACCGTTGTTATTCATGGATTCCGGCTAGACAGGCTCCTCCTCCTCATTTCTCTCAAAGAGCGCGGGCTAGCAACACCTCGACTGATTTTCGCTTGCTTTTATTTTCTCATTTGTAGTGGCGTATTCCTTGATGCGACCATCTAATTGCCGTTCGGAAATACGAACTGGCTGGAAGTTGTGTACCGTGCATAATCACTCTCCTCCCTTGTCTTTATGAAGGCTCCGCTCATGGGAGCCTTTTGATCGCCCACATTTCCTAGCACCGTATGCAGACCCTTGTGTTTTGGCTGCTTACAGTGAGAGATAACGCTAGATGGAGATGCTGGCTCTTCGAGGTGCGCGTTGTCTCCCGAAATTGATCGGTGGCCGTTCCATGCACCGTCTTCGCCTAAAGGAACTGCGCAAGAGGCTGTATACCAGACCAGATGTTTTGATCAGCTCATTTGATCAATTGTCTGGGGTCTCTCTAACTTTTCTTTTCTACTCTCTTCCTTGACTACTTTAACACGTTTTTTTTCAAGATAATAGCTATGAACGATGGTGATTTCTCGAGCGAGGAGGAGCCCAAGGAAAACGAAACCGCTTTGGATGTCGAACTGACAGTGCTCTCCACTGAAGGCTTGCCGACGGAGAGCAGTGCTGCCACCGAGGTCGCCAAGAAGACCGAAAACACCATTGCCATTTCTCGTCTCAAGCACGCCTGGGGTCTGCTGAAGCACCGCCTGAAGAAGAGGAAATATCAAACCGAAGTAAGTAAGATTTTCCTTTGCGTGTTTTATTGTTTTAGGCTTAGAGTCTGCGAAGCTTTTTGTGTGGTATAACTGCCAGATCCTGCTGCTCGTCCTATGTACTATCCTATTACTCTCTCTCTCTGTCAAATGGTCAACATGTCCATGTCAGCGTTTCTCAAAAATAATTAGTATTTGGCCGTAGTGTTTTTGGTGTCGGCACGCAATAGTGCAGGTGTTCAGTCAGAAAGCATTTTATCCAGTCGCAGGCTGTTTTTAAAACTTCTCCCAACTTGAATGTTAGCACCTGCGTTTCCTGTCTGTTGGATCTTGTCACAGTATTTGCCAGACCATTCAGTCCGTTCTGTCCTGTCCTAAAATAGTCAAGAAAACTATTAGCTGCTGGCCATTGTGGCTTTTTTGCCGGGATGCGGCAGTCAACAGGGTGCACAGGTGTTCGAGCAAACCGTGTTTTATCAATACACAGACTTTCTCTCAGTATGTCGCGCTATTCTTAACTTTGTGCTTCCTCTGGCCCTGGTACACGGTTTGCACGAAAATCGCCGATGCCGATCCTCCACTACCCCTCAACGAGGTAAGGATAACGGTTTGGCTTTGTAACTTCTGCTTCAGGCTGTCGCGTGCTGGTTTGCCTTCTTTGCCTACGTCACATTCTTTGTGGGTGTGATCTTCATCATCCAATGGTGTCTGTTCCCCGTACTTTTCCTGTTCACCATTTGGTCGTTTTTCTATACTATCGATTTCACCTACTGGGCCACCCTGTTCTTCAAACCGGATTACATCCTCAGGGGCATTCTCGTGAGATAACTCTATTTTCTTATACAGAGCGGCTTTAGGGAGTAACGAAACCGATGTTCGAGAACGAGACGTTCCTAAATAAGACCTGTGGTGAATTTGGTGCAGAAAAATACTGCAAAAATTGTATGCTATCTTTTTTTTAAGTCTGTCGAATTACTCTTGCAGACTATGTATATTTTTTTCTCATGGAAGCCGGAAAGTCCTTGGCCTATCTCATCTTTATGGTCGGGTGCACCTCCCTACTTGCCTTCGTAGCCAAGGACTACGTCAAGACTCAGGATTTCCTCAAGCCGCACTTCGAGATGCCTTGCAATGGCATCGAGGAGGAGAAGCAGTTTCTCAATAGATCTATCGATTCTAACGTTGTTGTGGAGGTCGTCCAGGCTATCATCAGAGCTGAAAACGAGGCTGGTATCCTCCGCAACGACATCGAGGCCGGAAACACCATGTTGACCAAATCGGACAACAGGAATGCGCTCACCTTAACCGATGAGATCAAGATTGTTGACGAGGAGTGAGCATCCCGTGTTCCAATATTTGTTCACTTTCTTGTATTCTCTAATTTCTAGCATTATGCCAAAAGGTCGCCATGCGGGTTCACCTACGGCTTCACTTCTCCTAATCGTGTCGTAATCCCTGTTCCTTCGAAAAAGTAAACCTTTTGCCGGAAAGAATGCGAATTAGAAAAGGAACAAGATGGGTCTGACAGACCTAATGTGGAATTGTGGACCAACAGAGGATGACATGGGATCTATCAGAAGACTGCAGGGGTATGTTCCTGGTTAGGATATCGGAAGATGTACACGGGACTGCTACAAAAACTCTCGTCTCGTCTTGACCCGATGAAGCCAGTTGAGCGCTACAAAAACATCGTATCGACTCCACACTGCGTTTTGACACGAGAGAACTAGCTAAATGCTACAAAGCCCTCGTCTCGGATTGACTGCCTTCGAGGACACCTATCTTTCGCAAATTCCCGTTGTAGACTGTTTCAAGCATTAAAACAGAGACCTTTCTACTGTCTTTCGATGTCACTCACGTTCAATGAGCGATGGTATATGTTGTATCTTTTGCGTGACACAAATTTGAACATATTTGGAAGGGAAGAGCAGGTGTTTTATAATTATTTAGGCAAAAAAAGATAAATAGTCTTAGAGCGAAGAGAGATTAGAAAAGTGGGAAAACGAGCGACGAGAGGACTCATTTGACTCTAACCACGCCCGTCCATAAAGCCTTATCGTGTCAGGGCACTTCCAAGTGTATCAGGATACCGGTTTACATAGCAGAAACACGTTTTTATACAATGAACGGTTCATTTTATCGGGCTCTAGTATACATAATTAAAAATAGCCGCTGCACAGGTCTTGTTGTTGGTCTTAAAAGTGGCAATGTTCTTTCCAAGCTGAGTAGCCAAGATGGTTCTCTTCGCCTCCACGACGCGCTGCATTCCCAGAGGCAAGTAGGTGGCTTGAGTGTGATTGAAATTATTCTTGCAGGTCGTGTCAGTGCTCCAGAACAGTTTCTCTAGCTCACTTTGCTTCAGAGCGCTGAAGTATTGAGTCCCCAGGGCAGTGAACATCCAGTGAACATATCCAACTAGACAGAAGCGATGATTACAGAATGCTTTACAGCTGGTGATAGCTTTGGTAGCAGCTCCTGTCGGCACTTTTGCACCGGACGCGGCCTGAATGAGCAAAGTTGTGGGTACTGTAGATTCTCACAAAAAGCTTGCCGTTGGCAAAGTTGGTACAGGCGGTTCCACAAGCAGCAACAGTTTTGGTAGCACTGAGAGTGTTTGTGACCTAAACTCACCTTTTTTCAGATTGATGATAAGGATACCGTAGTCAGGCTAGCATCTGTGCAGTAGGGGAAGAAGCGCTTAACAGCTGGTTTAGTCCACTTTTGGGAAGATACGTAAGAGACAAGAATAGCTGCAAGTAGGAACACCCTCATCCTGAAAAGGCAATGCTGACTAGTAAAAAGTATAAAGTTAAAACTTTTAAAACTGGCTAAAACCGTACGTGCTGAACGATGAAGGGTGTGTAAAGATTTTATATGCAATCCCTATAATCCAGACCAAAGGGCACTTCGTGAACTCCCCAATTACGACAAATCCTTTCCGGATTTTTGGTCGTGGGCAGTCTTTGTACGAGAAAGCAAAACAGCAGTTATGAGGGTAACTCTTTTTTTTGATACGGTACCTTTCTGATATCGAGGCCTTAAAAAGTTCAGTAGCGTGGAGCCTATTGTACAGAAAGAACACATTTATGATTGTTTATTCATGCATCTGATATTAAAAAAGGACCATTCCTGTAAAGACCTCAATAAAAACAGTTATCGGGGTGGGAGTTGAGAAGAGGCGAACAAAGTCTGCACGTCCTTGCAAAACAAACTTTTCCTTGTTTGGGTAAATAAGAAAAACTCTAGCCGATATCGTACGGGTGAGCAGTTTTCTGTCAACCGAAACTACAGAAAATAAATTCTACAATCAGACATCCACAATATATGTCAAACTTACCAGGAGGTGAAGAAGACGACGCATTTTGTCAATACATTGGCTGAGGGGATCTGATAAGATGTTCGAACGGCTTTCCCATGAGCCTATGGGAGTTCCGCGCTCCAACAAAGCGCTGGTCATCTGAGCAATCGGGATAGTCGACAAACAACTTCATATAGCAAATTTGACAGAAATCGACTCTCATCATCCCGGTTCTTCTGTCAACCAAGTATAGTGGGTGTGGAGCGGGAATCAAGAAGGTTCTCTCTTGTAGATTTGTAGACTTTCAAGAAAAAGGTATCTGAAAGCCACTTTATTCAATCGCTAAGGCACAAAAGGAAGTGACAAATAATTAGGGCAGACATGGGGAGGAAAAGGCACAAATAGAGTCACAGAAAGTCAATATTGCTAAACTATGGTACAGTCTGGAAAAGGGCCATCCAGGTGACGCATAACTACCGGAACAAGAGAAATGACCATTTGCTTTTTGTCAGGGAGGAAAAAGAGTAGCTGAGTAAAGCTGAAGGATCTCAAAGTGATGGATTTGGGTGTCATGGAAGGTTCTTTTCAAGAAGGCAGTCATTCGGCAGAATTGATCTGAGCACTGAGGGCGGCCGATTCGAGCATCTGAAAGTACAAGGTTATGTGTGGGTGACAATGAGTCATGGTTTCACAATCAGCTGTGACAATATATCAATCCTCACCTGTTGAAGATTGAACTGGAAGGGAAACGAGAGTAGAGGGTTAGCAGCTGTGGCCTCATCAGCTGTTTTAGCCGAATTCATGAACATTCCGGCGCCGAGTCCATTGGCTCCATCTGGAAAACAAAAAGTTCGTTTAGACTCTATTTCCCTATTCTGCTAGTTTGTTAGCAGCTCTGTTTCAGCTTTTAGTCCACACACACCAAATCACCTTCGGGAGAACTGCTTCCTGGGTATACATGTCCTTGAGGCATTTGGTATACTGAGCCCTGGTTAGTGGGTGAACTCGTTAGACCTAGAAAAGTGTCTGGGTGATAGGGCAAGAGGTGGGGGAAAACGTGCTTGTACGAGGAGAAAAATGTATCTTACCTGAGAGCAAGAAGGGTGCAATGAAGGCAGGAGTGCCTGGAGCTCCTTTAGGTACAGTCGGTGACGATTTCTTCTTCTGTTGTTGTCGATTGTTGGCGGCAATTCGGAGGGCTTCCTTTATGGTGTCGAGGGTACTGGCACCGTTTTTCGCCATCTCTTCCAGGGTATCTTCTTTTCCAGTCTCACTCGGCTCCTCGCTATCCGTATCGTCACCGGAATCTCCTGCCTAAATCAATCTTATAACAGATTTCTGTTTCGTTTACTTGATTATAGTCATCTTCGTTAAAGGTACTGAAGAGGGGTCCATTTACCATTGTTGGAAGGAAACTGGCTATGCTGGCCTGAAAAAGTTCTCTGGTTACTCAGTATCCCCTCTCTCTCTTGAGGCCACCTTTCGAGGCAAGTGTTCCCATCCTGCGGCACTGGCTAAACACAGCAAGAGAGCACTGTTGAGACAGAGGCCGAGGTAAGGAAGCGCCGACCGGTTCCGGGTGTCTTTTCCGGAAAAGAGGGTGATTTGCGCGACGGCACACATGGAAACTTCAGCGCGGATGCTTCCGTAAATTTCTTTGCCTCTAGTGGCCAAATAGACACGTTTCAGGGAGAGAGCGAGAGTCTCTACACGCGGTAGTTTAACTCCAGACGACGCATTTACGGGCATCTTGCATATCCCAAACCCGGATTACACCGCCATTTTAGTGTAAGCGGCTATTTGGAACTCGTTAGGACTCAAAGGGAGAGAAGTGCTGTAATGCAGGCAGGGCAGAGATGGAGCGACTTCGCGAGACGCAGAGCGTCCGTAGCTGCTCCGTTGCGTGAGCCCATCGCCGGAAGCGGAATGACATTACACTCAACCTTTTACGGATGCCCGCCGACCATATGGTCGGTGCCACCGAAAGTCGCACTTGTTTCTCAAAACGAAATTACACATTTTGATTGGAGAGAGTCTCAGGTGTTCAATTAGTAGATCCCGTACTGTCTCGAGCCTAGGAATCTTTCAGATCGAATTGGGAAAGTCTGTTCAAAGCGTTGTTTCTCAAGCAAATGATAAGAGTCTCCTGTTTTTAAAGTGTCGCTCGCGTACTATCTCCGCCCCAAAAGTTTTTAAGATCTCATTTGAAGTGTCTTAGGAAATTCAAGAGTCGCTCCCATACTATCTCGTTTCCCAAAATCATCAAGATCAACGATCAATGGTCCCCCGATCAATGGTCCCCCGTTAAGCCAGCTGATTATTTTCCATGCCTTGTTTTGATCCGTAAAGGCACGACTTGCAACAGTTGGCGCGCCGTCAACCCTAATTTGTTTTCTCACTGCCAAAGGTGAACAGACGTGTGAGCCGCCGGAAGCATGATCCGTCCACGAATGTTTTTCGAAACTATTCGGCAAAACAAAGAGAGAGAGAGAAGGAAATATGCCAGGTCCCCGAGTGCCATCTTTCTTGTCCAGTCCTGACTCCAAACGGAGTTTAAAGACGGACTTCCGCCGTAAAAGCCCGTCCGACTGAGAGGAATAAACAGCCGAGGGGAAGCTCTGGCACACATATGGTCGGCTGAAGACGAATATCCATAAAAATCCATTGGAGCTCCCCCTTTCGTTCCTGTAAATGACCAGATGTGGGCCTGCTTTTTACAGCACCGGCACATCGCCAACTTCGGTGATATATTGCCCTTTGACAAGGGCCTGCGACACAGATGCCCAAACGCAGGCAGCAGGCGCGCTGAGAATGAGGACCCTGCTACCAGTTACTTACCGTGGTTGGATCGAAATCATTAATCTTCCTTTTCCTCGGATTCGCAGGAGAGCCGGCCGCTTCGAAGGTGAACTCTGTCCGGGCTGGCTGGAGGTCTGTGCCTTCTGAAAAGGACTTTACAGTTTCAGCCAATGGTTTGGGACTGTTTGTTTGCTTAAGCCTTTCAGTAAGAGCTTATTGACTCGTTTCACGAGCCAATCGCGTGTGACAGAAGACTGTTTTCAACTTTGGGTGGATTTGGGCTCATTAGTCACAATTCTGTCTGGCTCTTTTACGATCCACGCCTGGCCGAAAGAGGCCGCAAATTTACAGCCTCGCGCTAAAGGTCTAGCTGATTCCCAAAGGAAATGACTGAACTCGAGGGCATACTGTACTGTAACAGGTCTCTTCTACTTCATAAGTACAGACGCCATTTGATCTTCATCGATTGTCTTCGCCTCCGACACGGAAGAGTCCAGAAAAAGCGCGATGGGAGCGCAAACAAATTGCCGACCGGCAGCCGATTGAGGCGACGGCAGCCATTAAGGGGCTCTCAATTGCTAAAAAGCGTGGAAACCTCTGGGAAGACTATCAGCCAGAACCCCTGTTTAATGAATTCTCACCTCCAGGCGCATTGAGACAGTTCTGGATGAGATTCTTGCCAACGTCCGAGGCAATCATAGGCTGAAGTTTCTTGGTAGCATACGTATAGACATGGCCAGTTTCAGAGGCGACTAGAAGCATAACTTGTGTTCCCGTAAGTGTTGATAATTCATAAGCCTGAAAATGTCATGTTGGCATTTTGCAACAGCCGCCGCTAACCTTTTTCATGATACCCGTTTTCCTTTTGCTGAAAGTTGTGTACCGACGGAGCTTGTTTCCAATGTACTCCATCTTGATCTTTACACGACCTTAAATATGGTTTTGTAGACGGTTAAACTGAAAAGTGCATACCCTTGGTCTTTTTACCATTTGGTAAAAGTCCATTACTACCCGTTGATGAGCCTTCCACAAGGGGTGCGGAAGAGCTCTGTTGCAGTTGCTGCATAATGTGAGAAATATCAGTAGCTTCAGTCATTCTAGAAAGATGGAGATAAGGCTAGGCAGAGAAGGGAAAGGAGAGATGGGTTAGAGGCCTAGTCAGCACGCAAATGTCAAATGACATATTGAGAAAGAGGACTGGATCCTCAACTATTGATAGCTGTTACAATGCTTACTGAGGAAGGCAGAGAGCCTCTTAGGTAACAGGCGACCTCCGCGAGACAGAGAAAGGACAACAGCCGAAGTCAGCTGATGATTCGGTGAGGGGGAGCTCCCTGGCCAAAGCAAGACTGGAGAGGACTGAGGGCGGTCTCTTCACTCATTTCTGTCGCACTACATTCGGGTCAATTGGGGCCCAGATTCCATAATAATGACTGGTAAAGAAACCTCGACGCCATTGCAGCAAACTTTTTGCTAGGCCGACAGACACCTCTCTCTGTGTCCGAGCATACGGTTTGGAACAGGGAGTACGACTAGGAGAAGATGATTAAGGAAGGGCTAACAAGGAGAGAAACAGAGCGAGAGAGGCAGCTGACTCGGAATGGAAAGCTCTGTTACACTATTCCCCTACGCATATGGCGGTCCACCTCTTTCTAGGAATATGCTCTCCCGGTACCTCCAAAAGAGACCGGCTACGGTCGCAATGTGGCACCTGTTCGCCAGACATGGAAAAGGGTGGAAACTTGTGCGCGGGGTCGTGGCTCGGCGGGATATCATTGCCGAAAAGAGCTCTCTAAGCTCTCACATATCAATAAAGGTAACTGTATCCGGTCTGTTTATAATCCGGACCTAAAGTAAAGTGGTGAAATGTGGCAAGGCATATGCACATACGAGGAGAATAAGAAACTTTACACTGGCAGCTGCAGTGCCTATGAGGAAAAAGGCCCCTCGACGGAAGGCGAGGACCTTTCAAGCGGAGGATCGAGAAATGGGACTGCTCCCGGTTTATGGCATTTCGAGAGATCCCCCCTTCAGTTTAACATTGTACGAGAGAGGAGAAATTAAACGATGACTGGCAGGAAATAAGAGAGACAGTTGTCAAAAGGCTAGAATACATATTATGCAAACATGTGTGCATGAAAAGTTCACAAAACACCTTTAAGAAAAACAAAAACTGTTGTAATGGCAGCGAGGACAGAACATGGATAAGTCGCCTTTGAGCTGCCGGAAAGACTGAAGTGTCCTTCCGGGGAGAGCCGCGCACAAAACCGGTGCTTCTGTTTATCCCGGAAAAGGGGAGGTCTGCCAAAGCCGAGAGAGAGAGAGAGAAAGATTACGGTAGTGGAGCGCTTACGGGGAGTGCTTCCTTCGGCGGCCGGTTCCCGTTTCTGGATACGATAGGCCGGGGGCGGACCTTCCTGGGCGGGCTGCTGCGTCTCTCATATTCGGGAGCTGCCTCGAGAGTCTCTAGCCACCCCGGCTGCCTTATTCACCGCTAAAACAAACCACCAACTGTCTCGAATCAGGGCAAACAAAAGTCTCGCAGGCTCCGAGGCTCTGCTGTTGCTGAGACCTCCCCGCTGGAGATTCCGGAATCGGACAAGCGGGCCACCAAAGGAAGCAAAAACCGTCTTCCGCTTCCCGGTTCGTTGCAAAAGACAAACGGATCCTCTCCAAGCAAATATGGCAAGTCTATGACGCGAGGAAAAAGTGAAGAGACTGGGGAAGGTGCAGAAAGCTAAAAGCCTTTTAATGGCATTTCATGACAGGCAAGAGAGGTCTGAACGGGATTGGGCCATGTGCCCTAAAACTAAAGAACTGAACATTAGAAATAAGTAGCCTGTGAACTATCTTACTTGCAAAGGGAGTATCATTTTTTCAGTTGTCTGCCACTGACTTAAAGGGTGTCTTTTCAACTGCTAAGGGTATTCTCACACTTCTTCAGTTATTGGGAAATTGAAAACAACCGCTTAGGGTATAGAAGTGAGTTAGAACATCAATCTTAGAAAACCCTTTCAATCATGTTGAACTAAATGTTGTATTTTGCAAATTTGTCAAGGCAAGATCTGACCACAGAATGTTAAAGAAACTTTTGAAAATAGAGTAAGTATAAAGGATGCTCTCGTAGTACTGAGAATACCGCCCTTTCTTCTTCCAGGTTTTACAAAACCGGCTGCTTCCAGCTGTGCAGATAAAATCAGCTAACTACTATATAGAATGTGCCGACAAAACAATGGAATCCACTATGCAGGCAATATAGGGTTAAAACGGCAAGAAAGGTTCTGAACCATGTGTTGCGTAACGAGAGAAGAGCACATGTATCAAGAAACGTCGGCGGTCCGAGTGTACAAAGAAGCCATGGGGCATCTTCGGTAGGAGGCAAACATTGCATATATGCTGCGCGCGCCTTATGAGAGCAGCCTAGATCACGAAGCACCTTGTTTGAATATATTAGTCCTCCGACTCTTCACCAATTAAAGAGCAAAGAAACGGGTCTTTTGGACAAAGTGGTAGCAGACGAGCTCAGCTAACCGAGAGGGCTTGTTGTAAACAAGATACAGGCTGAAACTGTGGGTCAGACATCCTTCTTGGACAAAAACAAGGCTGAAATCGTAAAGCAACAATGCTTTCGCTTCAGTTCGCATATATTTATTACCTTTGTCATTGGTCAATGAAATTCCAGTCTTTCAAGTTTGTCGTGATCTCTTGCAGTTCAGTACCCAGATGTAGATAGCTGAAAGAAACGATGAGGTTTAGTCTATGCTCTCCTACTGGTCTTTGAAAGCTATTGGGATCACACAATGTAGCTGATAAAAAAAAAAGGTCTGTCCCGAGCTAGACATGCGGGTGCGCTGCCCTTAGCATTTTCCAAAAGTAGGCATATGAAGAAAGTTAATATAAACTTCTAAACCAGCCCAACAGTTTGAACCACGTGGGAGTAGAAGCCGGCTCGATTTTGTTTCCTAGTCGAAGTGCCAACCGACTGAGTTATAGGTGCCTATGAGGATCACGATAGTTCTTCCCGGGACCTATGAAAGAGAGATCAGGAGCGAGCAGTATACGCTTGCTTTAACTTTGCGTTTTGAGAAGAACTGCGGACCGGAGTCAAACCCCTTTTTGGCCAAAAGTCTTTGCAACACACTAATTTTAACAAGTGAGGTTATGCATAGACGGGGGACTGCTTTTCTTCGATTAAATTAACTGGATATCACTTTTTCTCATTTGTGTATTGACTGGGTCTCTCTTCAGTGTTCTTCAAGAAAATTAAATCATTCAAGGAACTAGCCGTCTTCTGCGTCCACTTTCGAGTTTCACTTTATTTCAACAGGATGCTCATTTCCTACCCTAAATCTGCAAGTCTTCAAAATAATGGTAAATTTTCAGGACAGCATCGGATCACGTCCTTATCAGTTTCAAGTGAAACAAAAAAATCTAATAAGATTTCACCTCGAATGTCGAAACTTGCACTGCACTTTTTCAGCTTCCCTGTCGCATTTTCTTGACGTATGTATCGTTGGAGGTCGTCTCATTGAGCGAGGGAAACCCACCTCGCGCATCCGTTATATGCCGTAGATAATGAGACATCATTGTCTTGTGAATCTCGTCATATGACCTTCCCCATAGAACTCGATTTTCTACTTGTATTTGACAGAACAACCATGGTACAAAGTGGGATTACGAATTGGCTCAATATACACATAGTCATAGGAAGGCCCTTGGATACATACAGTCGGAGGGGGCAAGGGGGTGTATGACAACTCGCAATTTAAGGTTTCTTCTTGAGCTCGTCGAAGCGACGAGCTAGCTCGTCAAAATCGAGCTCGTTGCTGCCCGAAGGAGCCGTGGAAAAGTTGCTGGGTGGTTCAGGGAAGTGAATAGCTGAAAAATCAGTTTTCAATGAAAAGACTCAATCTTTTACCACTGTCAAGGTGGTCCGGCTTCTTGAGCGACTGAGGAGGTGCGGTAGGAGCCATGTCCTTTTTAGGATCCTCCATAAGCGAGTTCTATAAGAATTTGTTATGATATGATTAAAATGTATTGTCCCTTCTTGGCCGGCTTTGCGCTATTGCTTCTCTTACACGAGTTACACCGCTTAGGCTTCTTGTTCTCTGTCAGATTGATGGTCTTGCGACGACTCATAAGTAGCATGGCTTAAAAGACAAACGAGTTCAAAAAGTAAAAAAGAGAGGGAGTGGAAGACGTCAAAACAGCCCCGTTTAAAAAGAACGTGTGATCATCAACAAAGAGGGCGTCTAGTCGCGCAATTCCGATGATAATGCAATGAACTGAGGAGTCAAACAATGTTAGACATGTCAAACGAAACAGTGGGAGGAATAGCTTCATAAAAAGATGATGATGGTGTCGGGAGCTATAGACAGAGAGGCTTCCTCGTTCGTCTACTCCGCGAGCATTAGTCTTGCAAGATACCATAAATTGCTAGAAGGGAGGCGGGGACGAGGCGGTGCAAGCCGTAATTTAGCTTTCGAGATGAACGCGTTGTCCCCCATTATGGACATCATAACCACGAATAACGACTCTTGTTTCGGCTGCAGAAGAGTTGCGTAAAAGAGGAAATAATGTTATGTAGCCTACTGGAGAATACTAAGCGACCAGAGAATCAGCTGGCGGGTAAGAAACAGAATATGCAGCGGTTTAAGAAGCAACTCTAAAAAAGAAAAGAACATGTCCAAGACTTACCCTTTGACTCAAATAAGGATAGTTGGAATCGGGTCCGATAGGAAGTCCATTGGGTCCAATTTTGGGCAACTGGACTGGGGTCGTTGAGGGAACTTCGTAGCCGCTAAACAAGGAACAAATTTAACGCTTCCCAAAAACGGAAACCAACCCATTATCGCCGGGAACCTGATCGTACAGATGTCCATTGTTGGGCTTCGGTTGCTGGTACTGGTCTGAAATATGACAGTTAGGGTAAGTAGTAGCGTGAAAAAGCTCGGACAACCACGCACATTAACATAGAGCGTGCTGGGCAACTTAGGATTGCTATGCTATGCTCACCCAATTCGTCATAGAAATTACTGTCAGCGTCTGAATTGTTAATTGAGAAAGAACACAGGGGGAGGAAGCAAGAAAACTCTAGAAATCTTACCTCCACCGAATCCTTGAGGCGGCTGGGCAAAACTTGGTGGCTGAGCAAATGGTGGTGGACCCACAGGAGCGGAAACAGCTGAAAAATCTGGTTAGCTAGACTATCTATTTCCTGAAACGTATTTTGGATCATATAGACAGGGAAGGTCTCTTGTACCCCAAGGATCTTGCTACGATTTTAACACAGACTATATTCGAGAGCCACACATAGGGTGTCCAGCTACGTTAAGTACGGGCAACAAAACTTTTTGAAACTGGGGACTACAGTTGGGATCGGAAGTGTTGTTACATTGAGTTGCGTGAAGTTTTGACACACACTTGTTAGTTGGGATATGGTTAGCTACATAGGTCTTACCATGTGGCGCTGCATAGAATGCATTTTCAACATTGTATGACCCTTGGACTGCAATCTTAAAGATAAACTCAGACGTGCGTGTGACTTACATTGCGGAGGGAAGTTGGCTTGAGACGGTGGTCCACCCTGATACTGCCATCCATAGCCTCCACCTCCAGCTCCACCAGATCCACTACCAGCTCCGTCACTGGGAGGCGGACGAGGGTTAGCGCTTCCAGCATTCTTGAAGTCGATGAGCATCTGCTCGGCCTGAGCAACCTCATCATCTCTCATGACATCAGGATCTGGGTGGAAATCGACGCCGGCGGATTCAGCAATCAAAATCATGTATCTGAACAAGAAGAAACAATAAAACTTATAACGTTTCCCACTTTTCAACAAGAATCTTCGGTGGTGCAGTCACACTGAGTTTGGCTACGAGTCGAGGATTGACTTGGGCCGGAAATTCGAGCTGGTTAGCCCGGGCTGCTTCAGCAAACGGCTTGCCGTACTTGTGAGTCAGTTGATCGCTAATGACCTGGAAATTCGGAGATTAGGTGTGGACAATAACGGCCAAGAGTATAGTATATTTGTATATTCCCTGACTGTCGTGTCCTTACAAGAGAGTTTTTTTTTGCATACTATCGCAACGCTACAAAATGGAAATCATTTGACTGAAATGGTTCGAAAAATAGTTTCTGTGAGTACAGTGACGGCACGGGAGAGAACAGTATCTGTCGAATTAGTACGAGAAAATACAGAGATTTTTTGACAACATATATGGTACGGGAGACAACGTCTACTGGTAATCTCGTATAAGAGAGCATGTTCACTCTGCCGGCTCGAAGAGAATTGCTGAAGCTACGAAAGATAAATTTTCGGTATACTTTGACCATGTGAATACTGTATACCGAGAGTTTCTCTCTCATCGTTCTCCGAAGCCGTTTTTAACTGGTACGACATGGGGTGAACTCACTCAACATCAAGAGCGTTACTGCTACTTTGGACAAGTTATCATTTTCAAACAAAGTGATAACTTCAGTAACAAAAGCTGACTCATGACCAGAATCAATAGCAAAAACTCTCACCTTGAATTCAGCGATATCACAGGCGAGTCTTGGAGCAGCCCAAAGAATACTAATCACAGATTCAGCGATACCATCATCCAGAGTTCTGAAAATGGGGCTTCAGACAGACACAAGTGAAATCTTACTTCATCTGCTCTATAAGACCGAAGCGAGCCAGTAGAAGATCACAGTACATCTCCAAAATTTCATAGGCTTCAACAAGATAGTCTTCACGAATAATATGTTCCACCTTGATGCGAGCGCGATCAGCCTTGTTTGCTAAAAAAATGATTGCAAAACAAAAAACAAATCACTCACCACTGATGTAGTCGGCGATTTCCGTCCTAGACTTCATAGCCATCTCCGTCTTCTTCTTACCCATCATCTTCAGTCGGTTGATGGCAAGACGAAGATTTGTCTTGAGCTTCGGATACTGCGTTCCCCAGGAGATTGACATTTTCTGGAAGATATCATACATGAGATAGCACAAACAAGGGGAAAAGTGAAAATAACAAATTTGCGTTACTGGGAAATCGATGAAAAAGCGAATTGAGTAGTTTATTAATTGATTAACACCTTTTTACAGTTCAGGAAATGTGAAAAAGGTTGCAATTTCTGTGGAAAAAAGACGGGTTTTTCAAAATTGACAGAGTATAGGGTAAAGAAACAATTTCTTGTCCATTACAGACTAGAAAACCTCTAAAACTGAGTGAATAGAAGAGGCGTGAGCCAACAAAATGATATCACGTCAGCATGTGTCGAAATAAGAAGGACCAGTCGAGAAATAGCGATGTGACTCATGACTAGGTCATCAAAGGAAACAAGAATAAGCGCGCTCCAATCACAAAGCTGCCCCGGTGGGAGTGGGCTGTTTTTAAACGGGGTCTTTTTCTCTTTTGCTTAAAGGCACACAAAAACGTTTTTGTTTTTGTTTTTATACAATATATTTTTCCAACTTTTGTTACTACAAGTCAACTATCTCATTGACACACAACTCTGATGACTTAAATTGACTAAGCGTCGTTAAGAAGCGTTCCGTTGCATGCTTTATAGTTTTGAATATTTTTTTCCGCTTTTTTTCTTCAAAAGTTCAGTCAAGATTATATATCAGACCAGCCGTATACGACGGCTTCGCCGCTCCTTAGTATTGACTTAGCATTTACAACGGGCGACTTCGCTGCTTCCCCAAGTTCCCAAGTTTCCCCCCAAAGCTGACTTGTCAACTTAGTTCTTGACATGCCATGACTTGCCGGCTTTTTTCTCGTGGTGACGCACGGACGGACAGACGGACGGACACCATTGCACTTTAGTAGTAGAGAGATTCTTTAAACTTTTGTAGAACTATGGAGCAAGTTCTTCTTTCCGGTTAGCCATGTCCGTCCCACCTAGTCTGTTTTCTTCTTCAAATGTTACCAACTTTTCGTTTGAAGCATAAATATAATAACCTTCCGTTCCACTAAAGACTTCTTGACTCGCATTTTATTCTTCTTGCACTATTATATAAGCGGATTTCAGACAGAGCTCTCATGTATCGAAGTCTTTCTGATCCATCCAGGAGTTCTCAATGTGAGATCTGGGAACGTAAGAATGAGTATAACCGGTAAAACAAGCGTGTTTCAGCCAACATTGTTTGGGAGACATCTTCTTCTTCATCTGAGTGCGATTTTGAATCACCGACTCGTTCTCGAAGACTGATTTGTTATCCAGTCGAGGAAAAGAACGAATCCGAGGAAGTGGAAAAAGTTAAGAACCAGGTATCACTACCTAATTTTTGAGCTAACTCAATGTTTTAGAAAGGTCTGAAAGAGAACTTTGATCTAAGGAATAAAGTTTCATCCAAAACTGACACGGAAGCCCTTATCAAAAAGATTCACGATGCTGCAAAACTTCATCTTCGTGAGTGATCTTTTTGAACATCAAACTGGTTTTACAGAAAACAACGTGGATACCTATGTCAAACTGAGAAACGATGAAAAAACTAGATGGAAGTCGGCACGAATTCGGAAGGATGAACCGTTGTGGTCGCCGAGAACAGCTTTGGAAAAGTAACTACAAAGATCTCTTCTTTTTGAACAACCTTTTTAGAGAAGCAGCAAGCCATACGCCTTCCAAAAGAGTCAAGTTTTTTGCATCTGCTCAGCAGTTTGGGCTCTCTCAGTCTCTGACTCCGAGATCAACATACCAGTCCGTGACGACCCCAAGACGACATAAGTCGCCGAAGACAAGTACTCCCAAACATAGGTAAAGCATTTTGTCTCCTTTACGTTGTACCATTTTTAGAGATGGTCACCTTAGAGTCGTGCCACCGAATCTGAGCCCGGTTTCTGCTGGTCCATTGACGAGGCGACGGAAATGGTTAGAAGAGCAGCAGAAAAGCTTTTTCGAAGGTACAGCAATTCTGGGAACATAATTCAACCAACTTTGTTGTTTCACCAGTCTCGCTAACACGGCCGGCAATGTTGTCATCCCTCGGGTTCCTACAAAATTAAGCTGGGGCTTTTTCAAGTAACCGAAGCAATAATAGACTAATTCCTTGACGGGAAGTGCGACCTTTCTTTCCAAGTCGACTGCTCTATTTATTAGGCTAAAGCTTGCACAAATCTTTCATCCTTCACCGCCCAAACAAAAAATATTTGTAATTAAGTCGTTCTTAGGTACCGATGAGCCCCCTAGCACGGACGTTCCAGACGAAACAATCCTGGATTCTGCTTCACAAGAGACTGTTCAAGAGAGACCGAAAGCGAAAGAGGTACCTCCTACTGAGATATTCATAATCCCCGACGATTCATGGGATCTAACTGACGACTCGTTTTGATGACTCCATTATTTTTTCTGTTTATAATGTTGTCCAGTAGCCACTAGCTATCAATTGATAATCATATCCGGTCATTGTTTATTACTCTCGTTGTTAAATCATTTCAGTTGTGCTATCGAAACTTGCAATCATTCTGAATCTGAAGTGCGACGGTCTCTGACCGTCAGTATCTGGACCTCTGGAAGCGGCCTGGTTAGCGAGCGAGATGGGCTATGCATCTAGAGTAAGAAGCCTGGGATTGATCCGTTGATGTTTATCGGTTTTCTGGAAGAGCGGCGAAGACGGAAGAGAACTTCTTTATTTCCCGCACTTCGGAAAAGGTGTAGGCGGGTTAGAGATCACCTCTTTATCGGTTTTTTTGCCAACCTCAATCTCTTTCTCCAGGTCGCTGATTTTCACCATTATATTCGTTGGAAGTGAGTATGTTCGTATTAGGCTAGAGAGACCGTAGACCATCTCCAGAGAATCACATCGACTTCCGGGATCGTCCTTGGAACCATTTTTTTTAAAGTATTAACCTACCTTTATAGCATTCTGCATAGTGCTATACTTTACAGGTACAATATATGGCTCAGCTTTAGGATACTGAAAACCGAGTAGTTGATGCAGATTTATTCTCTTACAACTCTTCTGCAAGGTCTCTTGCACTTCTGAACTGGGTCAAGTTTCTTCTTTCTCCGTGGAGGCGAAACTACAATCTTATCTTTCGGCGTAGGATCATGAGATGTCATCTTTTTAGAACATCCTTCCGTTGGAGCATTTACCATAGAAAGAGGTACTGTCACGGCTCTTAGCGGCATTATGAGAAGTGGGAGGGGAGGCTTGTGTCGTCTGCGGAGTAGTTCCATGACTCTGAGCCAGAATTGTAGATAGAAAGCTAAGAATAGTCTGCAAACTTGGCAGAAGAAGAAAAATAATCCTAATGCACACTGAGAGAAAATGTTCATCCCGTCAATTGTGAGGGATCCGTTTGCGTACGATAGTGCTTTTTCAGTTACTTTCAAACTTCTCGGATTCTTAAGTTTCAAAGAAAAAAAGTGCAGTTGCAGATTTGCTTGGACGCGAGTGAACTGCCGAAAATTATGCAGAAAAACATTAGAAGGCAGGAATTGGAAGAGAGCGCGTGATGAAGACTACAATTTGGAAGCTGTTAACATCATGACCCCTAATGAAAGTTTAAATGATTTTTATTATAATTATGAAGGAGTTTATCATTTTATTCTAGCAGCCTCGACAAAACTGACGTTGCAGCCAGCTTGACCATACTCGGGAACCTGAAACCACAATTATAGAAGAGTCAACGAAAAAGCTTACCCTGACACCGAAATAGTGCCGATGATCCCAAATGTACATGTCGCGATCTTTTAACTTGAACTTGAACTGATCAGAACAGCTAAAGTCTTCGTTTTTCGGAAGACCCGTGCAAATTCTGTAGCCTGCACCAGGATCCATTGACTCTGGATACCTAAAAACATTTCATGCACACATAAAAACGAGTTTGCTCTTCTGCCGAGATCGAGCGGTAACTGCTAGAATCAACCTTATAAGACAGTACGGGTGAGCATACTCGAAAGTCCGAGAATTCGTAGATAGTACGAAAGAGATTTTGAGATTTCGAATAATTGGGATTCTTACCAGATCTCCGTCCCATGATGATAAGCCTTATCCAGTACTGCAGGGTCACACGGCCTGCTGTCTTTCTCCGTCAAATTGGGATTCGAAGTATCCTTGGCACAGCCAGGTGAGTGAGGAACAATGTCCATGCGGAAAACTACTCGATAGCTGAAACCTGTTTGCGAAGGCTGTATCCAAGAGTGCAAACCTCTGGGGTACAAGTCTATCAAAATTGAATGCAAACTCAGCAGAGCCAGTTCTCGGCTCACCAAACGTGTACAGTTTTACTTGGTCAGATCTTTTGTACCCTAAATTGATAAGTTCTGCTGTTAGGAACTATATTTACCGTCTCTAACTGTTCTTGCAGCCGCGAGAGCGGCAAGAGCTCCTCCCAAAGAATGACCAGTAATCATGACGCGATAGCTCTGTACTTTTTTGTCTAGAAACACAAACATAATAGATTACTGCATATTGGGGGTCCTCCAATGCTTGTTTAATCCGGTCCCAAAGCAGGCTGTGCCCTTTAGAGAAATACCGGTTAACCTGAACTTTTAGTTTTTTTGTTTGCCTATGACTTATGTGAGCAAACCACAAAAAATTAGAGACTACTCACAGATCCCATTCCATAGAAGTCGAGTCCGGTCTGAAGAGTTGACCAGCCTTCTAAGAGAAGTTGGCTCTGAACAAGCTAAGTCTAAGGGACTGTCTCTCAGTCTGTCTTTCTGTCTCTCTGTATCTATCTTTCTCTGTCTCTCTGTCTCTATCTAAGACTTACGTTGGTCTTCGTCCCTCTGAAGACAAAAGTCAGAGTCTGAGTTGTCTCGGAGGCCACTGAAGAAAGAATAAGTTACAAAACTTTTGAAACCCTTACAGACGTATCCTTCACAAGGGTTGTTGAAAGAGTCGCAGCGTTCGGAAGAGACAGAAAGAACTTTGTGGCTGTCAGTTGCAGGAAGAGCTTCTCTGAAGAGTTTGTGGAAAACTTCATATCCTTTCTCACCCCAAGCATCCGTTGATGTCCTCACCATCTCCATAGGCACCCGCTGCCAGTTTCAGCAAGCCTCTAGCTTCAGTCTCATTGTATTGACAGCTGGCAAGTGCAAAGCACAAGGAGGAAAGGTACAAGTAGCCGGCAAGGGTCGAAGGCATGAGAATGACTACACCGAGCCAATATTTGTCGGCACGAAAACCTCATTCTCGGTGTGCCGTGGTAACAATTACTAGACCAGTGACTGATTTCGCAAGTTCGCGAGATCGGAGCACAAACAGTGAGTCAGAAAGGCTATCTTCAGGTTTGTTGGCTATCAAAACATTGATAAAATGAATCAAGCTTGTAACATGAGCAGCTAACTCTTAATTGTGGCCAGTCTGCGATGCTAAGAGTCACGAACGGATCCTTGACAGAGCAGTTCTTGGAGAAACCTCTTCCTTCCAGTCTTTTCCGTACCAGAATAAGGTTGAGCTTGACGACAGTTCTCCGGGAGTTCTGTTCCCTTTCAGTCTTTACACTGCCATGTCTTTGCTTAGCTTGTTAATTTGACATGTTTGTCTGTCTTGTATATTTTGCTGTCAAACTTCACATTTCCCCACAAAATCTTGCGAAAAGTGTCCTGTATTGACGATACAGTGCTTGAGACAAAATAAAGAAACCAAGCTGTTGTGTCTGACAACTAATTTTATCAAAAACTGTCAGTCAGTCTATTGACTGTAACTTTGATAAGAAAGTAAACAGAACCTCCATGATAAACAAAACTTAATAAATAGTCATTTATTGCAGTGATTGGAATGATTATTTGAGCAGGTGACAAACCGTAAAGCTATAGAAATGATTTGATACCTATTTATAGACACTACAAGAGGATGAAAGTTACCAAAACTGAGGAAACAATGAAAGAACAGCTGCTTCCTAACTTTATTCCGTCGTTCATCTTGTTCCCGAAGCTCCACGGTCTACTTAAAACTTCAAGTGGTACCACCGGAAGTCGCGGTTCGGGCGACAGCTTATGTTCCTCACAATTTGGTGCGGGTGAGATCCAGCAGAGCTAAAACTACTAGTTAGTGACTGATTTGTGTTAGTGCACGCTTAAGCAATGAATAAAATATAGGCTTCATTCCAAGCAGAACATGCACGGCATGCGAGATCACTGTATTCAAAATCAATCGAGGCCGATAGTGCGAGTCAGAAGATTCAATCTGCTTACGAGGTTCTGAATCACACCGGGCTTTCCCTCTGGCTGAGTGGCATCACATCCCGTTTTTCCGTATTCGGGCACCTAAATTCATTTTAACAAATCCGCAACAAATCGTACCCGAACACCGAAATAGTGTCTATGATCCCAAATGTAGCTGTTCATCTGATCGTAGCGGAACTTGATTCTATCGGAACAACCAAAATCCTCGTTCTTCGGATTTCCCGTGCATTCAACGTAGTGAGACCCGCGGTCCATGGAGTCCGGATACCAAATTTCTGTTCCATGATGGTAGGACTTATCCCTTGCTGTCGGGTCACAAGGTTGGGTTTCTTCTTCCAGGTGGACTTCTGACATGTGGCATGTTGGTAGATGGGGCACGATGTCTCGTCGGAAGACTACTCGGTAGCTGAATACGTTGTTTCCGATAACAAAACAATAAAGTACCTTTCTTTGATCATATTGTCAAAGTTCGTTGCAAATTCCAAGCTTCCGACACGAGGCTGTCCAAATGTTAGTAGCTTGACCTGGTCTCCAGTGCGATAACCTGCAAACAAGTTGTTACATGTCTTTTATCACTCTCAACCTGTCCTTTTTCGATCTGTCAACACTTTGATTCCTCTGTCTGTCAATCTGACCCATTCTGCCTCTGTTAACCTGCACTTTTGAAGGTTCGACCTTGTTAATTGAACGAACTTTTTCAAGCAATCTGTGTCCCGTATTAGTTATCTAGGGAAATGCAGAGACAGAGATCCCCTATCATTTGCCAGTCAGTTACTCTCAAACCTTTTTGACATGACAGTCTGATTGCCAACTACAGGCAAACCAAGTATGTGTCAGAACCATAGACTCGCATCGCTTCAGGAATCTGGCATACCTTGTCTCACAACTCTGGCTGCAGCTAACGAAGCTAGTGCTCCTCCAAGAGAATGACCAGTAAACACACAAGTATAGTCCTTATGAACTGTATTCTGTAGTATTTGCTCAACATCGGGCCACAGTTTGAGATGAGCATTCAAGAAGTAGCGATTGACCTGAAGAACAGAATGACAGTGATGAAGACAACTCACATTTCCCATGTCAAAGAAGTCAACACCAGGCTGCAAAGAGTCCCATCCCTCCAGCAAGAGCTGAGTTTTTGTCTTTGTACCGCGGAAGACAAAAATGAGCTCCTTTCGGGCATCGGATGTAACTGAATGAGGAAATCCTCAAAATTGACAAAATGACATACCCACGTAGCTTTCACATGTGCTATCAAGATGGTCACACACTTGTTTATCAGTCGAGAGAACTTTTCTCGCTTCATGGATCGGGAAAGTCCTGGAACGGAGGTCGTGGAAAATAACAAGTAGAAGACAAACTTTGCTATGCAGTCATTGTGTCGAACTCCATAGGCCGCCGCTGCCAAATTGAGCAACATTCTCGCCTCGGTCTCATCATAGTTTGTCTTTTTGATGAACGGAGCGGCTGAAGCAATCGCCAAGAAGGCGATGGCCCACATTGGGAGAGTGCTGAAAGAATTTGAAGTAGCTTGTTCTTCGTCCAAAAAGACACAATTTTTGGTCCAAGCGGTCAAGGGGCTGAGAAGTGTTAGACAAACTGAAAAAAAGGATCCGCCGTGTCGATAGGGCAGAAAAGAGTTGAGCGAAAAATTAAGGGTAGTTGTTGATCTTATTAGGGGTGTGGAGAAACGAATGATGACTCAGGTTAAAAGACTGGAAATAACAGCAGCCACTACTTTACACTCCAAATTGGATTCACCTCTTTTTCGGAACTGACAGTCAAATTGAGAATCGATTTCCACGCAGCTGGATTGAAGGTCGCCGTCGGCTTTCTTTTGTGACTGAACTGGGTACAGGAGACACAAAACTGTGACTCCAATCCTAGGGGGACAATGAACCGGTCTCACACGATTAGCGCCTGCTGCTGAAATCGACGAGTGTTCTCCACTCCCTATTGTACTCTCTTCCCAAGTGTTTCTTCCATACCCGATGTTTGGTTTTTCTGTAGAGCCACGATTTGAGGTAAGTTTTATTGACCAATGAAAAAAGGGCTGACTGAAAGTTGAGGTCGCACTGAATCACATAAATTGGGCCTGAATACATCACAGTTAAAAACGAAAGCCTAAATTTATACGGCTATACACAGTAGCACTTAACACGTTTGAAAACTAAAACAAAAAATGAGATTAGAAGTTGAACCAGGGAAAATATCCGTAAATTAGTAACCAGGGTGTAGCACGGGTCAAGAACTAGCTTCGGTACCGACAATCTCCCGAACTGAGGAAAGAAACTGATCAAAGATGCCTTGGTTGGAGGAAAAGTTGTCGAGCTGAAAAAGTGATTTATTAACATAAATGTTTCTGCTTACTTGTGTCAGGACAGAATGTACGTCATCGTCTCCGAACGACTCAATTTTGAGTGGGACCTTGCAATTGTTCAACAGCTCGCTCAGTCCCTGACAGTCGTCTTTGTCCATCACTCCAAATATGGGAATCTTAACAAAGGAGTCATCTTCCTCGCTCTCGTCCTTCTCCCCGCTGAAAAGGTTTGGATTTTGGACTGCTTATGAAATACAAGGTTTGAAATCGCCCCTGCGGGCCTTGTAAATGTAAATATGCTTGTAAATCTGGCCACTTGGCTAAGTTTGACACACACGGGGATCGAATCCGCGTCGCGCGGGCCGTCCTCTAGCAATACACCACTCTCCTGGCTAAGATTCCGTAACTTTGTTTGTGGACCGTATTCCCTTAAAAAAATTGCACCATCTTAGCTCAAAAACTCTTTACATGGTACTTTACCAAGAGTTAGAGATCGGATGGGATTGACCTCAGGTCTCTCAAACCCTTCGTCTGTAACAGATCAAACATAAACACCGTTCTGTTTTTGAAAAAGGAAAGAGATGTGAAAAAGTACCTTGGAGGCTTCATGGTCTCATTCATCACGTCGTCCACGACCGTCTGCTGACTATGCTCCAAGTCGACAGAAATCGTATCATCCGACCTTCTCTCCACTTCTGAGGACTTCTCCTCTTCGACTGTTTCTTCCTCGGTCGGCTCAACTTCTTCAGCGATTCTCTTGTTCTTTTCTTCCGGAACACTCCGTAGTGGACCCAAACTTCCAGTATATGAAAGAGTTAGAAGGTTTGCGAACGGCATGTTCTTCGGAATGGTCTAAGCAAAGATACGCAAAATATCAAGGAATCCTACCGGAAGGGAATGACTGGCATGCATCTTGTCCTTCGGGGAAGCTGACTCGATATCTGGTTCACTTGCCAGAGAGCAAGTTCGTGAACGAGATCTCTGACTGAATCCTCTCAGAAAAGAGGGGTTCCCAGGAGACTGCGACAGCGGCGGACTGACGCTGAAGTGGCTAATGGCGTCCATGGAGCGCGGTGAGTTGGCAACGTGGTCGTAATCTGGAGTGTTTCCCGACGAGAAAGACTCGACCTGCAACGGAATCTCTTCAAAGTCCGCTCCTTTACACATACCTTCTGAAAAGATTCCTCTGCAGCTGTATCTGGACTAATACCGATTATTGACGCGGCTAGTTTTTGCTCAATCTCCATTCTCGTTCTAAAAATTTCGCATAAACGAAAAACTCTCAGCTTACCTGTAGGAAAGCGTAAGGGTAAAGGCTCCTAGGGGTGACGGGAAGCTTCCGACAACTTTTGTCTCGAAGCCTTGGCCAAGATCGACAGCAGTTGGACCAGATTGAATCTGAAACGCTTGGCTGTAGAAATTTTGCCAACGTGGACAAATGTAAGTAACTCCAGGTCATCGAGGCAGCCTCTTTCGGCCATTTCTCACTCTTATTATCTCAGTTTTTGTCAGGGTTTGTAGTTAAACATTATAAAATGCTCACCTTATACAGTATTACAAATGTTTCCGCACTCTGTTTCTTTACATAGTATCGATGCATTGGAGTCATTCTTGAGGCGGCCATTGTGCTCTTCAGCAAGGTCGAAAGTTGGTGGTACAATTCTGATAGTTCAGATTTCCCGTCTGCTCGTATCGTCACATCGCGATTGATGTGAAACATCCAAGATTCGAGGGGAAGGGTCTCGGAGTCGGCCGTGTACAGAAAGAAGTCAACTGACATAGAGTCTACTTCCGGTGGGTATCTTTAACGATTGCATGTACCAAAAGTAGTCTCTTACTTTGGCAAATTCCTCTTAACTTGTGCCGAAACTTCTCCAAGCTCATCTATATTCACATTAAACCATGTGGCCGGTGCTTTGGTTCCTATGCAAGGCTGATCATGTCTCTCGTTCGCACGTGACTGCACCAGGACCTAAAGTTATTTTTAAGGAAATACGTCGAAATTCGTACCTGTAAGAGTTTGGTAGTGAAAAATTTCCCATATCCTTTCAATTTCGTGTAAACAGCCTGGTCGACATCGCCCATGGCCGAGGTGGAGGATGTAGGTGAAACAGCATTCTCAATGTCTATACTTGAACCAAAAGACGAGGAGCTGTTGGTCCGCATAATACAGAAAATAAAACAATCCTGCAAATGAATCAATATTTAAGCTTGAACCTCAAACTTCTGCTTTTTGAGATCGTAAAATACTAGGAAAGCGAAACTTTTGAAACCATAAGGTCTTATCAGGTCGTAAAAAGGTTTCTAATCGAATTTCATAACAGATTTTAAGAAATTAGAAAAGGTTAAAAAGAAACTTAAGCTAAAAACTGCAGCCTTGTGATACATGTTTGAGACACAATAAGGGATCAGAGAGCAGAACTTTTATAAGCGCTGTTTTTGCACCCAAGCCCCGCTTCAAAATAGGTGTTTTTGTCAAAATGGGGATAAAATAGATACGTAGCTATGAAAATGGAAGTAAAAAATGAACTTACACTGTCTAGTTCTCAGCCTTTTCCTCCTTGTAAAGTAGGAAGATCAGCTGATAAACATTTCTTACTCCAATTCGTGCTCCCGAACGCGCGTAAACAGAGGGCGAAGCCTGACTGCACGAGATCGGTCGCGAGACATGCCTGTTCCATGAAGGATCGCTTGAGTTTAGAACTGATAAACAGAGGATATGAGGAGATACTCCTCTCAGTTATGATTCAAACATTTTGACCTTAACACACATAATACTTGCAGATTAAACGAAAGAAATTCTTTGTTAACTTCATTCCTTTTGTTTTTCTCGATGAAGCAAACAAAATTTGTTAACAACTTAAAGGAAGATAAATTTTGTTCGATTTTGGGACCGTCCAGTTAGTACAAGTTTTAGTACAAGTTCTTGTGACAATTTGCCGTAACGATTCCTGTTTGTCTGATTTTTAACAAATGTAAAACTATTCTAGGGAATGTTGTCAAAATTTTGCCAGATTAGATTAGATTTATTCACAATAATCATATATTTTCTATATGTCGTGTCGTGATTACTCTCCATTGATCAGGATCCGTCCTCGCTGCCTTCGGTCGACCTGTCATCCTTCTATATCTCCACGGTCTCCATTTCGACTACTCGTTTCGTCTATCTGTCGTCGCTCCAATTTGCTGTTTTGTTTGCCCATTTCCGCTTTTCCTTGAAAAACTCCTTCCTTCTGTCAGGTAATTTCACTGTTCCTTCTAGCCATCCGTTTGTTCTTCTATCAAACAAAGGTACTCCGACCATTCTGACCGTTGACAGCAATTCGGTTCTGGTTGCAGTTGATCATCAGCTTCGGGTTTTGGCAATTCAGGGAAAGTCCTGCCGAAGCCCTGTGATGAGCTAATTCCTCTAAGATTGCTTCCAGTTCCCCGGCAGAGTGAGCAAAGAGTACCGTGTCATCAGCATATCGAATGTTGGTCAGCAGCTTCCCGTTGATGTTCACCCCGAACGTGTGCCAGTCCATACTCCGGAATACCTCTTCAACTACCGCGCTGAAGAGAGATGGCGAGATTGTATCTCCTTGCAGAACTCCTCTTTGCATGTCGATATCCACCGGCTTCCCACAGACTCGTATGTTGACCTTGGTTGTTTTATATATGAGCTGAAGTACGCGGATGATCTTGGCGGGGACTCCTTGTCGATTTAAAGCATTCCAAAGAGCTCCGTGCTCAATGGAGTCATATGCTTTGGAGTAGTCATGCCATTCGGAATATACGGCTAATTTTCATCCAAAGTTCTTTGTATTCTTGATAGTAGAACTGAACTGAGGATTTTGAAAATCACGGACAGGAGTGCACTAGGCCTGTAGTTTTTGATGTCCATTGGATCTCCCTTTTTGAACAGCAGCGATACCATCGAATCTGCGAGCTCGGATGGTAGAGTTTCGTTTTCAAGAATCCAATTGAAAATGTCTGCCAGCGGTTGAGCCACATGTTCCTTGCACCAAATGAACATGTTGTGATATGGTCCTTTCCAGGTGTTTTGCCTCTCTTCAGTTTTGATATCGCATTTCCACTTCACATCCCTGTCAAGGTTACTTTGTCAAAAATAGTAAGTAGCCCATTCAAAAAATGGTAAGTACTCCTAAACTTTGATAAGTAGTCCAAAAAGGTTACTCAGGGGAAGATCCACAGATTTTGTCTCTCCTGCCGAGACTTTCTCTATGACTCATTCACAAAGCCATGGTGAAAACATTTACTTGAAGATGTGTAGACATTTTTATGCAACACATACGTTTGAGAGAAACTTGAAAGCTAATGTTGAAAGATCAGATGATAGAGAAAACAGAACAAACAAATTAGAATCGAGAGCTGAACCCGAACGTCCTGGCAATGCTTTGGAGGTAGTATCGGTCCAGACCTTGCTGTGTCTCTTCAGCTTTCGATGATGGAACCCTAGCCGCATTAATCTCGATCTTGGTCGAGTCTCCCTGATCCTTCAGAAGGAACTCAATGTCAGCATGGTGACCTTCAGGATAGCCTTTCAGTCTCCATGCCATCAGAATTCTTTTGTTTGGTTCCTATAAAGAAAGTAGCTATTTTCCTGTTTTAACCTACAATTTGGATGAAAGTTCCTTTCACATTTCCTCCGAAGAGAGCAAAACTGCCACCTTCGGTAAAATTCCAGTCGACACTGCCATTGGCCCAAACTTGAACTAACTAAAGAAAGCATTTAGAGAAATACTAAGTAGCTACCCACATTCTTTGCCTGGAAGACCTCAAAAAGACGATGAGGCTGAACTTTGAACTCTTCGTGGAACGAGAACGATTTTGTTTCCACTACTGAAAGATGGTAACAGTAAAAAAACACTATAGAAGTTTACCTGGGGTCCCGCCTGAAGAGCTACTGTCGGTCTTGATAACCTTATTGTGGAATTCTTGCTTATTTACGTTGGTCACAGTCTTTCCTTTCGTTACAACCTTAAAAAGCTTGTTAGCTTCAAATTTTTACACTTACTTGAGGTTTCTTGTCAGTCGGAAGCTGCAGACCCTTACTGAACTCTTCCTTTAGCTCCCGGATATAGATTGCTAGTTGTTCCTGAATGTTTGGGTGAAGTTAACAAGTTTTCCGCCTACATGAATAAGTTTGTCTCCTTTCTTGTTAAGAACATGTCGGACTTGCTGCTCATGAGGTCCTTTAGAATCCAAAGTAATGATCAGATCCACTTCATCAGCCTCATTTTCATCGGAGAGGTTGGGAATCTCTATGGTGCCCTTGTATTCAAGTTCACTACCGGCGACACGGGCTGAAACAACTTATAAAAAAAAGTGTCCAGCAAGTGATAATAATGCAGATTTTCAACGTGCACTGATTTTCCAGGCTTGTTTTTCAACCTCAGTGAGTAAAGACACCTCCGGAAGTATACAGTTGAACGTAAAAAGTATTAAAAACGTGCAAATTCGACTGGTTTTCGAATAATTCTCGCCAACTTCGATGCCGAAGATGTGCTTGAACCCTTCAAAAACAGACTCACCAACATAGGGAATCAGAATCTCCCATTCAAAGAGGAAAATAAGCTTGGCTTTCCGATTGTTGGCGGTGGCCTCACCCTCACACTTTTTGAACTCGGAAAGAGTGATTTTGACCGGCCCTTCCTGTGTAAAAATGGATGAAACAAACGAAAAAAGCAAACCTCGATGGTAAAGTTGACAAGAAGCTCTTTTAATCGGTTTTGGGACCATGGAGTTGCGTTCTTTTCAGACCTAACCGCTGATTAGCTAGGGGAAGAACAAAACCCTACCAGTGCCAATTGTTCACATTAGTTCCATCGGCTCTCTCTTCTACAATCCATCGTGGATCACCCTCTCCCCACTTGGCCATACTTTTCTAGCGTGAAATGTAGGAAATCTCGGTTAAAGGAAAGGAAAAGATGAGCAAAGCTTGAGAAGGGCAGCGAAAAGCTTCGAGAAGATTTTGATGTACGTAATTGCGTATTAACAGTTTTCGGCTCGACCCAGGGCTGCGATACTGTATGTTTCAGCACAAAAGACTATTATATGCAGGCATTCCATTATCTAACGCCGAAAAAGAGTAAGGTCTCAATTTTCACTCCGAGATGAAACTAATGAGGAAGGTATGAGCACATCAAAAAAAATAAAAAATGGTCAATATGGCGAAAATATTGGGCCAGACCAAAACTGCCCTCAGAGCGCACAACGGAAATTGGCAAGGAAACGGTCACGATGATATGTTTTCTTTTGCAACATGTTTTAAAGTTGTAGCATTTTTTCTTGTGTACAACTGTGCAGATATTGGTCAGGAAACAAAACTGAAGTATGTTATCTTGACCCCGCTATGGCTATTTTCCGTTGCGCAGTCGGAGCGCGGAATGTTGGCCCGGTGCGTTCCGGCCGATCTTTTTCGAGCAAAGCGCACATGGCGGTTGGAAGATCGGAGGTCTTATGATTTGTTAGTTCTAACTATACCTTTTGCACCTTTTAAGACGATGATAGTTGTCAAAAACTGGCATATTGATGCAACGATTTGTACACTATCTCCAGGTCCGAGATGATTGCATAATTTTAGGGCAGACATATCTGCAAGAAAGAGAGTCAGCTGTCTCCTTCCCTGGTCCCATGCGGCAGAGATTGAGCTGATTGTTCTCGGCTGACGCCATTGTTTTGCCCCAGTTCATGTATCAAGTCCCGTTTCCTCTTTCCTTATCCGAGGTCGAGGAAAAGCACCGCTACTGTCGTCTCCATATACAGGTATAATCTAGATTTTTTTTTTACAAATTTCTGACATTCAGATCTGGACTTACATTGTAAGCGGAGCCTTATTGATATCCTCCCTACTTGGAATAATTCTCGGAATTCTTCTGTTAGTATATTCCGAATGGCATGAGGGCACTACACTTTATAAACAGACTCTTGTAGTAAGTATTTGTGTCAAACTCTTACAATTTTTTAGTACCTCCGTCGAGGAAATCCTATCAAGTATTGGTTCACTTACAAAATAGTGTGTTCAATCTGGATAGGACTGCATTGTACTCTTCTTGTTTCTATTATTTCCAATATTTTTGCTGTCAGAGTAGGTGAAACATGCTTTAACATATTTTTTTCTAGTACTCTCGGACTTCTCTACTCATTCCCAATATGCTGACATGTGTCCTCCACATGGGCGTCTACATACTCCTGCTAACAGCTTTGATAATTTTGAGTGTTACGGGAACAAGAACAACGTGGCTTTCTCTGTCAGCAGTGCTATTCTTCACCTTTTTCACAGGGTATAATTTCATCGATTTTTGAAAGATCAAGAGTTTAGATTCGCCATGGCATTTCTGTCCTTGTATCATCGCTTCTTGGACGAGAAGGCACAGGAGATGAAGATACTTATGGCCAACACTAAAAGCGTTCATTTTAAAGAGAAGAACATTAGTTGAATGAAGAATACACTTATACTTCAGTGATAGACCCAGAAAATATAGATTCTAGAACTTGATGGGTGCTGTAGCTCATGCCAAACCTAGGCTCCGTGTATTCTCAGTGACATTACATTGATATCTGTGAGCAACTTTGCGCAGCGAAAAGTATAAGTTTAAAAACGATTTACAAATTTCATAGTTGCTGATCAACTTAGAAAACCATTCATTACTTCTCTCTTACGTTGGAACCATCCAAAATTTGAAGAACTCTCTTTCTTTACTAAGACGCAATGGTGTCCGTTCGTCTGTGTCATGGTGTCCGCACAATTGCCTGTCAGCACTAATACGCAAAAACGCTGACAGGTCATTTCATGTCAAGAGACAAGGGAACAAGCCAGCTGTGGAAGAAACTGCTACTAGGGTAGCTGCCGCCTGTGATCAATTCTAAGCTCAGGGCAAATAACTGTGAAGCTGCCGTTTGGGCAGCTGCTTCTAAGAGAATTTGCAACTTTCGCCCTCAGACGATCATAAGGACTGTTCGTTGTATACATCGCCTCCTAGTTGTACCTTGGGACGCTGTTCTCCTACACCGAAAATGTCTTATCTAAGGTTAGACTAGATATTGCTGGCATTGTTTCTGTGTATTGTTGCAAAATGCTTATCGGACTGGTGCTCCTTTTTGGTTGCACAACAGCTGGAGTCTTTCGAAGTGTTACAATCAGGTTTGTCTTCAATTTTTGAATATTTTCTGCCTCAGTAAAGGAAAACTTCGAGGAAAACCTGTTTACTCATATGGTCACCAGTCAGGGTACGCTTTTCTTGGTATACCTTTCGGAAAGCCACCTATTGGAGAACACAGGTACACAAAGGAGGTATTTTAACCTTTTGCTTTAGATTCAAAGCTCCGATTCCAGTAGGTCCTTGGTCTGGAACGTTGGATGCTTTCCAATACGGCAATGCATGTTTTCAAAATGCTAGTGATGCCAATCAATTGGGAGGGGTCAAAGTATCGGAAGATTGTCTGTTCATCAATGTTTTCACAAGCAAGAGCTGTCTGGACAAGGTGGTGATAAGCTGTTTTCTCAAGAAGTTCATGTTCAGGGCGGCTGTGCGGTAATCGTACATATTCATGGCGGGCAGAGAAATAAACTCACTCCTGCAGCTTTGAGACCTGAAGTTATTGTGAACAACTATTCTAACGACGTAGGCTAGACATAAATCTATCGATTCATAGCTTCAGGAACGAAATATCGTCTTTGTCGCGGTACCGTACCGTACTGGGATTACCGGCTGGCTCAACTTGTCTCCCGATCTTAAAACATCAGTCGATTCAAATTTGCCGAACCGAGGTGAGGAAATCCTGAGAGTTTAGCTTAAAATTTAAGATGTTCACCTGTCTCTGAAATGGGTCCAAGAAGAAATTTCAAGCTTTGGTGGTGATCCAAATAGAGTGACACTTTTTGGACATAGCTCTGGTGGACAGACTGTTACGGAAGTACGTGGTTTCCAAATCTTGAAACTTTTTTGCAGCTAGCCTTGTCACCATTCTTTAATGGACTGTTCCAACAAGCCATCGTTATGAGTGGAACGGCTTTGGGAGAAAAGACAAAAAGTGAGTTTTCTTCCATGTTCTTCAACTTGCTAGTTCGCCTTGCCATCCAGTAATTTGCAACCTGAAAATCTTGGTAACCTAGCAAGATTATTGGAAATAGCACAACGTTACCAACGTCTTTACCGCTTTTTCATATACCCAAGAAACATTGGTGAGTATCAAAGCCGACTAGCTTAAAACCGGAGTCGAGCTCGTTTACCACTAGGCCATAGATGAGCTGCGTTGTTTTTTTTATCATGATGCACACGTACGAGCGGTCGAACTGAGACCGTTGTACATCGATATTCCATACTCTCTTTTAGACATCAACAGCAAATTCTCTCAAGCTATGGCAAAAGAGCTGGGATGCGCTAACATGAACGACTCTTTCACTGAAATTGACAGGGTAGAAAAGGTGGTACATGATTACACAATGTTCAAAAATAACTTTAGATAATCGTTTGTATGAGACGCCAAAGTGAAAATGACTTATGGAGAGCCCAAGCCAGTTTCCAGGACAGAGTTGAAGACTTCTTTGGTACTTGGATTGATGGGCCTGGCGGTGTCTTCCCGGACAAGGTTCAAACCCTTCTAGATAACTTCAGCTCTTCCATTAACCTGCTCATTGGTACAGTGACCAAGGAAACAATTGATACCAGGTATGTTTCAAGTTTTCTGGAGGGTTGAAGCTGCTTAAAGATTCACCTTAAAACCTGATGGGACAGTGAACAGAGGACGGTTGGACACTTTATGTGAAAACATTGCCTATGATCGGAATTATACAAAGCCGGAGGAGTATAGGCTGATTTGCAATCAATTTTATGGTGAGTATTATTGAAATATGGGTTCAGAAGATTGCAGAGAGACAGACAGAGAGACAGAATGACAAATAGGCAGTATTAATCGTCCAGATTCAGGTTCTCGTCCTGAATACGTTAACGATGACTACCACTATCACTTTCCGACGATACAGTTCGCCGACAAATTTTCAGAAAAGGGCAATGTGTTCGTCTATAGTTTTGCCTATAACAACAGCGGGAAAGCGTACAGAAAATACGAACCAGCTCTGTCACCACAGCATACTGAAGACTTTGTAAGGTTTCTTTGAATCCCATCGACCCGGTTCAGATGTACGTTTCCGGGCTAGCCAGAATAGATGAGTACATGACCCCGATGGACTACCACATTGAGAGAGTCTATAGCGGGATGATCAGTAGTTTTGCGAATTCCGGAGATCCTACGTGGGAAAAACAGAGTTGGAAACCTTGGAAGAAAAATGAAAGCAATTATTTTCTCATTGGTCAGTTCTCAAGTTTGCAAAGTAGTGAATTTCCAGATTTTGACAAGAATGGAGTCATGCCGGGACAGAAAGAGGATTACTATAGTAATGTTAGAGAATTTTTCGAAGAAACTGTTCCGGGGTGAGTTTTGTTTCATTCACCAATAGCTGACCATCTTTCTTCTCTTTATCCGTCTCGACGGCTCTACGTGTTCTCCCATACCATCTCGGTAATTGGGCAATGATTGCATAAGTACTGGCTTAGCTGTGAGAAGAAGTGTCGAGGATTGATGTTGAAAATTTCTCCGAAACATTCATTATTTACTGCCTAGTTTTAACGGATGACAATCTAGCAAATACCTTAGACAGTACGGAAGAGACTTAGAAAGGTTTACGAGATCGTACCATTTCAACGAATGTCCGTGATCGTACAAGTGGGAAGAAAAAAGATTGAAGAGACGGTAGGGGAAAGAGAGCTCGAACAGACAGGCCTAATTTGAAAAGAATGTCTTCAGGTCGGCAGGAAACATGAGCTGTTCCTCCTCCTTTCCACCCAAGTTTGACTGCTATATTCAGGTGAACGTGATCAGTGGCTTCAGTTAGTTTTCACCCAGTTTTTAAACCCACATCTTCAGCATCATATTGGACCAACACTTCCACAGTCAAGAGCAAAACGCTCTCTTCTCTAGTGGAAGCTAAAGATCTCTGGGAGAAGCATCTTGTCACGTTGAGACAGCTGAAAACACTTGAGAATTTAGATCCTCAAGTAGATTGTAAGTGTTTGTGAGCATGAAAAATAGAAACCTTGTTAAGGCTGGAGGATCGTCTTGCTCGGCGTCATAGTCTCGATGATTTTTGTGACGTTTGCCATCACAAAGTACTACTCGTGGAGTCGACGGCGACAGTATTACCCTCTCGAGTCGTTGGACGAGCTCTGAGTCACCCCCTTCTCTATTAGATGTCTTTAAGGGCACGTGTGTGTGCCAAATGAACGGTTGCCTCTCTCGCTTTAACTAATTCTTCTTTTCGTTGCATCCGACACTTAAGGAAGCTGTTGGATTGCGAGGACAAATGAGAGATGCTCTTCCTATAAGGCGTCTTTATGAATGACCGTCGCGGAAATAATCCTGGCCCTTGCTGTCTCAACACTTGAAATTTATGTACTTTGAAGTACAAAATCAAGACCAAGTAGTGGGCGACGGCAACATCTCATATTTCCTGGGAACTGGGAACATGTGTCCCCCATCTTTGGACAGGGGGCTCTTGTAACCGTATTAGATGAATCCGGATCGCGTCTTCCTTTTTTTCAAACTTTCCAATTTGGATTCTCGATTTGGAGGAAGCCTCTCTATTCTTTGTTCACTTGATCATGTAAGCACTAAGTGTGTACAAATCATTAGTCTTGCAATAGGCCAGGAAGTACGGCAACGTAGTTCTTTTCGTCGCAGCTCGTCCAGAAACTTCTCTCAGAATAGGCGAACATGACGTTTTGCACCTGGTAAAAATCTTCCAATTGGTAGAAAAAAGAATCACTGGCAAATTCATGTTTGATTCACAGAGAACGTGGCGGAAGGATGTCCGTTCCTTAAATTCTCAGCCCATTGTGCCGGCGCACTTGTTCCCTGTTCGAAAAGAATGAAAACACACAAACAGACAGAGGACGTTTAAGCAGCGACGCGCTGATCCGCTGCTGCCCTCGGGCGGACTTTTGGCTGAGATTGGCGGATCCTCTAATTGAATCGAGTAAGCCAAGCACCTAAAGGAACTTTTTTCTCTGCCCGACCACTAGGTCCTGCAGGAGATGTGCGTTCAGCCTCGAATTCTTGATCGTTTGATGATTAGCCTCGTTTAAAAAGCAACGAAGGCTCTGAAGACTTTGAGGAAACTGTCAGAATCATCGACCATCTCAGAGAGTTATGAGAAGGTGCCGTGCTTCCTGTGAATCGTCTCGAATTTCGGTCTATGCGTGTGCAGAAGGACATCAAGAGCACCAAAAATCAGTAAAGAAACGTCTCCCCCGAATTTTCCAGATGAGCAGACATGAGCACAGAAAGAGGGAACATCGTCACAGATATAGTAGTGTCAATGTTTGAACTGGTCTGTGATTTTTGAAATCAGTTGTAACTGGCTCATGACGCTCAATCTAATTTAGAGGGCCAGTCATCAGATAACCCGGACTTGACTTGACCCTAATTGGACAACAGCTAAGAAGCAATGAGGCAACAATTTGACTGGTGAGACTCAACTAAAATCACACTTTATCCTCGGTTTTACCACCAAACCCGCAAACTAAGCCAAATTTTCGGCAAAAATATGAAGGCAGTGTCTAGGTTTCTATTTCCCGGTTTGTAATTGGATTGCAGACAAGAAAGTCCCTTCGGTGGGGTTTACTAGTCGGGCAAGCAAGCGGAGGCTTAACTTTTCTGGGATTATGTTGCCAGACGATTGTTTTGAGCCACAATTTGGCATGTTGTGGGGGATGTGTCGCTTCCAGACGGCTCGGCCAATAATTAGCTCAAGCGACGTTCATTTACACTTTTTTCAAGGGGGACCAAGGGCCCATCAGGCTCGGAAGCGTTCTAAGTCTCATAATGGCCTGTCGTCTTCTAAATGAGGGCAATCGCTTCTCGACGACCTCCTGCGACGAAAATTGGCTCTGCAGAGATGCGTGTTTGCAACTTGCTTCTCTTCCTAAGCAGAACTATCAAGCTAAACTTTTCCTCAAACTTTTGCAGCACCGATCTCTGTCCCATATTCAGAAGTCGGAAGTTGCGCACCCCCAAAAGAAATCTTTGCTTTGTCTCCGGCACTAATGATGGCATACTATAGCTAATGTCGCGCCACTTGTTTCCTTTTTTCCTACTCTTTTACCGTGTCGCTAGACAATTACTGCACAGTTTTTGGCTTCTGTTTCTGAAGCCTCTCCCATTCTGGACTTGGGCAGTTCCGCAACCCGGGGGAGATGGTCTCGGTTGAATAACTGCATACTAAAAGCGTCATTAACGAATTGCCTCGGTTAATTTTTAGTTACTTCTGTTTCGAAATTTTGCTATTCAAATTCAACGCGGCATGAAAAAGCTTTGCACACCTTGTTTCAATTCGTGATCGCTGCCCTTTATTGTATTAGGCAAGCTTGTTATCGCTACTGGCTACAATTCCTTATTAACTGCCAATCTTTGCGACTTCCAGAGGTTCTGAAAAATTGAACTTTCTGTCTCAGTCCCCTTGGGAACTGACCAAGGGACCCGCATATTCCCTATCTCTGGTCAGTTTTGAGGCCTTAGCTTCCTAACAACTGATCAGCATCGAGTTGCTGGTCCAAATTGTGTTTCCCGCACAAATTGCATATCTACACGTGGGGAGAGGATATGCATCGAGGGGGCGTGGTCTCAGCCCCAACAGTCGCTGATCCCCGCGGCGGCGACGTCTTCCCCAAAGGCTTTCTGAAATTTCTCTTTGACCTTTCCCCCACCATCTCTATCATTTTTGTATTGTTCCTTCTACGCTACATGATTTTGCTCCAAGCAAGCCGGCTGTCAAAATATCGTTAGAAAAAAAAGTATCTTAACGACTGTGTCGGAATTCGCAGTTTTCGCAAGAGCCACCCTACGAAAGTAAGCTTCGTAAAGCGACGTCCTGCCCTTAATGTTGCGCACTAACCATGAATCCCGGTGTCAAACTTGTGTTATTAGGTTTTCGGGCATATTTTGGCGAAAACAGAACCTAGCGCCTCGCCCTGAACTCGCAAAAACTCTATGTCTCTTCTCACTTTTTAATGCTTAATCTTGTTCTTTGAAGATCGTACTTTTCCCAGCAGCTTTTTTCCGCCGTACCGAGAAAGAATAATAGGTTTAATTTCCGTTCGTATAATTTGAACATTATACTTACACGTCGTGTAAATTTCCTACCGGTAAGCACAATCTCACGATAAATGTAATCTCTAATTGGAGGAATTGCTTTGTTCAATGATCTCCCTTTCTCCGCTAACTTTCCAAAAAGTGTTTAGGCTTCAGAACACTGTCAACGGAAATGTCGCGATCCCGATGAGACTGACGTGCTTGGTACTAGCACTAACTTTTTTAGCCCTTGCCAAGGTGAGTTCTTGACAATCCAGCATCTTTGTCATTGCCTCTCCGGCACACGCCTAGCGGCTGTGTTATTTGTCGTACACTAATAATTGATGGGTTGACAACGAGATTCCGTGTTTCAATTTGTATCCTCACCTTCCAAAAAAAAATTGAACTATTATACATTCTTTTCATTTTTGGCAATAAGTGGCCAGAATGTGACAACGGCTTAAGAGGATACGTGTCAGTTTTTGCGATCGGAAGACTGACAACTTCCTCTTCAAGAATGTTAGAATTCTACCCATCAGAAGTTTGCAACAGTTCCAAGTCTCTTGGGGCATTCTGTCCACATGTCATGTCTTTCTGCCGTCAGCTGTAGAGTGTACCCATCAAGGCAGCGTTTTAATAGAAGCACGTGACAGAAGTGCCCTCAACCTACAGGTGTGCTGCTCGAGATTCATTCAATTTTTAGGCAAAGGGCAAAAGACGCAAGTGTCCAGAAGGAGCCATGTCTGAGGCGAAGATTGTCGAGGAGATTATGCAAAAATACACAAAAATGCTACCCGATGCCGAAGATCCCGTTCGAGTTAATATCGAGATGCACGTGCAGGTTGGTCTTGACCTCTCAACGTTCAATCAATGACTCGGGGGTAACTGTTTCGAAAAAAAAAGTGACATTCACAAAGTGACTTCTGTCCGAGAGTGTGGGAGTGCCGATCCATCAAAACAACGCGACTCGAGAAAGCCCATCGTGGCCCGGAAGAAATCAGCCTTCTGTTGTAAGTAAAGAGAAAAGGCTATAGCACACCCCGAGATTACCAAGTACAACATTCGGCTCCACGGCTGTGTTAGTCTGCCAAGATGTCCCCAGACGTTCATTGTAAAATTGGGCTGTTAACTTTTTCCCCGCACTTTATATCATGCTGTCAGAATGCTATGTCGAACACGAATTTTGATTGACAAAATATTGTCATATACTGCCTGCAAGACGAATCTTTGAAAGTTTAAGAAGAGCACGAATTTACCCCCGTTCTTGCAAAGAGGCTTTACCCTGGGCAAATTGACGTAATCCGGAAGAGACATTAGCATAAAAGATGGGACTAAGAAAGGGGAAAATTCGGTCAAAGAGCACGACGCAATCTGTTGCAAACGTTCATTCGGATCAGCAGTGATGATGGTGGTGATAATCGTGATGTTAGTAATGGTAGTGGTGCCCTGAAATAATATTATAATTTTGAGTTAAGTTTCTATTTCCCAAGAAGCTTCAAATATGTAGACTTTGGTGCTTTGTCACCCAACGTGGTAGTCTTATCTCAAGAGGGTTTTATCTTTCTCTGGATTTCTTTATGTGAAAAAGTGGCGAATCGAAGTGAAAAATCTTAAAAATCGTGAAAAATAGCTAAGCAGCTTATGGCTTTTGTTGTCAAAACCAACCATGTTGATGGTGGTGATCATTATGGTCTACATGATTATTAATCACACCGGGAGTCATTGGAGGTCCGGGAGGGTTGGCATAGGCCGGGGCAGCTCCATTCCCAATTTTTGGGAGGGTAGTTTGGTTGATTGTTTGGCTGGTACGGGTTGTAGCTCCTGTTAAAAGAATGATGCTGTTTCAATGGTGTCCTGAAATAATATTATAAAAGCCGACCGTTTTATAAACCTGTCCGTCTTATCACTTTTTATGTCATGGAAAGTGGTATTTCGAGCAAGTGGGCGGGAAGGGTTTATATTTGGGGGGAAGTTAAAGGATGTCTAACCATAATTGAATAGAGGTTGAGAGTGAAGTAATTGAGAATCTGGCGCACGTTCCTTTATCAACCCTCAAGGGAGTAGTGAACACTAGGACCAAGGTCAATGTTTTCAGGACATGAGCTCCCTGAACGAGATCACCTCCGACTTTGAAATCGACATCCTCTTCACACAGCTCTGGCACGATAAAGCGTTGTCATTCACGCATCTTCCAGCATGCAAAAGGTAAACCTGCAAATTTGGAGCTACAAGGTTTTTAGGAACATAACTATGGAAGCCCGTATGCTGGCTCGAATCTGGTCACCTAATACGTGTTTAATTAACTCCAAACATACGAAAATACACTCCTCTCCCTCTGAAAATGTGATGATAATCCTTTATGATGTGGGTTTCTTAGACAATCCGAGAGTGTGATCGCAACAACTGAGCTAATTTACACTTCGTCGGGATTCTTTCCCGACGACGACGGCACTTTTCTGATTAGTTAACGCATACACTGCGTATTTGTGTGCGAATAATTCAAAAGTTTGGGAATTATCCCGACCCGTCTGACTGCGCGTCACACCACGAGCAAGAGAGACACATAGGAACACATTTTAGAACGGGACTGTTTGGATCAATCATCGACTCTCCGTCAAATCTCCGTGTAACTTGGATCTCCGACAGTTTCCGTTCGACGTACAGAGCTGCATTCTTATTTTTGAGTCGTATAGTCATAATTCTGAAGAGGTGACTCGAACTTCTTTCTGAATAGAACGTTTTTAGGTGGAGCTCCACTGGATGGATGAACCAGTGACATTAATGAAGAAAATTGAGCTTCCCGACTTCGACATGGTGCATTTCGAAGTCAAAAAGGAGACTTTACTGTATCCTAATGGATACTGGGATCAATTACAGGTACGTCCGTTATATTAAAAACCTATCGTCTCAGTAGGTTTGTCTGTAGCCTCTGCTCGAGCAAAACGCAAAATTTTGGCGCGTTGTTTATTTGATTCTGTTGGAGCAAGTGTTGTGGTGAGTGCCCCACTCAATACATATTTGTTTAAATGCGGCGTTTCTCCAGCACTTGCGGCAACCTATCATGCGAAAATTGCCATAATAGTTTTGACAGGATTTTGGTTCAGTGCGATGGTCAAAACAGGTCAACTCACAATCGGGCGGTAGCGGCTTTAATTCTTCTTTAACACCGTCTACGATTTCTTTTTTCTAGCTGCTTACCAGCACTCAAAAAGTTCTTTTACATCTAAAAAAAATACGTCAAAAGATAGAAATGAACGGAAAAAAAACCAAAACGCAGACCATCCAAATCTGAACTTATTAAAACTCAAACTGTAAAGCAGATCAAGGGCTATAACTTCGCAGAACATCATTTAGTGAGTTGAACATGTCTTCGAGGTGAAACACTTGGCTGAAGTACATGACCAAAACAAGGCACAGTAATGTTTTAATTTTGGGACCCAACATTGCCCTTTTTACGTTTGCAGTTCTGAGTAGTTGTAGCCCTCGATCTTCTCTACAATTTTGCAGAACATTGGAAAACTCGACGGTCCTCGAACTAACTGAAAAGTTTGTAAAAAGCCGCGTACTTTCAGTTTATCTTGTAAAGTCCGGGTAGCTTGGAACTTTGCCAGTTTCTAGACTATACTCATAACATTGATCGATATCTAATGTGCATAAATTCCCTATCCAAAGGAGGCTGAAATAGATTCCCATCAAAATCGAATTTTTTGTTCTCTAAATTCTACTGTCCATTCAGCCGTCCTTAGTCTGCTTCCTGTCACGTAGACAGAGATATCCCATCAAATCCGTCACCCCTTTTTCCTACTATCATATTTCCCCCTTACTGACTCTCGCAATATCCGTTCTTCTGCTCGTTTGACGTTCGGTCATTTTCCACCACGAAAATGCGCCAGCAGGGACCTTGTTCTGTCTCCCCCTGCATATATGGCCCGTCGCATATTGCTGTAAATCATGAGTTTTTCTGTTGACGTTGTCCTGGCAAGCTGAAACACATGATGCGAATTTTAGTGGAGCATCCATCGCGCATCCAAGAAATGAAATGTGGGGGGTCCGAGATACTGAATGTTTCCAGGTGGTCTTCACGTTCAAGCGTCGCTACGGGTTCTACATCATCCAGGCCTACGTGCCCACGTATCTCACAATCATCGTCTCATGGGTTTCTTTCTGTATGGAGCCGAAAGCGCTCCCAGCCAGAACAACGGTCGGCATATCATCACTTCTTGCGCTGACATTTCAATTCGGAAACATTCTGAAAAATCTTCCTCGGGTATCTTATGTTAAAGGTGAGAAAATACAAATATGCCAAACAAAATGATTTTCAGCTATGGACGTGTGGATGTTAGGTTGTATTTCGTTTGTGTTTGGGACGATGGTTGAGCTTGCCTTTGTTTGTTACATTTCGCGATGTCAGAATAGTGCCCGAAGGTTAGAGTTTGAAAAGCGCATGACCCGACCGCTTTCTAGTGCTGAGCGTAGACGTGAACGTCAGCGTGCCTCCAACATCTGGGCCAACGGGTCTTGTCGCTCCCGCGTCCTTAACGGACACGCAAATGGTATGTTTTCCATTAGGTACTTAATTCGACTTAGGTACCGTCTCAAATGGTCAAAATGCGGTCGTTGTTGGCAACAGAGGGTCCGTATCAAGGCCCCCACTGTCTCCACTCCACATCCACATGACAACATTTGACTCGGAGACACCTCTGACTTTCGAGCAGGTAAATTGATGTCCATCCTAAAGCAATTTCCAACCTTACTAACCTTTAGCTTCCTGCTGAACAGGACCTTCCACTAATCGACGAGGTATAGTAGTTGCATCGTGTTAATATGTATTGTGTAATTCAGTGCCCTATCAGTTAGATATGCACACACATACCTTATATAAAAGGACACAGCACTTGATTTTCCCACTTACTTGAAATACATTGATTTTCAGCTGCGATCGCCGTCCCCGCAACCGGGAGGCTGTTTGGTTCGGTTTCATCCCGAGGCTGTCGACAAATTCAGTATTGTTGCATTTCCGTTGGCCTTCACTTGCTTCAATGTATGCTACCATGTTGCTTTATGACAAAATTGTAATTTTCAGCTCATCTACTGGTGGCACTACTTGTCACAAACCTTCGAGCAACAGTTCATGCCACAGCCCGGCGCTCACTAGCTCCCACCTGCAACGAAAATTGTCATAACTTGTTGTACATTGTACTAAGATGACCCCAGGGTATAAATATTGCTAAAGTTCGAACAGCGTCAGTGATGAAAATATCCTGCGGCAGTCGTTTTTTACCATTATGTCGGGTACCGCGCTCTCTTTTTTCCTCCGGTCAGGCGGTCACTGTCATTTTTTTTCGCACCAGCCTTCCACTTGTTATCTTGAATTTTTCATTGTCGCTAACCTTGTTACTGATACCAAATCATAAATTTCAGTTTACGTAGGTAAGCTTTTAGTTATTTCAGCTCAGCGACGAAGAGTACAAGGCAAGAAAAGTCCACCTCCTGGATCGACTTCGGGTAGCGGCTAGTCAAAGGCCGAAGGACACCCGAGGTTTCCAAACAAATCTCTATATTTAGCTTATATTTAGCTCAGTGACAGAGAGTTTAAGGAGGGAAAGACCTACCTCTCACATTAACTTCGAAATCTGGAAACGAGCTTGCTAGAGTCGAGAAGCGTTTCTTCAGGGAAGTCATCGAAAGCGTTCGAAAAACTCTCTGCCCGTTCCAGAGACAGTCTTCTAACAGCTTTCAGCAAAAGATTGACCAATCTTCTCGAAGGCTCGTGAGAGTGAGAATAACGAGAGAAAAGGTGTTTTTCAGATGCATTGCCGCACTTTTTCCCGCTCGTTTCGGCTATGTAAGAACGTGAACAAGCCCCTGAACAAGAAGCTCATAACTTTCCGCATATGAATCCCGCATGCGAGGTTATCAGTCGTTAGTCGTCTAGTTAGCTGCAAACGGGACCTTCAATGACAGTTTCCAGGAAGCGGATTATACATTCTCTCATGGCTCTGCTGATCCTAAGTCTCCATAAAGGATCCGTCTTCATTCGACCCTTCGAGGGTCTACGATATAATTCTTATGACGGCAGTTGCTGGGATATCCTCACGGAAACTAAATGTCCGTCTACAGGAGCCTATGTCGTGTTAGACCAAGGATACATGGCCCAGATTGCACCATAGATGGTAGACATGAAGCTTATCGTTGTGTCCTCCATGGTCTTTAATGGAATAGATGGTCAACGAGCAGGTTTGGATGTTTACATTTTTATAGTTACAGAAATCTGAAGAGGTCAAAGTGATAAATGCATTCTGGGGACCATTCGATGCTGAAGAATATACAAACAAGATTTCCTCTCTGGCTGAACATGTCATACTTCGGTGGCGCCGACCCAGACTTCGTGCATTTGTCCAGGTATCATTTTTCAATTGTCTGCGCTTCCCCGGATGTCTGTATTTCTGTGTGTAGACTCATATGGGTTTGACGCGGGGATCCAGAAGTTCGGTCTTGCCGCCACCCCAAACTACAGTGGCGACAACCAACCTTTTTTCTCAAACTTCAAAAATCGCTATTGTTCAGCAATGGTAATCCGAAGAAGGGAGCCACAAGGCAGAAAGGATTGACTGCAAAGACTGCTAATAACGCTTTCCGTGAAACTACTTTCCTTCAAAAAGTCTTCAGAAACCATCCACAAAACTGTCGACAATACCGTCATACCCTTGTCCCACAGTCCTCTAAATTCCTACATTACTGTCATTCTGGAATGGGTACTAACAATTTGCAACAGTCGTCCTTATGCTATTTTTAACATTTCGTCCCTCAACGATTTGGTCGACAAGTTACCCAGGGAATGAATTGATATAACACACCGACGTAATTCTCTTCTCCTTTAGACTATGCCGGATACAACGGAGATCCGGATACTGCCCTTGGTCCTCATGCGTACTTTAAGCTTTTAAAAGCTTATGATAGTGTGAAAGCACCCAGGTTTGTTCCCGTAGAACGACGTGATCCTGTCCGGGATCGCAAATCAGCACGATACACTCCGTACAAGAAGTAACTTCTTTAATTGTACCTATCATGCTATTTTTCTGCCAATAAGAAGCCCTCCGCTTTCATTTGGCTTTTCTCATGTGGTTATTTTACAGTGTTTTCAAATTTACGTCTTTGTGTTTACGATTTTCGGTACAAATAAAAAATACAAATCTGTTGTTACAACCACAGAGCTCGCAGAAGTCCGTCTTTCTGAAGACTTCTATTTCCTCGTCCAACTTTCATAAAGTCTCAAACATAATCAGTAACAGACATAGAGACAGAGAGACACGTTGAACGAGACAAACATCTACACCAGTTTCAACGCTCTGAAGTAAACATCATTAACAAAATATATTTCCAATAAGGAAGTTCCTTATTGTCTCGGCCAGTCTATATGAGCCATTTTTCTCAATTGGTCACACAGTTTTTCCAATCCTCGCTAGCGCGCGCGAACGAGAAAGAGCGAAAATTTCCAATCGGACTGTGTCCACACTTATTTGCTGTATATTCAAAGCTGGAGACTCGCAACACACAGCGCATTCTGAGAGACTCATTCTCACAATAAACACTCTCCCAGTCTCTGAACCTTAAAGAGAGAGTGAGTCTTGCACAGTCGAGCGCCAGTCCTTAATCTCTTGTTGTCGCTCGGGACCCTCTGCCCTCTCCCTATTATGACACGTTCTTTCTGCGTCGAAACCCAATTCTGGCCTCTCCCGCTATCACACAGTCTTGCGCTCTTACTGTGTGTAGGTCGCGGTGCAACCCCAGCCGCGCATCTCTCTCTCTGTATCTCGGCTATTTGCTAAGTGTCTCCATCATCAAATTAGGACATTTTCTTATTCCTACGTACAGTTAAATTTTGGGAATATATTGGCTTTTAATGGGCGGGGTCGTTTCAACGTTGTTGAGTTGTCTTTCTCTCTCGTAACTTGAGCTCTCCCCTGTCCTCTCTCGACCCATCTCGCGTCAAAATTGCTTCGAAACGACTCCAGCGGCATGGAAGTCTAAATTCTTTACTTCTACCCTATACTGTTTCAAATAACAACATTATTCAAACCATGAATACCAATTTCTTTGTGTGGTTTTTTTTGTGATCTTTATTGAAAAGTTTTGAGGTCTCTCAGATACGATCCACAGTGTTACTGCAATCGTTTTATAACTTTTGTGATTCGGAAAATCCAAAAACTTTCGCTGCTAGTAATCTACATTTTCTATTCATCGCCTGACCAGCTTTTTCTCGAAGCTAGCACACGTGCGCAGTCGTGTGGTAAACGAATTCTGCCAAGATAAGGTGTTCGGGGCTGCTGCAACAGACCTAGTCTCTCTCTCACCACCTGTAGAGATGGGATTATCGATCGCACACTTAGTCTGACCCTGAAGATTATTTGTGACCATCTCGCGACTAGTGTGTCTCAGATTCACCGATTTAGTCCCCCTCCCCGACCCATTTTTCAAGTTTTCCCCCGTCATTTCTTAAAGTTTCGTTGAAGCCGGTCCGTTTTTTGCTACTTTGCCAAATGGCCATTGTTTTTCGGGGGGGCAGCTAGTGACCATTTTCACTTCCGACGAATGTGTAATCCGATTTGCATCAAAACACGAGGGGGGTGCTGAAAAAAGAACCCGTTAGTCCCATATGTGTTTCTCTAGATCAAGCCTCCCCACCCCCCCAAAAAGAATAGGCCCGTTTAACAATGAAATAGCCTTGACATAGACTACTATTATCCAGCCATCGACTGAGTATCGTCTCTCTCTCCTCCGTTTGTCCAACCGTATATGCAATTTTCTCACAGCTTATTGCTTGTTGGCTTACGGGGCCGTGGCGCCAGTCTCGCTATACTCCCTAAGAAGACGATTTATTGTTCGTCCCGCGTTTAACTTCAAACCAAGTGGTGTTCCCTGGTCTGGTTGAGCTGTTTTACACTCTTTTTCGAGACTGTCACGGGTCATTTTCTGGTTCCTGTTTCTCACCTTGGTTTTTGCCCTGAGAGAAATGAACGACTGTTTTGAGCCGGTCATACTAACCGTTCCATGAAAATTCTAAATATTTCCTCAGCCTGTTTTGGGGTATAGGATGTTCTAAAACGTTGAAGAATGGATCAAGAACAATAACTTTGCAGAACATATTGTCGTTTTGGGCCCTAAACGCGGTTGTGAAAGCAGAAAGCAATGAAGAACCAGCCACTTTCACGGTATATTTTGGTACCACCTGCGCTCCCATCTTTTTCGAGAGCGTTTTTGATCCGAAAGAGAGGTGTGCCCTTTGGTACCGCACAGCCGTTTCCAAAAAGTACTTTTCTCTTCTCTACGCTCCTCCAAACCATTATACGCCGTGGGCATTGTCTTCTGACTCATGACCGAAAATGCTACGTGACGTGATTCATGATGCCCGCCTCGCGAGCTTCAGAATTGCCGTCTTTTTGTGTTGTTGATCTAACAGCTTTTACAGACTCTTTGTGTTGTTTTCTCACTCTCAATTGTTTTTTTTCTTTTCTCCCTCTCAACATTTTTGTTTCAGAAAAGCGATGTATGCCACAGGAGCGTCGGCTTCTGTGAGCAGTCAGTTATCACAGGTAACTTATAATTATTGAATGGCATGCTTCACCGACTCTTCAACCCTGTCTCTCTGTCTCTCTGTCTTCCTGTCGCTCCGGCTCTCTCTCATACAATTTGCTGAACCGTTCTGTGGTACCTCTGAGTTTCCATACTATGGGTACACCCAATTTTGCGCTGACCTTCTTGACGTCAATAGCACTATAAACCGGTCCAATGTTGAACGGTGACCAACAATAGAATGACCAAAATACAGTCATGACCAGTCAATTTCAGGTAGCTCTGATACATTCAACTGACAGCGTTCGCACCTTGGCAAATGGATCTCCTAGCACGTCGATTCCCGTCAACAGGGTGAGTCTGCGCGGGGGCGCTACACCGTAGAACACAGGGGGAGACGGTTTCGTCTAGAGGTGATACCTTCATCAAAAAGTGGTAGGACTCCTGTCGACCCGGAGCCCCATTAGCTAGTCTTTGTTACACCGAGGCCACAGTGAGACCACCAGTGTACCAAATGTGGGTTATGTATCAGTACGTGACAGTCTATCCCGTATCGTTTCTGCCAGTTAGGCTCTGCTAGGAAATATAAACTTTCGCTAGATGATAAAAAGTCTTCGAAGCTTTCACTCACCCCCGTTCCAGGGTTTCGTTTCCATAATCTTCCACGTTTAGCTTTAGCAACTCGTTTCTGTCAAGTTTTCCTCCATGTCCGCGATATAGGCGAGCAGATTGATTGAGATGCGAACGGCTGCGATCAGCAAGCGCGCAGGCTTGATCTCGAACCACGTTCCATCGACACTGGCCACTTTATTAGTTCTATATATGTTTTCTGTCACATTTCTGGCCCGTCTCTCTCTCTCTCTTAATGATTCTGTTCGGCTGTTAGACGTTCAAGGTTCTCCTGGCAATGATATGGGATCGCTGACGCCTTTGGATTGCAATTGGCACACGACCTTCTCATTTTTAAACTATGGTCAGCCAAAAAAAAACTTCTGCCTCTCTGACAACTTGTCAGTCATCACCATTTCTAAGATTCCCTCACTGAAAAAGTACTAGACGTTCCAGTTGTCTTCGTAACGATCTTGTCTGCAGAAGGATGACTCATTTTGGGGAGACTTTCTTAGATGTCTCAGACTAGATTTTCAAGAAAATATCTAAAATGTGTCCGTCTGTCACATTATAGCTTTGATGGATGAACTACCATATACATTTCCAGAGCAATATATCAGAACTTTTTGTCAATTTTTGCTTTATCTAATCTTCATTTTTTTGATTTTGGTGGTTTAAACAGTTTGTAAAACGTTGAAGTTTTAGAGAAAATTGGTTTCTTTTGGGGAGTCACGCTTAAAAGCTGGACCCATTAGACCGTGCCTTGACGAAAGTAGTTCGTTGTTGGAACCTGCCTTATCTTGTTTTGACTTACTCTTGATCCATTCCGCGACAGCCCTAATTGTAATGTTTATGAGAATCCATTACCCACACGATTTGTAGTACAGCAGTTGTTTTCTTTAAGCCATCAATCAACCACACCACCACTTTCTCTCGTCGTCTTCTTCGAGTCAGGTGAGTGCTCGAACTATTCCACGTGCTGAAAGTAGTAGGAATGCTGACCGCAACTGATATCTGATGACCTTACCATGGTTTAATATTAAACTGATTGTGCGCTTTCGAGACCCAGCTGTCACGAACGGCGCTCGAACTTTTTCAAAATCACCTCCGTGCGTCTCGTTAATTAAAATTCAAGAGTTGAACTAGTTTGCACAAATGACGTGCCCATAAAACGGCATTTCCCGGCATGTGCCGTCCATCTGACAAACCTGTCCCTGCCTCATCAGTCTGTCTTTTACCTGCCGTTGACAGCTGATCCACCAGCTATCGTTCCGCCTTTTTGTACCTCTAGCATTGAGACATTTCGTCCTCCCAAACTTAAATGACCACCGGGGGTAGCTAAAGCTCCTGCCACTCCTAGTGAACAAATAGATTTATGGCGCGTGTGGCTGTCTCCCGTTTGCAACTCTTTCTCTCTGGACTCGCCTGAAGTCCTTTGAAGCTGCCGAGCTGCTATTCTCCTCTCGACTGATCTGTGAAAAAACTCTCTAAGAACGAGACGTTATCATCATGAAAACGGGGGGCCAATTCCGCGCATTCCAGTGGCAACATCTCCGCGCGGCTATCAAAAGTGTCGGCAAGACGGATAGGTTCGTTTTTCAGCCAGACGAACAGCTTTTCTCTCCCCTAGATAGCTACTCATTTCCGTTTGAAAGTTTTCTCAAGTCGTCAAGTGTGCTTAGGAAAAAGTGTGACCGATCGTCTCTTTCCATTTGCTGATTGTTTCCACGACTGGTCCGTTTTGCAGAAAGAGTCTCTTATCAAATTAGCTAATCGCAATAGTTCAGCTGACTTTATTGTTCAGGATTTTGGGGTGCCAGAGGAAAATCTTCAACACCTTGGGTGCGACCGACTTTGCGCGACGGTCGTAAAAGTGAATACCGGATACGTAATGCTTCAGTGCCTATTGCTGTATGATAGCTCTTGTGACAGCTACATGTTTGGGGGCAAGAGTTGGCGCTTTTCGAGTAATTGATTGATTTTTACCTCGCTTCCGCGTCTACAGATAATATTTATACTTTGTTGACTATTTTTACCCTCCCGAAACTGGTTCACTGTTCGAAAAAGTTCTTGTTTAAACTTGTAGTTTCTTGATAGTCATCGACTTATTTTCAGATGTCAAGGCCGCCCAGCCGCGTGCCAGCTCTACGACATCCCGTTCCACAAGTCCCCTACTCACACATGCCGCCAAGACCATATCAAAACACGGTCCTTCCGACCATGTCTGTTCAGCCCATGACTGGAAGGTAGGATTATAAATTGATTTTTTGAGCTAATTTTCGTGTTATAGTAGCTACGAGCAGCTCGTCGACTTTGCTGAGCAGCAGAGGCGAATGATCGAGGCCAATCGCCGAGAAGAAGAGAGAATTCAGCAGCAGAGAGCTGAATCGGGAAGAAATATCCATCATGCAGTGACTGCTCTCAAACGAGATGTTGCCGATGAGGAGAGTGAGCTCAGAAGGTAGGCTTACCGCTTGTCCTTCTTTGTAGCCCTAAAGTTTTTATCAAGTCGTCGTGTATATTGTTAATATCGATTTCTCATCCTCAAACCTATTACCCTTTCCCTGTCTATTTGAACTACTCTGCCTGTTCCTATCCATCTGAACCTTTCTCCTTGATAATCGTCATTCTTCGTTGCTCATCTGTCACTTTGTTCTCGTAAGTCGATCAACCCTTTCTTTGCAACTACCTATAGCTTCGATTCTATCGACTTCTCAGGTCATGTTACTATCCATTTTTCTATTCTGTCCATCCCGGTTTGTCTCTATCCTTCCAATTGACAACTCCCGACTTGAAACATCTTGTGGAAAATACGGTTCACAGACAGTATCGTAGATACTATTGCTCAATTATCATTTTCAGATTGAGCGAGCTCGAGCGCGAGACCATCGATTTAAAGAGCAAGAATGCCAAGAAGGAAAGTGAGCTGCAAACATTGACTGTGAACCTGAACGAACACCGAATGGAGCTTCGTCTAGCCGCCAGTCGTGTCGAAAGTCTACGAAAGCAGATGGACGACATGAGGAGACGAAGGCAAGCCGCCAATGCTGCCGCTCTCAGTGAACACAGAAGGATGCAACAGGAGTCTGCTACAGTGGTTAGACTTACTTTTTTCTTTGCTCACTCTGTCTTTCAGGTTTTGAACCGTTCTCAGGATCGCGTGGTTATTAGTGAAGATGTTCGTCCCCGAGCTTCTGTCGAGCCTTTCAACGTTGTGATGACGAAAGTGGATAGAGATGTTCCTCCTGCCAAGAGGCCGGCTCCTACCTGTTTGGACGACGAACCATCTCCTCCTCCCAATGAGCCGAGAATTATTGCTCCTATGACTGTCCCCATTAACCCTGCAACCCGACAAGATGTCAGTCCTTCACCTCCCAAAGACCCTCATCCTACACCACCGAGAGATCATGGAGACAAGCAGATTAGAGCTACGGAAGAAATTGTTACTCGCCCTACATCATTTGGTGAATCCCTCGATGAAGCACGGTTAAGGCAAGGACGTACGGATGCGGTGTCTCTCCGTTCGGATTCCTTAAAAGCGACAAAGAGAAGGTAAACTTCTGTGGTTTTGATTAGAGGTAGATAGGAGGAGAGTAGTTGAGATAGCTAGGAGACAGTTTTTGCAGTTGCCGAGGCGGTACGGTATCAGAAATGGGCGGGGCAATCTTTCTTTTGAATAGGGATAGTTTTTCGGATTTCCGAGATCGTACGAGAGCGAATTTATAGTGAAAGCGATCTTCTATTAAACAATAGGATACAGTGTATCTTTTAGATCCTGGGCTGCTTCCGACGGCACTACGATGTCCGAAGCAGACACCATAATCCGAACTCTTCTTGAAGAACAGAAGCGCGGAAAGTCGCACTATCTTCCCGAAATTGATATGCCTTTGAATGAGTCCGTTATGCTTCCTGCGCCCCAGGACCATTCTCCGATTCCGGCGCCCTCAACCCCGGAAGAGTCGTCATCTGTCACAACCGATGATGAGCGGGATGTACTGATGGAAATTGAGGCTCGACAAACGAAGGGGATTCTGAAACGACCTGGAATCAGCAAGGGCAGGGGAAGGATTGAGTTCGATCCCCTTGCACTCTTGTTGGATGCAGCTCTTGAGGGCGAGCTCGATTTGGTTCGAAGCAGTGCCATGAAGGTAGCTATTTTTAATAAGTTTACTCAAAGCTCTGTTTTAGCTAAAAGACGTCTCCGTCGCTAACGATGAAGGCATTACCGCACTTCACAATGCCATCTGTGCCGGCCACTACGAGATTGTCAAATTCCTCATTGAAGCCAATGCTGATGTCAATGCCCAAGACAGTGATGGCTGGACGCCTCTTCATTGTGCCGCCTCATGCAACAACCTCCCAATGGTTAGACAGCTAGTCGAAGGAGGAGCCTGTGTCCTGGCCTCAACTCTCTCCGACATGGAAACACCTGTCGAAAAGTGCGAAGAAGAGGAAGAGGTACCCTCAACTTTAGTGTTTGTTCATAGAAACGGGTTTAGGGCTATGACAACTGTCTCCACTACCTGGCGGCTGCTCACAACGGGACAGGGATTTTGAACGATGGTCGTGTGTATGCTGCTTACGACTATATCGGAGAGCACGATGACGAACTGTCTTTCTTGGCTGGAGAAGAACTTCGCGTTGTGAAGAAAGATGATGTCGAGAAGGTGAGAGATTTTGTGAATATATCAAAGATCTGTCAAACAGTTAGCACAAGCAACCAGGGTACGATCCCCGTCGATGTTTTTAGGGTTTAGTAGACGTCTGATACTAAATATATTTCATTTCTCTATCAGGTCAGGTCTAGCGAGTGAGCCAGCTGTGATTGGTACCAGTTGATCTCCTATCGAACCCTTTTTGCTAATGTTTCGAACAAAAACTCTCAAAGCTCTAATTTTAGTACCAGAGATTGGAGAACAAACAGTTCGTAGTCGGCATGCGCAGCTGATTGTGCACTGTTACTTCCATATAATCCTCCAAAATATTTGATAAACTTGATGTTTGATTTGGAAACGTGTTCACCAAATGGTTGTTAACACTTTTTAGTGACACAGAACTCTTCAGATACTTCAAAAGTTGAATCATTTTCGTGAGAACTACTGCTAGTTAAATACCATTTGCGCCATCAATATTCAAATATTTTCAGAACTGGTGGACATGCGAGAAGAACACCAAAGAAGGCAAGGAAGTCGGTCTCGCTCCCCGTACATATCTTTCTCTCTACCCAGCCATCTGCCATAGGAAAAAGTGAAACATTTCTTTATTTTTACAATCAACCACTTCTAGATTGAACTTCATCATGTTCAACATCCCGATCGAAGCTGATAACAAATAGACGTCTTTCTCTTCCCCCCCTTTTCCCCCTTTCCCTTCCCCCCCTTTACTCAGTACTCCATTCTACACGGGTTCCCCTTACATCTCTATCCTACTTACTGTGCCTTACCTTACCCTTGACTCAAAAAACCTGATGAATTCATTGTCTTGAATGCTCACCGTTATATTTTGTCTTCTATTTGCTTTTACATATCCCTGTCGCCCCGTCTCATAATTTAATCCGCGCTAGGACGAAGATAATGGGCTCTCGTGTATGTGTAGCGCATCTTTTTCCCTCTTAGGTCTTTTCTCACCCCCGAATAGTTTTTCTTAGAGCCCTTATGTGTCATAAAACATCTCTGTTGCTATTGTTGTCATTCCAGGAAAGAGCATGGAGGACTGCTCCGAGCCTTATATTGGCGTTAAATGAATGGCGCGAGGCGTTAACTTTATCAGGGTCGAGATTTGATTTGATGCCTGGCTGCACCCTTTCATTAGTGGAGAATGCGCTGATGGCGCAAAGATATAGAGCCTTGAGGCAACAGGGCGTGATATTGTGAGTATAAAGTCTCTCCCCTTCTCTCTCTCTCTCTCTGTCTCAAACATATCTGCCCCGGGCTGGATAAAATGATGTAAAGAAGAGATGAGGCAGTGGTAGCGGCGGGGAGAGAGCAGGTGAGATGCGCCTGCATAAGCTAATCCGTATATATCTTCACAGCGCTGTTCTCCTCCATTTGACGTTGTTATTTCTTCTTTTTGCGGGGACAAACAGTATTGACAGGTTTGCTTGAACCGGGGGTCGTTCGGATGAATTAGCAGTTTTGTCTTTTCTAGGGTCCACAACTCATTGCAGCATAGACTGGTAATCCTCAATACTTTCCATTAAATGTTTTTATTGTAACAGCGACAGTACTTTACTTGTTAAAAGATCATTTTGATGTTAACCGTACCGTTTCTGTAATAGCTTGAACTCCCTTCCCTTTTGCTAAAGTCTGAATTGGTTTTGTTGTACATCACTGAACTAGAATATTTTGAAAGCCTGTTACTTTTAACTTGTGTCCAAGACTTCTACGTGAATCCAAGACTGTTTAAAAAGTCTTAAAACACGATACAACCTTTGAACGTTTAGTTTTTAGCCGGAAACCGTTTGTCATATGTGCTGAAAAGTTCGTCAACTTAAAAAAGTTTAAGATATTACATGGATACAGTGTTTTAGTGACTCTTTGTAACCTCTAAGTTTGCTTGACCAATACGTTTTGTTTAAAGAACTTCCAAGGCTGGGCCTACCTTGATTGACACTGAGCTCGGGACGCCCTTCCCGCCACGGTAATCCTCTTCCTAGGCAACAGGCTGCGGACTGCTCACACTATTTCATGCTTAGTGCTCGCGCATCCGTCTCACGGTAGAAGACCAGCCTCATCGCACTCTGTCGTTTGATTTGGAGGCTGAGTGTGTTAGGAGTCCTGTCACTGATTTCTATTGTCTGCGGGTGCCAAGAAGGAAATTGGCCGGGGAACATTGCGCGCTGTTTACGCACCACCCTTTTAAGCAATCTGGCCTCTTGCCATTCGTCTCCTGCTTTATGAGCTGGAACTGCGTATAGACCATGGTGCCACACCTGCGTAGAAATTGAATGTGAGCTCTAGTGGTCCTCTCTCCCTCTGTCTCCATGCACCCCCCGAATCGCCATTAGGTCTGATTGAAACGTTCCGGACCTTTCACTGATTCTTTTTTTGGTCACTCATACCTACAGTGAGGCCTTTTTTTCTTCAGCTACTCTTCTACCAGTCCTTGACTAATTGACGACAGTTGGCACAACTGGCCTCCGCCACAAGATCTCCCCCAACTGATTTATGTTTACCTACATGACCTGGGAAAACAACCTGATGACTTCAGAAGCTCGCACCCTATCTGGTGCGATCTGTCGCTGCGCCAGTAATTTCCGTTGTCAGTTGCTATTAGCTGGCTACCCACACTCCTCGAAGGCACGCCCACAGTCACTTCCATGTCCACCTCATGACCTCCCATCTTTAGAGAGACCTATTACTTTGATCTTCACGCCTATACTATACCGCGTCCAAAATGTGTGTGTGTGTGTGCCTGCCCGCAGCGAGCCAAAAAATGCCTCCATCAGCAAATGGAGTGGGAGTGCTTTTCAGGGAAGAATGTGTTAAGAGAATGGAGTCTGAGAAAAACGAACATGACCAAGTTTGTGAGCTGCTCGAGTGATGAATGACCCCGCCCGGCTTTCAACGCCCATCTCGAAGTACATTTGCGAGATCATGCGCGCTCCTTCCCACACAAAAGGAAATTATCACACACGGTACCCATCTCGGTTCGTTTCCTCTCTCTCTCCATCCACGGCAGTACCAGCGTAACATGATAGCCGACATGATTATTCTGCTAGAACAAGCTTTTTTTTCTTCCTCCCTCTCTACTTCCCAATACCAACTTTTCCAGCCATTTTTAGATATGATATTCCTTGTCGGAATTCTCTTCATAGTTGGCATTGAATCTGCTGGCAGCACGGCCGGCTGGAAAGATCAGCATCCGCAGCAGCGCTGGAAGAGTCAAGGTAAAAGTTTCATGTCAGGATCGGCTGTCCTTGACTATTCTTGAATCTTACGCAATTATGCAAATTACATGGGTGTTTAACTACTTGTAAGCATGCGACAATCTGGCAGAGAGTGCTGTTTCATTGCCACTCCGAGGATGGGGTAGAAAATATTTGTTTTCTGAAAAAAAAGTCCCTCTGTCACTTCGTTGAAGTCCTTTTACGAGGCCGACCCCCCAAGCAAACTCTCGACACCTAATAGTATAATTGCCGCATAAATAAGCCAGCAGTCACCGTGCGGCTTCAAGCCTGTCCATCAAGAAACTGCCTCTAATCGGCTACCGTATCTGAATAATTCCTGTGCTGTATAGGAAGAAAGTGTTCTTGACCTCCTAGGGGATCGGCAAATTCTGCTGATTTATAACAGTTAATCTGGCTAATCTTTGCGCAACTTGTGGTCAGAGACTGGTAAGAAGGGTCGTTTTTCTTTGGGAGGGAAAAATGTGATATTGAAGAGTTGATGTGGTTAGCAGGGTGTTGCTGACTAGACATGTTGATCTCTTTGAAGATGGTGATCTGTGGAGAGAGCAGAGAGTACTTCAAGATCAAGGCTTGTGAGAAGCCTAAAACAAGTGTACGCTGACCGGTATTATAGCATATGGCTTAAGAAACTACAGTTCAAAAACAAAGAAACCTGCTCAAAATTTCCAATTAGCTCGGAAAACAGCTGCAAAACACTGGCTCCTTGAGATTTTTCGCATGAGTTGTGGTTGCCAAGTTAGAGCTTATCGTATCAAGTGAGCATCCTGTCTGTCTCTCTGTCCGAGTAGCACTCTTTCTAGGCCTCGTCACTCAGGCATGGCGGTGCCTGATTCGTTTTATTCGCTCGCAAGCGCTCTAAACAGCGTTACGTGCCCCGCCCCCCTCTGGCCGCACCTGCCTCGTGGCGGCGCCGGCGATGCGCAGCCGACTCCAATGACGGCTACTCTACCTGTATCTGAGCAGCAGAAACAGAGGAGAGGACAGCCGGTCCAAATGACCTCACAGTTCACAAAACTCTTCTCCTTTATTCTCGCTAATGTACACGATCCGGCTACTTTTGAAGACTCAGGTTGGCATTTTCTTATAGAAGTCTCTAGACTTCTACTTCTATTTCTACTACGATTCTCTAACCACTCCTCTGTCCAATCTGATCCTCAGCGCTAGTAGACACACTTTTTTGATCCAAGTTTGTTCAAGACTCTCTCTCCTTTTTCAGAAGAGCCTCTTCTGTCGAGGACTTCAATTTCTTTCGCTTGATTCCATGTTTTTCAATTTGCGCCTCCTAACCTTGACGTCTTTCTCTCTGCAATTAATTAACAAGATGTGAAGCGTTAAGCTGTCAATTGCCTCTGAAATACCAGTAATTTCCAAACATTTTCGCATAGACTTCTAGCTAGCAATCTTGTCAATATGGGAGTGGGGAGATGGTTGTCGCTTTGGCACCTTAAGCGGACCAGAAGGCCCGTTTTCCTGTGCCGTCCCTGGGGTGCACTAAGGACCCTCGTCGCCCCACACCTCTAACCCCCTTCTTCTATCTTCTGGGGACCCATTTGGCAGTTCGTTTTGGGCCCCGGGTAATAGGTGTGTTGGCGGCCCTCCATGCGAAATAGGGCAGAGCAGATGCACTAACGAGGTTTCGCACCGGCTGACGAGTTTTGGGGATGAGCTCTTCGTCGGGGTCCGTCGGGAGCACCTTTTCTCATAAACGTCTTGATATTCGTCTAGATTGGGCTAGAGCACTCCTCTCTCTTCAGTCGACAATGGCTCATCAAATTGCCACGGCTCCATGCACACATATTTCGTTTTTATACCTCCAGAAGCCTCTGAGGAAAGCTGGAAGAAAAAACGGGTACACAGGAAGTAGCGTCTGAAAAACTTTAATAACTCTGTCCCTTCTAAACACACACCTGCATAATTGTGGTCCTGCTACTTTCTACCTAATTGCCGTTTTGAACATTTTCCGCCTGAAGTCTTCTCATTGCACAAAGTAATTTCCGGACATATTCATGAATAGCAGATTTAGCTGTTCATCATCTGGATTAGTCTAGGCCCGAAAAAGTTAATTCATTGCTACAAGAAGAGCGTCAAAGGTCGTCTGTCCAGATGTCGCTGTAAACTGCTAAATCTTTTGAGGGAAGCTCCTGTCAGACGATCAAAGCGCTCCGCATGTTATCGCAACTAATGGCTCTACCGAAGCTGTTACACACTTTTCCGCGACACCTTCGATAAGATGAAACGCTCTTCGAGTGAGGAGGCAATTTTTGCTTCATGGGGACAGCAGGGAGCAGGTGCTCTTTCATTTATCTCCCGTGCTCAGTCTCCCGACGAGATTAATTAGATAGGGAGCGCTCAAGAAACTTAGTGAAAGTTATTAAAAGAAGATTATTCCGGGGTGCAGATGTGCTATTTCCTCTTCCGATGGCCTGCAAATGGCGGAATTGGCCTATGTTCAGCTGATTGAGCTTTTCTACCGGAAGTAAAAGAGCAGAGGTGTCCCCCGGAATTCGCAGCCAAATGAAGCACAGGATACTAGGCCACCGTCTGGGGCCAAAATAGTGTTTTTGATGGCTGTGATGCTAGTGTGAAGAAATGGCGGAATTAGCGCGTTTGAAGGCGTCAGTCATCGAAATGGAGGCCTCAGAGGGCTAAATCCAATCCGGACCGACTTGTCACTCATACCCTCTCGACGGACATTGTCTGCTATGGCGGCAGACGTCCTCCAGCTCTTCTCCTATCTTCTAGCCAATGTCTCCGACTTCTCCACAGGTTGCTCTCTTTCTTTCAGTCTGCCTATCAACTTTTTGTACCCAGCTTGACCCTCACTTTGCGCTTGACTTCCACTTGAGAGGTACGTAGGATTGTCGCTTGAGCGGGCGTTAATGCGGCGCTTCTCGTTGTCTTTTAATTGGATCGTTGCCCTAATCTGGTCCAACGCGCTCCCAAAGTAGTCGACGCCATATGGGTCCATCCGAAATACCGGGGAACGCCGTCACTTTAGTTTGAAGGAATGCCTAATCATTCTTCGCAGGTCGCGATTTATGCACTTCCCGCAGTTTTCCGGGCCAAAGGGCAACATCGAGAGACGAGGACTCTTCAAAATGAAGTGGGGTCGGGAGGATTCTAATTTGTAAAAACTTGGGGGATGGGAGTATCATGCAGAGATAGAGATGCTTCAAAGAGAATCAAGATTCTAGACATTTTGTGTCAAAACCGGTGACTTGAGATCTTCTGCCAAAAATTTACAGTTCTTCTGACATAATCTGTCACATTCTACGTCAAAACTGACTCTGCTATCATGCAATGTTGCCCAACATCATCAAAGTCGTTGTCTACAAATCTGACTTCACAATTGTGAAAGTTGTTAAGTTCTGTCCCCGCTTTCCCAAGTGACTTCTGCTTGACTGCCCCTTAGATCTAATAGATTCATGTGTCTCTGGAAGTACCTAAGTATCGTAATCTCTCTAAAGCGTGGTATCTCTTCCCAATTCAAATATCACGTTCTATGTATACTACGTGTATATCTCAGCTAATATATTCCTCGCAGTCAAGCTCGTCTTTTTCTATTCCCAAAACGCGCTCGGGGCGACCAGCCGTTCCCCTCATCACTCAAATGATGTCTTTCACTCTCGCTGGCCCCCAAGACTCCGGATAAATCTCTTCAATTTCCGGTTGCCTACGCTGCTATCTACACAAAAAATGGCTCACTAAAGGGGACTGACTAAATAGAGTTCATTCATCATGCATTTAAATTAGCATCCTCCTGTGTTCAGGAATGCGCAGCTGGGAGTGATTCGCCTCTTTGCGCGCCAGCTTGATTGACACTCGTAGTTGGGCGCAAAACAATCGCGGAAGAAGTCCGAAACAATGGGTTTCTCCTTTAGGTTCAGCAGTGTGTCTGCACGTAGAGAAGGAAAAAACAGAAAACACTTGACAACCTCCGAAATACAAGTTTAACGTATTGCCGGAAAACCATAATTGGGCCTTAAACGGTTGTGACGCTAAGTTTTTCAGCACTACGGCTGCCGTGCTACAGCTGCATGAGCCCGTATCTGGAGGACAACTTTGACTACATCTCGCATCTATACAGGAAACCGATGTCTTTCGACAATCACTGTGATCGAAATAGGTTTGTTTTGTTTTGGTTCTTTGAAAAACATTGTTAAAGGAAACGCTCACAGTTGTCAATAGATCTCTACCAATGATTTATTAGCAAGTTATAAGCCTCAACTTTTGGTACCAAGGCCTGTTTGGACCATTTGAAAGTTACATAGCCAGGTAGTGACTAGTTGCTAGTCACAACTTTGATGACTGCTTGTATTCTTCTGTTTTTTTTTACTGTCTCAAAGAGAGAAATGGTACTGTTTCGACTAAGAGAATGAGAGCGCAACCGTACCGAGAAAACGAGTCACTGTAATAAGCACTTGGTTTTTTTAATAAGTTTTTGATAAGTCTTGCCTAGAAAAACTGTTTCGTTGTCCCAAAAAAACTGTAAACGTACGGTTAGGAAAAAACAATGTCCTAAGTCTGTCAATCTGTCAAACAACGATCGAGTACAGTTTGACTTAGTATTTTAAGTAAATAAGATCATTTTCTGAAGTAGTCAATTAAAAAACTGATCAAAACAGTTTAGTGTATAAAATAATTTTCAGTTTGGATCGAAACTTCTTGTACGTGAAGAACTGCTCGGACATGTGCATTACGTTACGAATGAATGACGTGGTGGGAGGTAAGGATAGAGTCTGACCATAATAGTAGTCATTTCCTTTCCAGGGAGGAGACGTCATGGCTACGTTCGAGGATGTCTTTCGGACATTCACGGCTACAATCATAGCATAATCCGGGCTTTAGGGGATCATGCCGGGTGTATAGGTAATCTTTTGTAATATTTTTTACAACGCACATTTTAGATACAACGTCGAAAGAACTATTCATTCCGACGGCACACAGACGAGAGCTGGAGCCTATCCGGCTAACTATTTGTGGCTGTCACGGTCCGCTGTGCAATTCTGCTCAAGGAACATCATTTCGACTACTGCTGCTATTTCTGTTGATTGTCATTCATCGTCTGATCTAGACACGGGTTCTTCTCCTCCTTCACCAGGACCACAACACGGGTTTCACTCTCTCTTTTCGATCATCCCACTCTTTCCTTGTCCAGCTTACATATTATGAAGATTTTGATTTGAGAGGGCTGCCGAAGCTCCCGAGGGCATTGAGCACGTTGACAGAACACAATTTATGGCGCGAGTAAAAACACAATGGTCAGTGGGCAATAATCATTGCATAAAATATTAAAATACTCGAGGGACACATGTTAGAGCTTGGCGATAATACTGTGAGGTGTAGGACATGGCCCCCTCTCCGACTAAAAAATAGTATGACAACATGCAACGGGGGGAGGCTGACTAGAGAACGAGCTGCAACATAGATCATAGCTGATGAATTGAGAAGATATCACTAGGATTGGTGTAAATGTTAGAGCTGATTGAGAAGTAGGGGTTAGTTGCCGGATTGTAGTAGGACTGAACATCAAATGGGTGCTGGGTAGTGGCCTCAAGAAGCGACGTCGCCTGTGGAGGTGGTGCATCTCGACCATTGGAATCTCGTCCCGAGGAGCATCCCTCGTCACTTTCAGACTTCACAGAATTCCTGAAACATCTTGATAAAAAGCTGTCAAGCTGCTTTTTCTGCCCCTGTCCGGCTGACCCAGACTGACCGTAGCCTCGCTCTCTCTCTCTCTCTCTCTGTGAAGTGAACAAAGGAACAAGAGTCACCCGCCGGTGTCGGCAAACAGCCCGTGTTAGCTGGACAGCCAACTAGGGAGGGGTGAAGTGGTCAGCGAAACACACACTACGGTAGAGAAAGGTGTTTATCTCTTGACCCTACTTCTAACAGGTGACAGTGGTGAACAGCTAAGGCGCTGACACAGCGGGAGGACAGCAGTTGGTACAGTTATTGTCTAATTGAAGTGTCAATGAGCTTGAATAATAATGAGGTGAAAAAATAAAACATATGCCAATCCGTCTATCCATTCTCAGTCTACACTTTTCTATCTGTCTGTATGTACGTCGTTCTTTTCAAAAGAACGAGTCAATTTCGACTCCGCTCGGCGGTTTTGCTAAAAAAAATAGTGTTAGTATCGGAACACTTTTTTTTCTTTTCGAGTTTTTTGTGACTTTCTTCAAGCTTAAACCCTTAGAGAAACACTAGAAGCTTGCGACCGCCTGATTCGAACGGCTTCTTGTACTCTCTCTGTAGAATGCATTTGTCTGTGTAACATCTCTTTTTGACATTATCGAGAGAGAAATTGAACAAGGTGTTAAAGTCCATTTGGATATAAACAAAAGTTTTAGGCTATCCGCAACACTTGGACAAAAAAAATCTAAATTCTAATCAGCTCATTCTGCGGGCAAGACAACCTGTCATTGTAGTCTAATTGAGAAAAACCTAGGAGGAAAAGTTTTGTACTGGAATGAAATCTGAACCATGACATATCATTTGATCTGTGTTGATAGATACAGCTTGTTTTTTGCTGGTTAATGGTGACACATTGACAAGATGTAGCTATTGCAACATAGAAAGACAAATTTTTAGTTTGTACTCTCCAATTACAGAACGATACCTTCTCAAAATTGTCATTTTTCAAAATCAATCCTAGAATTCCGCGAAAGTGGGGCAGATCAGGGAGAGCCATGCAAAACCACCCAGTGGGAAGTCAACAGAGGGTCATTAACGACAAACAGCCCTGTGGATTCATTACATAATCGGGGGTCCTCAAGTGTGCTAATCCTTCTGCTGAGTACATAAACTCTAAACCTACTTGTCGAGGTTGCCATTGGCTCGATCACGCTGGCGTTTGTTCTTGAACCAGTTCGACACCTGAACTTTATTTTATAGAAAAACTAAAAATTTAGTACCTGTGTGACTGACAAGCCCGTCGAGGCTGCTAATCGTCGTTTTTCTTCCACAGATGGATATTGTGACTGGATATAAGCATCTTTCAGTGATTTCCTGGATTTTGACTATAAAAAAGATGAACAATGATTATAGTACACATCTCCTACTTTGAAGCAGTAGGTAGTCTCCTCCCCATCCCATATCGTCTTGGGAAACGGATTCTTCTTTCGGATGCGGTATTTGCAGACGGCTCCAAGTTCTCTGTCCTTCGTCTTCTCTGCCTAAAAAGCCGGATTAGGGAGGCAAGTTTGGGATCTCAGAGTTGCGCAACCCCCTCTTGACGACCCTGCTTGTTGACAAAACTTTGGTCATGGAGCTATGTGCCCAAAAAAATTCGTACCTCCGCGTAATGACCTCGCAGCCACATCTCTTGGAGGATCTGATGATTGTGGATGGAAAATTTGTGTGATTCTAGTAACCTAAAACCATTTTTGTATAGGGTTCACACAATTGGATACCTATACAAATTTTTGAACTGCTGAGTTTGAAAGAGACACAAGGCTTGTCCTTTGAGGCAGCTCTCCAACCTCTCCTGATAGTAGGCCGGTACTTGTTGGAGGAAGTGTGCCTAAAATTTATGATTCCAACTTTTCCTAGTAGTCAGTATTGACAGGAGCGTGTGCTCCACTCCCTCAATATTTGCGCTTCAATTTCCGTGCTCCCAATAGCCAGATGGCATACGGTAGAAAAGGGCTTAATGGATCTGATGACGTCTGTCACTAATTTCCCCCTTAAGACACCAAAAGAGAGGAAGCTCCCAGATCCCCACCACTCCACCTGTTCAATGTCAATCAACAGGTGATTCGCAGCTTGTTGCAATGGTACCACCGTGGCAGCTAGTTGTCAGCAGATATGACAAGTGTTATATTGATTGTTTGGCTTCGAAAGAGAGTTCTCGATTACCGTAGTGCTGTTTGAATCGCGATGTCTGAACAGGACTTTTTGCCACGAAATTACAACAGTTTACAGCATTTCAGTCATGCGAGAAGTGTTCGCTTCGATGTAAGAAGTGTTGCCAGCTTTGCAGGAACAACTTATCTACGATTTTAGGCGGACAACTTTGGCTATACAAGTCAAAGAGCAGAGCATATGAGACTGAAAGTTACGAAAGCTGATAGTCAGAAAAGAAGGGAACACATTCAATTGAAAAGTTGGGCTGGTCTGCTATCTTAACTGTTCTTCTGCTCTGACATCAAAGTTTTGGGGCAAAACTGACAAACTGTTCATATACTGGCAATAGTACAGTTTCAAAAAAGATTAATATTTAAGGGAGTTAGCAGGAAACGATAAAGGTTAGGAGACTTAAATTCAATTAAAGGAATAGCACAGATCCGGCAAATCATATTTTTGGGAACAGTGGGCTAACAATATTGTTAAAAGTATGGCTGGTGTTCAAAAACGCAAGTTCAAATCTTGCAATTTTCAGACTGCGCAAGACTGTTCCTAACTCTTTAACAGTGTTATCAAAATGTTGATAACTCACCAATCGTTCACATCGCCCGCTCTGCCAGCCTTCAGTAAAAAGGGATTCACAAATACATTCGATGTCCTGTTCATTGTAGGATGGAGTGCTGAAAAGCCATAGTTATAAAAGGTTTATAGACTTGGGGGACAGTCCAACGAATAGATCAAATCACTCGGAACCACCCCAGGCTGTGACCAAAAAGTCGCCAAAGCTGAGTAGAGAAAGTACAAAAGTCGCGCAGCCTGTAAATGGCAAACTGAACAAGCTGTCAAGCGCAATGGTGGAGACTGCGATAGGGCGGATCGTAACTTGATCTATAAGTTGGAAACTGAATAAGTTTGAAAGTTGATAGTCTCACGGGAGCATATGAGCCGAGCCGGCCGCCGGGTACGCCTGCATTGTGATGACGCCGGCTCGAGTTACGCCCCCCTCGCCTCGCACAGCCTCACAGGTCACGCCGTGTCCGGAATGTCGGGAGCTGGAGCAGAATCCTGGAAGCTTGGATCGATAAGAGTTTTTAATTGTGAGGGCAAACTTTTGATTTAAAAGTTTAGATCTTTTTGTATAGTTTCAAAGACACGCTCCACGAAGCTACCGTAACCCGCTCGAGATTGAGAAGACCGGTTTCCATCGAGATTGTTGTAAGGAAAGGAAGTTAAGTCTGGAGAGAATGATTTGCAAGCTCCCCCAGTGATGCAGACCCGCTGCTCAATAACGAAGCTTATGAGTTATGCAACTTCGGAAATACTTGAGTCAAAGTTGTCAATAACTGTCAAAAGCTAAAAACTTGGACTTTAGTCAAAAAAGAACTCTTAGAAAGAACATGGTGAACTCAAACTTGTTAGAACTGATGTTAGTTTTTTGCTAGATTAACAGACACCAATCCTATGAAATGGCTGGTGCAAAATTCCCCTGTGCCAATTTCGCCGTTTAAAGTGGTAAGAAAAAGTTTAGATAAAGTCGATATTGCTTTGCTAAGTACAGTAACCTGGAAGAGTACATGTTTTTATCTTTTGGTTACAGGTCGGAATTTGAGATTTCACGGATTGAAGCTTTTCAAAATCAATTCTTTTCAATTCCAGTTGACTAGCTCATAGCGTACTATGTCCTCTCAACATTACCACGACAGGTGATCGGACAGAGCTTGTTATTGACTCTAAGCTTCCTTCTCCCCCGAGGAGCACAGCTGGTAATGGTACTGAACAAGTCTTATACAAACATGGACAGATGTACTACTAGCTCGAGGTTACTGCCCGTATGCTAATGAGGTCTGCAGAGCCAGCACACGAGTGATGTCGAGGGCGACAAGAAAGTGCAAATAGTTGGCAGCTACCTGCGTAGCATGTCACAAGCTGACTGACACCTGCCAGCCGGTGCAACACGGCATTGGGGTCGTCCTCATCTGGGCCAAGATTGTTGGCATTCATATTTTTTGGGGACCAGAGTCTGTCGAAGAGACAACTACTGCTCTCCCACGGCTGGCTGTGGGACAGTAGCAGTTACAGCTGTGATCATCTGGCAGCCGGAAGGTGAAGGAGCGCTAGTTCTGACGAGACGCAGAACTAGCGGCCGCCGACAAAGAGTATCAATTTCAAAGACAACTGTGCGCGAACTCCGAGCTATTAACACGGTTTTTTTACGCACGGTAATTATTCCATTCCGGCTTGGCAAAAACGAAAGGGACAGGCTAGGTGACCTCAGAAGCAGAAGCCACTCGCACGCGCCATGTTTTCGCCAGCAAGGTTCGCAGCTTACGGTAGCCTGAGCTATCAGGTTACACCCACATCGATTGCGCCATCACTCTCTCTCTCTCTCTCTATCCCGCTCAAGGAAGGAGCGGGCTTAGAGACTCTGGATCGGGGGTTCTGTCACCTGTTTATACCTGCAGTTGGCAGTGTTTAGACCATTCATGTCAGCTGCCAGACAAGTTGATACAAATTGCGAGGGAGGTGTTTATTCGATGCGACAGTTGACTTCAGTAGAGGGAATAAGCATAAGGCAGGGGAATCGTTGGCAATAGTCTGGGATATAACAGTTTTCGTTCTTCTTCTTCACTGGGGGATGCTCTTAATGTTCTAGATTCGCTGTAAAGGTATATTCTTATCACAAAATGCTGTTTAACATACCCAGGCTTCGTATCTGCTGCTCGATCTCGTTGTCTGCGATTCTTGAACCAATTTGATACCTGTGTCATAGTTAAATGGGTCTGATGAGCCAAATCCTTCTTCTCCTTAGGACTAGGATATGGATTCTTGGAATAGTAGTCACGTAAAAGATGCCTCGACTTTTCCTGAAACCAAGAATAAACAAATTTTCAATAATCCTACTCTAAAACAGTAGCTGGTCTCCTCCCCGTCCCAGATTGTTCTCGGCAGCGGATATTTTCTCCTAATGCGGTATTTCCCAACTGCTCCGAGCTCTCTACCTCTCAGTTTTTCAGCCTAAATTGTTTTCTTCTCAATAGCCTCAAAGATCCCGACTAACTCGCACCTGTTTTACAAAAGGGGGCTTTGAAATGCGATACCTACCGCCCTTTAGGCGCGTTTCGCCACTTTACTGTGAGCTTAATGGACTGACCTCATTATAATGGGCGTTTAGCCAGAGCTGCTGAAGTGTGGGGTGGTTCTGGGAGGAAAAGTGGTGGTGTTCCAGTATTCGATACAAATCCTTGTAGTTTTCACGATGAAAAGCCACGAGAGCGTGTCCTTTGAGCACACTCTCGAGGCAGAAAATGTCCTCGGTTGGGGGTAGTGACCATAGAAAATAACCCTGAAACTGCATTTCTACCCCGTCTCGTAAAGCCTTACTAAGCGATCGGTGTCCGTGGCAAGAGCTTCGCAAATACAGGAAATTTCTTCGGCTGTGAAGGGACATGTTCTGGAAGGGAAGAATAATCGGCTTTATACAAAAAAAGAACAGCCAGGCCGTCGCACGAACATGCTGGAAGCACAAATGAGGAGACGGGCGACGACATTCGATATGGGAAAGGTGAGAATCTTACGCGGTATCCGAATTCTGCTGGCGATAGCGCTCCATGGCTCGCTGGAGGTAACAAGAGCCGGCCTCTTGCCTTTTCTACTGTACCTGCACACAACATGAGGCGTTTTAACGCCTGCCCGGCTATTGATCCTTGCCGATTCGAGTCAAACAGGAAAAAGAACCCTTCATTTTGAACAAAGACCCGTTAAGAATGATACAATTTGAACGATATTAGCATTCCGTCTGGGGGATTTCGATGCACTCCGATGATGAGGCTGTCAGCTTCTTTTTTGTTTGTCTTCTCTTCAATTGGAGATAGAAGCAGTAAGTCAAATAGCTCCACCAGACTTCTGCCAAGGCTGAAAAGTGCATTTGAGGAAGGGACTGATATGTTCAAGTCTTCGAGAACGGTACCAAATATGTATATTTGGCAGTACTCTAGAAGTATGCTCGCGGTTTTTATCGACATAGCCATCTTGTTGACTATCCGGAAAACATTGGGTGGGATCGAACCCGTGGCACCCGTATTTGTAGCCCAGCACATTAACCACTGAGCTATACCACCCAGCAACCGCTGTGCGTACAGGCGGAACCTGTTGCGGTTTTTGTTTTTACGTCCTTTATCTTGTTCGGATTTTTCCTAGACTTTTTTTTTATGAATACACTTAAATTTGTTAATTTAGATACACAGAAAGTACATTAAGAACTATCACTACTTTTACAAGGGAAAGTGACTAAACATTTAAAATTAAACTAAAAATCATTTTAACCATCTGTCACCTCGTTACACTGTTTATTTAGCACTTAGTACCATATTCGTGTAGAGTGCCATGAAATTTGATATCTCGGACCCACCAGGTGTGATGAGCATGATGCTGAGCACGATGCTGGACGGCATTAACATGACACCTTTTGCTCCAAGATTTAGAAGACCTGCAAAAGTTGAAGACTTGAAAACAAATTTTCTTACATATCGATAATGTGATAGCCATGCAGATGAAAAGTAGCTGCCACATTAGATGTGGCATTACTAGACCCGGTCTTTTTACTTTTCCACCTATATACAGAAGAAGAGATGAGCAGACACAGGATACACACACTAAAAAATAGTCTGAGATTCTATTTCCAGCCAAAATTTACTAATTAAATGAAGTGAGAAGAAGTAAACGCCGCAACCATTAAAAGCACCGAGGAAGTAGAAATATGTCCCGTTTGACGTGAGCAAATCCGGTGCCTGGATGAGCAGAACCATTGAGAAGAAGACCTAAAATTGTTTGTACAGCCAGCGTTTCAAAAATGGCGTACCTCAACACAAGAAATGAGATGTACGGAGAGATCCAATGATAGTAACCCGCAAAGACACATATCCTGCAAAAAAAGTACGTTCGTGATGATATCGAGAACAGTGTTCGTTTTCAGTATTTTTGCTTAGCTTGCTCGACTGTGAAATTGAATGCAGACAGAGACAGTTATTCTTAGATTGGTGAAAATACGACAAAAACAAGCTTTTGGACTTTCGCCAGGGATCATTCTACTTGTCTATTATTAATGTCAGTACTATCTGATACAAATCTAATATAAGAAGTGGTGCAGTAGCAAATGGTACGTCTGACCTGTCCCACCCGTACAGTTTCGGCAGCTGGAAAAGCATCAGAACGTCAATACTTCCTCGAAATCCGCACAAATTTATGTCCGCAACGGCACGGATGAGGTATTTTTCTTCCGACTGTTGAGATAGTATAGGTAAGACAAAGTTACATATTGAATGTGTTAGAAATTTCGGGTTTAAGGATTAGTTTCTAAACAAAAAAGTAAACTGTTTGTTGGCTTTTCCATTTGTTGAACTTGCGCACGTTTTTAGCTAATTTGATGCAACCCCCTTGCTTGTAAAAAAAATATTTTAATAAAAATGTTCCTGGAACAGCTGTGTAGACAATTACATTGTGGTCAAACAGAGCATTTCGTTAATTGAGGAGCGGAAGTACTTCGGGGGTCAAGCACATTAATTTATCCAAAAAGTAGAAAACGACTGCGTCACATAATGTAGAAAAAGCAATTCCGCATTGGCTGTACACATTACCTCTATCGGTCGCTGTTCCTCAATTCTGTACATAGGCTGACGATCGGAATTATTGTAATCATGACGAATGCGCCACGGTTCCGGAGAGGAAGTCATATCAGACCGCTGTCACTTTTTTTGCATAGAAAGAAGGAGGAGGAGGTGGATGAAGACTCTCAATGTGTATGAGTTCTTTGAAGCGTACGGGAGAGAGAGAGCGGAGAAAGGTTTTTGATAGCGTCCGGGCTGGCTCTGCGATTTGTGTGAAGGAGGGGAAACCCTCGTTCATTCAAAGCACACATGTGGTTTGCTGGAAGTTTGGTGTCGGACCGAGAGCAATAAGGAGGGCAAACCGCGACAAACGAATTTAGCCATTGCGACCCCACGAGAGTGCCCCCAATCTAACGGCAATCCATTAGTTGAGGCCATTTCTCCGGGAATAAACAAAGGGAGGAGAAAAGTTACTAGATTGTGGGGTCTCTACTTAAGAGCAAGCCTCATTTGTATGTGCGAATATTCCACTCAAGTACCTATTCTAACTCACCAAGGTCACCAATGATATTCTGCAAATTAACCCGCGACAAAAATATTTTCCAAGCCTACGCCTTTACCCCTGAATGGGGATAATTTTAATAATTTGTTACAAGTTGATCACAAGATGGCAACGATTAGAAATCGAAAACATCTGTTCCGAAAAGATTTTGAATCACATGATCATGAAAAAGGCCTACCGCTCTGTCGAATATGTAAAACTTCTTTCTAAAGCTCATCAACGAGGCGGCTGTATTTTTGAAGGTGCTTCCTCGGTGAATATGACGCATTCTTCGGCGACCATAGTAGTAACTCTCTCTGAAAAAAAAGTATTTGGTTTGGTTTGGTTGCATGTCAAATGTTGTGAACAGCGGCAGTTGCATGTTACAGGGAAATAATACTTTTGACAACTTCACAGGATTATAAGAGGGTATTGATAAAAGTTTGTCTTTATTCGATTGAAAATTAATTGCAGTTTCTCTCTGGCTGTAGGTATAGTTAGTAAGCCAAGGTAGACTGGAATTCAGTGTCCTTTAGATAATCCGTTTCTGCTGTGATAGTGTGACTGGATAGGGTGGGCTGGCACAGTGGCCGGTGTCACCAGCATCAATCTAAGGGTCCCAAGTTTGACACCAGACTCAGCCAAGCCAAGACTTCTATCCTTCTCGAAGGTCGGTACATTGGTAGTGGCTTGCTACTGAATAAAGGCGTTCCTAACAAAGCTTGGGCAACTTTTAAACATTCGTGCTTCCGTTACTTGACCTTTCAGATAGCACCCGCTGCTTGAAGCCGGGAGATATTGTACTTTAATATGACTGGAGAGATGCGGACACGACAGAGAAGGGACAAGCAATTGAGACCAAACTGTCATTTGAGCGATAACTATACGCGTTCTTGTCAATTTGCCATTCTCGTCTATATAAACTATCAAGTGTGATCAAAGGTAGAACAACTTTTTTACTAATATCTCAAAAATTGGCTTCAATATAGGATGGGATCTTGGTGTAAAGGCTCTGCAACAATATTCAAAAAAATTGAGATTCTAGTCTTATGGTCATTTAAGTGTTAGTTACAAAACACTAACCTTAAAAGCGAACGTCGAGAATCGCGAGAAGCCATCCGTTGCCGTTCTGCCGCTTCCCTAAAAAAGAACTTGCACTGTGAGTCGTATAGCAAAAGTAACAAAATTTCCTCCGCATATGCAGCTTTTGTTGTTAATTCATTGTTAAACTTACCTAAGTATGCGATCCAAAAAAGTTCTTGAATCGACGCGTCCCAACTTGCGACGTATGCGACGATCGTTATCCTACATACGTGATTACGTGAACATCTTTGAATAGGACAAACCATTAGGTCTTCCTCGGAATGAATAGACTCCTCACCGGCCTCGTGAAAGCCTTCTGCCATAATTTCAGATTGACAGATCATGCTGCTGTAACAATTACTGATAATCATAGAGGAAGCTGGCTGAATGAGTGGGTAAAAAGTTGAGGAAGACTTCTGAAACAGATAGGTCCAAGAGCAAAACAACCGAAGCCAATTTAAAATAACTAAATTGGGATGGAGTGAAAATGTCACAAACAGCCATGTTGTCGCTGTTCTTGGAACTGCTTCGAAGTGAAGAAAAAAGAACTGTGTCCTTTTCAATTAGGATGCTGGATAACTAGATTTTGAACGGGTCGCCGGGAGGACAAAGAATCCCGCGCTTTTGATCCTAGACTCACAGGGTCTAGGAGCTGAAGAAGATGCTTGAAATGCACATCCGCAATCCTCGAGAAAACTAAGATTAGTCTTGAGAAAAAGGCGGCTGAGTTTAGGGTCAAGTGATTTCGAGGCGTGAGTATTTCTAGAACTAACTCCATGTTCGGAGGAAGACAATTTGCTGGTGACAATTGAAAGATTGGCCCGAACGGGGAGGACAAAATGGGCCATTCTAAGAACTAAATTTATCCAAGAAAGCAGAGTTCCAAGTTGACGTGGTGGCTTCTTGGAGAGAGGAAATGGCGCGTACTTAGCTTACCATAAACGTAGTCCATCATTCAATTTGTAGCGTCGCTTCCGCCTCCGATATGACCTATATGTGGAAAAGTTGTGTGAAATTCTGGGTGAAGTTTGACTTCTGGAGGAGGCAAACATTATAAACAATGTAGCATAATTGTTGGATTTACATGCTGTCAAAACAAGATGTTCCATATTTTTGAAACATGAAAGACCAAGAAGATTTGAATAATTGGATCTGAAACAAGCTTGCAGCAAGCCACATATGATGGCAAGTTTCACATTCCCATCCTTGAGTTGACCATGAGACATAAGCACATGTTGGCACAAAATGAAACTTTTTGATCTTTAATAATTGTAGAGAATGATACTGTTACCCCTCTAAAACGTTGAGTTCAACTCACTCTGTCAGTCTTAAGCCGAAATGTAACCAATTCCCGACTTATAGTACCCGGATAACTATTCATGCAGAATTCAGCAGTACCTTCGACACCTTGGTACCGATTTGCTACAGTGCGATCATTGGAAGTACTCTTCGAGTTGTTTAAAGCCGAAAATAAGCGTTTTAAGGCCTACTAATGTACGGATCTTAAGTTGTACTTGCTGTCGAATTCAGCGATACCTTCGACAACCATGATCGAGTTTTCGGCAGCTTTCTATCTTATGCGAATATGACAGAGATTCATGGTCATCGGTCAAGAGCCTAAAGTTACCGATGTGTCCGACAGGCATCAAGAAAACGATCTGCATTTCAAACTTACAGACCTTAAATCTAATCTTACGTGACCAGAGCCAGAAACACGGTTTACGTGGGTTTACATGGGTTAAAACATTGGCTTTACGCCATCGAGCTTGGTAGCTCGAAGAGTCAGTCTTCCTACAAATATTCTTTTCAAGAGTGCTGTACACCGATTGAACCATCCAAGTTTCACGAAAGGTCCAGTTTATTTTCTACAATAGCCTTCCAGGGACAATGCACAATTTGCTTCCTCTCACGCGATATAGCCTCCAGACCAGGATCTTTTTTCTCCGGCTCCCGATGTCCATAACGCCAGCTGATTTCGGCGTTTGGACTGCTGGCAGGACAATCTTGTGTGTCTCTATGCCTTACACCGTCCAGTAGAGGCATTACACCCCCATTCATTTTTTCAACAAATCATGGTTCTCGACTGTTTTTCTCCAGTTTTCCACAGTATGTTCCAAAGCTGCATGGAGGTCAGTTCTTATATTGAATGTCGTTAAGCCGTCTGATTAATGTGTTGCGTGAATGAAATTTTTTGGTGGCTGGAGGTCCCTCGAGGGGGGAGAAAAGTTCTAGTTTTGCGACCCGTGGGGTCGTCATCACCAGTCAATTGGTAGTTTCCTAGGGCAGTTTCCACTTGCCTCCCTGCCAACAACTGGTGTTCGTCGCTGCCCCACGGGCAGATTAGCATCGCACCCGTAGTCTTTCTCTCTGTTGCTCCTCTAGGCTTGTTTTGCCGCCTGGTTTTGTTGACTACGCGCGGGTAAACAATGAAATGAATACTGCCGAGGGGAGAAGGGTTGGGAGGGAGAGTGAGAGATACCACTTGGTAGCCACAGCTCCAGGCATTATCTTTCAATTACGTGCGTGTTACTGAAAAACAAGCATTTTATCGCCTGAGAACTTTTTTAAACTTAATTCACTTGGAAGCTTTTATCGCTCTCGCGTATAGTTGCTCCCCTCCTCTATCCCAAGTCTTACCGCATATAGGCTTTCAAACCTCCTTATCCAAAAGCTTTGAAGTATCGCCAGTATCAAAGCAGCGATGTTCTTTATTCTTTTCTGGCTATCAACAACATGTTATGGTCCCTGAATCCCTTACAATTACCCCACTTGAAACTTAATTTTATCTTTTTTCCCCTTCAAGTCTGTTCACTCCCTTCGAGGACACACAGCCTCCGCTTGTTTATTCCTTAAAGTGTTCTCCTTTGAAATTCTAACAACGTCCATTACGATCGGTCATTCTGTTTAGCAGACAGTCACCTCCCCCAATGGAGCTGTTTATTCAGTTTGCGAGAGTGTTTCAGCGAAAATGCCTTGTTCTCGTAAAGTCTTGACACATTTTCTGAATAGAGACAGCGGATTAATAAAGATCTTCATAAGAATGACTCGGCTCCCAGTCTTCTTCTCCTTCTTATCCCCTTCTTTGTGCTTTTGCTCGCACATCCCCATAGGGGCAGGAAACGCTTGCCTTGGAGGGTGGCTCTCTCTCTCCATGCAAAAATGACGCACACGGCTTGTTTCTTCGCAGTCGACGTATTTGTTCTGCGCTTACTATAGGATTTCACGCGGTAATTCCAGTCGCCTGGACGCGTGTGTCCTCCCACCTTGTCGTCACAAAGATATAGTTCCTACACTTGTCTTTGCTTTTGGTTCCGACCTAAAGATTTATCAACTGACCCCTTCTTCATTATCTCTCTTGCTGTTTTGCATCTTCCTATACACGTCCCTCCTCATCATTTCTTTCCACAGGAGTACATGCGTGCGTCAGGGAATTAGTAGAAATACGCTAGGATCACCTAATCCATGTCTGGGGGTCTCATTGTTTTTCAAAGCTCTAACATCTTTTTCAATTGCGTCCGACATTTGGGCCCCCTCTCCCTTAGAGAACCTATATGTCTCTGGACATTTGTTCATATTCCGTAGAAGTCAACTAATCAGCTTTCTCTCTGTGTGGGAGAGCACTTCGCAATTAGCGTTGCCATAACAGATTTTTTTTGTAGAGACGTTCACTTTCCCATCCAGCATCAGATTCGCGTCAAAAATTGCAATATCTTGAAGAGGCGAGACGCTACTCCCTCGGGCTTTATTTCTGTTTCGTCTAAGTGTGTACGTGATCCTAAGATTAGCTTAATTCGCCTTGGCAATCTGCAGAAAAAACTGCGCTGTACTCTCAGGCTCTTGCTCTACACATTTTCATCTCCACTTCTTTCTCTCAATTGAGGCAATCAGACGCCGGGGTATAAGTGTCCTTTGATGGAGGGAATTGCCATAACTCTCCCCACAGCCTTTTTGGTACTGAGAAGTTTAATCGCTTGAGCAGTCAAGTGTAATATTGCCGTCTCGCCTTCATTGGATATACTCGAATCCTTCTAATGAGCAGATTCCATCAGAGCTGTGATCACGCCAGAGAGACGTCTGTCCTGCATCCTGTCAGCTGCTCGCGCATTAGGTACAGCTGCTATGCCATATGAATGACAGCACAGTAATCGTTTCTGCTCCTTTCGGAGCCTACTGTATTTCTCCATTTCCCGACAAAACAAGGAAGCATTGTATGGCGCTTAATCAGCAAGATTAATGAACCACGACCAGCTGGAGAGAGAGAGGGAGAATTTTCCTGTCCTGCCTATGCGCACCCGCAGCAATTCACAGTTGACCTCGCGCGTCCCCAACTCGGCCATCTGTCGACCACCTCTCTCTCATTGCCCTTATGAGATTTGCCCGCCATTTTCCCACAAAAATCACTGTCTTGGCCTTCTGCACTCTTCCGGCACAAACACCCATTTATCTCTCCTTGTTGTTTACAACCATCTGTGTCACTCTCTTTTTTGGGAGAGCAAAACAGCTTGGATTGTTTGAGTTTCAGATTGTGAGACTCTCTCGTAGGCATTTTCTTGTTCAGAGATGAAAAAATCACGCGCGGAACCATGCGCGCTATAACCACAATCCTGGGCAGTCCTTTAATATCCTCCTCTTAGTAGCCACGCCAAAATTCCCTCCTCGCAACAGCTATAGACATCCCCTATGACTACAAAGAGTAAGTAAGATTATAGTCTTCCCCACTTAAAATACTTCTTTAACGAGCGAAAATTTCTTATTTTTCAGCTATTAAACTGGAACAGCCGGATGGCTCAAGCTGAAATGGATTCCGTCTCCATAGATTCTCGAGACTTGGAAAACGCACTTCTAGCTTCGAAGGAGAAAGCCATGCAGATTACGAATCAGGTCTTAGAAGACGATGGCGTCTACGGCGAGCTCATTTTATTAGGGTAGGTTGTTTAAAAAAAAAAACCATGTCTTAGAGCATTTTTCAGGTATAACGGCCTCCAAGACACGAAAAGCGGCTCATCGCATCATATGAAACGGCACAGAACCAAAATGACGCTTCTGCAGCGGACCGTCGGCAACGGGATCAAAAAAAGGCTCAGTATCGCAGCTTAATGTTGACGCGAAAGATGCTCCTGTAAGTTTCTGAGCCGACTTTGCCTCCTGCTTATGCAACTATTTCCAGGCTGTTCAAGATGCCACAAAACACGTCGTTTCGTACTCTTATGGTAAAAAACAAACTGTTCTCGTGGAGTTTGTTGCCGATTCGAGCAAAGACATGTTCCAGGTTTGTATTATCGGGAGTCTTTTCAAGATAATGAACTTTAGATTGGGCGCTCATCTGAAGATCAAATAGATTTTACTATTGTTGACACTTGGCTAGCGTCTAACACACAAAATGTTTCTAGCCCAGGTTTGTCGCTATTTCAAAACTTGATCAAATGATTTTTAGTTAAAAACCATTCAAATCTAGCCATGAGGGCTGGAGAGAGACCGATTTCTTCAACTATTAGTCGGTAAGTCGGTTGAGAGAGGTGAAAAAATCGCCCAATAATGGAGATCATACGGGAGAGGAAGACACATACAGGATCCTCAATTGTCTAATGATGGACATTGTTTTAAGATACGCCTGTCGTTTGATAGTCGACCGAGAGAACTCAAATAAGGCTTTCGTCTATGCTGCCGGCTTCGATTCCCATCGAAATATCTTCCTTGGTGTGAGTTGTGATTTCTGACTATTTTAAGAGCCCTGCTTCAGGAAAAGGCAACAAAATGGACGAAAAAAAATAGCGAAATTGATGGACTCACTACAAATGGAGTCCTATTGCTTCATCCGAATAGGAATAGTGAAGATTCCGAGGATATCATCACACCCTACAGGTGGAGAGAGGTTTCAGTTGACGGAGATATCTACACTCTTCGAGAGACAAGAAGTAGCAACACCAGAGGAGACCACGTTTTGGAGGAAACTAACATGCTTCAGGTACGATTTAGCTATTTTTCGATTATGAAATATATCGAAAAGCCACTCTGCTGAGAAGATACGGTTTGGGGTTCACTCAGCTGCCGAGACAGTACAGGATTCCGAGTTGATTAGCATTAGTGGAATTTCTGGAATAGTATGTCCGCAAATTACCGAGGCAGTACAGGCATGAGATTGCTTGGCTGTAGACAGCACGGGCAAGAAAGCAAAAGCTGTAGCCGACAATACGGTTTGACTACGAAACACTAAGTTGTTTAGGACGGCACCTTGATAGATCTCTGCGGAGCCACTCTTCTGTGGAGGACAGCTGACGGTCTGGCCAAGTCACCAACTTTACTCGAACTAGAGATGGCACTAGATCGACTAAATGCTGGAAAACCACAATGTCCGGTCAATCTGAACACATTGATCATTCCGAAGAAAAAGAGCTCTAAAGGAGTTAGCTCGCGGCAACCATATGTAAGCCTTCTTTTGACACTTTCACATTTTACAATCCAGGCCTATCTCCGATGTGGCCACGTCCAGGGAAAACATCACTGGGGCTACCAGAACTCTGCAAATGGTCAAACAATCTGTAAATGTCCCATCTGCTTGGCCGAGAGTGAGCGAATACTCCAGGTAAGACAATTTTCGAGTCTCTTAAGTGTTGTTTCAGCTTACAATGGGAATGGAATCTGCGTTCCATTTGGATTCCGGCGATTTAGATCATGCTTTCAATCCTTGCGGGCATGTTGCAAGTTACAACACTGTTAGGTGAGCAGAATTCGGTAATAGTTCGGCAGGCGGCTCGGTTCATTCAAACAGGTTTTCGCGCACATTTTTGAATTCGGCGGGATTTTGAAATCTTCTTCTCGTCTACGATTCCTACGCCTTTTCACTGCTTTTCTCAACTCTGCTTTACTTTTAATGTCTTTTCTTGTTTGCTTCAAGTAATATAAACTAGAACTACCGTGTATAATGATAATTGGCTCCTATCGGTTGACCAGCAGACGGGAGCAGATTGTACCAACGGAGAACAAGGCAGTCTTAGTTTTTATTTCTTGAAGCAAACAAGAAAAGACATAAAAGGTAAGGCAAAAAGTTGAGAAAAGCAGTGAAAAGGCGTAGGAAACGTAGATGAGGAAAAGATTCCAAAATCCCGCCGAATTCAAAAATGTGCGCGAAAACCCGTTTGAATGAACCGAGCCGCCTGCCGAACTATTACCCAGAATTCATTAAGCTAAGCTTGAAGATAGACAGGCTCTCAAGCAAACTGTTTTAACCAGTTACAGTTAATACTTTTGGAATATCCGTCAGTCTTACCAGATAGTCAGCAACTTCTTGTTGAAAGACAGGAAGTACAGAACTAGTGAAAAGAGCAAAATCATGTTTTTAAAATGACCACAGCTTCAAAAAAATTCTTAACAGATGAAACTTCGATTTTCTTTACAAATTAGAGAACCGGCAGTTTCAATAAGTACTCTGCTCAATCAATGTCGAGTTTCCTAAACTCTGACTCTCTCAAATAATCGTGAAAATATTCCCTGTGCCCACAGATTCGATTTTTCACACAAGTTTTTGACCCTTGAGCATCCTAAGCTAAGATTCTCAACTCTCTTTCAGGTACTGGTCTCGGATACCCCTACCTCATGGCACGAACAGTTTTCATCCTGTCTGTCCATTCTGCACTACTTTGCTGGCCACAGAAAAACCATTTGTAAAACTAATCTTCCAAGACCATCTCTTCGAAGATTGATGTACCTAGACCCATCTTTTTGTCTTCAAGCTCAACGATCTCACATCCCAATCGTGTTCTGCAATATTTCCTTGTACATTAGTTTGTATAGCCTTTCTTGTGATCTCTCATCCTACTGTGTTATCCTACCTTCTTGGCTTCAATCATTCCACATAATATACCGGCATTCTAAGTGTATAATATGCATTTTTTTGTGAAAAAAACTGAACAACTGGCGTCTCGGATGGACTGTGATATAAATAATAAATGTCTCTTTGGCAGTTTCTCTGGCTTTCTGGCTTTCTGGTGGTGGTGTTGTTCTGTTCGATCATATCTATCACGCTGTGTAGGAAACGTGACCAGCTCTCTGGTCCGGCGCGTTTCAGTGAAAATAGATGTTCCTTTGGGTTTGTTTACGCTCAGCCTGACTATTTTGACTTGTTTTCGTGACAAAACACATCATTTTCACTGATTCTACTCTTCTACCTTGAAAATGTAAGATTTTATAGGGGACGCTGTATGAACCGCAATGTTTCGTAAAGTCCTGGAATTCATTGTCTCGAGAAATTTTCAGGTAAAAACCTTTATTAGCCGGTTTTATAGGCTTGTTTTTAGATTGCGGGTACCAGTCGAAGCTCCTACTCGTGGAGATTTTATGAACAGACGAGAAATTTCAGTTGGAGGTGTAGGTACACCCGTACCGGGTCAGTGATGCAATTTCTTCTATAAACTGTTCTCACTTTAAGATCTCGAAGATCTGTGGAACCTAAGCTTCTTTTCGCCCTAGCCGCATCCTTTTCCTTCAAGGATTTCGGTATTTCTGATGAGAGGTTCAAAAATGCGGAGAAGGCTGTCGATGAGTTTGGTGAATTCTTTATTTTACGCTGCTTACCATAATTGTAGACGCTAGAGACGACGAACAACGAGGATGGGAAGTTCTTAGGGAAGAAAAGGATTTCAGAGCTCTACGAAGGTGGTTTTCATGTCACAGCTATGATAAGATGCTATTTTAGACGCCTAGAAGGAGACCGTGAGCTATACGAGTACAAATGTGCCGGGACCTACTGGGACATCTCCCCGCGCTCCTTTCTGGACGCTCAAAATGATATAACTTATAGGACAGAATGGGATGGAAATATCATAAGCTTGGAGCTATTGGATGAACAAGAAGAGCATGAGGTAAGTTTTCCTGGTACATCCTCATTTCTTTTCGGTTTCAGCTCCTTCGCTGGGTATCCAAGTTCCCATACCCTCTTCATGCAAGAGAATACGTCTATGTTAGACGGACGTGGATCTCGGACGACAAAAAAGTTGTGGTCATAGAGAGCGAAGTCGTTTCAGAAGAGGTTTGTGGTTTTATATTACGTTTTTCTATTCCACGCTTTGGCTTTTGATAATACTAAAAAAATTCATCTTTTAGCGCTGATTGTAACTAGTCTTGGCAATTACCAAAGCTATGTTTTGAGATGAAACTCGTTGTTTGTTCTTCATCTTCAGAACTTAAAGTGACATATAGTTTGCAAAAACATCCGTAGTACTTAAAGTCTCTCGCGTCTACAGCTAAGCAACTGCTGGTCCAGAAAAAACACATCCTAGTTCAAAAGCGGGGCTAGTTTTTAATGTGTTAGGGAGGCTTACATTGATCAAAATACCAACATTTTAAATGCCTCTCGTGTTCGAAAGCATTGGTCCTCCTAAAAGTTTATAGTCACTTTTCTGTCCACTGGTACCGGATAGCTGCAAGATATTCATTGTAGGTGGTTCCTTCGGCTCCAAAAACCAAGAATGTCCGAGTTGGCACCTATACCTCAAGAATGGCTATTCGATCGCATGACGACTGGAATGAGCACGGTGTCGGTCAGGCATCTTCTGTTTTTGTATTATTTTTTCTGTTCAGACTACATTCTCACCTATTCGGACAACCCGGAGGCCAACATCCCCCGCTATATCTACAACTGGATGGTCAACCAAGGCGGTCCGTACTTTCTTAAGCAGGTGAGCTTTGGTCGTCCAGTTAGATCCGATTACCTGAGAAAAATTTGCTAGACAGAAATAAGGTGCCATGGAAAGCTGATTAAAAACAACCATAAACGAAATTTGCTGCGTAGTTAACTCAATGACTCGTTGTTTTGAGCACACTGACGATCAAATAGCATTCCAGTTTTTTCAGGTCCACAAGGCTGCACTAGAAATTGAAAAGTCCGGCAAAGAAATCAGATCAGTTCTGGAGAGGCTCTCCTCGAAGAAGTTTGACGAGATGAAACTTCAAGTGCCGGAAACTAGTGAAGAGGAGGAGGAAGCGATGGAAGAGGAGGTCCTTGACGAAAATGACGAGAAGGATAAAGGAGTTGCCGCCAAAATACAAAATATTATGCCAGGCTTGCGGAACATCAAGTCAAAAACGTTCCAGAATTCTGTGCCAGAATCTAGCCTCTTGTCATAGAACACATGTCTCATCGCGTAGTATATCACATTACATTTATCGTCGTTTTCATGCACACACTCAATGTGATATAGCCTGTTTTCTGACTGTTGATCATGAACTTTTCTTCGTAAGAGATGCATTATTTACAAGAGCCTTTATTCGTACTGGCACTGGGGATATTCTTACTACGTAAGGGGCAATGGGGCGGGAGACAACTAGACACTGATGGGACTGATGACGTAGCGTTTATTGTCCATATTCTGCCATTTTCGAATCAGATTTGTGAAGACAAGATTGTTGCGTCTTGGTCGTGATAACATGGGCATGAATTCTTCTGAAAAAAAAGTAATTGCAGGGAGGCGGAAATGAGCTTAAAAGTCATAACCCACTCAGCTCATTAGCCATTAAGCCCATTTGGCGCTCAAAAGCTTTCCAGTATCTCTCATCTCTCATAACACTACTTTCATGTGCGTATGAAATCAACCATGAAGCGTCAGACAGAGACCAAGAGCTGAAGAGTCAAACACATACTATACGAAAAGTTTTGTGTAATTTTCAGGGACACATCGTCTAATTGTGTGGACTTTTTTCATTAAACTCGTGCGCGTAAGAGTCTCTATGGCTCATCAGACAAAACAACCTATTAAAGGTTGAGCGCGTAGGACAGCTGTGCTGGGAAAGTTGACTTAAAGTTAAGCGTGTTGGTCAAATTAATTTCAAGACATAAATCTTACGGTAAAAGAATAACTGCGAGCAAGTTACGTAAAAATGACGTGCGTTCAATTACCGGTCTTCCGCGTGAACTCAGCCCCCCTCGGTTCAAAATCGGGTTAAATTAGGATGCACCCACTCCTCCTATAAATGAAATTAAAGATCTGTTTCGTAGCTAACTTTTTTCTGATCTGTTTACACAGCGAATCTTCCGTTGGATGATAAGTGAATGATATAATGTCTCTCATTTGCATGGGGTGGGGCTTAACTATAAATTCTCTTTTTTCTGATACAATTGTGGCCTTGCTGAACAAAATTCAGGTAACAAACACTGTGGTTGCTCTCTGTGATATAATTTCATTAATCTTTCCAGCTTATATGGCCAAAACAGGATGCAATTCCACGCAGCCGGGGAAATGACAGATCAGACTTCGTCATGTCCTCTGTTGCAATTGAACGTTTTTGAGCTCTAATGATCATGATCAGAAACAAAAAGACAGAAGAAAGTACTTGTTATGTGATCAATGCATGTCACGGATGCTTAAAAAGAGGGGTTGAATAAGGTTCGTGCTGAACGCGGACTTAAGTTCAAAAAGTGAAAAATTTATGCAGAGATTAGATATCATCAAAACTTTTAAGACCATATGAAAATAGGGTCATTAAACTGAAAATTCGTGGCATTTCAAGTTTCAACACATTATAAACCATAGCGCAAGGTAAAATTCAAGGTTTTAGCTAATGTAACAAATTCTGTAAAGTCATGATTTGTCTTCCGACTTCTATCTTGGATATAAAGTTCGTAGACGCAAATAGTTTTATATGCTCTTCAAATGTATTTTAAAACAGTGCTTACTGCAATATTCTTGCAAGTGAATTGACTTGCAACATGGATGGGACTAATCTATTAGGTACTGTAAGGCCAACCTATACCTTGTATTTCCACAAATTGTGCACTGATCACTGAGATTAGAGCCAAGAGTAGGAGTAGGGACAGACCCAACCGGCGGAGAGGGACCATGACGGAATGAAGTTGCCACGCCCATTAGGCTCGGCAGCGACTGTCGTTCAGCCTTCAGCTAACAATAGAAATTATGAACTAATACGTTCCCCGGGGAAATGATCCATTAAGAAGACGTGTCAGACTCATTGGTGGACATTGTGAAGACATTTTTTACTTTCAAAATTTTGTCTTATACTACCTCTTGAAACTTGGAGCAGCTGGAGACTTGGAAATGGTATTAACACGGAAATTATGATAAGCTGTTTGGGAAACGTGAGCAAGAGGTATATTACAACTTTATTGAACTCGTACACTATTCCCTGAGTGGAGTCACGTAGCCGTAACCGGTGCAACTGTCTTCCAGAAGCATCGAGAGCTCAGTCTTGACAGTATTGAAGCTCGGCCGTTTTTCTGCATCTTCCAGCCAACAAGACCTCAATATTCGCCAAAGCGGATCACCGCAATTTTCCGGACGGTCCAATCGTCTCCCTGAGTGCAGATATGACAAAATTTCTGGTGTTGGCACATGATCGAAGGGGTCCTCTCCTGACATTAGTATTTCCCAGGCACAGACTCCAAAAGACCTGAAAATATTTAAGCTATAGTCACCATCAATTCCTCTAATGTCACAGTTTTGATTTGGCTACTTTTCAGCCAGAAAGTGGCTTCTTTTCGTGGGATCATTAAGAGCTGCTTCTTTTAAAGACATCCGGAAATGAGAAGCAGCTTGCTTACCAAACATCAGATGCTTCGCTGAACTGTGCACGGGACAGGACTTCTGGAGGAGTCCATTTAATTGGTAGTCGCTTAATCTGAAACAGAAAAAAATAGTTAATCTTCAGATTTATATGTACCTTGGAGAGTGAGGTGCCGTTCTCTTTCCAGATCGCCAGCCCGAAATCTGCTATTAGAACATCGCGCCCACGTTTTATAAGTACGTTTCTTGCAGCTACATCGCGATGGATCACACCACAATTATGGACAAAACCCTTAACTTGTTATTGTTGTTTACTGGATTTACTTACAAGCCCGTCTGCAATCTGCCATAGGTAAGAAAGAGCGTCTCTCTGATGAATCACATGGTTTCCAGAATGTTGACTACCCTGAAAATGTTATCACTGATCATGTATCCTTTAACTTTTCACATGTGACAAGGCACAAAATGGCTTTTATCATACGTACATTTCAGCTACGTATTACGCCTCCCCAGGGTAATGAGACATGATAAATTGAACACAACATACATACGTTTGTGACAACTGTCTTAAAAATATGATAAATACAGTCATAAACAAGGGTACGGTGTAAAATCTACCAATCTGTCAATAAGTTAATTGGCCCAGCAGTCTCTCTGATTCTCTGTCTCTCTGCCTCTCTGTCTCTTTGCCTCTATGCCTCTCGCTAGAATACTTACAGAAGGAAGAATAAGTTTTCCCTTGATGAACTGTTTCAAACTGCCTCCTTCAGCGTATTCCAAAACCAAACAGACAGGATTTACAGTAGTCACGCAGCCGAGCATGTTGGCAATGTTTTGATGGGGTCGAATAGCCTGAAAACCTATAAAACAAAAAAAATTTGGTTCAGTACCTTCATGATCTCGATCTCGTCCAAAAGCTGTTGTCTGCCTTTTTCGTCTGAGCCGATGATCTGTTCCTGGAATATTTAGCTTGGGCCCCCGCGTCCAAGACATGCATAATTCAAAAAAGCAACATACGTGCCTTTATTGCCACCGGACAATTGTCATATTGGTAGGCGTAGAAGCTTCGACGATAGATGTACTCGCAGGGAGCTCGACCGAGAATTGAACCTAGAACCTTGTATGAAGTACAGTAAATTTACATTTGAAAAACAGAATAGATCTATGACCGGATTTCAGAGATCGTTGTGGTTTTAATCAGAAATTTATGGGCCAAAAAGCAAGGACGACAGCAATACTGTTAGAAAAGAAAACAAGAACATGACACATTGATTGCCAGTGTTGGTTGGAAAAGATGAGCCTAGGCTGCAAATAAAATAAGCAAAACGCGATTTTTAACAGAGCGACATAATACTTTCACAACAGTGGTAAAAGATAAAATAGCAAAATTCCTGTTATAAAATTAATGGTATCTGTTACTATGACCTGTGCTCACCTCGGTAAACGACTCCTCCAGACCCTCTTCCCAACTCCGTACCCTAAAACCGAACCATGCTTTGTACTTTTGCACACCCAACCTGGGTAATCTGCTGACGGCTCATCTCCCACGGATCCACACGTGTACGTGCCAGTCCCGAAATGTTGAGAATTTCTTTGCCGAGCTCGTCAAATCCTTTACTGATGATCGGCTCCTTATCGCTCATCTGCAGGCAGATTAGAAGATTTTAGACTCGCTTCATACCCTGCGAATCTGTCTGTTTCGGATCTTTTTGTGGACTGTGTAGGCAATGGTTGTGAGGGCGATGAAGAGGGCGACAGCTGATACACAAAGAACTGCCACTCCGAGGGTACCAATTTTTGCCTTGTGGTGTTCCTCCGGCGCCGGTTGGTCTGAAATATGGTTTCCAGCATGTCATGCGATAAATTTACATTCTTTAGTTGGACAAAAAATGTTCTTGGCAGGTTTCAAGTCATCAAAGGTTGGGAAAACATGAATGGCTTTATTGGGAAGAGAACTGTGGGCATGCAAGTCTTTTGAAGAGTTGATCAGCATTACCTAAAAACTAAGCATAAAAACTATGTATCTTACCTGAAAATCGACAAAAGATAAGTTTGTTCGGAACTCTGACTGACTATCATCTAAGTCCCTCAAAAACTTTCCAGAAACGTAGTTGGTGACCAAAAAGACAGTTGATTCTCTACTAGTAGGCATTCGACTCGGTTTCAAGATATCCAGAGCATGCTTTATAAGCTGAAAGGAAAGTGTTTGAGATTATAAACTGGATTACATCAACAGTGTTGTCGTATACAGAGACAGCGTTCGACGAATTGAGCAAATTGACTTGGTCCACAAAACATTTACGTCTGAAAAATGAATTATCCTGCTAGAAAACTTTCACAGGAGAACCACGATTTTCTGTGGCTGTTGAGACTATCCAAAGGTTTCATAGTTTTCCCCCAATTACGCTGGCGGCACAGACAATCTCTCGCTTGTAAGGTATCAAAATGAGACGATAGCGTTCCAGCGGTGCTTCCTGGTAGTTTTGAATCAGATTTCCTAGTCTAACAAAGGAAGATTGCAAGGACAAGGTGGAAATTGGCAACCAGTAGAGGGACTTTAGCTAGAGAACAAAGCCAGTATTTGAGGGCATTCCATTTCGGGTTGCTCGACCGTCTCTCTAGGCCGAGCTATGTAGATTTAAAAACTGCCAATCTCCACTTGGTAACCTTACCTTGTAAGATTGTTTGAACTCGATTTTCATTGTAAAGAAGTCCCTTAGGAGTCAGAAATTTAAAGTACATCTAGCGAGGTAGTACCGAATGTACAATGTGTCACATACTGAGCCCGTACGGGAGAGATTTTTAAAGTTATGGTTACCATTTCCAAGACTAACTCACTCAGAACAGAAAACAGTTTTCTTCTCGTCTTCATCCTTCTGAATAGCGTATTTTTTCTCATCAGTGACACAATTCGCAGCAGTATCTATCAGGAAGTTTTTCACTAGCTCCAGCTCCATTGCGTTAGTCCAATAGGCTAAGGCCAAAACAACGACAACATCCGACGGGTGGGGTGTTTCTTAATCAAAACAACTGTATAGACTGACTGTACATACCTGTTATCGGAACTCTTGTTTGACTAGGTGTAAGCGTCGTGCTGATATCTAAATCTATAATTATTGTCAGCAGAACTTGTACTCACTATCGTTAATAGCTGGTTTATCAAAACTGATATTAAGAATGCGATCAGTTATGTCGTTCAGGTCGCCGAAAACCACCATAGGATACAAATCTTCTGCACTTAACAATTTGCCATAGTATCTAGTAACATAAATTGAAGCGTGTTAACAGATTCTCTACTTCATCACAGTAGACTTGTCCAACTTATTCCACGGTAAAATAATACCGTAAACAATTGCAACTTTCTGCGCTTTCAGAGCTTTTTGAAAAATGTACTTGCTGTCGAGGAAATTGACAGAGATGAAGTCGCTGAGGACTAGGACAAGGGTCTGAAAAGTTGGTTTGCAAACAGTGATGCGTACCGGCGGTAGCTCTCTTTCCTTAATGGCTTCTCTTCTCATGAAGCCCATGACATCTGGAGCAAATTCCACGTCATCACGGCTAACTGTGTCAGTTTTCACATAAATAGAGCTATTTCCTTTAGCTAGTAGGGTCAAAATACACTGGTGAGCATTGTACCACCGACATCTGGCAAGGATTTTGGCTCTGGGACCGAAAATGAGGATCTGCAAGGTTTGCAATGTACATTTTATGCAATCAGCACTCACTGTACCCCTCTGTCCATCGAACAACTCCTCAGATAGAAATTTCCCCAAACCACTGACAACTTCCAAAAAATGTCCTTGGCTAGAGAATCCAAGAAATATGCGAAGCTCAAATTTAGCGTCGTTCTTTTCTGAGACAAAATAACTTGAGAAAGAAAAATACAAACCGTTTGATTGGGAATCACATTTACTAGCCCTGGAACATATAGGTTTTGAGAATTTAGGTAAGTCGTCGTAGGCCAAAATTCTTTTGGTCTCATTGCTAATATTGACATCAACAGCAGAACCTTAAAGTGATACTGACACAGTCTTTGTCTGTCACGTTTGAATCGTACGTTTTTTTTTTAAACTTCATGGACTTTTTTTTCGGAAAAAATCGTACTTTGCTTTTTGCTTTTTTGCATATATTTTCAGAATTCTAAGTATATTCCATCGACTCGGTGTAAGAAAGTACACATGTCTACTGTGACATAAAACTTATCGCGGAAAATGAAAACAATGGGTGAAACGCTGATTTGACTCTTTCAAAGTGTTTTCCTTCAGTTTCTCAATAATATTCCTGGTCAAACTATGCTATCTGGTGTACCTTTGTTGTTAAGTCGAATAAGCATGCTTAGCAGCCAAAAAGGAGTGTGAAACAAACTCGAAAAAATGCAAAAAGAAAGTTGAACTTTTCCTCAAAACTACCTTTGTCTTTTTCCTTAATCAATGTAGCTGTCACGTTTTCTAGCCTCCAGACTTCTGATGGCAGAAAATTGGTCAAAACATATGGAGGTTTTGTGTATTTGGCTTCAAGTTCTTCGACTATCTTGAAAACTCCACTGGAGTCTTGGTCATCGATTACACCTCAATAACAACAATAATTTTGAGAGCGTTGGCTCACCACTAAAATTCTTCGAGTACAGTTCCTCCTCTTCAATGCTCAGTATCGCTCTTGAACAAGATCTCGCGTCACAGCACCGCAACCATTCCTCACTTGCAGCCAAATAAACATCAATCGAAAAGGATCCACGAAAGCAGGAATTGACTTGAGATAAGAGGTGTAGTCTAATCAGATCTGCTTTAATGCAGGAATCCTTGGAAAATACAGGTACTATGCTTGTTTTTGGTAGACAGGTGGCTGAATCATGGTTCTTTTAAAAAAAATGGAGGGTCTTACCATTACAAAAGTCAGGACTAGCCAAGATACCAAAGTTGTAGAGCAAAAGAATCAATAGAAACTTCATTTCTGAACATGTTTTCTATGGAAAACCTCAAAGAAGCTTACAGTTATGAGCATGAAAGCGAGAAAAATCGAAAGAGACGAAGTGTCAGGTCACACCTGCAGAGATAAGACAATGCCTATCAGAGAATTGCTTTTGGAAAGAAAATTTAATAGGATAACTTTTAGGCTAACCAAAAGGTACCCAAGGTGGAAGGTGGGTGGTAATAGCTGGTAAATATTTTGGACTCCGTGTGAGTGTGTGTAAGCTCGAACAAACAGCGGTAGTCAGTCGTTGAATAGCAAAAGTCATTTTTATTGAAGGAGTTAAGCAGTAGCACTCAGATACTCGTAAATGTACACAATCATTTTTGACTAATCTTCAATACAATAAGATGTGATGAGGTGAGCCTTCTCGTTCTCCTCCTGAATCCGGACAGCTGGATCCTGTTTGGGGAACATCTTGTAGGCGTAGCGCATCGCCCAGACGGAAAGAGGCCTCATGTAACCAATGGCTCTGAAATATAGATTTTTGAATAAATACGTGCAACTACTCTGATAGTTTTCAGTGTTGATCAAATTGCAAGTAGAGAACAGTATTACGTTTCAGTGTCTAACGAATCGTAGAAATTCAATAGTTTAGATCAGCTTGCCATAAAGTCTCCATGGGAAATCCATTTCTACCACATTTCTGTTCTTAGGGTATGGTTCATGATGAAACAAAGTGACAAAGTTCTAAGCCATGGGTACTTTGCGCTGTGAAACTTGAAGTCTGCGACTTCTGACTAAATTTTTGGGACGCCGAAAACACTTCCTAGCTTTGTAATGCTGTGCAAAGCTGTAGACAAGATCAAGAGCTACAATTGATTCAATTTACCTGTAGTAACCCGTAGCCGTGATTGCCTCCGGGGTCTGGTACTGCAACCCGAACCGGTTCCAAACACTCGTGTACATTCCTTCCGTAATAGCAAAACCGTGCTCGTGCATACCCTAAGGACTTTTTTTTTGTTTATATATACCCCTTACCTGAGAAATGAAAAAAGAACCCAATGCGTAAGCGATACCCGTCCAAACTTCTTCCGACTCTAGGCAAGAAATATCCTCTTTCTTGTCCTCTCTGCAAAGCTTAGTTCAAAAGTGTGAAGATCGCTTACATGAACCCGTTGACCGGACCATATTTCCCACCACGGAACTTGGCCCAATTTTGTTCGAAAATTGATTGAAGAGACGACTTGACATGTTCATCATCGAGAGGGACTTCTTCTTGAATCATGGCTAAGAACCAAATGCCACAGAGCTGGTCAGACATGACGGTTTCCTGATTGCTGCGATTCTCGTCGAATTTAAAGAATCTGAAATTTTAGCTCAATAACTCATCACAATGGGCAGGTTAACCGCCACCCCCTTCTCGATCGGAGGGAGTCTTCAGGGTTCAGAGAAAAGGAAATCCTTTGACGTTCGAGACCTGTGCTAGCTAGTTTTGAGATATGTTGTGAGGTTTCAGCTGTTGATCAGCTTTACAACTTTTCAGAAGATTGTAAAACTCGAAACTGATTTGGTCTATTCAAAAAAATAGTCAGAAGTTCCAGTTTCACAGAGTAAATTACGGTTGACTTGGAACAATGTCAGTTTGTTTTTGGTCATATCCATACCCTAGGGTAAGAAATGTGGTAGAATAATTTTGTTAGAAATTCTGGTTAGAAATTCTATTCGAAGTTAGCTTTTTAATGGTCGGAATGATGACTACTAAGCATTTTTGGCGCGGCAGAGTTTCTCCCAGTTTCTGGTCCTCATGCGTGTATATGGTCGAAGAGTTTCAAGCTTTTGGTCATGCAATTCCGCGATTTCTGGCTAACTTTTCGGGTAGACCCAGGCACTTTTGAGCTTTGCGATGATCTGTAGAATTGTAGAGCTGATCCAGGGCTACAACTTCGCAGAACATAATCCGCCCAGCTAGAAACTGGGAAAAATAAATTTTCTGTGCCAACTATGCTCAAATATGAATCACAGTTCCAATCATTTAGAAGCTAACAGAGGGGCGCAGAATACGTACTACAAAATTAGTGCGTATCTTCCCTCACCCGGCAAAACGATATGTTGTTTAAAACGATACTGGATATACCCAGAGTGAGAGTTAGTTTCACCTTCCATTCCAAAGAGATCTGATGTACTCCGCTGTCGCTGTTTTTAGCATCTCCTTGTACTTTTTGTAGTTGTTGTAATCCTTCGTCTCCATCGCCATTGCAGCAACACAAGCCAGGGCACACAGCCACAAGGAACCACAATATGCACTGTAACGTATCTCTATTGAAAGTTGCGGAGACCTACCTGATTCCAGTCATTATCCAGACATCATAAGTTTGATCAGCTGTCCCACTGTTCTGTATAACACCTCTTTTCACTTTTCCAGTGTCCCACTCTATCATCGCTTGCTCAACCAAGAACTTAGCTCTTTCGTAGAAGTAGTCCAGACTTTTTTTTGATTCTTCCTCGGACAAGTGAGACTTGAGAATCATCTTGTAGTCTCTCCAGCATAGGGGCACCAGCTTCAGATTGAGATCTCTCCAATGGGAAGTGTCATGCAGTTGATAGGCATTTGTTTGAATCCACGGCTCTCCCACTAAAAACAGCATGCTTTGAACGGGAAGGTAGGTCAGTGTCAAGTTTTATTTGGATAGGAACACTCCCAAATAATTACTTACTCGGATGTCCTAAATCATGCGGTGCTTTTCCAAACTTCTTCCTGTCCATGTTCTTCCAGGTGAACATGGAGACAACCTGCTCGTCGTCTTGACGGAAGACCTGGTCCGCTGTAAAATTTTTGTTCAAGTAAGTCGGTAAGATGTCTTACCAAAATCGTACTGGATTGACATCTCTAAAGCTGGCCAGTTTTGAAGAAGGGCCCAAGAGGCGTAGAAATGCACGTCATAGGTGTTGTACATGTAGTATTCCCAGGCTAAAAATGGGTAATAAAGAGCGGAAATTTGGACTAGTTAGGCTGTTTTTGTCAAGTTTCTTTGCTTTGGTATAGTTAAAAAAAGATCTCACATTCCATATAGGCAAATCTCCCATACTGCTTGAGCCAGTTCTGTGTATGTGTGCTGATCGCCGGTTCGTCTTTGCGCCAACTCTCTTCGTATTCTACCCATGTAGTTGACCCATCAACCACGTAGTACAATTCATTAAAAAGGGCTGATTTGAACCTGAAACCCTTTTCGTGCCTGCTGGCTACAAAAACTACCAGTCAGGAAGAAGAGGATCGCTCAAGATTGGTTCCTGCCAGCTGGTAATAGTCTTTCGCCATACCTCGCAGCGGTCTAGCGCCTGACGGGTGATGTTAACTGCAGAGTTCGGCCCATTGAAGAATCGCGTGTATCTTCTGAATACTTTTGTACATTATACAGGTCGCCTACTAATGCAAATTCTCTACCTTTTGTAAACTCTCTTTCCCAGTCCAAATTGAATGTTTGGCATGTCCCAAACCAACGAGAAGAGGTAGTCTTTTGACTGTCCACCGAGAACTTCTTCACTCATACAGACGCCAATTCCTAGCTCTTGTGAAAGTGTGTCAGAAGTTCCTAGCAAGCAACCATGCTCTTCAAGATTTCTTCTCACAGTGGCACCATCTCCTCTTGGATAGAAATGACAGGTTGAGATGGTTCCAGAACTCTGAAACTCCAATTTTGTAGTCATACAGGTCGCCTACCGTCTTCTTGGCACAGACAGCATAAATCGTCTGCATCCTACGGATATCGTGTTTTAGGGTGCATCCAGCAAATTCGGACTCATCTACAAGGGTCGACCTAGATTTGTATATGGAACTTCAGAGAAAGAGCGAACCTGCACATTCCTTCGGTATCCCATTTCCTGTTACCCGTACCATTTCGGAAAGTCATAGTCAGAGCGACACGGTAGTTCTTATTGGAGTTGTTGAGTACACGAAACTGGAACAAGCCAACAGGGAGAGAAGCGTCTTCATAGTCGTGAGGGATAGCTGGAGAGAGCTGTTCCATGATGATTTTGATGTTCAAATGTCGAACATGGTATTCTCTCCAGGCCCGAGGAAAAAGACCTCGATACCTGTAACACAAATTCGTATATGCGGTTTCTTAAAAACTAGCGTGGTCCCAGCAGACGTCTTTCTAGATTGGCCAAATTAAGGCGTTTAATTGGCGAACAGAAAATCCTAAGAGAAACTGCGAAAGATTGGGAACTTTTAATTGCATAAAATAAGAAGTTGGGACCTCAGCGACCTGATTACATTTTGACCCAAAGCAGGCACTATTTCAGTTTTATAGCCCAGCCCGCTAACCACTGAGCTGTTGCGCACCCAGCATACGTGTAGCTTATACACGGACAGAAACAAGTCAGATAAGCTTTCTGAATAAGTAGACAGGTACCCTTATTCCTACCTGATATCTTCTCCGCTCATCTTCACGTCCCATGCTTTTAGATAGTTGCTCTTGAAATCCGCACAGGTAAGCAATGTCCAGTATACAAATTCTCCGCTTTCATTGTGAACGGTGAGCATAAACTAGAACTCTTGGTACTGCTCTTAAAACTCTACACACCTGATTCGCTTTGATGTTTCTCACTTTGTGTTCCTTTTTGCCCGGCACCAGACTGTATCTATTGAAAGCTCCTCTAAAATCGGTTCCTATAGATCCGCACCCGATTCCTCCTAGAGGGACACCTAAAATCATGCCTCCCTTTTTCCCGCAAATTGGCATGTGCTTACCAGTGTGGGGATCATGTTTCATCTGATAAAAAAGGTCAATGAACGCTCCGCGACCCGCGAAAAACTCCTTTATACAGAAGCACAACAGCCTGTAAATGACATTAATACCTCATAAATTGCCGGGTGACAACCTTATTAGCATCGGGAAGAGTTTGATAGCATGCCATACTCTTGGGAAGAAGGGTTTTTGAGTCCTGGCTTCAGGGGAAATAAAGTCTCCTCGGGCTTTCCAGCCATATTCTCCGTCTATACCATCACTCCACGTCATTGCTCTATCATTTCTAGTGCGGAACACAGCTGAAAATGTGAAAACTGTGAGCAAAGGGGTAATGAGAGCAACAGAATAGTTTCCTGGTAGTGTGACTGCTCAGAAAAAGAGAAAAAGATAAGACAGTCTAATCGGTGAAAGGTTGTAGACATTTTTGTGCTGCGGAGTCCACCGCCAGTTTAAGAAACACATTGCCACAGACATCGATTGCTTGACCAAACAATGAAACACAATCATCGGGCATGTGGTCACTTTTAGCGGATAGGCGTTAAGGTGAAATGATTCCCGAGACGGGCAAGGTCGCTTCCCCCCGCAAAAAAGCGAAATTTTGTATCAACGGAATCGATTTCTACAGCTGACTGTCAGCCGCACCCTCAAAAAATGAGCCCAATTTGCGCAGGGCGACCGGGGTTGTGTGACAGAAATAAACGCCCTTTGTACCGCCGGCTGAAGAAACTTAGTTCAACATTGGCAGATAACTGCACTTCAGTGTTTGTGCTATGGAGTGTTGCCGCAGTTTCAGATTTGAAAAACAGTGCAAATGTTTTGCCCAGCTTCTGGATCACGACTGAGAGTCTTATACCCTTTCTTATTTTCGAGGTAATCGCATTTTCCCCTGCCTGTCTCTCACTTTCACAGCAGGTGCTCGATGGCAGTGAGACCGGCTTGCCAGCCGGTCAAGGACGCAGACACAGCTCACCAGTGCAAAAATTTTGGAACCGGTCTCGACCCCCACAGAGATTTTTTAAATGCCTGAAATTGAAAATGAAGTGATGCGAGGATGTGCATAACCGATGGAATGATTCCAATCAGGGTTGTGAATTGTGTATTGATCTGATTTAATGCTTTTTGTTTCCGTTTGCCTATCGTAGTACGGGGCAGTCCTTTAATAGCCGCGGAGCACAACAGCTGGAGCCACAGCTGATATTTTATGCTCAGCTGCAAGTTCCTCTCTTATATTCAAGGATTTGCCTTTCTTTACCTGAAATTAAAGAAACCGCGAACAACTATCATTTACGCTTTTAAGAATAAGCTAACCTTTAGGCTTGCCTTTAGAAAAGGCAAAAAAGGCTAGGACGTGAGAATTGCCATAAATCACCTTCGATTCTTTCACGCTCAGAAACAACATGTCCATTGTGCACCACCGCCTCGTAAACCGTGACTAACAGGGTCTGGCTGTCTGCCATTTGCTCTCTGCCTACACATTCTCACCATTTCTTGAGAAAAAGTTCCTTTCTGCATCATGCCTGATTAGTCTGAGGTTCTAGACAGCCTAGCCGACACTTACCGCAGCAGATAGCATCGCAATTTGCTTGCCGCTGCTCTATTTTCTCCGAGTATCAGATTCTCCTTGCTTGTTTTGAAATGACCGCTCTTTTCAGGGGGAAATGGAGGAAGAACACAGCATGGATCCCCCATCGAGGAGACCAAGTCGTCCTCCTAGCACTTGCGCACCTGCTCCTCATTTCCCTACACTATTGAACGTGTCCCATGTGCAGTTTTCTTCACGGGCCGAGGATATACAAGCGGGTCTTATAGACACTTTTTTGAATTTGGAGAAAATTGACAAGAATCTTTTTGTGTAAGTTAAGCTTTTTATGGAAGTATGCATCTTTTTAGAGCCAGACATCTATTAAAAGGAAGACTCTCACTGCCACATGTCTATGGAGGACAAGTTATTGGACAGGTACGTTGCTGTCAAACCCGTACGATCTCGTTCTAGTCTCTCTCGGCGGCTACTGCCACTGTAGCCAGTGGATTCATTCCCAATAGTATGCACAGTTACTTCATTCAAAGCGGTGGGACACAACGTTTCCTGGAACAATGCGTTTTCAGGCAATGTAGACCAACCAATCCTCTATCAGGTCGATCCAATTCGCGATGGCAGAAGTTTCTGTACCCGTTTGGTCAAAGCTGTCCAGAATGGAGAAGCAATTTTCACTGTCCAGATTTCGTTTCACAGAGTAGGAAACCAACTTTTTTATTTTCTATGTGCTTTCAGCCAGAGCCCGACTCTATTGTTCATCAAGTAGCAATGCCAGAAGTGCCCTCCCCAGAAAATTTGATGGATTGGACGGAAATTTTGGAGAAAGCCTCGAAAATGGAGCTACCGGCAGCTATGAAGGCTATGGTCAAGTTCAGAAGAGAAGAGATCCCCTCGGCTTTTTATCGCGTCTTCTCGGTAAAGAGGAGCTATATAGCAACAGCTATCAGTTTAGTTTCGTCCTGTCGACGTGGACTTCATTTTGAAGCCGGACAAAATGGATTCGAAGCCCCATCACGATCAGTTCAAGACCTATGTTTGGATCAAAGTTAACGAGAATATTGGTGAGTGTACTAGTGAGTCAGTTAGGCTTCACAGTAGGAATATAGCATTAGAATAGCGAAAACAATGCTGAGATAAGCCGATACTGTTTGAAAAAAAATGGATACTGAGCAAACTTCCCTAGAGACACAGGTCTGATCAAAAGACGAACTTTTTCATGTGTGCTGTCCCTTCTATAGTTCAATATTTCAGATCAAATTATCCAAAAATAATAGTGCTTGGGTTTCAGGAGACGATCCAAGATTGCATGCAGCTGCTGCCGCCTACATCTCTGATGCCACCATGATCGAAACTGCTCTTCGACCTCACAGCAGGTAAGTCTATCTTCTGTTGAAACATGGTTTAGTTATTGTTCAGACGCGGGTTCATTCCTTCCATGGCCCTGACTCTCGACCATTGCATCTGGATGCACTCTGACAGATTCCGAGTAGATGATTGGCTTCTCTATGAGAATCATAGTACCATAGCTGGTGAGTCTTTGACCCAGATCCCGTGGTCACAATACATTTCCGAGGAAGATGTTGAATAGCTAAGATCATTGTCGAGAAGCCATAAAAAGCGAAAAAAAAAAGCCATAAAACGCGTGTCGCGTAGTATTTGCTACCTTAAACCGATGATACTATGATTCAGGAGGATCTCGAACCCTCATCGAAGGAAAACTTTGGACACGAGATGGACGACTTGTGTTCTCGACGTCGCAAGAAGCCCTTATCCGGGCGCCCAAGTCCAAACATTAATCGTCCAAGGAAATTGTAAAAAAAATGCTAATCTTCTCGATTGTTTTCTTCTTCTACAAATTAGTCAGCTCTACTGATCTCAAAACCCATAATGAGTCCCCATAATAACCGCCGTCTTCTAGACATAATACATATCGAATAAACAGATTTCATGCAATTATGTACACAAAGCAGTAATTGGGAGATCACATGTTGGTGGGGGAGCCTATCATATGATTGTTATTCGACCCATTGAGAAGATACGAGATGAGTCGGAGGTAGTCCCCGCTGCATGTGTGTTGCAGGTCAAAATCTAGAGGACGCTGGTATTTTCTCTTGTATTCCTCACCAACATCAAAGAGATCGATCTGAAATGCAGAAGGTTTTCTGAATTAACAACAGTTTTACCTCGCTCCTTGAGACACAGATCCGGATAATCGTTTGATGATCGGGCTTATCACCAGTCATCGAAGCTCTCAACTTGTCAGCAAAGTACAGCTGCATGTTGCGAGCTACTTTTACTAAAACCACATTTTCAAAGAAAGACACTTTGACTAACTGCATGTCAGAATGATGAGTTTGATCTCAGAGTGGACAACTTTATTCCGGCGGACAAGACTCTCCAGATCTCTCTCGTCTTTTCTCATCTCGTCGTACTAAAACTGACGCGTTTTAGTTTAAATTGGCTTCTTACCCTATCAAAGACTGCTGCCATGTGTTTCCAGCTGTTTCCAGTGAAGATGGTCTCGAAGAGCTGTACGTTTCTTGCAATGTCCTCGATGTTATTCTGCCCTAGCATTTCAGCATGCTTGTTGACGAGTTCATCGTCAACACGTTTGCCTGTCTCTTCGCGTGACTTGCACAAAAGAAGAGTGAGCATCTTGCCGACGGTGCCTTCGACTTTGGTTGCAATGTCCTTCTCCAGTTGTTTTTTGTAGTTTGTAGCGTAAGTCTCCCGAATCACTCGGAGTTGCTAAACATTGAAAATTCAGATGCCGCAATGTAATTATACCCTAGCTGAGCGCGTGCAAGCAATTTCAATAGCCACTGAGCGATCTCCGTATCGGTTCTGAAAATAGCTGTAGGGGGTAAAGAAGACTAAAGTTACCGAAATAGACAGGTATAAATTGAGAGTATCGAGTTGATGTGCTGGCTTCAACAAAGCGAGAGCGGTATCTAGAAAGAAACCGCCAGTCTCTTCTTCCAAGTCATCTGTCAAAGACCGCTTGTACATATCCTCATAAGCACTTTGGATCTTTTGACGTTGGAAGTTGTCGTGCGAGACGATCACATTGATAATGTCCAAATCGTTGGTTTCTGAGAGCTTTAGGTTGTTGAAAAATGAAATCTAATATACCTAAGCCACTGCATGCACTCCTCAGCTTTTCACCAGCTTTAGCCGGCTGAAAATCTGGGCTATTCGGGCCGTAGACGGTGCCCCGAAGATCCTCATACTGACTCTCGTACATTTGATACATCATGGGCATGTTAAGCCGTCGGCGGGACTGATGACTCGTATCCGAGTCGAGTGATGAGCCGGCGCTCTGATACTGAAAAGCGTAAAAGTTAGCTGTCAGGTGGGCTCCCTGGAATAATAAAGTGTTTTTGCCTAGAATGACAAATGTTTGGAGGCTTAGGCAGGTGTCTAATGCTTTTTCTCTCCCCAAGCTTCCAGCATAAACAGAATTGCGCCTGATGGGAATTGAACAAATCTTTGTGTGAACAGAGTGAGGCAAAAAATGCAGTTTCGAAAATGCATTGGTTATAAACATCGTCACATGCCCAGTCTGTGTTACCATAAGAGACAGAAGAGGAGGGATAGAGAGAAGAAGTTTTTGCGTGCTACTAGCTAAATTGACGCAAAGAGATGGGAGAGTTTTCTCTCCCGGCTCTCAATAATATATTCTATCAGATGAGGGTGGGCGATCACGCGGAAATGACCATTGATGGTTAAATCAGTTTTATAAGCATGTGTCTACTATGTAAGCATGTGAAAACGCGCTTTTTCCAAGACTCACTCAGCCAGATTAATCTTCGAACAATAGTTTTTTGCCTGTTCATACACAACGTAAGCAGTTTCGTGTAGCGTGACGACAATTTTCGAGAATGCGCTGGCAGACATGAGGACTATACACTAAGTCAAAACGGAGATATGTGTGATCTGGGCTTGCCGACGTATATTTTTACGTCAAAGAGATAGATATGAGAGAAAATGGAAGCATCTGACAGGACAGAGTTAAGACCAACAGGCAACTGACTGTAAACTCTCTGCCCTCCGGATTTGTAGTTTTAAATGTGGGTAAAATCTCGTGGAATACAACAAACTTGCTCTGCAATGAATCATACATCGTTACGAGAGATAAACTCATGGAGACATACCTTAATGCTCCTCTTTTCGTCACCACTTTGAACTGGAGGTGTTAGCAGTGTATCCGGAGGAGCTGCCGCGTTGTTATCATCCATCGAAGGCATAGCTGCAATTGGAAATATTTGGATGTTATGAAGACTTGTTCCGGAAGCGGCGCTCAGATATCCAAAGATGCCCACTATATGTGTCCTAGTGTATTACGCCAGTTAGGACGTCAGACGATTTTAGGGACAGGTACAAAGAGCAATCGCAATCTGTCTGACAAAGACCTACCCCAAAAAAGGAAATTAAGAAGGAAGCTGACATAAGCAGTTTGCCAGCACAAAACATAAGGTTAATTGAGAGCTTATCGCAATAAGTTTTTGAGAAAAAGGTGCGGGAAGAAACTAGAAGCAAGTACGAAGCTCCGAATAGCACTTAAAAATAGCGACTACCTTGAATACAGACTACGGGAACATAAAAAGGGTGTTTAGACAGAGTACACCTGCAATTATGGATGTTCACTTCAATTGAACTGCCCAGTTGGACAATCACGATCGTTTTTTAAGGTGTGAAAAATATATACTCCATATTTCAAATAATAGAAGGATGAAGGGTTGCAGCAAATTTTTGAGGTCCGTTTTTGAAGATTCGTCCGACACAACGATTTCGGCCACCACTAAGCCAAGAAGAGTTCGTGTTTCCTACCCTTGGATATGGGTCTCGTTCAAAGCAAAACCTGACAAAGTTCTTAACCCGCCCGTCTCAAAAGACTCTTAAACTTTCAGTCACTAAAATAAAAACTAGCTGCAGTACCTAACATATCGATGCTGACAAGTGTCAGAAGCTATGACAGCGTGACTGGGAGAAAGTTATATGGAATACGACCAGTTGACATCAGGAAATACGAACAATGCTAAGCGATAAAAGAGATATAGCTAGAGGGGAAAAGTACTGCAGACATACGATTCAAACAAGGACTCACTGATTTTCGTAGTAGCTTTACTATCAGACGGCATCTTGGATGAAGCTGAAGTTGCGATGTGTCAGTGAGAGAATTCTCTCCCGCTCTATCCGATTTATAGTGAGGCCTGCTAATCTTCTTGGATTATCTCTGTTTCGTCACTTGCTCAATCTCTTGATTTGACCCCCACTACTGTCCACATCGTCTCCAGGCAACATGACACGCTAAAGAGCCCAAAACACCGGATTGCTCAGTGGTTCACACGCATGAAAAGTCGCGAACAAATTTGAATTAGCTACGTACAGAAGCCTCTAGATTGAAGCCTGTTTGGAGTACAAATGAGCGATGACCTTCTCCGAGTTGGAAAACAAGGAGAACAGATCTGTGACGATGAAGATTATACAGTTAATGGCAATGCCCTTACCAGAATTGGGCCCCAAAACACTCAGTTATTAATATCTTCAAGATTGCGTGACTCAAAGTTTCCACGATAGTAACATGTGCCCCCATTTATGAATAATTTGGCATTCGTGTATTTAATATCGCCCATTAATGGAAGAGGCAACAATGTCCGGCAGAAGTGTTAGTTCCGGATACTTACACCAGTAACAAAAAGCCTTATTTGTCGAAGAGACACTCAGCTAAAAGCGGAAGGAAAACGTTTCTCATAAAAACTAAATCGGATCAGCTGTGATTTGCCTACGTTTGAGAAAATACGTTGAAAAGCATGTTTATTCATGAGGGGATAGGACATTAAGCTGAGATCTTGTCAACCAGAACCAGGATGGTAGGACTGCACGTGTTGTGAGTAGTGTCGTTGTAGTTAACCTGAAACGTTTCATGTTAGTTAATAGTGTAGCGGTCGTCTTTGCGGCTTCCTTTTTGAAATCCGAAAAACATTAGCGGAGATCAAACCGTGGTTCTCAGATAAATAGCCCGCGGTACCTTCTAGGCTATAGTTACACGGATGCTTCACCCGTCGACAGGCAGACAGACCGACAATATGAGGGATAGCTGGATCACTGGGTGACCTCGACTGTTTCGCCTTTCCGTTTTTGCTCGCAAGCCGTAATGTCGCGCTCAAACCTCATCTACTTCATCTCTACTCTCCGGGATAGATTTACCTCATATTCCCCGTACTGCCTCGACAGCCAGTCTTGGCTTGTCTGCTCAATCGCTCCCGTAGCTTTAGGAGTTAGGAGTTAAAACTACTATCTATGTTTCCACTGTTCTCGACATTCTTATCCCACTAACATTCCAGGCAAATAACTTTCTGAGAATTAATCAAAACAAGTACACCTATGACTCAAATCTTAAGCAGACAATCCAGCCCTGCAATCAGTCATCAAAGTGTACTGTCAGCTGATTCTTAAGAATAACACTTGTGCATCGATTTTCGGTGACCCCCAGCCATAAAACTCACTAAAACATATTGCCGCTGGCCAACTGTCGGCTTGAACTGCATTTTAACCTTCTGCTGCTTGAACTCGCCAATGACACCGCTCTCCACGACGGCTCCTTCCAATTTTATCTTGTATTCCATGTCATAGACATTGCAGTTGTTCAGAACCAGATAATAGTGATCTCCAGAAATGGACAGAATCGTGGTAGTCCGATCAAAATTGAGGTCAATCTTGATCTGAAAGCAAAGGATAAAACTTTTTTATTTTGAACTTTACCTCGTCAAGAGTTTCCTCTTTCTCATGCTCTATCGAGTTATCCAGGGTGGGAGAAGTGATCTCAGTGGCCATTCTGCAGAAAAAAAAAGAAAATATGCTAAAGTCGGAGAAAAAGTTTGTCGCATGAGAGTCATATCAGTGATCGATTAACGCGTCACAAGTACATCAAGACCGATTAGGGGTGAAAATGCTGTCTTGGCAACAAAGCGACGGGGCACAGGTGGGAGAAAACGACTGGCCGATAGAATATCGCGAGCCGCGAAGATCGTCGAAGCCATCGATTTTGAGAGTGCACTGCTGACGATTTATCGCTTTCAATATTGACAATAGAGCACATAATTTCATAAAAAATGGTCAGCTTTTCGTCAAATTCTGATCTTCAATAAATAGAAAACAGGAAGCAATCATGTTTTACGCTTGCCATCGACAGTGAAAGCCGTCAATGGCATAGTATAATTGGAATTCCAGTCCCGAAGAAAGACTTGGTTGAGATCATTGACCAGGAAGGATTTTTGCGAGGAGTCGTCACTTCGCACAGCTATGCCAATACCGGCAGTGTAGAGCCAATAGTCGGCTGACCAATTTGAGGTTCCTGTATTTTGTTCTTGTTATCGGTGAGTAACTGAAACTCACCAACGTAGGCCTCTTTCTCAGTTGTGAGATACTTGTTGTGGTAGACACGACCATACGGAATTGCACCGTATTGCATATCGGGTACCTCTACTATTCTGACAGTGATGCTTCCTTTCCGGACGCAGGTGTTATCTGAACATGTTGCGTTGTTTAGAAACCCGAAAACTATTGATATCTATGAATATTTATGAATGAAATTTGGTGAGAATTCACAACTGAATCCAAGGTGGGATTTCACTTTTATTTTTTATTGGCTTCCAGTTTGAACTAACAACTCATACTGTGTCGGAGGCAACGTTTTTTGACTATTGCGACAACATCTTCCTTGTTAATAGTAGCTGAAAGACAGAGACATGGAAATTACTGCCACATTGGAAGAGACAGGAAGAGAGAGATACAGTCGGACCACTGAAGACAGACTACAAGACATGGCTGCTGGGAACAGTAGAATTTAAAAAAAGGAAAATGAAGTTATAATGATAGTGAAACATTTGGTAAAGGCGAAAAGACAAAAAGATTCGATCAGGATGAGATTCGAACTCACGCGGGGAAACCCCATTGGATTAGCAGTCCAACGCCTTAACCACTCGGCCACCTGATCATGCCCTTTCCATATTTGGGTAATAGACGGTTTCCTGACTGTGCTCACTTTTTTCACTTACTTTGATAGACACAAGGCAATTTGTCGCTCAGGTCCTGTAGAGAGTACATATAAGAGAACGAGTCCAGTTTGGTGTGGGCCCAATACGACAATAGGAACTGAATCTTGACCTGTCGGTCAAAAGCAGCTCGACGGATAGCACTATCCAGGTCGGGGAAGTAGCTGAAAGTCTAAATATATCCTTGTTTATAGTGTCACACAAGTTATTGGCGATGTAAAGTGTGGAAGGAGCATAATCCATGACTGCCATGTTGATAAAATCCTGCGCAGCATCGATAGCTTTGATCATAGCTGCTAGATCATCTTCTCTGCCGCACGACTGGAATCCAGGAGGGGATGCCTAATCTGCTGTTAACTTTTTTCAATAAAAGTCCTACTGAAAAGTACACAGCCTGGTTGCCCTGCGGTTGGGGTACTGAAGTCGAAGATTGAGCATTTCCAAGAGCGCTGTATTGTGAGTCCCATTGTTGCGGAATCTTGGCTCCGGGTGCACCCATCTGCCAATAGATTTCGAGAATTCTACCCACATCTTCAGCTAGACAGGGACAATTGAAGGCTGCTACTCCGAGTTCTTTTACCTGAAAGATTGAGGTTCTACTTGTGAGATATTCATTCTATTCCATGCTTTTAATATGAATAAATACTGTTCTTCTGTCAACCTACCCCTATGGGCTATTCCTGTTTCTGCTGCTAATTTCTTTAGTTTTTTTTTACTAAGCTTCGGAGCCCACTTGGGTGAGTGACCACTAGTCAAAGTTTGCAAAGCTCACCTGGTTCCTCTACTCTAAAAACTTTTGTCTCACCCTGTCAACCTGTCCTGTAACAAAGCTGGTTTAATATCTTGCAGTTTGTCGATGCATTGGCCGTGTTTCGTTCAGTGTTTGAGATATAAATCTTTGTCTGAGATGTCAAGTTTAGAACGAAGCTAAAGTCTTTAAATTCCCAATAACACCGCAGTATTTTGTCAGTTTCTATGACGGAAAATATGAACATGCTAGCTGAACTTACTTGAGTAAGTGATCTCCAGTCAAAGTTTGCTGAGCCAACATAATAGTGTTTCTTATCAACAACCCAGGTTTTTGTGTGGAGGATTCCGCCGGGATACCACTGCGTAAAGTCCAAAGACCGCAATTGGACCGTTCCATTTCCCAACTTCTCCAACTTGGCTGTTTCAGGATACCCTGAAAAGAAGATTGCACCAAAGATCTCTTCTACCTCCGTCCTGATACGTTTGTGCAATTCGCACATTGATACCGCGTTGGGCGGTGGACAGAAGCGTATCGTAGATAAGGGCGCCCTAAACAAGCTCCTAGAAATAATCCTGAACTTTGAATTTACATCACCGCTAGTGTTAGTGGGATCAGAGGTATAGCCATCCCCAGTATCTTGGACAAGTAGACTCCAGTAGTAACTGCCAATTAGAACCTCTTGTTGGGCTTCAGCTGAAAAGAACATTTTTCGTATAGATTTTTATGTTTACCCATCAAGCGCATCCAGCAACTCGTCGTCGAATTGAAGATGGGATACTTTGGGTCAAATTGAAGGCCAGCTGGTATAGATTCACAAATCACGAATCTAAACAGTTTACTTTTTATAAGTTTGCACAACCACCTTCTTCGTGTTTTGTTAAAATAATCATCCGTGCACCTATCATGAAATTCAATTGTTTTGTTCGGGTTATCTCATTAAGACTACAGATCTTAAATTGATCAACGAGTTTATCACCCTGTCCCTGTCACCCAGTTTCTGCTAAGCTCTGTCAACTGAATGTTACACCAAACTCTGCCATACTGTTCTTGTCAAATCTTTTCCTTGCCATCTTTTCAGTCATACTGTCTCCTTTTCTCTCTCTTTGTAAAGCTACAGGAAACCCTATATACTTGTGTTCTCCTGTATTCCATATTATCGCATCTATGGAATACAGGAGAACACAAGGTTAACTGATTTTGTTGGGGTCCGTCATTCCGTTTAAGATTTTTGCCATAGTCAATCAATTTACCTCTCAGTGTCTCTTGTCAGTTCCTGTAAGCTTCTGTCAACTGATAGGTGCACCAGCCTCTGTCATGCTCTCCGTTGTCAACTCATACGTCTGAATTTTCTGACACTGTCTTCATACCACAGTTACTGTCTTGGGTGTCCTTATTCCGTTAAAGGTTCTAGTCATGCTCAGTGACTGTCACTTTCCATATCCCTCTCAACCAGCAGCAGTCAGCTTCAGTCAATTGAATGACGCACCAATCTCTATCATTCTATCCCTTATCATCTTCTTTCAGTCTATTCTATTATACCGTCTTCCATTACTACGATAGCAAAAACTCACTCGCAAGTATCAGTACATTTAGCTCCACTTGGTTGAGCGCAAGTATTTGATGTGTTCCCACTATTATAGTTGTTGTAAGTATTAACATTGTTGTTTGTTACAGGATACTGATTCGTGATGTAGTTAGTGACAGCTCCACTATTCCGCGAGGTGAGATATACCTTAAGAGTGGTATGCCAACAATGAATAAAGCTTACTGCCACCCAGATTCCCGTTGTTAGAAGGATACAAACAGCAGCCGTTAGACCGTGACTGAAATAGGCTGCCGCAACCATGTCTCCTTATCAAAATGTCGAAAAAAGTACACGAGGATGCCGCTGTTGAACTGTTGCCAAAACTTCTGCTAACAGAGTTACTGCTCCAAAAATGAGTGAGCAAGAGAAAGACAGAAAAAAAGTTTTTGAAAACAGCCGGGTGCAAAAAGTTCGCTTCACGGCTGCCAAATGATCTTGAGCGAATCAAATATTTGCTCGAGGTATAAATTAGGGAGATCAATTCAGAGAAAAAAGAGTCAGCTTCTGGTTAGACCCACATGAAAGGCTTTGCCGTCTAAAGCCGTGGTAAGACGTCCAGCTTAGCTGGGGATTAATTTGATAAGAAGTTGCAGACAATACTGATTACAAAAGTCCTGTTTCGGTGGCACCCTTCATGATTTACTAACGTTTCCGGCCAGTATTGAACTCACTAAGTCTGTCAGAACTTTCACGCCATCTCAATCGACATATTACCCTAACCCATCCAAATTTTCTTAATTTTCAAGCTACTAAAAACGCGAAGTTTTCTAGCAATTTAATGGATTGACGTTCCCAATTTAATTGATCGTCTACTTTTATGATACTTTATTCTCTTATCACGACGGCGCCACGTGCTCCGGTCTATCACTCGGAGTCATAAATTATGATTATTCATAGCTTTCTTTGCACACAAAAATAATCTACGGACATGGCACTGGGATCAGAGGATTCGACGGCGGACTTGAACCTTGCGAAGCCAGTTGGAATGGAAGTCTGAAGAAGTTTGCACAGTTTATGGAGCTTACCTTCCTTCAAAAGACTGATTCCTTCGCATAACCATAATATTAGAGCATTTCGGCAAGGCATCCAGGTCGGCCAGCACCAAAATATCTTCACTTGGAGAGGCGTATATCAAAGAAGAGCGTAGTTCCACATCCCCACCAAAATTTAGAGACAAATGTCTGCCATCTTCAGTTGTAAGTTGTCCGATTACTGACTTTCGTCCCATTGAGGACCCATAAGAATACTCGAATGGAATGGGAAATGGATCGGCAAGGACTGAATGTTATTTTTCGCGGAAAAAAGTGTTCTCACTTGATAAAGCCATGCAATGGGGCAGTTCTTCCGTTTTTAAAATGTCTCCCATTGTTTTGGGGATATAGGTGGGCCCACCAGATGAGACTCGGTCGATTAACTGGAAAGTTATGTTACGAGATCTTTACATAACCTAAAAACACTGGATTCATAACTCGTGACTGGAACCAAAAAGCTAAATTTATATGGTTTCATTTCGAAAATGGGTCGTGTCATGATGTCCCTGACTCTCGTTTGTGTTCTGATAAAAGAAAGTACCTGTTCAACTTCGGAGAAGACCCCCAACAGGAACTGCTTGCTAATGTGAGTAATTTGCCAGAATCCATCCATGTTTGGCAGAGCAGTTGAAGGCGGACATACATTTACAAACTGAAAAAGTTTCCGATCGGTCAATGTCCACCATCTTATAGATTATCGCCTCCTCACTGTTTTCCGGCCAGATTAGGGAGCAAATATTGCAGCCTTGTTTCTCAAAATGCAGCTTCACGACTTACATCGGTCAATGATCCAATTGCCTGTGATATTTTCGGGTCCATTTGGTACATGAGTCCTTGAGAAGAGGAAATGGGCATTGCAGAAATTATCTGCAAATCTTGGAGAGTAAAGTTTTGACCTACCCTTTCACTAGCCGACCTAACTGACAGGATGACATCCCGCAAAAGATTTTGCAGTGGATCGCCGGAATAGACGTAACTCAGGATGCAGAGTAGTGTAAACGCTTTCATGCTACCGCAATGATCCTCGGGTGGCATCCATCGAGAGCGCCTAGAACCGGTCACCAGTAATCTCGGTGAGGGTAACAGGTTGCCAAAAACAACTCTAAACAGTGCTAAAAGAGGGATAACGGGAACCTAATTAGCCTGTACTGAAGTAAATCAAAGAGCAACTATTTCTTAATGATGGAACTTGTATACTTAAAAATGAAACAACCGTTTCTCAGAAACAATCATTTGTCGCCTTAGAATGTTTTCAGACTCAATTGACCTGCTGAGTCGATACGTGTATTCTGTCCACGAGATGGTACGCGCGAAGGCTATTATATACACAAATAACGTTTACCGGCTATTAAAATCACGGTCAAGCGGTTGACAGGCAGTCGAGACTTTACGTTTGCCAAATTCTCTGATTACAATGAAGATGCAAAAGAATTTTTGCATGGTTGCAAATATGGCAAATATCTCGACAGGAAGAGCCAAAAGAGTCTGTCCTTTCACCAAATCTTGGCAAAGTTTTAAATTTTTGTCTGTTACTGTTCGGTGAATAGATCTTGCAGATAAAGTCTCTCTGTTCGAATTTTTTTAAACAAACTATGATGTCTATAACTTAATTTCCCAGTAGCATGCGATCGCGTATGCCCCTTACGAAACACTCTCTCGCCTGTTGGGTGTAACTGTTCATTCTTCAGACACAGAGCACGAGCAAATATGCAAATGAAGTGCGGGGTTGAGTTTCCACACGCTTGAGTGCTTGACACTTTTGTGAAGTGGTCATTTTCGATGTTCGACTCATGTGAGTCCTTCAAAGATTTGTTTAATGTTTCTTTTTCCCCTGCTCCCTTACTATTTTTATCTTCGCCGTGACCCTGCGTCAGCTTTAGTGCAACTGGCTTTTTAGCGCAGCGTACTGTTGTCCAAAGCAACTGCGAACAAGCGGCTCAGCCGTTGGAGAACAACAGAAGAGCACCAAAAAGATGCCTCCGGGTCGGACATTCTGGCTGCGCAGCCGACTCCAGGTCAACCACTATTTTGATACTTTCCCTCTCTCTCTCTGTCATTTTACCTCTTCTTCTTTTTGAACTGTCGCGTGGAGTGCTCCGCCTTCGATTTCATTGTTCCTTTTCTTACCCTTATACGCGTCCCTTCCCGAGTTGCTCCTAATTGTTTTTTTGGACTCGTTTGACAGAGATCTATGACATTTTTCTCGTTTCAGGTACTCAAATCTATATACAGGTCAAATTATTCAATGGGACTCTCTCAATTTTTCTCATTACTTTTGCTCCTTGTTGGGTCATCAGCACAGCCACAGGAGATCCGGACAGGGATTGTTCCAATTTTTCAGCGTAAGGAATCCAAAATGGTATTTTGGGAAACTTGGGCTTTAGCTAGAAACACACAGCAGCCAATAACCTTCACATTCACCACACCATCACCAAATAAGAGAATAGTGACAGAGTTTCCAGTCAACGTGGAGCCTAACAAATTTCCAACGTTACGGCCTGAGATGCCCGAAAACTACAAAGTGCAAAATGCACCATGGGCTCCGAGTGGACCAGTTGGGTCGATTTCGCCGATTATTGAGGTCCCTTCAATTGATCTTTCAGTGCCCATTTACAACCAAGCACAATATTTTGTAAGTCAGATCAGTTCAAAGATGAAAAAAAGTTTAGAGGGCACTTCAAAAGGCTGGAGCGATGAGTTCTTCCGGATCTCAGGAAGTCGTACCCATCGTTCAGCCAAAAATTATTCCCGTCTCTACGGGAAACACAAAACCAGCTCCAGTCACCTCGGCTCCAGTTGTCTCACCGAAAATTGTCAAGGTCAACTCCGTAATGCAGAATCTACAGGCTGACACGTTTTGGAGCGACCTGGAAGACGCCTGGTCGAGAGCTAAAAGTCGTCTAAATGATACAGGAGCCATGTCGGACTGGAGGAGACTGTGGGAAAAGTTGACAGGTAGGGAATCTTGAACCCCGGCAGCACAAAAATATACAAACAGTACGCGTGCCTGTTGACACAGGTCGCCATCGGTCAAAGGGTTCGTCTCTAGGTTTTTCTCCGTGCTGAAATCCAATACTGGGTCATAGGCACCCGGAAATTAGAACTTGGTGTGTTCTTTGTTAAATTGAGTAGTTACAGGTGTTTTGGAACCATTTTTCATGGATGTTGGTGAAAGACTGGGCAGAGCAGTGAACCGAGCAATGCGACAACAAACAAAGGCAGCTTCGTGGAAGTCAGAAGAAGATAAATGAGACCAATAAATTTCTATGAACTACGACTTACTTCTGTTTCCGCTAAATGTTCTCAATTGCTGGATTCGGAATGATTTTAAAACACTTGACACTGTATGGCAAAAGAGCTCTGATTCTGTCCGAATGATAACTCGTTTCCGGATTCCTTCCGGATTTCTATTCTCAACTTGGATCAGTAAACATATCATTCTCGCAGCTTTGCGGGGACAAAAGCTGAAACCTAGATTTTTATTATGATGCAATTGCGCAGCAAATATGAATGAGTGGACAAGCACGATGGAGCAGTAATTTTAACATCTTCTCCCTAATGTCGACGACAGTCAGCCGCACGGTCAGGATTGACGTTTTCCTCTTGAATTTGAGAAAGAGTGGGTGTTTAAAAGAAGTTAAAATTTCAAAAGCCCTTCAAGGCTGAAAAGTAGAAATCTCCCTCACTCTGTCTGTCAGCCTTTCTGTCTCTGTTTCTCTTCTTCCTGAGCGACAGAATTCGTCGTCACATTTCTGAGTTATAGTTGTATCTCCGGTAGATACCATTGTGGTAGAGACGACAGTAGGTAGACGAGCAAAGGGTCACAACCTTTATTGATTTATTTTCGTGTATTCGTGTTAGATGAAAGATGTAGACAGGAGAACTTAGCAACGAGGCCTGGAGGGAGGGGCGGGCAGATCGTCTTCGTCTCCGGTTTTCTGCAGCTGGTCCAAATATTCCTGCCAGGCGATCAATTCCTCCTGATATTCTCGCCGAAGATGCTTCTTCCAGGGATTCGACATATACTTGGTCAGGAGGCTGATATTGATATTAGCCGCCTGGAGGGCAGAGCGACGTTCACGAGCTTCGGCTGAAAATTTCAATTTACTACCCCGTATCTCTCGCACTAAAGGACTTTTGCTTTCAATGGAGTTGGTTAAAGCGAGTGTACGGATTTTTTTTTTTCGAAAATGAGTTCTGATATGGGTATTGTAGACAAAAGTTCGCTGATTGCGGAAATGTACCATGTTGCATGTTGTTCCTTTATTTCTAGACGACTACTCGGGATAGACGTTGAATGCATCCCAGTTGCTTCAGAAACGAATCTACCCTGGTTTAGGACGTTCAGTAATCTCCCCCACAGTTTGCACTTCATAGACTAGAGTTTTGCACCCAAAATAATTTCTAAAGATACTCTTATGGAATGAGGCTGTCTCGTTTTTACCTGTGGAACAGTTTCATCTCGATATGGTCCTTCGAAACTAATGTTACGTTGTATTTCTGACTCAAAAAGGCTCAACCTCGCAGCTCTAATAAGTGGCGAAAACTGAAAGCCAGTGCAATCTCGACTTGCTACAACTTGTTAAATCATTTGATTTTTAGCTTATGCTAACTAGAAAAGAGTCCGGACACTCGCTTTAACTACTCGGACTGTATAGGCCTCAAAGGCTCGCAGCGCTCAATTTTCGACTATCCTGCTCCACATGTCCCTATGTATTGAAAGTGAACTAACTCTCCAGATCCTTAGTCTTCTCCACAAGTTTTTCGTCCTTCTTCTTGTCCAGAGGGGACAGCTTTTCCTTCTTCGGAGTCACTTTCTGGCGAGTAGTCACGTTGTGCCACCTAAACACAATAGTTAATTCGGAAAGGAAAGAAAGACTCACTTGGAGACGGGTTTCTTGCTGTCGTGCAGCTTCGGGAACATTTCTATACACTGAAAATCATAATATTGCTCACTGCCTACCCAAACTTGTTTATTCAGGCGCTGGTAGTACTGGAGACTCAAAAATGTCTAGTAGAAGCCCCTGACTACAGTTTTCTTCGTTCCAAATCGCTTCTAGTCCCCCTCAGAACAATATCAGAGCGAATAGCGTAGGGCCCTCACTTTGTTGTAGTGCTACACCGTAATACAAGAAAAATAAATTACCTGAGAACCCAAGAGAACTAACCTTCTGATGTAGAAGCCTGTGAGTGAGACAATTAGCAAACTTTCTAAAGTTGCAACAGAAAAAAGCGAGAACATATACAGTTTGAAATATTGCTTTCGCTGTATTGGGAAAAAAGAAATTGCGCGGAAAAGAGGGATTGGCAAAGTAGAAGGAAGTCGAGCATAGGCTAAAAAAGACGCGCCGTAAAATTCTCGTCCGAATGATACCCGATAAGGTATATAATGTTAGTGGTAGAGACCACTAGGGGTGAAAAGCCTAAAATCGCTTCTAAATGACCGAAGACGTGACCGTATAATATCTTTGTCAATTAGTTTTTCACCGTATTCTCACCCTAGGAATGGTTATCACTACAAAAAACTGTCAAATCCTGGCGATACAGTAACTTAGACGATTTTTTGTGAAAATCGAAGCATTTTGTCAGTAAAAACTTTTGTCTAAACTTATTGGCCATAACCACACCCAGGTTTGGGAATAGAGTGACATATTGTTTACCGATGTCATAAAAACCTTATTGTCACGTTTTCTGTGACTTATAGGCGGTTCCTGGTTTCCACGCATACTAATGACAGTTATTTAAGCTCAGTTTGTCTTTGACCAATGTGTCTACCTCTGTAGTCTCTTGTTTAGACCACTGTCTACATTTCGGTAGACTTTTGTTTAGACCAATATCTGTATTCTCGAATACTCTTGAATTGCCTTATGTTTGTACCCTTGTATATCCTTGTTCCCCTTTACTGTTCCGCATGCAAACAGAAATCGGAGCCAACTCATTTATTAACTAAATAAAGTGTCATTGCTACTTATTTACATCTCGCTGAGATCATTAGCAGAAAAACAATGAGCATTTCACAATACCTGTGCGAGGACCAGCACAAAACGGACTAGAAAAGAGTCATGACGAGGACAACTATACAGGAGAAGGTTCGGGCTGTGGAGGCACAGAAGGCATCTTGATCGCCACATCATACGGGGGAGGTGGCTCTCGCGGGACACCGCAAATCCACATGTCTTCCGCTAGTGTCTGACTCAATGCTGCTTCTGAAAAAGTAAGTAATTCAGTAAGGATTTTGTTTTTCCTTTTTCTGTTTGATCACTGAATAGTGTTTTTTTTTACATCTTTTACCAGCTTCGGTTTCCTAATTGGCTGTCTCAGACTAGAGTTAGGATCAACAGAAATCCACGGGCAGGTATCTTCCCTGCGACTGCCTCCATTATCCGGGTAGACCAAAGCACTTTTGACCTTTGCAACGGTCTGCAAAGTTGTAGCGCAAGGACTGTAGACGTGATACCCTGTTTATGTCATAAGTTTCACTCAAGTGTTCCACCTTGGAGAATGATGTTTTTCAGAATTGAATCCCTTGATCCGCTCTACAATTTTGCAGAACATCCCGAAAGTCAAAAAAGTTTTGGTCTACCCAAAGAGCTAGACAGAAGTAGCGGTTTACCTGTTCACAGCCTTTTACAATGAACAAATGGCTTGAAACTTTGCCCGCTTTTTTTGAACTGTGGCTGGAAGCTAGTTTGCTATTTTCTTCTCCAAAATGCAAGTTTGTTGCGAACTTTAAGCCAGAAGAAAGGATCAAAAAATGAGTGTTTTGAATAGCTTAGCCGGAGTAAACGATTTTTCCTTACCTGTGTTCCTCTGTTGAGGCTGCGTATTGCGATCAGCATATTGTGCGTAGATGCGGCAGCCGAAAGTGAAAAGAAAGACCAGAAGAAAGACGCAGATTGTGACTCCTTCCGCCACGGTCTTCGTTACTGATGTCTGTTCTGAAAAAATTCTCAATTTATTTCCTTCTAGAAATATCCTACTTTCTTGATGTTCATTTACGTAATACTTGTCCCACGAGACTGGCCTGTACGTGTGATACGGCCACAAAGACTGCATCGAGACGGGAGAGAGAGACTGTAATGTTCTAATTTGGGTAGAAGCCAACAATTTTTAGAGAGACACACAACAATAGCAAAATAAGTTAGGAAAACGTCGACGAGCAGGTTGTTTTCGCACTTAACTAAGAGATCAGAAGCTGAAAAACTGTTTACTTGTCGCGCTCACTTTCGCACAGAACTTCACTAGCTTTCTACCACAGTAAATTCATTTTTAAATAGGGCAAGCTTGAAATTTGGATGAAAGTGAAAGTGAATGTCGAATATTTTGAAGAGTCTCGCGTATAAATGACACTGAGGAGGTACAGAGTGAAATGGCACAGCGCGCGAAACCGGTAGCAATCATAGAATTACTGTGTGCCAAGCGGAAAAGGGAAAAGAGAGAATAGACGCATCAAAATGACGTCTACTGTTTCGAAAAAAAGAATAAAGGTGTAGTCTTCTGCATGAAAATGAAGAAGTGAGGTTGAGGAGAAAGCCATGATGATATTGGCGGGCTTTTTTTGCCTACCATGGCCTTGACTTTACGAGGTTGCCAGCCTGTGCGCCACAAAGAGAATTCTCGGGTGGCACACAACGACGGGCGGCGTTCGGTCAGAACTGTCAAAACAGCCATAGGTCGATGCTGAAACCTACTGGAAGACAGAGAGACAGAAAGACATAGAGACAAAAAAAGAACATTGAAGCAGATCGCAATGGAAAATTAGCCAGAACGGTGCCAATGCCAGAGAAAACGAAAACATAGCAGCTGATCATTTGAAAAATCGAAAACGCCGCCTCGTAGATCATATCGCGAATACAATAGAAGCGTCTTGGCCTTGTCACTATGTGTAAGGTTACAGCAATTGGATCACTTGTCCAAAGACGGGAAGAAGCATAGACAAAGCAGAGAGAAGACAACATATTTATGAGTATAGGTCAAACCTTTGAGGGTTTAATCTCAGACAACTATCCTCAGAACAGAATTATGATCTACTGTTGGGAGGCATATCAATTGTTATGTGTCAACTTTTTCGGAACTATGAGCGATTACACAGGGGAAAGTTATTGTCAAGAGACGGAGGAAGACAGGAAGCAATTGCAGACAAAGTCACAAACAAGGAAAAATTTTTGGGAAGAATGTTCTTTCCCCTCAAAAATATCTTATTGTCACAGAAAACTGGAAATGTGGACATGGGAATGCAAGAGGTAGGCTGGAAATTTGTTGTTTGCACTTCTACTTTGAAGACAGCCCCTATCCAAAAGTTTTCTGTCTTACCGAGGTTCATTTGCATTTGTTTTGTTTGTCCGTTCAGACGATCAAGACGTTGTCCAGTATGTCAAGTCGAGAAAGAGTCCGGTCGCTTTAATGAACCTGGAAAGGAGCCTTGGTTACATTCTTTCCACATCTACAGTTCCACACAGAGACAATGCTTTTGTGGCTTGAACTATTTAAATGTACCTCGATTCAATCGCCTGATTGTATTATTTTATTCAATAGCCAAGCCTATTAGAAAGACAAGACACTTTGTTTAAGGTGCTCAGTTGTCAGAATCGTTGTTACATACAGCCGCACGTTACTTCACTAGCAAGTTGTCTTGCTGTGCCTTTTCTATCTTATCGTTCCAGAAAACGTGTGAAAACGTCATACATGGAGTTTTAGTCTTCAAGAGATTTCATTACAACTATAGAGTTGAGGCGCTTCATGGAGTATAAACTGTTGTCCAGTCATTTTTTCTGACGGTCAGTTGGTTTTCTGCTGCCACATCATCTCTCAAATGAAACTGCTATCCCCGGCTTGAAGTTTACGCAATATGTGATTACCTTTTCAAGAACAATTTCGAAAGCGGTCAAACCAAGACGGCAGATTTCCCAATTGCCATTACACACCAGTCATTTTCTTCAGCGAGACTGAAACACCTGTAAGAGTCCGAAAATGTTTGTGTGTCTTGATCATCAGACATAAAGCTATACTTCATTGTGAAAGAAAAACAGAGAAATGAGAACAGAACGGGTTTTCCTTGGGAAACCGTGGAGGGGTGGAAGAGGAAAGAGTCACCTAGAAAAAGTTGTGGGAGAGGGAAGAAAGCAGAGAGGCTGAATTTGTAGACATCACAGAGGCAAAGAATAGGGCAAGGACTGAAATCTCCACCGGGAGAATGAACTTGACTGAAAGAGGTCCAGATGCCGACTTTAAGCAGAGAGAATGAGATTATGTAATATGGCCGGGGCTAAAATCTCTGAGCTACTTTCTAATAGTTTTAGGGAACTAGGGTCCTCGTAAAAACATGATACATATAATGCGCAGCGGGTAAGGCGAGAAGAGATCAAGGGGGAAGAATCACGTAGTTACAGAACACATTCTCTATCAACAAATGGCAGTTCTCGGACACACGACCGTCAAAATGTAGTCGGTTATTAGTGTCGGCACCGTGCTGTTGTCATCGTTGATGGCTTTTAAAACTGGAAAATTGGGGTTTCTATCAAAATGTGCCCAAGACTTACTTTTTATTAAGGAAGCAAGAGTAGCATTATCGATGCTCTGACCCTCGTTGTAGGGAATAGACGCGGTCATGAATTGCGGCAGCTGTGAAGCATCAACTTTCCCCTGAAACAGCTGTTTTAATACAAAAGTTACAGAAAGAAGACTTACTCCTTTCCGTTTTCTCTCGTTTGCAAACTGTCTCCTCTTGTTCTGGATTGATAGTAGCAATGAAATAAAGGAATTTTTCATCTCTTTCTCATACTCGAGCTCGTCCCTAAACCCTTTTCTGTCATTTTTCTGCGATCAATTCACCTCAATGCAAGCTCTTCGACCAAACTTTCATTGTAAACCTGGATAAGTTGCTCCATTTCAGCATTCAGACTAACCAACTTCGAGTAGGAAAGCTCTTGGAGATCTGAAATCGACAGATTACTCTGTATGGGGGTTAAGAGGAACAAAACGTGCTTTGTGCTGTAAGCAGGGTGCGTAAGGGTGAGAACGACCACAATTGACTGACTATACGAGGCCCACAGTCTAGACCCAGATTTCTGTCAGAACCTTTGTCTAACTTTGAGTCCAGACTGTTTCTCTAAACTGAAAGGAGCACTATAGACCCGAGAAATTCACCATTTAAGGCCTCGTCGTTGTTTCCTGCAGAACACATATTACGACAACGGGTAAAGTATCTTTGTCTGTTTTTCTCAAGGGGGTAGTAGCGACTTTGTTGGCAGCAAGCAGTGCTGTGCGACCAGTCGCTACTGGGCTCAGGCTTGGACGGGCCAAATCTACTCACTCTCTGGATTGCTGGCCAGAGCCTGCGTCTGACGTAGTTTCGTATCGGCGTCGCTGGAATGTCCAGAAGGCAGAGGTGATCGCATCGAGGAGTACATCGAGTCGACGGATTCCATTGTTCTGTCGGTCATCATTGACATGGAAAAGTCACAGGACTGAAAGAAATGCATTAATTTTGTTGCGGTCCGCCTTTTAGGCCTTTTTCCATAGCAGCATTTAGAAAAGAGCGACCCAGGTTGTCTATCTGTTGTCAATTCTCCCAAGGAGTCTCTGACGGTTCCACGGTCCCCCAAAATACAATAACTAAACCAGTACCTGTAGCATTTCGTCAATTTCCTCAATGACTTGATCGGCCGTTTGAGGCGGCGAATCCGTCAGACTCCCCCTGGCTGACCAGCTGATGCATGTCGAGCTGCGCACGCAGTTCTTCCTCGTCGCACGACTCGACCCCGCCGTCGTCACTGTTCTGAAAAAGAGACATCATTTTGGGGTCTCCTTAGCCAGCTCCCTGTTCTCACATGACGAAAGAGGGAACACTTAAGACGAGCAAAATGAAAGGGCTTCACGCAATGGTGGGAAAAGAAACAGATGGAGAAGAGAGGGGGGGACGGGATTAAGCTTGTCAAGAGAGAACACATTGCCTATTCAATGAACTCATTTCCATAGCGAAAGGATAGAAGAAAAAAGCTGAACTCTTTTCAGTGTTCCCTCTGTATGTCACTCCGGGATAGATGACCCTGTTCTCTCTTCTCATTATCTATTAAACCCAAATGGCTGGTGCTCATCTAGAGAGAAGGCTGTGCCATTTTGGGGATCAGAACATCTAATTGTGTCCGGCCGGCGGCACTTATAATTAAGAAGCATGAAGCGGCAGAATGTGAATTAAGGAAATTTTGTCATATTACACTTAAGAAATGGGTGAATAATTCACAGGAGTTGGTAACCTGCGCCGCCGATGTAGACGTGTTTTGGAGAGGAGGAGCCCCCCTCTCGGGAGATCGATGAGACATTACGGGGAGCTGCACAAGAATTATAGTAACGAAACAGATGGAAGAGAATTTTGACAGAGAGGGATTATGAAACTGGGACGTCGGCTCTCTCTTTGTTTCAGGGCTTTTGTTGTAGTCTTAGGGTGGAATCAATTGCTTGCAGCATGTACTCTTTGCAGTAAACGAGTTCCTCGAAGCGGAATATAGGGGAAAAGCGGGTAAGCACGAGGGTGATACTTTAGATAAAACCTACCTTTCTTTCCTTCAGATCCAGAGCAGGCATCATGTTTTTGCGAATAATAGATTTGTGAAAGTCCAGTGGCTGAATGTTTCCAAAGTTGCCAGTCAGGGTCCACCACGTTCTGAAATGTTTTTTGTTTTTGAGCACATTTTAATTAAGAGCTGGGACGCAGTCGCTTGATGGTAATTAACTTTTTTTTTCGAGAGGGGGTCCGAAAATAAAGGAAATTGCAAAACTCACTGGCTTTCTGACATGATCTCATCTTGCGTTCTCACTTGAACGGGAGCAATGTCCTCGGTGTTGACATCTGGATCTTTCAGGCATTTGACGACCTTTTCTTCGAAATTGCCAACAAGATCCTAAACTTTCCCCCTGTTAAGGAAGGTTGATTGGGGTACCTCGAGTGATCCGGATAACTCATCGGACAGCCGGATGTCTTCCTCGCAGCCGACGATGTCTTCATCCGTCCTGAAACTCAATTTAAAGTCTAGTCCCCTTTTGTTGCAAGTAGTTCCCGGGAATACCCAATGCATTTCTTTTGAGACCATTTGTCCCGAAATCCCTCGCCTCTCCCAGAAGCGACTTCCGGTCCTTGGATTGAGTCAAAGTCTAAATTGGCTCCGGAGGCCTCTTTTGCGAGCTCTGGGAAGAAACGGCCGTGTTTGACTGAGGCCCATCGCAATCGGGACCTTTTAGGCGCTCGATCAATGTCTGACAGCCTTCTGCCAAGAAACACTCGCTCATTAAGAGAGGACCAGCTGAGCCTTCCAGAGGCTGTATCCTCAATCAGTGATGTACATCTTGTTATGAAGACCTTGTCGTAATCGCCTTTGGCGCCCGTGGGGGTGTTGGCGAGAAGAATAGCCCCCTGAATCTAGGGACCGAAACACGATAGCCGCTGCTGTTCTGCCGCTGCGCGAGAAATATGGCAAACATAGGGTGAAAAAAAAGAGGAAAAACGAGTGTATTAGTGCCTTTTCTGAGCATCGAAAAACAGGGCAAATATGGTATCCCTCTCTTTGTTTAAAGACATAAGCTCTCCCGTAATCCCATCTAGGATTCTGCGAAACCAAGTCTCTAAACAAACAGAATGCTCTCTACAAAGATTTTGCATTTTGATTGTGTTCTATGGGGGGGGGGGGGGCTGTCCAATGTTTTACGTGCCCCGTATGCCAAAACAAATCAGCTGTACAATTGTTGATCGACCGAAATCGCAACATGTGTTCAGCCGGATTTAAAGCCACCTTTTGGAGTCGTAAAACTACAGCGTAAAGCTCTTTCCCTCTCCCAGCTCCAATATCCGGATGAGAACACGTTGTCACAACAACAAGAGTGACAGCATATACAGATTACCTGGTGTATTGTCAGAAAGAGAGGGAGCTATCAATCGTTACCCCCAGACCAATCTAATTGGCCTCAATTGTCCACTGGAAGCCTAATATGCGCACCCTTCATTGCACCCATTTTTCGCGCACACGTACAGGAAATGACAGCCTATTGAAAGAGCTGAATCAGGGGGACATAAACCTGGAGCCTTCGGGTTTATCGATGCATAAAAGCTGAGCATGAAAAGAATGCCGAAACTGTTTTGAGCAAGGCTGTCGAGTCAGCTGGTCATTTTTGCTGTGATAATAAGGTTTTTACATGGTTTTTTAAAAAGACAGATGAAGTTAAAAATAAAAGAGAACAAGTACTCACGTTTGACTGTTCTTGTTGGAGTCGATGTCTTCCTCCTTGGCGAGGGGTATGTCGGGTATTCGGAGGTCGGCGTCCATGGCTGCTACCCGCATAGCACTGGAGGCCAAGCTAGGCTAGGCCGAGCCCCGCAAAGAGATAGTGTGCGTCTCGGTGAGACGACAGACACCGCGTCGACTGAGGGAGCTCCTGAAGTGCGGAGTAGAAAAGGCAATGGGGAGAGTGCACAGCTGCGAGAGACGAGTCAAATGCCCGCGGGAAATGCGATAGCGCAAGACGATGCGAGTACTTGTGTGTGTGTTCCTCCCCACCGAAATTAACTCGGTCCCCAATATTCAAACAACTACCCAAAGTATTTGTCGGCGAGCTGGCCAATTACCCAGAAAATTTGTGTTCAAATTAAGCCACGATGGTCAATCAGCTACATTTGACAAGGGTCAGTTGTTTGCGGGCAAACTTTTTGACCACACCCACCCGTCAAGTGGTCAAAATCACGCTAAGTTGGACAGCTGTTTGACAAACATGAATACGTAATGAAGCTAAGAGTGTTTTCGCGCATAGCCGGGTTTATCAGCAGACACATCCGAATATTGACGAGAAAAACGGGGACAACTCGAATGAGAGTTGGAATCACTTCTACGGGGGACTCCCAAGAGGCCTATACATACGGAGTGCGACAATCCGCGTCCCCTAAACCTTCCCACGCATTTCTAAACACTTGATTGGGATAGAATACTACCTGCGCTGCAATGTTGCCGTGGACCGAAATCTAAAACGGTATGTTATGCAGATGCCAGCTTCCTCTTGATGCAAATATTAAAGAGGTTATAATACCTGTAGCAGGCTCTGGACAGTATATAGAGCAAGTTCACGGTCAAATTTTAGTTCTGAATGCTTACTTTATTTGACACACAGAGCACCAGGATGCTGGATAACATTGCTAGAATGAGACTGAATCAGGGCGACAGAATCGAGCAGTGAAAAGAGCGGTCAAAAAGCAGTCAAAAGTGGAGTCGGGAACGACAAAAAGACAGGAAAACGATAGTAAGCTAATGATCTGACAAAGTTGGTAGGAATACAAAGCGAACAAGATGACAGACAGAACATTTTGGTCTGTTGCGTGGGCCACGTGACTGGAGCATTATGAAAAGCAACATGATGACGGGGACAAACTGACAGAGTAGTTCTCTCTGTAATCGAGATAGTACAGCTGTCTCTCTGATCGGCACGGACAATCCAAAGAAGAATGCAGCTAATACCCGTTACTGTGAGAAAAGGAACATTCAATGGAAACAAAATTGAGGATTCTTCGCCTCAATGTCAAGGTTGCGATAGATACAATATCGTCAGGGGCTACTTTTTCTGCCGAAAGTAAGTGGCTGCCGCGCGGACATGACTCACAAGACACCCGTATTTGTCCATAATGACAGCCTTAAACAATATTTAGAAGCGGAGCTTTCGCCCACGCTCAAAATATATAAATTTGACGAGAGCGTGCAAGCATAATGACAGGTGATGGGAGCTGTACGGGGGTCTCGGCGGTAATAGTGAAATGACCGATGGAGGGCGTCGACCCGGCAATTCTCACATCTAACTGGTTTTTGAAAGGCGTGTATAGGCAGTATTTATAGGTGTCTTTGGGCTAATATGACCTTGAATGCAGAGAATAGAGCTTGTCTATGGGGCTCGAGTCATTAACTTCAATCTCCATTTAGTGAATGAATACTGTCCAGTTTATCTGTATCTGAACAATGACACATAAAATTATACTTGACATTCGTAAAACTTTCGGAAAATAAAACAATTTATACTGCAAATGAATTAAGAACGGACGAGAATCACAAGATCACTTTCCGAAGAGTTTTCCGAGGAAGGCGGACCATATCGGGGATCCAGCAGAGGAAGCGCTTACAAGCCTTCTTGGGGAGAGAGAGTGGTACTGTGGGCTCTTTTCTGCTTCTAAAACAGAAACGTTACCAGGTTGAAAGAAGCAAACAAGCTTTTTACAGATTCTTACCTTCTTGTAAGGGATGCCCTCCTCGGAGTCGGTGAGAGCGGCAGTGCTTCTCTTCTGAAAACAAAATGAAATATGAAGAATACATGATTACCTTGACGACGGCGGAATTCTTTTCGGAGTTTTTACGCTCATAATACAGCTTCTGAATGTTTATTGCATTTTGCAGATGTATTATCGTTTATCTTGGCATTCATGTAGCGAGTCTTCTTGACCTCGACGATGCATCCCTCATAGAAGAGGACAGCGCCTTTATTGCGGCCAGCACTCGCTATCCAGTATCGTAGACCATTTCTGCAATTTCGTTTTTTGAAAAGTGTTCAGCGAGAGACGAGGAGCCACGAATGTGTGAGCGAGAAAAAGGAGGGACAGATGTGCCAAAACGATCTCGACAATGCCTCATACAGTCATGTTTATAGTCGGTCAAATAAACATCAGTAAACAAAGTGAGAGCAATATACCCGGTATGAAGGCGAAAAATCATCGCAAGGAGCTAGGAACTATCAATTAATTTTTGCGCCAAGTAAGGAGCACATACAACGGAAGTCAGGTAAATAAAGAAGGTCAAATATTATGCCCGTGTCGTTGGGCTAGTATTCAAAATGCCATTGGTACGTAACATTGCGTATAGGTAATTCTAGTGAAACTTTGTTTCTAACGTTTAGTCACTCGGCGAGCTGAAGGCTTCAATCACAACATCAACATACTGCCTTAAACCATCTTTGTCATGTCTACATCAGAAACGCTGGAACGGCAGATTCTTAGACTTTGCGAATGTCGTCTTGTAGGTTTCACCTTTAGCACAAACCGTTTATTATTGCACCATAACTTAATTTTAACAGATCGGAGATCACTTTACGAAATAACTTCGAACTGCGGATAGTTTGTTGGCGACAAATCCAGCAAAACCTCCAGAAACTTTGCCGTTTTTGACCTGTAAAGTTTCGTAGAGGCCAGTGAGAGCCGTACCTGAACTCCAGGCGTCTCCGGCTTCTTGGGAGCGACGATCTTCTGAAATCGAATTATGATACTACATAAGCCAATAAATACGATACCTGAGCTCCAGTCGCCTCCGGCTTCTTGGGGGCGATCTTAGCCTTGGCGACAACCTTCTGTAATCGAATTATGCTAGTATTTAAGCCGTTCCTTTACCTTCTTTTCCTCATCTTTTTTCTCGAAAGTCGACGTCCCGTTGGCCCTGTCATTCTAAACCATAGTATTAACATGCTGGTATCTAATCTCTTATCGATGGCGACTTCTTCAGTGCCGAGCTTGCCGAGGACGAGCCGGGAGCACTGGTCTTCTTCTTCTAAAAACGAACTGTTAGCTTTGCTTCAGTCTAGACTGTACGAGGATCTTAGCCTTCTGTGGTTTCACAGCCTTATTAGCTTTCTAAAAGGCATCATCTTGCTGGTACTACATTTCTTACCGGAACCTTCAGAGCAGGTCTGCTAGAGCTGGAGGTGCTGTTCTGGGCGATTCTCTTCTTCTAAAAACAATAAGGTTGCCTTGTTGGAAGTGTAACAAACAGTTTATACAAAAACCTACTTTCGAGGTAGGAGTCTCATTCTTTTGAGTTCTGGAGTCAGAAGCGGCCTTCCTCTTCTAATGAGTTATTAAAACAAAAGAACAACAAAATTTGTACCTTGGCTATTCCATCTTTCTTCCCGGCTTCCAGTTGTTTTTGGTATTCGGCCTGAAATGGTTTCGCTTGCAGGTATACTAGTCATTCACTACCTTGGCCACTTTGTAGGCTTTATCAGTCATCTTTTTCATTCGGTTGGCGGTTTCATTCTCTGGAATAAAGCGGGGGATCTTGATGACTTGTCTGGAGTTGAAGTGCTTAAAATATTTATTTAGATGTAAACTACAAGAGAATGTTAGAAATAACTTGGTGGTCGTATGACTGGAGTACAAAAGTAGTTATCCTGACTATTTCTGTGCTCATTCACACAGGAACATTCTTGGAGGAATGACTTAGTTTGTCTGACTGGCGGTGACTTATGTTTTAGACATCAATTTGTGTATTAATATGCGCACGCCGATCTTTTTTTATGCTAAACAAGGACTGAACAAAACGTCACGTTATCTATGTCAGTCTGTCATCTTCCTCCCTCACAAACGTCATGTACACTTGTTACGGTCATGTTATATTACCGCTGTCTTTTTCTCACACCCACTACATCAACTTATTCATTAACGTGTCATTATTATACAGACAAAACATTGCAAACCAAAGAATGAGTGTAGTTTTAGGATACCTTATAGCTGAGCCAAAAGCCAGCCTTTCCATTGCGAGCCTTGTTGGAGACGATCTCGGCTTCATAAAAGAAGGGATCTCCTCGATCGCATCCAAGAACGAGCTCTCCTACGCTGTAGCTAGTCATTTGTCTCTGCTGCAATTTTTTGTTTTTGAAAGGTGTTCAGCGAGAGACGAGATGCCACGCACCGTGTGAGTGAGAAAACGGAGAAGCAGATGTGCCAAACCGGCCACAAGACAGTGTTTATCCCCCCTGTTCTACAGTTATGTTTATATTTTCGTTCAAACAGCCCCATTTTCTAGGGGCGGTCACTCTGCCCCGCCGTCCGATAAACATCAGTAAACAAAAAGGTGCGAGCCATAGAACCTTTGTGGCGGCAAGACGACTAATGATTGCGGGGAGCTAGAAACTGTGAATCAATTTTTTGCGTCAAATAAGAAAGGTAGCTAACGGAAGTCAGATTAATAAAGAAAGCCAGCTATAATGATCACGTTGGTGGGAGACAAATTCAAAATGCCATTAGTTAACAGGACGCAAAATTGCGTACAGGCCACTCCATTGAAACTTTCGGTTACCATATGGCCACTAGATGATTTCCATACTTTTTTCTATGTTCAAGAGTGTGATTTCCGTGTGAGGATTACGAATTTTTATGCAGAAAGCTTAACAGTTCAGTAGAATTTAGATTTTCGAGGGTCTTTCGAGGATACAGCTACCATAGTGTACATTGAGACGGGCAGGCTTTTCGTGGCGGGACCTTGAGCATTCTTCTTTCGCGTTTGAACCGGGTCATTTTCGCTTCTATCCACCGCTTTTTTCAAACTCGAGATCGATTTTCCACATTATCCAAGCAATTTTTTTACTAAAATATACGTTAGAAAACTTATAGAATTCTCGATCGCTCCCAGTTTCCAGTTCTCGTTGTTGTAACGAAATTCTACCTTTTCGAATAGTTTTCCACTATTTTATTCCACATTCTCATCTTTTCTAATCTATATTTTTAGAGCATCATGAGTGACGACGAGGGCCAAGAGGCTCCTCGCAAAGCCATGAAGTTGCCCAAGAAGGCGGCCCGAGTCAAGAACAAGGTGGGCTCTCATGTCAAACATTTTGAATCATTTTTTCAGCAACCCGCCGGAGTTCAAATCACTGCCGAGCAGTTACTTCGTGAAGCTAAAGAGAGAGAGCTAGAACTTCTACCGCCTCCTCCAAAGAACCGAGTCAGTTTTTCACTATTTTCGTCTCTATTACCAAAGTATTTAAGATTTCTGACCCAGAAGAGCTTGCCGAGTATCAGAGGAAAAAGAGAAAGGAGTTTGAGGACGGTATCAGAAAGAACAAGCATCAATTGGCCAATTGGGTAAAGTACGGGAAATGGGAAGAGTCCGTTGGAGAACTGCAAAGGTCGGTACTTCATTTTTCCTCGTAACGTTCGGATTTCAGGGCTCGCTCAGTTTTCGAACGTGGCCTAGATGTCGACCATCGCTCCATCACCATCTGGCTTCAGTACGCGGAAATGGAGATGAGGTAGGGCCTCCTATTGCTTTTTTCACTGAATCGTATTTCAGGAACAAGCAGATCAACCATGCACGTAACATCTTTGACAGAGCCGTTACCATTCTGCCGAGAGCTACACAGTTCTGGCTCAAATACTCCTACATGGAGGAAGTAATTGAAAACGTTCCCGGAGCCAGACAGGTCTTTGAGCGATGGATGGAATGGGAACCGCCAGAGCAAGCTTGGCAGACGTACATAAATTTCGAGCTTCGGTTAGTATTTTGGCTGGTCACTCCCGTACTGTCTCGGTTTTAAGTACGGTATTATCTGTACCCTTCAGTCTGTAGAGGAAATCTTTGCCGTGTCTCGGCTTGAAAGGGAACTTCTCTATTGTACAGTCGAAGTAATCCGTACTGTCTCGTTCAACTATCCGATACCCTCTTTGTGGAACTTGACCAAATCTAGCCCGTACTGTCTCAGCATGCAAAACATAAAGCTATAGTTTGTAGGAAAAGGAACAAATACAGAACCAATCGTACCGAAGCTTTTACAGCACTTTTTAGATACAAGGAGATCGATCGGGCCAGGAAGATTTACCAGCGATTCCTCCACGTGCATGGAACCAATCCTGGTCACTGGATCAAGTATGCTCGTTTCGAGGAGAAACACGGAGAGATGAGCAATTCTCGCACGGTCTACGAACAAGGAATGGAGTACTTCGGTGAAGATCACATGAGCGAGGCCCTATTGGTCGCCTTCGCCCAGTTCGAAGAACGCCAAAAAGAGCATGACAGAGCTCGAGTAATCTACAAGTACGGATTGGATCATCTCCCGGAGCACAGAACCAACGACATCTTTAAATTCTATACAATCCACGAGAAGAAGTACGGAGAACGTTCTACAATTGAAGACGTCATTGTGAGCAAGAGAAAGCTCCAATATGAGAAGGTAAGAGCCATAGTTTTAGTTTACTAAGTTTTCTGTGACAGTTTGTGACTCTCGATGGTAATTCCACCCGTTCTTCATAAAAAATGAATCCTTTTGCATCATCTCAGACTGAACCAATTCCAGGAAGTAGCCGACAATCCATTCAACTATGACGCTTGGTTCGACTACATTCGTCTATTGGAGAATGAAGAGCTCCCGCGTGAGGAAGTCGAGGATCTGTATGAGAGAGCCATCGCTAACGTGCCTCCTCATGAGGAAAAGCGCTACTGGAGACGCTACATTTATCTCTGGATCAACTATGCCCTCTACCAGGAAATGATTGCCCATGACACGGAAAAGACCCGCCAAGTTTGATTTTCATCTTTAGCTTTAAAAAAAATGGTTTTCAGGTATATCAAGCCTGTCTGGAACTCATTCCCCACAAACGATTCACCTTTGCCAAGGTCTGGATCATGTTCTCGCATTTTGAAATCAGACAACTGAACCTTCAAGCAGCTCGCAAGATTTTGGTAAGATTTCAAATAACCGTGGCAGAGATTCAACTTTCAGGGCGTCTCGATCGGTAAATGTCCGAAAGACAAGCTGTTCCGCGAGTACATCGAACTGGAACTGCAGATGCGAGAGTTCGATCGCTGTCGTACCCTCTACGAAAAGTTCTTGGAATACTCTCCGGAGAACAGCAAAACTTGGAACAAGGTGTTTTATTTCTTTATTCTTCGAAACACAAGCCAAAAGTTCCCCATCTACTGCTTGACAGTGGACCACGTAACTTTGGAAACCGACCATGGAGCTAATTCTAGGAGAAAACACGTTGACATGGCAGGGACAATATGTTGACTGTGAATGAAGTCACGAAACAAAAGCGATAAAGAATGTCACCGATGAAAGCTGGTGAAAAGCAGTAGATGACAGGGACTACTTTTTTTTGGAATTAAGAAGCGGGCGGGTTGACAAGAGCGATTAACATGAAAAGATGAGAAAGACTTCATGATCGAATCAACTTATTGGTCTATAAATAGCTATTTTTCAGTTTGCGGAATTGGAAGCTCTCCTCGGAGATCCTGAACGTGCCCGAGCCATCTTCAACATTGCTATCCAACAGCCAGCCCTGGACATGCCGGAACTCTTATGGAAGGCCTTTATCGACTTTGAGATCGCTAACGATGAGACTGAAAAAGCCAGAGACCTCTATGAAACGCTGCTCTCTAGGACCAACCACATCAAAGTCTGGGTCTCGTACGCCGACTTCGAACAGGGTCATGATCGTATGGAAGCTGCTCGCAAAGTTTTCGAACGAGCCAACAAAGCTCTGGAAAACAGTGACAAGGAGGAGCGACTAATGCTGCTGGAGGCTTGGCTGGAAGCGGAAAAGAAGGCTGAGAACGAAAAAGAGATCGCGAGGTAGCTTTCAGTTCATATTTCACATGAAAAGTTGGGTTTCAGAGTCGAAAATCTTATGCCTAGAAAGATTAAGCGACGTCGCCAGATTCAGACGGAGGATGGGGTGGATGCCGGCTGGGAAGAGTACTTTGACTACATCTTCCCGAGCGACCAGGCGGCCAAGGGAGCCAACAAACTATTCGCAGCTGCCGCTCGTTGGAAGGCTCAGATGGAGAAGCCAGCTGGAGCAGAGGACGGAGATGCAGTCGTGAAGGAAGAAGAGGAGGAGAAAGAGGACAAGATCCGAGAAGGTACGTTCTGAGTCCTCTTTCTAAGCTTTGATGATTCCCCTCGTCTGTCAATCAGCGTAATTTTCAGGCGACTCTGATACGGACATCGAATCTGATAGCGACTCTTCCAGCAGTTCCTCTTCTAGTTCGTCTTCGGATTCCGAATCGGACAACTAACTTTTCCCTCCTCTCTCTGTTATGGCTGTTTTCCTCTGACTGTTGTCACGTTCATTGTTCATGGTCTCTCAGTAAATATTTCCTCCGATTTCCCACAAGCCCCCTGCTCACAATGCCAACTGCGTCAACTCGCTCACCTTATCGCATAATAATTTTGACAGTACCGCCCCCCCGCACAGGCAAGAGGGGGAATCTCGTATCTGCATCAGTCGATCTGGAAAAAGAGCGGATCGGTTCTAGGTGAGGAGCGAGAGAATAAGAAGAGATCAGTCGGGCCATGGGTTACCCCAAACCGGTGAGTTTTTGACACAAATGTCCATTATTTCTTTTCTGAATTGGAAAAAATCCTGTCTGCGGTCGGTTCCTCACGCCGAGATCTCAGACACTGACGTGATCTTCTGTATTTTGGTGCAAAAAAGCCTTGCTACTTGATTATAATTCCATTTTTAAAAAAACAAGATTGGCTATCGCCTATTTGGAGCTAAGGTTCGTGTAAACTTGTAAACTTCTCATCTTGAAAACCTTGTCCATCCCTCTTTCCTCTTAAAAAAGCTTACTAAAATAGCTTGTCACCTACGCAGAACTAACCCGGATAGCGTGGTTCGAGTGTCTTCTCTTAGCAATAGCTAATTAGCTTCAACTTGAAGGGATGTAATTATGTTTGGAGATAGGAAACCCTTAGCTATTTTCCTTGTATTACTCAATACAAAAACACTACAAATTAGTATTTTACAAAAAAAAAAAGACCTCTGGCGGGATCAAACTCTCGGTCCCTTGCAAGCGGCTACAGAGAAAGTAGCTCTATTATTGCTTCACAATACAATAGTAATTCGGAAAACTTGTATGTTGATTCCTTTGCGGCCTTGTTCTACTCTCCACACAATGGCATAAATTTCTTTAGACGCAATTACATGGCTGTTTTCTCATGCAATATGGCTAATGCGTGGTCGTTTAACTGCCTGTGAATTCTATTCACGCTTCCTCGCAGATTCTTCTTCTACATCTGACTGATCTTGATTTTCTGTTTCTAGAAAGCGCGATAAACATCTACGCTGTCCTATTGAATTCCTTCCCCATTCATGAAAAGCTAACATGATTCAGTTTTTTGGGACTATACTGAATTTGTCAAAAGTTATTTGATCCACACAACATGATGCCGATGTGTCCTTCTTCATGGCGCAACCTTCTTTTTGTAGCTTCCACATCGCAACCTCGCGATTACGGGCGTCCGGCGGCGATCCTCTATAATCCCGGTCAATCTGCCTCGTTATTCTCCTCTTTTTTTTGTCTCATTCTCGTCACATTGCACCCATTTTTCTAGCATATGCATCGATGCCCTACCTAAACATTACCAATATCGATTGGGCAGAACATTACAGTGTCCTGGTGGGATATATCATGCTTGTGAGTTGGTTAGGTTATTGAAAACAATGGCATTGAAAGATCGGGACTAACTTTTACAATGTCAGGCACGCAACATCGGCCCGGATGAATGGCCATGGCCACTCCGACTCGTAGTCATGTGGTTCGGCTACTCTACAATAGCAGCACCGGCAGCTCTCTTGATATACTACATCAGACGGCAACATGCAGGTACCAAGGCAACATGCAGGTACCAAAGTCATTTTTAAGCCGGAAAGTTCTCACCAACATCATCTTTAACACGAATCCTGAAGCAGTTTGCTCTCGGATACACAAATTACACACCATTGCCAGTAAGTCTTCCCACGATTCTTCGTTTGATAAGCTTGAACAAGGCTTAAAATCTTGCGAGAGTAACAAGACATCTGATAATCAGAATGCAAGAGAAATCAAGAAAAAAAATCAGCTTTTTCAAACTTTGAGAACTTTCTCCAACTCCGTTTCTGTTTAAATTAGCGTGTTGAAAAGTTTGTCAACCACGGGGATCAAACCCGGCTCGTGAAATATCTCTTGAAATAACTGCAGCTTGAGGCTGAAAACCCCTGATCACGATTGAATATTCTCACTCAGCTCAACGTTCTCTACAAAACGGTACTTTACACAAAGTTAGACTTCGGTCGGAATCGAACCCTTGCTCACTCGCTTCTAAGCCCCTAGAATCTACAAACGGCTAGGTCCAGACAGTTTCAGAGACACAAATTCGATTTTCGACTTCGATTTCAGACTGGCGGGCCTCCTAAGAAAAAGGAAGAGGAGACTAATGACTTTGCTAGCGACTGCATCTGGTTCACCGTGGATGCCGGCGGGATCATGGCTACAATGTTGATGATGGGATGGCTGCAAGAGCGCATCATTACGCAAGAGTATACGGTGATTGGGAATACGGAACAGGTACTATTTTAAGATTCTTTTTCTTTTAAGTTTCTGCTTTCAGAAGGACAGCTTTGAGGACATGCAGTTTCTAGTCTTTTGCAATCGCGTGGTTGCACTCGTAGTTTCTCTCATAGTTTTGATAGCCACGAGGAGAAGTCAACCTTCACACGTCCCACCCTACTACGTCCATTCTTACACTTCGTTTGCCAACACAATGTCATCTTGGTGTCAATATGAAGCCCTAAAGTTTGTCTCCTTTCCAACACAAACAATCTGCAAAGTCTCTAAAGTCGTAGCAACCATGCTTATGGGCAAAGTGGTCAGAAGTCAATGGTGTGCCCCTTTTTCTTAGCTTAACCAGTTATGTTTGAAGCTACAAATGGTCCGAATACGCGACAGCAGCTGGAATTGCCATCGGAGCCGGAATGTTTCTACTGAATACCGGAGAACACGGTCATGTTTCTACTACAACATCAGTGGGTCAGGTCTTTTTTAATTACAGCCAGTTTTAGGTGTCTGGCTTCGTCCTGATGGCTGGTTATCTCGTCTTTGACTCATTCACACTGAACTGGCAGAAAGTGATATTTGACACGAAGCCGAAAGTTTCGAAAAATCAGGTACGCTGTCTATACATATTTTTTCCAACCAGCTTTCGGTTGTTTCTGTCAATCGGGCTTTGTCCGACCTATCTCTCATAATCACTACAGGCACGGAACTTTTTGTAGTCACGTTTAAAGTTGGAAGTAAATTTCTGTCTGCCTGAACAATTTGCAAAACGACCACTAGCTCCCCAGAAGCAGAAGCGATTGGTATCCAGTAGTTTCACTTCACCAGAGATACTTGACAGGATGAGAAAGAGCATCGGCTGTTTGGATTAGTTTTCATAAAAGTTTGGTTGTTATCTGCCTGTAAATATGGCGAAATTCTACAAGATTGACAGTAGACTCTCACCAAACCGTCCTCCAAGATTATACTCTTTCAGATGATGTTCGGAGTCAACGCTTTCAGTGTGATCCTGACCCTCGTCTCGCTAATAGAACAAGGAACGCTGTGGAGTTCATTAAACTTTGCTCTGACGCACGACTCCTTTCTCCTCCACAATTTTCTGATGAGTTTGTGCTCGGCAATCGGACAGGTTTGTACCCAAAGCGGTTAAAGTCAATGCGAATCTTCTAGCTCTTCATCTATGCAACGATCGAACGCTTCGGACCCATCGTTTTTGCCGTTGTTATGACTGTTAGACAGGTATGAGCACCCTATTTTGTGAATAATCTTACTTAAGATGGGATCAATCCTCCTCTCAACTATTTCCTACTCCCATCCAATGACAATTTGGTCAGGAATAGGACTTTTGGTGGCCTTCTCTTCCATGTTTATAGACATCTACCGGCGGTACTTTGAAAAGAGGAAGACTCGGGAAACGCCAAACACCGCCTAACGTCTAGCGCCTTTTCTCTCTAACGGGTTAATGAAAAATACTTTTGAAATTGGATCTGCATAAGAATCTGTACATAAAATGGCTTACCGGTTTCTGTTTAGGGTGCATGTGCATCAAAATAAATGTTCGTAACTGTTCGAAGGCATATTTTAATAGGATTTCCGAGCTGTACTTGAAGAAACTGTGATTTTTGAAAAAGTTTTTTTTTCAAGGATGCCACGTGGAAAAGCCAAAACCCAGAGGAAGACGCGCAGTGAGCTCGCGCAGAACACAAAGATTGATGCCGAGACTGAAAATTTGAATGTAAAACGCCAATTTGCATATTTTTATTCAAGTTTTAGAGAGAAACAGCCTTAGAATATGTCAACCAGATTAAGAAAGAGTTCTCTGACACTCCTGAAGTCTACGCTGAGTTTACTCAAACTCTGAAGGATTTCGATGCTTGGTCGTAAGTATTCTTATATTTTGGCATCGAAATGTTTAAGAATCACTACCGATGAGTTCATCATGAAGGTTTGTGCTCTCTTCTGTGACAAGCCACATCTGGTTACTGGCCTGAACCGCTTTTTGCCATCCGGATTCAAGATTACGCAGTGTGAGGATGGAATGTATAGGTGCAAAGTGATTCCTTCGGTCAAGAAACAGGTTAGACACCTCCAAAACTTGGAAAATATATTTTAGAACGAGAGAAAACTTACATTGAACAAGACAGTAGATGGAAAAGAAGAAAAAAGTGATGAGCCGGATGGTCTCGCTGATTTGAAGGAAGATGATGTTGAGGTTGGATATTTCGTATTTCTTTCGTGTCTCTGCAGTTTAGCGGTTAATTCTTAACAAAAACTATCTTTCTTTCGCGGTATATGGATCAAAAAACGTTGAAAAAGATGTATGGTAACCAAGAAAAGATTAAAAAGCAGCATAAATAGGTTGACAATGGCAAATTAACAACTGCGTGAAATTGTAAGATTTACGGAAATACTAGACGTCCTTAGTTCAAATTTTTGCCCGAGTACCTGGATCTCACCAAGTTTGATGCCCTTCACTCGCATTCTCTGACTTTTCGAATTCAGCGTTTACAATCACTCCTGGACCGTGAAGTTGGACGAGCACTTGTACAAATAGTTGAATAACTCTGCACCCACAGGAAGTCCAGGGGTTATTTTAAGCGCTGAGTTCGTTAACATGATTAGTAAGTCAGAATATGCATGTGATAAAGATCTGATTTGGAAAGATCTCTGAATTCGCGTCATATCAAAATTTGAATGAAGGCATGTCTGTAGCATGAAATGTTGAGGTGAACATGTAACACTAGCATAGGAAACGACTATTCACTATATTTTCGAATTCAGGACTTCATCTACGATATAAAGCAGGCCCAAGAACTGTATAAGAGCTACTGCAAAGAGAGACGCTACAAAGATGTTGTAGTCATTCAGGCCAAGGGTCTTGAAATCCGTCGTCTGGTTGTTCCGCTGTTGCAGTGGTTGAAAGAGTAAGCTTTAGTATATTTTTGCTTGTATCAATTGGATTCAGCGACTACTGCGTTCTGCAAAAGGGAGTTCTGTTCACGAAGATGATTCGAGCCATCAAGTAAGCTTAATACACATTCAGTAATCAAATGATACAAGGAAGATCATGATGTACGAGGAACGTTGGATGCTGTTCTCTAAGTACACGGCTCCTGGACTTAAACCTGAGGATGTTGAAGCAGTGAAGAAGGAGTTTCTCAACTTGCACTGCATGTCATATCATCGTCTCGTTGAAGGTTACATGTAAGTTTTTGTACTTCGGTTACGAAATTCTTCTATTTCTTAATACGGGTAGTATAACGAACTAGAGAACTAATAGAAATTCTTCGGTCATCTTTATGCAGAACCCCGATCAGGAAAACCTTTTAACTTTCTATAAAAACTAATCTCCGAGCTTGATGGAAGACATACTTGCATCCAAAGTAGTTCGCACCCGTTCTTACTTGGCTATCGAATTAGTTTGCACACGTACTGTCTCGATACCCGAATAGAATCTAGTTGTCTCAGAGTTTCACGCATGTGGTCTAGGTTGGCCAGTTAAAAGAGGAAAGTTTGTTCTGTACTGTCTCAGAAATTACAAAAATTAATCAGTATCATCTCTATAGGTTGATAACTTATCTCCCGTATCACCTTGGCTATTTCTAACTGGTGATAATTACCTATTACTTTTTATTGCTTCTCAGCAAGTCTAGATTGTTGTGGTCAAATTTCGAATTTCAGGCAATGCAACGATGTTCTGGGAGAGGACGACTCGGACAAGCTTCCTGAGCAAGGATCAAGTCGCAGTTAAACAACTTTCTGTTATGCCCCTCCCCCTTTAACGTGTTCCTATGCCGTGTTCTCTCTACGTTTTGAACCGACCCGTTGATCCTCCCACTAGTACAAGTATTTACTAGTTTTAGTCTATCTTCCACCGATGAAATCTGTCAATAAAGCCACTTCTTTGCTCAGATGGTCTTCTGCCCTTCTCTTTTTCACTGCTATGAAGAGTTTAATGTGCAGTTTTTGTTTAGTTGTGCCACTAGCTGTTGAGAAAAGTTTATCAGGACGCGCTAAAATCTATCATTTATCTTACCACTCTTCCGATGACAGAGGCACATCCTAACAGCAAATAATAGAATGGACCAGAGGGAAAAAAGGAAGGTGATGACAAGAACGTGGAGTGAGAGGCCTTCTTCTTCTTTAAGAGGTGGAGGTGAAGATTTTTCTTCCGCGAGCATCTCAAAAACATCTATTGTGGGTGCTGCCGTGGTCTGATTGGAGAAATTATTGAAGTAGTCTGCGAATTTTCTGCGAAAGAACGTCGTTTGCCAAATCGTCATAGCTATCGCCTCCAAGTTTATGGAGCTATTTTCCTGAAATACAAATCTTTCCCGCAATACACAAAACATTAGTACTTCTAGGCACGGCAAGAATCCCTGTGCATCCATTGAAACCGATTAACTATGGATACGTTGAAGCCATTGACTAGAATAGCAGTCAAGCAGCCGCGGCAGGTCCCGCTACTATTTTTCCTTAAGTTCTTTGTTCTACTCATATTTTTAAGATTTCCTGATATATTAATCTGTTCAGAAAATTAGCCACAAATTGAGGAGTAGCGAACTGTTTGAACTCGGCTATTCGCTGCAGGACTATCGTTACATTCGTCTAAAGATATTCTTTTTCATTATTATAAGAAATACTAAACCTGCGAATTTTTTAGGCTGTTTGTAGACATGTCGAAGCCTAGGTCAATTTTCTTCGTAGAGCTTCGACATGCACGAAAAATATCGTTCGGTGTCTGGAAATAGAGCAAGTGATCAAAGAAAAGGGAATGTCTAGTCGTACAAATTTTTACTAATGTTTTTCTTCAGACACAGAAGTGGGATACCGGCCAGGCACTGCACAATACTAGAAGCAGACACCAGAGAGCATATGAGGTCATGCTTAAGAGAACCAGTTATGGAACTTTAGAAGAGAAAAGGAGCAGTAGGGTCAGGGAAGAAGGTTGTTTAGAAATGTTGTTAGGCTACTCTGCTTTTTGAAAGATAAAGGTAAGTTTCCATGCGAATCAACAGCAGAGATCTTTGGAGAGGAACATTTTTATTAGAGCTGGTGCCGACTGCCACTGCGTTATTTTCCATAGCAAGCTACTATGAAAATTACCAACTAACCAGAGGATGTAAGGCTTGGTAGGGTCCCGACAAACCATCCTTATTTTCGCTAGTATTCTGTAAGTGTGCTGTTAAGTATTGATGTACCTCGAAAAGCCAAGAGATGTCGCGAAGTATCGGAGCTGCATGGGGAGCCTTCAACCGCCATCGTTTCTTTCGCCAAAAGAATCATTCCGATGAGGATGAAGAGGAAAGTGTACTTGACCTGTGTTGTCCCAAGTCTTCTCTACTGAAATCTGGTATCATCGCACAGACGAGCGAAGGAAACTGGCAGCTGTACAACGACGTCAGAAAAGTGCTATGCTCGGAGTTACTCTACTCAACCGAGTCAGATATGAAAATGTGAGAAGAAGAGCCGGGCTTTCCGATGTTCTTGATCTAGTGTGGAGCCGTAAGCTAAAATGGGCGAGGAGACTGGCTGTGTTGAATGGCATAAGTTGGTCTAAGGCGACGACACAATGAGTTTCTCTGGATCAACATAGGCTCTTGGGCAGACCCCGTCAACGCTGGGAGGATGACTTGAATAATAAGTCTTCGAGAGAATTGGAAGAGTCCCGACGACGTAGATGGGATTTCCCCCCTTTAACGTGTTCCCTCTACATATTGAAACTGACCCGTTGCTTCTCCTACTACTACAAGTGTTTTCTAGTTTTAGTCTATTTTCCGTCGATGAGATCTGTCAATAAAGCCGTCTCTCTGAACACTTCTCTCCAGTGTACAAATATATCGCGTCTTGATTCATCTTCTAGCATGTCGGCTGCGATTGTTGCAGCGGAAGAGCACTCGGGGGCTCTGAGAGTAAATGCCGTAGTGCAAACTGTGTGCCGAGGTCGAAACGGTCGATAATGAGGAAAGTAGGGCTAGGAGTTAACAAGCAAAAGCCTAAAAATAAACTCAGCAAGTTTTTTTTTGAGCTTTTGGTACTTCTAAGGCGAACAAAAAGGGATGATTATGACTTTTTACATGAAACTCTTGGAGCAACGATGTTGTGAATTCTCTTTTTAGTGGCAGTATATAAAAAATGGTTTCTACCTCTTAGCCTTCTGGTGCTCGAACTGTATTACGGCGCCGCCCATGCGTGTTTGCGTCTCAACCAGTTCTTCCCGACGCTCACCGCCGGGATGCTGCGCTATCACCTGGTCTTTCTATTATTTTCACTGGAAACAGTGTTAGGAGGAGTAAGTATCCATACTAGCCACCCCCTCATCCTCTTTGTAGGTCAAATGTCCAGCTAATGAGTTCGGTCACCAGCTGGAATGTGCCTTCGAGTGCTGTCCTTCTATGCAAGAAGGGGTTGTAAGTTTTTTTGCTTTCAACTTTATGGATTTCATCAAAATTTGGGAGAAAAGTCTCTTTGTTTACTCTATCGCTTACTCTTGACAGCTAGGTTGCGGTCAGATCGATTACACAAAGGGAGGGGGGAGTGATGAACTTGCCCTACACTTTGTGCTGAAAACAGCTGATTTCAGGGACACTATTGTTGTGGTGCAGAGGAGAAGGCATTGATTTTGAAAGGTTCTGATCATCGGGCGGACAGATTTGTGGCCGGATACGGTACCACATTACAGTGAGTTTCAGACCCATGCATAGAAACAGCATTTTAAGAGTTGACTACACTTTACTCATCATCGGTCTGATCATTTCCATCGCGGTCTCAGTGTGCCTCTCCTTCCTCTGCTGTCTGCTCTGCAACGGCTGCTGGCTCCATCGACGACGAAATCCGCAACAGTACGAGAGTGTCCGTGAGGAGAACGGCTGGTATCCCATCTGCTGTTAGTCGTTTTCTCGCCTTTCAAATCGATGTGGCGCGCGGAATTACTCATATGGAGACACACCCTTTCCGCAAAAACCGAACACACTATCAGATGGTGTTTTTGTGTCTCGAGGCGCTGGAACGTCTCAAAGTGAAACTGGGTAATTTGTTGCAGAAACATTAAAGGATCTCTTGAGGACTTTGATAATCATGACGTTGGTGACTTTAATTAGTTTCATCCCAGCCCTCAAAATTTCTTTGGATTCACGACCGTCATCAGTGTCAGTTGAACAAATTGCCCTGGCAGTTGACGTTGCTATGAATCACACACGTGCCACCAATTGTAGGATCATCTGTCAGGCGGACGTGTAGCAACAAGGTTTACAAACCAAAAATCTCAATTTCAGGCGGATTTGGCATCCCAATGGGAACGGTAGTCTTTTCGACTCATCCTCCTCACTACAGAGACGAATCTGACATTTATCACGGATCATCGACCTCCTCAACTAGTCTGCCATCCTCTAAGCAAAGGTAGAAAGATAAAAGTTATTTGATACTAAAAAGCTTTAGGGTTCGATTCAACCCGGACGGAACACCTCGTGGAGTATTGAAAAACGGACACGACTCTCAGGGTTACAGAGACTAACATACCATTCAATCTTTCTTTCAATGAATCTTTCTAATATGACTAAGCAAAGCTATTGTTAACAATTGACATATTGCCGTGGAGCCGACGGGGGCTTTTTTTGTTAAAAGGCGTCAAATGTCTGGTACACACAATCATAAATCAAACATAGTCATAGACTTTGTCTTATGAAGAGCTTGAATAGTGAATGGGAAATCGGAAAATTAGACCATCTTGTGCCCAAAACGTTCTCTGGCTGCAAATAAGCTGTTTATCAATACAACGTTACTGATCTTTTCAAGCTTGTTCCTTAAGGATCTTTGTCTGTTTCAAGAATCTCTGCTATTCCAACAGGTTGTCTCGCTTTACATTACCGAGCTACATAGACATCTTCAAAAAGATCATGTAGATAAGTGTTTCGGAATTTTTGAAGCGCTTTGCTAAACCAAGGGTGGATGGATCTTTGGAATTGTGAATCCTATAGCTTTGAGCACAAAACTATTGGATACGATAACGTATTAAGATGAAGGCCGATGTTGTCTCAAAACACGTGGCGAAAAAAGTTATTTCTGTTAATGTGTATAGGAAGTAGCCTTCCGGAAATTAACGTTATCCAAAAGGTGAGATTCAGGCGGGTGCCGGTTGATGTGCGTCCGACTTATTGGGTGCAGTCGAATCCCCATTATGTCCATTGCACTTCTCCAAAAGTTGTCTGCTATTAATCGGGAGAGAAGTCCAAGACGCCTCGCTCTCTACCTTCTTGCTTCATTTGACTTTTGGCAAAGCCGTCTAGTAATTGCCCTCCATTATGACAACTCTCGCACCCGCAAACCTCTTTTGTTTCCGGAAAATCGCTGCCACAACTTGCTTAATGAATGCTCCCAACTTTGTTGAGCGACTGTGACAGCATTTAACGTATACGCCTTAACTCCAGCTCCCCCGTGTTGATAATTTTGGAAAATCTGTCGCTAACGAGGGACCCCCGCAATCGAAGACCCTTTGCTTTGTGTTCGACGTCATTAGGAGCAGCCTCTCTCTTCCAAGGCGGACAGGGAGGGTCTAGAAAGAGGAGCGCGAGAGAGCGGAACTCTCTCCCGTTTTGACCTCGATCTCCATTCCATCATTTTGGCCCTTCGCCCGAAACAGAAGTCTTACGCGCTTTGACGGAACGTAAACATTAGTAGCGGCAAATTGTAAACAGCTGCTGGCAACATTTGTGATTCTCAGCTTATCCCAATAAGCTTTCTTCCTTTGATCTGTAAATGCCTATGTTCAGCCTATAGGGACAGTCCTTCTTCTTACTTTCTTAAGCCACCCTTTTAATATAAGATCATAAGTTCGGATTCTAGCATCTCCCTGTCAATCTATCTGTGTGTATTTGTCACTTAGTTTTTGCTATCCTTTTTCTAACAACATGCCCTTGTATAGTTGTGATTTTGTCCATGTGTATCTGTCAATATTACCCTATCCACCTGTAGACGTGATTCTGTCAAACTGCTTTTGACATCTTCTATCTGTCAATCTGTCCTTATGTATCTGCCAATTTGTTCCTGTCATTTTGCCTGTGGATATCTGCATTGTTCATGATATTCCGTCTACCACCTTTCTTTGTGTAACTGTCTACCTGTTTCTTCTTTCACTCTCTTTCAACTTGTCCGTGGGTATCTTACTATCATATGCTGTCATCTGTGGGTATGCTAGCCTGTTTCAGATATTCCGTTTCTGCCCATAATCCAGTATCCAGGCAATTTCTCACATAGTTGGCGCACTGACTTGCATACGACACCTTTGGACACATGTCAATATACTGTAGGTTCTTGAGAGATGAAAGTGACCTAGACACGTTCGAAGATAGAAGAGCTACTTTTTGACATGACCTTTTGCTAGACGAGACGCATTTTTTCCTCCGGAAGTAGCGCTGAAAGAGCTTCAGAAGTTGTGGCCACCTGTTGCGCCTTGAGAGAGCAGAATCAAGCTCAGCAGTTGTGCGCACAGCCTGATTGATGACAGCGAGCACAGGTGCCATCGTTGCCTCCCAATTTCGCACATACATTTATCGAGAGTGTCCTCCCTAAGCTCACTTTACTTTGGTGCCAAAAGTGGGCAGAGGATCCCCTCAAAGAGATTTCGTGGCAGCGATTCGTCATGTTTTGTCTCCCCTGGGGACCTGTGACCTCGGCTACCGCTGATAGATGCCACCCCGCGCATTCATAACCGCGCCGACGTCTTCGAGCCGCGTTCGTCCTCCCGACGGGTTTCAGGTCACAGAGCGCGCCTCCTTTTTATCAGAAATGGAGGAAGCCTTAGCCGCTGGGCGGGAGAGCAAATCATTTGTAATCCCTTAGTAATTTAGCTCCTCGCCTTGCCCAAAGGCGAGGAAGCCCATACGAGCTCAATTTGATTTCCATCACCTTTGAATATTCACTTCTGCCCCCCGTGTTCACAGGCGTCTTTTCGCTGTCTTCTCACGTTATTTTGCAACATTTCCCTGCTCCAATCTCCGTGATAGTGCTTGCTTCTATCCTCCAAGAATTTGGACACCTTTCGAGTGAATTGAGTTAGGACAAATCGTGGGCCGCCACTACGCAAATGCTTTTTCCATTAAGCAATTTAGGCGAAGTTACTCTTGAAATTCTCTACTAGGATTTCTAACTTGTTTTCCTTCCAAACATCCCCTTTCTTTACTCAGATTCGACGGTCTTTTTTTTAACAGGGCTTTTGTGGTTTCGCTGAAAATCTTACAGTTATTGTACCGCAATTCTTTTGTCAAATTCTTCTTTTGACAGTTTCACAGTCGTATTCAAACTTCGACCCCTAAACAGTTGAGAAATCCGGTAATCAACGTCTTGCCGTGTCTACGGTAACACCCCAGGGAGTACTAACTGGTCCCACCCTCTTTAATTGAAGAACCCAAATCATTTCTCCACCGGCCCTACGTAAAAAGCACATCTTCTGGTCAGTTTTAAAAACCTTCCCTCCTTTTTGTAGAAGTCCTACTTCTTAAAGTTTCTTCTGATATAGCTCAGCAGCTAATGCAGTTTTTGTGGATTTGCTCGTTGAACGGGGAATTTATGTTGCTAGCAGGAGTCGTTAATTCATTGAGACAAGGCTTCCTTGAGCAAAGAAACCATGATGCTCTCCAGGAACGCGCACACCGTTAGCGCGAGTTCGAATCAGCACGTTGCCGAAGTTTATTGTCTCGGTCTCAATTGGATTTGCGGCCGGCTATTCGCGCTCTTCCCAACGTATACAATCACACATTATCTAGTCGCACCAACAAGACACCAAAAAGTCCACGTGCCACTTGCAGCCGTTTTTTCTCGAATTTTTTGGAGTCTTCGACCTTTTGCAGGCTTTTAACATACGGTTAGCTACTCTCATCTGAAACTTTCAAAAAGTCAATCAGGCTAATCGCAAGCAGTCGTTTACTTTACGATCACGTCCCTCTTTTATGTCACATCTGGCCCTACAATAATCACGATTTGGCCATGCCCTAAACTCCCAGTTTTTCCAAAACTGATAGAATCACACTTTACAGCCCGATGGTTCGATGCGGCTCGTCTGGCTTCTCATGACCGCAGTCATTGTTCTAGCAGTCGAGGAAGAATCCACCTACGGTACCTTCTACGGACGACGTAAGTTTTGCAAACTTGTATTAAGAGAGAGACATCCTCGATCACTGCCATCTATGGGGGCGCATCTATGAATTAGACGAGTCCTATTGTTTCGGCAGAGTGGTTCTGATTGTGCTTCAGAGCCTCTCGACGCATCGCAGTGTCTGATTGAAACTCTGCGAGTCTTCTGCTTTTAACATATATAATAATCAGCCTACCCCTTCTTTTTTGGGAACCCTCCCATGATTTTCTGTTTCTATCGAGACGATGACTTTGATGGGCTATAAAAGCTCAGGGAATGTCCTATTACTCTTCATCTACTTTTTGCCATTAGTTCGATTAGCTGCGTTTTTTGTGTTGAGTAGTAAAAATCAGCTGAGCACTTAGATGCTGACAGCCGACGAAGCGCTGCGGTTGTTTTATGCTATCATCGCCGCGGATCAGGACAGTTGTTCTCGTCAATCATTTCCGGCTGATGAATTGTGATTTCTTCTCACACCTAGGCAAGTGTCCCGATCAATTTTGCACTCAATATGATCGGCCACGTCTTCTCTTTACCGCAGTAGTTTTGCTTGTTGCAAACGTTTGCAATTTTCAGATTTTTTGCTTTTTGGTAGATTCCAAGTTAAATAGTATGCACCCTTTCTTTGCCGTTTCAATAATCGAACCTATGAAAGCACAATGGTTTCTGTGGCGGAATCAATCTTGCCCGTCCACGAAACAAAAACGAAGGAATATTATTAGTCAACTCTAAGCTTGCCCTGTCTATCAGACCGTGAGATTTTACCTTTTATGTTAAGCAAGCTCAGACAATGTAAAAAATGTTTGTGTATTTTCTATAACAGCAATTGCACAGGGATCAAAGCAAACATATAGCTAAGAAATACAAAACACAGTTCCAATAGGTTCTGAGACATTTTTATCATCTTCAACATAACAACGTTGTACGACAATTGTTAGCTAGATATTAGTTAGACCTAGTCCTGAAATTTGCATTTTCCCATAGAAAGTCCCCGAGGCAAAGTCTTGTCCGGGAGCAGCTTTTCGAGAGCCGGTACTTATGGCGTGCGAATGGAAGCTCCCACACAGTTATACACTATGCATCGTGGCCAGCTGTTTGATTCTAGAGTTTAACGTCCACTTTATCGCTTTTTGACGTGTTCGAGCCCTAAGACAAAGTTGATTAGGGAAGCTTGCACCTCAGATTGGGTGAGATTCCAAATAGGGAGCACAAATTAGATTGCCACACTTTGTCATAATCATAGAGCCAGTTCCGCTCGAAATGAGCGCCTTACCCTCCTTACTCTCTGTTAGAAACAGGATTTTCGTTTGAATATGCCTGCCTTTTATCTTTTAGCTAAAAAAGTGCATATGTATCTCGGAATTCTTTATGAAAAATTATGTGTCACGAAACGAATTGAACTGTGGTTCTGTGACAGTTCGAAGCGTGTCCTTTTTGCACACTTCTAAGAAACATATGATTTCTGATAGAAATGTATTCCCGGTACGTGGAAAACTTCTTCAATAAACCGATATCGATACTATTTAAGTCGGATCCAACCTCTGTCCTGGAATCTCAAATTTTCGATTTTTAGTCGCATGACAGAGATAGCTCGAATTCCTTAGTTCTAGCAACGTTAATCAAAATCTAACTTTCCGTTTCCTATTACTTTTTCTTCTTCTAAAACTTGAAAACTGACTCTCTTAAGCATGAGGTCATGTGCTCTCTTGTGTTTCTGCTGCTAGTATTGCGCAGTGCCTGGTCGGCATCCAGCCATCCCACCTTTGTGGCAGTGATCGACGGAACCCCAATATTAGCGAAAAGTGGTACGAGTGAACTTACCCTCTTCCTAGGGTACTGAATCTATTTTCAGATACCGCCCGATGTTTTTCGTGCATGTCGAAACTCTACGAAGGAGTCTGGCCCATGCTTCGACACGTTTATAAACAGCCTAAGAATTTTACAGGTGTGATTTTACCCAAATACAAAAAAACATGTTATTTAGACGAATGCGACGATAGTACTGTAGCCAATGGCCGAGTTCAAACCGTGCACTGCTCCACCATTTGTGTCTCATTATTTGAACAGATTAATATAGCAGGTAACTTTAGTAATTTTTGTTGACGAACAAGTGTTAAGGAATAAAAATAGCAGGACATATCCGTGGCTGCATGAACGATATCCTGGTCAACGGCTTCAATACATCCATAGTTCATCGGTTTCGATGGATGCACAGAGATTCTTGTCGTGCTTATAGGTACAATTATTGTTTTCGCGCCAAAAATTGAGTTTCAGGAAACGAGAGCTCTTCAAACTTGGAGGCGACAATTATGATGACTCGACAATCGATGTCTGTACTTGCTACGCAGACTACTGCAACGGCAACACCGGTTCCCAAATCACGGTGTCATTCCTATTAATGTGGCTTATGCTTATCTTCTTATGACTGCCGCCCCTCCCCCCTTTCTTGCTTCTCTTCTTCTGACCACTACGGGTTTACCATTTTTTTCCTTCTCCACTTTGTGATGCCATGCTCAAATGGTCTTCTTCTGCCCCTCTCTTTTTCACCGCAATGAAGAATTTTATGTAGTTTTATTCAATTGAGCCATACGCATACTCAATTAGGTGGCGGGAAAAACTTAACGGGGCGCGCTAAAAAAAACTGTCATTGAGGACTCCATGTTACCTTACCACTTCTCCGATGACAAAGGCATATTCCAACAATAAATAATAGGATGGAGCAGAGGAAAAAGGCGAAACTGATGGCAAAAACTTGACGCGAGAGGCAGACTTCTCCTTCTTTAAGGGGTGGGGAGGATTTTTCTTCTACGGGGATGTCAAAGACATCTATTGCGGGAGCTGACACGTCCAAGTCCATGGTCCGATTCGAGACGTCTCGACTTTTTCGGAACAGTCTCTTTCGGCGGTGCTCATTCTGAAACTGGTATTATTGTGATACTATCGAGTCTTACAGGTACAAAGATTTTGGGAGTTGGAAAAGATTTCTCCAGCTCTTCTTCAATTGTATCCGGTCTCTCAGTAATTTCATTCTCACTGTCCATGATCATAGCTTCAGTGCTCCCTCTTGGATTTCGGCAGTATTCGTCCGGCATCTGAAACCTGTAAGCATGGATCAAAGTTCTTACTGAACACTCGTCTGTCGAACTCTTCGGTTGCAATCGGATCATACAGTTGAAGTATACTGTCGGACGGTCCGCAAACTTGAAAACTTGGGTCTTTTGACCCATCGACAAGCCCCCAGCGGGTTGGAGATTTGCGAGAAGGAAACTGTCGAGAGTACACCTAATTGGATGATATGAGATTTTTCAACTGGAGGATTACCCATCGACATCAATAAGCTCCTGTGTCCATCCCTGTCCGTCGTCTGCCGTACAGGAATGAACGGTCATGCAAAATTCGTCGTCTCGACCTGTCTCGCAGTGCCATCTATAATATTTTTCAAGCATTTGCATGGAAAAACAGGGAAACATAGAAAATGAACTTCGTTGCGGGACCAAGTATAACAAACTTTCTGTTTTCAAATTTGGGCGTTTACATTATTTTTTCAAAAACTTTAATTACCTGTGGTAAACGGAGTCTCCTATTGTCGCAAACCGTACGGGATCGCCTCGAGGTCCGCCAGACAACACCTAAAGACTAGTCCTTAGGGCAGCCAGGTGTGAAAAGGTAATTATATTGCGCAAAGGGCTGGAAAAAGGTCTGAAACGTACATCGTAGCCGCAAGTTGGCTGTTGCTCCTCGTTCTGAACATCCATAACCGGCAGGTCTTGCGGTGGAATGGTACTAAAATTTTGATACAAGTCGTAAGCACGACCTCTTACCTAACATCAATTTCTCGCGTAACCTGTGTCTCAATTTCTGCATAGACACATTTCAAGTTGAACGATCTGTCTCCCTTTGTCAGGAAGATGTGATGGAACATGAGAACTACCGTAACTTCTAGTTCCAAGCCCTTTTTACCCGTCTGGAATAGGTTTTTTTTAAGAGAGAGAGATGACGAACAGCTACCATTCTTTTCCGCCGGACGCCACATTTGTCACTTGTTGGAATAGCTAGCTCAACTAAGTTTTCTGAGGAATTGCCACGAAGATGACAGCCGGGGATAGAGAAGAAGCCCTAAAATGAATCATGGAAAGGATTACGGTAGTCACTACCTTTGTGTAAGCGTTACCTCCAAATGGACCCGAAGTGTTGGCAAAAAAGAGTATATGTTGGGTATCACAGCTGACAAAGGGTTGTCCTAAAGTAATATGTAAAAAGATCAAAAGGGTAGACCTTTAAGCTCGTTGCCAATCATTGGTGGGAGAGTGAAGGCACCGAAAGATCCCGGGATAAAAAGCCAAAGAAATTTCCACAGCATCTGGAGACGACGGTGATAATGTGCGTAGCCGAAGCCGTAAAAGCACGTGTGAGGGATCGTCCGGCTGGGTAATTAGGAGCGCATTTTGTTGCATGGACACCACTTGAATTCCAGTCATCCGGGCATTATGACCGAATCGGCAGCCAGCTGACCGGACAAATCAAAGACCGTAAGCCTCCTCGAGAGTACCTTCCATGTTCTTTGGAAAAGTTCGTATATGAAAATACAGAATCTTATCACCTATTGTGAACACCCAATTCCGCTGACATACATAGTATTGCCGAACAGGGGGTCTCGCCCGACGGTAGTCAAGGTCACATGTCTGAAATAACAGTGCGTATGGACTTTGGATGTCAGCTTCTCCTTCTCCATTCATGATCTTTAGTTAAATCTTTTTTTTCGGGCTGGAACAACCTCATATAGAGTTTTGACACCTTTCACCTGTACAATCTCGACAAGCTATCAAGTATCCCGTGCACCAGAGGAACAGCTGTGAAAGAGCGACAGTGTTTCATGACGGAACTCCAGGTAGCCGAGCCTTATCTACCTGTGCCGAATGGGCGAAACCCATTTTTTCGCGACTGCTTTCCCCAGTTCACTCGGTCATCAAAAGGCCTTGGCCGAAGGGGTTGACTGCGCTGCCCCTGTCCATAACAGCAAGGAGTGCCAATAATCTCAATATCTTCATTAGCAGCAATCTTTATGCTCACTTTCACATGTTGAGCAGGGTAAACTGTAAAATTCTTAGTCTGTTTCTACCTACCTGACGAACTTTGACCATTTCTCTGATCTCTGAAGCCCTCTACCTCTCCTGATTCTGCCATTCTATGAAACTGCTCAAATCCAGCGAAACGTGTACTTGACTCCCTGTCAACCTGTCACTCTCCTATACCAACTTGTTTTTGTCAACCTGACATAACTCTTTCTTCTACTACCAAACCACTAAAACGAAGGAAAATTGCAATTTTCTAGTCAAAACTGTTTTACTATATGAATTTTTGAAAGCTTACTTTGTCTTCAGACAATAAACACCACTTTAGGCAACAATGCGATGTATTCTACTGTTACTCTTCCTTGTCACAATCACCTACGCACAGTTCGATAGTATATACAGTCAGTTTCTCGAATTTTATTTCGAAAATCTTGTTATTAGCTATTGCCTCCTCATGGTCAATGTGGTCAGCATGGTCTACCTGTGCTCCGGAAGGAGTGATGATCAGAGTCCGGGCCTGTTCCACTGTTAGAGGCTTCAAATGTGTTGGTCGAAACAAAGAGTTCAAGTCGTGTGTAATGCAGCCGAGTAAGGGAGACGAGGATTTCGATCAGGTTGATGAGGACAGGTAGAATAGTTTGTGTAGCAGTAAGTATACTTTTATAGACAAATGGCAATGAAGCAGCTCTATCAAGACTATGATCTTCACGGGGATGCTGCAGCTAGTAGGTTTTGAGGACTTTGTTGTTAAGATAGATTTAGTGCCGAGACCTCCTCAAGTTCAACCTGCTCTGATCAAGCCGAAACCCTATATGCCTCCGGGAAACGATGGTATTTTGATATTCCCAATAGAAAACACTTAAACCTTTCAGTGCTCGTTGTAGCTCCTCCAGGTGCCCGAAAACCTGTTGTTCCTGATCAAGAGACGACTTTCAAAGGATCCTTCAAGAGCGTGGAAGAGGAGGAATCGACTACAATTCCTACCAGAGCCCCTTTAATGGTCACCGAACAAGTTGGATACAGACCCAGTCCTGCGCTTGATACCAGTGAAGAGCTGATGGAGGATGAAACTGAAGGATGGGCCAGACCGACCCCGGCAACCACAACAACAACACCTGAGCCGGCTGCTCCACTGCCTACAATGGTAAGACCCCTTGAATTCTCAAAAGCAAAATATAGCTTATTCAGTCGCCCAGAAGAAGGTACAAGGCAAAATATGTTACTCAAGGATCGACAACTACAGAAGCAACAACGACCGAGGCTCCCACCACGACTGAAGAAATCGAGGAAGAAGTTGAAGTGACAGATGAGGAAGATCCGACAACTGAAAATGTCGAAATCCTGGAGTTCACCACCATCGCAGCAGAGCCTGTAGAGGATGAGGACAGCGAGCTCCCGGAAACTGTGTATCCTGTAACTCGAATAAGGACAACCGAAGCTACAACAACTGAGACCACTACAACGACAGAGGAGCCTACCACAACCCCTAGAAGTTTCGAGATTCCGAGGGATGAACAAGAAGAGATGTGGGTTAATGACAATTTGATGCAAGGAAACATTTTAAGACCGGAATCTATTCAGCCACTCTTTATGGGCGCGAATAGAGTTAAGATCCATGGAAGAACCCAGCTTCAACAGTTGCACACAATCGTCGGGGAACAGCAGAAAATGGTAAGGAATCTGAGACTGATTATCAGATTTTGCGGGTAAACTTTTGAATATCAGGCTCTTCGTGACAAGACCCTAAGTTTGGCTCTAAAAGTCCTGTCATGAACTCCATTTTAAATTTGTCCCCGTCTGATCATCGTGTTACTGCCATTTTCTAACGATACCTTCAAACTTAACGTACAGAGACCATTGGGAATGCTATCCCCTGTAGCTCCTCCAAGACTTAGACCAAGAGTTCACCACTCTGGTCAAGTTGACGACGAAGAAGAAAAGCAGGTCTTAAAGCCAAAGAAGAGACGTATGAAGAAGCTGAAGCATAAGAAGAGAATCGGGGCTGTTGCACCTTCGGAAGAGGTACCCTGATACTTCTCTCTAAAACCTTAAAATAGTTTGTGACCGGAGACACAGCTCGGGCTCTGAACTGGCTTATCGCGAACATGACCAACTCGGTTGGAGACGAGAGTCCTTCACTAACAGATAAGGTTGTTTTGGAGAGATATACACCAAATGTATGATATTTTCCAACAGTTACACGCTTTTCAGGAAATTAAGACTGACTTCAAGTGGTCACAATGGTCTTTGTGGTCTGAATGTCGATGCGGCCTGCAACGGAGGAAACGAATTTGTCTGCCAACGTCAAGTGAACTCATTCAAGGTGATAAAGAGAAAAACAAGGAAATTTTCGAGTTTTAGAAAGCTCAAAATGTCCTCTACCCGAATTTGAGGAACGAATCTGCAACTCTAACCAGTGTTGATCTCAATAACCACACATGTCCTTCATAATAAACTTAGCCTTCATAAAAGTAAAATAAAAAAAAATGAATGAAACCGTTTATTACCCGTTCACAGTTTTGTATTAGATGGCAATTCCTCCCAGGGCAGCTTCTTTGGCTTGCCAGTTCATGTACAAGTAGTAAGCCCAATATATTATATTAAGAACTCCAAAAGTAATCGGAAATAGTTTTCTGAAACCGCATTTTTTTGCGAAACAAGGCTTCCTACCTGCAGAATCTGTCTATTCTCTCAGCCGTCCAGACTTCTTCCTCATCAACGTCATCATGCAATAGTCCCATGGAAGCGAGTGCGTGTAACGATTCGAACATTCCAAACTATAAAAACTTGGTCCTTTTTGTCAAATTTTGTTTTACCGCTGGTCTTGGATTTAAAGAAGCACTTCCGTTACTATTTAAATGCTTGTGCTCTTCATCCACCTCGGCCACAGCCATATCGTTGGTCAACACTGCTCCGTAGGATTGCGGAGCCTGTTGTCGACTAGTTTTTCGCAAGGGATTTAACAATGACTTTTTTTTGGACCTTAAACTTTAAAAAAAAACAAAATTAAGAAAACTTACACATGATTATTGTATTCTCTTATACTGTTCATTCTTTCCTTCTTCTGTTCCCGCTTCTTCTTCTTCCTCTTATGCTCTATTTCACTGTCCACATAGCAAACAAGGGCAACTTCTACCATTGTGAGGAAAATTGTTCTGAGAATATAAAATTAAAGGGATACCGACTTACCCAGTAGTTAAGACCATGTAGACGTCAATTGACTTGACGTATCCAACTTTCGGGAGGTTCTTGGCCACATTACCGTACTGAAAAGTGCAGTTTTTTTTTAGGACAAAACACGTTTTCTGCTTTGAAAATATGAACTCTAAAGGGTTGACATACTCTATTCTTTTCCTATAGACAAAAAGCATTAGACTAACCGCGAGAGTATAAGTGCCCTCATATTGAATTGGCCATGCCCAAATCTGTTCATGTTTCAACTTTGAGTGCAGTTAACAGTCAAAAGTAAAATTTCCTTTTAATGTTTCAAACTGAGACATGTACACTTCCCATACTACACTGCTGTATCCATTAGTTCCTGGGAGCATAGCAATAAAACTCTTGGACCTCTTTATTCCAGTGTAATCATGCCCGTAAAACCTTATTTAAACTTTTTCCTTATAATCGAGATGGGAACACCCCTTTTCCTAGAATGCTCTGTCTGCGGCCTCAAAATTTGTAGCACGTCCGACCTAGCCCCTAATGAGAAACATGCCCTGTACCCTACAAATTTTCAAAGCATAGCATACCTGGAAAGTCAGTGCCATTAGCGAGCTGACACCAAGCGTGATTCTAGCCGGAAGGGCTTTGAGATCAATCCAGAAGGACACGAATGACAATAGCACTGATGCATACGTAGGCATGTACATTTGCAGTAGGTAGAATCCGTAAGCTCTTGAAAAGGTCAAAGAGACGGTCAGCTGAAAAAGGTTCAAAGTCTACTTGACTTCCTCGTTTCTTTCTGCACCTGATCCCATTGCCCGGCCGCATATTCAAAGCTGTTTTTTGTCCATTGAAGTCCGTAGAGGGTGAAATCAGCCAGCTTTGATTTGGCTATTGAAAAGACCTAGAGGAGATCTAATGTTAACAGGCTTAGTGTTGCATAACTTACGGGGCTCCATTCTCTCCAATTCAATGCCACCTTTGCAGCATTATATGCATAGCTTTCGATCACCAGCTCACACGACTGAAAAGTTGAGGAATCAAGATTCCTAGACAGAAAAGCATACCATGACATCCATGGGAAATAGCTGAAGATCGACCAGACAAGGACTCTGGACTTGGAGACGATAATTCACCTGAAATTAGTAGTTGGATGGTGACAACAATTTCCATACCCAAACAGTCCCATTTGGATAAATCATCAAGAAAATGTTTGGTGTTGGACTGGAGTGGATTTCTGTCTTCTTCGAATTGACCTGAATTCATGTATTCACCAAAAATGACAGCTTCTTACAAAGCAAACATTCGGAGACCATAATTTTTCGACCATCTGGTAGCCGAGAGTTAAGTTTTGAAGACACGGGCTGATATGATCAAAGCGAAGACGTGGGTCGTGCCAAATTTGACTGAAAGGTAGTTCTTAAAAAGAAAATCGTTTCTCTACCTGAACAATAAATCTAGTGTGAAACTGGCTGATATTTCGGAGACGTGAGCAATGTTTTGTATGACAAACTCGATGGTTACAACTGTGGCGGTCTTTTTCGAAGGGACCATGTTTTTGTTGTAGCCCTCTTCGAACAGCCTCTCCAAGACCAACTGCGACATGTTGTCATAGTCGGTGTCGCTGGAAAAAAGAAACATGTATCTCTGTTTCTCTCTATACCTCTGTCTCTCTGTCTCTGTAATTTTACATAACTGTCGCTCACATGTCACAATTGTTGAAACTCGTTGGAACGTAGGTTGACGCGCGACCTAGTCCCCAAATGACAGTGAACAAATTTATGGCCGTAGCGTTCATCAGGATCGCATTTCACTATAAAACAGTAGTGAGAATTCAAGGTGAGATTTCAAGGAAACGTGAGACCTGGATTAGAGCAACATCAATGAATAGAAAACGAGGGGGGATTTTGATGAATGACCGTGAGTTTCCACGTCCAATAAGGTCTCTCTTTTCATAAAAACTACTCTTAGGCCCGCTAGAGGGGACCACTCGTCGACTTTGTTTAGCGACAAACACCACAAATTAAAACGAAAGTATACGGAATTCTGCTATGGAAGTAGTTCGTGTTGCCGAGAGGAAAAGTTGCCAAGACGTGGGAATATTGAGGTGAGTCCTGGGATATTAAAGTCCTCCATACCAGGAAGATTGGACTCTCTCGGATCTGACAATTCAATTTTCGTGTACGACCCCGAGGTTCTCTAAAATATGGAGAAGTATAGGTGATTATGGATTGAGAGGGGGGCTAGGTAAGAGAAGCCTGCCGAGCGGCCAAATTTGAATTGATGTAACCTAATTTTGAACCGAAAAACGTCCTCTATGAATATTCAAATGATCACAAGCTGCGGACGGGAGTATCTTAGCTCCGTAAACAGCAATTCTTCTGCAGCTTACAGGTGGGTTTCAGTGCTTAGAAACACCGTATCTACAAAAACGTCTTTGTCTACTGCATTCTGTCTCAATCGCTTTAATACTAAGACGCAATAGTTTACTTGTGCGACCTTGATGATAACCCATATAATCTGGGTTTGTGGGTAGCTTCTTTACACCTCTGTGTTCTAGTAGTAAGTGTCCTGGACGAAACAAAACTTTGTTTTAAACTGATATGGAACAATCAAACCAATTGGGGACGAAGTAGACATTCCCTAGGGCTACTGTTGGAGCAGTCGATCTAAGCCGAACTTACCGTAATCAAGATGTCATAAGATCAGAATGGAGCAAAATTATGATCTCTACAGGCAAACAGCTGAAAGTCAGCCAAGGGTACTGGATATGCCTAAGGAAAGATGAGAGAAATGTATGGCTCGTTTGCAAAAACTAGCAATCAGCTGCTAGTGACAGCTCCTCTATTCATATTTCTTCCGAGGTCAGACTCATTGAAAGAAAGAGGGATGTCCTTCATTAAACCTGATTCATGATGCTCCCCTTTTTTGAGTACTGTATATGTAGATAGAGGCAGACAATTAGCGGTGTCCGCAAGAGTCGTCTCACACGTCGCAGAACAAAGACTCATTTTTCAGAAAAGGGACACTAATGGTCACATTCAAATAGCCACGAGATAGACAACAAGGCGCTTGTCGTTGGTGTCCAGAGTTCTGGACATGACTTCTTCTTTCAAATCACGCCCCGGCATCCCACCTTCTCTCGTGTGGCGAAGATGCATATATTCGTGAGCTTTGTTTGGTCTTTATTTTGAGAGTGCACTAGAGCGGAAAGGGAAAAGTTTTAAGGTAAAAAAGTTGAGCGTGCAAAAGTTGCAAAATTGCTACTGAGAGACAGAGGGAGACAGATAGACAGAGAGACAGGCAGACAGATCCCTCTATGTAATAACGTAACATCTTACACTCTTTAAAAGCACTTTACGTCTCTTTGATATGGTGATCTTTTACTAGAAAGCATTACAAGCGTATAATTGTTCTCCCGACTAAATTATTCATATTGTTATTGAGAGAAAACTGTTTTCTCCATGAAAACATAGCTCCATTTTTAGAATTTTTTGCTGATAACAACGGTGAGCAAATGTCAGATGCATGTCCATTGTTCTGCTCCATATCTCTTTTTTACAATATATTTCTCTTGCTTCTCCTCCTCGATAGAACTAGGTCAAAATTTGTATTCTCTTAGACTACAGTGTGACCGCTCTCTCGAGTTCCAGGTAGTGACCTGGCTGGCTGCTGCCCTGTCAGCGAACAGCCCCTCCTCCCCCTAGAATACTGCACTCTCTCATTCATTTCCCTGGCAGTTCCAGGGTCGGCACAGTTTATGTTCACACCTGGACCTCTAATCGCTAATCTTGACTCCAATCCGCCCAGCCTCTCCCTCTCAGCTGCCAAAACAATCAAGTGTCTACCGTATTCCAGGTGGTCAATCGAGCTTGTGCTGCAGCTACAACAACATGAATCCGAAGATGCCGGAGGCTTCAAAGAATGAAGGGAAAAAAACAGGTGGGTACTATTGTGTTTCAAAATCTACTTCAAACGAGCACAGTGGAACTGGTTTTCAACGAACGGGCGCAATTTCAGAGGGGAAGATCCGGAAAACAGGCGCTATCTTGATCGCTGCGTGCTGTATTTTGAACTATGGGAAGATGTTATTTGGATCGAGACATCTATGTGGTTCTGTACGCAGACAATGCCGTCTCTATCACATATTATAACTGCACACAGGACAATTGACTAGATTCCCAAGTCATTGCGGCTTCGATCTCTTTCGGTCTCTGTTTACTGCAGGCATTCCTTTGAACAGTTGTAGGTGGTTTTTTGGGCCTTTGCTAACCAAACCATCTTCAAACGCCAATTTTGGAGAGCTTGGGTGTGTGTGTGTGCACACAAAAAAGCCGTAGAGTTCTAATCCAGCTGGGCTTGTCTACAAACAGACGGAGAGAGAGCCTTTCAGATGCTCAACAACCTCGTTACCAAAGCACCATGCCGGACGTCTTCTTCAATGATCCAACGGTAACTGAAACAAAAAATATACCCATCAGTTTCAGCGACCCAAAATGAGCGACAAGGACGAGCTCAATCTCATTGCTGCTAAACACTACGTGCACTTTTGTCTTTTTGACGGGCAAGCCTTCCCGTCGGTCTCGGGCCTTGCCAAGGCACTAGAAGCAAGCGACACTACCAAGAATCCCAATGCTCTAAAAGGAGTTGCCCCTCACTTCACTCTACGAGAACTCGACAATGTCTACCATGCCATCAAGAAGGCCAAAGACACTCCGGATGGCGGACAGGACCCTGCTCTTGTTCGGTACACTACATCCGTATATAATTGAAATCCATTTTCAGAGCTGTTAACGAAATCCGTGATCGACTCCTCAATCCTGATCGCACTCCACTCCAGGGCTGAACTTTTTTCCTTCCCCCATTTCCATCTTCGCTGGCTCGAAGTAATCATACCTGCGTGATACAATTTAGTGATTCCCTTTTTTGTAGCTGTATCCTGGATCTCGTTCTCTCAATGAACATGTTTTTCGAAAACTGACCAAAGGTCCAAAGAGGAACAGGGGCCCCTGATCAAGGTTACAACGTTCGCTAGGAGTGTCGAAATCTCTTCAGTTCGAACCGGCTCGGTCTTACTATGAGCTGTTTTGCTGTCTCTCTGAGAAAGCGCGCAGGTGCGTTCAGGTAAGTCAAATGGGTAACAGGTGAAACCATCTCAGACAGTAACTGCATGAGAATACAGAAATGAAACAGGAAGGGATGTAAAGCTTCTCCAATTGGATGGTTTTTCTGCCGAGACTGTACGGATGAGAATCAGTCTAGACCGTTCAAAAGTTTGCTGGAATATAAGTATTGAAAAGTTGTATAATTTTTGAAGGGTGGGAGCCTGGCCGTAAAACTAGACAGTTTAAGCGGGAGACTTTGCAATTTCAAACAAACTCTATACTACTGCCCAGATGTTACGGGGGAGAAATTACGTGGCAGGAGAGACAGTATGGGTGGGATTCTTCTCGTATTTGAACTTCAAACGAAATGGTACATGGAGCAAATTTGTTCAAAAACCGAGGCAGGACGGGTGAACACTTGTATAACTGATACCAAGTAGACGCCAGGACAAAATTGGTGAGAGGGTTTCAATCACTTCACAAAACGGCAATTTTCTCTGGTCTACGCAAAGAATGGAAATAGTTTATGTTGAACAGTGTGTATTATATACAGTGCACTATTCTGACTGCTGAAAGCATTGAAGCAAATAACTTAGAAGGAGGTCTCCCGAAAAGGTAGACCCTCACTGGAGGAAGGGGTGTACGGATCGTCACCGTCTTGGCTCGTTCCAGCACGCTGTTCCCGAGAATATTCACCCGTTAGTTTTTTCCTAAAATGGCATTATATTTCCGCAACAAAATTTCTAAGCTTCCATAAAAAGTCAAAAAACCATTGGCATTGCGATATAGTGCCGGACAGACTTTCATGCAAAAGGCTAGGCTAAGAAAAAGCTCATGCGAATTAAGGGAAAAACATACTCATCGTCGAACCAGAGACTTTCGAACTGGCTGATGAAGTTGAGTATTTTGGACCTGGAAGAGTGTTAGTGAAGAGAGGGGGGCTGGGATAAGTCGTGTTAGGCATTCATATTCACAGTATGACAACAAAACCAACCTGAGATCTTCGTTATACATTGCTTGACTCAGCTCTCCTTTGATGATGTGAGCCTCGTCTCTCATCAACTGACGTTCCCTCTTGATCTCCGCCAACAAGTTTTGAATTATTTCAACATTGTTGTCATCGTTGTCCTGGTTCATGATGTCCTGAAATCATTGGAATGATTAAGCCAAAGATCCTGCTACATCCTATTGACACATATATTTCTACTCTTGCAATGAACACAAATCTCTCAGTAATCTATGTAAGAAATCAAACGATTTCTAAGATTAGTCAGCGTCACGATCGAATGTCAGACGAAAAGATGCGTTAGGTTATGACCATTGATTGAGACGAAAGATTAATTTGAGAGCAACGCGTGAACAAGAAATGACTGGAAAACGGGTTGGGCCGATGTGGCGTCAAAAGTAACAGAGAGCAGGAAATTTGAATTGCGCGAAATTTCCTCAGTCAGCTGCCTAACTAACATGCTTTGATAAGCCTTAACACAGCTTAAGATTCGGACCGCAGTATGAGCATTTCGAAAGTGTCACCTATAGATAGCTAAAATTCTATCCGCCCTGTATTGACTAATGTTTCTCAAATGAATAGATGATCAATAGGAAGATCGCAGTAGAAACATGTTCTTGGTTCTTACCTCCAACTCGTTGATCTTCCTTTTCAGCGTCTTCGTCAGTTTTCTCAGATGATCATATCGTTTGTCGATGTAGGTGAGGCGATCTTGGAACTAAAAACATGAGCATTACCTATGTTACCCAGATTTTTACACCTGTTGCGGCTTGTGCACTTTGACAACAGCACGACACGGATGAGGCTCTACAGCCTCGTCGTAAATAGCATCTTCCCAGCCCATGGGAAATAAGTAGTCTTGCAAAGAGAACATTTTTGACAGAGAGAAGGACACGAAGTGTGTGAGTGGGTGTGGGTTAGGTCAGCTGAGAATATTTTCCAAATAAGGCCTGCTGCCATAGATCAAGAAGGCGGCGTGCGGCTTAACGGGCCGAAGTGTCGCGAATTTTGTGTGAGTGAGACCAGTGAATAAAGAAGAGCCAATTTAGGCTTCTTGGCCCCTATCGAAAACAGGAAAAAGTTGGGCTCTGTTTTCAGAAACAGGCCAGTCCAAGAAAGAGACGGAGATTTGTGGGACACGACAAATTTTTGGCACATATTTCTCCAGGGAGGAAAGACGCGCTTCAGGCTTCGCACAATTTGATCAACACACATAAAAAGAGCATCACTTGATGGATAAGTGACAAGAAGGAACGGAAGAAGACTTTAAGAGTTCAAGTTTCGTTGAGCAGCTTAGGATATTGAGATGATGGGACAAAAAACGAAGTTGAATCCTGAGGGCAAAAAATTAAATTTGCTTTTTGGACGACCCCCTTGATCAAGGCTCGTCTGAATTTTAAACAAATTGTAGGCCTGTTTTTGGAGATGTTCCTCTATTAAGCGACATGCGTTCGGAGGCAATACAAAGCAGAACAATAGCTGCTCAATTGGGGGATAGCCAAGACCACATTGCAACGTCCTTTTGATAAATTAGTCATGTCCGAAGTCGTCCTCTCCCGGATTTTTGTCTGTTCGTCAGGCTCATTAACAATGTTGCAATGACAGACAATCAGAGAGACAAAAGACTCGGAAAATCAGGGAGTAAACGGGAAGAGTAGACGCCTACCCTCCCCCATCCCAAAATGGTCGTTTTGGGGACAGAAGTGAGTTATGAGAACATTTGCGACACACTCTGACTCTGTTTTTGTCTGGGCCAGAACGGTGTAGCCCAGATGAAAAATGATGGCTTCCTCTTCTGGGCCACCATTTCATACATTGCTTCCATGAGATGCGATATGGTTCAGGATTGCTACTAGTGAGATTCTCTAGAGGAATCTATGCCTTTTTGTGGCATCAATGAGGCGCAAGAACATCGCTGATTGGGAAGAAAAGGCTACATTCACTTGGAGCAGTCTTGAATGCTTTTCGCGCTTTTCTGAGACACTGGCCAATTCAAATCTCAAAAGTTAAGCGGATAAGCGTGGTGCCATTACGCTATCCGAAGCCATATTTTGAGAAGTTTCCCAAGATAAAAAAGGAACATTTTTACAAAATGTTCAACAACTGTCGTTCTTGTGGTGTGCAAAGTTTCCAACAACGTTGTGCTCATAGAAGAACAACTTAGATGTTAAATTGTAAGAATTCCATGAGTAACACGCAATGACAGAGGATTCTCTTGCTTCAGGACATTTTCGTTTAGGGTCTTGAATAGTAAGAATAAGATTTTGTTCACTTCACAGGTGTGCTCAAATTATCTGTTATGAAAGAAGCAGTCTAAAAAAAATTAGCAAGTTATGTCAACATAGCGGCGGAAAATTGGAAAATGCAGCTCTATTCCCGCTACACGTTTAAACAGCACATTTTTTGTATCAAGCAGGACTGACCTCTTCAATTTTACACGGAGCCTTCAAGTTATCGTTTTCTTCCAGCAAAATCATCTCAAACGTAGTTTTTAGGTTTGTTGAAGAACAAACGTACTCAATAAGAAACACTTTACGTACTTCATTCGATTCCCAGTGCCGGTGATTTACAAACATTAAGAAAAAATTCCATGTTTCTTGGAACAAAATGTTTGTAGAAACAACTCCTAGTTCCAAGTAAATTTTTTCTCTTTCTCTGACGCTCAACAACTTGGGAATTCTTCAGAAAACGAGACATACCTCAGGCATGGTGATCATCTACTCCTCATTCGTAGTTGTCAGTTGCACCTAAAACGAAAATTTAAAAACTTTAAATATCCGCATAATTTGAGAGAAAATGATATAATGCGTCGATAACAATTGCCGAAATCAAGGCTTGGAACATGCGGTTCGGAACATTACAACGAAAGCCGCAAGAGGGGGCCCTCCTCTACTATTCTTTACAATAGCTGCCAGCTGCGATATTTTTTTCTCGCAGCTAATGAGAATTTATGACATGGCGGAGTCGACACACACTGAGTGAGAGGATTCTATTGGTGCAGGACATTCATTATTCAAAAATTTGACACAGCCGTTGAAAAGAAAGGGAGGATGATGACTTTGGAGAGGGAGTATAGGGTTATTAGAGTTTATCTGTGTATCGGAAGTTGGAGGATGCTCAGGTCATTTTCGATGCATAAGTCTGCAGAAGAGGGTAAAAGAATGGTTTCGGAGAAGTCAATGCGCTTGATTCGGACCCCTCAGGAGAGATGCCCCCTGCTCCTAATGGCCGGCTAATATCAAAGACCTGTTGTTATGAGGCCGCTTTGGGAAATCGGATGCCACTAACACGCGAGGGTGTCGCAGAACGGAAGGGCCCAGGGCTCGCAAGTAAGCAGGATCGGCTCGGTTACTATTGCCCCCCTACTAATCGTGTTCCTATTGAGCCTTGAATCGAGTTGGAACTTGCTGAGATAGAGAGAGAGAGAGAGTGGCGTTTGGAACGGATGATGCCACCAGATTCATGTGACTGATACTTTTTTCTCCCTCATCTTCCGCAACTCTGAAAATTGGGTGGCGAATAAGTCAGACATCAGATGATGGGCAAAGACGGACAACCACAAACAATGGACACGCTTGCTTTGTGTTTTGCTGCAAAATCAGATGGTTATTTCGTAGCGGGTGGATTATTTTAATAAAATAAGACGAAACGGACTAGAAAATCCCTGAACCACACTTTTCCACTTAACGCTGTTAAAACCTGAGAGTAGTATAGAGCGCAATTTGCTTAGCAAAAGTTTTTTTTCGGCTACTTCCGACAGCTTTTGTAGCTCTGTTTTTGGCATTACTTTTCCTGTAAGTTACGGAAGATACTGTCTGAATTAGTGGCTTCAAAGTCAGCTGCCAACTTAAAACCTCCCTAAATCTCTTCGGTCACTGAATTTGGCACATGCTGATAAGAAAGATCATTTTCTGTAGCGGCTTTCTATAGTTCGTATTCTTTATAGTTTTCTTTCAAAATTTAAAAACAAGGACCTGTAGAATTTCTTAATCGTCTACTTCCTTAAAAAGACAAATATTTTAAAATTCGAATCATTCGCTATAACTTCATCTCTAAAGAGTATAGCTAGGACACCTATTTAAGCTCGTAGCACGTGTTAAACAGTGCTCTTTTCACTTTTTCAGACGAACATGCCATTGGAACTTGTGTTGTTATAGATAAGAACGTTGACCGAGGGTCCTCGCTACTATCTAATCGAGGAAGTGGCAGTCATTCTCATTTTGACCCATTCCATTTATTGTTTCCAAAAAAACCAACTTTTAGATGCAAATGTATATATTTTTATTGCTACCGTCATTGATAACTGGAGCCAACATTCTTTTCCTAAACACTTGGCAGTCCAAAAGCCATGGTCGGACAATGATGTATCTTGCAGAAGAGTGAGTGCCTTTCCGAACATCATAGCCTGCCCAAAAGCCAAAATTTTGGAGCGACAAATTTGTTTTCACGCCCTGACTGACCCTTGGGGGAGTGGGACGTCACTCATGGTTGCTAGCTTTGCGTAGAAGTGACAGGAAATCTAGGCCTGCTTTAAAAATGTCTAGACGTAGAACGTTCGTGTTTGCCTGTTTGGAGAGCCGTGAGAGCTGAAGAAGATGCAAGATGCAAAAAATGGAATCTTTGATGCAAGATTTTTGGTACTCCTGGGTAATTTGAGAGTGCGAAAATTTCCTCAAAGAGTCGGATAATTACTGAAAGTCAAGCGATAGAGGGCGTATTGGGCGTGATTTGTATGAAACTGCCTCCCTGGCAATCCTCAGGGACAGGCTGTCCACACCCCAGCTGGATCCGCATCGGTGCACCCGAAATGACTCGGAAAATCCAAACCTCAGGTTCTTGGTCCGGGTCGAGGATCGTAGAAGGGGAAAACAAGGAATTGAAGCCAATTTTCTAGCGGGGACAGAGGGGATAAAAATACACACCAGGGTCATGATCCCCATGCTGCAGAACTAAGAATCTTCTCAGGAAGCTTTTAAGCACTCAGGAAGTATCAGGAGCACACACATACGTGGCTATCTAGTTACAAAAAGAAGAGGTGCTTATAATGGGCACCAGAGGACCAGATGCGAATATGGGCTGTGTGTGTGGGGTCTCCTGGGGGAATCATCCGCGATTGACACGAGTCATCTGTGTGTGTGAAAGAGAGACTGAAAGGGCGAGTAGAGATGAGTTAGATGCCTGATTTTGAAAAGTCACGCGCACGCACGCGTACGGCAAATAGGCGTGAGCGATAAATCCGTTTAGGAGATTCACTGGCAGAGCACAAAATACTCGATGCGCGGCAGGCGTGGGAACGTTGCATAATGTAGGTTTCGGGTCAAAAACGTGTAAAAAGTTTGCAGCGTCCAAGCCAAACTTGTCAGTCTTTACCATCTTCCGGTTGTCTTAAGGCAAAATTTGTCAGTATTTAGCCAAGGGAACGCATCGTTTAACTTAAAGTTAGGACGGTTGCTCTTAACTTTTTCGTTAGCAAATTAAGGCTGACAGATAGAATGAATGACAAAATATACCGACAGCAAAACGATCCTTCTTAGTTGTTAAGGGTTAGGTTAGTTTTAAATGTAGGCGCTTAAGATTGCGGGTTGGGTAACAGTTTTGAAACAGTGGTGGACAGTTCTGACAGAGTTGTGGCCTATATTTGTAGGGAATGAATTGAACCCGTCCCACCAGAGAACCCGGCTTCACGAGCAAGACATGAAAACGCTGAATTACTCTGACATCTGCGCGCTCTCGCAGCCTGCGGAACTTCCAAAAGTGGCGATTAATCACGACAACGACGGAAGCCGCGATTGGCGGTCCAACTTGAGAAGATATACGGCCGTAAAAAGGCCCGTCGACGCGGGATTTGTGCCTTGAGGAAGAGAATTTCTTGCGGAAGGAAGAAAAAGCCCATTTTCTTTTGAACGGACTCATTATTTTCAGACTGGTTCGACGGGGGCACAATGTGACGATGTACAGTCAAGTAATAGCCCCAATTGGTGCCATGGGCAAAGGAGTGACTGCTTTAGAGAGTCGACTTCCAGGTTGGTGGAAAAGGGGATGAGACTGACAGCAAGAGACTTTATAAATCTGTCAACCTTGTGCCGTTGGGAACGATTTACAACTCGGGCACTGACAAGTGAGACTCTCTGACGCACAGCGTATAGAGGAAACAGAAATGAAATACTTCCTCTGAGTCCAAGAAGACCATAATCTTTCAGCTGGAGTGCAATTTGGTGATCCAGCCATGGTTAGCAAGATTTTCTGGTTCATGGAGATGAGCCCCCTGATTTTCGAGGACCCTCACGATATCAGCTATCAGTACTTGAATGCACTCAAAGAGGACGGTAAGCTGCTCAAAATAGATGTAACGTAGGATCCTGTCCCCAATTGGGAGAGGATGCAGCTGACTGAGAAAGTTGTGTAAACAAGACATGTGATTGACACTTTGCAGAAAATCTTCTTCGTGTTCTGGGCACTCCATATGACCTGGCTCTCTTGGATGAAATGTTTGCTCCAGCACAGACGGCTATTGCTTTGAAACTGAAAGAGACTCAAGGAACGAAGTTGGGAATTTTCTCTACTACAGGTGAATCATGCTTTTACGGTGATGAGTAGCCTGGCTAGAATGTGTTTGGTTATCTTAAACGCCATTCACATCGTTCGAGTAAAAGCACTCATCGAAATCACGACTGCAAACTTTTTTAAAGATCTGGCAATACGGAGACATAGACGGGGAAGTTAAGATCACTCCGCATATGTTTGCGGCCACGGAATTTTTTCAGACAAAAAAGTGGGACAGACAACAAAGGAGTAGTTTGCTTTGGTAGAATTCTTACTGAAACGATGTCGAATTTGATAGGGTGGAAGGGACCATAAGAGGTACTGGAAGACATACGTTTGTTAGACGTGCGTGGACAGGTACCACATATGAGAATGCCATTTTCCAGGGACAGCAAAGAAGTTTGACATGATATGACAGAAGATGACAGTGTACATCAGAAAAACTGGTCAGGATACCTCAATGTCCAACTTTCCAGATCTCTTCGGCTATTCTTCTAGTCATAGATCTCTCTCAAGAAACCCAGCCACATTCCCATCGTAAGCTATCCGCTGTTTATCTTCTATTCGTTTTTAGTTCCTACACCAAGGGCCACGCGGCCTACGATACCCTCCCAGAAAGATTCTACACACGTTTGTTCAACAGCGTCGACGCTTTCCTGGAAAATATAATGTTCAACTGGATCTGCAACAAGTATTTTGTCCAAGCCGGTGCGGTTCTTGAGGTAAAGAGTTCATTGGGTTCGCTCTACGATAACAACCTGATAACTTTCACGGACTATCCTACAAGATATGGAGGAGCAGTGCCAAGATCTGTTGACTACATCAGTGTTTCGGAACATTGTGAAGGTAAGTGTATGCAATCTTCCACGGTGTCATTCTCGACAGGCAAAGTTCTTGGTGGGTTCATTTTGGCACCAAGTAGAACACACGTGGCTCTGTAAAAGTGTCAAGATCGGGTATTAATCTTGAATGGTCTTTGCATTCCATTGCGCATCGGGGCGCTTGCGAGCTTGAGAAGTGTCTGGCATAAGGAGTAGCTGTTCGAACAAGTACTTTTCAAAACGTTGTAGTTCTCTTTGACCCTATGAGCTTGCAAAAAATTCTCCTATTTACTCTAAGAAGACACTTTTAGAATCCGGATCTCTCAAAGCCGGCCTCGAAACTTTTGTCGAAGATCCCGCTTCGAAAGGAACCATCTACGTGGCATTTGGCTCCATCGTCAACTGGCAAGCTGGCCCTCCGCATGTGATTGAAACGTTTGTGAACGTGTTCAACAGACTCTCGGATTACCGCGTAATTTGGAGCTACACTGGTCCTGAAGTAAGTCTAACGGATTGAACAGGATCCTGGTCGCTGGAACAGGAACGACAATAGACTAATCTCTTGTGGAAAAAGATTCAAAAGGTCACCTTTATCTTCTCTCTGGGGGTAATGTACGCTTGAAAATGTCAGTTTCGAAACCCACGTAACTTGTTTTGATATTAGAGAAGAGCTTTTTTGCTTTTGCATATTCACATTATGTCAGCGAAAAGTGATTGGGAGCAAACGTTCGGCTTTGTCACGGGTTCAACAACAAAAAAAGTTTTCAGCTGCACAATGCCTCCTCAACCATTCTTCCGTTGAAATGGGCTCCGCAGAATGATATATTGGCACACCCGAAAACTGTACTCTTTTTCACCCATGGCGGACTAAAGAGTCTGAGAGAAGGAATTTGTAGCAACACACCGCTCCTCTTCCTGCCCTTCTTCGCTGATCAGGCCAAAAATGCCGCCTATGCAATTCAAATGCATTTGGCTGAGGCCATTTACAAAGGAGTACGTGGGCAAGAAATTCTTAAATTTTATTGATTCAGAACATCGAGGAAGAAGCTCTTTTTAAGCAGATGACGAAGGCGTTAAAGAATCCGGAACTTAAGAGGAGCGTGTCAAAATACGCCTCACACTTCACGGACAACCCTATGCATACTCTAGAACTGGGTGCCTTCTGGGCAGAGAAGGTCATCCGTCAGGGAAGTCTACCCCTGGCTCGCATTCGAGGAAGAGATCTCAGCTGGCTCGATTACTTCCACATCGAGTCCCTGGCTACAATATCCCTTCTTTTGTACATTATTGCATAAACATGTACGGGTTCGAATAATCATTCATTCTCTCGTAATAAAATATGACAAAGAAGGTTTTTCCCGCTCAAAATTCTGCAATCTAAAGCACCGTGTGTTGACCCGTAGTTTGATGATAAGATCACAGGCTCCTAGAAGTATTTTACATCGGCAGAGTAGGGTGGAGGCGGCTCGAAAGGCGAAAAAATTGGATGTGCTGTATCCTCGAAGTACGTCTGTCGCATCACGTTGAAATGTTCGTCTGGAAAGAAAGTGCATGTTTTGTAGGCAAAGATTAGAGCAGTTTCTTACTCGCGCGCTCTCATTAATGATATTGTTCGGAAGTGGCGCACGGGGTAATTGCAATGTTAGTCACAGAATCTTTGTAACTCACTGTCTATCGTGATGATCGTCTCTGTTCTCATGTTCACAGCTTCCGCGTACGGAGGCGCCTGTTGATCAGAGTTTGGAGCCGGTGGAAGACGTAGTGGACCTGAAAATAGCAATTGAATGGGGAAGTAGCCACAATACTCACTTTCAAATGCCGGAGGGTTGGGATAGCCCATTCTGCGGAGACGTTCCTCTCTTTCCCGTGTCTCTTTACTGAAAACACGAAGTTAGGTATCCAAAATCTTGGAAAAACTTACATTTTATTGTACATACAGAAGGCGGTGAGAAGAACCAGAGCAGGTAAAAACATGAAAATAAGGTAGGAGGCAGCATCCATTGACTGAAAATGAGCCGATTCGACTTGTTCGAACGGTGGTGCAAAGCCGGGAGACATTGTGAGAGAAGAATTTAATATGTATAAGTTAAAAAGTCACACAGCTGACTCTCGGGAGACAGAGGAACAGCGCCGTCATGACGCGCACAGAAAGGTCTCAATTATTATGGTTATCAGGTCGGGGGCGAGTCAAAGCGTCAATGGGAAAAGGGAAAGACAAAACTCACTTTTGCTCCAGTCGGAGGCATGCTGTATTGCATTTGACTTAATGAGGTTAGATGAGCCAGTTTGCCTACCAGTACAACTGATTTAAGGAGGAATTTAAGCTCAATTAAATGGCAGATTATGAGTAAGCCCCTCTAATCCTCTTCCCACCCCTATTACCTCGAAATAGAGGTCATAGACAGGAAGCACTACTGCCCCAAGTGTTTGGACTGGTCTTTTGAAGAGAGAAGAGAAGACTTTCCAAGAGGATTTGACGTTGTTGGTGTGGACTTTGACGCCAAGGGGGCCGAGAAAACGGAATTGGTTATTATTTTGAATCGGTCTAGACATTGCATCGTGAACAGGAAAAACACAAAAGTCACTCTGCGACTGATGCTAAAAATGAGGAAGTCTGCAGCTGCTACAGGAATCGAAATCACCTGCTCGATGACGCTCCCGTTTGAGATGTGTTCCTTTTTTTTAATAACTAGAAGTTCCCAGCGCACCTACGCAAATACGGTAACATGCGAAAGTACAAAAATTGTACCTTACTGTAGTATACTTCTTATTACTTCCTAACATAAGTGTAATGCAAAGGTAGCATTGGTTTTTCGATGTTTTCAAGATCAAAAAAACATTTTTGAACTTTTTTTTTTTGATGTTGTGCAAAGTTGTAGAACAGATCAAGGAACATAACTTTGTGGCACATCGGAAGACCGGAAAAGGACATCTTGATCGTGAAAGAGTCTATGAGAGCTACGGTATGTGCAGCAGGGCAGACAAGAAAACACAGACTTTGACTATTTATATTGTTGTTTTCCCAGCGTGGATACCCCCGACTAAATGAGAGAATCTTGCCTTGTGATTTACTACAGACAAAAATAATAACATTCACCTGGGTGTCTTTGGGAGAAGTGATAAACATGGGAGTGTAGGCTAGACTTATTAGGAAGGCTGGGGTGTTGCTAATTAGTGAAGGTCGTGTTTTCTGTTATTATCTCGGATTTGTACTAGATCTCACGCAGCCTAGGTATACTCAAAGAAAAGGCGGAAGTAGTTAAACCGGGAGCGGAATCTTAAAGGTGGGCCCCGAGTCGAGAAATAGCGTAGCATAGAAGTTGGATTAATGTTTGTCTGTGTCATTTCCTCCCACCTTAGAAAATGAACATAATTCACGGTAATTTGCTGACTTCAATGCGTAGAGATCTGATCTGAATTTTGTGTGGCAACTTAATAACAGAGACCGCCCGCGGAGAGTTGGAGGCTAGCTTATGTATAATTGGAAGTTTTGATTATGACTAACAGTGCAACTTTCACACAGGAAAAAGGTCTACGGCCGGAAGGATATGAACTTTTGAGTGGGATAACAAGTTGCTGTTTCAAATTATTAGGTATTCAAGACTTGAAGAGCACAGCTCTGATGAGCAGACATTATTTGTAAAAGATCTGTTAATCAGTCGAGCTTTATTGCGTACGTCGAACCGACATTTCATCCGCGTTCTTAGGAGTCCACATTTTTGTCGCACCAGGGGAACGGAAGCCGTGTTTATGTTCCCAGCCGCAACCAGAAATAAAAATCACAAAAGTTTAAAAAACAAGATTTGGGAGCAGCGTCGTTGATTACAAAAAATGGAAAGTTGGGGGGTCTAGGACAATTTTCAAAAAGAGAGGCAATGAGCCGAGAAGGTTGTTGATTTTACGCTCTGTCTGCGGCCTTCAAGATGCTAGAGCTATTTCAATGGGGGATAGGTTAAACGGATTAGACGAGTATAGTTCTTGTCTACTTTTAAAAAAGCAATAGCTTGAAATGGGTCTTTTGTGAGTCTGGCGGAGCCCGTTGGTAGACTAATATCGTTACGATTATGTGTATGTGAAAAGTAATGGAAACTACTAAAATCTGGTAACAGTACAAAATAGGAACGGAAAATAATTTTAGGACAGTAATAGAAAAGTACGAGGATTGTATCATTTCTTAAGCTGCATGCGACGTTTCAAAAATTGAAAGGGAGCATTTGACCTATATATTTTGAATTGTAGTCGTACCAGACAGCTCTAAGGATGTTAAAAGTGCAAAGAAAGTTCAAAAACATATGCATACTTCAACTCAGGGCTAGGAAACCAAGATTGATCTGAAAGTCACCAGGTGCCCGCACAAATCGTATCTGCCAAATTTGATCTGTAAAAGAGACAGACAATTTTCAACATCTTTTACTCTGACGTTACTTAAGCATTTTCTATCCATCTTTAACCTTGTCGAAACTATACGTTTCTGTCAGATTAGGTCAATGTCTTATGTACAGACAACCGCAAAGTTCTGTTAATCCAATAGGAAAAATACATCAGTTTTTGGAATGCTAACTGAGGGGTTCAACCTCTAGTAGATGTTTTGGGGATTGTGCCAAGTTCTCTGTACCTATAAGTGCTAGGCAGGAACTTTAATAAGTCAAGTAGTAGCAAATGATACCAGAAACTGTGATACTATAAAGCATATTAGTATGGAAGAGAGCAGCCGCCATACTTCAGCTGGACTGCACCAGCAAACTGGATTATTTCAGTCGGGGGGACAGGAATCTCTTGAACTTATTGCCCACAAATAGCCGAGAGCAGCTGAAAACTATATGAAGGACAGTTTCGCCGAAAGGTGATTGTAGAAAAGGAAGTCCGACGTGACTTGGTGATGTGATCAGGTGATTCAGGTGGAATAGGTGTAATTGCCCGCCTAACTGTCTCTGTCAGCTCCGTGAACACGCCTCTCTCAAGAGAGAAAGAAACAGTTTCTAATGAGCGGCTTTCTGGAGTCTGTTTGGACGATCGCCTGCTCAGACAAATAGGCTCGAAGAAGTCGTACAAGGATCGCATAAATATTATTTTATAGACCTTTTCATGAACATCCTTGCTCCGAGTGGGTGTGATCTTAGTAGCCGGCCATCTTGTCGCGATCAGGGACCAGAGGCTGATAGCCGTCGTCTGTGAGTCGAATAGCAGGATTCATAGTCTCATGAGGCTGGCAATTTTCTTCTCCGACCATGCAGTAGATCGTCTCGATCTGTTTTACTAGATTGGCTCCAGATGTGAGGAAAAAGACCTGAACTTTTGGACCGCTTTCATCAAATTATCAAGTCTCCAACAACATCTCTCACAATCTCTCAATCTCTCAGTCGGTCTGTACACCGTCTGTCACACTGCCAACTTTCTGTTGAATTTTTCAATCCTTTGGGTGCCTGAACGTCAACTTGTCAATCTCTCTGTCACCCTGCCAACCGTCGATCAACAACTCTGTAAACCTGTCAGTTCTATGGCAGCATCTCTGAAACTCTGCTGGCTTATCTGTTAATTGGTTTCGCAGAAAAAAGGCTACTAACTTAAGTCTCTGATCACGCTATAAATGTAATGTTCATACCTGGTCCCCGTGGTATCCAATAACCGGGGAAAGATAGGTTCTCGGAGCTTTCCCTGGCTGAAGCACATTGATCATTTCGGGGTCGTTGTTTCCGTTGAAAACGTAGGAAGTAGGACGATTGAAAGAACTGACGGCATTGTTGTAGAAGAAGCCGAGACGGGAATAGAAGCGAGATCCGAACCTAAAGCAATGAAAATTTACAAATAGGTATATAACATACGTATCTCCGAGTGAAGCACTGACAGAAACTGCTCTGCCAAATTCATCAACTACTAGGACAGACGAAATGTCAGGAACATCGTAAGTTTCCTAAATTACGTTTTCACTTGAAGGATCAGCAAAATACAAATATGGCTCGCTCTCCAGCCTCCAACTTCTGAACTAATTGTTTCACATAGGCTTCCTTGAACAGCTCGGGAGCAGTGTGATTGCTAGCGTCAACATCGTAGTCACCGATATACTTGATCTCGCGGTATGCGATGGGATAGATTACGTGCAATGGCAAGTCAGTTTCTGGAAATGACTGACCATTTCTCTCTGTTTATCTGTCTCTTTGTTTCTGTCTGTATTCCCACCTTTAGTAGCTTGAAGAGAAACAGCAGCCACGCCAAAAGCTGATGGTGCTCCAGAACCGCAGACACGAAACTGTTGAATGTTGATGCATTCAGCGACAGTCCTTCTGACAGCATAGTCAATCATATCGTTGTGAGTAACGTAACCGCCTAAACCGAGTTTGCTTTTGGTTTACGGTAATTACCAGTCTCTTCCATTTCTGCCACAATCTGCTCAGCAAACGGGCTTTGGTTGAAGTAGTCGTGTTCTATCTCTAGCCCGAGGATTTCTGACAAGGTTTGACTATATTTTGAACAATACATGCGGTCTCCGTGCTGATAGACGTCATTGGTCGTGCTGTTCACAAAGTGTTTCCTCAATTTCAGTTCTTGCAACTTTTTTGTGACCCTACTCACCTCGCCAGGTAGTCATTAACAATCATGTCACGATGTTTTTGAAGAGCGTTGGCGAGCGTCTCATCCACATAAATACCGGAACTAGGTGCAAGCATGCATTTGAAAGTTGTAGATTACTAACTCGCAAAGAGCAATCGTCGGTTGAGCCAGTTCAGCAAGACTGAACTTTCCAGACGAGGTGGAATATAGAGTATGAAGGCCGGGAAGAAAGCTCGGGGTTGCAACAGACGTAATTCCAACACCCATCTCATCAGTCTTGTTGATGTAGTAGTCGAGATTGACTTGGTAGGAGGATGTTTCTCTGGAAAAGTCATTGAAAAGAATTTGAATACGTGGGTGCCTTGCATCGATGACAACTGCCTTGCCTGGAATCCCCATCAAGGCATAAAATCCTCCTCCTAGACCGGTATTCTGGGGGTGAGCAGCAGAAAGACAGAAAAGGGCAGCGATTGCGGCATCTTGAGCATTTCCGCCGCGGAGAAGAAGGGATCTGAACAAGGTTGTATGCCTGTCTTAAGTTTACAAAAACAGTGGTCATTCTTATACCCTCTCTATATCAAAGAGCAGTTTGATACTCCCTACATCTTTCAATTTGAAGCATGTTTGCAATTGTCGTGCCGAATACGGAGGTCCTCTGGCTGTCAAGATACTACGGGCAATTCTTAGGCCGGTAGCAAACTCGGTACGTGTGAGTTATCTAGATTTCTGGGGGATAAAGATCAGATTTTTTACATCTGACGAGACAGTACAGATGACTACCAAAAAATTAAACAGTCTAAAGTTTGTGCGTGAGGACCGTGTGGTAAAGTTTTAAAATCCATCACTACTTGATCGTTCTATAACAATTCCTATCTTTTGGCTTAACCTATCTCACCTCCCAATAGTAGTGCATTCTGGGTGATCAGTGTAGATTAAAGCCTTGTAAGTCGGTTCCTCATCCACCACCTCCTCGGTGACAGTGTTCGGCTGATTAATAGGCAAATCTGATTAAACCATGATGTTTACTCGATTGAATTTCATACCTGTGACGTGGAGACGATGAAACCGCGTAGTCGGACTGATAGTTGACATATTTTCAATGACGGTTTCCTTAATTGTGAAAAATTAAATTGTTAAAGGTAATTTACCTGTTTTCCCATCAAGAAGTAGACCAACATGAATACAAAAATGAAGGCAATTCCCAACAGGGTTCCAATAAGCATTTTGACTCTGGTTCCATTGCTAACAGGATGTCTGGAAAACATACTCGGTTATGGGTCGTAATGTTCCACTGGCAGATGTCCGAAATTCTTCACTAGACATTATACTCACTTGCGGTTGTTAACGGTCGTAGCAGTCGGATCCTGATACATGCTCGCGGCCTCCAAGCTGTAACCTGAAGTAGCTAGAAAACTGAGCACTTGATGTGGACACTGAGAGGTGCGATCGTGCGAATGGGCTCTCAATGATTGCAATCACAGCCAAACCGCCGACTTGGAGGTGCAAGAGCCGCGCGTGGTAGAATGAAGCATTTGTGATTCGTAGAGCCAAAATAGACGTGAGCGTGGTTTGGACAAAAAAATGCAAATTTTTATAGTTTCCAAAGAGACAGAGAGACAAAGATAGAGAAAGATGGAGATAGATGGTGACTGGGGTCAACTATTTAACTCACCTTCTGAAGGACTATTGCTGGCCCGACGATATTGAAACGGATGGCATTTGAACACATGCTGACAGTTCCAAGTGCGTTTATTTTCATTCGACAGGCCGCTGAAAAGCATCCCATAATAGGAATGATACGGAAATTATACAACCTCATATCTGACACGGGTCCCGCAAAAAAGACGAAAATTTACGACGCAGCTCCTCCTCTTGAAAATAATAGGGTTCAAAACATCAGACCAAGTTGGGGGAACAAGAGATAAAAGAGAGGAACACGTGAAGCGAAGAGCCACGGCCCCCAGGAACAGCTCTCGCAAGTTTAGGATGCGCATTGCTGACCTGAAATGGCCTTTTTCTGCTTCACGGCTCAGATTTTATCTAAATATTCAGAAAAGTGTAAAAAGCAAGGCTGAGAGGACTGATAAGACAAATATTTTGAGAAAAATAGATGGGGTTAGTCAACAAATTTGGGCGTTTATATACCGCCCCAATTAGCCACTCAGAGGATGATTCATTGGAGGAGGAAAAAATGTTTTTACCAGGAGAAAAGCTTTTTCGTGATGGGATAACTATGTAGCTGCCCTAATCCATTGTGCTGCCTCTCGAATCAGCCGTAAAGGATCCTGTTTACCTAGGTCCAAATGTCGTATGATAAAAAGGAAGGGTGCAGCTGACCGCTTTTGCGCCATTTTGGACAACCTGTCCCCGTCGGAAAGGGTCCCAAGATTCTGTCACTTGCGCTACACAGACTACAACAAGAGGAGAAAGAGTAACATGGTGACTTGAACTCCAGCCCTGTCATTTTGGCCAAAACTTACAGGTTTGTTCTGTGTCGACAAACAGAAAAACCCAATCAGCCTTGCGATATTCATAGTTAAGACGAGTTGGATAATTTTGAAGAGATCCAATAAGACGAAACCCCTTAAAAACCCTGACAGATAGTCATACTTTTTGCAGGGGCGACATATTAGTACGATTTTTGCAGACTGCAAACTGTCATTTGGCTCAAAGGTTTAAGCTCTAAATTTCATACTGTGATCCATTCCCAATACCAAAGTGTATCTTCACTCAATCTGTCCGAGAAGCAGACAATAGTGCGAATACTTTGGAGATGTCAGTATCGGGAACAAAGAAGTTGTTAACGAGCAGCGTGTTATGTACTACATTATTAAACAGAATTTTCATTTGTGAGGCTCGAGCAGGGAGAGTCCACAAATAGCTGAAAGTTCTTCCCCTGCCACACTTGGTCATTCACCTTAGGCGGTCCCGAGGCTGGACGTCGTCGCCTCCTTCATTCCCCTTCTCAAGAGGAAAGTTATTGTCTCCGCAGAAACAGGAGAGATGACCAGGGTCTGCAAGATATTGTACAATGGAAAAAGGGTTCTCTTACGATAAGGAGGTAAAGAAGGGACAACTTTTTAGTGTAGAAAATGTGTGCTGAATGAAAAAGGCATAGTTTATTGGGATTTTCTGAACACGCGGTATACCAACGAGATGGACGTCTGATCATGCCGCCCAGATAGGGAGACTATTTGTAAGATAACAGAGACAGTAATTATCGGAAATGCTCTGTAGTCATTTTTCAGGGGGTGTTCAAACCTGAAATGAAATACGTGATCTAATGTAACGTTCTTAGTTTTGAAGTAACGTCAGATGTCGAATCCTCTCACGAGAATAGCTTTGACCTTTATTGAAGGAACGCTGTGTAACAATCTAATACATGGAGTCAGTATATGACACGATGCAAATACTTGCTGTCTTAATAAGACTAAACAGTTTTGGTAAGCAACGCCGTCTTTCCCCACTTCCAATATACTGCTTTTCCGCCGCGCACATTCCCGGATATTCTTATCATCCACAGCTGCCCCTCACTCGCGTGTCTTCTCCCCTCCTTTTTAACAGCCTGTTTGGGATGTAGGTGTTCCATGAGAAAGACCCTCCTCGGTGAAAACCGTGACCATACGTTACTTTTGACTCTCTAGTCCCCACTATTTATCTTTTTTGAGTTTCTTGAGAGAAAGTTTTACATCAGCTTTAAGATACGGACAACAGGGGCCGAGATGAACAGCAGCATTGTTTTGGTCCTTTCTTTTAAATTTGTCACTATGGAAAAAACTGTATTTCAAGATCATGCGTTCTCAGTCCCTCTGTTTGTCTCTTTCTCCGTCTCTCTGTGTCTCCCTGTGACGTTTCCTGCCGTTTCTCTGTAAATGTGTGATCCTGGTGACATTTTGAATTCATCAGCTACAAATGAGGCATGTTGGCTGTATCAATCACCACATGCTGTTCTGTCGCGGGTCACTTTTTTGCCGACACGGCTTTTCCCATGTCAGTTCGCCTTTCAGAAAGCATAGCCTTATGGATTCTTAGGCGACTGATAACACCACACACACAGGCCCTTCCTAGTTTCTTTTACGTGTACTCTCTTACCTTTCCGGTCTAACTTGGAATGCTTTTATTGTTGTCCTTATCTCGGTTTGGTCTCGTGCTCGCAGATCTAAGACGCTTTTTCGCAAGTGCACCCCTCGTTTTGACGCTTACCCGATTAACATGCGAAATTTCTTTTTGTAGACTAGCCGATCTACCAGAAAGTTGGGTAATCCAGTCATTATTACCTGGGTCTGTTCCCTGTACTTCTCTCGAAAGAAAAACTAGAATAAAATTTGTGGAATGTGCCGCAAATGTAAAAGATACGTCCTTATCGCTTTTCTCTTGCTTTAATGTTGTAGAACGAGGCTGATTCACCAGTGTGCGCTTATTGACTTTTTTTGTTCGTAACTCTAAAATTAATGGCTTTTTTTGGCATTTATCTCATCAATTTTGCCTTCTCATTCTCTCCCTACCCCTTTGTCATCAATCTCTTCTCGTTTCTCATTCCTTTGAGTTAATCTTCCGTTTCAGGTATGTCAGTCAAAACTGATGAAAACCGCTTCACGGATACAATATCAAGAAATGTCACTGTCCAGTCGGTTATTGAGAAATTTGATGGGAAACCGAGGCCAAAACTAACCAGTTCAAAGTCTATGGACAAGAGCTCCCCGCCGAGATCTCTGTCAAGACCACAGGATGTGACCGAGCCGAAGACAAAATTGGTATATTCTACATCTACAAAGCCATTGGACATCAAGATTCCTCTACTCAAGCCTCCTCAGATGTCTCGATCGAGAGATGTTGGTGCTCAGAGTCCAAGTCCTACCTCTACAGTTCACTCTCGGACATTATCTACCAATTCAGCTGACCTAAAGAGTACGCCCGCATCTCCTCAGCTGTCAAGATCACAAGTTTCCACAACGATACAACCTGTGACTCGCTCTATCACTTCAACTGACAAAACGAGTACACCCGTGTCACCTCTGCTGTCAAGATCGCAAGTTTCTACTACTGTTCAGCCAGTGACATTGCCAGCAATATCAACTGACAGAAATAACACACCCAAGTCTCCGCAGCTGCCAAGATCCCGTATCAAGCCTATTGTTATTTTTTCCCCCTCTATACCTCCACCCACTCCTCCTCTCGACTCAGAAAATAACTCTATTCCTTACCGCTCGGACTCGCCGATCTATGCAGAGATAAAGAAGCCACCCAAGATTGGAGACATACGTCAGAGGTCCGCTGATTCTGCATTTTCTCGTCCCGATGTCGCTCGACCTACATTTTCGAGCAGTTCTCGTAGTTCTCATAGTTCTGGATCACCAAGGACTACTCCTTCGTCTCAACATAGCCTGACTCGTACCAATACTATAACGGCTGTCCCGCTTCAGCGCCAAGTTTCTGTGGATACAAAAGAGGGTGCAGACGGTTCGAAACATGGAAATATGAATAATCCTATATTTACAGCAAAGAGACGAATGTCTGGACAGCTCAAAAATAGTCCTGTCAGCTCACTGAATTCTGGAGTTGAGCTTATTCGTTCGGTCAAGACTGAATCGCCTAGGAACTCCTTGATAGTGCCAGTGGGCGACTCTTCGAAGCCGAGAAGAATGACCCAGGTTGTAGATACTCGTTCGGCTGAGGAAAGGAGCTCTTCCGAGGTAAAACCTAGAAGATTCACTCAATTGGTAGAGATGCCACCAGTCTGGCCCTCCAAGGAAAATGTGGAAGAGAAGAAAAAGTATTTTTGCGAAAGTTTCAAACTAGAACGTGGGAGATTTAGCAATACACCACTGACACCGGATCAGGAAAGTTTTATACGTCCTTTTGAGAACGAGTGGGCTGGAGGAAGTGACAGCAATGTGGTTAAGACCGTTTTTGGGGAAAGGCCAAAGAAGCCGGTCACTATCAAGCCGCTTCGTCCCACTGAAACCGATAGCAACCTGGTGAGTCCTTTCGACTGAGTCATAAAATAAAAGGGATCAAGTGAGAGGATAGATGGAGGGTCAAGCGTAAGGATTAGACGAGGGTGTCCTTGCGCACGAAAGTACAGCATCTCTCACCTAATACATTTTTTGCAAAGGGTTTCGTTTTCCAAAGAAACATTTGAGGATTTTAGGTTACACAAAAAGCTACCATAAACTTTAAGTCATATGTTAAACCAAAATACTGTAAATCTGTCCGTCCCTCCAGTTTGCGTCCATGTACGTGCGGTCCAAGCCGTTCTTTGTTTGCTCATCGCACCTTTCCGACGTGGGTATCCTATGTCTTGTCAGTCTTCCTGACTCTTTCTCTTTTTAAGTCAGGCTAGACCTTGACTGTTTTGCAGTTTTTCTTCCTTGTCATCTAACTAGGCAAACATCTTCCTGTTTGAGTAGTTAATAACGTTGAATCACCTTTTATCGCTATGGATGACCTCACCACAGCTCCGTTTCTCACTTTTGTGCCGCTCTCAATTCAAAGTCCGTCTCTTCGTCCGAGACGACAAGTTTGTGTAAACAGTTGGTGGCAAGTTAATTGCCTCTCGGAGTAAGACCCAGTGGATTCGACCCAGACTGTTTTTCTTTCTTATCTAGGTTTATTGAGAGAGAGGTAGCTCTCTAGGTGACCCACTTTACCTGCGTCCCTAACTAGTCGCTCTCGCGCGACCGCTCCCAGCGAAAAAACGTCTTTATAGTGACTTTATTGCACAAATCTCTCGTGTTTAGCTCCTTTCTCAGCCCTCGGACTGTGTAGTTTAGCAGTGCGGCCAAATCTTTGCACAGCAGCGCATTCCTTCCCTCCCCTCGCGTCCGCCCCTCGGCGCCCCATAGCGGGTCTCTCTGTTTGAATATTGATTGATGCGTTTTGGATTGTTGTGCCCCGATGACTCATTGCTTCTATGGTATTGTTCCGGGTCTCGATATTCGTAGACGAATTCCTGTCGGTCGGTTCCGCCGCCTTGTCAAAAGCAATTGCTTTTTCTTGACTTTTCCCACAATTAACTAACGGGCGCACTCGTGCCGAGGTCATCACTTTTTTTCTCCCATCCAAAAATATGAACTTCAATCAAAGTTTGAGCTATATCGATGCTCGTGCTCCACTGCTAATTGACCCTTTAACACAGGCGTTAAATTCAAACTTATATTCTTCTTTGATCCAGTTTTCACATAGGTTTTCCAGAAACTGGATCCTGAAAAACTATTCACGCGCCAGGAGCGCATCGGAAGAGGATCCTTCGGAGAAGTATACAAGGGTATAGACACCAGAACTGGACAGGTACCTTAAGTGATTTTCTGTTTAAAACTGCTATTTTTAGGTAGTAGCCATTAAAATTATCGACTTGGAACAAGCTGAGGACGAAATCGATGACATTCAGCAAGAGATCCAGGTTCTTAGTCAATGTGACTCGCCATATGTAACCAAATACTATGGTAGTTATTTAAAGGTACCCCCTATTCTTATATCCATTCAAATAAAAATCTTCAGGGAGCCAAATTATGGATTATTATGGAGTATTTGGGAGGCGGATCAGCTCTGGATCTTACAAAAAGCGGGAAATTGGACGAGTCGCACATAGCTGTCATATTGAGAGAAATATTGAAAGGATTGGAATATTTGCATTCGGAGAGAAAGATTCATCGTGATATTAAAGGTTGGTCCCTTTTTTAAATTCTTTACTTTTACAAAGGAGCCAATGTACTGCTGGACAGCTACACTTGTGCCGTAAAGTTGGGCGATTTCGGTGTTGCCCGGCATCTTGAGACCATTTCGGGCAGAAAGGCTAACACGTTTGTGGGCACGCCGTTTTTCATGGCTCCCGAGGTGGTCATACAAGGAGCCTATGACGAAAAGGTTCATCGGTGTCCAAATTCATCTCCCACTGTTCTTTTCCCTATGTCGTCGTTTTCAGCTGCCAATGTCCTTGTCTCGAGTCACGGTGATGTCAAAGTAGCTGATTTTGGTGTGGCGGGACAGCTGACGGAGACTGTCAAAAAACGAATCACCTTTGTCGGATCGCCATTCTGGATGGCGCCGGAACTTATCAAACAGGCCAGCTATGATTACAAGGTATGCTTTATGGGCTTCCATGATATTTTACCCTTTGTTTCTTTTGCCTATTCGACCATAATGATAGTTTTAGGCAGATATTTGGTCTTTGGGAATCACGGCAATCGAATTAGCGAATGGAGAGCCTCCTCACAGTGATCTTCATCCAATGCGAGGTAGGATTTTCCCTCAGTAAGGGGAAAAAAGTGATCGGTTTTAGTACTTTTTCTGATTCCGAAGAACCCACCACCACAGCTCACCGGTTCTCAGTGGAGCAAGCAATTCCAAAACTTTGTAGAGCTGTGTCTAAATCGGAATCCTGACGAGGTTTGCCCCGTTTTGTTCTTTTTGAGCACGTTCTTCAGAGACCTACGGCTGCAGCACTTCTGAGACATCAATTTATTAAAAGGGCTAAGAAGAACAGTGTTCTGATTGAGCTAATCGAGAGGGCGGCTGAACACCGTGCTCGAGCTGAAGTCTCTTCCGATAGCGACGTGGACAGCGATACGGAAAATGACAAGAACTTGTCCAGTTGGTCCTACCCGACAGTCAAAAGCGGAGTCAACGAAAAGTGGACGGGCGGTGGTGACTGGTAGGTTGTTTTTGCAAAGCTTTCAATCCTAATTTTTTGGACTATCCGTATCTAACTTTGTTAGTTTCTTGAATCTTGAGCCCACAATTACATTCCAATCCTTCAAACTTCGCAATCTGAATTTGTATCTGGTTTTTTTAGTGTGTCAGTCCATAACCCTGTACAAAATTTCGCTGCTGTTACTATGTATTGGTCACTTGCTGTTAATGTCTCCATTTCTAGCCCTTACATATTCAGTGTTTAACAACACCCCTTTTACAGTTGGCAATTGACATACGTCAGTTCACGTGTCAAGACTTGTCCGACTCTTGATGACTTTTTACAAAGTTCATGTAGCCTTTTCACCCCAGGTATTCTTAGCTAGATTCACATCAGATGAGTTCCGTTGAAGAGTTCAAAAAGTACTGGGTCGTTCTGTCATGAGCGAAATAGACTGTCCGTTCTATTCTAGTTACGAACGAACCCGTTTCAAATATGCTTCTATTCATCTACAGAATAGTAGCGCTATCATTTTTAGTACCCATTTGTCTTATAGTGTTCTTACTCTGACAGAGCAGCGGACAAGCTAAGACATTAAGTCATAGCTCTTTTTCCAGGAACGAGGACAAGACAGTTCGTGTCAGAGAGAAAAGTCGCCCAGCCGTTGGAACAGCTAGTGAGAGCCCTACTGGAACCATAGCAGTTCGAGTAAGTCATCTCTCATATTCATATTAATTCGCTTTTTTGTAGTCGAACACGAATGTGGCCGCAATCGTCTCCCAGCTGCGTACTGATAATGGTAGCGACTCCGGTGTAGGTACTCTGAATGGCAGCTCAGCTACCGATAAGCATTCTCTTCCGCCGAATTATGAGGGGATCCTTGTCGGCGGTACCACTACTATCACTTTGGGAAGCCCGAATGGTAGTCCGGTAGGGTTTTTGATAGGGAGAAGAGTGACGTGATGTGTTTAGAACACGACATTAAATAGAGCAAACTCGCTGAATCACGAGCCGACCACGTCTTCAAGCAACCAAAGATCGTTAGATAGGACGCGAGCGGCCACTACAGCATCTTCGAGGTATCTAAACTTTCTTTCTTTTTCTCGATCTTCCATTTTTTCTAGTCGTTCACAAGAAAACGGACATCATAAGATAAAAGACGATTCTGAAGAGAGAAAACGACTACAGCGTCTTCGTCAAGAGGAAGAGGATCGCCGAAAGCGACAGGAAGAACAAAATCGGCGATCACACGCAGGGATGGCATACGACGAACAAATCCGGATCCAGCATCGTGTTTCTGGAGATCGACAGACTCGTGAAGGGGCTTCGCCCCGCCAGCGCTATGAAGAACAACAGCGCATCATTCCCACCAGGCCACCTGTAGGTTCTTAGAAGTTTTTTTATTCAAGCAGTGTGATAGTCTTATTAAAAAAAGTAAAAAATTGAAAGCATGCTGGTGGGAAAGAGTGAACACAGTCAGAAAGCTAGTACCCAATGCCCAAAAACTGGTCATAACATCGGTAGAGACTCTGTCCTATTTACACGTTTTAGCTTTTCACAAATTGGCAACTCTCACTGCTTTTAGCTACTTTTCATAGAAATTTTATTTTACGAAAAGAAAACATCTTGAAGCGTATACCAAGGAAAAAGGTGGATTACTGAGTAATGCCAGTGGAAAGAGAATGTTGTTGCAAACTGCAAAGTGAACCAGAAACGAGCAAAAGTGTACCCTCAAAAATGAGAATGTCAACGAAATTCAAAATTTGAAAAAAGCTTCAACAAAAGCCGAATACATAGGAATTCAAGGGAAGTGCAAATTCGGAAACCGAGACGATGCGGGTGAGAATCATTCTTTCTATATTCTATTCTATATTCTACAACGGGCCATTTGTGGTTTATTGATTGTCAGGCTCTTTTGTCTTGAGTGAGAAATATAGAAAGACACAAATAAGTCCCATGATTCTTGTTTTCCAGGGTTCCTTCAACAACGCAATCCTACCAGCCTTTGAACGTCTATCACGCACTCGTCACGGAGCTGTCCCTCTCGAAAGCCGTGCAGATATTCTCCGCCAAGCTGAATTGGTAAATTATTCTCATCCTTCATATGTGAGAACTCAATTCAGCAATGCCCAGGCATCCTCGATTCTTTGTGCGACGAGCTAATGAAACGTCTTGCACATCCGATGACCAACCCCGCCGATCTCCAGACAGCTGTTAACAAACTTAAACAGTCAGTTTCTCAAAATGTGTTGTAAACTAAGAGTTCAGGGCCCGTCCCTAGTCGAGAAATTCAACCAAAGTTTCACGAATATCACTTACTCACGACGATTTGCTCAGCCGCTCGGATGATTTTCCCCCCAAATTTTGAAACTCGTAACTTATGTTCAATATAAGCTCGTTGTCATATTTATTTAACAATCGGCACCTTCAGAAAAAAGATTTCCCAGATTGTGTTGAAACTGGTTGTGTCTTCGTGTTGTGCGTATGTTTGAAAATAAATTTGCCGGTGCCACCTCCTCGAGTATTTGGTGAGGGGATTTAAGTAGAAGGGTGGCCAGATTATTATTCTTTTCGGCGTCCTTCACCTCTGAGCATGGTCTCGGCGGGGGCCACTGACAGTGATCCTTTAGCCAAACACTGGTTCTCTCGTTCGAGTCTACAGGTTTTGTTCCCAAAGAGGGTTAGAAGGATCCTGGAAATGCTTTTTGACATGGTCCTCGGGCTCCATCGGTTTTTGGCGAGCGTCTCTGTGTGTCAGAAGCCAATTAGTCGATTTTCGAGACAACTTATAAGGGTTGAGAAGCGAGGGATCTGGGGTTCGATACCTCTCGCGGTTTTTTGTTTTGTCGGTCAGTAAATAGTAAACATTGGCATTCAGGGGTTTCCGGTCAAAGTTTTGACGAAGAATTACTATATGCTAAGAAATTGCACGAACTAGGTTGAATCCTCGAAGGTGACAGATATGTTGAATAAGGTATACCAGTTACCGAAAAACATATTTGAATGGGTCTGGGTGAGCTGAAAATAGTTTTACGAAAAGTTCAGCCTGGGGGAGAGTTTATCATGTACTGATCCTTTAACCCAGTTTTTTTTTCCTGTAGACTCTTAACCTCTTACATTTTACCTCTGTCTCCCTCCTTACCAGGTCACAGTACTAAAAAGACAGTTCCTTAAAGATAGCACTGTCTCCTTTGACCTTCTTCTACGGAAAAACAAGTTTTAATTTTTATCACTCTCTGAGATACAATGACCGAAAAAAACTCTTTAAGGAAATACCGGAGGACAGGAATGGCAAGAGGCATCACAGAAGAAAAAAAAACCAGAAGATTGATCATGATTATGAGCTCAAGGTGGGAGAAGTTCCTTTGATTTGTTTGTGAGTTGGAAAGCACTGAAGCATCTTGTTCTCCCAGACCTCCCTGATGTCCGGAGTGGCGACATTTTCCGGCTGATCGTCAGATTCGTGCGCTGTCAGGATATGTTGGCGTACTCTTCCCTAAAACATGAATTATTCCTGCTCTCCATTGAACCAACCCTTCGAACACCCGAATAGCTGCATTTTGTACATTTGTATGGCCGATGGGTAGAATGATTCAGGACCACATGCTCGTAAAGATTCCATTTTGAACCGCTCTGATTCAAACGGACCACGTTGCGACATAGCTGAAAAGAGGGTGTATATTTTCAAAATACTAATCGTACCTCGCACTTAAGACTAATCCCATCATTTGAGACCTTCTTCTTTGTCTCGGGAACACCAAAACTTTTGACCAAATCGACCAGGGCACTGCTCTGAACATTTCCTTTAAATTGTACTATCTTCTCTCTTACCGAAATACTCATCTCATCGTCATCTTCGACCACCTCCTCCTCTTCAGTTTTAAATTTCGCCATTTCGAAAAGAAGGTTGGCTGTGGTGTTTAGATCTGCGCCCTCCCCCAGAAGAAGCACATCCGTACCATCTTGGCCATTTAGTAGGGAAGCAAAACTGTAAAGCAGTGGTAACAATCTGTTGTTTTCCAGAGCTACATCCGGATTTGGATTCTGATCTGTATCAAAAGTATAGCAACCAAAAAACTATGTCAAATGACGGAAAAAAAGACATGCCAGTTTTATTATATGGTATACAATTTTTGAACTGAACTTTGGTGGAAACACAATGTATCTCTCTCGTACTGATGCGCAACGGTCTCTGTCAGTCATTACGTACCGCGGCTACTTGGCACAGCCGCCGTTAGCAATAGCCGGTTAGCGTGGTAGGCTATGAATCTTAGCGAACAGGGCTCCATTCTCGTCGTTGTTTTTAGAGTCGCTTCTTGTTTTTAGGGCGGCTCGTTTTCAATTAAGTTCCATTAAAGATTATCAAACGCTTGAAGTCAGAAAGAGAGATCACACTCACTTGTCTTGAATATCTCCCAATCCATTTTGAGTCCGTTTCGTTGCTACATGTTCTCCATTAGCTTTGCGTTTTGAACTGAAGTTTTCCATAAGCCTAATGGAATCAATGCTTACCAAGCTTTTTTCAAGGTGCCAAAGCTCTTGATACCAAAGTTCTTCGGAGGTGGTTCATCGATGTGAGCGAAGCGGGTGAATCCATTGTCGATCTGAGAAAGGATGATAAAGTTTTCTCATATTACGATTGGCAACAGCGCGCTCTTTTTTGAGATTTCGGTTTGCCACGAACTTTTTTATTTTTTAACGTTTGAAGCCTAGGAGCAGGAATTGAGCGAAAGAGAATGTTGTGTCGAAAAAACATACTTGCTAAGAAAAAGCGTGTAAAATCCTGAAAAATACTCAGAAATAGCTCGTGACAGGAAGGTGAAAATAAAAAACGCGTCCTGTTGGAAATCTTTGACAATAGGAGTGCCTTCACGGTTCAACTTACTAAAAGTGTAAGAAGCCGCTTGAGCTCGGATTTGTTCTGAACTTCAACAATCAATTGCGTCGGCTCTTCAGGCACAGGTTTGGGAGTGGGAAGGAGAAGCTACAAAACTTTTGTGCACCCTATGAGGATTTCTTACATGCGAATTGTTGAACATGCCGAGATTCAAGGTTTCAGCCTGCTCTATGAGTTCACTGGATGTGTTGTCTTTTTCAAAGGCTTCCTCGTGTGTTGTCACCTCTCCCTCACACTTGCTCCCATCAGTCTTTACCCTGAAAAATGCACCTGTCCCACATTCTGGACCCGCTGCCTCACAGTCCATTCAAGAAATTCATTGCGGAGGTGTCGAATTCCGTTGTTGTGACGACTGGCACATTCATGGGCACGCCAGTTGGGGCAGGAGTCGTATCGCGGTCCTGTTCTTTGTTGAAAAAGTACTCGATGATCTGCAGATCGTTCTCATTGACCACGACGCGTCGACTCTTGATCCAATCCATTTTCTCATCGACTGTAGCCCCATCCATGGCGTGTCGTCTTAAAAATTAAATTGTCTTTTGGGAAGGCGTGTTACTTCAAGTCATCCCTCACTCGACCCATCACAGCCTTGCGACGATTATGAAAATGTTGCTTGACTTTTTCCGGCTCCATGGGAGTGTCAAAGACTTCAGCCAACTGTAAAAGTATGCATGCTTTCAGCGGTCTCTGCCCTCCTCACCTTATTAGCCAAATTAGTCCAGAGTTCTTGCCGCATCTCGTTGTCATAGTTTTGCCGTTTTTGTGAGCCACGTATTAATATCTAAACGCTGGTTATGCAAACAATGACGGTTCGCCGATGGTTCCATGAAAAATCCTGTGAACTAATGACTAAGGGGGAAGTGGAACAGTTCCCCTTGGACAAGTAAAGTTGACGAAAGCAGCCCCCCCTCCCACGGTAAATAGAGCTTATTATGAGAGATCGCAGGCTTTTGACGCATAATCTGGGGAAAGCAAAAAAAAAACTCACATCGCTGTGGTCAAGAACGTGGGCGACTATATATTCGCTTATCTCCTTCTTCATTTTCGAGGCATTATTTAAGGCCATGGCCTGAAAAGCTTCGGTATGAGCCTGAAAATGTGGGGGGAGGAACAATTTCATTCTGAGATCCAGAAAAAACTGTATTCTTAATTAAGTGAAAATGGCGGATAATGAAGTAGGAGTACTGGGAGATGATGAAGAAGCTCTTATAGATGTCGGCTCAAGGTCTCGGACACATGTGCAGCCAATTAGATGGAGCTGGGCGTCCTGCGTCCGACGACCACCGGGACACCGCCGTCACAATATGGCAGTCGGCGGCTGGCTGCAATCAATGGATGCCAGGCAGTGTGCCGCAATCAATGACCGGCAGCTCGTGGTAAACTTTGAGCAGCAAACTTCAGTATTCAGTCAGAGTCCCCCTCTCCTTTTTTCACAATGCCCCCTATGCCCGAGCTGGAACAAAGAGGCGCCTCACTGCACTCCGGAGTGACCACCCACACCCGCCCAATGACCGCTAACGCGGCAGGAAAAAGGGTTCTGAGTGAAACTTGGCGGTTTTTTTTCCTGTTTTTCAAATCAAATCTATTCAAATTTCCAATTCAAGTTCCAAGACAAAGCTGCGACACAAAGTTTGGCGCGTTTGTTATCAGAGAGCGACATCCTCCCCTTTTGGTGAAAAGGCAATGCTCGGGCCTACTTCGCTGCAAGTGACAGGTGAAAAGAGGGAGAGAGAGCCAGACATGATATATCCTGTCGTGTAGCAAACATGAGAGCAGATTTCGGAATAAGGGGTAGAGCAAGATAAAGAGTATGAGACAAATTCCTACTGGAAGGATTAGCATCGCTGATCTCGGTTTGCGTGTATAATTTTACGAAAGTGAGGAGAGAATTGGAGAAATGGCACGTGTTTGTGTGGACAGTTCAGCGAGTTTACGAAAGCAGTTATTTATTTGTTGTGTCAGAATTATACATCTTCTTATACGATAAACAACGAAATGATCGAATGCTTTTTTCCGGAATATTTCGCTTGTTTCAACAAGTACAGTTCACGTTATTTCGAAAAGTTCTATCCAGCAGACTCTTGCGGGCCTATCAGCGCAGACAACATGGCAAAGTCCGTCTGGGTGTTCTTGTGCTCAAGGAACAGTCTTAAACTAAAGTACGGTTATCGAGCTAGGATTGTCATCTTATGGAATCGACTGACAATAACCAAAGCTACTATCCATCAAATAAAGGTGAAACTTATAGTTCAAACTTAGGAGTTTCGAAAGTTACAAACTGATTGCGTCTTGAGAAACCTTCTTGAGTTTTATATGGAACTGTTAATGGAGATCCGAAAAACTTCAAAGCGAATATGCTACTGTTCGAAAACGTCAGATCAACATCTTCATGCAAACTTAATCTTCAGTTTCCTCAAACACAAAGACAGTTTTCCTGAGTTTACAACGGAACTGTTGGTGATGATCAGAAAATAACTTCAAAGTAGATAGTTTCCTGGTTTTGCCTTGGCTAGTTCTCTCAGCCTATATACTTGCAAGTTACCTTGGCGAGTCTTCGTCAAACAGAAAAAGAGTATCCAGGTGAAGTAGCTGGTGGACAGACCATTTTGTGTCCTAATATACCGGTCTACAGTTCTTTTCAGAAGTCCAGTTGTATCGAAGTGCTTCAATTCTGAATTTTACCTATTCAGAATAAGACCTTGTATAGTTATAGTTTAGCGCAATCAAGTCATCAAAACCGGTGAAGTACCTCTTATTTTCAACGCTACTTGACCTACGTCAGGGTTTACACGTGGCTTCTTAAAGTACGCTTTCGAAAGAGGGAGTCCTGCTGTTATCTAATCATTTTGATGTCCGTCGCAACTACCAGATTCCGTCAAAACTCTCACTTAAAAACTCTGCTTTTCTGCTCAGTAACTCTCATTTTTCAGTATGAGAACCCTCGTACTGTTAGCCCTTTTCGGGCTTGCAGCCTGTGAGGTCTTCCAAATGGGACTGACCCGTCATCCGTCAAAGAGAGAGAAGATGATGAAGGATGGAACTTGGAAATCTTACCTGGCTCTCAAGAATCTCCGTCGAGCCACTCTTGAGAGAAAACAGGTCGAGGCTGGAGTCTTTGCGTCATTCCCTCAAAATGTCAATGATTATGAGGACGAGGCCTACGTCGGAAACATTACCATCGGAACCCCGCAGCAGGTTTTCCAAGTCATCTTGGATACCGGCTCGGCCAACCTCTGGATTCCTGATGCCAGCTGCCAGGGCCCTCCTAAGAATTGCTCCATCAAGGCTTGTCAGCCAGGTTAGAACTTTCACAACATTGATAACCCATTTTTCAGGAGTTTGCGCCCTCGAATGTCCCGATCAGGGATGCTGTGGAGGCGGAAATCACACCAACCCGTGCAATGGAAAGAACAAGTTCGACCAGACCAAGTCCTCCACATATCATAACAATGGCAAGCCCTGGATTATCCAATACGGTACGGGATCAGCTGACGGTACTCTTGGCATGGATACTGTCGCTTTTGGTGGACCTGGAGAGAATCAGCTTATTGTTCCCAAGACCACCTTCGGACAGGCCACCTCTCTTGCCCAATTTTTCTCGGACGAACCTATTGACGGAATCCTTGGACTGGCCTTCCAGTTGATCGCCGTCGACCAGGTCACCCCTCCTTTCCAGAACGCCATTGACCAGAACCTGGTAGCTCCCCTCTTCACCGTCTGGATGGAGCATGTCGGAGCTAAGGACAATGTTTATGGTGGAGTCTACACCTACGGAGGAATTGATACCCAGAACTGTGGACCTGTGATCGCTTACCAGCCTCTATCTTCGGCCACCTACTGGCAGTTCAAGATGAACGCCATCGGTGCAGGCACCTACAGCACCAACAAGGGCTGGCAGGTCATTTCTGATACTGGAACCTCTCTCATCGGAGGACCCAAAACCATTGTGGACAGTCTGGCTCAACAGTTGAAGGGAACTTGGTCTCCTGACGAGGGAATCTATCGTGTTCCTTGCGATGCCACCATCCCCACTCTTGACATCACTATTGGGACGAGAATCTACAAGGTACACGGTCTAATATTGGGAAATATCGGAAGTTATAGATCACTAGCGCTAACACAATCGTTCCCGGAGATGACCAATCCTGTATCCTGGCTATCTTCCCCTACAATAGCTTCGGTTTTGGACCCGCATGGATCTTGGGTGATCCCTTCATCAGACAGTTCTGTAACGTAAGCGAAACTTGCTGTACTGAAAATGACTAAAATTTCAGATCTACGATGTAGGAAACCACAGAATCGGCTTTGCCACCTCTCTCCAGAAGTGAATCTCAAAGAATAAACTTTTGTTTCTTTTGTAACTATAGAATTGTGTGAGAGATAGCAGCAAAGTTTTCTTTCACCTCGTTGATTAATCTCCATGATCTTTTGACGTTGAATCATGCAAAAAGGAGGCCGACAGATTGATTCATATTCATTCGTACGGAGCCGCATTGTTTTCCTTGGAGCATGGGAAAACAGGCGTCTATGATATTTGCCACTAAGCTTTTGTACAGCACCACGTTAGTCACTGGACGTTTTTAGAACTGTTATGGGTTCAATCTCCTTCCCTCACGGATAGCATTCTCCTCCTAGACAAACTTTGTATTTCTAGGCACTGACTCAAATCGGCAATAACAAAAATTTTGCGCAACATAGCAATCTTACAGAATGCTTTTGTAGTGTATATAGGAGAGCTCCAGGTGGAGGGACGAATTCACAGCTCAGTTAGGAGAAGTATGGATGAGAACTGCGCGGATGAGCACCGATCTTTGGAAGACTAGCATGTTGCGACATATAGAAAGTATATGATAATTGCAAATAAATCTAAAATAGGAGAGCTTGTCTTTCAAATTTAGCGAACAGTCCCCCTCTTGCTCTGTTATTCTGTCCATCAACTCTTTTCAACCTGCCACATATTGTCTTGTTCCAGTCAATTTTTGTCATTGTCAATATTCTAACTGATACTTTCTTAGATCTCGAAAAAGTTAGCAACCTCTCCGAGTCGAGTCACAACTGACCTGTCTGTTGTGCGTTTAAGCATTCAGCTTCCAATTGGCAGAAATATAGCAGTACAGTATTTGTAAAAGTATGTCAGATCTCAAATTCCTTAGAAGAACCATTTTATTATTCTTTTCTTCATTGCTACACAGCACTTTATGTCGTATGAGCTGAAATTCTAATCCCATTTCGTTTCGCCATCCTCACTGAATTTGAACAGATGAAAACGAACAAAACCTGATCAAACAAATTGTCATTCATTGGGCTCATGTTAATAGACGGACAACACTGTGGAAACCACATTCCCACACATTCCAGCTCTCAGAGTTTCTCCTCTCTAGAGATATTTCCGTTGCCAGAGATGGAGTATCCATTAGCGTGAGCTTTGTTAATCCCTCCCAAGTCCCTTCTACTGGCATGCGTGTCTCTCTCATTCAACTGGAAGAATTCTATACTCAGCGGGTGTCATCCGATTCCAGCGTCAGCTTGTCTTCTCCGACTCGCTGCTAATCCTGCCTAGCTTCGACTCCCATCTGTCCTTCTCTTCTTACGTGGAGCGCGTTGACCCGCAAAATATATGTGACGCCCTCTACAATACCGTGCATTAGCAAACCCGTAATTTGTGCCAGTGGGTGTAAATTGCTTCGATTTTACGCGTTGGACAGTCAAATAGTCGTCCCTCTTCCGAAAACTAACCAATTGCTGTAGTCTCCTTCGCCTTCGCACAACTTTTTCCCTCCTAATGATAGCTCACATCTCGTCGAACGACCTTCAGTTCTGAGCCAATTTTCTCGCAAAATCGTGTAAGCAGATGGTCTCTTCTTTCGCAGTCTCAGATTCACTCGGTCTGTTTCTATCGAACTGGGTCCCCAGGTGTAGGTGCCTTCCGGTAACAGATGTGGAGATCGGCGTGTCCTCAAGCGGATAGCCTATCGAGTATCGTATTACCGGAGCTGGTCATCGAAAACAGTTTGGCGCTTGTTTGAACAGCGGGCGCCACAGGTGCGGTCACTCGCCAATTAGTTGCCATCAGCACCCACTTAACTTGATTTAGTTTATGTAAGAAGTTTTGAGAAACAGAGACAGAGAGTTGAGGGGAGATCTTTTGTTCCATCCCAATCAATTTAAAAAGAGAGTGAGCCAACGACATAACAGAATTTTAGGACAGAGTCTCACAAATCGGATTTGTCTTCTGCCTTTCTTGACATCTTTAGACAAGTCCTGCCAAATCTTTTGCTCTCCTTGCCAATGACCCCTATGTTGCGGGCTGTTTGAGTATTTGTTTGTGTTCGCTTCTTAACGCGTTCCGAGACCACTCTGTGTTGCTTTTGTATTTCCTTCAAGAGCCGCTCCACTACCGGATACCGCCTACCGGATGCAATTATTTGATGTCAATCCTGGGGTCCGCCACTTATAGACGCACACATGTGTTTTCATCAATCAGGTACCTATAGTTTACTGCAATCTAGCTAGCTTTTTTTCTGTCCTCTGGCTCTTTCTCGACGACTGATTTTGGCGATGGCAATCAGGAGCGGATGCGTAAGCCATGTTCAAAGGAGCCGTCAACGGCTGATCCCCGTAATGAGCGGCCTCCCGCAATTTCATCCTTCCCCTTGTCATTACTCCCGGTGGCCAGCCCATATTGAATCGGTAGTGCCAATTTCCAGTGACCAAATCTTTTCCTGAGTGAGAGATTCCAGGAGCCTTGTCTTGTCTTAATTGGCACCTCTTAAGCCTGTGCTCTTGTGTCGCGGTGCCGCCATTACTCACGCTCTTTCCGAAGTGCTCCTCTATTCAACCGCATATTGCCGGCCCGTATGTTCCATTATAGGCTTTATTAAACGGCTCCTTCATCACAAAGGCGCCTTTTCCAATCTACCGACAGCTACTTTTGCCCCCTGGTACTGTTGAATCCCACTACCATGTTTGGGAACAACGCGTGAGACAATAGCACGTCTCATAAAGGCCTATTCTGCCCCTTAATTTTATGTCTTTTCCGTCGCCTGCTCGTCCTCCCAAATGTATGGGAGAAATCATCTGCCTGTCAACACTCGGGGACACATGAGCACGCTTTCCAGAGAAGGTCTTCTGCGAAAATTTTGAGAGATTAGGCTATTTGGAGCTGCTTGTTTTTTGCTTTGTCCCTCGGGGAATGCTGTTGACTGGCAGGAGTCTAGCATATTGACAGAAGAAACGCCAAAAAGCAGCTATAGTGTTCCAAAGTGACCATTCAGAACTAAGTATTCTCCCACCCTCTATATACACACACCGGTCTAGCTGACGCCAGCTGAATATTTCAGAAGAGCGTCGGCGCATCACAATGCTCCAGCCCATAGGCCAATAACTAACAGCCCAAGAAGAGACACAAAGCTTGATGAAACTCTGAAGTACCAATATGTGTCTTCACCAGACGCCTTCCGCACCGTCAGCTTCGATCCGTCGACGGCAGGTGTTGATCCGGTTTACGGCAATCCTGCAACGCCATTTATGTGCTTACATTGCAGCTGCTCTTCCACAGTCATCCCCCGTGGGGATTACCTTTGTCTACAGCTTTTTGAATATGATTAGACTTGGTCATACTCTCTCCAGGAATTAATAAACAGGACAGTTAGGCGGAGCCAAATGACCCTGTTTTTACGTGAGCTGTAAATAACTCTAAGCTCGTGATTCTGATTGTCATTGGTAGACCGGACCCCCTCATCAGTCACTTAGCATGGTCATGCTCTCTCCTAACACATTAGCGGCGTTTGTGTATTAGCTGGTCAGTTGGCCTCGTTAAGGTGGCAGTATCGGTGTGGGCGTGTCAATTAGTGGCACCGCCCCAGTCTTCCGGCTGACCCTTCCTGACCAGGGCGCTTTGAACATCGTCTTCTTCTTCTTTTCGTAGTCTCTTCGTGTCAATTTCTTCTTCCGCATTGTGAGAGTCGCGCGAACAGCTCTCAGCGTTTTTCACGTCTCACTGGGCTATCAACTCGTGCCCCCACTGACCAAACAAGTCTCCCCGAGAGCACTACTTTGCGCCACTTGTGCAGCTACTCCTTCTTCACAACCGTATTTGCAAACTGATACCCATACTCATCGTGATAGTCTTTCAAAGTTCTTTTTCAAAAATGGCATTGGTACCAAGTTCTGACCTTTTTTGACTATCTGACCTCAGTTTTTAAGAGTCTACAGTCTTGATTTGATACAATAATAGCTTGACAAGATTGTGTTGAAGTGAGTGCGCAGTTGGGGATGATCGCGACTACGGCAAACAGTATCCGTCGTGGGTCATCTCGTTAGCCCCTCCGGTGGCACTGTTTGCCATCGTTGGCGGTCAGTGAGACGATTAGACTGATTGCTCGCGACCTCAGTATGGGATGAGCTGTCGGCTCATCCCGTTCAGTTGTCTTTTCTTTGACGAGCCTGCTCTCTTTCTCTCTCTCTCTCTCTCTCTTTCACTCTCTTGCTTTGATTCTCCTCCCGCCGACGCTCCGAAATTTTAAATTGGCGTCTCGCAAAAGTAATTGAATTGGCATGAGGAGGAGCGCATTCTCTTTCGAGCGAACGCTGTTCATTTGTTTCAAGGTTTAGAGCATCATCGACACCCATCACTTTCTGTACTACCGGCTCTTCGAAAGGTGTCGGATTACCGGCGCGATGTACTCCCAAATTGGAAAGTGTCCAAACACTTGTCCTCAGTCTTTCATCTAGGCTGGTCCTGGCTTCTTAGGGCTCTCCCCGTCCCAGTCATTAAATCCTTTCTCAACCCTATTAAAGCTGTTCCATCTTTTGCTAATTATGTGTCCCGATTTCGTCTCATCACCCCCTTGGGCGTGGATTTATGAGCATCCCCAGGGCATATTGATGCAGGCGTTCCTGGATGCTCCTAATCCAGCCTGGCGTAGACTTCTTCAATGAATGAAAACATCCCTAATCTAGTATTCAAACACGCACACATAGACCAACTGCCTTACTCTGTCGGCGCAGTTGCTTTCATTACCTCTGTCAACGCAACATTATCGTCTGCTCTGGCATAATTGCATTTTCTGGATACATAAACGCATTACTGGCTGAGCATTGAAGCACATTGGAATAGATCTTCTCCTTTACTCTTTTCCACACTCGGCGATTCTTTGTAACCGAGCCCTTTTCCAGGTCCGCTCCCAAATTTCATAATGAGGAGTTCTCTAGCCGTGTTTGCCGTTCTCATGTGCATTCCTGCCCTAATGGCTGACGAGTGAGTACTTTAGTTATTTGTTGCTAACAATGCCACTTTCAGCTACGAACAGGAGCCATCACTGCCCGTGTCTGGCTGGGACCCGACTATACGAAATCACACTTCAAAGTGCGATGAAATGGCTGTCGAAGCCAAAGACTATTGCAAGGTTCGAGTCATTTCGACATTGTGTTTTATGTCTCTTTTTTCAGCTATTCCACAAGTGCTGCACAATGAATTACGACAAGTTGAACGGAGATAAATGCCAAATTGTTGAGGAAGTGTGTGACGGCCAGGGAACTGCCATTTGTATCTGGAAGAACTGTACCGAGATGATCACCACAACCACAACTACCACCACAACTCCCGAGCCTAGCCTCAATTCTGCGGGTTAGTTTCGCAGAAAAGCAGAGAGCGCGATCTAACACCTTCCATCAGAGTGCGCTGGCTGGTGTCGTCTCCTTGGGGAAAGGAATCACAATTGAGGCGCGTAATTGGCTACTTAAAGCATTGATCCTCGAAATTCTGAAAGCACAAATTTTGGGTCTAGATGCTTCGTGACCGATAATTGCTGCCTCTGTTGCGACAATTGAGAGATCAATTTTTTGAAGTTTTAAAGGAGGTTAAAGAGAAACGGCAGAGAGACACAAAATTACAATATTTTGAAGACCGATAAAATGCGCATATGATTTCCTCTAATGTGCTGCTGTCACTGCCCATTTACTCATTGCGCAGCTGCGCGATACCAGGGTATTTCCCGTGAGTCATCGCCAAGCCATTTCCCGTTGATAGTGCTGGGGGCTGAATACTGATTGGGATCGTTTAATTATACCAATGCCTCTCTCTCTCTCTCTGCAATTGCGCCTTCTAGTGTCCTCCAGCTGCAGCGATAGAGCCTAGGGACGATTTTAGGAGCAGCGCGGACAGGTGTCACCATACGCTCTGATTACCAAAGATTACCGCTTCGGATAAACCAGTGAAATCGGTAGCCACCAGGTGCGCTGCCAGATGTACGTAGCATAATTATATGCATTTAAAATTTTTTGTGATCATATTTTATTGCAGGCCTTCTTGCCGGAGTCACGTCTGTGGGAATCGCTCTTCTCTTCTGCTAATGTAAGTTAAGGGAAGCTATCTGGCGACCCATTTTCGGGGCGCGCGCGCCTTTCGTGGGCAGGGGGCTCCATCTGTCAAGTGCCTTCTTGTGTTTCATGCCAACAATTAATCAGCAATTCGTCCTGGGATCGTATTTCGCGCAATGGCCAGATAGCAAGCTGTCATAAAATGATGCCATTGTTTCAGGATGCTATCCCACCACTACGGTTTTCTCGTCATCATCTACACGCCCGTTGCTTTCCCGCGCCTCGAGCAGCCACAGCCCGCACAGTCATTTTCAGGGAACAGATATTGATGGAATATTGATTGTTTTCCCGTGATACTCATAATAGAAAAATGCTCTAAGCTTCAACCCCAAAACAATACCCAAAATCAACTTCCATGTCCCCCGTTGTTTTGTAACCACCCAGTCTAAAATTGCTTTGTTCAGTTATACCCTTTTTCATTTTCTCCGCTTGACGTTTTATTTGATATATGTGTCATAAAAGACGTTACCTACAAGTTTCGGTCAGGGTGCCACCCTCGTAAATTGCAAGCCTAGATGCCGACTAATTACAGGACACCGTGGTCTTTACGAGGAGATAAACGGATCGTAGACACTACGTTGATACAAGAGACTTGGGTTCAAGGACAACTTTGATAGTTTTTAGTTCTTCTGATGACATCCTCCACCACTTTAAAAGTAGCTTGAGGGGCGTCGTAGGCCATCATGTGTCCAGCACTCAAAATCACCCTGAACTGTAGATTCTTGTGAATTTTGTAATATTTAGCCAAGGTTTCGGATTTGCCATCTTCCGAAGCCTTGGCTAGATATTATAAAATTCGCTTCTAGTGGAATTGTAAGCACACATGCTGCTTCATGTCAACCGGTTCATCCGTAGCATTGTTTTAGTTTTGCTGGACAAAAGTTTTAAAGAATGACGATTAGACATTACGATTTTTTGAATTTGGATCCCACCACGAACTTTTTGTGATGTTTTTACATTTGCAGGTGTTTGTTTTGTCTTCCATGTGTAAACCCAAGCTCAAAAAAGCGCACAATCCAACCGTCTAAATATAGCACGTTAATGTCCTTTTAAAGCGAATGTGCACCGTGTGAACGAAGTTGGCGCGCAGCAGGCTCGAAAATTGGCGGTAACGCTCATAATCAACGTGAAAAAGTGTAAAAGTAACAAAAACTACTGTTTTTTGCAGCATTTGGAGCTTCCCCGCCTAAATTTGAAGCCGATATTAGGCTCGGATTTACATAAAATTTGAAAATGTGTTTGTGGTCTAGGTCTGGCTGTATATGTAGACATTAAAGCTTTGGACATGAGGAACCAAAGGTTCGATTCTGTCCGTTGTCAAAAATTTATGTATAGTGCCATTTTGTAGAGTCATCAGTTGAGTATCGATCCCATCATACCGTATGAATCACGCGAGCAAACTCCGCAGCCACTTTTTCACCTTAGCTTTCACCAGCACTTATAATGGACAGGAACCCCGGACACTGCTTGGCTAGAATAGCCCCAATCTTCTTCGTACTGAGTTTAGATTGGAGTAAAATGTTACTTTTTAACTAATATGTTCATCTTCTTTACCGGCAATTCAATGAATACCTTTTTTTAGAATGAATAAGTTTCGAAAGACCGCTATACGAAACCGATTGATTCAGCTGTCAGACAAGCTATTTTAAAGTTTAGAAAGGGCATATATTTGAGCAAGCCTCGGCAACTTTGTACAATATGGGTTTAGGTATTTTGAATGATTTGCTTGACCATGTAGATAGTAGCTTCAGGGACATCGTAGGCGACCATGTGTCCTCCTCTGAGAAGCCACCAGAACTGGAAGTTCTTGTACGTTTTGTGGTAGCCAGCCAGGGGGAAGGACTTGGTTCCAAAAGCGATTCTTCTGCTAGTATTGAAGGAGGACAAACCAGTCCAGGTGAGTCGGTTCACCCACTTCATGGTTCCTAAAAGTTGGATACTTTTTAATAATATGGTTCGAGTACCAATTGTGTCACAGATTAGATCCTCATTTCCATTGTAGACTGCGACGTTGATTCCATTCTGAAGAAGACCGTCAACTGTATCCCAATTAGGCTTCATGAAATCCGGAGACTGGGCTTGGAATACAGCATTGGATTGAGCTAAAACGGAAATTTTCAGCATCTAAAATCTCTTACCTCCAAACTTGACTTGAGGAGGGATAATACCCAGCTTGGCACGGACCGTAGTGTCCATGTAATCGGAAAGAGCATCAGCTTGGAGAGTAGCGACGTGGCGTTGATACATTTGACTGAGAGTGTAACGGGATTCGTCCAGGATGCTACGCTTTCTTCTCTTCTTAGACCAGTCGTCCTGTCCACCTCTCTTGAGGATGTTGTACCATGACACACCATTGGTTTCCTGAATAACCTATTGGTCTAGAGTTTGTTTGGAAACTTTAGACTGATCCGAAAATACGCCTTGAAACGGAATTCCTTCAATGTGTATACTTTTCTAGTTGACCCCTCTGTGCAGAAAAGTCAAACTTTTCAGGCCCAGTTGACTGTTTCCCCACAGTAACGAGAAATGATTATTAATCTGGCCGGTTGAGACAAGACCGTAGTTATCCTATTTTCAGCGTAACAGAAATCACGACGTACAAGTTCCAGAAGATTCTCCATATTTCCCCAACAGTTGGTAGCCTGAGACCATTGTCCTTGATCGACAAGCTTTTGGCAAGTTGCTGCCTGACTGTTTACTCTGGCAAGCTGGTGGTCATCGAGGTAACCGCTGGCATAGAGGTACTCTCCCCAAGTATTCACATAATCCATGGCACTGATCCAAGAGTCTCCTAGGGCTACAGCACGGAAGTTCATATGGAGACTGCCGGCGGAGATTGCCTGGAATTCGTACTTGTGATCTTACCTGCAAACAACAAAAGTTTGCTATGTCAATGGGTCTATCAGATTCAGAATGTAGATGAGACAGAAAAGTAGCACAACTTACAGTGGTGATAACACGAGCAAATTCAGCAGACATCTTTCCTCCATAGCTCTCACAGAAGATGTAGAATGGACGAGAACGGTATTCAGGATGAACGGCTAGGAAACGATTTAACCAGGCCAGCAGATCTTGACCGATCTATGATAGGAGGGCGTTTTCACAGACGTTCTTTGCTACCTGTGCTACGTCAGTGGTCAGAGCGCTGCTATCATCCACGTAGGAGAATCCGGAACCGACGGGGTTGTCCACGTAGACCATGTCAGCAACTTGGAGCTGAAATCGGTATACGCATAAGTAACTTTGTCGCTTATCACATGACTTATGTCAGTATATCATCCTCTGCCACTCTATCACTGTCGATAGCTGTACTCTGTCTCTGTCCCTTATAAGAGTCAAGCTAACAGGACAGGTTACTTGTTATCTAGTTTATTGTTGAAATCTACTTGTGCTATTGCAAATAATATGAATAAACCTACCCATGTGGCCATGTTATCGGATCCATTCATCATCTTCGGTCCAGTCTCTTCAAAATTTCCAAATCCAGTGCTAGAAGCTCCAGGACCTCCCTAAACACCATATTTTACAGGTTTATGGTTTTTTACCTGGAGCCAAAGGATGAGAGGTCTGTTACTAGCAGGTTTCACTGAGTACAACCACCAGAAAGTGTGGGCATTTGTGCGAATGTCAACATAGCCCCAGTCTTCATCATACTAAATTTAGTATTTCAAACGAATGCGTTAACAAACCTGTAAAGTTCCTGCCCAAGTATTGACCGAATTGCTGGCTCCGGCAAGTATACAAGGCAAACTTATGAAAGCAACAAGTAGGAACCGCATACCTGAAAAATGTTCACTTTGTTTCGTCAACCAAGAAAAAAGTAGCACTGAATATGAAGAGGACCACGGCTCCAGCTGATAAGGTTAACTGACCGACCGCTTGCGTGGCATCGCCAAAACTTCAAAGAAAAGTCGCGATAAGCGGTCACGAGGGTGGAAAAATAAAAATTTAATTTCAGGTCAAGATGATAGCTACTAAAGTGAATGTACTGAAGCATGTGATTTTTGCTGCAGCGCTTGGACGCCTACTGATAAGTGAAAAGTGACCGGCTTACGGCACACGATTGTCTAGGTCGAATTGAAAGTCTATGTGTGGTAAGATTGGACAGAACAGTTTCAAAGCAGAACAAACAATGCGTGATGTTTATCCACTTCCTTAGAGAGTATCGGGGAAAGAAACAATATGAAAGCAAAACTTATGAGATCTTGAATTTGACGAATGAAAGCTCAAAAATGAAAGCTTTATCAAACCAGGAGACCAATAAAAGCTGTGTATTAGTGATCGAGATGCCATAATCGATACATCGAGATTTTGAAAAGCACAACAACAAGAATCTATTCAAACTATATATGCGAAACATTAAACCAAACATGTGATGTCAAACTTAAGTGATGTTTAAAACTGTTAAACCGGGAACACCCCATAGTATACCGTCCCTTGAAATTCTTTTTCTTGAGATCACAGTTTCTAGTACTTTCTTCAGCTCACTGTCCACGGAACTAAACGGAAAAAAGACGAGAGCTCACAAAAAGCCACTATAAGGGACCCAGCTAAATTCCCGAACAAAATTCCTCACGCAGTTTTTGGTGCTGTTCAAATTGCTGCTTTTTTTTGTACACACAGACTACACTGGATCCATTCTACAAAAGGTAAGTCTCATACTATCTGGCTAGACCAATTTCTCACTCAAGCATACCTCAGATGCCACAATCACCTCTGATCATGATTTACTGTTAGCGTCTCCCAAGAGCACATCAGATAATCCGCATTTAGCAACATATCAGATGACCTCTGCGACCAAAAAAAGGCGGTGTCCTGCCCGTCTCTCTGACAAAATCCATCAGATTCCTAACATTTTTGGTGACGGCACAGAGACACCCACCTACTCTCCACCAAACTGTCTGCATTGTCACCTGTGACGCGTTTCCTCTGCCTCTTTATTGCGTTTGCAATGATGTATTTCGAGCATTTAAGAGCATGCACCCCTCTCGATGAGATTACAGCGATTAGCCAGCAGGGTCTTACCGTTATTTGCCTTCTTTTGTGTCTATGACTGATTTCGGAAACCGAATCTTCTCTCCCCTCTCTCTTTCGGAAAATGTATGGGATTCGTTTCTTTCCCCTCCTCGGCAAAAAGACCTATCCATTTAATGTGATGGATAACGTCTAGCAGAGGCACACACACTAGCAGTTCTTTTCGTTTCCGTGTTTGTGTCACCAACACCTTAATAGATCTGTGCATAAGCAACGAGGTGCCCATGACATTGAACTTCACCTCCTATCATTCAAGGAAATAACTTATATGGCTCTGTCAACAAATGTTGTACAAATGGCCCCTTCCTCCTGGTTATTTGACACCCTTTCCTCTTCTTGACTACGTAATTTCTAGATGCAGTCACTACAGCTTTTGGCTTCTTTGGTAGTCATCAGCTGCTGTTTAGGAGCAGAGTCGGATAGAGAAGCAGTACCATGTAGGTTTTTGAGCATTTCAAAGACTACAGAACTCCTGAAAAGGATCTACAGTAACTTTTCTTTTGATTAAAGTCAAGATAGATCAGGTCAAATTTTCTATGGCAACAGGTCAGTGTTGAAAAGTTTAAGCGAGACCGATTTTTTCAAACGCGAACCGTGTCCGTCTATCTGCCCGTTAGTGGTCTCGGCTCGGAAAAATTTGAAAACAGGGAACGAGATCACAACCGGGTCGTGACAAACGAGCGCGTTGCCATTACCCCAGGAAGCAAGTAACGCTCAAATAAAACCAAGAGGAAGATGGTGACGGTACTCGTAAAAGGACAGATACGCCAGTATAACCTGTGCCTACTTGCCTACGTCACACTTGTACTGAACTGACAAAGAGAATGACGTGGTTAGAATGACATAGACACACTGACAGAAAATACAGCTCGATCAGTTGCAAATCTTTTTCCTACTTACTATCCTTTCCAGGCAACGTGATGGCAATTATATCAGGAAGACGAGAAGAGACGGAAAACTGCAACCTGAAAACTTTGCTCATTCGTCAGATGCAATCTCAGCAGAACAGTCAAGAAGTCAGCAATTTTGTCAGGGACCAGAGTCCCAAGAGAACCTTCCTCCGACTAGAGAGTAGGTTTTTTTTTGGAAAGCCTGAATTACAAGACAGTATAGCTTGCGAAGGAGGTGGATCAGTGTGCCGTATCTCTGGAAGAAGAAGCTGTATCTGTCCGACCTCGTTCGTCTGCGACCCTATGGACGGAAGCCTTCATGTCTGCGTCAAACTCCGATATTTTACTCAAATGGAAGAAATGCGTCGTTGAGCTTTATTTTAATTGATCTCTGTTAATAAACTTGTTCTTTGGACGAAATTCTTCTATCTTCTTCACAATGAACCTTTTACCTGCACGACTGTAGACAATTTGAGCGGTAGGAGAGAACGAAATAGTGGTTGAGAACAGTGCTGGGGTTACTCTGTAGGCGTTGGAAGGCACCATAAGTGTCTTTGAGAGCCGCATTGTCAGCTAGATTCTCATTGATTTTTCTGTGGTCATTCTAGAGACTTTCAAGATTTTCTGGATATTACTGACCATGGAGACGTTGTACTGTCGAGCAAGGCAGGCTGACTGGTTACGGTGCTTCATCTCGGAGTAGTGGAGGTGTGCTTGAATTTCAGATCAGAGACTGCTCTCAGAGCCGAGATTAAACAGATGACCAATTTCGTGAGCAAGCGTGACGCCGAAACTACTTTTGTAGAAGAAACTCGGGGTGTCAGAATTGTGGCCACTCTGGTGGAAGTAAACGACAGGGATAACTAAGCTTCGTTTGCCCCTAGCAACAGAAAGTTCTTACATATGATGTTGTAGTCGCCCAGGAAGTAGGCATTGAATGAGAACAACTTTGTCTCAAGGTAATGTCAGAGAGGAATCTCTTGTCCCAAGTCTGAGAATCGTCTTCAAAAGTGAAAAGACTAAAGAAACCCAGAAAGTAATTTTACGATTGCATTAAGTGCCCTTGATGTTACTAGTTCCAGTTAAGCGAGTGCTGAGATGGCCTTCATCTGCAGCCATTCACCTCTCTCACTTTTTCCCCTAATGGCGAAAACATCTTCCGCAATGTTTTTATCAAAAAATTGTGTTCCAGTCAGAGATCTATTCCGCTAAAGACCTTTGTAGGTGGCATCTAATCCATTACGCGCGCACTGCCGTCGGCCTGTTGTCCCCCGATGGCAGATCTCGTTCTTGAACTCTCGGCTAACACGGCTGTAAAACTCGCTGCCGTAGGTCGAAAAAGGCGGTCGTGACCCCCAGAACCAGCTCTGAGGCCTGGCTATAAAAGCCATTCTTACTGCTATTATCTGGAATTTTCTTTCACCTTCTATTCTTCTCCTCAACTATAGCGTTTATTTTTTTTAGCGAGATGAGGTTTTTGGTTTTTATTGTGGGAGTGACTTTAGCTTTCGATAATGCACCGACTCTCGATCCGAGTATTCCAACCGTCAGGTACGCTTATTTTAGTTCCAAAACTTTCTTTTCAGTCCTCACGAGACCAAAAACCCTGACTCTTGTGTTGGACAATGTGCCTTTACCTTCATTGATGAGATCCGAGCTCAACTAGGCAACGAGAGGGCTACATCGCTTCTTCAGGTAGGCACACTGTCTCGAGGGCGCCCGCGCGTGCCACCCGATGTTTTCTGCCCCTGGCGATCACAAGGTTTTGCTGTCGAGAACCAGCTTTCGTTTTCGACTTCCTCACCGAGATTTCCTGTTTCAGCTGAACTACAATGACTTTCTCAACTCTTTCTCAAACACCACCTTCTTTGAGAATTTTTGCAAGTGAGTACTAATGATTTTTGTTTTCGAACTAAATGTAAGGATCTACCACTCTTTCCAACACTGTTCCTCAAAATGTGAGCCAGGATATCTTCACCAGCTTCTCATGAGATCTAGTGAGATCATCGACCATTATTGTGTCTACAATTATGATGGTAGGGTCTTCTTAAATCATTTTAAAGAATCTTTAGCTATCCGACAAAAGTTCCCCTGTCTTTCTGGACTCCAAACCGACGGACAATGCGTAAAAATGTGTACTTCTCATCATGATGCTGTCAACTCCTTGATCAACAACTTCAGACATCTAGCTATGAGTGGAGATACGACTCGTGCTGAGCAGTATCTAGGAGAGAGTTGCGAGTAGGAGTCAAATGTTAAAATGTTAAAATGAGTCATAGATACGTTACCTGTACTCTGCACTGCGATGTACCTGCTATTGCCCATAAGTGCGACTTTCCTACTGCACAGCTGGTGATCGATCTTACTCAGAGATCTTTCAGCAGCATGGAGAAGATGGCCCTTGATACTAACGCAGTTACCAAGTGAGTCGTTTCGACAGCTTTACATTGTAGGCTTGAGCCACGAGCCAGATCTTCATTGTATCTGGAAGTCAAGTGAGCTTTAGACTCTAAGTCATACGGAAACCTTGTTTCTAATGTTGTAGTTTGAAGAGACATTTTCATAGGGCGATGCAGAAGCCTATGAAGGCCAAAATACCTTAAAAAAGCAGAGTTTGACATGGACATATGAAAGAATGTTGGAAGGAGATTCATATATTGCGAATAACTTTTTAAAAATCTTTAATATGTCTTCAGCTTGTAACAGGCAACCTGTTCATGTCAACATCCAACCCGCTGAAGTTTTATATTTAAAATCAGTGTAGGTGAGCATTGTAAGCTACTGTTGACAGAACGACAGATAAAAGGTACAGTTTTGGGAAGTGCAATGCTGAGAAGAAGAGTTTGGCAGATGCAGGCTGACAGAGGTAGAAGAAAGATATCGAGAACAAGATCCAGAAAGACGTGATGTTTTCAGATGGCCAAAACAGTGTTCTGACATCAAAACATACCGTCTCCCAACTCCCGTGGCTCCTCCGACTGGAGCAGCAGTCATTGGACAGAGCACTGGACATGGAAAAGGTATGAGATTCAAATTTTTTTTACTCCTTTTCAGTTGATCCACAAGAACCCATCGCCGCTGCTCTCTTAAAAAATACGGCTTTGCTGCCCTTGACGGCAGCTCTCCTACTCCCCATCATCGCAAGATTCCTTTAAAAGGCAGCTGAAGCTTTAAACAACCGGGTTAGACTCCTATCTGTAGATATTGAGCTTATTAAAGTGTTTCCCCTCAAAAAAGAAGCCTTCTAAAGGCACTGTATTCAGCAAAGACAATTGGGACCAGTTTAAAAAAACACCCATACGATTATGCTTCGAGACCATCGAGAGACTTGGCCTTAAGAACGGCAGGTGCGGAGCTCGGAGGAAGGATTCTGATGTCGGTTACGAGGGCAGTGATTATGTCACTAGGCACGACTTCATCGGCCTCGCGGTAAAGAAGAGCCATGCGATTGTTGGCATGAATCTAAAGAAGAGTTTTGTTTAAAAAAATCGTCGTTTTACCTTATTAATAAACTTGAAGGATTGTACAAGAAAAACGGCAGGAATGTTAAAGAATTGGGACATCTGACACATTTGGAAGGCTCCCTTGCCGGCAGCTACATTTCCGTTTGACAGGACTGCAGAGCAGCCGATGACGGTTAAGCAGGCCTAAACAGAATTTCTATCATACACACTGTCGCTCAAAATATGCCAGCTTATAAGTGACAAGCTGTCAAGATATTATATCACTGTCAACCTGTCGTTTTACACCTCTGTCCGAATCTTCCTGACTTACTCGTTGTTTCATTACTAACATGTCAATCAGTCTATTTCACTGGAGAAGAAATAGGCATGGCTCGGTCAAATCCCAGAATGAACAGACAGACATGTTATCAAGAGACTGGGAGTGAAGTGACTAGATTTACACGGCAGAGTGCTCCACAATCTCTTCGGTTTCTGTCATTTTTTGAATTTTCGTCTGAAAATGACAAAAATCATAGAAAAAGGTGCTGTAGCTATGGTTATGACTTCTCCAAAAAAAAAGATTGACACAAAATCTGAAACTGCCTGGCGATAGCGGTTTAACACTCAGCTTGCATACCATCTTTTTTACTGTTTTCTCACCCACAATGTTTCAAAGCATTCCTACCTTTTTCATAACACTCGCAACTCCCTGAAGAGGGCAGTACTCGGTTTTGAAACCCATCTCTACCAGCCTGTTGGCAAAAGGAAGGCCTGAAAGAAATAACTGTAGAGAAACAAAAAATAGCTCACCTCGACCATTTGCCCTGTCATCTACCACGCAAATCGTAATCTTCTCGTCTTTACAATGATAAAGCACCTTGTCCATGACACGATTGCTAGGTTTTGTTGCTTAAGTAGGTGAAGAAACGCTTACCAATTGTACAAGAGGAGATACTTTGCCTTGTTAAACTTCTGACGCAAGTGAGTGGCCATAGAGTTGTAGGAATCCTCAAAGTATTCGTGTTCTTTCCTGGATACCCAGTCATAAAGCTTCGTGGAATCCTATAAATTCAAATTTAAGAAAAATATCAGATTATATCACCTTCTCCTTGATCATCTTATTCATTTCCCTCTTCATCTGACTGACAATATTGCCGAGTCCGGAAGGAAGAGGCCATTTTCCGTTGTTGGTGAGAAAAGTCAGCTGTACAGTCAAAGCTTTCTTGATGTCCATTCCGAGAAAGCTATTTCCAATGTTCTGACCACGTTGTGTGAGAAAATCCGTGTACCACTGAAATATTTTTAAGAATACGCTCTCAAAAACTGACCTCTTTGAAAGCTGCAATGAACTCCTTGCAGAGATCGTCAATCTCATAAATAATTTCCTGTTCACATTTGGCGTAAAGTTTTTGGAAAACCGGATGGATGTCAGGTGTGTACTTGGACGGGGCAGGAATGTTGCTGTTGTCATAGACGAACAGATTCTCATCCGAACTGTACTCATTACTGTATCCTGAAATCCAATCTTCAAAAGTGGCAATATATTTAACTAGCCAAATTTAACCTGCCGATCATCATGTTCATCGTGAGGCTTTGTTTTGAGGGCCGACTTCTTCGGAGTACCGGTGGGGAGAGGTCGGAGTCTGAGAGTTTCTTCATCGGGAAGACCATTTTGCATGGGTTCTTCTTTCGACGTGCTTGGAACAGCAGTTACCATTTTGGCGATAGCTTCCTCATCTCGGGCCTTTTTTTCAGCAGCTTTCGATTGCCTCAAGGCTTGTTTCTCTTCAGGAGTCATTTCCTTAAGAAACTGAAAGCTGTAGTTATCTAAAAGCCTATTCGTTTTCCTAAAAACCTTTTTTTTTAACCCATTTTCGTAAGTTCTTCTAATAAATGCCATTCTTTCAGAGAATATGCGCATAGAAACTTGGTAGCGAATCGTCATGAAACATTAACATTTTAGGCATCGATTTTTGTGCACGTAAACTTGGTAGGAATGGGTCATCGAACATTGACATTCTAGACATAGATTTCTGTGGTTTCCGCACCAAATTTAGAGCCAAAAATTTAAGATTTACGTCGTTGGCAGTGAGAAGACTTTCCACACTGTGAGTTTTCAATACAACATCGTTAGCTTCTGCTTGCTTCTTGGCAATCGCAGCATCGGCTCTTGCCTTCTTCTCAGCAGCTTTGGCAGCTCTCTGGGCCTTTTTTTCCTCCTGAGTCATGTCAGGTCTCTAAATTGGAATTGGAAAATGGAATATGGGAAGAATCTCACCTGATAATCGTTCCCCTGCTTGTGATTCTGCTGTGGAGCAGGCTCCGGTTTCTTACTCGGAGACTGTGTCAATTTCTGCTTCAGTTCTTCAAGCTGAGGTGATTGTTGCCTAGATGGGACTCCAAGAGCGGCACCCATTGCTTCTACATGTTTCGCCAGAGCGGCTAGAGACATCTGAATACATATTTTTCTTTTTCTCTGAAAATGATTCAAAAAGCATAACTGTGAGCAAGACATTGAAAAACTTAGGGTGTGGGATTAGGCATGCTCACAGCCGCTTACCTTCAACTGACTTACAGGATCCTCCGGCTGATTTTCAGTCACATTTGCACCCTTTTGAATCTCAACAGGCTTATGCACCTGTCCAGCATCTATTGAAAGAGCTGTAGACTTTTGTGACTGTTCATTCTGTTCCTGAGAAGCTGTCATAGTCTTTGACTGTACTCCATTGCTCTGTGGCTGTCTTTCGACCTTATTTGACTGAATTTTCTTCTTACCCATTACTAGATTATCTGAAAATGTTCTAAGAAGCGGGGTAAGGAAAAACTCACGTTATTCTGAATAAATATTCCTGAGACGAGCCAACCTCGTTGTGAATCTTTGGTTTTTGGAGTTGTACACTGAAACTTGTTGACTAGAAGTAGAAAACAAAGAAAAACACTAAAGGGATATACTTTCATTGACGCAACTGTTTGTGGCTGCATGCTATTTACGCCAATATTCATGAGCTTGTTGTTTCGCAAACAAAACTTCAAAAATTGTATCGAAAAAGTTTGTAACCTATTTTGGATAATTTTAAACGCCAATTTCTCCGATTTGTTAAAATTATTTTTAAGCCGTATAATGTATTCTGTCCAAAAATGGAGGTCCAAAGTTCGATGTTTTAGCTCGATGTTTACGCTTGCCACTGTTCCGCTTGGCGTCTCTGGTTTAAACCGTGTTCCCGCTTTTCTTTTTCTTTATTGACTCGCGCTTCTGTCTTGATCATTTTTTAACTTTCACCTTCAACAAAACTTGTTTAGCCTGTTCATTCTTGTCCAGACTGATAGAGCATACCTTTTGGTTCAAAATTATCCTGTACATTTTGATTCAGAACACAGAACATAGCAAAGTATTAATAGAGACTATCGAATCCCCCACTCGAACTCAGTTTTTCAATTTTCCTAACAATTTTTGTCAAGTTAAAGTTTCAATTAAACCATTCCTTTTGTTTGCGGCAAAACATGTTCTTCCATGTCCCTAACAGAAATGAACTTGCTTACATATGGTTCTAGTAATGACCAGCCTACTTCTAGTGCTCGGTCTCTCAACTTTCTACTTGGTCTCAATATTTTCCTGTTTCAAACCATATTGGATATTTTATATTTTCAAACAAACGCGTTTTATTGATAATACTGGATCTGAGACCCTACCCGAGGCAAAAAGCGCTGTTACTTTTATTACTTTGCTATCGATTTCTCTTCTGCTTTCTTGTCATATTTCCATCTCTTCAGTTTGCAAGATGCCGACCTCATCTTCCTCCTCCTCTTCGAGTGTGTCTTCTACTTCCTCTAAGTCCTCGAAATCCAGCAGCGCCATGGTAGGACCATTCAAAAGCCTAAATTTTACGGGATTTTAGTCCTATGACACGCGGAATGCTCGAAAAGGCATCGCTCCGCAGTCGCCGGTTAGAGAAAGAGGCTCGTCTGAGGATGATTCCTCCTCGGAACCCAGTTCTTTCTCGGACGAGGAGAAGGAGAGGAGGAATAAGAAGATGACCAAGAAGCCGGAGACCAGCAAAGGAACTCGTAAGTCAAAGGCTGTAAAGCGGAAGAAGAGTGAGACTTCTGAGGATGAGGTAAAATATGACTTTTTGCTGTTACAGTTAAATTTGAGGCCTACGAAGAGTTCAAGCACCTCTTCGAGACAAAGGCAGAGTACTTCGAGTGCATGAACAAGACCGAGAAGGAGAAGGAACAGATAATCTATGAGAAGATGGAGAGATACGAGCAGATGAAGGAAAGGTAATCTATTTTTGCCATATATTCAATAGTTACTTCTTCAGAGAACGTATTGAAGCCACCTTGGCAGCCCGTGCTCGTGGAGAGGAACTGGCCAATAGTAGCAATGCTTTAATGGAATCTGAGAACAAGAAGAAGGAACGTGGACGTCCGCCCAAGAAACAGGCCCCCAAAAAACCAGCCAGTGATGACAGCGACTCGGAAATGGATGCCGAATTTCATCAACCGACTGATATTGCCAGGAAGAAGGAGCAGAAGACGGCTATGGCTAATCTGGCACAAAAGAGGAAGGAGAAGGAACGCAAAGAAGGTAGTACAGACAAATTTTTGCTACAAGGCAAAGACAGACAGCTCACGTTTGTGATAAGAAAGCGTTCTGTCTCTTACCTATTACCGGTATGCCCTAGTATTGGCTGTAACCTCAGCAGTCAAGTTTGGGTTATGTCAGTTTTACAGAGAAGAAAAAGGCTTCACTCAGTGTCGACGCCGTCTTTGGCAAAGACGAAAGTGACAGCAGCAGTTCTGATGATGACAGTAGCAGCACTACTTCATCATCCTCTTCCAGCAGTTCAAGCCTGTCAGATGACGCACCAGTCGTTGAGGAATCTCGCCCAGTACTCACTTACTTGTTAAATATTAAGGACTTTTTCAGGTCGAATCTTTGGAAGAGCTGAGAAAGGCCCAGGTTTCGAGGAAGCTACTTCGCGTACTTGTCTTCACTCCACAGTTAGCGGATGTCATCACTGGAGGATATGTTCTGATTCGCAGTGTGGAAATGGAGAACAGTCACAACGAGTTTCATATTTGGAAGATCGTCGACGTCATTGAGGGCTCGAGACCGTACAGACTGGACGATGTCAAGACCTCGAAAGTTCTTAAATGCAAATGGGGTTGGTTTTCTATCAATAGCAGCTTATAGTCTTGTTTTCAGCAAACCAAGAGAAGACCATCCAACTGACCTACGTATCAAATCAGTACTTCACACAGGACCAGTTTGATGAGTTCAAACTTGTGAACAATCAGGACCTTCCCTCTATTGAGTTCCTCAATCAAAAAGAGGTGATCATCCAGAAGAACAAGACGCCACAGTACACGAAGGAAGTCGTTGATCACGTGGGTTCTTTTTTTACAAGTTCGTAACTTCTCGGGTTCATGTCACATGTTTTGTTTCCCAGCCTATGTTCTCCTGATGTCGAGGTCTCCACTGCGCTGTACTAGTCAATTCTATGTCAGCCTGTTCGAGTTATTTATGTCGTGTCACTCTATTTCCCTTGGTGTTGTCAAAGGCACAAGTAATCCGTCACTCCTACCTAGATTATAGTATCCTGCTAAACAATTCTGTCTCTTTGTCTTTGTCAATTACTAACCAAATCTTCAAACTAACGTAGTTTTGTTGCGCGTGGTTGGTAAATACTAAGAGCATATACAGAAATACCATGGGGTAACAACATATTTTCAGATTGTCCGTGAGAAGAAGAAGTTCGGCCTCTCCCATACGAACTTTGCTCTTGCCAAGTCGGAACTTATCAGCAAGAGGGTGAGTTAACCTTTTATTAAATGCTGAAGTGAATATAGAAAACCGTGAATTTGCTATCAAACGGACTAGGTATCACAGAGAGAAATAGATGGGGATTTAAGCCTGCCCAGCGGTGATCACGTGACTGCTAGGCTCATTCTCGCCCCTCCAAGCCTTCAATTTCAAAACAGTCTCGATAGAGTAGAGGACTGTCAAAGCAACACAGATGATCTGTGTTATATTTTTTGTAAATAAGGGAGTTTAACCTACCGCGCTCATAATAGCAGCTCCTCTGCCATCAGTACCCCAACTGGCCGAGAGATGAACCATTAGCCAGATAGAGATGAAGAAGAAAATGGTGTTGATTCCGTAGAAGATCAGTTCCTAGAACGGGGTTAAGATTTTCATAGGTTCGGACTAACCACAACGATGAGACCTTCCCGGGTAGCCTCTTCTCTAATAGTGAGATGGGGGAAGCAGACGTATCCCAGGAGCAGAATACATACAACGATCATGGTCTCGAAGGTGATGTGCTCGGTCCATGCGGCAGTAGTTGAGCGACGATCGGCACAGATTGACAGCACGAAGGCGACAAAAGACAAAGCCTGAGAGTGGGAGTGTAAACCGGCTGCGCCGCATCCCCTAAAACTTACAATTTCGGCGAGCTTCAAGACTCCGGCCAAGGTTCCCAAGTAGCCAGTATTGAGTTGTCCTTGACGATTGTTAGGAATAATCTGAATCTTGTTGGCCATGTGGAATTGGAGCTTCTTCTTTTCTTTCGTCGGCGGGCTATAACGGCTGTTGTGATAGGGAAAGCTGTGAGGGGGTGAACCTGGCATGTCCGGGGCGTTGCAGGTCCTCCTGGGGAACCTCCTTGGCAGGACCGAGGTCTACGGTAGTCTGGGCGGGATCCTCGTCAGATCTCAGCATCTAAAAGTAGGCAAATTGTTGGCCGGGTTGTAAAGGCAAAGAGCGAAGGAAAACAGTTCGACCCTAAGAAATTGATTTCCCCGCCAATGTGGGAATCTCATGAAAACTTTTGAGACAACAAGAGAGAGAGAGAAGGAGAAACTTTTAATGGTATAGTCCTCTGGATATAGTGACTGGATATGGAGATTTGACCCCCGAGATAGCCATCTCCGTCCCGGTTTACATGGTATTTCCGCATAGGAGACAGTCAATAACAGCAAAATGAAAAAGTTATTGATCACGAATTAGGAGGAACTGGGTTGAGAAGGTGTGGAGCGGATTATGCCGTTCGCAGATGCCCCCGAAGCGGTGTGGGGACCTTTGTTTGGGATTTGACGGCGATGACAACCTTGAACGCTGTCTGAGACCGACTAGCAATCTCTCGTCCCAATTCGCTGCGTCTTCTGCTGAGTAGTATCAATTGATAGCAATCAATTGTCAAAAGTTCTTTTTTGCTACTACTAGCACATCAATAACTGGGTAAGGGGGATAGTGAGTGAAACTTGTGTACTGGGGCGTGAGACACCGGATCCGGTTGGCTAGAATCCCTCCACCCTTTTACTCACGCGCCATGATTCAGTCCCAAAATATGCCTTTCTTCTCCCATTGAGAAAAGGTTGTCAGCGAAAACATGAAAGTTCCGGGGCCCCTTTCTGCCAGTTGGTGCTTTACTTTTTTTCCACGCTCGGCGACACTGAGAAAAAACGGGTGTGTTCTCCCAACTCTTACACCAGAAATGAGACAAATTGATCCAGTAAAAGGAGGTTTCGGCTAATCTGGAAAACGTCAAAAGGGGTATGAAAGGGGGGTTAGATAGGGCGGAACCGTGTCAAGTGTTGATATATGGGTGTGCTTGTAAATTGCGTGTTGTCGTCTCAAAAATTTCACACAAAGGCAAGAGAACTAATAACCAAAGCATAGGGCGTGGCCCCCTTGTGCGCCAAACTTTATCATTTCCGAACTTGTTGTGCTTTTATAAATTGGGAGAAACTGACCAGTCGTGTCTCTGCTCCTCCGTTCCCATTTGCAACAATGACAGTCTCGGCTCCAGTCATCTCTCTACGAATAGACTTCACACCGACTTCTGAAAGAGATACAGAAAAAAGATTGAACAATTATCTAGGAACGCGTGTGATAAGCGGACAAGGTGCGTCTTTCGCTGTACACAGTGCAAACATAGTTGAGAGAGAGAGGTTAGCTACGAGTTACTCGGAGAGTGAACTGATAGGCGAGGGAACGATGTTCGATTCCTAGTACCCCTACCGACAAATGATGAAGTGAAGTAGTCGGGGACTAGATTGTTTGGCAGGAACATTAAGAAGTGTCGCTAGCCACAAGTTGTGTAATACCCTTTTTTGAGATCTCTCTTGATTTGTGAGAGTGCTTCCGGAAACTTAGAGCATGTCTATTTGACAGGGACTAATTACAACTTTTTCAGACTGCTCACGAGGCCAACAATGAGCGAGAGTTGGCTGCCAAGGTCCAAAAGCAGATCGACGATCTGGACAAAACGGCCTCGGAATTGGAGAAGAAGAGACTCGGAGACATTGCCCACGTCAATATGATCAATCAGAGAAATCGACAGCAACAAAGCAACAAATTCTTCGGTCAACACAAAAAGGTACCGTTCATATCGCACTTTATGATGTTTACCAAGCCGTTTTAGCTTATGACGGCCGAGACAGAAGAGGAGAATCCCTTCACACGAAAGAAAGAGCGAATGAGAGTCGTCTGTGGAACTAGCAAGACTGCGGAATTCTCCAAATCTGATGCAACTGTCAAGACTGAGACAGTCACCACAGTTGTAGTGAGAAAAGAAGAACCCGAAGCTGCTCCAGTGGTCAAAAAAGAAGAACCGGTAGCTCCGGTCAAGGCTCTAACCTTGGCCGAAAAGATCAAACTGGCTCAATCTGGACAGCCGAAAAAGAAGGAGCCCGTCGATGTCTTCAATCTGCACAATACCATCGATTTTGATTTTGGTTTTGGTAAGTAATTTCTATTTTTTGTAACTCACAAAAAACTTTCAGAACTTCCTCTGACCCCGAAAAACGCTGGCAAATCTTCCACAAGCCGCAAGAGTGCATACTATTGAAGTTCTCGCCGTTGTATAGGTCAATCAAGAATCCTTTTTTTTATTGTTTTGCCTTCAGTATCTGGTAGCAAATTCCCGCTGACTCTCGTGTTTCAATGTCTGTATTTTCCCCATCCTAATTCAGATCTTAGATTACCTGTTCTGGTGACTGTGTTGATAAATGTTCTTGGAAGTATTTTCTGCATATCCCCAAAAAGGACATCTGGAGCCACCCTGCGCGCGATCCCCCCTTCCGGGCTTCAATTATACCATGGCCAGGTGCGCCATTGTCTCACGAGGGGGGCCTATCGGTGGCAATTGTCCTTTTTATTGCCACTCTTCTCTGCTTTGCCCTTTATGCACGATACCCATGCGTTATAAAAGTTCCCATGGTCTTTTTTTCTGGTTTCTAGTCGTAAAATGGCGCAAAAACCTTGCTTTGATCATTTGAGGAGGGGGTCTTTTGCCAAAATCGCTCGCTTGAGGTCAGACCACTCCTCCTCTCCTAAAAGAGGTGCGGATTAAAGGGTCGACCGCTTCCAACGCCCTATTTCTTCTGTATTCTCACTGTCCTTTTGCCCAGTTGAATCTCTGTGTTTTCAGAACATGTGGGTACAAATCTTGGTCTCATTTGGCTTTCTACCTTTGATCTCAGCTCAAGTTAGTAAGTTTTCCGTCTCTACCCTTTCAAGATAGACCTCTAGGGTTATGTGAGGTTTCTGGTGATTGCCGTCTCTGTCCAGACCGTCGATATTCTTACTACCGATGTGGTGGACAGGTAAGAAAAGTTCTAAACTAAGCCCTCCTTTAGTCTGAATGTTTTCCAACCGAATCCTGTGAAGGCGGCTTCTGCTGTCCACTACCAAAACCCGTGTTGGCCTTACAAAACGAGAGTGAGTTCCTTCTAACTTCGGCCTTAAAAACTAAACGCTTGGGGCATGCATGTTTAACAAGCAATTAGGTTTTCCAATGCCACCTGCACTGCCTACAGTCGCGCACTCTATCGACGACAATTTGGAGGATAAATGTCCGGATGGCTCGGATTGGAAAATTGCCTGTTCCTCTGACAAACAGTGTCCAGCTGGTCATGTCTGTGCAGAAGACAAATGTTGCATAGGTGAGTGAGTCTCCAATGTTTCTGTAGTCCTTGGGGGCGACCTGTTCGACACCGATTATTTTCGTACTAAGCGCGTAATAGCCGCGCGACACGATTTCTGTACTACGGCAATGTTTACTATTTAGCGTGTGGCGAGAAGAGAAAGACCATCCTTCGAGATCTGGGCACAGGAGAGGTTATGGGGCAAGAAATACCACAATGCACGGATGATGGATCCACCTACAGACCCAAGTAATATTAAAAGTCTCCGAAGACATAGAACTTTCAGGCAGTGCCTGGCAGGAGTTGAGTCTTGCTGGTGTGTATCCGGTTGGGGCAGAAAACTCTCGAAGCAGGATTGTCTTCAGAGAAGATCGTCAAACAACTTTATACAAAGAGCAGCTTCTCTGCAGAGTGAAATAGCTACTTCGAGCAAGGTGATGGGTTATTCAAGAGTCGGAAAGGTTTTGCTGTGATGGTATTGCTAGAAGGACAGAGAGACGGAGAGACACAGAGATAGACGGACAAAAATCTTTTTCAGAACTGCGCTGTTCAACGAATAGGCTCCTGTCCTCGAGTGAGACCATCCTCCGATTCTGCCTCTATGGGCTGTCGTTGCGATGACGACTGCTACGGTCAAAAAAAGTGCTGTTCCCTGGACGGATCCTCAGTTTGCACTACGCCAGGTCCACTAACGCTTCCTAAAGCTTCAGCACCTAACGATACATCTCCTTTTCAATATTAACTTGTTATTTTAGTGATGCCGCAAGCCATGACCATGGTCTGTGGAATGAATGAGCAGTTCTCGGCCTGTCATTCTCCATGCCAAGCTTCTTGTGAAGATCCAACAGTTCCACCATGTCCGTCACCAGTTTGTCAACCGGGATGTCATTGCATGCCAGGTAGAATTTTTTTTTAAAATTGAAACATTAATATTTAAAGGCTACATAAGAAAAGACGGGTCTCCAAGATCAATGTGTGTTCCGCGAGCCACATGCGTCCTGTTTGATGTCACAGCTCATTGTGCCGATGATAGACGACAATATCAAGGTTGTGGGTCCGCGTGTCCTATCAGTTGTCAGAATAGGAACAGTCCAAGGTTCGGAGGGTAGAAACAACTCGAAAACTTGTGTTCAGGTGCCATGAAAGGTGTGTGTCCGGCTGTTTCTGTCGCATACCTTACATACTGGAGAACGGAGCTGATCCCCTCCACTCACGGTGTATTCTGCCGAGTGATTGCCCCCCGGACCAACTTTCCTTCCTCCCCACGGCCAATCCAGCTACGATTCGTGGAAACTCTCGAACTTACACCAACCAGGTTCAAGTTAACCTTGTACGTCGTGTAGTCGTTTTCTTAACTATTTAGACAGTTGCATTAAGAATCTTTTTAGGCCTATCAAGTTCCTTATGCTCCTACACCCAATACTGCTACTGTGGTACCAAATACTAACCGATGTGCTGACCCTCTTAAAAACTATCTGAGCTGTGGTACTAAGTGTCCAGGTTTGCTAAATCTTGTCAAATCTGGTCAGGTCTTCAGTTGCCTGTAACGCTTTGAAACCGCCAATGTCTTGCTCGTTGCAATGTGTTCCTGGATGTTTCTGTCACGCTCCTTATATTTTACTGGATGGAAATGTAAGTTTTGCAATCTAAATCTGACAAAAAATTTATAGGATCCCCAATCCGGATGTGTTTTGCCTCAAAGCTGTCCTAAGACGCCTGAAGTTATTCCTGCTTCCTGTTCAGATCCTCGCAAAGAATGGACCAGTTGCGGAGCTCACAGGTAAGAAACTCAGGCTTACTAACCTCCCTACCAGTTGTGCTCGTTCCTGTACCAACCTTCTTGGTCTGTGCAGTGCTGGATCCTGTTCTCCGGGCTGTATCTGCCGTGAACCTTACGTCCTTCAAGATTCTACTGACCCCAACTCTCGCTGTGTTCTTCCCTCGGAATGCCAGAGGAAGTGCGAGGATCCAAACAAAGAGTTTCTCACATGTGGATCATCGTGTCCAGTCGGATGTGACAACCGTCATCCGAGCAGTTGCACACCCTGTGTTGCTGGGTGCTTCTGTAGAAACGGTTAGAATTCGCCCTACCCTCTCATAGAATCAGTTTCAGGCCTGGTGTCCCTTAATGGAACAGCCTGGCAGACATCAGAGTGCGTCAGACTTGAGGAATGTCCTTCTTTCATTGAGGAAACTTCGGCTCCTACTGAAACTACTGAAGCTGCTACTACTGAGCAGCCTGTAACTCCCCCGCCTATGCGTCGAGAGCCGGTCGATACGACCATGACTACACTTCTACCCCTTTCATCTCAATGTCCAGTCACGACCCTGGATGTCAGTGGAAGAACATGTGATCGTGACACTGACTGTCCAACAGAACAAAGATGCTGTCGTCCGATCATAGCTACTCTGGGAATCTCTCCTCAACGCTGTACTTGCAGTGATCCTTTGGCCGTTTGGAGCAACTGTGGCAGTCTTTGTCCCGAATACTGTGGCCAGCCGGCGGTAGACTTCAATAGAGATGGCAAACAAGCAATTTTCCAGGTTCCGGTGTGCTCAAAGACGTGCAACCAGGGCTGTCAGTGTGCTCCAGGTTACGTTAGAGCCCGAAACGACGTCACAGCTCCTTGCATCCCGCGTGAGGCATGTCCTCAGGTCCCTCAAGAAAAGGTTGAAAAGGTAGAAAAGTATCAAGAATTATTGGCCGCAGCAAGTCTGGATGGACCGAGAGCTACAATCCGTGAAATCATTGATGAAGCGCCGCAGGATCCTTTCTCTAAAATGGTGGTATGAAACCAAAGTCTTAGTCATTATAAAATCTTAGATGGCCGTAGCTAATCTGCACGGTCCAACAGTCAGAGGCAAGTTCACCTTCACCCAGTTCTCCAGGACAAATCTGAAAATTAGTGGTAGTTTGCCGCCCCTATCGGCAAAAGTCATATTTTCAGGTCTAGTGGATGGACTTGAGCCTGGAGCTCATGCTTTAGTTCTGCACCAGTTTGGAGATATTTCCAATGACTGTCTTCGAATTGGGCCACCTTTTCTCTTTAGACGGAACAATAACACACCCAGCTTGGGAGACATCAGTGGTATTTCTATTTTACAGTGTCCGCGCGTTTCTGACCCATAAGGGGTTTTACACGAAATTCTTAGGGTTTGATCTCGTCTTTTGTAGTTTTTTGTTTTCGGTAGCAATGATAAATGGGTATCCCGGTTACCGAGGAAAGCTACGCTCCTTAAATGTGCTGTATACTGCTAAGAGGCGCAACTCGAACCGCACGACCGGGGTTCGAACCCCGTGTATGGCAAACTTTTTGAACAAGCTAATTTGAGACGTAAATTATACGAAAAAGGCTCACAGAGTGAAAAGTTGACAGATATACAAGAACTTCAGGCGTGATGGCCGGCAGCGCCGAGTTTTCCCGTGTCGTCGACTGGCCGGTGGGAGATGTCATTGGCAGATCCATTGCAATCTACAGGTTTTCCACCCAGGAATGGCAGTCCCGTGCTCAACAGGAACGTCCAGTTGCTTGTGCAACAATCGGGGTCGCAAATTAATCTCGCTCACTTTTTGTCTTTTCTTTCCATCTCGTTAATAAGCATAAAGATGAAACCATTTTAAGTGTTTTGGGTAAAATCACAGAGGAATTGAGTACATGTTCAGAATTATGCTGCCTTGTTTGCCTTCTCGACCTCCGTTCGCCACGAGTAGTACAGCCAGTAGACGATGGTAAAGGTGGCGAAGACTGTTGGGAAAATTGCTCGGCTGTCTAGAAAGCGTTTCATATTTCCATACTTTTTACACCCACATTTGTCAATCTTCCTCGCCGTCTTTTCATTCTCGTAGGCACACTTCTGACACGGTTTGGTGAAGTCGTACTTGCTGTAGATATGCGCAGCTGCGTGTGGGGTCGCTGACATAAGAGCCTAGAAGTTTTTGTATTTAACGGATTTGTCCAAGCACTATGAATAATGTTCTGCCACAAAAGTGTGGTGAATATCTTCACAGTCGGCAAGAAAAAAAAGAACGCATGCAAAGTGTCCGTGTGTTCGTGCAGTCTCTATTCCCGTTTTGCAGGACTACACTTACGGAATTCTCACACTCGGTCTCCAGCCAGTCTCGAGTGAGAGCTATTTTCTCTGCCAGAAGAGCCGTACCGCAAAGCGCCTAAGAGAGAAGCCATAGTGAAGCGAGTGGGGGTGGACAGATAATGATGTGAGGTCTTGGTGATCATTGTCGAAAGAGGCACCCTGGGGACCTCACATCATCAGGGCGAAAGATAATAGAAAAGGAGGAAGAAACTGAAACGAACCGCAGTGTGACTCATACAGGCAGTGAGGCCGGAACTCAACGAAAAATTTTTCTTCTTCTCACTCGACGTTCGCGTAGGGGTAGGGGAAGCACGCTGGAAAGGAGAACCGTGCAATGTTTGTGAAGAAACACATGTTAGGTTGTTTTTGACTGTGTATATCCTTACCTGGAAGGGGTACATTTCCGTCGTCTCGTCTTTTCCCTTCTCCTCATCATGGATGCCACCCTGAACGACACAAGTAGCAGTGGTGCAAGAGAGCCAGGTGATCACAATAAACAGCCAGGAGAGTAATTGAGGGTTTACTCACGTTCGGAGTAGACATTTTGTGATGCTGATAGCTCTTCCTGTGAGCGCAATGAAAAACCCGTTTTGTTGTAAAGTATGAGACAAATGAATATTCTAGAAGAACGAGGAAGATGAGAGCTTGAGATACGGTAAGCCAGACGTCTAGGGCTTTGATGTAGGAAACCTGGAAGCCTTCTTTTACTCTGTTCTGCACCTATCCCGTACCGTCATACCTGCAACCCAAAGGTTCACCCGTATCAACTCGAAATCTGGACAAAGTTTTTTTTATTTCGAACTTGGCTGATACGTAGATTCGTACCCGTACTATCTAATCAGCTTTTGTCCATACCATGCAGGCAGTCGGTCAAATCTTTCTTTTACCGTTTTGACATGCTATTATTCGTATCACGTAACCAAATTCCACTGGGCAATCATAAGTTGCCCTCTCGGTCTATCTCACAACTTCATGTAGGCAAAGAAACAAAATCCCACCCGTATACTCTCGTCTGCAGACAAGTTCCCGCTCTTTTTGTCTTACCCGTATCCTATCAAAAGTGACCTGAATCTTACCTGTGGTAGATCCTGCCTCGCTCCATTGCTCATCGTTGTCAAGGTGAGGAGTGACGTGATTGTCAAAGACACCCTGGCAGGAGATGCTCTCGGATCCAGCCAGAATGACATCCATGAGATACTCACAAGCATACCTGAATGGTAATCATGAAACATCCTTCTTTTTCCCTCACCGGTCGGAATATATGTTTGAATGATATGAAAAAGTACTAATCTCCTCATCATGATATATGCTTTGATACAGCTCCAGTCAGCTGAAAGTTGCTTTTTTTTAAACCAAATTTAAGGTGGTTGCTTCATGCTGCATGACAAAGCAGATGTGGTGAAGCCCCGGGGAGAAAGCGGCGGGTGTCAACTCTTTCTACGCCTCTCTGTGATACTGCTCTTGACGAGTTAGTGCGTGCCGGTGCAGAAAGCGTGCTACTTCGCGCGAATCTTTCAGGCAAAACTGAGTCACCAGTTCATTTTTGCAGAATACACATACCTCCTAAAAAGAGATAGATTTACTAAAAGAAGACAAAAGTTGCTCTTCTAAACTAGTCGACTTACCGCTTCCGCGAAACATTGGATACGGCCCGGCACATTTCTCCGATCGGGAACCAACAATCTCCATGTCATTAAGCAGAATGTCCTGATTGGAACCAATAGGGAAAAAAGGATCCTCATAGTGCCAGGTCAAGTTCACAATCTGTTCTATGTAGGCATCTAGAATGGGGAGAGTGCTGAGAACAGAGGATGTCTTACAGCTCTGTATAGTGATGGGGCATTCTTGGTAGTCCATTGGGAACATCTTCAGATTCATCATGCAACTCAGAGTCACATCCAGTCTGGAAAGGTTTTATCAGTCTATAGCTGCTTAAAAATCACTGAACATTGGAGAGAATGTTATTGTACTTGTTGGTCAGTGTATTTTGCGATTTTAGGTCCCTCGGCTATATCAGCTAATGGAGAAATCAGTTAGTTAAAAATCTATTCTTCTAAACGCGAGCTGTCCGTACGTCGTCTTGTGTACGTGGTTTACGCTGTACTAGTAACACTTTTGACTCGAGCATGCCGGGTTCGGATCCACTCTTCGGTTTAAAAGAAGCATATTCCTTAGTCTTTCTCGGACGCCATGAGTTAGAATTGTACCCATTAAGCTACCCATCCTGATCATAGAGTTTGTTTGTCCGTCAGGGTCCATTGCCCTGAGATGGGTCTTACGATTATCACTTCCTATGCCTAACACCGGATTCGGTAGGCCGAGTATCTTTTTTTAAACTATATCAAAAGGCCAAGCATCTTAGGGTTGGTCGTACTTTTACACAGCTAGTACCAATTCGTAGTTCCCAAGTTTCAAGCACAACTGTTTCTTATCACCTTTCTTCCACAGTTTGCCATAGCAACAGCTGCCTCTGCCTATTTAGACATCGCAACATAAACGCCTCTTCTAGTGCGGTCATCAAGCTGTGTAAAGGCGCCCTTGCGACATTAGACCTCTTTAAAAACACACCTCATTGACTTGAAGATTAGTCCGTCAGGATAGACAATGACCATGAAGTTGGGTGTTGTAACTTCTTGCAAATAGGCAAACTTGGAGTTTACCTAAATTGAGATCATTACTTAATGAGGGTGACTCACAAAATACAGGTCCGGATGCCATATTCGGTCAGCTATGAGCTTGTTCGTTACCAGTATAGGATAAGTACAATTGTGCGCCAGTCTCCTATCGAACCAGCCCATCGCCAAGTACATGTCCACTTCAAAATCCATTGTTTGAGCTTTGAATGAGGACATGGATTCAATGTAGATTGCAACAAAAACATCAGTTCGAAGTCCTTAAAGAAACTTTTACCATTTTTAAATTGTGATACCTCGTCCCTGCCCCGGGGCCATGAACATGTTATACCCGTCTTTGACTACCCCATTTCCTATAACTCGTAAAAGTTTATCACCGGATTCAGTCCTAAATGTTGATTTGTGTCTATAAAATGTGATATACCAGATAAGATTATTGCTCTGCTGACCAGAACGATGCGGCTCGCACAAATCATGGATTTTGTAAGTCGGATCATACCAGAACTGCTTAAAATAGTTGACGTCTTGTCTAAAAGCTGCGATTTTAGGCCTGAGGAAACACTCACGAATGTTCAAGGCTCTCTCTAGCTGATTGCGCAAAGGCTGTGCCGAAGTTTTTCACCGAATCGCTGACTTTTCCCTTGTCCAACTAAAAAGTTCAACGCTTTGGCACAAAATCTCAATATACCACAGGTACTTCGTCCAGGAGTAGGGATATCGTATTGTCATCGGTATTTTCGCCTCGGAAGGTCTTTCTCGAATGGTCAGCCACCAAATTGGACTGCAATTGGTATTTTTAAACAAAGGAAAGGTGAGAACCTACCTTGAGATCTGGCTGTGCAAGAGAGAGTAGAAAGGTTAAGCTCAATGGGAACAGAAATCCGAACATGTAGTCACATCAGGACTGGAAACTGAAAGAGGGGCTGAATCTTCGCATAAAGACCCGATGTCATGATTTTTAAAGTTCAATGCGTTATGCGTAGTCTTAGAAGAGAAATGTAGGAGCAACATTCCAGATTTGTGGGTGCCCGATTTGCTATTCATAGGCTGTGCAGCAAAAAATATAACCAACAAGTTGTCAAAGAGGTAACAAGGAGCAGTTTAAATAAAACGGGCCGTCTATAAACAGGCGGGAATCGAGCTCAGGCTGCTCATATTCATGATCCAGAGCGCTAACAACTGAGCTATGGAGCCCAGGGGTCGTGGTGCGCACGGACACCGTTGCACTTTAGAAAAAGAGAGAATAGGAGCAAAAGATGAGACGCTGAGGGACTTGCCTAATTTTCATGTGATTTATTCAAAGACGTTGCTACGGAGTGCTCGTAACGCACCACAAAAACACAATGGTGAGGATTATGAGCAGAGAAGACTGTAGTCATTCTTAATTGGACCTTTGCAAAGTTCTAAAAAAAACGAAGGAAGTGCAGAAATGACCGCGGGCCACACACGGCTGCCAGCAGTCGCTAAAACAACAGACTGACTCCATGGTCTTACGACTTGATAGATGAGCTCGCCGGTGATTTCAGGTTACACCAGTGATTTCCAGCTGCTGGGAGCGAAAAAAAAAAGCCGGGAGGACAGGTTAAGGTTCCAGGATTAAACAGACTTTTGGGATAAACTCTTATCGAGAGCTCGGCAAACTTTATGTTTTCAATGGGACTAGTTCAAACAGATCTGTGGTCGGAGACAAAGGCTTACAGTATCGCCCATGTTCACAATCAGACCATATTGGCTGGGACAATACGGGAGGAAAGCTTGTGAAGTTCCCAAATTCAACTTCTTCCTGCCACCTTCAACAAAAACAATACAGGGGCCTTCTTAAGCATGTGTTTGACTGCACATGTGAACAAAAAATGCACAGATGAGGAAGAAAAACTGCCGAAAGGTTCGCTAATGAGACCAAAACAAAGGCGTGCATCTGGAAACGCAGAATTTTAAAGCAGTCGTTTGTTATACTAGGAGGACGTTGTTCCCACACCCCGTGAGAATAGGGGAGGAAAACTTTGCCACACTAGAAGGAATCCTAACTGCCAATATAGATCTTCGCCTAACGCGAAGATTTAGGATGAGTACAATATAAAGCACATCAAGGACCATAATGTGCTCGGGAATAACAAGGAGAAACAAACGTCTCTGATGCAGCAATGATAGTGTCTACGACTGATGCGTCCTTTGGGAGTCGCCTGAACATCACGAGGATATCACTGCTTAAACTTAAACAACTTCCAAACGCTAACATTTTCTCATAGGACAGCAAAGTGGTGAAGAGATGGAAGTCTCGTTTGTTCCTTGAGCGAACCTGATGACCTACTCCATAAAATGAGTAGAAAGGGGGAAAAGTGCGGTCATTCCATTAGGAACACCCTCAAAGATCATGCCTGTCTGCACACAACTAACGAGGTAATCTGAGTGCAGTCCCCTGTTTCGGTTCTATTATAGAGATAAGCGAGAATAAGGGGAAGCTTGTTTAGTCTAAGTTTATAACTGGACGACCATCTGTTAGAGCCACATGAGTCTAGAAGAACAATAGTTTGTATAGTCATCTCTCGCTCTCTCGTACGCCTCTTGTCAAATAGGCTTCGAATCAAAAGACAGTGCGCAAAATGAGTATCAAGTGTCTTTAACACACACACACACAAAACTGGAGGAGCCTGTGTTTTCTCTGCCAAGTAATTAAGATTTGGAGCTGGGGCAGAGACTGCCCCAGGGGGTAGCTGAAAGCGCTTGTTGACCTAGAAGTGTGCTCTGTATCAGAGATGCATTAGTAGCCATGAGAATCCGGTCATTACACGAGGAGGGTGCGAACGCGGCTGCTCTTCCTCATATCCCCCCTGTGTCTCAAATTGTCCAGATGATCTACAAATTGACAAAAGTTGGTTTTTATTCCGGTTGGTCGAGTCACAACGAGGTTTCTGGTGGACACTAAGAGTACTACATAGAGAGAGAGAGAGAGAGAGAGAGAACAAGGCTGGGGCAGATTTGCATTTTTCCAAACTGACCATCAAGATTTTCAGCAGAGATTAACGCATCACATACATATCAAGCGTGAAATGGGCAGAGATCGATGAAGATTCGAAATTTTCCAAGGTTCCAAGTATCAATGAACCCAAATTTGTTGTCTTCACCCTCATGACATTTGTTTTGCGTGAAAAGAAAATTTCTTCCAATATACGGGCCAATTAGCAAAAGGCTGGATGGGCAGCTGCTTCTCTACCTGCAGAAGTTATAAATGGAGATGAGAGGGGAGCACTTTTCGAGAATTTAGGACGAGACCTGCTGATCCCTATTCTCAAGTAGTTATGGGTGGCCTGATTGCAAAATATATGGCCCGCGATTAAAATAGATGGAAAAAAATCGAAGCAAGAGTTGAGTGACCTAGGCTCAGCTGCGAAACGTATCGGATTTCAGTAAAATTGTATACAAACATCCTGGCACCGAGATGACCTCTTGAGAAGAGGAAAAAAAGACTTAAACAGTTCCTTCTTGGCCTCGCTCTCAAATTGCAGCAATAATCCACTTAAAAGGCAGGCTTTCGTGAAAAGATACTCTAGGGAAAGGGAGTGAGACTGGGGGCTCGCGTGTGGATACAAAAAGTAGTGTCTACATCAATTCTAAATTTGTATTGGTCTTGCATGATGATAGAATGACAGAAACATAGAAAGACAAAAAGATGGAGAGACTAAGAGACTGAGAGACTGAGAGACAGAGAAACAGGGGGACAGAAAGACAGAGAGACAGTGAAATAGAAAAACAGAGAAATAGAGATACCAAGCGAAAGATAGCCAAATAGGCAGAGAAACAGAGAGACAGAGAAACAGAAAGGAAGTGAAACTTCCTCCTACAAAGCCAGATGGTTATTAGCGAATGCTTAGACTGCTCATTGTTTGGCTCTTCGCCAATTTGCCGGCCAATCCCAGTTCGTAAATTGAAATCGCCTTTACCTGATTGCGTCCTCCACTCCGGCAGGTCATCATTCTGCACTTCGCAATTTAATTTGAGTACTTTGAAGAGGTTGGATAACAGACCGGAACTTTATTTCACAGATATATGCAAAGACGTAGAATAATTAAAACTAGATTCGACCCGGGGTAACTTCCTGACTTTGGGAAAAGTAGGATAACATAAAAAGTAACAATTTAAGATCCTTCTAATAGGTCCTCATCACCGGAGCCGCCGTCTGTCAACGACGTCGTGCACAGCGGACGTCCAGAACACATTTCTAGAAGCATGTCAAATCCTTCCATTCCCAACTTGTTGTGGATGATTGAGACGATTGTAGAATGATGAAGATGTGTGTTAAGGAGATCGGTCATCTTCTTGTGAGTTGTCAGATCCACATAGGAGGTTCCCTCATCCACCAATACTATCTGAAAGGCTAATGTTAAGAGCAGCATTTTCACAAGCAAATACTACTTTCAGTCATCGGATAGAGAAAAAAGTTGTGTCCAAAAATTTTAAAATATCCATCGTCAGATTCGAAAATGTACTCACCTTCGGCTTCGATAGCAGCACCCGAAAAATAGACATTATTTGCTTCTCCCCGTAAGAAATGTTGCTTCCATCCTCTTGTATGAATCCGTCGAGACCACCCAAACGTTGGACAAGACTTTCCAATCCAACTACTCGAGCCATGGTCATCACATGACTGTGATCGGCTCCAGGAGTGAAGAGTGTGACATTTTCGTAAAATGTTCCACTGATAAATGGTTTAGATGGTACACAAAGCCCTTACTTGAAGATGAAAGGATGTTGCGGAATGTAGCCGACTATTGAACGAAGAACCTTGAGAGACAGGGTCTTGACATCGACGCCGTCAATCGCCACTTTTCCACTTTGATACGGAGCTGTCCTCAGAATGGTCTAAAACGAGAGATATCAAAAAATATGCAATTCTTACATGGAAAATAGAGCTCTTTCCACTGCCGGTTCTTCCCAGAACAGCACATCTGGATCCAGGAGGTATGGTGAAGCTCACATTGTCCAGCGCGAGGGGTGCTTCCTCATAGTACTTCATATTGACGTTGGTGAACTCAATTTTCCCTTGCAGTTCTACAGGGAACGATTTCTGTCCGTGTCTTGGTTCTTCGGGCAGGATATCACCTTCCGTGTACTCATCTATTCTTTCGACTGAGACCATTTCTTTTTCGGTCTCAATGAAGGAGCCGAGAAGTCCGTTCAGCAAGCTGGTCAAGGAGAGCGCGTAGGTGATTGCTAATCCGACAAGGCCTGGAACATTTGGTGGGAAAATGTTTTGCCTCTCTGTTTCTTGTCGTACCTGAATCAACTTTGTTGGTGATCCTATGTTGAATGATAGCCAAGAACGTAATGGCAGCGACTACGAATACAGCAATCATGGAGAGTCGAATGTTAAGCCATTGACTGGCAGCATTTGAAGAGTACTGTGCACGGAGGTTCAATGTAAGCAGCGTCCTCAACTTTTGACAGTACTGTTCCACGTATTTGTGTGCTCTAATGGTCACTAGTCCGTTGACAGAGTCCGAAAGATGCGAGTACAGTGGAGACAGACTCATTGAGCACAGTCGTTTAAGTTCGACAGTGGTCTTTCTAAGGTTGTTATAAGCTTACACAAACCTGAAGCAAACCTGTAATGTTTCTGTATGTAGTGATAAATCACAGCGAGTACAAGCATGACTGGGATGATATAGGGTAGTCCAACTATCGAGACCACCATAGCTCCAGTGAGAGTGAACAATGACGCGAGGAAGATGTTGAGCTAAAATCTGGTTTTCAAAAAGTGTGACCAGAAATTTACCACAAAGGGAAGATTGTCATCGACTGTATAGATGTCAGAACATAGCCGATTGACTACTCTTCCACTCGGGGTACGTTCCCACCAGAGAACCGTTGTCTAAAACGCCATGAACCAAACTTATAAGCTCTCACTTTCAACAAGCGGGCCAGCAGATTCTCATGAAGAATCTTAGCTCCTTCTATTCCACCGTAAGCGAACAAAAACGCTCGAATCAGTGTGAAAAGAGTGTTGCAGGCAGCAATGATAGCGTAAATTGTCAAGAAGTACATGGATCGGTCCCAGTGATCCTCCTCGATGTATCTGAAGTCAATCTTCAGAGGGGTAAGCCGTTTCCATACTCCAACTCATGCTCTCCTTTTAGATATTCCTTTAGACTGGATGTTGTCGTGTTTGTCTGATTCATGGTCCATCTACTCAGCCACCAGTCGGATCCGTTCTTTGTCAACTGCATTGCAGCCAAAGCAGCAAGGATTCCAATAGTGAGCACGCATCCCATTGAGTGGAAGTAGGTGAAGTAGACGTTGGCTTTAACTGCACCAACCTAAGACAGCCATTAAATTACAACCTAAGTGTCTGTATCTGTACCCATGAAAATCTGAAATTCTATAGATCGTCAGACACACTTCTGTACTATTTTGGTAGTCAGACCTGCTTTTCCCAAATGTTTAGGTGTACGTAGAATGTCTTTCCCGTACTCTCTCGGTAGCCAGCCTGCCTCGCTTGTACCATCTCGAGTATCAGTTAACGTATCTCCCGCACCTTATCGAAATGAATTTCTGATACTGTCTTAGTAGCCCGTATCGTCTTAAAGACAAAGAAACTTCGAACTGCTGTTCTACTACTCTGATAATCCGATTTACCTGTTTCTCTTCTTCGCGCTCGAACACCTTCTCGGCGAAATCCTCATCCACATTGAATTCGTCTTCCACAGAAGTCATCATCATTTTGTTGAACTCATTCGGATACACGATCGAAGGATGTCCTTGTGTCTCCACCAGACCTCTGTTGTTCAGCTTGATGATGTGATCCGTTTCACACAGTTTCATAATGTCGTGACTGGCAATGATAACGAGCTTTTCACGGGCCTTAAGAGTTCGGATACCCTAAACGACAGCAGTTTTAAGGGAAGTTAAGAGATAAACCATTTGGAAGACCTGTCTTGCTACATGACTATCCAAGGATGAGAATGGCTCGTCGAAGAGATAGATAGCAGTGTTCTGATACAGAGCACGAGCTATGACTACTCTTGTTCTCTGTCCCCCGCTCAAAGTCGCTCCATTCTCAGAGATTATGTACTGGTCTCCTCCGGGGAAGTTCTGGAACATAATAAGAAAAAAGTATGTATTCGTTACGTTAAGATCGTTCTTCAAGCACGACCCTATGAGTACGGACTTGTAGAGAGATTCGTCATAGTGACTTCCCATAAGAATGTTGTCTCTTATGGTACCTGAAAACGTTTGAAGTTAGTGGCTTGCAGCTTTTCACACCTCGACTCAGCCATCTCTCCTGCCCGACATAGGTGATTCCCTTTGTGCTCTCTTTCGTGATTCCAATTTGCTGATTATCGGGTATACGTGTCTCTCCCAGCAGTCCCATCAAAAGCGTTGATTTCCCACAGCCCACGTCTCCCGTGATTCCAATAATGTGGCCGGCTCCGCCGATAAGAGTAAAGTCGGAGACTGTTGGCAGCTCCGGGAAGTCCCAGAAGAAGGATCCCTGGCGGAGATAGAGTAAACAACGACGTTCGTCGTTCTGACAGTAGATCCGGTGGTAGTCGATGTTTTTCAATGCAAAGAAGCGTTCCAAGCGTTTGAGAGAGACCCAGGATTCGATCATTCCGTTCAAGACCCAAGGGAAGGCGTTCAAAGGCATGATGAGCATCGAGATCAGGGCAATCACTGGGTATACCTGAAAATTCAGTTTTGTAGCCAAGGTTTGAATGGCGGATTAAAAAGATGTTTTCCGTATTATCTTAGTTTAAACTCTAGACTACTTTTATCTTTGCGAGTGGCTCGCAAGCCATATTGATTCTGGACCGGTACACTTTTGACAGAATTATAGTGTTTCGAATTGACAGCCAAACATTCGGCTCCCTAGGTGGCCCGAGGGTATGTTCCTGTTCCGCCCTAGTTTTTTTATTTATTTATTTATTGTTCCAAATCGTAGAATTATCTATGATGGTCAATGACTCGTTTCCAATCTTCACTTGGGGCATTCCACCAGCATCTATCAAAATTTTGCTTCAAAAAGTCTCTCCATCTTGGCGGTGGTTGTCCTCTAAGTCTTTTCCTGTCGTAAGGAATCCAAGTCGTGGTAGCACGTGTCCATCTATCCTGAGGCATCTGCGTAATCCTGTGAGCCCAGGCAAGTTTCAGTCGGTCAGCTACTTTCACCCAATCTTTGACTCTGGTAATATTTCTCACTCTATCGTTATTCCATCGATTCATCCTTGTAATCTTCAGCATTCTTCGCTCCATTTTTCTTTGAGCGACTTTCAGACGTTCCCTATCTTGTTCCTTGAGCGTCCAAGTTTCACAGCCATAGGTGACCACTGGAGTGATACAGGAGTTGAAAAGGTGGCGTCGTTTGTCCATGGGAATAGTTCTATCTGTTAACCACTTTGCTTGTTGACTCCATGCCAACCATCCTCTTCTGACAGCGCAATCAATCTCCCTATGGTGGTCCAATGGGAGAGAAATTGAGACTCCGAGGTATTTCACTTCGTCTTTGAAGGCAAAGTTCAGACCATTGACTGAGATGGGTGTCCTTGTTGTAGTACAGTTCGTAAGCAGAATCGTCTTCTTGTCGTTAATTCGTAGGCCAACTTGCTCGGCTGCATCCATCAGTTTTCGGAGCATTTTCTCCAGTTCGGGTCGAGATTTTCCGACAATGGTAACGTCGTCTGCGTATTCTAGACTTGTCAGCCGTCTTCCATCAATTTTTATTCCATTCTCTTCCCAGTCGATTGAGCGAATAATACTCCTGAGTACGCAGTTGAACAACAGAGGAGAGAGAGTATCTCCTTGGCGTATTCCTTTCCGGAAGTCCACATCTACTTTTTCCTTGTTGACAATAACGAACGTGTTCGAGGATTCGTATATTCGTTGTAGCATAATCACTAATTCCTTTTTGACTCCAGCCGATGACAGTGTGCTCCAGACTGCATTCCATTCGATAGAGTCAAAAGCTTTGCAGAAGTCGACAAATGCGAAGTAGATAGGAGTTGAATATTCTGTGCATCTTTCGGCGATTTGCTTGACAGCATGAACATGATCCATCGTTGAAAAACCTTTGCGAAAGCCGCTTTGACTATAGTCTTCGAATTCATCAAGATTCCTTAGCATCCTCATCAAAATGGCTTTTGTGCACGCCTTCAAGACAGTGGATAGTAGCGATATAGGTCGAAAATTTCCCAATTCTTCAGAGCTTCCTCCTTTATGTATCAGTTTCATCCAAGATTCACAGAGTCCAGTTGGAACATCATCTCCACGTGAAAGGCCATTGAGTAAAGCAGCAACTACTGGAGAGAGTTGTTCCGATGCCAGACTCAACATGTCAGGGAGAATATTATCGGGACCTGGGGAGTGTCCTAACTTCAAGGATTTGAGAGCGTATCGAGCTTCCTCCGTTGTGAAAGGGGGCAATGATTCATCTGACGGTCGTATGTAGAGATTCAGTGGAATTGAGCTTCGGAACAGATTGTCGTAGTATTGTTTGACCATCTTACAGGTGAAGCGTTGTGACTTAGTACATGTTGCTGGATCCTCCATCATCAACAATGTCTTCTTGTGAGCCGTTGATCTTATTGCGTCTTTTATTCCTTTTCCATGAATGATAGCTTCTTTTATCCTCTCTTCTTTCCTTTTAGCAATGTCCTTTTGTAATTCAACCCGTGCTAGAGAACAAGCATTTTTGTATTCGTGAGCCATCAGAGGTTTTCCCTTGAAAAAGTGTCTTCTGGCCAGGAGGTCCTTGGTATGATCGCTTATCCATTTGATTTTAGGAATGTCTTGCCAGCAGTTCGAAGCAGCCGTTTCTGTATATGCACGTAGTATTGTGTATGAATTAGTAGCAGAATCTGCAAATGGGGTTTGAGGTTCACCAAGCAGCTGGACGTTGTTAACATATTGTCTCCTATTGAATCGTAAGTGTGGTTTAGGCATCCTCCTCTTCCTTTGAATTAGAGTAGTTTTGACGTGAGCAACGATAAGCCGATGATCAGAATCAAATTGGAAGGATCTATGGGTAAAACAGTTGACCACTTTGATTCTTGTAGACGACAGCATGAAGTCAATTTGATTGAAAACTTGTCCGTTTGGGCTCCTCCAAGTCCACAGTTTGCTCTTCTTCCTTCGAAACATAGTATTCCATATTTTCATATCATTTCTCATAGCAAATTCGGTAAGCATTGTCCCACGTTGATTTCCGTCTCCTCCACAGTATTTTCCTACTGATTTTTCATTTCCGTCACGTCGTTGGATCTTGGCATTGAAATCTCCTGCTATGAATGGGGTAGCGTTCTTTGGGCATTTCCTTATTTCCTGTTCAATTTGCTCAAGAAAACTATCGTACTCATCATCTGTATAGGTGCTTGTAGGAGCATAGCATCCGATAATGTAAACCTTTTCCGTTTTCAAATGAAGTGCGGCTATACGGTCGTTCCTAGGATAAAAATCAGCAGCCTTTCCGACTTCTGGGGTGGTAACGAAGGCTATACCATGGGCAGTAGTTCGGCCACCAGAGTGAAACACTATCCTTTGCGAAGATGTGAATGTGAAAGATCCTTTTCTGGTAATTCTAGTTTCCGATACAACGAGGATGTCGCAGTTGAACTTTTCCAAGGCCTCATCCAATTCAATCTGTCGTGCGGTTGAAGACAATGTTCTGGCGTTAATAGCTCCAATAGTGAGAAATCGGCTTTTGGTCATTGGTATGGGTTAGTCTACGCGTTCCCAGGCGTACCTCGTAGACGAAATAGATGGTTGCCCTCTAGTGGTGGAAAGTAGAAGGTATTCCACTTGCAAATTGTCGAAGTAGATCTTCTTCTTCAAATTCAGCAGAGCAATTAGGAAGCAACGTTCTTCTAGGCGAGCAATCAGTTCTTCCGCCCTAGTAGCAGGACCGAATTTAACTTGTACTACCTACTTAAATTCTCGCCCGTATTATCTAGGTACCTACGAACTCGCGTTGTTATAGAGCAAAAATTGAAGTACAACGTACTACTCCGGCGGTCATTTTCATCTGGTAGACCCATACGAAGACGGTGAAGATGGAAATTTGGATGAGAAGAGGAGCAGAAGCCCAGAGGTATACACAGACAGCGTCGAGGTACTTTCTGATCTTGAGGTAGTACAGTTCCTGTTCTCTAGCCTTTCCAATCTTCTCTGAAAAGAAGTGCTCCAAGTTTGAGGATTTAATCGTGCGGATGTTCTCTACCAGTTCTTGGATACACTAAAGAAATTTTTTAAAAAGGAAAATCATTGCTTACCTTCATTCGCTGATCCTTCCAATGCATAAACTTTTCTGACATTCGTCCAATCAACACCGTAATGACTTGATTGACTGGAATGAGTATGAGAGCGGTGACCACTCCAGCCAAAAATGCCTTGCCAACCTGTAAAATTTTATAACTTAAGCAAAAAGCAAAGTACCTGTCTGTAGAGAAGAAACAGAGCCACCACCAGCTGAATTGGCATTGCCCAGAACTGATGAAACGAGTTGCAAAAGTTGACAATCCTGTCCACGTCGGTCGAGACATAGTTCATGATTTGACCAGAAGATGGCGAAAGTTCCGAATAGGGAACCCGAAGAAGTTTGTCGTAGATTGCAGTGATTAGAGCTGTCTTGACCCTAAAACTGAAGTAAAAAAGCAAACAGAATTCTTACTTCATGCCAATTTTCGTGACGTAGAAGTTAAAGTGATTGTTAAACATGGAAGCCAAGAATGTGCAAAGAGTGACGGCTAGGGCGAGATAGACACCGTCGTCTGTAGGCACAGACAGTTCTAGTGATTCCACAAGAAAACGAAGCAGAATCGGTCCACAGAAAGTGAATGCATCGGCAGAGAGTCGAAGAACAGCCAAAAGAATGAATTCGCATCCAAATGACTTCAGAAGAGATCTATAACGACGGTATGCGATAATAATAAGTTTTACCTGTAAACGGAGAATTTTTCAGCGTCAGTGAAGAAAGTTGGAGAGTTCTCGACAAAGTGTGCTTCGACATTTTGAACGTTCAGAGAGGGAGGGAGCTGATAGAGATCTTCTATCTGAAAATTCCTAAATCAGGTACTTTTGTGGAAGACTTAATGTTGATCTTTGTAAATTTTGGACTACTTCATATGTTGAGTCAGTCAGCGGAAACGACAGTGTATTACGTTTTGTTCTTCGTAGGATCAGTTTTTTTCTAGATTTTTCAAAGGATTGTCTTTTCCGCTGTTGGCTGGACAGACTATGTACCTATTTTTGGGTTTGCATGCATGTTTCAACGCTGTGATCACAATTATTTGTTTACTTGAGCCAAAAGCTTAAGAAATCTCTTACCGTTCGCAGAAAACCCTTGCCACCCTTTGAAATCAAAGGATTAGTCCACAAGAAGAATATTTTCGAAAAGCCGTTGGCTCCCTCATCAGCTTCTGTGTTCAGAATCTCGTTCCCGTCATCGTCCAGCCGTCGGTGACCAATTATCCTACTGAAAGAAAAGAAAATTCAAATCAAGACATGCCAGCTTACTGAATCTCTCGCTTTTCAACCCAGTGAATGATGCCGTAAACAACCAATAAAACTGCCACGGCATCGATTAGGATGGCCTGAAGGGACAGAAATCCATAGATTCGAGAACGCTGTCCGCAGACGAGAAAGATTCCTTTGGAAGCGAGAAATTGACAGAAGGTGAGAGATCCTTTCCGGGTGATACTGAAATTATAAAAGCTACAAAAATTTAAAGAGACTCACCTTCTATGCCGGATTGAAAAGAACCACACGAGAAGCATAGCCGTCCAGACGAGAAGCATGAGTCCTTCCTCTATTTTGATTACCAGTGGTAGATGGTATAACTCGAAGAATGAGATCACAAATGAGACCAGCAGAATAACAAGGCACACGAAGATGATAAAAAATTTGCTCCAATAGTAGTAGTCGAGGTTGTCGTAGCTCGTGTATCTTGGGAAACGACCCTGAAAACCATTGAATAAAGAAAAATGGCAAACTTACAAAGATCATCCAGCCATTGATGAGAACGTTAACCAACAGACTAAGTTGCAGGATTGATATGAGAGCAGCTTCACCACAATTTGTGAGCATATGACGATCCAAATCGACGAGGTACTTCGTTAAAAACCATGAGCCGTTGGCGGAGCCACAGAATTCCTCGAGGAAATTCTCGCCCATGGCCGTAGGTACCCGTATTACCTCGAAGTTCGCTAAAAAAATAGCTTTTTAAGGTGTTTTGAAAGGAGATCGAGGTGAAACATGGGAAGATATCCAAAATAAACATGCTGAATCTGCTTTGGAATCATAGTTGAGTGTAGATTTTGATCAAAATGAGTAATAAGTATGAAAAATGGATAATTTTGTTTATTTTTTAACAACACGCTATAAAAATGTCTAGTTCTAAATGCTTTTTACGCAGTTTTTTTAAAAATAAAACTCGTGTAAAGTGCTATACATGAGAAAAATGTTGTTTCTCCATAATAAACAAGCATGGAAGGCTCAAGATTGTGCTGATTGGATTGCGTATTTGTGCTCCGTCGGCCCCTTTGCGTTTGAACCTGGAATCGCGTTGCGGGCGGACGCAGCGCGGCAAGCCACGATTTTTGTGTGAAATGGCCTGACAGGTAATTATGCATCTGGTAGGGGCGGCGCTGGAACATCTGTTCAATCGAAAACGGCGAAATCGATTAAGGATGCGAATCTCTCGAAAAGAGGGACGAAAGGGAAAAGATGCTGTTCTGCGGGAAAATAGTATTTAGACAATTGTGACCAATGCATAAGCTTGCCAAAGGGACATACCCTGACGAAAATGGACGTAACTTTGACAGAAAAAGACATTAACAAAGTGAATTTTGCAGAAGATGTCATCTACCGTTACGTTATAACATTTGACTCAAGCTGATATGCTTTAACAACTTGGCAGAAGAAGCTGCAAATTGATTAAAGCTCACAAGCTTGTGCATTTGGACATAACCTGACAAAAGTTTGACACGACAGGAAACGACATAAATAGACGAAGCTCATTGAAATTGACTGGCATTGGCAAAAGAAGAGCCGCAAAGTTGGTAAAGTTTGGTTAAATCCGAAACTCTTTGACAATAGACATAATTTGAATGAAGCAGACCTCATTTAATGAAAATTGACAAAACATGTTGAAGAAGCTTGACAAAGGCTTGACAGAAGCTAACATATTCTGGCAAAACTTACGAACATTTCAGCCATACCAAAAATTGTGAGGCTGGATAACAATTCTCCTGAATGTCTACCTGAGATTACGACTACAAAGCAGGTGACCTAGATTACTGCACTGCACTTTTCCTACCAAACACGAGAGACCTTCACTCCACATGAACTTGTACGGCCTTGGAACAATTCAGATCTCTGAACGATATGTCACCTGCTGTCATTTCCCTGAACGGGGAACGGTCAAAAACAAAGCAGATATCGACTTTATCGTTAGAGAGAGATAGAGAGAGACATTTATCACAAAGCGAGATGGACAGACGACTACTTATTCTGTTCTGTCGTCGTCTGAAATAGATTGTCCGGGTGATAGAATGGCGGCTTCGAATCGTCATCTGTCTTTGTAGATGCTTTGGAGGCTTCTACAGCTGCTTGTAGTTCTTTTTTTCGCTCTTCCTGCAATGCATCCTTGCCAGTATTTGGAAAAGGCTCATACCATTCTCGCCCGAATTAGTTCCATCTTATTATACTCTTCTTCCGGACTCGGCTCGTCTGTATCATGGGGACGATAGGTCCCCAAATTTGGTAGTCTCAATCGTCTCAAGTACGGACTCGGAGCATGACCTGAATAACACCAATCTCATTTTAATGAAGGCCTCAACAATCAAAGAGAACTTGGTGCCTCAATAATGATATGTCACGCGATGCACTGAGCACGAATGCTCTGTTTTTCAACTTCCTCAAAGAGAGTTCGACTGACCTGTTGCAAGTCCTCCGGCGCGCGACATTTGGGATTTGAGGAGACAAATGGCTGTCTTTGCTGCCTTGATAAGAGGAGGCGTTCGCTGAACGGAGTTAGATGGGCTCGAGATTGGGTCTAAAATCGGCGAGTGAGACAAAACAATAGCCAGGGGCCACAATGGCTCGAATGAGAGAGAGAGTGTGTGTGTGAGGCAATTTGGGTAAAATGGATGCATTAATTGTGCTTTTTGAAGCTTGAGGGTTAACTTCGAAGAGCGGAATGAACTGAGGCGCGAGAGAGAATCTTGTTTATGAAGTAGTACACCTCTTTCAGAACCCGGGGCCGAAAGATGTACCTACCTATTCATGAGCAAAGTCCCGTAACGAAAACAGGAGCAAGAGTCGGAGAAGAGAAGAGAGAGATTTCAAAAGGCATTGCTGACCACGCCTTCGGCTTCCATTAACATTCCGGGTCGCCGGACTTATGTGTGCTCGTAAACTAAAAGAGCTGTGAGGCAAAATGGCCAAGATTTGCTGGAGGATCTAATCAACGATGGATAACGCGAGGAACACAGCTCCGTCTCTCTCAAGCATCTTTATGAATAGGATATTCGAACAGCAGGTCTCATTGAGGCTAATGTGTGTCCCCAATTAACATCAGCAAAGTTTCTGTTTTCGATTAAACGTCGGGATGACAAAGAACGTTAATCCCAAATCCGTTGTTTATAACTCCGCTGCAAAAACTTCAGTCGACGCTTGAGATTGTAGAGAACATCTTTTGGAGTACCATACAGTTCAGGAATGATTCACGATGAGACACTGTTAAAAAACGTATAAATGTGTCTTCCGAACAGACTTTACTTCGTACTTTTTTTACAATTTTTATCTGTCTGCTTCTGGAAACCCAGCTGTCGGTCAATAAGAAATTATCGGATCCTCTAGGAATCTTCAAGCTTACCTTTTACGGGAAACACTGAGTTAGATTGGCACGCACAATAACTTCACTTCTTTTGTGATAGATCGAATCTGCGATGTTATTGAATGGATAATGAACGTTATGTTGAAGAAAACTCTCAAACTTGGAAGAGCTGACAAAGATGTGCTCAAGTGCTCCGTGGGATAGTTGCACATCTACAAACTGATCTTTTCAAAGAGTGGTGACAGTTCAGAATACTTTATTATGACCAAATATTAAGGTTAAGGATGCCATAATAGTCCATAGCTTGTTAAATAGCTTCTTAAGCACATTGTTCAGATCCTGTTCATTTTTTCCTGGAACAGCTTCATCAGAGATGGTCCATTTTTCTCGACCCATTTCAACCGAATCTCAGCATGCATAGCTTGAACATAGAAGCTAGTATATAGCATACCGTTGGTGGCAGTTTTTCGGAAGTTTTTGAGCTGAAAACTAGTTTATTGAATAGGAAACTCCATAAAAAATACCATTTCCATTTGTATCCTGGTTCGGATTGTGGATGTAGTTTGCGTGACAATTCTGTTGATGATCTCGTGCTGGTCAGCGAAGCTGAGACATGTTTTTGCTGAGGAATGTATATATTCTACCTTTTCAAGATCTGATCCCAGTTCTCGAGAAGGAAATTGAAGGCCAGCTCTCTTCCATTCTCATTGTGGGCTACAGCAGCAAACAGAGTTGTCACGTCTTGAAAGCGGAAGGTGTTTGACTTCCGGTCAACAGCCAAGGATAGAAGACTTAGAATGTATATAGATGTGTGAAAATGACTCACGTCTTCAGTGTTCCAGCACTCCTGCTGCAAGCCAGACCCTCCATTAGCTTGATTCTCTCATTTTGGACAATCTCATTCCTGTACATCTGCATCATTCTGTCAAAGTCGGAGCTGTCGCCGTCTTCTACGGCTCGACAGTAGACAACAGCTCTTAGAGGAGCGGCAACTCTGAAACATTAGTTCTGTATTTTAACCTTTCTTCATGTCGCGCTGTAGACTAGGAATGAGATGGTTTGACAGATCAGAGACTATGATATTTCAAAAGTTTCACTCTTTCGAGAACGCATGAATGGGACAGATTGAATAATAGTATGAGAGTACTAAATTATCAGTTCAAATTTACAGCATACATGACACATAAAAAGACAGAGGTTAGGGCAGGTATTCTAGGATAAAACAACATGTGATAGGGAAAACGTTCGAATATGACAATTAAAGCTAGATTAGGCAGCTGATACAAACCAACTGAGCATAAAGCGCCAACTAAAGAGATGTCCTGAACCCAGTTTAGCAAGAAACGACTTACGTTGAACACTGAGAGTAGATAGCATTCGGTCCTTTACAGTTGGCCAAAACGTTGACCTCGTACAGCTGTCTTAAATCCTTCTTGCAGGCTGCTTTGTTAAGATCGCAGTAGGTCAAATAGGTCGCGCTTTCTTGTAGACTGAAAAGCTATAACGTCCAGTAAGGTTATATATCGAACTTTTGGAAGAATTCCTTTTCATTCAAGTAGTTTGAGCTGATGTGGGAAATGCTGGTTTTGTTGAATGGGGCCTCAAGAATTTTGGAGAAGTACTTCTGTAAGAGTAATGCATGTTATATGTAAAAGTTCACCAACCTCCACAATTTTTGATTGTGGCTCTGTTCCGAAATAGTTTAAAATGCCGCCAGCAGCCATTCTGAAACCACTCCAAGGCATGTAATCCTGAAGACTAATAATTTTCAAATGGTGCCTCCTCTAACTGTTTCTTTGCCAAGATAATCGAAAAGACCAAACAAATGCTCGTAGCGGAGTCGCCCGATGTCAGCCATCGCAAAGGCATCAGAGATCAGGATGAATCTGGTTCTTTCAGAGAATATCTGAACCTTTGAATTTGATTCAAGAGTTCCCTACCAGGTGATCTCTCTTGAGCTGATCGAAAATTTGCGTCCAGTAGTCTTCAGTGTATCCAGTTCGAACGTAGGAGAATCCTTCGGCATTCAAAATTACCAGTCCTTCTTCTTTGGGGAGGTACAGCGTTCCATCTAATAAGGACTTTTAACGTTTAAAGCTTTGCGTGTTAGTGTACCCTAACAAAAAACTGTGTGGTTCAGTGCTCTTCATAGTTATTTTGAGTTCAATTCAATACAACATCTTCAGCGGGTAGAATCAGGACGACAGGTAAATATGGTGACATCATGACAAAATTGATAAAACCGGCTAACACGAACAGATTGCTGAGAAGGAGCTGCCACTTTGACTTGGTTGGCCATCACCCTTTTGGTTGCTTATCTCGGAAGTCGGCTACAAACTTCCAGCATACATACCGACGCGCGGACAGTTTGAAATAGAAGAGAAGAAGCTGACCCGTTTGCAAGAATGCGGTGACAGGAACTATTTGCCAGTGATCGATAAGAAACTTGGTTCAGCGAATGCGACTGTCAATTTGACCATGACAAAACGATGATTTTGGCAGGGAAAATTTAAGAGTAAAAACTTACTGTGCGGTAACCATTTCATCTCTGGACTCTTCTTTCCATACTGCACCCACACAGGAATGTCCCATTTGAATCTGACAAAAGGTCACCAAACTATCAGTCTTCTCACTTGAAATCAGGGTTAGCAAACTTTGCTCTATCCTTTGCTTCCGGATTCAGCTTGAATCTCTGCTGCGTGACTTGGTAATGAGTAGAGTTTAGGTCATCCAGGAAGATGTAAGGAAATCCCATCTATAGCAATGAATCACTTCAGCGGATCTGGCTTGCCTGATGTGTCCACTTTTTCGCAAAATCGCTGACGTTCAATCTGCCTCCGTAGGGACCCTCGACGTCGGTCACAATTTCGTCCAATGATGCCATTAGATCTTTTGAGGTGGCGTTAGAGTACTGATGCTTGTTAAGGTACAACTTAATGTTTGTCTACCTAAAACTTAAATTCATACCTGTAATCCCTTTTGAAAGTTTTCGGGCTTAATTGTGGTCTTGATCATATTCAGAACTGCAGCACCCTAGAAACGACTGTATTTCGGCTAATAAGGACTGAACCTTCTGATAAGTGATTCCATCAAAGCTCTCATCGATTTCTGCCTGGTTCTGAATATAGTGGGTTAGGGGATGTCCACTGGCAGTCTGATCTTCTCTCAAAGCATCGGTCATGGCATCGACAAGGAAGTAGTCCTTCTGAAGTTAAGATATGAAACATTGGAAATAGCTGCACCATTCTATAGTTCCCATTGGAGATCTCATCAGCTCCCATGTACTCATTCAGAGTGGCGAAACCCTCATTAAGCCAAAGATCGTTCCACCATTTCATTGTTACCAGGTTCCCGAACCACTGAAAAAGAAGTAAGTTGTGGGTAACACTTCTCTGTTACATATGAGTTGTCTAATGACAAGAACTAACTGACTAGAGACAGGTTGGTAATAGAGAAACGGTAAATCCTGCGAATCGGGAAAGGTTGTCAGAAAATGTGAGTCGTCTAATGACAAGGACTATGTAACTGGTGGTGGTAGCATAAAACAGTAGCATGGTAACTATTAGGCTATACAGATCTTCCTTACCTGATGTCCAAGTTCATGAGAGATGACAGAAACAATACGTAGCTTCTCTCCCGGCTTGTACAGTTTTTCGTCATACAGTAGGGAGTTTTCTCTGAAAATCTTGTTATAACTCTTGCCTATGAAACCAACCTGTAAGTAATCATGCCCCAGTTCTCCATGGCTCCTGCCTGGAAATCTGGCAGGGCGATCATATCTTGCTTTTCCAGTGGGAACGGGATTTTGTAGTAATTTTCATAATACTCGATACATTTGATTCCAGCCGTCAAGGCGAATCGAGTCATGTTGGTGGCTTCTGGTCGGGACCAGACTCGGAACTAAAAGTTATTTTTTTCTTTTATAGGAAAACTATACTCTGGTTCCAGAGCTTGTCTTTCCTTCGATGTAATCAAACTCCGAGATAAAGATGGCAAGAAGATAGGAACTCATCTTCGGGGTTGTGGCAAAATGACTGACCAGGAAATCCTCATTTAGACTGAAACTTGTAGTTTTTGACAGAATGTACCTACTCAGAGCTGTTGCCATTTTCGATTCCATTTGAAACTGCTTTGGTTCCTTTGGGATGCATAACGGTGACCGTCCAGTTGGCTTTATATTCTGGCTCATCGAAGCAAGGAACCATCCTTCGGGCACTTATCGGCTGCATTTGGGTAATGGCTGCGATTCTTAAGCTTGGTTAAAGGTATATACCCTTTTCATACTTTTCCTTCCCATCAGAATTGGTATATCTTGTCTGATACATCCCTCCCAGGCTCCCTGTGATGTCTCCAGTGTAATGAATCGTGAAGAGAACTTTTTGGCCAGGAGTAATTGTGCTGTTCAGCTCGAAATACATTTTGTCCAGTTCAGGGAAAGGAGTGATTTTCTCAACTTTCAAAGTCTTGCCATTCTAAAAATTGGTTTTTTGGCTTCTGGGTCTCATTTTTACCGCAGTACAGTTCGCCTTAATATTAGTGATACCGTTGGCATTCAAGATTATAGTCCGAACTTCTTTCAACACCTTGACGTCGATGATCACCTCAAATTTATTCATTTTTTGGTTTAAAGCACAAATAACCTGTCCCTCAAAGGTCAAATTTTTGTCAGCTGGAAACTTTGCATCATAACCAGGAATGTAGGCCTTGATTGAAAGCTCGTAGCTATCTAAAATATGGGTGTTCCATGTAAGAATCTATCATACTTGGTTGCAACGAAGTTGGTAGCAGGATATGGTCAATTGGCGGAGCTGGACTGCCTTCAAGACTGTCACTGAAAAATATGGTTTGTCAATATTTGGAAGTGTATGGTGAAGATTTGTTTACAGGTGCACATCACTAAGGGGTTACGGCCCGCGCGACTCGGATTTGTTTCCCGAGGGATACAAACACCTTGAATTCTTTATTTTCAGACATAGGAGTAACTCCCAAGTGAGAAGTGAACATGTTAACAAGAAACCGAGTGCCAAACCTGCGATAGCCAACCGTGTTTTAAAAATTCCACCACCCAGGCACCACAAACCTGGCAGAAATGCTCGCGTCCAGGTTCGGCCAAACCAGGGGTACTCGCAGAGGCAAGGCCAGGTCGCTGACTAAAGGCGGGCGCTGTTTACAAGCCTGGCCGGTCAGGTCTGGTCTGGTCTGGCCTGGCAGGCCAAGTTTGTGATTCCTGTACCATCACTTCATAATAAAAATTACCTCTCTGCTTCATCCTGACAGTAGACACGTTTAGTTATGAAGAATGAGACAGCAGCTCCAACAGCTAGAGCAAAAATACACAGTAGTAGCACAATTACAATTAAGGACGGTGTACACCTTTTGGGCTTCTTCTCCTCGGGCGGACTGCCCATGTCCTCCTCCTGAAAAAAAGAAACCAACTTCCGGCCGGGAGAGAAGAAGTGTTTAAGAAAAGAGTGCAATGAATCCCAGCTAGTGATGTATATCTGTCGCAAAAGTATCTCCTGGGACCTGTGCCAATACCCCAGACTTGGGCACTAGTGTTCTTACCTCAATTGCGCCATAGTTAGGGAAGGGGTGCATTGAAGGTCAGAGTTATCAGTGGGTTGATAACAGAGGAGAACATAGGTTGTACCGCTAGGTTTAAAAACTATTAACAGGTATTTAATTGGGATTACATATCTAAAGTACAAGCTCTTCAAAAAGTACGACAAAAGACCAGGAGACCTGCCAAAAGTTTTTTGGTATCTTTAAACCTTTTTGCAATGCGATTTAACAGAATATCTAAGAGCGGTATGCATGGCGGGAATATAGCAGCTTCGCCTCCTCGTGTCTAATTGAGAGGCTGAGCAAAAACTGTTTGCGGGGAGAGAATCCTGGCCCATCGACCACCTTGAAAACGTTTTTGACTGGAAAGTCGTGCTGTTCGTACACACTGATAGGAAAAAGCTAATTGTTCACAAACTTTGCGTAAAGAGAAAAAGAAGAGGAGAAAGGTCGGAAAACCCAAAAGGGTGTTGCATCGTTTGGTAAATACAGGGAGCACCCCTCCACAGTGATTAGAGAGTCTAAGCTGCTTTGGTCGAACGTCTCACGACTAATGGGAAAGCTGTGGTCATTCTAGGCCTTCGGGGGAAAACACGGTTCAAAAACGTCTTTATTTAAGATCCAAAACTAAAATTGGTCAGAAGGAAGACCACACTGAGGAGTAGGACCAGCACGAAGATACTCAAGACGATAAATGCTAATCTGTAAAAACGTTATTGGGGCAAAAAAAAACTCTGTTACCTGTTATGATATCCAGTAGAACACACAGTTTTTGTTAAAGTTGGAGGAGGAGTGAAGGGTTCAACATTTGATGGTTGTCTGAGTTTGGATGACTTTGCATAACTACAACACTCGGTTTTCATTTTGACAGAGCCATTTTATGACCTTCCCTATCCTTTTGTCTAGAGAATCTAATACTTTTCAGCCTGACAGTGTCAATCAGTTTTCTTCCTATTTTATCCTTATTCTATTCTTTTCAGGAGACAGTATACGTTGACCTGCACTGTGATAAGAACAATGGTATACCTTTGTATTAGTCGTACGAATGTTCTCTTTCAACTCAGTCAGCTCCTCATTCGTTACCCTGTCCCTGTTAATTTCTGTACATATTCAGCCCTCCTTTTCCTGACAAACGACTACTTTTTTCTTCCCATCCTGTCCTCTCAAACTCTCCGGTTGACAAGTCATTTCCCAACCAGTTTATGAACAAACATAAGATTATTAGAGACGTGGAGTCATAAAAACCTTTTAGATTGTTTGTTATACTTTAGAAAAACCGAGCATGTGGAGCAACTGATTGGTTATTGGAGGCTACTCACTCTGTTCTAGACGAGATGGAAATGTCGAAGTCGAGCGAGTCTTCCTCACTCTCCATCCACGGTCATTCGAACTGAAACCACAATGCAGAAATGAAGAGTGTGCAAGAGTTTAGGCACAAGGATGCACCTTGCGAGATTCTTGATTGTGCGCCAACTTTTGAATATTCAAAGAAATCTGCGTGGAAGAATCGACAAACATGAAAACGGGACGAGAGAACCAAAACGAGAACGCATGTCCAATTGAATATTTGCGCCAAGAAGAGACCTCTGATTGATTCTTAGTAAAATGATGGATAGTTGTCAAAAAGCCGGAGGGAATATCCAACACATCATGCGCAACCCTGACCCCCCGTCATCAACACAACAAGTACAAACAGTGAGAAACTATTTTTGAGCTTAACTTGAATACACGTAGTGAGAATCAACAGTAGTCATCACAAGAACTGCACGTAACATCAGTCAGACAGACGCAGGTGTTTTGAGCAGGAGGTTTGTCACAAACACAATAGGACAACCGCCTGTACCATGGATAGTTGGTACCGAAAGCACCCTAAAATTTGACATAGTTTGGCGAAGACAGTTCTTACCAGCTGTGACATGGGACCCGTGCTGCACAAGTCCGCCAACCCGTCGCCGAAATTGGTGATGTTAAATGTTGCCGACATGAAAATCTCGTTTTCACCGCATCGTTGTTGACGGCATTGGAGCATCTCAATCATGATATTTTTAGCATTTTAAGTTGCAAACATACCATAATCCTTCCAAGCAACACAGTATCCATCGCCTGTTCTGAATGTACCATATATGCAGTAGTACTTCGATTCACTTTGAGATTTTTTGCAGACAAGTATTTTGAAAAGGAATAAAAAAGACAGTCGGTTCGCTGCAGCTACATCTTTTTTTCCATTCTTCCTGCTAGTAGGGACACTTTTTGGGGTCGATCTCGGTTTTACTCTTCGGGAAGCGACGATAAGAGAGGCTGACTGGTAACTGAAAATGATGCATCTACTGGGAAGGTGGGAAAATACAACAACTTTTGTGACGCATGCGTTGCACGCTTTTTTTGATGTCGGACCAACAGTGATTGGTTCTTTCGTAACTGTTGGAGATGACGGAGTAGCTGGCTCTTCAATCGAGGAGCCTCCGAAAGGTGTTACTTCGGAGGTGGGTGAATTGGTATCCGGTTCTCCAGGGGTATCTCTAGTAATTGGTTCGGTCTCTGGGCCATCAGCTGTAGTTGCTATTGTCTCTTCAGAAGTTTTGCACCCAGCTACGTTGCTTCCTAAAGATCCGATAAAACAAACCTTAACACCAGAAAACTACTTTTCACACGGCTGTTATTGGGTGTGGCCGCGAGTGACCCAATCGCTAATGATGCCCAGAAGAGCCATAGGTGCAACTGCTAAAAATGAGACAAGAGAGAAAACATATATGTCCTCGGATTTTCAGGTTAACTGAAGCACCATCTGCGAAAGTGACGCTAGAGACAGAGGAAAGCCTTATATATAGGGCGGTCAGAATTACAGAATTTATTTCAGCTAATCAAGGGCAAGTCTTGTGGGAACCCAGACGGGCGTCCACGAGCATTTGCAGTGGAGAGAAGGGCAAGAAACACACACGATTTGTAGTATAACATCGAATGAAAAGAACCAGCATCTTCAGGAAAATTTCAGTAGCGACAGTGATCGTGATGGTGCGACTCGACGACGACAATGCGCTCACCGTGGTACCTATAAAGTGCTGATTACGTTTTTTCGGTTTACTGCCTGGTGGGAACATGTTTCGAGAACTTGCTTGTTGCTCACCTGTGACGATGATAAGTCAAGATGACCCAAATGGCATGAATCACACCAGGAATCCATAGTAACAATGTGAGAATAAAGTTGATGCAGAGTGCTTGGGTACATCCTTGATCGAAGAGTACTGCCAGGGGCTTAAACAATCTTTATACTTTTACTATATTTGGTTTATCATAGGTCTTTTGTCTTTGCATAGTCTCTTTGTAGTTTTTTGCTCATTAAGTGTTGTTTCTTTTCTCGTCTTTTTAGTGGGGGGAAAAACGAGTGACGTGAAGAAACGCCACTTGGGGGACAAGGATGGATCTTAAAAAAAGAGAGAAGCAAACGAATGTTCGCCCGAGGAACGATAGTACTAGTGGCGGGAACCACGAATTGGCGCGCATTCAAATCGAGTCAGACTTAGCATTAAGCTTTCAATACATCTAGTTTTTCTAGACGATTGATCAATAGCAGCTGGACTAGAAATTAAAATAGAAATTTTTTACTGATAGCCAGTATGGTCCGATGCCAGACTTTACGGAAATGAAAGAGCAGAGTGTATCTTTTTTTCGAACTTTTAGGTGTGGAGGCAGGACGGGTGGTCCACTTTGAGCAATGTTTCTTTCGTCGCCCAAACTTTTCATCTTAATGATTCTATCCATTTGCTAAATGATGTTCTTGTAGCTCTTAACCTGCTTCACAGCTTTGCAGAGCATCGTAAAGGTCGAGCATGTTTTGGTCTATCCGGAAAGAAGTCGTGGACTATCAATCGCTTCCCTGTAGGACATGAAGTCTCCGAATTTTTAAAAAGTGAAGCTTTCTTTGATACGTCACTTTTCAGTAGAATTGAATTCAGTTCTGGTAGCGACTATACTGGCTGTTAGAATACATTTTCTTTAGCTCATGCCACGTATAAGCTCTTTGTGCCCCAGATTAGATTTAAATTCTAAGTAATCGTTGTACTCACCGGACAGAAGAAGGCCAATATAATCAAAAAAATCTTGCACATTCTGAAAACAGGCTTGCTTGATTCGATGTGAGAGAGAAAGAGAACGAGAGGTATAAGGGTTAAGAGAAACTGATCTATTTGCTTTGTGACACTTGCCAAAAGTAAACAAGGATTTCCTGAATGGTGATATCAGAGAGAAGGTAGAGAGAGCAAAGGTGTGCCAAATTCAAGTCATCTTTCGGCTTTTATGGACAAGCCAGGGTAAGGTGTGATTCACAGCGACCCTGCGAAAATTATCAGCGCGAGGTATTTGGAGTAGCGTCACTTTCAAAGCAGTTAACATAATGCTAACTCGTAGTAATAGCAATTGAGAATGGAACAAAGCCAAGATTCTAGGCGCGAGGCAGCCTAAAATAATCTAGAAAGAAGATCACGGTTTAGACAGGGTTTGTTCCTTATCAGAAACATTTCTTCCTGACACGCAGGTGATATCGGAACAAAACGCCCTCGGAAACCTCGAGACTAGAAAGAATAAGCCGAAACTGAACAAGAAACAGTTTTGCACAAGACGACCCTGATCATAGACGTCGGCATGATCCTGACTCACTAAATCAAACACCTGGCGTTCGAAAAATATACCCAGAGAGTATGAGTTGAGGTTCTGGAAGGGAAAAGTGGAAGAACTGGCAGTACATATGATTCTACTTATCTCTTGTCAGACTCGGCTGAGCTCGAATGAATCAGTAGACAAATTTTGAAATCAGGCGATCGAATTCAAGACTTCCTCTTGTGACTGGAGAGTTATCAGTGATTCATAATGGTTTTCAGACTGATACGCAAGTGAAATTATTTTAAATCAAGACAAAGATTCATAAGATAGTCTGACAAGCTTCAGCAGCAGAGATTTTCCAAGGTGACTTTATGAAAGATTGCATTTTCATGCTAAAGCTACTATACTGAATTAAACGTAGTGAGCGCCAGCTAAAGTTTTTCGTTGATGCAGGTGTCGAACGGTTTTTAAAGTAATTTATATATGGGTACTAACGAGTTCCTAGGTAGTCATTTTGGATCTACTACATAATCTGTTTCAACGTGGTATAGCTCGCTTCGACTCTTCCTGCTGCTTCCGCTATGCAAAATCGCTGTTTACGTTTGAAATTTAAGTTATTCAAAATACAGGTGTCGAACGGTCATGTTCAAAAAGTTTGGCGATTTGGTTTGAAGGCTTGTCAGACACATTAGAGTGGAATGAACAGTTAAAATTTTTCCAAAAAATAAACTCTTCAGAGTGTTTTCCTGGATAGCAGTGCAGCCATTATAGAACGTTGATCGAAGTAAACTTCTGGTCTTTTTCAGTCCTGAGCAATGCCTCTCGTCTCTCATTGCCCATCTCCAAAACCAGAAGTCGTCATTTGAGTGTTATCTGTCTCTTTTACAGCACCTCACTCATTTTCGACGGTGCTCATAAAACGCTACTGCCTCCTCTTATGGTTGGTTTGACAAGACAAGTCTTCAACCTAATTTCCAGTTTTCACTCTTTTTTCTGACACTTTTTAGCAGTTGTTTGGCTTCTGATTCGAATTACACAGAGCCTCTTCGAGAATCCGGAAAGGAACTTCAATGCTATTTTCAAATTTCTGGTAAGAAGGCACCTATCTTAAATTTGCTTTCCAGGAACTATACAAGGTCACGAGTACAATGAAAACAGAGAGGTCGACTCCTGTGGGCCCACAATACAGTACTGTCAGAAAATTTCGGCACATTACCGTAGGTTTCTTTAGTTTCCATAAGAGAGATGGCTTAGATGACACCGATGGACAAACAAACATTCTCATGAAGGGATGTGAAACTGTCTCAATAACACCGTATTTCGATGGGATTGTCTGTCAGGCAAGATAATTCAACCATTTTGAAAATCTCATTATCAGAAAGAAGGCTGTTTTGAGAAGGATGCCGACGGTGAAACCTATAATGTCTGCTGTTGCTCCGATGCTATGTGCAATTCTGTCTTAGCAAGGAACTTTTGGCTTTCTATAACTCTGTTAGGCCTGATGCTTTATTAATCAAATAAATGTATCTTCCCGTCTTATTACACGTTCGAGACGGCCGAGTTTCGCTTCGAGTCGATTTCAATCAGAAATGTTTCCATTGGTTCCTTAATAGAAGTCTTCATTCACGTGAAAACCTGCCCATACCTTGACGCCCTTCACTTTAATCTTCCCACGGCTATGTACGCGGATGCCTCCCTTCTTCAACACCTCCCCCATTTCGGTAGTCACCTGAAGATCAAATCCTTAGAGAGACGGGCAGAATGGCTTACATGAATCTTTCTCGGCTCACCATGAGTATCCATCCTGCTGGCCAGATTGACAGTATTTCCCCAAATGTCATACTGTGGCTTCTGAGCTCCAATGACTCCGGCAACTAGAGGTCCCACACTCATCCCTGAACACAAACTTGAAGCTTTGCAAGGAGTTTGCTACCAATTCGGAGTTCAAAATTCTGAAAAGAGTCCCTATTCAGCTGCTCAAGGATCTGCCACATGGCCAGAGCAAATTCGATCATTACAGTGGCGTTTCGGAGAGCCTAAAAGAAATTTTGCTGAGTATTTAAAATGTTAACCATGTTCACTGAGCGGATAGATGATTCGGTTCTTGTGCCATCATCGTAGTCCTAAAAACACATGTCGGCCCAACCTGCTGTTCCACCTACACAATCGTCGTTATCCTGCTCGTTGAGACCAGATGCTGCCATGTAGGTGCTCGAGACGGTTTTGATCTTCTCAATCGAAGAGAATTTCGGCTTTGAAAGTAGCTTGTCAAATTCACAGACAATTTCGTTCAATAGTCGAAGGCATTCAAGCTTCCGCGAAGTGTCCCACTGACTCCAAAAGTCTTTAAAATTTGGAATCGAAGCGAACATGACACAGACATTCTCGTGCTGTCTAGCGTACAGTTCCTTAAAATGGATTGCCATGGAAAATGCACACAATCACCTCAACAGGTCTGTCCGGAGCCAAAAACTTTGCCGCGACAGTACTTGGCAGAATGTTTTCGATCAAAAGCTTGTTGATATCCTGCATCGTTTCGACATCCCTCTCCTCATTTTGGAAAGACACGTGACAGGCTACTTCAGCTTTTCTCTCATAGTTTGTCTGAACTTTGTCATCCCCCAAAATGTTACAAAAACCCACAATCCAGTCAATGAAAAGAAGAAGGACAACCAAAAAGCCGAGATTTACCAATACTGTTGTCAAATGATAGCTTGAAACTTGACATTATTGGAAAAGATAAGTTTACCTTAGGAATCCCCGTGCGGGGGTTGACCGATAGGTCGGGAACAGACAGATTAGTATGACAAAGACGGCAAAATCCACGGTAAATAGGATGCATCGCAGTGAGTAAGGAATCCGATAAAGCAGGAAGACTGTGCTCAGGTGGGCGATACAGCCTGAATCGTACAGTTTTACAAAATCTGAAAGATTTACCTGGCAGAAAAACAAGTGAGGTGAAAGGCTCACCGTCTTCGGATTTGGCTATAATTATCTAAACCGAATCTACAATGCTCCAATGGTTTTTTCTCACATGTGGACCTATGGTAACGAAAGAAGAAACTAAGAAGGCGATACAGGAGAGAAGTTCGTGAGTGTAGGGACAGACACGATCGAAAAGCGACAAGACAAGAAGGCAGAGGAGTGAGAAAAACTGCTGGAGACCTGTGGTTTGTTGAACATCGGAGCTGTAAAGGGTACATAGCAATGAAGGAAAAGAAACTTACGGAGTGTACAATTTGCAGATAAGAAGATTGGAGAAGGTTATTGGAAGCGAAAGAAAGAAGAACATTAGGCAATCGGAAAGTTTGCTGATGATGGGTTTTCGGCTGAAAATATTGTAACTTGAAGGGGATATAGTATACCGGATAAACTGGCTCAACAGAGACGGTACGGGTGAGGACCAGCAGAATATAATTTTGCTGAGATAATACGCGCGAGCACTTTTCTACTTGTCATGTCATTTTAGATGATAAATAATTTATCTGCCTAGTTGGTACGGATGTGAGAATATGGCTACTTTCCAAGACATTCAGGGTAAGAACTCTTCGAAGACAAGACAAGTGGATAAGGGAGAGAATTTGTCTTAATGCTGAGATGGTACGGGCGAGATCATTCATAGCTCTGAGACCATTTGACTGAGTTTGTAGAGAGAGGGAAAACACGCAGTATTAGGTTAATTTCTATGAACCTACCTGAAGGGCCAGAGAAGATAGGGAGAGAATTCTTCACTCAAATGACGACAATTGAAGACATTGTTAAGGCTAAAAACGTATTAAACTCACCCCAACATCCAACCTACTTGTTGAGTGAAAAATTCGTTAAATTGTTCTCAATCAGTGTCATCGACTGGATAGTATTGCTGTAATGAGGACGGCGAGGGCCCTCATCCTGCTTCTGTCTGATTTTACTCTATAACAGTATGCTTACCAAAATGAGACCCGGCTCATGACATGTAGAACTTTTCTTCCTGTTAAAGTTAGCAAATGGCATTTCGGCTCCCCAGAACTCGACCATTTTCGAAACCTCAACAGTTTTTGGGCTTGACCGGGGTAATCTTACCGAAATTCGGGGTTGGGCGGCCGAAGGAGTCAAACCGGGACCTTTTTCATCCCCTATCATCTCCATATTTCTTCTGAACCTGTATTATCATATTAAATGTCATGGTGTGTAATACCTCGACCGATTTCTGTAGATGGAAGCTGTCCTCTCGACCACGGATGTCTTGTCTGGTAAGATGTGGTAAGTAGGTTCACCGTGGGCCACAACATGGGGGTCGTCCGTCCTAAAATTGTCTTACAATTGGTTTTGAAATCTATTACTTGGCCTCGACTATGCAATAGTCTCCTAGCAGCATCTCTTTCGTGGTTTTTGTGATATGAACAGCACCCGGGACCCCAGCCGACTCCATATGATTTGCCAGAGTTACATCATCACTCCAGATGTCAAATTGCCACTTCCGCAACCCTAATATCCCACACAGGACACTGCCTGTATGGACCCCAATCCTCATGTTAACATCGACGCCTGTAGCTATCCGAATTTGTCTGGAACAGTCGGTTGATTTCTAATCTCAAAACATCTCGCTTGATAGTTTTAATCATCTCGAGTCCCATGACCACGCACATATCGGCGTGGTTCGGCCGGTTCACAGGCATCCCGCTGACGCAGTAGTAGCAGTCTCCGAGGAACTTTATTCTCATGCATTGGAGTTTCTAAAAACGTGAAATTTAGATAGCACAAGTTTTATAGTTCTGTCAGAATGCCAACACTGAAAACGCAAAAAGTTGGCCCGGTTTGTCGGGACATTGTGGCAGGATGTCAGTTTGTCATGAATTTGTCCAGAACTGTCCTGTAAACAGAAGAGGACAGACTGAAGCACTGGCATATAAAAGAGAGGCGGAGCAGGACGGACTACGGCGGAAAAAGATCTGTTGACAATGGCATAAACTAATAAGGAGACAAACAGTCTGACAGATACGGTAGCTAGCCATGAACTTTAAAAAATTAACGGGATAATAGATTCTTTGGAAAAAGCTGTAGAGGAACATCAAAAACACACTGGCAAATGAGGGTGGCAGATTAACATTGAAAGATTTGAAATTCTCACCTGAGCATCCCGGTCAAACTTGCTGTACAGCTCATTTAGAGTCCTGACCAGTTCCTTGGCACTCAATTGAGCTGCTAAAACAGTGAAGTTGACAATGTCGGCAAAGAGAATACTAAAGCTTGTACTTCTGGTACAATGACATTCTTACCTGACATTGTCGTGAACTTGTACATGCAGATCGTGAAAGAGTTTCTGGTGCTTCGAGTTGATCTTTTCTCCACTGCTTGACTGTACAATTGACTTTGAGACTTTGTCGGCCAAATAAGCGGGAATGACTGACAGTAGCAACTGTTCTTGTCTGTCTTTTAACGTCTCCAATTCTGTTCGCCTATGCACTGCTTCGGTCAACTTTTGAGCAATGTCCGCTCTATTCCCAGCCTCGTTGGCATCGCTGACTACGCCAACAATCGTCACCACGAGCTGTAGTAAAATGTAGGAGAAGAGCTGAAAAAGGTTCAAACAAATGATATCTGTTTCCCAGGAGAATTCTCGCCGTGACACGCACAGATTGATTTGGAGCAAAGCGCAAACAGCTCGGTTTAAACATCGAAGATTCAAATTAACGCACGGAGCAAATGAAGAGAGGATCCGCTCGGAAGGCTTCCCAGTTGATGAAAATCAACATAACCACGCTCGTGCCAATCCAGCTGACAGTGGTGATGAAAAAGATTCTTCGGTGTCTTGGTAGGATGAAATGTTGGACAACTAAGACAGTCATCTTAAAAATATGAACTCATACTTGAGGCGGAGAGCAAAGAAGCGTACAGACTTGAATGATCGTATTCCCTCATATAGATCCTTTCCATAGAGACGAAAAGTACCAATGGCATGTGCAGAACCCAGACAAAGGCAGGAAGCAGAAGACATGTCATTAGAGAAAGCAGAACTAGCCGGAAGCCACCTCCTTGTATCTAAAAAAATACTTTCATATTTTTAAGAAATAGCAAAGTAACCTTGTCTCGCAGGCGTAACGACGAACAGGCTAGCATTACATAAATGACAAAAGATAGTGAGGTAGAAAAGCAGAGAGTTGTCCATGGCTTGGCCTGAAAATGTTCTCTTTGACTCCAGCTTTTGTTGTCCTTAAAGGTCACAGTTTCCCACTCGGATTTCTCTAAGATTCTTCTGACATTCGATATGTGCACAAGATATATATTGGTCCCCAATTGCTTCCCAAAACAGATGCGTCATATTTTGAGGACCCACCATGTCGCGGTTGGCCTGAGATTCTGTGTAGTTTCTGTTGGCTATGAGAAGAATCTGAATGTTTTGATCTGTGCGTAAGGAAAATTGACCTACCACATTGACATCCGTAAAATAATAGACGACAAAAAGTTGAGCAGCTGAATAGATGAGTAGCCAGAAGTGCATTGTGTGTAATCTGGCCCTGTCGAGGGCCCTCCAATGACGAACCAGTACTGCCCGTATTTCTGACTTGGTCACCTCGACCGACATTATCTGAGAAAGAGTTTTTCGAATAAGGAAACAATTAAAGGAGGAGCAAGAATGATGTCTGTATCTGTTTGCTAAAAGGGCAATTAAAGCAATTTCTTAGGGGAGCACGTTGGGTTCAAAATGGAGGGAGGGGCAGACTGGGGCACTGTAAGGTCTAAATTGGCTCCATAGAATTGGGGTCATCATCTCCGATGATGCTTATTTCGATCGCGAGGGTAGACATCAGCGAGTCGAAGATGATTTGAGCTCTAAGGGGCGGGATAATCCCGACAAAAGATCTGGGTAGGCGAATTATTCTCAAGTATTTGTGGGTTCACATGTCGTCGAGTGAGATTTATTAAAACAAAACGGAGTTAAGTCTTAATGAACCACGAAAAAGAACGTGTTCCAAGAGGAAGACCGAAAATGAGGCGAAGAGGAAGAGAGAAGTTTTGAGGTAGACACTGAAGTAATTAGAGAGCCCAAGCTATACATCATCTGTCATTGACCAAATTCATGTCCAGATCTGCGTGACGGTGCCCGTGGAAAATAGGGAAAGAGCCCCCCCGTGTCCGCAATGTGTCGTTCTCAATTTCCAAGGAAGGACACAGCTCAGCGGTGTGCCATAAGAGACACAGCCGCGAAGAAGACAGCGCCAGATTACGAATTCAATTAGTGTATTAGCTTGGGAGAATGAAAGAGTAGAGAATCCTGAGTCAAGTACAACTTGTTAAATGCTCCCTTTCGTTTGTATTCAGAATGCCTTCAAAAGCGAGTATCGGGTTGCATGTGAGAACGAGAAGCATCTTTTGGCTCGTAAAAGCGCAGCTGAGTTCAGAGGAGAGGCGGAGCTCCGGTGGATAGGGTCTTTTTGAAGAGCAGCAAAGATTAATTTTGGGTTTGCTCTTCAACCGTGATGCCTCTCATTCGAGGGATGGGGGTAGGTCAACAGGTCAAGTTCCCTCGTTTCTTGGATAAAATGTTAAGAGTGAATGTTTATCGAAACCAAAATGTTTCCTGTTAGGTCGTATCTCGAAATTTAATCAGACAAGTCTCTGAGACAGTACAGCTTTTAAAATCGTCTAAAAAGCTGTCGTATCTGTGTGTCCGAATGTAATCTCGCTTTTCAAAATTGATTTAATGTTAAATGCCATCTTGGCCCGAGCGACCCGGGTTCGATCCTGATCGGCTTTTTGTCTTCAAAACAACTCTGTGCGCTGGGAATGTTGGATGTAAGGGTTTTACCCACTTTCTCCATGAGTATACTAATAGGAAACGCTAGGAAAACGCATTAGCCTGTATAGGCCGAGCCAGTTTGGCCCGATCGTCACTCTTGTTCAGTTTTGAAACCTAGAACAATGCCAGAACTTTTCTACACACATGGTAGACCAGTTTAGGCAGGGTACATGCAAAAAGTGGTTTAGAGCTGCGGATCACAACGGATAAGAGCATGATAAATCCAGAATTAAGTTTTCTTCAATTATAAGCCTAGACATTAACGGGGTGAAGCAACCTAGGGTATGTTGTATTATATAAGATACACTTGGTTAGTACGCTTTGAAGTATAAAACGAACAGTTCTGCGTTTCCTTAGAAATCATTTTCTGCTCTCATTCTTTACATTTTGATCTTTTCCATCAACAATCTTCTACTGTGTCAAAATTTCTTTCGAGAAAAAGCAAAACATTATCTATTAGCACAAATTTATTTATCACACGAGGAGTGGTAATCACAAGACAGTACCCGAAATACCGAAACCGGAAATTTGCTAATAATGACACGACAGTTAAAGAACAACAGCCCAAAAATATCTACGCATTTACGGGTAAATTGCACGAAAGCCAATGAGGGTATCCTCTGTATAATCGGGGGTGTGCTTGTGCAGGATGACCAGGATATAGAGTATTATAATATAGGAAGTGGGAGCATTGACAAAAATATCAAATGAGAAGAGACCAATCGTCTCGATCAGAAATAGGGAACTGGCCACGAGGAAGAAGGGCGAAAGTACTATTACTGCCAGGAAGTTAAGCCGGATACAATTGAAGCTACTGATGATGAAATGGCAGAACCATGAGATGGCGACGATTCCAGTGATCAGGAAGCCATTTTCAGTGTCCAGATACAGACAGATGGCTGAAAGTTCTTGTAATACTCCTGCTTCTGGTAGTCACTGATGACTTTGCCCTTGTCAATGTTGACCTGTTTTGTTCACTCGCTTCTGTCAAAGATGCCCGCTAGTATCTTTTCCTTAAAGCCATTTACTGTCATCCCTGTTTTCCCTAGCGTCATCTGCCTCTCTTGTCTCTTTCTGTCAAGCGCTCCTTTAACACAGCTCATCTTTCCCACTTTGTGACCATGTCAACTTACTATCTACAAGAGCATACAAATGTCAACCAGTCAACCTGTCACTTTACATCTGCGAATGTCAAACTTCCAGGGACATTTCCCAGTTTGAAAATTTTCCCTCACTATCATTCTTTTTGAAAACATATTAAAAATATCCCAATCATTCATTATCAATCTCTCCAAAGCATTCGCCAGTCTCTCTTTTTTCCTTACATTCATTCTCTGCGAAAGCTTCACAAAATTGTTTTTATCGTGGTCGCCATGGCAAAACAACAATTTGTACTTACCAGATACAGCCAACGATGCTGAAGTGGACAGCAGCACAAATGCTAGGACACTATGACAGAACTGTTTCACCAAAATTTTGTTGATTAGCAGGGCACCTAAAAGTGCTAGTACCAACAAGGGCACAAGATAAGCGTGTTGTTGTACAAACGGTCGTACGCCGAATGTCATGTGTAGACAGAAGCTGGCTGGAAAGCCAGAGTAAAATATCTCACATGGGGCTTACTTGCAGAGATTATGATGAAATGTAGTCCGAGGAGAAAGTACATTTTGTTTAGGTAGGTTCTCTTGAGATTGTGATCATCGGGAACCAGAAGCGCCTTCTCGAGGTCCATCTTATTGTAGTCGTAGGTGCCGCGAGCGCCTTTTGTTGAAAGGTCTCGCCTACAAATCGATGTTTAATAATAGAGGAGAGAGCGGATGTGAGAGCGTGACTCAGAAACAGTGTGAAGAGGATTTTATGCACGAAGTGGTCAAAACTCGTACCTGTCCAAGATCCCACACTGCTTCTGGCACCAATGAAACGCGTTTTAGAAAGCTCTAAAGATTATTTGTATACATAAATTATTGCCGAAGCTGAATAGAGAAGACCCCGTTAAGAAACAAGTGCGCTCCACTGCTAACGAGAGGGCGCCTGCCAGAGCGCGACACGGCCTCCCGCATCTCCATCTCAAACACCATAAAAACCTCTGGCTGGTCAATAGATGATTTTGCGCCGAACATTTTGCCTTCACCTCCTACACACTAGTCCACTGCTAGGTCGGTAATGCTAGTTCCCTACCTTGTCGTTGGTTGTTATGAACTATTTTACGTTCACTTTAACCTCGCCTAGATAAATTTTTGCACAAAACTTTAGCCGAAAGTATGGTTTTCTGATTTCACACATTAGTATGATTGTATAGCCAAAGTTTCAGCATTTTTTCTACCATTTTTAGGAGTTTGGACTCCAAGTTAGGGGGTCGTATGTTCCTCGTCTCTTTCTTTCTGCCATTCTGTTCCCTCTTCTTCTCACTCTTAATTTTTTCAGACATATCGTGTCACAGGAACTTAGGGTAAGAACCTACCAGAATCGGGTAGACAGAGAGAGGTTCTGCTTCCGGACGGCGATTGAATTGTATCATAGGTACGTAAAGTTTTCTTGAGCTAAGCTTTCGCCGAGACAAAGCGCGCTGTCTTCATCTTCTCTCAAGGCTGTCTACCGAAGTAGTTTAACGTGAATTTGTTGATGGCGATAAAGATTGATAAGATACCTAGAACTTGTACGTGTGTGCGGTTGCCCCCTGCGAAAGTGAAAACGACGCCAGGACAGAAAGAGATAGGAGAGAATTTTAGCTTTAATTGAAAGTTAGAGACTTTTCTCCCAGATATTGCCTTTTCTTGCAGGAGTACGCGTCCAATCCTTGTGTCGGCTCAACGTTATTTCCAAGAATTCCTCACTCGCTCTCTGAGACGAGACGCCCATAAACAGCATTCTGACCAAAGGTTGACTCTCAATTCAGCTTTCCGCCTCAGAGTAAGTACATATTTCCCGGCCTTTCCCAGCCGTCTGGCTCTCACGGATTCAAGTACAAGTTCACTCGTTTCAGGTGATCAAAATCGATACGGCTGCCGCCCCTCGAGCTCTCTTGCACCTGAAGTCGGTGAGTAAAAGTTTTCCCGCCAAATCAGCTGCCATAACGCATCAACGTCAGCAGAAAAAAATCGAACTCTGCTCGCAGTCGCAGCCGTTTTTTGCATGCGCGGATAAAGAATCGAAAGTCCGGTTTTGTCGGGCGAGAGTAGGGCAGCAAAAAAATGCCCGAGTGCTATTCAATTACCCCGACATTTTCAGATAACTTTGCCTCCCCATCATCACAATCCATAATGGTAGGTGTACTCTCCTTCAATTTACAAGGTTGCCGGGTTTAGGTCAAGCCGAAGAGGATCAGAAAAATCATTGGCTCCTTCTTCCGACGGATTCCAACCCTAGGAGGTCGAATTTTCTCGTCGAAGGCACCAGCCCCAGCTCCGGAACCAATTGTATTTCCATGTGAGCTATCAGACAATTCGTTTTTTAAAGTTTTGGTCCAGGTAAGCGGACAATGGCAAACGCTCTCTCTACAGCGATAGTCGGCGGACTGAACAAGCAGTCCTACCGGGAGCTGATTCGGGAGGGACAGGAGATGCAGATGAAGACGACCATGAATCTCATGTCTCTCATGGAATCTCTCCAGTCGCAGCTTGTGGTCAACGAGGAGCCACCGCAGGAGGTAAATATACATGCTCTGATCGTCTTCCCACAGTTCCGCAACATTAAAGCTCTGCTCAGAGCTGCCTTGCAGCCGTTTCGCTTGGCGCAAAATTATGTAAAAGATGTAAATTTCGACACGTTGCAGACCGATCCCAACCTCTTCAAGGACTGTCTCAAACTTCTCTCCAGTATTTATCAAGCTTGTACGACGGTCAAGGGCAATGTGATCCCTATGAACAGGTAATATTTTGTCTTTCTATCTCTCTGTGTCTCTGTGTCTCTATCAGCAACCTTTCAGAGCCACCTGCTACCAAGCTCTCGACCTCCGCCCTCTGTTCGAACGCATCGTCACCTATCCGAACCTTTTCGAACAGTCCGGAGTTCAACGAAACGACGGTCTCACTTGTAAGCTAGCAGCCGCTTCATAGTAAATTTCCCTAATTCAGGGACTTCTCGTCATAACACCGCCCGTGGTCTACTTATCTACACCGGAAAAAGGATCGTGGTGAGTTGCACCACGGGCCTTTCTCTCTCACCTTGAGCCCTTTTCAGCGCGGTGCCCCTGGCAAATCGATTGAGTACCACTACAATTTCGTCTTCGAGAAGCCATACCCATTGCGTAAGCGGGTCTTCTGTCTGGGTCTATAGTGCACATTTTCAGCGCACGACAGAATGCTGAGTGGGCTGACGAGCATCGTCAACGTGTTCCGCGAGGAGTTCGATGCTGGACCGTGGCGGCGAGCTAATCGTGCTCAGATTCAGGAGCTGGAACAGTACATGGTTCATTCGGATACCATCCCACAGGAACCTCTTCCCACTGCCATCAGTGCTTAGGCTCCCAACGTCTGTCCTTCTCCCATAGTTTCTCCAATTTATCTACTCTCATCATAATATTAGTAGCTCTAAGTTCACAAAATTCTTCTTCCATATGTCTTTGATACCTCACCGGTTTTTCATAACGTGATGATTTCCCTTTCTGGTAACTTTTCTAATTTCCTTCTCTTTCTCATAGCCCATCATTCCAGCATTTATATTGAACTTTTGCAGTTGGGTCCCTTTGATTTACGTTTTTTAGCATTTCTTTGCGTTGTTGTACGTGTCGCCGAGATCCTGAATCCTAAAAGAGGCCTTTCGGGGAGTCTGCCAGTAGTTTTAGTCTGTGCCGGTCACATTTCAATGGCGACTTCGTCGATCGTGTCGAAAATTCCCCGTTCGCTAGCGCGTTCGAGGTGTTCCATCTTCGCGATGGTTCTTGATGTCGTAAGAAGATTGTCTTGTTTTTTTTTCATATTTATCTCGCATAATTGTGTACGTGTTTTGTTTTTTCTTTCTTATTTCTGTTTTGCCCCAATATATTTCCTCTCATAGTTTTTATTTAATAAATTCTGTCCTCTTAACTGAACTGTCCGAAAAAAAGGCGAATATCCTCCGGATACTTTAGCAGGACCAGATAAGTCAACACGTACGAACACCGGGGGTCAGCTGTTGTTGCTCGCAGTCCTTTAACGCGGAAAAATAGCATGGTAAGGGTGGAGAATTGCACATGGACAACAACAAGGGTCTTGTTTACTCACTAGCCCTTTTCGAATTCCTCTCTTCAACTATGTTACCTTCTCCTACCAATGCGAAATAGAATTTATTAAAACTCAATCCATGAAAACCCGTAAATAGGGGAATGAACAACAGTTTGTGATCACATTAGTAGGTATCAAAACGGAACTTGATTTGCGATATGCCATCTACAGAGTTGGTTCTTTCTCTCCGGTTCACGCTGGGCGAATGTTGAGCATAGGTCTGGAAACTGTCGCGCAGCTCGTCAATCTCGGGGGAGGTCAGGCCCTGAAGATTTTCTGTAGAAAACTTAGCAGAAAAGCTTACCTCAACACTCTCGTCGGAGAAGGGACAAGTAGATCCAATTGTACGGCCATGCAACACGTCGGAAAGCCCGTAGCACAACCGGTCGAACGTTTCCTGTGGTAGTTGAGCCTCTTCTTCAATGATTCTCACTGCAGCTTGTTCCGTGGCAGATTCGAAGAAGCGGATAGCTGAAAAGTGGAAATCAGTCATGGGAACCATTCTCATAACCGATATTTCGTTTCAGTTTCCGTTTTCTACTGTTATAATAACATGGTCTTCCAGTTTTTCGCTCACGTTTGGGTCCCATTTCAACGCTCAATATATGGAAGATTAAGCCTGTTCAGAATCTGTAGAAATCTCAGTTGTGCAGTTGGCTACCGATGAAGGAAAAACTAGCTAGACTCGAAACAAAAAACACTACCTCAATTCAAAAGTCAACTAGCGCCTGCTTGTGGAAGCCCATAAGATATTCTTCCGAATGGGCTCGTACATTTTAACTGTACTCACAACTCCCCATTTCCTTATTCACTCGACTTACTATAACTCGTTAAGCACCCAGCCAATTCATTGGCAGCAGGATTGAAGTTGGTAGGAGGTTTGGCACCTAAATTCGAATCCTCGTAGAGAAAGTCGTAGACTTACCAATCATATTAGTCCTGGGGAATACATAAGCAGTCACATACTGCGGCCTGAGTCGCATCCTATCCTCATCATGTTCCTCACCATCAGTCCTAATTGGCTGACTGCGTGTGAAAAACAGATTGTGAGCCTGTTCCTGGCTGGTTAGGAATTCCACGCAGAGCGAAAGATTGCTGAAAAGGCGGAGTAGGTAGGCTCGCCTTTTTCGGAATTGTTTATGAGCAAACCTCTTAAATCTCTCATAATCCTCTGTCTTTGTCAGCTGAAAGGCGAACGCATGGCAAAACCAGTCAGGCGGCTGGATGATGAACACGTCCGGCACGTCCAAGAGGCGCTCGAATTTCTAAATTGGGAAATTCAGAGAGACAGAAAGACAGAGAGATAAAGAGTGGAAAAACCTACCCTATTAATAAGATCGCTATCGTAAGGCCAGTACAGACAGTGCATGTGAAGGTGGTTGACTGAGGCCTGAACCAATTTAATATCAACCTAAACCAAAATTCTCACCTGTCCCAACAAACTATTAAACAGGACGTGAAAAGAGTCGTCGTCAACCATTAGCATCATGTCCGTGCCCAGACGAATAGCGGTTGGGGTAAGAATCTGCAAGTTTGAGTAATGGCCGTGTACTTTTGACATGACCCCTCTTTATCTCTTTGTCACTTCCGCCACGATTATTGGATTAGGTTTCGTGCTTTGCCAGCAAAATAAAAGTCAAACCTGCGGAAGGCATTTGTTGACGGCTGGAATGATAAGACTATGATCGCGTTCCAATGGACTAGCATTCACGGCCACCAGATGTCGGTCCAGAGGGTCTGTACTGATTGGATCGTCCTCGCATTTTAGGTAAAACATGATCTGTAAAGAAAGTTTACATAAAAACAAAGATTTTAAGGGCACCTCCTGCTCATTCAGCTTCGTAAAATTCCATCGCAGGTGGTTGAAGGGTTCTTTGATGTGTTTGAACCGCATGGGCTTCCTTCGGAGCTCTCCGCGCTCCACATTCAGCTAAAAAAAGGATTAGTGAGAATTTCAGCCTATTAACCTGGATCGAGAAGTCATATTTCCCTTCCAGAAACTTGTACAAGCAGTTGAGATTGTAATTGAAGGCATTCCGCTCCTTGGCCGCTTCCCATCGAGCATGTAGAAGGTCTCTTAGCTGAAATGGGAGGAGAGAGGGTTAAGCGTTCTAATGGGAGCAACCAAACCGTTGTTTTGCCTTCTGCAGACGGATTAGTCGCATTTCTCAGATCAATAACAAAGTCCTCTGAAGTGTACTGGAAAGTAGGTACTGATGATGGGCCGGACGAGAATTCGGTGGGGAGCTGCAACACTTGATAATCAATCAGTCAAAACATTTAATTTCTACATTTTTCAAGAAACGGTTCTAAATATTTCGGATAGTTTAATAAGGATTGACTCATGGTTCATCAAAACTAACCCCCAATCTGTTTTTATAAAAAAGACCAAAATGAAAACGTTGAAAATCCCACCTGAACACTGGAGATGGATCGTTGTGTCCGCGGTCCTGCTCCAAGCATCACTACTTTCCGCATATCTTCTGGTGGGCGGGGTTTAGTGAACGACTCAGCTGGAAACGGAAAGTATCTTTTGAAACATTGGTGCCTAGCAGAGAAAGAGACGGCAAAAAAGCCCTCAATGACCAAAAGAAGTTGTAGGAGTGGTGGGGACCCGAATTGAAGCCTTAATTACAACGGCCCCCTCGTCTACCCATCACGCACGCCACACAGACACAAGCAAACGAACAACAGCTGCCCAACGCGCCCGTTGTGACCGGAACAGAATGGGCCTTATTTTGTCGGAAATTTTAACCTTATGACAAATATCGATTTCTAATTCCAAGCGAATGTTTTCAGCCAGTGAATCATGACTTTTGAGCTACAATGCACCGCTGGAGTGTTGGCTTATTGAGTCTTGTACTGGTAAAACATGTTTGTAGGATATAGTAGCCAAATTTTAGACTACCAGTCGTATCAGTGTAATCTCAGCGGGTCTGAAAACTATGGCTTGGCGTTGCAGTGGCCACAACAACTCCGAGCTCGTCTCGAACCTCGAGAGTAAGTTTTTGTGTCTTTCCTAGCATAGAAAACAACAGAAGCCCAAATCTTCACAAATCCTCGCGTTCGCGAGACCATGATGGCCGTCGACAGGGGTGATTTCTCTCCCCGAGACGCCTACATGGATTCGCCTCAAGGAATCGGATACGGGGCTACTATTTCAGCCCCACACATGGTGAGTGGGAAGCCCGGATGATGCCATTTCAATTTCCAGCATGCCGCAGCCTTGGAAAAAATGAAAGATCACCTGGTTGATGGGGCCAGAGCCCTGGATGTCGGATCAGGCAGCGGTTATCTGACCGTCTGCATGGCTTTAATGGTGAGTAAGCGCAAAGCAGACACGTGGACTGAGCAGGAATAGGTCTTTGCATCACACAGTCATTTTGAGACAGTCATCATTTATCTGAGTAGCGTTTTCCACGCTACAAAAAATTTGCAGACAGCAATCAGAGCGCTGAGAACATCAATTTATATTTGAAATGGACTGGGAAAATCGTTCTAATCTGGTAGAAATATCTTGTAGAAATTAAGAGACTGACGAAAAATTGCATTGCTTTTGTTTACTCTATTTGAGGGGGAAACACAGATGTTTCGTGATTGCTCCAAATCTAGTTTGAAAAAGAGGCAAGCTTTCGAAGGAAAGTTTGGGAGGTAGTGGCCGGAGCCTCTACTTGAATATTCAATAAAAGAGACAGGTATGGGGTCCACTTTAATCAAGTGTAGTAAGAACTTGTAAGAGCACAAAGCGCTAAGCGTTCTGGTTACTTAGAAGTGTCGAGCCGACTGTTTATTTGATTCCGAAAACGTTGTTGGCGCGCACTTGTCCAAATAGAAAGAAATAGGTACGCGGCACGTGTATGCGAGGAGTAGCAAGGAGCTTCTTTATTTGGCTCTTTAAGGCTGGTCCCCGTGGCAGAGTGGTCGGAATTGACCACATTAAGGAGTTGAAGGAGATGGCTGATGAGAATACAGCCAAGCATCACAAAGCTCTGCTCGAGAAGCGTGTGCTGTTCGTCGAGGTTTGGGATGGCCATTATGCTCGGTTAATGCATCTCTCAGGGTGACGGTCGCAAGGGATATCCTTCGGAAGCCCCATACAATGCCATACATGTAGGAGCCGCCGCTGAACATGTGCCAAAAGAGGTAAAGAAGAAAGAAATATGAGCATGTCTCAGATGTTCGGGCCCCAGAATTGAGTAGCGCATACATAATGGGTGGCCCACAATCGACTCTTCTGCGCAACCAATTTAAGGGCATTTACATCTTAGCTCTTCCCTATCACTGTCTTGTATCTCATAGATTCTCAGTCTCTTTGTCTCTCTATTTCTCTGTCTTTCCAAAGCTCTATGGATGTTCGCCTAAAAGATAGATCAGAAACAATTGTCACTCTTCAAACTTTGTCGTTATTCGCGGGGGAGGAGGGAAACGAGGCAACAATGGCCCATTAGATGACGAAATTCCTCCAATTTTAGCTAACGGATCAGCTGGCCGAGGGTGGAAGAATGCTGATACCCGTGGGAAAGGAGCATGGTGGACAGGTAGTTATGACATTAGGATGTGGTCTAACGGATACGTGTTGCAGGTGTTTCTACAGATCGATAAAATCAACGGCGAACTGCACCAAAATGTGGTGGAGCATGTCATTTACGTTCCTCTGACCAATAAGGACCATCAGCTCAGAAGGGGAATATGACTGGACAGAGAAACCTGCTAAAAGGACAAATGTAAATAACTACTCACTTATTCCTTGCGCTTTGTACATAATCCTCAGTAAAACTCGCCAGTAGTACAAATCCACGATTGGCATAATTTTGTACGGAAAAGAAGGATTGACAATAGGTTTGCATCATTGAGGAGAGAGAAGAGGATAGAATGATGAAAGGGGAGAAAGGCACAAGATAAAGGGAGTTAGTGAGGGTAAACACTAGAATGATCAAATTCCCCATATGGGAGGCAAGCGGAGCCTGCTCGGCACGTTTTATTGCTTTAAATACTCAAAGCGAGATCGCCGTAACCGCTGATAAGAAGTACGGAGCTGGTGATAAAGCTCCTGGAAGCATCTTCTCACATCTCGTCAATGTCCATCTCCGGGTAGTCGCCACATTTGACATCGACCGGTCGAGCAAAACCACCGTAACGAGGGTCACAGTTGAAGTAACTAAAGAAAGATGTAAATGGGAACTTTTTTGGACTTACCGAACTCCTTCTACGGTTCCGTCATTCTTTCCAACGGGCTCGTCGTACTTGACTCCTACCCAGAGTCCGGATTTGAACTTGGTCTCCCCGAGGAAGGCGATCACTCCACGTCTGGCCATGTTTCCTTTCACGGCTACTTCGCAACGGTCTCCTAACTGAAATTGAGTGGACATCTTGGTTGATGCTTGAAAAAAAGCGTTTCAGCTTATCTAAGTGATGCAAACTTCATAAGAAATGTTCTCCGTTGCTTTTTCACTAAACTGGACACATGTTCATCATGATTTCGACCGAAAAATCTTTGTTGCGCAACAAACTTTCCTCATCGTACTATTTTTGGATAAATTTCGTTCAAAGGGTAATTTTTTTTAAAGTCAATCACAGTTTGCGTCAGAGATACAGGCTCAATAGCATCTGCTTCAGGAGTTTTTAAGGAGACTACAAAAGTAGGAAACCTGTATAAATTGGACGTTTTGCTCAGACCCAGCCACATTCGTAGCGAAAAATGAAAAGACTATGCTCACCTTCAAGCTTTTGATTGCCTCCACGTTCGGATCGTCTTTCTGAACTTGATTGCCAGCTTTTTCAGCCATCAGTTTCTTCTTCCATGCTCGAACACTGTCTGTATGGAAGACTTTACGTAAACTTAAGATAAATTTCATACCTTCCCTTTGATCATATGCCGAATCAGCCATTTCATACTTTTCTACCATGCTGTCGTCGTTGAGAGCTTGGTTTTCCCCAGAAGTATCACAGGCGTAGACTCTCATGCCTAACAAAAGATGTAACCACTTAAGAAGATAGGAAAACATACCGCTCTTGACTTTGTAGTCTTTCAAGGTCTTATTGTCATCGGTCATATCGGCCAAAACTTTCCCCTCATTGTCCATCAGCTTCAGGGCGATCGAGCTAGCTTCGGCTCCGACGATGAGCTCGAGTTTGACCTGAAAGTGTATTGAAAGCTGTATATGTAACTGTCGACCTTGAACTCCTTGATAGTCAAATTGTTATAATATCGCTTCTCGTACGGGTAGTCCTGTACATTTGTGGAAATCTCGAGGCTGACAGGCTCTCCCATTCTCTGAAAGTAAAAATTCAGAAAATTGGGTATTGAATAGCAAGAAAATCGACGACAAAAAGGTCATTTTTCGAGAAAGCCCGAAATTGAACTGATTTCAGTAGAAAGATGGGTGGAAAATTTTTAAATTTCAAGGTATATTGATTTAAAAAGACTAGGAAATGGCTTGGCCTGGGTTATGGAGAAGAATGCATGGTTAATGGGTTGCTGGGCGAGACGAATCTCTAATGTCTGAGCACAAATGGAGCAGGTCATTCGAAAGCCATCTGTTCGGCGAAACAGTGCAAATCAATAGAACCTTCTGGAGTTGTAACTAACTTAAGAAGGTTTTTGAAAATAAAAGCCAACGATGAGGGGAAATTACACAGTAAAAAGAATTCTCGCACTCATATTTGTCTACAATGGACAAATACTATATTATATGTTTTATCTTATATGTACAAATACTTTGACCCGGAATATTTTCAGAAGGGCTGCAAATCAGTTTCTCAACCAAATCCATAAGATAAATTCTCAACTTGGGAAACTTTCCCATGTCTTTTTCTTTATTTTTTTCCAAAAAAAATTAGCATAAACAGTTTGTCACCCACGGGATCAAACCCGAGCAATATACTAACTAAACCTTTGAAAGCCTGTAACTGGGTTCGGAGACCGTAAGCCCCTAAATATTGCACTAATCTCGGCTCAATAAACTACAAAAAAATGAGGCTTAAGAGGACTGCAAACGTCCTGTTCGCTCTCGTCCAAGCCCGTATCTCTACAATCGGCTACGGATAGAAGGCTTCCAATAGACAGACAGGACAGTTCAAAAAAGATGTGAGCTCACGCGAAGAATTCTTCTCTCAGATTTCCGAAACACTTCTCGACATCCTGAAGCTGTAATAGTCTCGCATATTAATCCAAGGCTCCAGATGTCGATCAGTGGCCCAAGGTCCTTTCGCCCTAGAAAAGTGGCTGTGATGCTTCTCTACTTGGACATGCCGGCGAGCAGTTAGGGGCCCCGATAGCCAGTGATCTTTGTAGGGATAGGACGGCATCGCGTCGAGAGGCCGCAATCGTTGATTTTCAGCTTGAAACTTCTTGGTCATTTACTGGAACACTAGTTTGCTGTGGGCAAGAATGCTTAACGTCCGGAGAGAGAAGTCCGAGCGGCCCGGGTCCACCTTCGCTCTTTTCTTTAAAAATCTTAATGGATATGCGGGAAAGGTAGTTTACGAGTTTTTAATGCCTTTCTTCATGCTGATCACCACTCCAGTTTATTATAGGAGGTCTAGGAATAATCCTCCACTGTTCAGTGGCTGTTTCAGACCGTTCTGAGCGACGAAAGTACCAGAAAGATCTTTTGAAAAGGTAGTTCGTAGAACAGAGTCAAGTATAGAGCTGTTCCACGGAATCCTAAACAGAGAAACAGCATAGGAGTGAAAGAGAAAGTTATTAGCTTACCGGTAGGTTATCCACAATCACGTCCACCGGATCGTAGTCCTTCATAATGACCATAATATTGAGGTCGGTATGGACGATATTAACTTTGTGGAGTCTGTCCAATCCATTGACAACATGTCGAAGAACGTCGACGTTATGGTCAAAGCTGAGCCTGAAATTGGACATCTATAATAGGATGTTTCTATTGTTAAACAAGTAGAAAATGTATCATCGTCAACAGGTTTATTTAAGTGGAGAACTAGTCTCCAACCAAAACAAACCTTCAGGTCGACAAGAAATACAGCTCCAAAGAGCTGACAGCGAGCTTCAAGGTGCCTGTGCCTTCAGGAAAGCCTACTTCTTGGTCTACCAGCCTGGAGCCTTCTCGACGTGGGCTAAATATGAAAAAGTTAATTTTTGAAGAAGCAGAGAGACAGACCACAACTCTGGCTAGAAAAAAAACGCGTTCCTCTCTGACTAGTCTCCGAAGAACTCATAAAGGCAGTCAACATTGCCTGTTTCTCTCTCTGAAATTTTGGAAGTGGTCAATCAAACGGTCTCTGTACTGGAGGCCGCCTTTCAACCATCCTCTCTGCTTAAAATGCCTTCAATTAATTCATTTATTTGTCAACCTACAACTTTTTTGCGCCCACTTTTTATAAAAGACCACTGTGACTCTATTCTTGACTGTCTCGCACCAGTGAACAATTGCTAGCTCCCGAGATGAACAGTCAGCATTTCGCCGAATAACTCCTGTTTTGAGAGCAGCCTGCACATAAATATCCGGTCCTTTATCTTCGCTTTCTGCTCTCCAATTTACGGCTTTTTCATTTATAGCACTCTTACAGTATCAGAGATATAGATGCAACACCCAGTCGAAGACAGATTTGTTCGTAATGACAAGCAGTGCACGTGTAATATCGGATGCTTTGCTAGTGTGCATGCCACGGTACTTCGCACAGTCGCTTAACTTTAATCATTTTCAGACTGCTGCAAAGAACACCCTTTACATCATTTATATCTTGGACATTTTGATCGTTAATGCGGCAACGCGATTGGTTCCAGGGATGGTAAACGTTTCAAATATCGACATATGGAAAGTTTCAGCTCATTTGGCTGATAATTGATGTTATTTGCCTTCTTCTACTGGGGAATCGAACTACTACTGCTACAATAATTTCCAAGCTGCTAGTCAACTCGAGGCTCCCTTGTCTTCTCCTGCAAATGCAAAGAAGGAATCTGTGTGAGAGTGTACGAGTTACATTTCTCTCTGATGGTGCTTTTTAATACAATCGAAATACAGAATAAAAGGCTGTTAACAATCTTTTGAAGAAACTCGTCTCTCATTTAAGAAATGTACTTCTTGAAAAAAAACACCTATTGAACCACCAAGAGTTTGTTAGATTTTTGTCAGCATTAGGCTACACCACCAGTTATGACAACTATTCGTCGTCCTATCAGTCAGCTGTTTGTCATAACCATTTCTGTCTGTTTCCTGTCTTCCTTCAGCTACTAAAATCATATTATTGTGAAAAACCGTTCTTCTTTCCGAGAAGTGCATTCGCTGAAAGTATAGAAACTTTAGCTCGTGGGCATCTGATGTTTATCAGAAACCGACAGTCATCGTGATTGAGAAGAATAGACAGTCATTCGAAGTGTTGACCCAGTTAAAGGATATTTTTAGAAAGGTGTAAAGCAACTGACGTCCAATCGTATATAAGCGTTTGCCGCTTGCTCATTGTAGTTTTCCTCATCTCATTTACTTCTATTGGGTTGGCAGCTAAGTCGTTTCGCTTTTTCAAATGCAAAATTTTATTGACTTCCAAACAACTTTTTCATTAGTTGTAATTACCATTATGGTGTACCACGTCTGCCCATTTCACGGGTAACTTACGGATATCACGCTCGTAGAACACCTTGGGTTTCAACGCGAAGAAGTTTGTCAACCAGGTTTTGAGTGCGCCGTCGGAATCGAACTGTTGTCCTCCAATCTCGTTGTTGAGAGTCCGGAACAGATAATAGCCGGAAGGGACAAGGTCCGGGCTATAAGGAGGATGGGATAGAATCTCCAAACCCAGGTCGTGGATCTTGGAGCGAGTGGGTTTTGCAACATGCGCACGTTGTCCATCTGCAGGATAACCTTCGACTTCAGCGGTCGTTTCTGACGAATTGCAACGGCAACCTTTTCAAGTTGCTGGCTGTATATGGCGGTCGTAAGGGTAGTTACAGCATCCAGCAGTTCCCAGTGCACCATTCCTTCGATATCGCAGAAAACGCAGTCGGGTTTCACATCAGGACTTGGTGTCTGCCCTGGACCCACCCATTGACGCTTCCTTTAAAAGTTCACGTATGTTACCCGCTTCTCATCCCCCGTCACCAGGCGTGGTAAGAAGGATTTCCTCTCATACCTGGACAGGAGAGAATGGGCGACGGACATGCGCTGCCACTTCTGGGCGTCACTGAGGTCATGCGGCAACCATGTGCCCAGTTTCTTCGTAAATCGCAATTGCTTCTAATGACGTTCCACTGCGAAATGACTGACAGATAGTGCCTCTGCTAGTTCACGGGTAGTCTCCCGATTGTTCTCGTTCACGAGCTGCAGTAGCTTCGATTCATCGAAACTTGTTGATCGATTCATCTTCGACGCTTTTGTCCCCAGACCAAAAGTGATAAAACTACAACTGGCATGCCCTCGTAGACGTCGTCCTTTGGCCATAAACATCTTTGATATCAGCCGCCGTTTGGGCTCCATTCGTGCCTTTGAGGAACTCATGTCGCAGATGGTAGGGTGGCAGGTCATCAATAGTCCGGATCAAAACGAACAGAGAATAGAGAATAAGAAGAAAGGAGTGATGTCCTGCATGGTGGTGGTAGAGGTCTGAGTGAACTACACGAGGTGCTATATCAACAACTCGGTCATTGTTGTAAACAAGACAAAGAACATGTTTACAAAAAGCGAAAAGACTTATATGCCAACCCAATAGATCAGGTTTCAGGTTCAAAATGATATTTCTAGTCAATGACGGCTTCTATCACCATGACAAGAAATACTTTTGTGGACGTTGCTGATGCGGAACAGTACACGCCACAGTAAATTCTCATTTCTCATAACCTGCAACATTTTTCAGTACGTCGCAAAGCGATTGGGTTATTTCTTGATTCTCTGTATCATACTCTCTCATGTTGGAATAAGTCGACAAATAGCAAGTGCTTCTACGATAGTACGCTGATTGTTTGCAGTGCATCTTTACAATTATCGAGAGCATCTGCCTTGTTTTTTTCTTCATAGGAATTCATAATCTGAATCCTCGATAGTGCTGCCTTTTGTGTTTCTCAGCAAAATCCACTGCCTGCTTGTAGTCATCTTAGAGCCACTTGCTTTTGTGGTTTTCCTTCATTTAATAAGACACGATGCGCTCGGTACTGCAAGTCACGAAGTAAGCTTGAAATTCTATTAGATAATGTTATGTTTTACTGGTACAGTTCAATATTTCAGCTCTCTTTCTGAGCTGGGCTTTCAGCTTTCAGTACAGCTTTATGCTGCTGGTTTTACAGCATGACCCACCATTGTTATAGCAATCTGAGGGATTACGAGCAATACCGTATGCGTATCGAAAATACTGTGCTCTTCCAACTTCCTGTAACACCCGAAGCTCTTCTTGTTTACTCGAACAAAGAATCTATTTGAAGTCATTTTTATAGGAGTCATCTCTAGGCTACTATTAAAGAACCCTTGGGACTGATGGAGCACGTCTTTAAATTTGTTCAACGCTATACGTCTATACAACTGCTTCCTTTAGCTATCACAACACCTGTTGCTGTGAATAAATGTTCTTCTATGTCAAGAACACCCTTGTTGAATGAATGGCTGATTCTAGAGCAGCTGCGTTTGATCCGCGAATGACAGTCATCGTGATAGAAAAGAACTTCGTCGTTCGGCAAGTTGGCCTGCTTAAGTTAACATTGACAGAAAGGTGTGAAGTAACTAATGCTTGCACTTTTGCTGCTTGCTTAGTTTCTTGCCAACATTTCGAATTTTTGACCCGAAATGGTATCGTCTCCAGTCAATGACGGCTTCAACCATATGTCCTCGCACAGGTAATGTCAAATGCTCATTTTTTTTCTGCTAATGATCTCAGCGAGATGTAAATAAGTAGTAATGACACTTTATTTAGTTAATAAATGAGTTGGCTCCGGTTTCTATTTGAGACAGATGTTTCTTTGTAGATTTTACGATGTTATCGGCTGTTTGTGGAACTGTAAAGAGGAAGAGGGAAACGCCATTCTCCATTTTGTCTTTTAACTCCAATTTGTTTTCAAGGGCTCGGGTGCATTTGATAATATTTTGGTTTCGTAGCCGGATTCGAGCTGTCTCACACCGACCTGATGTTCGCCAGCTGGACCTTCACCTTCGCTACTTTATCATCTGAGGGTATCAGTAACTATACGGGGGTAACTCCTGATTCCCCGCAAATATAAGAGAATTCAACTTAAAGTTTACAAAACAAGGTTTACGCTATGCCGACTCTGAAAAAGTGGCTCAAGGAGTGTCCAGAAATTCTTTACTATCAGAGCAAGACTGAATATTACTGCTGAAACGATGTAGATTTGAGGTGCTATCAATGATTCTTGTTGTTTTTTGTCTGTAACCTCAAACAAGTTGGCGAGCCATGTCAAGAGTTAAGTTGACACATCAAACCTATGCAAAATCTTTGTGTCAAAGTCACAAGAGCACCGTTTGAAACAGTGTCCACCACAGAAACCTCTATAGTAATAGAGCGATGAAAAGAGGAGGTATCTCGCAAGAAATCTCGTGCTATTAACGCTAGCTAGACTACAGTCCTTCTAGACCTGCTAAAGAGAAGGGCAGCCTGGGTCCGATTTTGTTCTATTGCACTATATATGTAACGCCTACTGTCATCCGCTGAATACAACATTTATCTTTACTTCACAGTGTGCAAGCATTCGGCTTCACAGGGGTTTGAAAAATAGTTGCCCGTGGATTCAGTGACACAATCGTCATGCCAAAACTGCAGAAAGTACTATGAGTCAGAAAAGGTTAGGGTGAGCTTTAAAAATCAACAAAGCTTAGTAGTATCCCTTCTAGCGATTTGCCAAAATACCTTTCTACTACTAAAGCGCAGTGGCGTCCGTCCGTCACCACGGGCAAATAGCTGGCAGGTGATGGCAGTTCAAGTTTTTAGTTGACAAGTTAGCTCTTGGAAAATTTAGGAATTTTTGTTTTTGGGAAGCCGGCGCAGAACTTCGTGGTGCTGGGTATAGTCAGAACTCCGAGACGCAGCCGCCTGGTTTCAATACTAAGCCTTGAGAAAAGGCGGTGAAGCTGCCTTTGGCAGCTGTTTTTCTCTACAACACTTGCTCCTTCTCTGCAGTCCTCTACGCAACAGTTTCACATAGAGATATGACATAATTGAGAGATAGTTGACCCTTGATGACAAAAAAACAATGGATTCTATCCTGAAACATTCGTACCACAATCGAAACTCCTTGTAACTCAAACCTATATCGTCGTTGTCTCCAATTAGCTGAAATATGTTTTCAGATATGGTCGATAAAAATTCAGAGTGAAGAAATCTTTATCAGATTACTGGTGAAATTACTGCTATCAAATATTGGGTTGGTAAATTTTCGCTTTTTGTAAATATGTCCCCTGCCTCGTTTACGACAACGGCCGAGCTATTGGTTATAGCACCTCGTGTAGTTCACTCAGACCTCTACCACCACCATGCAGGACATCACTCCTTTCTTCTTATTCTCTATTCTCTGTTCGTTTTGATCCGGACTATTGATGACCTGCCACCCTACCATCTGCGACATGAGTTCCTCAAAGGCACGAATGGAGCCCAAACGGCGGCTGATATCAAATATGTTTATGGCCAAAAAACGACGTCTACGAGGGCATGCCAGTTGTAGTTTTATCACTTTTGGTCTGGGGACAAAAGCGTCGAAGATGAATCGTTCAACAAGTTTCGATGAATCGAAGCTACTGCAGCTCGTGAACGAGAACAATCGGGAGACTACCCGTGAACTGGCAGAGGCACTATCTGTCAGTCATTTCGCAGTAGAACGTCATTTGAAGCAATTGCGATTTACGAAGAAACTGGGCACTTGGTTGCCGCATGACCTTAGTGACACCCAGAAGTGGCAACGCATGTTCGTCGCCCATTCTCTCCTGTCCAGGTATGAGAGGAAATCCTTTTACCACGCCTGGTGATGGGGAATGTGAAGTGGGTAACGTAGGTAAACTTCCAACGGAAGCGTCAACGGGTGGGTCCAGGGCAGACACCAAGTCCTAATGTGAAACCTGACACCCATCAAAAAAAGATTATACTCTGTGTTTTCTGGGAAAACGAAAGAGTGGTGCACTGGGAACCGCTGGATGCTGGAACTTCCCTTACGGCCGCCATACACAGCCAGCAACTTGAAAAGGTTACCGTTGCACTTCGTCAGAAACAGCCGCTGAAGTCGAGTCATCCTGCAGATGGACAACGCGCGCCCCCATGTTGCAAAACCCACTCGCTCCAAGATCCACGACCTGGGTTTGGAGATTCTATCCCATCCTCCTCATAGCCCGGACCTTGTCCCTTCCGGCTATTATCTATTCCGGACTCTCAACAACGAGATTGGAGGACAATAGTTCGATTTCGACGGCGCACTCAAAGCCTAGTTGACAAACTTCTTCGCGTCGAAACCCAAGGTGTTCTAAGAGCGTGACATCCGTAAGTTACCCGTGAAATGGGCAGACGTGGTACACCATAATGGTAATTACAACGAATGAAAACGTTGTTTGGAAGTCAATAAATTTTTGCATTTGAAAAAGCGAAAAGACTTTGTTACCAACCCAATATTTGCTATTGTGCTGATAAGTCTACGTCGGAGAGGCACAAGTGTGGCTGATGACGTTGGGGCTTGTGACAAGTAGATGGTCTTCCAGTCGGGCTATCGTGACACAAAGTAGTGCACACTAATTGCAATAATGGCTTCAGACAGACAGACACACTGAGACTTTTGGGCATTTTGAACAAGATGTGCACAATCTATTCTATTAAGAGCTGTGTTGTCGTGTCTGTCTGTCCGTCAGGCATATTTTAGTGATTTTTACACCTTATTCATCTATTCTTACCCTATCTCGGTGAGTGAATAAAATAATGGCGGGAATCATCTGATTTGGAATGGCGCCTCTTACAATGAACAATACACAAACTTGATCGCTGAAAGATTGAAGGAGTGTAGCTTTTTTTTGGAAATCTCTAAATATGATTGCATCATCTTACCCAGCACAAACAACTCTGCAACTTGGTACTTTTTTTAAGCCCTGGTTTCTCAGGTCTCCTTTCCCCATCCGTTTGATGCTATCTGTGCTTGATATTTTGAGGCATCACCGAGATGGTGTTGATGGGGATCACGGTCCCGTTGTCGACCTAAAATCTGGGTGTTTTCCTAACGCGAAAAGCAAAAACCAATTTCAAATTTTTTTCCAACTTCGATTTCCAAAAAATTTAAGATTTCTTCTGGGACGAGATTTTTTTGCTGACACGTACGTAACCGCGTTTCGTCATCCCTCCAGAATTCGTTTTTTACTACTTTTCTTTCTTTATAAAAAAGCCTCAACCTCTTTGGAACCTATTTCGCTCCCCATCTCTCCGCGTGTGTCAGGTGTTCACGGTCCCGTCGACGACTTAAAATCTTGGTGTTTTCCTAACGCGAACATGGCTGTCTGAGTAAAAGACCATATCTTTATCCTGTCAGTAAGCTACAACACTATAAGCAACTTCTCCGCAAAAGGCATTTCTCCAAAAAAAAATTTGAGATTTCTTCTAGGAACCGATCTTTTTGCTGACACGTACGTAGGCGATCTTTTGCGGCACTTTGCCGTTCACATTTTGTCATCCCTCCAGAATTTGTTTTTTTTTCCTTCTTAATAAAAGAGCTTAAACCTCTTTGAAACCTACCTCGCGCCCCATCTCTCCGGGTGTCTCCCTCCAGCCGACCAACCACATATGGCGAAATTTTTTTTGATTTCAGTGATGAACATTGAAGCTCTGCTCATGAGCATTGCTACAGACATTGAGATCATCATGAGAAATCCTACCATCAAAAAGATGAGAGCTCTCGGCCACGGCCTGGTTGCTCTGATCGACGGTGAACAAGCTCTCTCGGCTATAGCCAACATCGCTGGAGATTCAGCTCAGCTTCGGGATCACGTTCTTGGTTTGTTTTCCGTGAACTCCTCGCAAACGTCCTTTTTTTCAGACCATGCTCTCTGCATGAGCATTGCTACAGACATTGAGATCATCATGAGAAATCCTACAATCAGAAAGATGAGGACTCTCGGCCACGGCCTGGTTGCTCTGATCGACGGCGAACAAGCTCTCTCGGCCATAGCCAACATCGCTGGAGACTCCGCTTAGCTCCCAGATCACGTCATTGGTTTGTTATACTTGAACTCCATGCAAACGTCCTTTTTTTCCAGACACTTCTGTAATCCGTTTGAATGCAGATGGTTGTTGACTTGTATCCTCCTGTAAAGCATTGTGTTTTAAGTAAAAATAAACTTTACAATCACTTCGATCTTTCTTTGCGATTACAATATCATCGGTCATTTGTACAACTGTAAAGGAGGAAGGAACCGTTCACGACTCTTGCTGAAATCATTGTGATATTAAAGAAAAATCCTACTATCGAACAGATGCCGGCTCTCAGTCACGGCTTGTTTGGTCTGATAGACGGCGAACAAGTTCTCTCGGCTGTTGCCAGCATACCCAGAGATTTCGCACAGCTTCGAGATCACGTCATTGGTTTGTATCCGTGAACTCCTTGCAAACGTCAACTTGCTCAGCCACTTCTGTCTGCATGAGTATTGCTGAAACAATAGAGATATTCACGAAGAATCCTACTACCGAAAAGATGCGGGCTCTCATTCACGACCTGCTACGTCGGACCGACGGCGAACAAGCTCTCTTGGCTGTAGCCAACATCGCTGAGAGTTCGCGGGATCATGTCACTGGTTCGCTATCCATGAACTCCTTGCAATCGTCCTCTGTTTCAGATGTTTCTGCCTACATCAGTCATGCTGAACTTGAATTGTAGCATTCAATTCAGTGCTGAACTTCTTTAACTTGGATAGCCACTGGACGGGTCTCAAAAAAAAATATAGATCCTTACCTGACAGACCAGCTCGAGAAGATCATTCGTGGAGAATTTGCGGTCCTTCAGCTTAGGCAGGTAGTCGGCATAGTCGGCCAGCCTAGCTGCGCTCGAAAGCCTTTTACGACCTAGAACCTAAGTTTTGGGCTTTCCAGCAAAACTAAAAGTACAGGCGGCATTAATCTTCTTCAGCATCGCCGAAACGGTCTTAACCAGACGTTCAGCAGCGCTCGTGATGCTGTAGATCTTCTGCTGGTGTTCACGGTCCCGTTGGCAACTTAAAATCTTGGTGTTTTACTAACGCTAACATGACTGTCTGGGCAACCGATCCTATCTTTTCCCTGTCAGTTAACTACGACACTATCAGCAACTTCTCCGCGAATGGCATTTCTCCAAAGAAAAAAAGATTTCTTCTAGAAACCGATCTTTTTGCTGACACGTACGTAGGCGATCTTTTGCGGCACTTCGCCGTCCACACTTTGTCATCCCACCAGAATTTGTTTTCTTTTTCTATTTTTCCTTCTTAATAAAAGAGCCTTAACCTCTTTGGAACCTACTTCGCGCCCCATCTCTCCGCGCGTCTCTCTCCAGCCGACCAACCATATTTGGCCAAATTTTTTTTTTTACTTCAGTGATGGACGCCACTTCTGTCAACATCACTCATGCTGAACTTCGCGAAATGTTGGAGAGTAATCCTACTAACCTACAGTTGCGGGCTCTCGTCCACGGCCTGCTTCGTCTGACCGACGGCGAACAAGCTCTCTTGGCTGTAGCCAACATCGCTGAGGATTCGCAGGATCATGTCAAGGGTTCGCTATCCATGAACACGATGCAATCGTTCTGTTTCAGATGTTTCTGCCTACATCAGTCATGCTGAACTTCGTGAAATATTGGGGAGTAATCTTACTAATCTACAGTTGCGGGCTCTCGTCCACGGCCTGCTTCGTCTGACCGACGGCGAACAAGCTCTCTTGGCTGTAGCCAACATCGCTGAGGATTCCCGGGATCATGTCAAGGGTTCGCTATCCATAAACTCGGTGCAATCGTCCTCTGTTTCAGATGTTTCTGCCTACATCAGTCATGCTGAACTTCGTGAAATATTGGGGAGTAATCTTACTAACCTACAGTTGCGGGCTCTCGTCCACGGCCTGCTTCGTCTGACCGACGGCGAACAAGCTCTCTTGGCTGTAGCCAACATCGCTGAGGATTCCCGGGATCATGTCAAGGGTTCGATACCCATGAACACGATGCAATCGTTCTGTTTCAGATGTTTCTGCCTACATCAGTCATGCTGAACTTCGTGAAATATTGGGGAGTAATCTTACTAATCTACAGTTGCGGGCTGTCGTCCACGGCCTGCTTAGTCTGACCGACGGCGAACAAGCTCTCTTGGCTGTAGCCAACATCGCTGAGGATTCGCAGGATCATGTCAAGGGTTCGCTATCCATGAACACGATGCAATCGTTCTGTTTCAGATGTTTCTGCCTACATCAGTCATACTGAACTTCGTGAAATATTGGGGAGTAATCCTACTAACCTACAGTTGCGGGCTCTCGTCCACGGCCTTCTTCGTCTGACCGACGGCGAACAAGCTCTCCTGGCTGTAGCCAACATCGCTGAGGATTCCCGGGATCATGTCAAGGGTTCGATACCCATGAACACGATGCAATCGTTCTGTTTCAGATGTTTCTGCCTACATCAGTCATGCTGAACTTCGTGAAATATTGGGGAGTAATCTTACTAATCTACAGTTGCGGGCTGTCGTCCACGGCCTGCTTAGTCTGACCGACGGCGAACAAGCTCTCTTGGCTGTAGCCAACATCGCTGAGGATTCCCGGGATCATGTCAAGGGTTCGCTATCCATAAACTCGATGCAATCGTTCTGTTTCAGATATTTCTGCCTACATCAGTCATGCTGAACTTCGTGAAATATTGGGGAGTAATCTTACTAATCTACAGTTGCGGGCTGTCGTCCACGGCCTGCTTAGTCTGACCGACGGCGAACAAGCTCTCCTGGCTGTAGCCAACATCGCTGAGGATTCCCGGGATCATGTCAAGGGTTCGATACCCATGAACACGATGCAATCGTTCTGTTTCAGATGTTTCTGCCTACATCAGTCATGCTGAACTTCGTGAAATATTGGGGAGTAATCCTACTAACCTACAGTTGCGGGCTCTCGTCCACGGCCTTCTTCGTCTGACCGACGGCGAACAAGCTCTCTTGGCTGTAGCCAACATCGCTGAGGATTCCCGGGATCATGTCAAGGGTTCGATACCCATGAACACGATGCAATCGTTCTGTTTCAGATGTTTCTGCCTACATCAGTCATGCTGAACTTCGTGAAATATTGGGGAGTAATCTTACTAATCTACAGTTGCGGGCTGTCGTCCACGGCCTGCTTAGTCTGACCGACGGCGAACAAGCTCTCCTGGCTGTAGCCAACATCGCTGAGGATTCCCGGGATCATGTCAAGGGTTCGATACCCATGAACACGATGCAATCGTTCTGTTTCAGATATTTCTGCCTACATCAGTCATGCTGAACTTCGTGAAATATTGGGGAGTAATCCTACTAACCTACAGTTGCGGGCTCTCGTCCACGGCCTTCTTCGTCTGACCGACGGCGAACAAGCTCTCTTGGCTGTAGCCAACATCGCTGAGGATTCCCGGGATCATGTCAAGGGTTCGATACCCATGAACACGATGCAATCGTTCTGTTTCAGATATTTCTGCCTACATCAGTCATGCTGAACTTCGTGAAATATTGGGGAGTAATCCTACTAACCTACAGTTGCGGGCTCTCGTCCACGGCCTGCTTAGTCTGACCGACGGCGAACAAGCTCTCCTGGCTGTAGCCAACATCGCTGAGGATTCCCGGGATCATGTCAAGGGTTCGATACCCATGAACACGATGCAATCGTTCTGTTTCAGATGTTTCTGCCTACATCAGTCATGCTGAACTTCGTGAAATATTGGGGAGTAATCTTACTAATCTACAGTTGCGGGCTGTCGTCCACGGCCTGCTTAGTCTGACCGACGGCGAACAAGCTCTCTTGGCTGTAGCCAACATCGCTGAGGATTCCCGGGATCATGTCAAGGGTTCGATACCCATGAACACGATGCAATCGTTCTGTTTCAGATGTTTCTGCCTACATCAGTCATACTGAACTTCGTGAAATATTGGGGAGTAATCTTACTAACCTACAGTTGCGGGCTCTCGTCCACGGCCTGCTTCGTCTGACCGACGGCGAACAAGCTCTCTTGGCTGTAGCCAACATCGCTGAGGATTCCCGGGATTATGTCAAGGGTTCGATACCCATGAACACGATGCAATCGTTCTGTTTCAGATGTTTCTGCCTACATCAGTCATGCTGAACTTCGTGAAATATTGGGGAACAATCCTACTAACCAACAGTTGCGGGCTCTCGTCCACGGTCTGCTCCGTTTGACCGACGGCGAACAAGCTCTCTTGGCTGTAGCCAACATCGCTGAGGTTTCCCGGGATCATGTCAAGGGTTCGCTATCCATGAACTCGATGCAATCGTCCTCTGTTTCAAATGTTTCCGTCGTTTGAATGCTGATGATGGTTATTGACTCGTATCCTTCTGTAAAGTATGGTGTATAAAATATATATATATATATATAAACTATGATAGCGCTATGATATCTGTGGTAGACTCTATGTGTGTTTGTTTGTTTATGGAGTTGTCCGAGGCCACGAAACAAAAGCAAAGCTAAGAAAGAGCTGTACTATGTTTGTGTTGAAACTAATTGAGTTTGACAATGACTTGGAAATGTGACGACGATTTCTGAAATAAACAGGGGCTGAGATAGAGGCAAAGTTTTTACACAACTTTAAACTCAGACAGCTGCTGTCAGATTTGATCGATGTCTTGTGGACTATGTCGCTGAGCCGTCTGCGAAGAAGTCGAAGCGAAGGAAGATGCCTGTCAGCGAGCGGAAGGCCAAGAGGAACGAAGCCGATAGGTTGAGAAGAGCTCGAATGAGCGACGAGCAGAAAGTTGTTGAAAAAGATGCTACGAGTCAGACGATGGTGTTGATGGTGATGGTTACTACGTGTGGTTGAATGTTATTACGTGGGCTCCGAGCACTTCAAATGAAGGAAATACTTCGTAAAACCCTAATTGTTGTATAATACAAACCAAACCGGCCGCTGGCATTTCTTGAACTTGGATAGTCACTGGGCGGGTCTCAAACAAAGAAACATAGGTCCTTACCTGACAGACCAGTTCGAGGAGATCATTCTATGTATGCTTCGTGAGCTGTCAACCTTCATGATGTGCGAACACGAATACGCAAGGGGATACAAGATGCTGCAGGAGGCCTACGCCGAGGAGGAACAAGATGCCCGAGCCAATCATAGACCGATGAAGCAAGTGACCCTCGCCTACCAGTCCGAGGAGGTAAAATCGTCCCCGAGTCGCTAAGGTAGCAGTCGTTTACGTCGGACCGAATGGAGAGCTGCCATCACAAAGGAAATATTTGATCCGAGCCAGAGGAGGAGCTTCGCAGCGTATCCCCATCTTCAACAAGGTCCTTGATCCGTGTGTCTACCCTTTCTTCTCCATAAACGGCGACTACGGATGGCATCCCGGACGGAAGAGAGAAGTCGTGGCCAGCAATGAAAACCATAGCGAGAAGCAGCTGACCCAGAAGAGCTACTACAACTACTACCTCTGCTACCGGAACGTGTTCAGTCCAATCCACCGTGGTCGACGACTGTTTCAGCAGTTCTGTGTCGGAAGTTGGGCAAATGTGGAGCAGTGCCGTCTCGACTTCATCAAGAGGAACCAGAGCGCGCTTCGTTCCGAGTACTACAGTGATCTGAGGGACTGCACCAATAGACTAGCCGGTCAGAGAATTCTCCTTCCTGCCACTTTCATGAGTTCTCCGCAAGCCGGACCTTTTCCTCACTATGACATCAAATCCGAGATGGCCGAAGATCTGCAAAACCTTCTTCCTGGACACACTCCTTCCGATCGACCTGACTTGATGGCCAGAGTCTTCAGGATGAAGTTGGACGAGCTGAAGAAAAACATCGTGGAACGGAACATCTTTGGACGTGTAACAGCTTTCATCTACACTGTCGAATGGCAGACGCGTGGTCTACCTCATGCCCGCTGGCTCATTACCACTCTGGGGGCAAACCGAGGACTCCCGATGATGTCAACCGATTCACATTCAAAACTTCAGTAAACTTCAGAATTTCTGCTTTTGGGGAACCGGCGCAGCCGCCTGTTTTCAGTACAAAGTCAAGAGGAAAGGGCGGCGAGCTGGCAGCTGGTTTTTTCTACAACACTTACTCCTCTTCGGCGGACTGGAAGTAGTCTACCGAATCTCGAAGAATCCTACTATCGAACAAATGCGGGCTCTCAGTCCTGCTAAGTCTGACCGACGGCCTTGACGAGCTCCTGGCAAACGTCCTCTGTTTCAGACACTTCTGTCTGCATGAGCATTGCTGAATTTATTATAATATTGACGTCGAATCCTACTACCGAACCGATGCGGGCTCTCTCTCACGGCCTGCTACAGGGTGACGCATAATTACGGATACAGGAAAAAGAGGTCGTGGCAAGCGACTCGGATCATTATTTGACTCTGGACAACAACAAATATATTCATTGAACAGCTAGAAATAATATTCAGCATCAAATTTCAATATATCCTCCATCCGCATCCATACAAGCCTTGAGGCGCTTCGGGAAGGCATCCACTGTGGCGCGCAGGTACTGTCCGTCGAGCTCATCCCAAGCTTTTTGGAGGGCGTCTTTCAGCGATTGAAGTGTTGAATGGGGCTTTGAGCAGGCTTTGGCTTCCAAGACCGACCAGACGCTGTAGTCAAGTGGATTGAGATCAGGAGAATTGGAGGGCCACTCTTGAGCTGAGATGAATCCTGGGAAGTTCTGGCGACAGAAGTCTTGAACAATACGAGCTTTGTGAGCGGGGGCCGAGTCCTGTTGATATGTCCACGGCTTGTTTTGAAAGTGTGTTTGAGCCCACGGCAAAACTTCGGTACGAAGAAGGTCAAGATAGTTGGCACTGTTCACTTTTACACCTTGTGGCACGAAGATCAGTGGCGTTTTCCCGTTGCTTGTGATTCCTGCGAAAACCATGACGGATTGAGGATGAGATTTACGGCTAATGACGGTATGAGGTCTTGATTTTGCGTAGATTCGATCGTTTTGCTTGTTGAGAACTTGCTCTACCGTGAAAACCTTCTCGTCCGTGAAAAGAATCGAAAGATGAGCATCTTGACGGCATCTGCGCAACAATCCCTTGCATCTGTCTTTCCGCTGCTGTTTCATGGCATCCGTAAGGATATGGGCTTTATTTTTCTTGTAAGCTTTGAGTTTAAGCTTGTCCTTGACAATTCTTTGCATTGACCTCAGCGAAATTCCCATGTTTCGAGAAAGACCTCGGATGGAGCGCGCCGGGTTGTGACGAAGCCGGCCACGAACTAACTTGACATTTGCTGGGGTGACGATAGAATGACGCCTTCCTCGTCCAGAACGATCAGAAGTGGTACCCAGCTCCTTGAACCTTCGGATGGTGGTATATACAAGGTTTCTTGGGCAATTCAGACGTTTCTGGATCTCCCGCGCCGAACGACCTTCCTTGTGGAGCTTGACAATTGATTCGCGATGGACAGAGGGCTTTGTCATTCTCAAAATTGCACATGTGATGACATAAGGCGGAAGAATATCATTCAAATAAATAAAGAAACTTCTAAAAACCACAAATGGAGAAGACTCTATCTCATAAAACGTAAAAACGCGCCCGCGCATCGTGTATTCGTAATTATGCGTCACCCTGTATATATGACTGACGGTGAACAAGTTCTCTTGGCTGTAGCCAACATCGCTGAAGATTCTTGGGATCATGTCATTGGTTTGTTATCCATGAACTCCTTGCAAACGTCCACTATTTCGGACACTTCTGTCATCCGTTTGAATGCTAATGGTTGTTGACTTGTATCCTCCTGTGAAGTATTGTGTTTGAAGTAAAATAAACTTTTATAATCATTTCGACCTTACTTAGTAGATTACGAGGTTACGATACCATCGGTTATTTGTGCAACTGTAAAGGGAGAAATCCTCTCTTACGACTCTCTACCTGCTTATTATTGTTTGAGCGTCAGTTTTTTAGTCTCTTTGTCTATCTGAACTCTCTAACTGTACCCGCTTTTACTCGATTACCTTTTTCTCCTTGTTGCAGGAGCGTCGCTTTTTTTTATTGTCTCTTCGTCTTTTTGGCTTCCCGTATGTTTTGTCTCTCTGTCTAACAGCCTATCGATCTCTGTGTTTCTCACCCTTGTTTGTTTACATACTTCTTTATCTCTCTACCCACATACCGCGCTTCATCAACCTGTGAAAAGTACATGTTTTCTCTTTCCACCGTTTCCATGTTTTAAGGCTTAAAACAGGTTTGTAGAAAAACCGACAGCCCCGGGGATCGAGCCCGGATCATTTTGTGTTTTTTAGCAGTACACCAACTTTTGCGCTGCAAGTGGATTATCGATTATAGCGCGGCCGCCCCCAGTTTCTTTTTGCATTTTGTTGTTCAGCTTATTTCATATTCTTCTTCTGCTCATCGATCATTATGCCACTTTACTGACCTCAAAGCGTTAAATAGGAACAATTTTCCGCGAAGCGGTCTCGAGCTCTAGTTGCATGAGGCGTGCATTGGCGGAGACGGCGCCTCTTAGCAATACACCAACTTTCGCGTTAAAACTTAGACGCTCTGTAGTTTTGTTTGAAGTTGGTGTACCTCTGAATGTGATTATGTATTCTTACTTCCTACTCAATTCAAAATTCTCTACGAAATGACACTTTACAAAAAGTTTGGACCACGTAGTTTGGACCAAATCCGAGCCCCCTGTCCCACCCCTTAGTCTTCACAATAGGCCACGCACACACATACACGCAGATACACAGACACCGTTGAGCTTTAGTAAGTGAGAGATTTTGGCTACAATCTTGTCAAAGACTCATCTATCCTTTTCAGAGTTTCTTTTCCTTCTGTCTTATTCGCCGGTTTTCTGAGCCCTATCACCACCGCTGTTCCGGATAATTGAAATCTGAATCCAGCATTAGATATCTTCACCTCCAACACTGCCTGAAAATGAATGTTTGGCAGATTTAACAGAAAGGCCTGTATAGATTTTCCATTTCTTATCATTGTTGTTGATATTTTGTGGTCGTTTTTCTATCGTTATACTTTCCAAGTAAAATAGAAACCTCTTCTTTGAATCTTCACTACAAAACATCCCATAGATGTCAAAAAGTGAGCTGATGCCTTATTACCAGTATTTTCTGTATTATTTACTGCGTTTCTTCGACGATGCCAGAAAAAACGAGCTGGTCTTCATCGCCAAAGAAGACCTCAGCTTTGTTCCGGCCGCCATTGTAGCCGACTGCAACGTGATGGACGAAGCTGCAGACGTAGTCGATGAAGAGACGATCGTATCGGACGTCGAAGAAAGAAAAGCTCCAACCATACGTACAAATAATCTTTCAGAAGCCCCCAAGACATGGAAGTCGAACTTCCAGTAACTCCGAGACAGGCGGTGCACCCGCCCAAAACCTGTAGACCTAGGGATCTGTATAACAAAGCTATCTATATTTCATCTGTTTTATACCAGGTAAGACACACAATATTAGGGCATACATTTCCTGTCTTATTGTCAAAGTAGTTTAATCGAATTCTGAGGCACTCCCGACCAATTTCGTTCCACAGTGGGATTGTGGAAACAGATGTTGGCCGATCCCCTCTGTCAAGAGTTTGTCCTCATGCACTGACCGCTTAGCTTACTCCTTGCGGAGGAGTTCCGAAGAATTGCGCCAACCGTGCTATGGGCCAGCTCGGCTGCCCCTTCTCCAGTTCTCACAATCTGAAATCCTTCTCCCCTCGTACTCAACGTTTTGTATTGACAAGGTCGAATATCTCTCGTAAACATGAAATCCTTCCTCTCCTTTCTCAGATCAAACATTGTGATCCTGTCTGACCATTTGCCAGTGAGTAGAACAAGAAAGTTACACCATTGCCCGGATGTTGCATACTAGGAATCAGTTTCTGTGAAGTTCGTGGAGAGGTTTCTCTCTGTGAACTCTCTCTTATGGCTCACTCTTTTTCCGACAGCTGAAATAGCCTGCTCTTTTGGTAACCAAGCTGTTCATAGTCCTCTACATGCGACGTTGTTCTCATCGCTCGTCGTGGGAAAGAGACGCTAAAACTGTCCTACACCTGCTTACACGTGTCACTCAATCCTCTCCTGATCCTATTCTTCTGCTTTCTATTTACTACCTAATAGTTCAAAATTGTAGAACTTGGTCCCTGGATTATTACATGATCTAGGCATTTATCTTTCTGATTAACACAGACCCAAAGGCAGAGCAGGACATCCAAAGGCAGCACGACGAGGTTGGTTGAAATCCATCTTAAGATTTGCAAGGTTGATGAAGACTGTCTAATTTGAAAACTTACAGGTCGGACGAAACACTAAGACAAGGAATACTTGTGTGAAAGTTGCTGTTGCGGAACAGTCCGCGCCACAGTCAATTCTCATTTGTCATAACCTGCAACATTTTTCAGTACGCCGCAAAGCGATTGGGTTGTTTCTTGATCCTCTGTATCACTCTCTTTTTGGAATACGTAAACGACGAGGAATAGTAAGCGTTTCTACTTAGTAGTAGTAAGAGGTTCCGAGTAGGAAGGGATTAATCGAACTCGGCAATATGCATGCCAAGGGCTATCGAATGGGTCTATGTTTGTTGCCAAAGTTCATCTTCAGTTGGTAGGCCCAATTCTCAGAGTACGGAGATTTTAAAACGGACATGAACCAGAAAGATAGCAATTGACTGAGTGGACAATTTAGTCTAAATGGCCTGGACCTTGGCCTATACGGCTTTAATAAAGAAGTCATGATAAATTACGACAACTTCCCAATTAGAGCTACTGTCCCAAAAATGAGACCCTTGCTCTTGAGGTGTCCGATCCCGCCCGCGGTGAGTCTTCTCTTTTGTGTCTCAGACGGCTGTTTGGTTTTAGTTAGGTAGATTTATTACAGATATACACAAACATCGACGATGATCATTACTTGTACCATTTCTCCTTATTATTGAGAGGCACGATTTCTTTGTTCGCTTCATTGTGTACAATAATTTTGAAGGAAGTCGGAAGAAGCCAGGCTGCCTCGTTGGATAGTCTACAAACGTGCAATAAAACAATCCAAGCTTGTACTCACTTCACATGATAGTAGCCGGGCTGCTCACAGAAATGATCAAAGTAGTCCATTGCAGGTAGACCACACTTGGGTATGGCTGGGTAGCAGGACTCCATCTCGTCTTCAGGGGCTTCCTGAAAAATTTACTATGTTGTGAATTAAGAAAGAACAAATTTTACTTTGATAACCTGTCAAATTTTTCTCAGTCTTGTAAACCTGGTCTTTTAAACTTTCGTCAATTATGGTTGCTCCTGGAAATTCTTCTAAAGACTACGCTTCTTCTACTACAAGTAGCACGACGACGCCATCTATAAGGACGAAGAAGGACATGCATAACTTTGTGGGCAACTTCAACGGCGACTACAAGACTGCTTTCAAGGTGATTTGCACCGTGCTGATGACTGCTTCCCGACTCTACGACTCCTACCCTCACTGAAGACAAAACGCTGAACGCAAAGGACAAGGATTCGTATGAAGATGTTGAGCATCGCCGATCGGTAGTCATTTCTGGGCTGCCAGAAGAAAAGGGACAATCACCTCAGGCCCAATATGAGCAGGATCGTCATTTTCTAGCGGGTATTTTCTCTTCTCTGAATATGCTGTTACAGATAACAAGCTTCTATCGTCTTGGTGTGTCCTCAGCGCGGGATCTAGGCTGATCAAATTGGTCCTACCCTGCTCCTCTATTCAGCGCGAACTGCTGGCAAACGTTCGTAAAGGCGCTAAAACCGCTAAGCGTGAGGGAAGAAAAATCTTTGCCGGGATACATGATGCGCTAAACTCTTCTAAAGTCTTCGTCCGCCCGTCCTTGTCCCTCTGCGACAGGATCAAAGGTTTTGCTCTACGCGTCAAAAGGGCCAATCTGGCAGTCCATGGAAAGACAAACATGGATTACTTTATCGACTACCAAAATGCAAAAGTTATCTGCAAGCATACCAAAGAAGAACATAATCTATCGGATGAGGAGCTTAATGAGGCGAAGGTGAATTGGAATAAGCCCAAACCGGACTCGTATGCCTACATCACTCACAGGAAGAAAACATCAGGTACTGCAGGTGGGTCCCAACGTCCAAATGGTAAACAGCCGACCCCTACTTCTACTAAGCATAATATACTGCTTCTCTTGCTTAAAAAGTACGGCATAAGAGGCAATTTATATGGGTGGGTCATGTCATTTTTGGCTGATAGATCGTTTTGCGTTAAAGTTAATGACTGTTTTAGTAGACTGGTTTTGGTCAACAATAGGATCACCTTATTCTTTAGTGAGCTAAAATTAACTATTGCTGAGAATAAGACGTTCTGCATGCATCTAGGGGCTAAAAATCCTAACATGTTTTACCATGTTAATGGTTACCTGATTGATACGCGTAACTTAGCCAGAGATTTGGGTATAAGGTATGATAATACACTCTCATTCAGACCCCAGTATCAACACATGATCAAAACGGCTAATATCGCTATGTATAGACTTTTTAGACTCTTCCTCTCAGTTGATCCTAAGCTTATGACTAAAATGTTCACTACTTATGTACGTTCTCATTTAGAATTTGGGTCTATCCACTGGAATCCAAGCTTAAAGAAGGACTCGGAAAGTATAGAGAAAATACAAAGAGATTTCTCGAGAATCTTGTGGTTAAGAAATAAACCAGGATTGAACTACGTAGACTTGCCCAGTTATAAGTACCGTATCAACTTCTTAAAACTTCATTCTCTTTTTGTTAGAAGAATGGTTGCAGATGTCCTTTATGTCAGAAAGGTTATTAGTGGTAAAGGTTACACTAGTCTAGGTGATCTATTCATTTTCCGTCCTTCCAATGGCCGAACTGTTCAATTCAAAATACATCCCAAACTATCCCTGGTTAGAGCCAATTCCAAGCATCTAAACTCTTTCACGTTCAGGGTAAGTCGACTTTCTCTTCCTTGAGCAGGGTGTTTAGGCGAAGTGTCATTGCATTTCTTTTGGCTAAAAATGTTAGTGAGACCGGGTTGAACGCTGCCCTGAGTTGGTTAATGACTTTCATTCCTCTGCCTCTGACACTGGACTCCAGCAGTTTTTTATACTTTTAATGAGTGAAGTAAAGCGACGGTATACCGCTATATGACTCTATACTTGTGCATATATCCAGTCATTGGGAAATCTTGCCCTCATGGCTCAGTCGGTTACTTCTCACTCTAGAGAACTGAAACTGGTCCGTTTCGAATCTCGAGTTGGTAGAACTTGTTGTTCTACTTATAAAGCTGCCCAAATCACATTCAGAAGGCTTTTGTATTAGCCGTGTTCAAATCATCATTTCTCTTCGCTTTCCCTCTCCCGCGAACCAAAATTTGTGCCCCCGTCTATAAAAGATGAACCTTACATTTACTCATTTGATATGCTTCTTATATGAAGCGATTATTTTAGATTCTAGGCGATGCGTAAAAGTCCCGTCTCACCTTGTCTTTAGAGTACATGAGCGAAAATGTGATGTCAGAGTCGTTCATCGAGTAGATTTTCAGTTTCTGCCGCTTGTCGACAAAGTAGCTCAAGACTCTCGTCTTTCCTGAACCTTGTGTTACAAATTCATTAAAAAAGTCAAACCTGCTGATATAGAAACTTTGTGGAGCTCGTTAGGCTGCGGAAAGTCTTCTCTGGGCTTCCAGTAAAGATCTTTCGGTACTGGTAGGACTTCCCTGTAATTTTATGAGCACCCTCTTAGAATTTAACCAACTTTAGACAGACTTCATCGGCAATAGTTCCTCCGTAACTGACTGGGAGACAGGATGGATCACAGAGTTCTAGAAGTTGTTCTTTCCAATCTTTCCCAGTGAAAATGATCTTATTTTTCGACTGTTCCGGTATAAATGGGCTCAGGGCAGACCACAAAACGTTGATGTAGGCCGGTGCATTGACAACGATAAACTTGTCGATGTATTCGCGATAATGTGTTCCGGTCAACTGCCACGTAATTCGAAATGGACCTAAAATCGTCGAGGTTATGTAATTGAAAGGTCTTTAACCGGCTACTACTGGTAGAAGCGAAGGGTCGAAGCTGAGACCTTCCATGTCAAAAATGTAGTAGGAATTGGCTTGTCTTGCAGTTTTTGCTTCCAAATCCATGAACAGCCTTGTGATCTTCTCAAAGTTCAAAAACTGTTGATGAATGTATTCCGTAGGCTGAACTGACTTCATCACTCCACCAACATCGATTCTTCCTATGACATAGTACTTTATCCGAAGTATGTTTTTCAAACCTGCTCTGTCGATCAAAATAATTCTGTCGCCATTGTGTCGATTGGAGCCAATAATGGACAGTGGTGCGTATTTTTCAGTGACCTGAAATTGTTGTTTTAGTGGCGGAGACATAGACTTACCGCGCTACGCTGAAGTCCAGAGCAATCAGTGTCCAGGTTTCTCTCTCTTCTCCATTTTAGATGTTTTCTGAATTCTTACTTGATTCCAAGCTTTGTAATTTTGTCCATAATACAGTCATGTTTGGCCAATTAATGACCTTCGTTTACTCTCAGGCCCTGTCACTTTCTCTATGCCAATCTGTCAGTGTCTCTCTCTCATTCGACGTTCATCTGTCCTACTGTCTGGGTAACAGGAGTTGGCTGTCCTACTGTCAATCAGTCAAAAACCGTAGGGGAAAAACTACAAGAGTAAAAGTAGCTTACCGCATCAAATGGGCAGACTTGGAAACATTGAAATCACAGGATTGAAGCCAACGAAGAAGATTAAAATCGGTATCGTACCAAGGCGTTAGAACATCTTTACATGAATTTCGAAGCTGAAAGATTTGTTTTCGATGATAAAGATAGATCTTACCTCGCAAACTTTGACTCTCTCGTCATCATGAAGTGTCCCGGCGATTTCTGCAGATGGTGGCATTTTGTCTCGTTGTCTTCTACCGAGTGAGAGGAGCTGTCCCGCAATCACCTTCGGCAAACCCGCCCCTGTGAACTTGAAACGGGTCGCGCGAATTGCGGCAAACAGAGAAAATTACGACAACTATACAAGGGAAATCGTCTACTCTCTCTCCGAGGCGGGAGAAAACGACTCTTTTGGGGGCTAAACTGGCAAAGTGTGTATTCAGATTGTTTCGAAACTGAAAATCGTTCAAGGGTATGCCGCAGACGTATCCATTCCATTCACCGAAATAGAGACCATATCCCGTTGTTGCGCAATCGTCTGCTTTCGCCTTCTGTTTTTCCATTCGGCTTTTTCCATGTTATTGTCGCGCAGCGGGAAAGCTCCTTCGAGAACAGTCGTTGACGAACAAGACGTCATCCCCGAGTCACATGAACGAAATTGGTGAACAACCTCCCGGTGTGTTTAGGGCGGCTTACACATGTTCTTTTGAAAGGAAGCAGGTCTTGACAGATGGAATTCATAACGTATCTATCAGCGTTTGGGAGTCGTTGAAAGGATGAATTGACAACAAAATCTGCAGTCGTGTTTTTATTAGTAGTGCGACAACGACTACAAGTTAGATTAGATTAGAATATTCATTTGTCCAGATGGATCAAACATTGGTTATATACAATATGATGGGGAAAAAATTGGGGAGTAGCAGAGGGTTTCAGGAATTTTCTTACAGGGATAATATAGTTTGAAACACTCGAGGCTGTGCCTACATACCGGGACGTCTAGTAGAAACTCTGCTGTGAGAGCTAGGCTCCAATCACACCTATCAAGTTTTGCTTTTATTCAGCACGTGAAGCATAAGAGTTCCAAACGTGGGATGAAGTCTGTCTGTCTGTCCATAGTTATTATATGCTCACCTATCAGAAGATAATGGTAGAAACACAAAAACGACAAGGATGGCTATAGGACATTTGAGGTTGAGATTCTGGTAAATCTGTCAACTTCTTAAAATTTTCCTTGCCCTTTTTTTCTTACAGTAGCTTGTAAAAAACGTTTGTCACTCGCAAGCATTGAACACGAGTCGTTGCGATTCGAATAGCGACTCCTGGTAATATACTTTTTTTTCGCTGGGTATAGACGGCTTCAGACAGGCAGACTTTCAGTAACGCTACGAGTTTCATCAGTTAGCGTTGACTCGCAACCTTCTTAATTCGAAACGGAAGTGGAAAAGCTTTGGTTCTTTTATCAATCGTCAATAGAAGTGGACACCGCTCTGATAAGGTTATCGTAAACAAATTCACTTTGCACACGCGACTCACCTCTTCCTTCGGTGTCGAATCCGTAAGATTCCGCCTTGTCCTAACACGATAGTCATCCCTCAATTGATTTTCATTTTGCGATAACCCTACCATCTGGAATAGTTTGATATTTAATATTTCCATTCCTCTTTTCAACTTTTTTTTAGTGTAAATTCGTTTTTTTAAGTCCATAAAATCCATTTTAGTTCCTACATGTGTATGATCACACTAATACCAGATTCTGGTAAATTTCGATGAGTCACCCGATATTATGATACCTGTCTTTTCCCGTTCCAGAGGAGGGGAGAAGGGGGAGAGGGGATGAATCACCAATGCAAAACAAGAAATCACACACTTTCCTTATCTCTTTTGTCTCAGTGTCAGAAAATCAGATTTAACCGCAATCTGAGGACCTGCGACATTAATTTGAAAAGGTAGCTCCACTAGACGAGGGTGTCCTCATATTGACCTGCCTCTCGACTGAGTCAGTCTTGAACAAACATTTGGCCTATACATATTTCCAACCAGATACTCAGAGACGATTTTCTCGTTTCTCTCTCCCTAATTTGACTCCCGCGTGTGTATAAAAATCGATTTATAGCATGGGCACATGGTCCTGTGCTCATTGTACTCTCGCCAATGACACAAAGACACCGAATTGCAATGCTTGTGGATCCAGAAATCCGGAACTTTTCGAGAAGGAAAGGAGGAATTTTATGCCAAAAATCATCGCCAAACCGAGTAAGTTTTCATTTTTAGCTTTTTATTGATGTAATTTTCAGTTAAGGACATGGCGAACGCGGTCTGCGAGATTTTCTCCCTTCCTTCGAGCTCAAATTCTCCACAATACAACCAGGCAGGTAGGCTCTCTTTGTCATTCTGTGTACACGGTTTCCATGGGCGGACTTCCGTCAAGGATGTTCTTTCGAAACCTCGCACATTTGTCACCATATTCAACGTGTCACGTTTCAGCAGTGGTAAGGCCTCCAGCTCCACCGCCCAGACCAGCTCCTCCAAGGCCTCCAGCTCCAAATTACCCTCCAAGTCCAGAAGGCAGATCTTTTCTTTGTTCTCCAGTCAAAAAATCATTCCAGGCCTTGATTACACGATGAACTGGATGTGCAAACGATGCTATAGCGTGAATAAACTGCCGGATAAGCAGTGCGGAGGCTGTGGGATCATGAGAGAAATCGGTGAGTAGAATTTTGATATATTTTTTTACAAGAATTGCATCAAAAAATAATTTTTCGTATCGATACACGGTTGATGTTGTCCGGCTACCGAATGCGAGTTAGACGTTGCCTATCTACCGACTCGGTACAAACGAGATGGTATCTGAGGAACTTGTACTATTTCTGAGCGTGTACTCGTGGGAATCTGACTTTCGAGGTATAAGATATGAAAAATGTCCGATTGGTCTCTCAAGATCGTGATGCTGTAAGTTGTACTGATCTAGAATGTGTATGGGCTAAAAACTTCTGATCGACCAGGCATTTGAGACTAAAAATGTCCAACTGTTGAGTTGGTACGGGAGAGAACCTATCTGTCTTTTGAAACCGTTATAATAAAAGTTGTACAGACTTTTTACGGGGTGTGAATTCCATCAGACTATCAGTTCCCCAACTGCTGAGTCGGTACGGGTACGTAGCTCTCCAGCTTCAGAGTGTGTACAAGCAAGTTGCTGTTTTGCTAGCGATTGTGTATTGGGGAAAAATTACCCGACTGTTTAAACAGTATGGATGTGAGAAATTTTGCAATCACTGGACGTTTTAGAGTCGATGAAAAGAAGTGCACGCAGAAAAGTTGACCAACAGATGGTGTTATCACGGATTTGCAGGTTCAAAAAGGAAGCGAAACAAGATAACAGGCACTGCTACAAGCCCTCTCGCAACAGGATTCTACTCGCAGATCATGGAAGAAGTCGAGCAACAAGATTCTATCCGAGCAATGGAAGAGTATGATCACATCACAACCATGTACAGGTACATTTCTCTCCTTCTTTTTGAATTTCCGTTTAGACAAACAAAAATCAGCTTCATCGATGATCGGTTCCCACATACGCCTGCCTCAATCGGCGAACTCAAACGAAATGGGCAGGGCGCCGTGGTTGGAGAGTTGCCCCCGACATTTTTATGGCGCCGGCCACAGGATATCTTCACCAGAGACGGTAGAATATACAACTGGGCGGTTTTTCGCGACCCACAGCCCTCCGACATTGAGCAAGGTGGGAAAAGTAGATTGTTTCTTCAGAAAGTATTCAGGTGTCCTCGGTGACTGTTGGCTCTTATCAGCCATGGCCTTGATAGCAGAACGTCCCGATATCCTCACGCAGATTTTTCTCACCAGAGAATACTCTCCGATTGGGGCCTATCAATTGAGGTGAGAAAAAGTTTTTTTTGTTCCGTGGTTGAATGTTCTATTTTAACAAAATGAACAGTTCGGGAAATTCGACAGAATGCTAATGCTACAGAAAATAGAAAAATCATGGTTACGACAGGACGGATAGACGAAACCAGAAGTTAACAGATCGGACAGGTTAACCGAATACCAGAAAAAAACAATGGAGTGACTAAGAAACGGTAAAGACCACAGGGTGATTGGAACGGGACAGGAAGATTGTGATGACAGTTTGGACAAGCTGAATGAGTAAAAAAGATCTTCGCAGGCAAAAAGTGATAGGATATGAAACCCGAACTCCCCGTTAGTATACATTTCCAGAATATGCATCGATGGCGAATGGAAGATTTCAGTAGTCGATGATTTTTTTCCTTGCCGTCCTCACAATGGGGCCATGGCTTTCGCCGTTGGACGCAAGAACCAGGTATGCTCTTTGACGTTTCTTTTTAAGCATCACGTTTAGCTATGGGTGCCTCTGATCGAAAAGGCTCTTGCCAAGCAACTCGGAAGTTACTCGAAGCTGGTCGGTGGTCGTACCATTGAAGGACTGGCTATGTTGACTGGAGCTCCTTGTGAGCAATTTTCGATCGAGAAGCTGGACAATGAGACGGAGAGACACATGCTTTGGGTCCAGCTTCTAAGTTCGAGGTAGTTTTTTTTGTTTCTCTTTGTAAAATCGTTCTTCTAGGGAAGCCAGCTTCGTTATGGGCTGCAGCTGTGGCTCTGGTACTCGCGATGTGGATGCGAATCTCTACAAGGCTAAGGGACTGCTGGTCAGACATGCGTACTCCATTCTGGATGTCCGACAGGAAGGAATTCACAAGTAGGAAATGCAACTTCCACATATTTTGACACTTTCTAGACTGCTGAGAATTCGCAACCCTTGGGGTACCTTCGTTTGGAATGGAGCCTTCTCTGATAGCTGGCCACATTGGGACGATGAACTGAGAAGGAAGTTGTTCAGTGGGGATCAAGGATTCCAAACTGGAGCCTTTTGGATGACTTTTGAAGATTTTGTCGAGCATTTTGATGCTGTGGACATTGCTCGAATTCGGACACATTGTGGATGGTCGGAGCTTCGTCTACCCATCAAACTTGGAAGGATTCACGACGAATGGGACAGAACTGTCCGGTTCTTTGTGGAAGATCCCACCGAGCTCTGCTTCACGCTGTTTCAAAGCGGATCGAGGGTTCAGCACGATCTGGTTTGTTCACCTTTTGCTACTTTTCAAGGCACTCTTTCAGATCGACCTAATGATATGTGTGCATCGGATGAACCCAAACGAGACTGTCGGAGAGCTTATGATCCGATCGCCAAGGAAAGTTGACGGTTCTGTTACAACAGGTACAGCTTCTTTTGGTCAGCTATATTCTGATTCTGATAGGTGACATCTTCCTCAGCAGCGGCGAGTACATAGTGCTTTGCCACAGTTTCAGTACTCTCGGAGCCAAGAAAGTGAATGGGTGCATCGTCGTTCACAGGTAAGAGTTAGATATTTTGAGCCCTTTGACTCACCCGTCCGACACATTTGACACATCAATCAACAAAAATTGATAGTTCAGTACGGGTTGACAGTTATACCTATCTTCGAAACTTTCCGCGACTTGCTATGAAGAATTAAGTTTTTGAGGAACTAATTTGTTCGGAAAATCTAATTCAAAACGCCCAAAAGTCTGTGTGTGTATCTGCCTGTCTGAAGTCCTAATTACCTAATTATCAATTTGTCGGTTACTTTGTGAGAGCAATTACTCTTTGCAAGTCAAGTCAAATTGAGTCAGTTTGGGAGATGCGTCTCTAGGAGAACGTTGCTCCTAGCTCGACTGAAACAGCATCTATCTCCGCTAAAGCATCGATTTGCAAGAAGGATACATAGATAGATAGTTTCAAACGCTTGTAAAATCTCGTCCATACGCTCTAGACCGGTACCTATCGAAGTTCTCGCTCGTATTTTCTCAACCAGGATTTAGCAGAATTCTTGTCAAGCCTCACAAGTTTTTCAGCTCTCGACCCATCTACACTGACCAAGTTGAGGCAAATCCTGGAATGTACGCCGATTCTCTTGTACAAACTGTCCTCAGAGACGGTTCCACACACCAGGTCATGCCAGGAATTGTCCCTCGTTACTTGTCCAACAAGTTCTCTGGTCTCCTTATAATGGTCGACAATCTTTTAGAGGATCGATGGGCTCATATCAGGTAAAAAATTTTACTTTTTGCTTATCAAATGTTCAGGACCCAATGTTCCGGATCCAACAATGTGCTTTCATCCCGTGGAGCTTTAGATGTGGCTGATGTCGTCCCCCCTCTCAGCAGACAGATTATCATAATCCTCACTCATTTCGAGCACACTCAAGGATATTCAGTTCAGCATCAATTAAATGTAAGTGTCCGTTTAATGCGCTTTGTATCCTTTGTCTTAAGATGTCCACTACCCGTCGTCCTGTGCTTGAAGAAGGCGTGCCACATTTCCCTATGTTCCCTAGTCAGGCTATCACTGTCGTTCATTCGACCACGGCCATCTTCAGCTGAACTTTTAGATTCGTCTAGTTGATAAGAAGGGTATCACTGCACAAACAAGACTATCTCACATTGTTAATCATCTCCAAGTTTGACAGGTTTTTCATATTGCATTTCAATTCTTACGAGTTGCCCTCCATTCCTTGCATACCAGTGATACGAGCGAGATTTGTTGTACTGTGACAAATGAATTTTGATTATCCACATGTTTTCACGGTTGAAGGATCCTAGAAATAAATAGATAGTTCATTTTCAATCACCTTGATCTTCTCGCCTTCCATGGGTCCTGCGGCGAAACACCTTTCGATCAAATCAGCAATGGGCATAAGATATTGGGGATACGTGGGTATCTCACATCCTTTCCCTACCGCTATCTTCTTTTCATCATATCTCAATATGATCGCTTTAAAATCTCATTCGCACCTAACTTAAATACATATTCAGGCTATTTTACATGAAGTCGTTATTTGGAAGACGTGATAGAGAAGATCAGAGCTCAATCAGGGCTTTCAAATGCTATCCAGATTTTAATAATTTTAAAAATGTAAATTTTCGAGGAACCCGCATCCAAAAGTGGCGGGTCCAGGCACGCCTGTATCCAAAGAGGAGATTTCATGGGTGGAAAAATATACTTTCTCTATTGTGTTTCAATTTGGGTTACCTGAGCTTTCGGTTGGGCTAGGGCAGAACAAGTGCTCAAAGTTGAAAATTTTCGGTTTTTGGAAGCTTCATAGCTCGGAGAAGAAAAATCTTTGGGAAATCGGATATCGGCTAGTAAAGTTACTTATAAAGAGGTACAAAACTGTGCTGCCAGTTTTTAGGAAACATCTCAAAAATCCCCTTAGACCTTGATTTTCAAGGGTGAAGAATTTTCATTTATTCATTTCATTATCATGTATTTCGTTTTAACTGACAGGCGTAGGAAAAGCATTTCGATTATAAATATTGTTTTTATGTGTTCAAGCATCATTCTTGGAGCCTCGGCCCTGCCACGATTCCTGAGTACGATAATACTGGGTTTCTTTGTTCTGAATACTTTTGAAGGGAATCAATCAAAACGTTCATGAAAAAGTGTCTCCGTACGTGCGTAGCCGATTGTAGAGACGTGTAAGGGTTTGAACGAGAAGGACCAGAGTTTCGATCGCTCCAGAAGTCGAACTTTGGTAAAGTGCCATATTCTAGAGTTTTAGAGAATATTTGAACTTTCTTAGGGGTTTTCGGTCTTAAAAAAAGCTACAGACTTTCAAAGTCAGAGCTAAAAACCGTTCAAATATTATTAAGAGTCGTCACTCGATCCGCACGACTTGGGCATGATTCTGCCGCGGCTATATCATCCCTATGTTGAAGATTAGTCAAAGGCCAGGATAGAGAGAGTGTACGCTTTATTTGCCTTTAAACAGTCTATAGTACAAAGTTTCAATCAGCCTTCTTGATCTGTACAAGGTCGGGCTCAGGGGTGGCGACCTGGTCTTCAGATTCCGGATGGCCGTTGACATCTTTAGGATGGAAGTTGCTCTTATACGAGGCATGAATATCTCTTCCCATCTTGTTAATCTTGGAAACCACCTCGGTGAAGAATTTTTGAATCTGCTTCAAAGTGGTCTAAAACTTTGAACTCTGCATATTTTCTGATTCCCTACATCCATGTCAAAGTTCTCATACTTTTCTTTGACAATTTCCCAGAGGGTCAAGACGTATTCGTGGAGCTTGTCGTAGTGCTTGGAAGCCTGGCAAGCCATGTCGCAGTCCTAGAAAAGAAACTGAATAAAGTTTTGGATCATTGCGAACACTGCTGGGACGGAAAGTTCGAGGAACCTTGCCGATTTCGGTAATGTTCTTGTTGCAATCGGAAATGATCTTGATACGATCATACTGATCGAGAGTACTGCAGTCAAAGTTAGGATTTCTTTCCACGTCGATGATCTGAACCAATGAATATCGCAGTTTCTTCGCCTATTACCTTAAGATCAGGGAACTTGTTCAAGAGAGTGGCTTCATTCGGAAGAGTATGGATATTGTTGTAAGTCATGCCAATGACAGGGAAGCCACGCAGTCGCTGTCCTGAAAATTGTTTATATTTACAAGACACATATTTTCGTAGGATGTTTTGCTGAACACATGCTCTCTAGGTACATCTTAACCCTCTTATATCGCACTTTCAGTAGCGGCTGTCAAGACACAACATATTGAAACCAAAAGAACAGTGGTAACTCGGGCTCTTCTTTGAAACATCCGCTGATTTCTGTGACTCAAAGGTAAAGGAGCATCTGACATGTTCGAATCTCTCAGCTCCTTTCGAGCTTTTGCTGGTATAAAACTTACAAATGCTAGATCGAATACTGAGTGGACTCAACGGTTTAATCTAGCACAGGAACAAGATCGAGTACACCAAAGAGTAGAAAATCGATTGATCTGCTTGTCGAGTTTGGAGGGGTGCTTTTAAGAGTAGTGGAGACAGTACGGGAGAGAAGCTTGCCTACTGCTTATACTATACGGGTAAAACTGGTTGACAGTCCGGGAGGGACCATAACAATTAAGTCTCGAGGCTCAGCACCGAGAGGAATGGTTTAACTTACTCACCCGCGGGGAGAACGAGCTCCGTCCTCTCTCCATTGTGGCAGTGAACGACTTCATCCTCGGTGTCGCATTCACAGTCATCGAGACAGGTGAAAACATAGCTCCTTACTGGAGCAGTAAGAAGAAGAACAGCTAACAGGGGCAGCATGACGGGTGCTCTAGGACGCTGCTCCATGCCCACCCGCTTCTTATACACAAGAACAGCTGTTAGCACAACAAGAGGTCGAGAACACGTGAAACATGAGTGATTCGACCGAGCTCGTCTGGGCTAGCGTACACTTCTGATCGGTGACTCATCGCTGTGATACAGAAATAGGGACAGCTGACAGGGGAAAAGGAACCAAAATATTCATTAGTCAACGTGATAATTAATGAAATAGCTTAGGACTCGATGTTATCGAGATGACAATCCCAAGTCAATCGGAAGCCAATGCCGTTGTTTGATGTAATGGCATCAGTAACCATGTGGAAGGAGAGGCGTCTTCCGACACCTGGTTCAACCGTGAACTTCAGAGGAGCAGACTAAAATGAGTGTTTCAAAAGATGGAGAATGTGGCTTACGTGTGAGCAGCTTCTAACTTTTTGCGAAACAATATCCTCTTGGCTATCTCCATCTCGGTGCTGAATCAGCAGATACTCTTCTGAAATTCTTTTCATTAAACCAACTTTCTATGGTCTCAGTGGTTTTTCCAGTTTTTGCTTCACCACGATCAGTATCCAAACTTGTCTAAATCAGGTTCGACAGACACTGGCTGACAGGGATTGGACATGGACAAAGGGGTTGGTAAGAATTGAACAGATTGGCAAATTCCGTATAGGTGACACCCTGACCGGAAGACAATAACAGTACTTGAGAGGAACTTATTGTTTTTGGTATGTGCATCTTATCCAAGATCCTTTTTTTTCTAAACTTGGCGGGTGAACCTTTCCGAATAGCGCTTCAACTACGGTGCTAAATATGGTCGGGGTTCAAGCCTCACGTGCGACCGAAGTTTCGGCAATCCCGTTAAATGCGGATAAACAGTTTCTGAAGATTTGTTGTTACATTGTATTGGTTAAAAATATCAGTTTTTACTATTATGCGGTCCCCAAAATTGCCCGCAGAAGGTTGACAATAGCTGACAAAGCAACCTGATAGGCTGACATGGATAGAAATGAACAGAAAAAAGAAAAACGAATACATTAAAGCATACCTTGTTGAGCACAAGTCTCATCATTCGGTCCGACAGCCAAAGAAAGAACTACTACTTCAAAGATACAGCTGTGACCGTTGGGTGGCTCGACAGCCCATCTGAAACACGTCTTCATTCTAATTGGAAAACAACCACTTCTGTGTTGTCGATTCGTTATAGCCGTTAGGATATCCAATGTTTGATATGACACCACTGACGTCGTAGTTTGCAGCGAAAATAAACGTCCGTGACACTAAAATACAGAACTCTGATATTAAAAGCAATACATACCAGCATTGAATCTTCCAGTGAAGTAGGTAGCATCATATCCTTCAGTATTAACACTGTAGTCAGACTGGAGAGTGATTGACAAGCTAGTTTGGGCCAAGAACGTCGGTGGAAGACCAGATCCACAGTACATTCGAGTGTCGTCCGTCAAGTTTCCTTCATAGATCTATAAGAGACGATTTGAATGTTGAGAAAGTAAGATAATACCCGGACATAGTCATGGTCACATTTCGGAATGCGGTAGGTAAGACGTCCCGATGATATGGGGTACTTGGTCTTGTTCATTGGAACATAGAAGCGAGGTCTTCCTTGTTCCAGACGGAATTGTCTGAAAATAATAAGTTTTTTGACAATCGAAAAGCTTAAAACTGTAAATTCCACCTATGTCAATTAAACATCCTTCTCCCAGCTAACTTTCGAGAATTTACTATACACTTGCGGATCTTTATGACCATGTATATGACACTATTCTCTGGCACTTACTTCCGGTTAAGTTGCCTGTTTTGTTATGGTACTATCTTTTTGCAAAACTATTCTTTTGTTAAAAGATACCACATCAGATTTGTGAGTTAGATCGGAGCAGGTACAGGATCAATTGAAGGGTCCCAAGTTTAATCCTCGACTAAGCCCAAGCACGACTCTACCCTTCTCCGAAGGTAGAGAAATTGTTTGTAGCTTAATACAAAGTAAAGGATTTCCAAAAAAAAAAGTGGAGCAACTTTGAAACTTTGGAAACTGGGAAGAAAAAACCTACCGGAATGCTTTGGAAACTGCAAAGAAAAACCTACCGGAATGCCAACACAACAACTAGTCCTCTTCCCGACTGCAGAGTAGTTGTACAAGTAGAGTTGAGGTCATATGGGTTTGGATAGTTCGGACTGGTGAGTCTTCCAGACATGATCTCGGTCGCATTGATGGTTCTGTTGCAGCCTGGTAGATGATGATACTCCATCAAGAATTGAGACGTTGCAGCGTTCTGTATCAACGATGATGTCGTGATTTGAAGAGCCATGGTGTTGGAAACGTGCTTGATGAAGGGAATCTCTCCGCAGTATCTCAGGGTCTAAGGGTCTGTTACTCAAAATTGTATATGAAATGTACCTTTTTGTCATTTTCATGTTGAGCACAGGCTGGATGCTGACATTTTGCCACACTACCAACATCTCTTATCTCTATGAAGCCGTCAGAGCAATCCTTGTCAGGCGATGTGATGTTGATGTTCCTTAAAAGCTACGTTTTTTCTTACAATCTTCCTACCTTATAATTAATTCAATAGGAGTCTGTTCCTTGGACTGAATGACCCATTGACATCTCTGGAGCCTCTGTCCAGCCTTGGCATCCTTCTGCTGGATTGCAGCGTACCATATCTTTTGGTTCAATCCCTGAGCCGTGACCCATTCTCCACAGTCGGGTTTGGCAGCTCGGTAGAGGAGACTAAAGCCGTTTCCATTTCCATCAGCATCGGACTCGAAGCTCACGTGAGCAACTCTAGGAAAAAGTAACCAGAAAACAAGAAGTCTCACCGGTGAGAAGAGTGGAAAAACATGGGGAGAGCTTTGACCGTCTCTGTGCATAGATTGTCTACAAGGAGAGGAGAGAAGGCCCGATACCCGTCGTAGATCATCAGCTCGTCGACACACTCGTAATTTGTTCGCCGTCTTCCAGGCAAAGTTTCGAGTTTTTCTGTCTGGAGCATTTCCAGCTTAAACTCGATCATGGTGTTCTCAGCTCCAACTAGGGTCCATCCACATAAGAGGTTGTGGTAATAAGTTCCGTCTTTCTGTTGTGGTGGGGTCAAGGTACTCCATTCAGTTTTTGCTTCCAACTTTCCTCCACACCCGTGTTTTGAGCCTAAATACGATCTTTACGACAATGTTTATCCGTACCCAGAGTCGCAGTGACGACCAATTTGAAGCCTCCACGGGCCATGCTGCTGTCAGACACGAAGCGGACCAGCATTTGGTTTCCTTGTGTCCTGATGGGCTGTTTTGGCATACTGGAAGCTCAATAAAACCACATAGTAATGAAAAAACTTACTCTTTAGTCTCTCCACAATACGTTCCAAGCTTCGAAGTGTTAGTAAATTCTGGCCCGTCGTGAACTTCAACCCAGTCCAGATCACATTCTGGCGTGCGTTCTATCTCCATTTTGAGAAATCTGTAGAAAAATTTTCGAACAGCTATAGAATGGTCTACTTGATGGAAAAAACTCTATCTCCAGTGGTTGTGATATTCCAAGTACAGTCCAGATCGTGAGGATACTCGAGAGGGAATGCTGGTGAGGAGATTGGATAGACGAACTCATGCTCTTCCATCATGTTAACGGTTCCGCCACATTCTGAAGGAATTTTTGGCTCGTAGCGGCTATGTCATAAACTTAAATTTGAACCGAGACTGAACGGGTAAGAACTTGTCTAACTCGTGTGAATGTACGACTGATATGGTACGGCTAAGATTTTATTTTGGTGCCACACTGTACGGAAAGAATATGTTGGGCTATTCAGACACTACAAGCGAAAGTAGCGGCCGAGACAATACGGCTAAGGAATTGTCACGCTACCATAACTGTACGGGTGATCACTTGTCTGGCTTCCGAAACAGTAGGGGAACAAGTTTTCTGACTGCCGAGTCTCTTCAAGAGAAAGTAACCGTCAAGATAATACGGGTGAAAACTTTTCGAAACGGTAGAGGTGAGCCAAACAATAAGTCTCGCGCTTTGCTCAAGGTACGTTCAATTGCAATAAAGAACAAAACTCACTCTTCATAGCATAACTAGCCGAGAATCCTCTATGCTTCTTCGGCCCATTTCCGTATACGAATGTATAGTTCGCAACCATGCGAATACCGACTTCTCCCTGAAATATACACCTGCACTTTGTAGAAGCTTCCCTACTTTGATAGCTATCGGCTCCTCTGTAAAGTCATCGCCTCCACAGAAAACTTGTAAGGTTCGCATATTCGTCAAATCCACGACCTCTACGTAGTCGGATTCACACGGGTAGCGGCCGTATTGGACTGGAAATGTAGAAAAAATTGAAGTTTACCTACTTTTAACAGGACTCAAGTCCAAGTCATGGATCTTGAAGACCACAACCGCGCTCTCCAGCTCTCCTTCGGGCTTGATCATGTACATGCACTCCATATCCTTATTTGGATACTCATTGGGGTAGTAGGGAGAAACAATTTCGTAGTGACTCAGGCGGTACACAGCTCCGCATTCTGAAACACAAAAATTTTGCTATTTTCGTTTCCATACCCGCAGACCACTCCGCTCTGAATCCTTTGGCATTGACTCGACTATTAGAGGTGAAGTTGATTCTCATTCTGTTGGAGGTGACTTCAACTTGTGGCGGAGTGACAATTCCACACATTGGGGGCTTCTTCTCTTCATCTTCAAACAGGAAGAAGTACTCTCCCAATGGTTCATTGGCTCTGGCACTGTGCTCTTCGGAAATCTGTAAATGGTCATAAAGGGGATGCAAAAAATGGCGACGACAGAGTGGCTTGAAGCATACCTGCACAAAATCGTTGACACATTCCTCCGAAGCCTCAATATCAAAGTGAGTGAACTTCAGATTTACATGGAAACCGACAGGAACCTGTAATGTCTCAAAGTTGTAACTACCAATGAAGTTACCTGGATGTCCCAGATGCATTCCTCATCATTCGGGTAGTCTTCTGGGAATTTGGGTGAATGCAAAACTCCCGTCAGAGCGTGCGTAGTAAATCCACATCCTTCTCCCTCATCCACGAATTCGTACTCGAGTCGCCAACCTTCAAATTCGGTGTCCTCGTTGGAATGCCATGTGAGAGTGAGATAGCGGGAGTGGGATCGGAAGGACTGAAAATACCGCAGTTTGGCATAGTAATTCACTAACCCTGTGTCTTTCTCCCATCGTGTTAAGAGCCGTCTGATTTTCAAACTGTCCTTCAGGATTGCAATGTCTGTGAATGATGACATCGTCCTTGCCTTCTCCAATGATCAGGACATCAGCGTCACACATCGCACGTTGCTCGATGTGGAAGTTTGTGATGTTGATCTGAAATAGATTCTTTGTCTTCAATTCTGTCCTGAACAAAAAGCTATTGTCTCTGGGATGATCCTCGAAGAATCCGCAGTTCTGTTTGCTGATCTACGTTACTGTTTAACCTGCCAACTGCTGGCAAACAATGCGAGCCGTGAAGCCTAATGGCAGCATTGACAATTGATTCACTTGACAGTTGGTCAATGAGCAAAGGAACAGATCAGAATGCAGTTTGCAAGCGAGGGTAATTTAGACCCAAAGTAAGTGTATTTGTTCCCATGATTGACTCAATTGGTCGTGATCAGTTTATGTAAGATGCTTAATCCCTACATCTTCTCTGGCTCTGTTACTTTGGCTTGGCCGAAATCCCCAGTGGCATGTCAATATGGCTAGATGCTGCTTCAAGCTATAGAAGCAGTAGTTCAGCTTTGGTTTTGGGTTCAAAGAAACATGATTGACTGATAAATTTTGCTGTTTTGTAATTAAAACGGGTCTTCACATCCGTATAAGTCTTTCCTAGATGCCAGTTTTTGTGCTATAACTAATGTTTCATGACACTGACATCCTTAATTCGGTGCCTAAACTTTTGATACCGAATATCTGCGCTTTCTCTCGTGAACATTCTTTCAAAACGGCCAGTGTTCGCTCTCGAGAACTGATCTGCCAAAACTTTGGTGAAAAACTGCTCTCCAATCTAGAGTTCAAGTCGGCAAGCTCTTTGAACACGACCGCACCCTTCGCAATATAGTTTGCTGTACCTACTACATGTTTTCAAACAGATTGCCTAAGCCTCTTGTCTTGCCAGGCACGTTTGCCCTTCTCCTCGGAGTGCCAAAGAGTAGTGTGAAGTTTGGCCCTCTGCTGCGCGGATGGCAAACAGTTTTCAGTATAAAAGATGAGCATTTTGTCATCTCCAGCATCACTGCCATGGCCTCCGCTAAGCTGTAAGCTTGGTTTCCTCTCCCGCTTTCCAATTCAGTTTTAGGATCATCCTCGTAGCTCTGCTCATCGCTTGCGCCTTCGTCGCCCAGACCGATGCCCAATACGTAAGCTAACAGTTTGAAAGCATTCAAAAAAATTTAGTACTACTCTCCCTACTACAGCTACGGATACTACCCATACTACTACGGATCCTCTTACTACTATAGCTACCCCTACTACGGAGGATATGGCTACTATGGAAAGCGCGAAGCCGGCTTCGAACCCAAAAATCAGCAGTAAGACTGACGTGGGAGTAGTACAGACCGAAGAATTCCAACAGAGATTGTATCAAGAATGAACATATCAAGCCACTTCTTTCTATATCTCCGATAGAGTTTTACAGTGTGATAGCTAATCAAAAAGTAATACTCTTAGTCTTTTAATAACAACCGGCAAGAGCAGAAATCTATCGAATTTTAACCTTAAGATTGAACTAGCAAAACGATCTTAGAATTCCTTGTCATTTAAGATTGAATCCCATCGATAGGAAGACGGTAAAAACTAGTGCCGAATCTCATACTGCTTCAATGTTTTGGGTTAGCTCGAAATTTGAGCCCTACTCTTAACACAAAACAGCCGTTAGCTGGCCATTTTCCGCTATAAAAAACCTAAAATAGCCCTGATTACTGACTGTAAACTTCCTGGCTTAAAGAAGTTCATCTTTGCAAAGTTTGCAGTTAATCCCCCTTGGAGATCTTCCAGAAAGAATCGCAAGCAAACAAATAATCTCTATCGCGCGGTCACTTACCCAAACAACCATGCCTTCCGGAGCCTTGAGTTGCCACACACAATCTTCATTCGGAAGATACTTGCCGATACCAAAGTTTGTCGAAGAGATGACTCCATTGTTCGGATCCTCAATGACACCGCCGCAGGCTGAAAACTTTTGGTTTGGATGAGAAATGATTGAAAATACCGTGATACTCAATTGTGATGTTAAATTGTTGTCCCCCAACCGTATTCCAGCCGTTGAGGAAGGTTCTGACATGAATGTCGATATCTTTGTTAAGGTAGACACGTTGAAGTTCTCTAATCGGCTTCGTGTTGAATGTCGCATTGCAGATTCTTTCATTAATGGAACGGACATCGTCGTCGGCTAAACAGTATTTGAAAAGCGTAATAAAAAGTCCTACAGTCAAGTTCAATATAGCTTCCCCATTCCGTGCAGTCTCTCGGGTAAGTCGACTGCTCATCTGTGTAGTCGTGGATCTTGATGACAGTCGTCCCGTATCCTTCAGGTCTCAGAAGGGACAAGTGGCAGTAATCTGAGAAAACTTAAGGCAATTGGAGTCGAACTCACGGACATCAGCCATAATCGAGGTAACATTCCTGAAATTTCCCATGGCCATGGTCGTATTGGTGGTGATTTTGAAAGTACAGCCAGTGTCATCGACCTGGGTCGGAACTCGGGTGTAGTTCAGTCGGAATGGAACATAGTAGCGATCGTCCAGCGTTCCAGGAGTGTATCTTTTGTGTTCTCTCGTAGACAAGTCGTTGTACCTAAGCACACAAATTCGTGAATATGAAGAGGATCCTCACATGATTGTTGCAATGTCAGCCTCCGAAGTGTAAATGGTCTCGTTTTCGCAGAAATAACGCAGTCCCAAGACTGCCGGTCGGTCTTCTTTGTATCGTCCGTTGAAGAACTGGAGATCCATGTAGCAGCCGCGGCGCCTCATGTGTCCGGTGGTGTCATAGCGTTGCTGGTAGAATCCCTGAAATCTGGTTTTAGAAGCTGTCCGGTCGTCTCTGTGCGTGTGCAGTCTAGGCCCTGCCACCTGCTCGAGCCCGGGTTGTTCTAACGAGAAGCGAGCACGCTGTCACTGCGCCCCCAAACGCAACGGACACCTAAGCAAAAATCTAAACAGATATTCTGCACGTCCTTGATAGGACCTCTGCAACACGGGACTATGTGGCTCGCATGTCACTATTTTCAATCTTGTAAAAGTTGGTTCCTCAAAATGAAAAGTATGAAACTCAAAACTGCTTACATCTCTTTTCGGATCAACAAACTCAAACTCCAAGCGGTAACGGTATCCTGCTCCAGCTCTCAAATCCCATCTACAGTTGACATGTGGCAATAGGCTGTCCGGATAGCCTGGAGCTGTAATGGTCCCTTGCTGGTCGTCGATCAGTCCACCACAGCCCTCCTTAGACACTCTGAGAGCTATCTCAAAGCCGCACTTTTTGTCCTTGCAGAAGGCTCGAGTCGCTTTCTGGAATATGTTTGTCTGTGAACATGGAAATAGGTACCGGAAGGGAACTGTTAGCGACGAATTGAACAGTCATCATGCTGCTAGATGTCCTGTAGTCCAGGGTCTGCAATCTTGTCGAGGAGCATAGAGGACCCATCAGCATTGACGCGGTCAGATTTCCGTCGTAGGTTACGAGACGATCACTTGTACAGTTGGCTGTCCATGACACCCACATGTGGTTCAGTGTGGACTCGATGAAATGCGTGTTGGGAGAATAGACAGTCCAGAGGCATTCGGTCGACGTGGGATAGGCATCGGGATAGTTGGGTGACTGGAGAAGGAAGGTCTTGTTCTGGTTCAGAACAATCGTTCCACCGCAGGTAGCTGTAAAACCAATATTTCAAACACTTTTCTCACCTACCAATCTTGATTTCAGCCTTGAAGGCGTCACTCTGAGCAGTGGAATCGGTCTTGAGCTTGACAAACAAGAAATTTCCAGTTGAAGTGATAGAAGATGGTGCTACTGTGTTACAGTATCTTCCGATCAGAGGTGAATGTTCTGTCGGTCCGTCACGAACCTCAATGTAGTCGCAGGAGTCACAGAGACAGGTGTTATTATCATCACCGTCAAGTCGGAAATGTTTGGGATCTATTGTGAACTGTAGACGATGTCCAGCTGGTGCTCGCATCACGTATTCACAGTCGAGAGAGTTCGGAAGCACTGAAAAGGAAAATCTATAACAGAGAAGTTTTGTTATTGCTACTTCAAATGCTGAGATAATGTCTAATATCTGTCACTATTGGGCCTTCCTCGTCGGACCGGCACGAGCAGCAAGCAGTTGGGCCCAGTACAGTTCAGGCCTGATATCCGTATTAAGAACTATATCAATGTTCTGATGGGAAAGCCAAGTTGCATTCAAGTATACACAAAATGTTATCGGCGACAAAATCAAAACAGTTGTCGACGCGAATGAGAAGCTCGGGTTGAGCCCGACTGCATACTGTTTACAAACGGGTCCGGTCGGGCATGCCTTTTTGACCAAGTCATTTTGACTCTGGCATAGATTCGAACTGCTCACTTTGCGGATATAGTGGAGAGAAGAATGTTCTGTTAGGAGTCTGTTCGTCTACAAAGAGTTCATCTGCGGTGCACTCTTCCAAAACTTCGTTGATTCGGAGTTTGAAGCCCTAAAAACCACATGGAAGCGCCTAAGAAAGTCCGAACCTTGCTCTTCCTGTCCTTGTCAAAGTATTTCATGAACAGTCGACCATGTTTCAGTGTGATATTCTTCACCTCGTCAGGTCTTCCACAATATTTTGGCTTGTTCGGGTTGTAGAAGGCTGTCATTGACCTATAACCGCTGTCATTGACCTATAACGGTTATTCCAAAAACAGACCCATGCTCAACGATTGTCAGGAAAGAGTCTGTACAATCCGTGTCAGCCATCTGGATATCTTCAATAGTCACAGCAATTCGTCTGTTGGACTCGAGGACAACTGCCCAACCACAAGTATCCTAAAAAATTAAATTTACCGTTCGAAATTTGGGTTATCCTACCGCCGTAGCAGCATTAGGATAACCAGGACTTGTGAGTGTAGCGCTATAGACTCCCTGTTCTTTTTTGATGAAATCGAAAGAATTGCAGCCTTAAAACACAGAGGTTATGGTTAAAGAAAAGTCACCTACCGAGTCTGTACTGTATTATGAAGCCAGAACCTCCACGATTCCTGTCTGAGACGAAATGAATATTGATCCGCTTGTTGTACGTGTAGCTGAAGGTCTCGTTTTCCTGGCTGTTGCGACAGAACTTGTGGGATAGGTCCAAGTCGCTGAACGAAACATTTTGAACAGAAATTGATCGTACTCTTCCTCCGTCTGTTCGCCTTCCGCAGCCACAATTGAAACGTAGTCGAAGAGGCAGCTGTGTACATCTTCCAAGTCCATCTTCACAATCTTCACCTCAATGCCGGCCAAATGTGGTCTAATCATGTGCCACATGCAGTGAGTGTCCGTCGGATAGCCACCATCTGAATATTGTCAGTTCTAGTCCAAAAGTATCCGTACCTGTCCTGAGAGCTGCATCTGTTGGTGGCTCAGGACTCAAAATCGACTGCCATTCCCAAGTAGGTGTCAGCTTGCCTCCACAATCAAATTTCTTCTCACCTAAAATGGTGTGAGTTGCTCACAAAACGTTTCCGAGTACTATCGATGGTGGCTGTGGCATTATCGCTAGGAATGTCTTCCAATTCAACTATATCCCAATGGAAAGAGTAAGAGTACATAGTGTCAACCACTCCAATAGCATAGACAAGAACTTCATGATGAGGAATGTAGATTTCTGAAAAAGACATATAAGTGAACAGAGAGACAAAGAGACAAAGGACAGAAAGAGACAGAATGATACAGTGACAGAGTGATATACAGACGGCAAGAGAGTCAGAGATACAAAGAGAGAATTTACGTTTAGGAGGATTCCATCCAGTTAGTGCATGCTTAGCTCCGCTGTTTGCCATCTCCCTCATTTTGTTCACAATTGAGAAGAAACCAACACTGTGATCGATGAAATGAAATTCCATGGTATATTTTTAGCTATAAGTTCTTACATAAAGACCTGACGGGAGATAAACATTGGAGGTTGGAATATATTCCGGGAAGCTGATCTTGTTAATGTAGAAGACGAGCCCTTTGCCCTCCTCTCCACGAATTTTGTACTCGAGACTGTTTCCAGCGTGAACCTTTGGCTGGGTAATAGTTCCCGGAACGGTTTGAGTTCCTCCACCCACTAAAAATCAGTGACTTTTATTTCAAAAATTGTACTCACTTTGATAGTATCTGAACTTCAACCCGTACTGTCTCGGATTCCCTGTGCTCTTGTCGATGACCTCCTCCACTTCCTCCTCTGTCTGATCTGGCTTGACGAATCGGAATTTGATCCAGAGAGCTTCCTCCTAAAGCAACAGTCTGTTGGAAAGGTGTTGATTGTAATACCGTGTACATGTGTACCCCGGTACAGAACCTCTCAACCAGTGGTCCACTGTCGTTGTACTTCCTGACTTCAACGTACGACTCCGCACAGTTTTCTGATTCGGGCAGGTAGAGATTTCTGTATGATGTTGGCAAAAATAGCTAGAGAACCTACGCAACACTGAAGGAGACCTTGTTTCCGGGGTTATTATCCAACGTCCAGATGCATTCAGTGTCTTCAACCAGCCGTGGAGTTTGAACCAGGCCACCTTTGCCTTCTAGCATGGTACCGCAACCTAAACCTCCTCTTGAAAGCTGAAAAAAGCGTCTTTTTACTTTCAATATCGGTGGAGTAGGCGATAGCAATTTGGACAGTCAGCAGGGAGCTTCGTTTCTGGATCGTGATCTTGATCTCGTTCTCTCCTCGGAACTCTTCGTGAGTGAACAGATTTCGTAGAGCTCGGAGAGCAAAAAGATCGATAGAACGCCGAATACTGGAGTACAACATGTTTGAAAAAAGTGAAAATAAGCCTACGGTTCGCCTCCATCGATAGTTATGAAGATTTCATCGCTCAGGTAGTCTCTTGGCATTCCAGCGATATGATATCTCGAGATGGCGGTTCTCAGATGATACTCGTCCAATCTAATGAAGACTCCGGAGTCGTCTGAAAGAATAGCTACTTAGAACGAAAAAGCTGTAGTCTAAGACCATACGGGAGAGGGTTCTTTAGATTGCGGCACGATTGGACGAATGTTTTTCAAGCTACCGAGATGGTATGGGTGAGAACTGTGGGACTTTTGAGATTCGAACCAGTGTAGCGCCTTTTGGATCTCATATCTCAACTCATTGACTGTCACTGTTTGAGCTGGATCGCATAACAAACCTGGATTCTTCTTCCTCACAGTAATGTTGCATACTGCTTTGGGAATGTCATACATTCGAATGACTTGCTCCTCCAAAGTGGCGTATTCCATACTTCCACAGTTGGATCCAACTTCCATGACGAACCCGATTCTTTTCTTTTCGGACTCTCCACTTACATGGATTCTGTACAAATTGTATAAACACAATTAAATATCACAAACTTTGGTGTTGCCGCTCCTTGGAAGGTGACGAGAGAAGAATTGGTGTCAATTTCAACCGATTTGACTTCCTTGATATCCGTGCAAAACCGTTCAGCAGTTCGCGAAGTAGTTTTGTTCCCTTCGTAGATAGTCAAGGCTCCTTCAATCAACTGCATCGGGTGTTGGCAACTAAAATGGTCATGAAAACTAAAGAACGAAAACTCTACGTTAAGTTGTTGATGCTGTAGGTGTAGATTTTGTTCTCATGGAGGGGATGAGAGTTCGGTGTGACGTACTCTTTCAGGTAGTAGTTGAGATGGTGACCAGGTGGAGCCTGAACAAGGTTTTATTAAGCAAAGTTTATCTAGCAAGCATGAAAGGGTGGTAACCATCCAAGTTTTTGGCTTTTTCTGCAAAAGAAAAGATATCGTACCGAGATGGTAAGGGAAAACCAAAGAGTGTGGCAAGAGTACTTAGGTTAGGCTCTAGGATGATACGGAAGAACCAATAAATTTTTCCCAAGAAACTTAGATCGTTTTTCTCATTTGAAACCGGGGCTTAACATTTGCTTACCTTGAAAATCCATTGACAATGAGTATCTCTTGGATATTCCTCTGGAAACCTTGGTGAATGAATGGTCTTGTTCTCTCCAACAGGAATCTCAATGACTCCTCCACAATCATCAAGATCTCCTGGATTGGTATCCACAAAGTTGATAGTCGCATCAAAGAAGTCTCCATTCGGCTCAGTTTGAACTATCGACGCTTGCCACTGAAATTTTTCCTCGAAAATGAATAATCTTTGCTTACTTTCATCCGCACGAACATTTCGTTCGAATGTGATCGGAAGACAACGGATCCATCCTTGGTAGCTGAGCAGTATTTGTTTTGTACGATTCCGGAGCCATTGCTCAGACCGGCGAATGTCTAAAAACAATAGTGGTTTTTGTAGTGTGGTCCGCGGTTAATCTGGCCAGTCAATGGATATGACGGATATTGAGCCGAATTGGCACCAGAAGTTATAGTGGATTGGCGATAGGAATAATATTACCGCCTTTGTGTTCAAACTAGTACCATTTCGTGCTCAAATATGTTAACAAATACTGGTAACAAGTAGGTCAAGTAGAATTATAAGCCATTGATTCAAGAATGTAAGACACCTATGTAAGATGGTCGCTGCACCTATGAGGGTGGGCAAACACCCAGACATGGGCCCGGCCAGGTCAAAATATAGCCTAGAGAGCTAATAGAGCGCTGGGCAAATCAACCATTTCAGCATGAAGGTGATACTTTTCGACTTTGGAGATGTTCTGCAAAGAATAGCATGCTGTCGGGTATGCAACTTTGCAGAACATCGCAAAGTAAAAAATATACTTTTGTACCCAAACCGGCTCATTTGACCAGACCGTTTGGCCGGAATCACATGGTTGGAGGGCAAAAGCTCAAAGACTATCCTAGGTTGCTAAGACTAATAACTGTGTTGTGACTGACCTCGATTCCTGTAAACGACGGCTCCTCCCAATAGCACCACTTCTGAGCATTTCCTTGGATATTCTTGAAAATGAGGAACTTGTTGACACGGAACTCTATCTTCTTTCCAACAGGAGCCTAAAATTTGCCGCTATACATACTATCAGTCCTCTTCACCTCAATCTTCCACAAGCATTCAGCCATAGATACGTTTTCGCCAAAGTTTTTCTTGTTCACTGTCACGTTGGAGGGGATTCGGATTTCACCGCCGCAGCCTTAAAATCTTTGTGGAAGCTTGCAGTTAGACATACCAATAGTTGTCCACGTCAGCCAGAACTTGTTATTAGCCTTCTGTCTGCTTTGGAAGGTCACGTGAAGGACATTGGATTTGGTCTGAAAAGTTACATATACCATTTGAACGAGAAGCAAACCATCAGAATAAGAGGCTTGATCTTGTCACAAGTTTCTGTCAGCTGGCTGGTGATGTTTGTCTGTCCGGAAGACAGAGTCACAGTAGCTTGAGCAACCTCATCCTCATCGAACTGAAAAATATTGTAAAAGAGCAGAAAATGACTCCACCTTGAGCCAGTTCTGATTGCAACCAGCATCTTTCCTATATGAGTAGGTAATGACTTGGTCGATGTCGAATCTATGGAAGGTCACTTTCATCCTGTTGCCTTGTGGAACCTAAAAATCTGAACAATATTACAAGAAAGCAGTACCTTGATGGTCCATTTACAGAATCTGTTTGTGTAAACGGGATCAGGATAGCCCGGAGACTGAATAGTTCCTGTCAGAGAAGTGTGCTCAATGTCGCGACAGTCTTGAAAATCTCGTTAACATACTACAAAAAACCGCAACCTGTAGTAAAATGAGCCAGAAAACCGAAAAGGGCGCCAAACTGAACCCCTCCCTGCTGACGATACCTGACCAAAATCTCATGGTCATCCGACTCGACAGATTCCGCAGCCAGGATTTTTCTACAGTAGCGACGAATAATTTTGGAGCCGTAGTGGGGACTGTCCAAGACCTACAAACCGAGTACTTTTGACCAAAAAGTTTGAGTTACATCTAATCGGTTCGAGGCAAAGACTCCACAGAAACCATTCTCGTCACTAGATTTGAGGTCGTCGACCAGAGCGAGCTGAAAGTTGACTCGGTTTCCGGGAGCCACAGCCACAATCCATTCACAATCCATCGGCCTAGAGTCTTTCTGAGGATATTGAGGAGCCGCGATTGAACCAGCAACACCGTACACTCGACCACCACAATCTATAAACTATTGAGTGGCTTGAAGTTCAACTTACTGGAAGCAATTTGCTCATACGAGATGTTATAAAAGACACCAGTCCCGTCCAGAAGAATAAGTTTCAGATAGGCCTAAATTTTGATTTTTGCCGTATATTAGGCTAAAAACTCTGTTGGCGTGAGTGCGGATGGAAGTCTGCAACGGGTGATCATCACAGATTTCTGATTCGCCCCAGAGACTAGGGAATCCGGGAGAGGTCGTATCAGCTCCATTCCTTAAAAAATCTTTGTATTCCAGAGAGAATAGAGCCTAAATTAAACATGTGACAATACGGATAAGGTTTTTAATGGATACTGAAATAAAACGGGTGCTGTTAGCAGGTACATAAACAAATGTGCATACCTGATTTGGAGTTTCCCCTTCTGACAAGGCAGGGTCATGTTCTCTACTTTGAGAAGGATCTTGGTGTTGAATGGAAGCTGAAACCTTTGAAGTTGAACGTTTACGTGAAAACATACGGCAATATTGTAGTTGCACTCGGAGAATTTTCCTTTACTGCCATCAAAGTAGATATTCCCAGTAGGTGCTGTGAATGTCTGATCACAATGGACTGAGGCGTCAACAGAGTCGAATCTGAATTTTGGACTAGTAGAAATATAAGAAGCGCAAACCTTGCAGAGAATCCTGCTCCGGAAATGGATCTATCAGAGACAAAGACGACCACAAGATGATTACTTCCAGACATGATGGTTGGTGGGAGCATGGATCCACAGAACTTTCCAAGCAGCTTGCCATGATCGGTTTCACTGATGTAGCGGTCGTAGATCTCCACTCTGTCGTAGTTGCAATCGTCGTTCTGTACCACCTCTATGTCAAAGTTGTCGAAGGTGAGACGGACCAGTTTTTGCTGAAAACGATGACGTTAGCACTATTTGGCACACTTATCCGCCCTGTCCCTTCAGACCATATTCCTGTCATCTGCTCTCTCATCCTGCCAAATTCCAACATGGCGCTCAAAATACTTTTGTCAACTTGTAAACTCTTTCTGGCTTAGTCCACTGGTTCCCTTTAACTTGTATCTATTAAAAACCACTAATGGTAAGCGGGCTGCTAATGTTTGTCTGTCAAACGTCACTCTTTGCATGTTGCTCTGCCCTCTTTAATCACAGCATACCCTCAAATGCCGCACTGTTGGCCTGGCGAAAACTGAATCTGTGTTTTGCCATGCAGCCTAATCTTGATATTGTGACAGAGACTGTAGTCATGGTAATGCCCAAAACTGAACCTACCCATGACACAGAAATATAATACATGCAATGCATATGAGGCAGGTATTTGTCCGGATAGCTGGGAGAAGAGATGGTTCCACTCGAGGAGCCGAAAAAGCCTCCGCATCCTGAAGTGATCTTTTTTTTGGTATCAAAGATCTTGAGACTGACCAACGTCGACTGTATAGTACTCGATGAGCATCCCCTTGTTCTCAGCATGACCCGAACTACTGAACTCTATGGTCAGAGGCTTCGAAGCACTGGTGATGAATTCCCCTTCTTGAATGAAAGGGTATTTTGGACAGATGTACTTCTGATTCAAGTGCTTGTTATCCTCACGACCACCAGAGAACTAAACAATGTCGTGTTTTTGACAAACTGGATCCACCTTGACATAATCCTCAACAGTTTCTGGAATCTCTTTGCTGAAGAAGCAATCCTTCACACTGGCTACCTTCAGGGCAATGGTTTTGAGCCTAAAGAAGTCCTGAATAAAAAATATTGTCATACTTGATATGGATAGCTGCTGTAGGGTCAGCAGTGATGATATAAGTACACTTTCCTTTGACTCCTCCATCTGGATAGTTCCACGTTTGGATGGTTCCATTTCCACGGAAGCGTTTTTCACAAGCTGAATTTGTTATTTCTCTATCTCTGCCCATCCTTACTCAGAGAATACTTCATCTTGAAGCCTTTTCCTTGTATTTTCGCGTCAGAGCGAAACTGGATCATCGCTCTTCCTTCAGGTATCAGTAGACTTGTCGGCGGCTTGTTAGAGTTGCAAGCGTCCAGAAGAAGACTACCATCGGAGTACACCTAAAATTAGTTGAAATCCTGAGAAACTAAAGTTTCATACATGAACATAGTCCTGGGTGCACTTGATAAGGCTTCTGAGCAGCGGCCGTCTATGTCGCATTCTCGTCATAGGGCCGTAACCGAAGTGCATGTAGGAAGGACGGTCGAATTGGAAGACGAATGGAGAGACGACGTCAAACTCGTCGAATTCGAGCTGAAAAACAGCTTGGTATCAGTCTCGACCTCGTCTTTTGAAAGAAAATACCCATTACATCGAAAAATGTGTATTACTTTAGCTCTTTTCAGGGCATGTTAACAGATACAAATGTGGCATCCCAGAACTTCTTTTGATACCGTCAAATAAAATGTTCAAAAGTCCATCCCGGACAAACAGGCCCGTACAAGACAATTGGCAAATAGGCCGCAGAGCAGAATCGAACCCTGGTTGCTTGGGCAGAAAACACGCGCCGAAATAATATACCTACAGACAGAAAGACGGGACAGCTCTTTAATATACTGAATTGAATACCTTGAGAGATTGAGAACTAGATCCAGTTACATTGTCATCATCGATACCATCAATCTTCCAGACACAGTGCATATCGTTCGGATACAATCCTCCCCAGTTGGGAGAGGTTATCTCACCGCTGAAGTCAAAACCGCCATTCGTGTTGACAATCGAAGCGCCGCACTGGTTTTCAGCTAAAGATTCTCAACTTTACTATTAGGGTTCTTCTCTAACGTTCGACAAATTTGTAACTGAGACGGAACCCTGTCAGCATTCCACCTTCACTGGTGCTCCAGAGGAGGTCGTTTTGGAAGAAGACGGACATGAACGGGCCGGTTGACTTCACAGTGACAGTTTCGTTGATACTGGCACAGAAGCTAATGACTCTGTGGCCGTCAAAGGCTGTGTACCCGTCAAAAACCTTAAAACCAGTGTTTTAAAGACAAACCACCCACTTCAAGCTGGTTGATAGAACAGTTTCTTTCCATAGAAGCTAATTTCAGAGGAGGAATCGTCACCTCGATGACTTTGCCAATTGGGGCAGAGATGAACCATTCACAGGAGATGTTCTGGTAATGCATAGGCACAGCCAGGGATCCGGAAGGCAGGGAGGTTCTGTAGCCGCAATCTCTCTTCTTCAGCTCCCATTTAACAGCATATAACCCCTTGGTTCCTTTGAATCTGAACAGAGCTCGGGATCCAGTCATAGTGATTGGCGTGTTTATTAGTGGAGCTTTGGGTGATGACAGAGCTCCACAAAAGACACCAAAGACGTTCCCATTGTCGTTATCACCATCAAAGAGAGTCAGATTCCCGCTGGCGGTTTTGCAGTCAGTAGGGCCAGAGACAGTTGGCTCCATGTTTCCGAACTGAGTGAAGGTGATGCGTAGAGCTTCATTGTTCGCCTGAGGAGAGATGACAAGGTCACACTGTTGTGGCTGCTCCTGTGAGACGTCTCCAATGCTGTCGGGGAATGTAAAATTGCCTTCTCGGGTTGTGAAGTGCTGGTCACATGCTGGAATTATGAATGTGGTAAAAGAGTTCTTTCAAAACGCCATTTGTTCTAAGAATGCAAGTACGGTTAAAAACTCATCTAAAATGCTAGAAGTTGTCTTTTTAGGATATGGTTGAATTTTTGGCTGATACAGCATCCTATAGCGTTATAATAGTCCTTTTCGGTCCCACAAAGGTCAAATTTTTTTTGCGTATCTTACCATTCTCCTGCTCCTCACAGTCATGTCCATAGAATCCTGGAGAACAAATACACGAATATCCATTTGTGACATCGTATTGGCAAGTAGCACCATTCTTACAGGGTGTAGAGATGCATTCAGACACCTTTTCACATCGAGAACCAAAGTATCCTTCGGGACAGTTGCAGTGATAGGAGTCTTCGGTAACCGCCTAAACTATCAATTTTTTGAAAGCGGGCTATTTCTCACTATGCAAGAGCCACCATTAAGGCAACGTCCTTCAGCCCGACAGATTGTGGAGTTTCCTTGTTTGCAGCCATTTGGACCAACTCCATCTCCAAGAAATCCTTCAGGACATTGGCAGGAGAAGCCTCCGGCATTCATGCTGTCAAAATCGTCGGTGCAGTTGGCAGTCGGATAGCAGGGTCGATGGTTACAGGCACTGAATCTCTTGCAGCTCTTTCCATCCCCTCGGTAGCCAGAGGGACATGCTCCGCAATGATACGATCCCACAGTGTTGATGCAAGGAGCCCGAGGGTTGGTTGAACAGGGATACTCGGGTTGGGAGCACTCGTCAATGTCGGCGCATTGGATTCCATTGCCTAAACCTTTTCCTAGAGGCGGAGACCGTGTTATACCGAAGAATCCTTTCGGACAGCCGCTGCATTGAAATGATCCGGGCAGATTGATGCAGTCGACTCCTGGATGGCAGGGTCCGGTTTCACACTCATTCTTATCCACGCAAACAGGATTTTCTAAGTCTCCAGCAACTTTGTAACCTTCTTCACATATGCATCGATAGTCAGCCTGAAACTATTGTACAAGGAGGAGTTCTCCTCACCGAATCTCCTTGAACGGACTCGATACAGTGACCGTGGCCACAGATGCCCGGAGCTCGGCCACAATGTGAAGTTGCGAATTCACAACGAGGACCGTGGAATCCTTTGGGACAATGGCAGCTAAAGGCTGTGTTTGTTGTATGGATATCGAAAACTTACAGAAAACCGTTGACAATGTTCTCACAAGTGCCATTGTTTTGACAGGTAGCATTTCCTTGGTAGAGGGCACACTCATCTACATCGTTCTCACAGCGTGGACCCTAAATCGAATTTGATACAAGCATAAAATTTTGCTGCAAAAATGTTAATATTTCTTCTCCAAAGTTCTGACATAAAACTTGCAAAGCAGAGATTTGGGTTCGACCTTTTGACTGGTGACAAAACTTTGACCTTCTGGAATCACGTCCCTTTTGTAGACACAGATCAAAACCTCTGTACCGAGTGAGACGCAACGGAATATTGCTTGAAAAGAACAATAAGGACATGTTTAAAGGACAGAACGACAGCAAAGGAGCTAGTATTATTAGGGTCAGAAACTTGGACGTCTTGACCCCTGCTTTCCTCTCATTTCTGACGCGGTATAAGTCAGGGTGAACCCATTCAGTAGACTACAAGAGGAGGAAGTTAGACCAGACCTACGACCGAGACACCCAACATCTGACTGCCTATGATCTCCTAATACTTGGTAAACTACATATTACGGGACTGTACCTCTATTGGCTTTGGCGTGTTCTAAATGTATGATGACAGATTTGACGAACACAGAACAAGGGCCAGGCTGACAACATGATAAGATAGCTTGACGGTACAAAACGAAACAAAGTATTTGGCTATTACTATTCAAAACAATAGTTATATTACCGCAGTTGATTTTTAGAATGTAAAACAAAACTTTAGGCTGCAAGTTTACTGCCGATGTTTTTAAGAAGGTTACTCACCGTACGATGCGGTGGACAGAGACAGTAGAAAACTTTTCCGAATCTAGGAATACAGGTTGCTCCTCCTTCACACGGCTTCGACTCACAAGCATCGATATTGATACCATCCAACAGAACCCTAAAACTGTTACTATTCGGTTTCCGACGGCTCGTCTTACTTGACTCCCTTCGTGATCTTGTTTAAGTGCCTCCTGAACTTGATATCCTTTATCTGTCTATCCTTCTTCCATTCCCGAAGCATTTTCACATCTGCTGATACGTTTCTTGTCTAAATTTCATCTTAAGCAGTTCGAGTTATCTCTACCATTGCGATGATAGCCTTCGAAACGTTCCCGAGTCCCATTAGGGATCGTGTAGCAACTTCCAGCCTTGTCTTCATGGTAAGCACAATTTCGGACATGGTCAGAACCTTGTCTCTCAGAAAATCGAATTTTGCCTGAAACGAGTTATTTGCAGAGAGAGGAAGCACACTCGAACGCGTGTTCCTCCGACTGATTACGACTAACAATTGTTGGCAGATCTGAGATGTCTGTGTCCCCAAGCCAGATTGAGCCAGCTCCTGTTATCACGAAGGAGATGTTCTTATTGTAGCCGGCATGGATATACATGTTTCCATTTATCATCACGATTCGCGACCTGAAACAGTTTTGTCCTTTTTGCGTGAAACGGGTACCTTGGCTCGGTTGTGTCAAACAGCTGCAATTCGTCATCTTCTTGTCCCGCAGCGGGGAACCAAGGAATGCACCAGTAGAGCAGGAGTAGTCGGACTAGCAGCCTGGTCATTCTGGAAGCTAAGAACTGTATTAACAGGCTTGTAAGCTTTCTCCGACTCAAAAGTTCGTAACTAACGTTTGAAGCGTAGGTATAGATTATATCCAAAGTAAATAGTCAAAACTGTAAAGGTCTCAAAAATATGGAAACAATATTCTATATAGACCTACATCGAAAGATTACTCTAACTGAACTGTGTTTTTTTTTTGCATTAGGGGTGAATACTGGATTACAATCAATTCTTAGTATCCAAATAAAGTCTTATTGTACAAGTGAAAGGATGCTGTTTTAGTATAAACGATGCTAAAAAGTAAAAAGGGCTGTGGACTTGTGTAGGCTGAACGCTGGCAGTGTTTTGTCCTGTGGCAGTCAATCGTTGATGAAACGTCAACCCTTCGGTCATTCGATACCTAAACAGTCGAATGATGCAAAAGCCCACACCTGTCAGCCATTCGAAAAGAACAGTTGCCCTCTGACACAGGGAGACAATGCACCTCGATCCTAAAACTGTATACATGTACTGTACGAGCTATTCTAAAACCGTATGCATACCGATGTTGATGTTCTACTTCTGACACAATTACCATCGTTGATCTCTGATTCTGAAACCGTTTCCAAACACTTCTGGCACCTTCCATTGTGTGTGTCGCCATGCCCCTACTCAGTGGAGAGTTAAAGTTCGGATAAACAGTAGTTGGCGCGCGTACTGTTTGAAGAACGGGTGACCTGAGACCTCCGCTGTCACAAAAAGCGTGAAAAAAATGGCAGTAGTGTCAAGAGTGTGAAACTGAAATAGACGTATGCATTGAAAGTTAAATATGTCTGTCAAACTCTTGTAAAATTACAATAGCCTGACTGAAACGATTCATACGGAATTCACGGTACCCTTAATGGTCATACTTGATAATGCTCTAGTTGACCCGGCATTCAGTTTATTCAATGATTGCCTACAGTAGTTTCCTCAGAACCGGACCCTCATTGTCCTTTTGATTTCCCCTAGTTGACAGAGTAACAGTGAATCTGGAGCCACGTCACACAAACATCTTTTCATCTGCTGGGGTCTGCTCCGTGGTCCAGAGTCGGCCTTTCTTTCAGAGCAGCCTTTCTCCTCGGCACTGTGTCAAGAGCGTGCGGCTAATCGCGCAAACACGGCTGGCAGTATTTAAGGGTGAACACTTACTTGTGGCCTCATACTGCCCCACTCGACCTCACCATGAACTCGTGAGTTCTCCAGCTTTCAGGGCTAGAAATGTTTCAGTTTCACCATCCTTTGCCTGGTTCTCTCGTGCCAAATGGCTGCCAGTCAGCTGTATTACTATTACCCGGCTTCCTACTACACCCCGATGTACTATTATTACCCGGTAGTTCCCGCCGTCGCTAACGATGCCACTCAGCAGCAGAATGTTCAGGCTAACCAGCAGTATACTCAGGTAACACCAAATGAAAGATAAAAAGGAATCTTGGCTCAGCAGCAGCAGTATCCGGCTGGCCAGAATCAGCAGCAGTACCCTCAGCAGCAGAATCAGCAGTACCCTCAGCAGCAGAATCAGCAGTATCCACAGCAACAGCAGCAGCAGTACCCGCAGACCCAGCAGACTGCCGGAACTCAACCCCAGTACAACCCTAGCCAGCAGTATCAACAGCAGCAGCCTTCCAGCAACCAACAAAATCAGAATCAGCAGTATCAGGTACCCCAAAACCAATAAACAATTCCTGTGATTAGGTTCAGTACGACCAGGCTCAGGGCAGCGTTCCCATGACATACTATCCTTATTACGTGTATGGCAAAAAGTAGAAATCCATGACAGGCACAGAAATAGGCAGAGAGTTAAATGAAGATTTCTATACGATGTTTGGACAGAGACTTGGAGGGTTGTCTTCTTTTCCGGTCTTCCAATTTGGTTGCATTGCTATGCTTGATCGGAGCGAGCCGTCGAAGCTGAAGAAGAAAGTGCCGATTAGAGCATCTTCAATCTTTTGGTCCTCCTTCCGCATCTTCTTGACAACGTGCCAAGAGTACAAGTTCATAAATTGTGACTTTTCATTACGAGTGTCTCTCGAGTCGGCCTTGTCTCGACGATAGAGTCTCAGGCGCATCCCCTCGGGAAGTGTTGCAGCACCATCGTCAAGAAAGAGCCGGCGCCCCATAATTCATGCCGAGTTTCGCCGGGGGTCAATGAGTGGATGGCCATGAGGCCACCCCTCTTACAAACATGCTGACAAGCTGTCCCGTTCCCAAAATTACACCCTCATTTACGTAAGGCCAATTTTTGCAGTGTCCCCTGGGTGTACCTGCGAACGGGGGCAGAACTGCTCACTTGACTCATGTAGTTCCATTGCAACATATTTTTGTCAAGATTTCTGAAAAAGAGGACTCGGAATGTCAGATAGGAAGAGAAATTTAGAACGCGTCTGGACTGTTGGCGGCGGTGATGCTTTACTCCCAGCGGAGCTTCGGTCATCGCTCTCTGACAGCCTGCGGCGCCCGTTTCAATTTGGCTTTCACTTTCCCTACCTAAGGTCTCCAAACAATTTGCTTGCTCTGATAAGAAGGGGACAGACCACCAGGAGAGTTCTTCCTTTGTGCACCAGACTACTGATTGACTTATGAGAGTAGCTACTTGAGGAGCCCCCTTCCGAATAGCTGTAAATCAGCAAGGCAGTGTGCTGAATATGCTAATTGTGCAATCAAAGACACATTCCAAGGCGTGTAGTCCTTCCTAATCGGAGCCGTTATTATAATAGCTACTCATCAGCATCAGCAAGTGCGGTCCTTCTTCCCCTTCTGGCTCGTATATCGTTTTTGCTCCCTGTGTCCGAGAGGCGTGGGGACTCTCTGAATTTTTAACAAGGCTGCACTTGAATTTCAAAGATGTTCGTTTCTTCACCTATTTCATAATGTTGCTAACTTTTTGGCCTCCAGGTCGGCCTTGGAGAAAACCACACCTGAAGCCACAAGTTTTCTTCGAGTTCCTCCGTACTATCCGTGCTCTAATGTCTCCCCCGTATGCCTTCATTTTGTGTCTCACGAACTCGCCTGTTATAAACATATAAAGCATACATACAGCAGTGGAGTAAAATTTTACGCGTTGTGGGTCTCTCCCATACAGTCTTGTTTTTCAACGTCTCACCGCCTTCTTCAAGTGGGTCGGTCTGTATCTACAGCCGTCTATCCACATCTACAACTCAGATTGACTTAGATACTTCGTTACATGGCAAACATTATTACGACAACCGATACTTGCCAAGATTTCCTTATATGCTCACTAGGTCGACGTTTCTGATGACTAGTTCTCTTTTACTTAGTCTAAAATGAATCGCAGGAGTCGTAATTTACCGTATTGAACGCTGCAAGATCCATGTGAATGTTTTTGAAAGGAACAAGACATGCAAAACAGGCAAAGATACCTGTATATTGCCCTAACAGTGCAGTTTCTGATTGACATTTAAGCTGTCTTGTGGGAGAGCCCCGGACCCCGCCTGCTTCCTTCTAAACTGCCGCTAATGTGATTCCCAACTTTGGGGACCCTGTGCCCTTTCACCTCCAACATTTCTATTTGAATATATTTGAACGCCTCTTTTCCGCCCAGTTTTGGATGCGACTTGTGGGGCTTTTCGGGTTTTCAGTCAGCTGCAATTCTTGTACTTTCCTTATTAGCTCTTTGCACTCTAGGAGAGTCAGAGTGACGTTAAGTTGAAAAATGCTAGAGCGCTTCCGTGAGAAAGTGTGTAAGTAGATAAGAATGGTAATGGACACTCATAAACGACACAAAATCTAGCACGCCATGTTGCGAAATCATTGTCGTTAGTCACAAAAAGGGCCCTGATATGATATTTCCTGTGTCTTGCTCCACCCACTCAAAGTAACTCTAGAGATTCTCTCGTCATATCCTGGAATAGCCAGTAAATTGCGTCTTCCTCTCAATTTGGAGAGAACAACCTGTTCTCTCCCCTGCTCGCGCACAAAACAGCTTAAGCGCCCATTTCGTTTGTTCAGTTCTGAACAGTCTTGATTAACCTCAAATTTCCTGGGAAAGCAGCCATTTTCTGGTCCTCACCACGAAATGGGTGTTAAAGAACTCCCGCAGAGTTGTTATTTTGAGCCCCACGTCAACCAACAGCTCCTTCTCCAGAAACACGAATCATTGCCTCGTTTGTCACTGATGCGTCTCTGCGTCTCCCACTTCTGCTTTATGCCTTCGGATGACCCCGGGGAACTGAGCGACATCCTTGAATCGGCTCATATTAGGCAAGCATAGACACTAACTGGATCAGATCACCCACATCGGCGTCATATGGTAAAAAGTAGCAGAAAATAGACCTTAAGTACGGGTATAGCTGCAAGAGATAAGGTGCCACACGTCAAGGTCTCACGGGAAAAGCATAGTAGATTGTTGCTGTTTAGACTACGTGTTGCACGCTTTCACATTGACAACTGGCCTGAGATTTTGTAATACAAATTTTGGGCCAATCTTCTGTCTCTCTTTTTCTCCCTGCATCTGTCTCTCTATCTCTCTGTCTCTATATTTTTCTGTATTTTTATGTCAAGCAGAGAACCTGCAAAGTCTTGATTTTCGACTTCAAACTTTATGTCCTCCTCCCCCTCTTCTGAACTCGCAACATGTCACTCCAGGGAAACACTATCACCACTCTTTGACATTCACCCTCGCTAATGTTGTGACCCCTGCTTCCACAAGCTCTCCTAGGGGCTCGTGCCTCCTGGGATAGATTACGCTATCGCAGCAGTCGCTTAAATCCTCGTTTGGACACTTGCCATATAACTTTTGGACTTGTGGTGTTCGCTTGGCGCCCTAATTGCTCCAAAAGGCCGTTGTGGGGGGCGCATTACAATCAAACTTGTTTTTGAGCAGCTGACAGGCCATTTTGTATAGCTCTGGAAGACGGGCTACAGCCAGGCACGCAACGTCTACAATTGCACTTAAGGAACATGTTGGAGAGTCAACAGGGGGCTCACCACTTGTGTATATACATACAATTGTCATTCTGGCATGTTGGTTCCGGTCTAGGAGATCATTTCCACCCCTCTTCTGCCAAGACACTGATCAATTAATTGATAAGACGTCTGAATAAAAAGGTCATTTTTAAGTTGAACGAGCTAATTTTCTTAAAATGATTTTTCTACTGAGCCTCATAATTGCATTGCAGTCCACTTTTGGCGTCTCCGGAGCCATTGTTGTTAGAGAACGAGGTAAAATAAGGCGCGCATTACGCACTAGCGAAGCTACTTTGAGTATTTACCTACTACTACTTTCCACTATTTATCGCCCGTGTGTCATCAAAATGTACTTGCCATAAATCTGGCTGAAATAGGCCGTCTCCTGGCAGCCGGCGCCACACCACGACTCTCTTGCCACCTGAGGCTCATGTATTTGGGCCACCCTCTTTTACGTCGGCAAAGTCCACGAGGGAGACCCGTGTCAGACTCGTTGTTAGGCTAATCTTTCATCCGCCTATTTGCGCCACGTAACGTTGCATCTTCAAAGACAAAGAATGACTTTTGGAGATGAGAGGCGTCATCCTTATAACTTTTCTATTGTTCATCAAATTGTTACTCATTTTGGTCCGAGCTACAATCCTCGGTTCTTTGGGATTACGACGCTATCTACAGTATTTTCCCGCACAATCCGAAAGCACCTCGCTTTTCTTTTTGTTTAAATTTTTAGGAAGTATGTAGAAACCCAGTTTTTATGGATTGATACTAGTAACACCATTATACAACACTGACTGACTTGTAAGTTACAAAATTAAAATCAGTTTATAAAAAGGAAAAAGGTTAGAAACGGCATCAGACCTCTCTAATGCGGCAAGCTTAATGAGAAAACAGCATGTTGTTTCCTGCTACCCAAACATCTATCTGCAATTGGCACAACTATCTTGAAACCCGCCAATTTTCGTGTCTTCCTCCTTCTCCCCCAGAACTACCTGGATCTCATTGACCTCCCACGTGTGAGCTCTTTCACACGTTTTTGCTTCACCAACTTGCGACAATACTCCAGCCTTCTCTCCGCCCGAGATTCTTTTTTTTTGTTGGCAAAGTTTTGATTTTAGATGTAATGCGGTTTTTGATATATCGAGATGGCCTACCATGGCCATGCTTCTTTTTTCTACCTTCAATATCATTAGCTGTAATTTTGTCCGGATCCGCGGACAGTTATGCCAGGTTGTTTCTGTCAAAAGTTTTCATTAAATTTGTGTACAGATACCCAAAATGGGCTCATTCTTACGAAAATTCTCTGTCGTTAGAGCTCAAAACCAAACAGTCCAATGGACTACTGTTGTATACAGATGATGGAGGTGTTGCCGGTAACTTCTATGCCATATCAATATCCGACGGGAGGATTCAACTAGATTTTCGGTAGAGATACTTATATTTATTAATTGCCCTTGTAGATTAGGAGATCGCGGTAGTGATTTCGGTCAACGGCGGCCAGTAACAACCATCAGAATAGAAGAAGTTAGAGTGGACGACGATCGATGGCATTCTTTAAGAGTGCATCAGGTAAGAAATTCTTTTTTTTTTGAATTGCATACATATTCAGAGTTTCGAAAATGTCAAGCTTGAACTGGACTACACGCTGGTCTTCAAAATTTTGAACCAGCGCAGCTTTGTATTTGGCAACATCCAGAAGAATTCTGACGTTTTTGTCGGCGGACTTCCTAAAGACGTACATCATCTGCCAATTTTGAGCTCGCCTCTTCGAAGACATTCGAGACACCTAGCTGTGAATATGCGGAACCTTGTCTACAGGTTATACCCTCAAGGTAAGCGTTGCTATACGATAAGCAATCACACAGTACAACTAGGTAATAAGTTGTTATTTGTCAAATAATTGCAAAAAGACCAGAAAAAAGCTAAAACTTCCAGCTCTGAGGAAGTATTCATTAAACCCGACTCTCAAATAATGCGCTTCAGGTGAAACATCTCCCCAGCTCTTAGACGGTCATGGCATCAGACACAACGAGGATGATTACTGTCGACCGAGTGGAGTAAGTCTCATCATTTTTCAACAACTCAACTTTTTCCGTTCTCCTCCCGAGAAACCTTCACCTGCCAACATGGAGGACATTGTTATTCAAAAACTGAAGGACCAGCCTGTGATTGCAGCATGAGTGATCATGAAGGGAAACATTGCGAGATTGGTTAGTTCTGAGTTAACTTTCTTAATGTCTATGCTCCAGAGAAAGTCGATGCAGAATTGACATTTTCTGGTCACGAATGGCTCGGGTATGACGTCTCTTCAAACGTTTCTGCCACGATCCGAGCACGAAGGGAGAATCTGACAATGACGTTTAAAACTGTCCACGGGACTGCGATGCTGTTCTTCGCAGGAGATGAAAAGGTTTTAACTGCTCAATTCGTGAAAAGTTTCGTTTAAAGAGCTACATACATCTTATGATAGAACAAGGAGCACTAATAGCAACGTCAAAATTTGAAGGAACAGATGCCAGACTAATCCGAATGTTCAACTCTTATCCAGGAGAAAGATACGATGACGATTCTTGGCATACTGTAGTTTTGGAAAGAACGCTCCAAATGGTGAGTCCAGGGTCTTAAATGAGCACTTTTTGGTGTGTCGTAAACATTTTTAACCACTACAAGGGATTGGAATAGATTCAGCATACTGAGAAGATGGCCGCGGTTCACGTAAGTTGCGTTCTTGGCTATGTGTGCCGGCTTCTTTCCTTTTATTCCTACGTTTGGAATGCGCTTCCTCTCCCTTTTCTCTACTCCTACGTTTGTCTAACCTCCACTTTATTTCATAACGTTCTGAACATACATGACCTCTCTTTTTAGATGACTTTGATTGTGGATGGAAGACGCGATGAAATTCGACAATATGCACCTGAACTCGATTGGATTAGCAACAATCACGCCTATCTGGGTGGTATTCCGGCTGGAAGATCGGCCCTCGGAGTTGCTAGGAATCCGTTTCGTGGATGCATGAAGCTCGTAAGTTTGAATATCTATTTTTAATTATCCGTATCTGTTTAAATTCTGTCTGTTTGACTGTGTAAATTGTCCGTATCTGGCTGTCAGTATAGGTTCTAATGGTCTGGACGCTAGGGACCAGGGATCCAATCCCTTCCGACATTAAAAATTGTAAAGTACCATTTTGTAAAGGTTTTTAAGCTGAGCAAAAATATACGATCATATTCAGTGGTTTCCGGTGTTCAAACAAAATGTCAGCACTTTCAAGTTTTAGAGGTAAATTGGTCAATTGCTAAGAGGCGCCATCTCAGCCCGCGCGAACCTGGTTCTATCCCCGTGAGTGACAAACTTTTTCATGAGAAAGGGTCTCAAAAGTGTGATGCTGACAGATCAGAAGGAACTTTGGCCCCCAAAAGAGACGATAACCATCCTTGTCTCAAAAAATTTGTAACTGCTTTAGGTCCAATACGATTTGGATGCTATCCAAATGCAGTTCGTCAACCTTGCTGATCAGGGGTATGGTCAAAGTGTCATCAGGTCTGGAGGAGAACTCAGCTACTCTTGCAAGAACCCATTTCAACACGCTGATGTGATTAATTTTGAACAAAACGCCAGTCCACTTGTTCTTCCACCGACGAACAGCGATCCCAAGGGAGGAAGTTTATGTAATTTCAGTGCGTCACATTATATATGCCCCAATTTCAGCTTTTTCTTTCCGTGCAGCCGAGTCAGACGGATTGATATTCTATCACGGCGCCCTGGTCGACAATTCTTCCGAGTACATGGCTTTCGAGCTCCTGGATGGACATCTTTTCATGGTGATAGACCTCGGAGCTGGTCCGATAAGATTACAGGTGAAAGGACCCCAACTCCTTTTTAGAAAAAGTTTAGACCACCGCCAAGAAAGTGACAGAAGATACAGATTGGCACAATGTCTACATGGAGAGATTGCGACGTACTGGTAGTGTAGTGGTAGACCAACAGAAAACGGACTTTTCTACTCCCGGTACCTCGGCTAATCTGGATGTTGGTGAGTTCTAGTGTCTATAGATCTGTCATAGACAACATTAGACAAGAACTGACAAAAAACTGGGTGACAGTAATCAGCTCGAGTTTTGTTCCTTATGTACCGGAAGAGAGGAACATTGACATTGACAGTGTCAGACAGTGAGAGAGTGTCATGAGAAAAAGGGGTGTCATGTTGACAGTGAATGAGTGACGGAACAAGATGGATTGGTTGAGACTTGTTGTAAGCTGTCTGTTAATCGAACATTTGACCGTTTATTTCAGTTCTCATTTACCAGTTTTTCAGCCGAATCCGTCCTCCTGGGTGGAATACCATCTGCCAGCATTGTCTATCCATCTTCGATCTGGACTATCAACTTGAGAAAGGGCTTTGTTGGTTGCATCAAGAATGTACGTTTCAACGGTCTTAGTGCAAAAATCGCCAATGTATTGGAGAACTCTAACACTACAGGTATGTTCGATAGACTTTCATAAAGTTGAGTCTTTAGGCATCGCACTTGGCTGTCCCGTGCAATCTCAAGCCAACAAATGTCAACCCAATCCCTGCCAAAATTATGGTCATTGCAGTGAAGGTCTCCTGTCTTTCCACTGTGACTGTTCAGCGGTTAATAGAGAGGGACCGACCTGTAACATTGGTAATAATTTCTCATTACCAGTGTATGTAAGTCTTATAGAGCCAACTGTAGTTGATATGGATGGTGAAAAGTCATCATTAGCGGTGCTTCCCAAAGCTGTTCTCTCAGAATCTGAAGACATATCCATCCGATTTCGGGTAGAATATAGTTCTCACATGTCAAAACTTTTTTCAGACCGATTCCTCCAGAGGAACCATCTTGGAGACGAGATCGGTTCGTAAGCCACGTAATAGAATTTCTCTCCAGGTTGACGGAAAGGAATTGAGGCTGCAAATTGAGACGGATCGTCAAAATCACGTGGGATTGTTTTTAGGCACCCTTCCTACAACTAATTTAGTCATTCTCCTGGGGTAGTGGAGCTTCCGATGGTCGATGGCATACAGTCCAGGTTAAACGACGAGGGAACCATCTTCTTCTGAATTGGGATGGGAAATGGGGCAAGAGCTGTAAAAAACCATATTTTACACAAAAAAATTCGAATTTTAGACTATCTCCCTGTCTCGGTCATTGTTGAAATCGACGAGATGACAGCAGGACGTTCCCTGCGCTCGGATGAGTCGCAAGATCCCCCGTTCAAGGGTCAAATGACCAAGCTTGTGAGCCACTTCATAGCCTAATTAATATCATATTCTCAGCTCGTCAATGGGGTTGATATACTGGAAAAGTCGAGAAAGGAAGGGAGAAACTCGAAGGAGTCGAAAGGTCAACGCAATGTGTAAGTACAGGGCGAGAAATTTCTATGAGATATTCAGAAAATCAAAGCAAGTAGCTGTGTCATTCACAAATACTACGGGTTATGTTTTGTACTCATCATATAAGGTGAACCTTTACATATCTGTAAAAATTTGACTCTAGATATCGTCATTCACGGGTCATTTTCGGGTATCTTTCAAATTTCAAACACTTGTTAGGACGGCTATTCTTTTCACAACACTGCCTGGAGATGCAACAGAAAATTTTCTACTCCAACTTGTAAACGGAAGGTAATCGATTCCCTCGAAATCTTCAATTTCCCCAGGGTCCGATTCACGCTAAACGGTCGAGGTGAGGATGTACAGATGACCTCCCCACGCGTTTCGGGAAGTCAGCAGCTCAGTGACATGCGATGGCATGCTGTCCTCGTCTATCAGGTAATAATTCATCTGATTTTGGGAAAGATTGACACAGGACCCGAAGACTAAAGACTATCTCATGCTGGTCGACAATACCAGTGTCGTGGCAGCTTCCGAATCCAAACGGGAACTGCAGTTGGCCGGGGCTGTTGCCCTAGGCGGACTACCCAAAACCACCCCTGCTCGAGGCTTTCGCGGCTGTATGTCCTCACTCCGGATAAACGACCGCCCAATAGATATTCTGGACGAGGCGGATGAGAAAGCCGAGGTTCTTCGAGGCTGTGCAGGTAAATTATTAAGCGGGTCCTTTGAAAGACGCGGTCCCAGTGGTCTGGCATATATTAACTTTTTGTAGGACCGGTAGCAAGATGCTCACCGGCAGCATGCTCGAACGGAGGAAGGTGTATTCAGCAGTGGCACGCAATCAGATGTGACTGTACCCTGACAGGACATTCTGGAGACAGATGTCACGAGCCAGGGACTACAGTATCCTTTCTGGGAGAGCCTTCAGCAGTCTACTATGAATATCCAGTTGGAGAAATGCCCAGTTCATCGCAAGATTATCTCGTGTTGGCCTTTAAGACCAATCAGGCCAAGGGGGTGCTCTTCGCTGTGGAATGTGCTGCCGATGAAGATTTCCTGACAGTCTATCTGGTACAGAACATACTTTAAAAAATACAAAAAAATCCAGGATGGTGGCTATGTCCAGATTCGTTACAACCTGGGTAGTCGAGAACATCACATTGGATACTTCAGCCAGAAGGTCAACGATGGAAAAGTGCACGTTCTGAAGATTCTTCGACATCACGTCAAGTCCACTCTACAATTGGACAGAGGCCCGGCCGTTCGTTATTCTCCCAAATGTAGTTGCACAATTGTATTAGCACAAAAACGCCAATTTCAGCAGCCGGTGATGAACTCGTCACACTGAATATGCACTGGAGACTGACAATTGGAGCAGCCTTTAACGCCAAACATCTTCAGGAGGAGACTGCGCGACGCCGAAGGAGCCAGAAGTTGTTTGATCCATTTCAGGGAGACATTTCGGGCGTCAACTTTAACGGCGTCCACATTCTTCAGCTCTATGCGGAAGGTCGGTGTCTGACAAAGCTAATATGCCGTAGGCTCATTTCCTTATCTCAGCCACTTTCCCATTACCCGAAGAGAGAGCCTACCTCCTGTATCAACGCCAATGAAACTTTGATGATGTGCCTGAGAGTAAAATGCTACTCCGGCGCCATTAGGACGACCAGGTGGTGGCGCAGACCTAGCCCTCTAATTAGTCCTTGGATGGCCGCAGAGCCACAATTATGGATTTTAGCATATAGTGAGAGGCGATTTCCCGCTTCGAGATTCACTCAGAGTCTCTCCTCCTGGGGGAGGCTGCTCTCACAGAGCTTCACCAATCGGGACGCAAACAACATTTCGTCCCGCACACACGCACCCTCGCCTCATTACTCGGCTCTGCTTCCGATATCCATGCCTTATTCTTTATGCTCTCCTTCTACGGGTAATCATAGTCGCGAAAGCAATATGTCACCATGACGCGCCTAAATACTTTGTACGAATGTGTCTCTGTGGGGAGGGTGTGAGAGAAACTGAAAGGCCTTTTTTGCCACTCTATGTGTTAATAATCATATTGGCACGTGTGTTTCGTTGGTCCTCAGAGGGGCATTTACTCGACTTCATTGCAAGCCACTCGACCAGAATGTCCTCCTGTCCCGCGTGCAGCTTTTAGTGTACACGTTCCGATTGTTTCAGCCCATTGGGTCGTCGTGTCTTAAGCCCCTCGCCGCTTTTCCCTCCGGTTTATCAGGCTGAAGAAGTTAATACTTAGCTGCCGTTCCGACGCGTCAAGCCTCGTCCTTCCGGGCCATTCTTCTCGTCTTCTTTCTCTTTTTCCTTCTCAAAATCGGATTTCTCGCGCACTTTTTGCTCACTCCTGCCTTATTTTTACGCTTGTATACATGACCTCCAGTAATAGCTCGCCAAACATAGCTTATTAGACGCAGAAACTAGAGGAGCAAAAGTGCTATCGACCGACGCACGACGCGCTCCGAGAACCCTCTGAGAGAGAGAGTACAAATTATTATATGTGTACTCCGATTCGTATCCGTGGGCTACCGCCTAGTCATAGACTCCCGCGTCTAAAATTGGCCTCGTTTCATGTCGTGCATCTATGAGAAGATTCACATCAAGGCTGCTGAGCTTTTCCTCCCCTTCTCACAATTTTTCCAAGAATGGAATTTGTAGTATTCCATGCATAAATGTAGGTACAATTGGCATTTTTCCAAGGGCCATATGATTGAATTATAGGTTACACGCAAGGGAGGCTGTTTCTTTTCCACCCCCCCAGTTGAGAAACAAGCGTTCTGACGAGGTCTATTTCTGCTTTTCTGCTCATTTTTTGTCATTAGTCAAAAGAGGAATGAACTGAGGGCTTAGCCGACGCACCTCTATTTGTCTCAAAGGATGTTCGTTCGAAATTAATGGCTTCCACCCTTTGCTTTTCTGCTCCAAGGCTTCCCAGCTCCTGAATAGCCTTGTTTTTAGGAGCTGACTAGGGCAGTTTGTCTTTTACTCTTACTATATTTCTGAAAAGAATGTGAATTTTCTCTTTATAGTTTAGTCATTTCTATCAAACGTTTGTATGTTAGAATACATACAACTGTATAAAAATCCACGCGATAAACTGTGAGACGAATTGAACTTTTTTTTCCCGTACTGTCTCGTTATGTTTCTCGTACTGCAGTCCGTCTCCGAGGTCTCCTTAATTTTCTTTTAAGAATTCACCTGTGTTGTTTAGAATAAAAGCGCGCATCTGTACCATCTCGGTCGGGACTTGTTCTGGTAAAACATTTTTTGCGAATGTCGTTCCAATAAGTGTTCCAAAAACTTTACGAATTCCTGTTCACTGAAATCCGATCCTATCCAGATGACGTTATCTTGTGAGAAAATCCTCAGAAAACTGCTGAAAGAGGAGCTATAATAGTCAGATTTTCAGTGAAACAGGATCATAGGCGGCCAGTCTTGAGCTTCAAGACTAATTCTGCATTCATGGGCCGATTTCCGCACTCCTTAATAGTGATCTCACATTCTCCTCTGCCCTCCCTATGGTTCTCACTCCCACAGAGACCCCCTTTTCAGTCTTCTTTCCCCCTGAATACTGAAAAATTACCAGGTTCACCTCGAGTCTTCTCCATCGGTCCTGTTCAAAAGACTGTCATCGCTCAGGCGCCGCCTTCGATCATCGGAGAGGACGTCATGCTAGAGGACAACCATGAGGTTAGTACAATTTTCGGCTGTTATAGGTACAATTTCAGAGTGCGAGCGACGCTCTCATCGAGTCCCTGGGAGCCAGCTGTCTGTCGGAAGAAGAAAGACAAACCTGCTTCGTGGATACCGATGAGTCAGGTAAGGTTTCGTGAGCTTTGGTCAAACAAGATGCCACACACAATGCTCATCAAAGCTGAATCAAAGACTACGACTGATGTGTATAGGACTGGGCATGACACGATGTCGCATTAGATCCAAAAGGGTAATCTGGGGTCGAAAAAAAGTAGGTCTGGCTTCTAAATGTGAAATATCTGCGAATAGAAAGAGTCTTAAATTGCTTTGCTTTGATTTCAACTGGTTAAGCTTCAGTCTATCTTTCTTGTATGATTCAATACCTACAGAGAGACAGATACATATATTTGTCGCAACTTCTTGTCTATAAAAAGTTTGTTTTTGAAACACAATTTGGTGAATTGTCCCAAAAAATAATTAAACCAGAGAATGTTTTAGAGCAAACGTTGTTCTGAGCAAATTTTGGTCTCTGCGTTCCTTATAGTTGAACCATTGGGCGTGAGCGCTGGCGTCCGGTTGAATATTCTGCATGGACCACAAGTAGTAAAGCTTTACTCTGTTTACATAGGGCAAATTTTTTAAATCTCCACTACCACAAACAATTGGCTGCTTAAGAAGGCTGTTATGGAACGAGATGGTGTCTCCTTCATCTGCCTTTTGCTTCTTAATTTGCAGACTCTGCTTTCAGTTTTGAAAAACGTTTGAGTAACTTTTATGAACAGAGGGGCATGAGTTTCCTGTAACAATCTTTGCGGGAACAGTGTATTATGACGTAGCAGAGGGGAGCATCCCATCCATTTCGCGGGAGCGCCCTCGTATCCATCTTCGCAACGAAACATCCCGTCACCGCTCCCTATGGACATCTTTTCCCACATTCGGGGCTCTCCTGGACCACTAGCTTGCTCTTTTATACACAGCAAAAAAGCCAGTCATCCTTGACATGCACCCCCATTGGCAACTTCATATCCCGCTTTAACGATCGGAAATCTTCATTAAGACTACATCTGTCTGTCTCTCCTCCCCATCAAGAACAGATGTGCCAAGAAATTATCCTCTTATGCTATTTTCTCTCTGTGTGTGAAACATACGCGCAGAGCAGTGAGGCGACAGTTAATTAGGGTAATGAGTCTTCTGAGAGAACTCTCAGTGACCGGTAGGAATAATTCAGTGGGGACAGCCCTCTGGACCGCTCCTTATGGCCCCTCCACTTCCCACGGCTTTTGTCGGTCTGTCAGCTCAGATGTCCCAGAATGCGGCGTGAAAGCTCGGTGCTTGGGTCGAGTTTCCTGTGCGGCCCTCTCACTCTCTCCCCCGGGATCGCTTGTTGGTTATGGCGTTAAACGCTCTTCTCTAAAGAACATGCTTCTGACAGGCTGTGGTCTTGTTTTTTGAGCCAGTAGCACGCAATTATAGGCTGCAGAAAATAATATTCACCTGTTTGAGCAGTCTCACGTTTCCCGCGCAAAGTTCCCAAACACTTTTCGTCATCAGAATATCACACAAATACGTTTTCTGAATCTGCGAAAAGGTGTCAATTTTCATGGGTGTGGGAGCTCCTTGGGGAGATGCCAAACATTTATGCAGCCTTGTCATTTCGAAATAATCTCTGATGGCGATTTAGAAGCATCTGCCAGCACCGAGACTAGTGTTCTCACATCTCCCGGGGGGTTCATTGTGCCGAGGGCGCGCTCGGTGGCAAGTCTCACGTCGAAATCGAATTTAAACAAGCCACGATTCTTGGCGTAGTGACTAATTTTGGTCCTTTTTCCTCCTCACACTATAGCGAAACAAACATGTAACAAGACGCATTACGTCCTGTGTTCCTCTCTCCCAAGCCGATTTGTTCGTATTGTGACCAGCACAATTCAGCGTCTAATTCAATCCTTGAAGCCTCCTTGTGTCGTTTGCTGCTTTAGCACTCGTTCCACTGAAATAGTATCCTAGTCTCTCTCTTGTTCAGACAAAAACTTGCCAATTCTGACGTGTACAGGTCCGCCCATGTGGTATGTTGGTGACAAGCACAGTCTTGCCAATCCTGTGTCTCATGGATTGGCATTCGCCAAAGTGTCGTCTAAGCGGGCCACCACCACCCCGGTTTGCACCGAACTATGACGCTGCGCGTGCTAGACCACAACAAGACGGTTAGGATTTCTATGCAGTACTATAAAGCACCATTTTTCGTGTCCAAAATTAAATTTTTCAGGTTTCTTCACGCCGGTGCTGCCGTCTACAGCGCCACATACGAGACGGGTGACTCCGGCGCATGGTGAGTGGTCGAAGAGCACGACCCAAGCTGCACCCTCTGTGGTCTTCTTGTCAGAGCTGGACGACCTGCTAGAAGGTTCCGGGCTGCCGGCGCAGGAAATCTTGACACCTGCCACGAAACCTCTTAGCACGACTATGGTACCCACCACCACCGCTTCCACCACCACGCAGAAATCGACGACGTCGATCACCGTGTTGCCTAGACCCTATGAGAGTGTTAGCATAGCGGCGGAACTTAATCCCGAGTATTTGGGAGAGAGTATTTGGGCCGAGGTGGACCTGCTTCCTGAGCCCATGGTCACAGGACCCGCTTGGCGAGCACCAAACACAACCAGTGCCGCTACTAGCACCACAAGACCGACGACAACTACGAGGAGGACAACGAAAAAGACGACTGTGAGAAAAACTACCACAACTACAAGCACTACGACCACTAGACCGACGACCACGAGAACGACTTGGAGAACAACAGGTGCTGTGTGTGGGGCCTTTTGTTGGAGTGCTCCTAGAGGTTTCGTGTCTGGGTTGCTACTGCATGTTGTTTTTCGGCTTTTTGAGTTTTGACTCTTTCTCGTCTCTTCGGCACTTCCAGGAGCAGAGGTTCAACCCCTTTGCAGCATGCCAACTTCCGCTATTTCAATTCTTGAATACCAATTGGAGCCTACTCCGCGTCGGCATTCTGGCTTCTTTCTGTCCTGCTTGGATTTTTTCTGCTCGAATAGATTCTTCAGTTTCTCGTTCTGGCTATCCTCTAAAAACACACGAAGACCACACTGGTTTTGATTGAAAATGCATTGCTGGGTGGGTGGAAAAAATACACACGCGCGTTTCTCATATCTTTTACGCCCAGGAGGCAATTTTCCACGGTTCACGTGAGCCTTCCACTATGTTAATTCAATCAGATCTAGACGTGTGTGTGTGTGTGGAGGGCCCTCTCCGTTTCCTTAGTGTACTTGTCGGCCGAGAGTTCTCAGCCGGAATCACTTTCTAATGGTTCCCACTGGAGGAACCCTTTCAGGAGATTGCCGCTCGGCCTCTCTCTCTCCCGGATTTACCAGGCTATATCACCGCGTTAGCACTCGCTTCTTTCACGCTCTGTCCCCTTGAAAGATTGCGCTGCCGATACGAGTGCTATTATTTTCTGTTGCCGGCCCGGAAGCTATTCAGCACCAATATTCTACACGTTTCGAGCAATTTACCTTTCTCTGTCCAGTGGTGATCTTGTTTATGCTTATTAGTTGTGTGCAGGGGGCTGTGAAGAAGCAGCAGTAGATGTCTTGTCCGACTTATTGCCGGGCAACGCTGCCTTTCCCGCGCGGCACTCTCGGAGCAAATCGCACTCAATTTACGCCAATCAACGTCAGGTGTTGCAGACCGCTCGACTCCGGCAATCACATTCTCTACTCTACTATCTACTTCTACAAAACTCACAGCTACAGTCAAAACGACGCCCTCACAGTCACATCACAACGTGCGGCCCACGACGCCGATGTACGATCTGATGACAACGACGGTCAAGGTAAATAAACGCTTTTGGAGCTCTATGTAATTAAAAGTAGAACCCGTTGAATAATTTGGCACACTTTGATCCGCGCAACTCATTAGCTATGCTCGCGGAGACGCTTTTCTCCACATATGTCCCACTGAAAACTCTTCCCTTTGACCATATCTCATTTTCCTGATGGCTGCCGTTGACAGCAGTTTGAGCTCTGACAATGGCTTCTATAAGGTACAGCCATTTCTCTTAATGAGAGAGTCGACTTTTTCACTCTGGGGTAATTTCAGTATGCCACTGCAGCAGAGGGCGAGTTCCCGAGAACGGCCATGGTTATGATCTGTTCGTTGACGGTTGTTCTCGTCATAGCTGTCATTGTCTTCTGTGTCTTCCTCCGCTGTCACAGCAAGTCCAATACTGGCGGTGAACATTATGCTATGGTTTGTTGGCTTCTCCTATTACCCACACAAGTCTATTCTAGGCCGTCAATGGAAAGGCTTCTGGCTACGCTCCCATCTCTGCCGAGCTGTCACCACCACTCGGAATGGACCCATCAACGCAACCATTGCTTCCGAGACAAGCGCCCCAGGTAAAAGACGCCGTCGTAAACAACGGAGCACGGAGCTTTTTCAGGTGAAGGGTGGCTATCAACCACTGAACGGAGCGGTGGTGCCCAACGGCAATGGAGTGCTTCGAAACGGGAACGGGGTCATAAAAAATGGTAGCGCGAAGAAGAAAGACTTTAAAGAGTGGTACGTGTGACGGTGGCTGACCGGAGCGAGCTCCTCCTGTCTGTTTTTTATGGGTACTTATCAGGATCTCTCAAACGTTATATCCTCCTGCCTTTTTGAACTCATTATCCTTGCTCCCTGCTCCTACTTCCTGCCTCTCGCTCTCTTAACTCTTTAATATCGATCAAATGTGCTATATTATGATGTGCTTATAGGCTCTCCCATGCTAAAAAAAAATCTCGTCTTTCCATGTGTCATGTGCCACTGGGTCGTTATTAAAGTATTCAGATTTATTTGTACTTCTTACGGCTAAGACACAAGAACCGGTGATAATGACACGTAGAAATGTAAAACAAGGCACGAGATAGTTGATGTCACTCGAAAAATTATAGAATAGCAATTACTGCAGAAAGATTCAAATAAGTGGCAAGACCATGAGAAGAGGTAATACTGAAGTCTATAGGACGGTTTTAGGTGTGAGATGATGGTTCGCCGGGGAGAGTTTCCAATACAGTTGTGGAGAAACATGAGGGGTTACTAATTTCTATCGAAGCCTCATCCATTACCAAAGTTTTCTGAAATTACAAAATACAAATGGAAAGCACTGATTCAGTAAAATCTTACCCTTTTACAATCTTTTGACTCGTATGATGGGTCTACAACAATGAACTCAATGCCAGTAGCACCATTCTGATCAGAACAGGTATCATGAAGTGAACAAGAAGAGTGGGTGAGCTGAATAAACTACGTCTTTTACCAGAAGGGGAAAAAGCCTACATTGTCCAAAGAAGTAGTTTCGTTGAATGTAATGAGGTCTTGGGACGACGCTGTAGGGATCGGCATGTTTCCGTCATTCGACCATTGCTGACTGTCTTCGGTAGTATTCTCCTTCGGTAATTGCTGTAAAGGAAAGTTTTCATATATTTGTAAAAAAAAAACTTACACTTTGGAAAGATCGTGTATCACAAGTGTTCCTCTTCGAAATTTCTGGAAGATGAGGAGAAGTATCAAGACATTCCAGGGAGCCATCAGAAAATCGTGGAGCAAGTTCATATGGTGTGACAATAAAATTGCGGGTAGTACCTTCCTTCCTCTCTGTACCAGATACGAGGGGCTCTAAATCAAAGAAACATGCTTGAACTCGAGCCGAACCTCTATCTTCAGCACTTTCTTCGTTGTCCGAATAGGCACAATTGTCTTGAAAACTGGATTGAGAACCGCTTCCAACCAATGAGCCGGATGGTCCTAATATATCAGATAAGCACAAAACCAAATGTTACGTTACTTTTGACTATAAGTCTGCTTTTCTCCGGCGAAACTTCGTCCATCGTCTTCTTATCCGCAGTATCTGGTGGTTCGGCGCTCTGATAGAAAATAAGAGGAACCGAGGGACGGGTTTCATTCATTGTTGAGATGATGGTTTCGCTCGCTTCCTCAATAGTAGTCATTTCTAAAATGTTATTATGAGCAAAACAGACCGCTGCTTACCAAAACGAGATCCACCTCGACCAGAATCCTTGTGTGACAAAACGGATGATTTTCTTGAGATGAAGGGCCCAGGGTCGGCATAGTCGTTGGCTGGTCCATCTCTCACTTCCACATCAGGCTGAAAGGTACTCCAGTTCGGATTAACATCATTTAAATCTTACGTAAGACTTTTGCAGCTTCTTCTCGTACCGTTTAGCAAGTTTTCTTGCTGCTGAGGGTCGACAAGATAGTCGAATTGTAATGACACTGTCAGTGACTTCGTCTGAAAAGCTTCTATTAGCTTGAAAACTGCTTCTTAGAGAAACACTACACAGCAAACACACAACACTTAGTTACCTGTGAGAAGCTAATGAGCTGTAATTCACTAATATGTGTCATTTTTATTAGCGGACTCACCTAGGGGAAATATCATTCCAGTACTGAGAACGTCGCGGGAGGTGCAGAGGTTTTCACGTGAGGGACATTCCTGGAATAGCCGAACTAGAGACAGAGAGACAAAGAAGCCGAGAGACAGAAAGACAGCGAGACAGGGAGACAGAGAAATACAGCATACCGAGTCATCGATGAACGATTGCTTTTTCTTCAAGTTTCCATACAATAGTCGACGAATAGGGTAGTTAAAGATACAGCGTAGACCCTTCTAAACAAGTCAGTTTTTCCGAAATGCCGCTTAAAAACACACGTCTTTCCATCCAAGGAGCAGGCAGTAAATGATGGACAGTAAAGAGCTAGCACCCAGCACGACATAGGACAGCCATCCAGTTGGCGGAAGTTGATCGCCGAGTCCGATGGTCGTAATCGTTATAAAGGCGAACCAGGTCGAATCTTCGATTGAACGGTCATCAGTGGCGGTTACAACAAGAATGAGAGCTGCAGAGCCCAAAAGAAGAATCCCGATGAGGATTATGGCAGGTTTCCAGGTTACAACGCGATGTCCTAGTTCATGGATAATGAATCTTGATATTAGGCACTGAAAAATGATTGCAAGTCATAACTACTGCCAAAATATCCTGCTGTCGGTCACCTGAGAGACAGATTGTTAACAACAAATTGTATATCAACCCTACGTATTTGGATACACATGTTAAGAGTCAGGTTGGGGCAGTGGCGGGCAACGCCAGCGTCGATCTAAGGCTCCCAAGTTCGGTCCCCGGCTCTGCCTAACTTTCTCGTAGTTGGGTGCCACAAATTACAGGCGTTCTTAGCCAAAGTTGAACATCTTTGAAACTTTCATGTCCCTGTTACTGAAGCTGGGAGATACTTTACATATTTGTCCATAGGGGTAAAGATGGAACTTGGAATGGGATCCGAACCATAGTTCAATTGTACTGCTTTAACAACTGGCCATTGAGAGAGAGAGAGAGAGAGAGAGAGAGGGCTAAGTGACCGGCCGTTCTGGTAAAAAATCGACGCTTCTTTTAAAATCATAAAGAAAATTCGATCATGAGTTAATTTCCTAAGCAATCACAAGAAGGTTGTGAAACAAATAGATCCCGCGGTGGTATGGGAGCATTTTTGAATCTTTTTTTTCATCTTGTCTCACGCCAAAATTGTCGCTTTGTCCCTAATCTTTCACCTCTGTGCTCCTGTACAACAATCCCACGGTGAGAAACGAGACAAAGACGTTGATGCGTCCACCTCGCGTGTTGATGGTCTTGTGTCCGTATCCGACCGTGGTCACCACACTCCACAAGAAATGTACAGCGTCTTCAAAGCTTTCGATCGAGTTGTTTCCACCCGATCCGATCTCGGCTAACTGGAGATTAATTATAGTTGGTTTTGGCTGTAAATAACTCACCATCAGGTGACAGATGCTACCAGTAAATGCGACAGCCAACACAATGGTTTGGACCACTATTTGAATCGCTATTTCTTGCTGATTTCGGTTCAGTTTCCAAAGATGCAGCATTATCTGAAATGAATTCTTGAGGCAAACTTACGATAAAAAGCCGAGAGAGAGCGCGTAACCGTTCAAATGCGTGTGAATCCGGCGCGGTCGGTTCTGCAGGGCAGGCTTACTAGTCCTATGATTAACACGCACTGTTTAAAGTTATTCAAAACATACGCACAACAAAACGTGTGTTTATTTTGCGGCTCCTAAATATTTGAGGTATTTGCGAGGAAAGCGGGAAAAGTCAGCCGTAGGAGGAGCAATGAAAAAAGTTTGCGTTTAAAAGCGACGGGTGAAAGGACCTGAGACAAGCGGCATTAGTAATCACTGACGGAGACCGTAAAGTAATTCGCATATTCATCCGACATCGGCTGCTCGACCATCGACCGGTCAGGGTTCGTTTCTGGACGTAAACAGACTGGACTCTCATACTACCAGGACTCAAATCTTAATACAAAACTTGGAAATACATTCTTCGTCCTTTCGAGGACTGCAGATATAGTCAAGATCCAATAAAGTGTCTTTTCGAGTTACCTCTCAGACTGTCTCTCACCCACCGATTCAGATAACTGCCATAAAAAGGTTAAATGGTCGAGGCGGTAGGGTCTCCTTTTAGGCATGCGAAGAACATTCTTGGGCTTATTCCAAGGCTCACATCATCTCAAGCAACTTTTGTTTTTTTATCCTATTTGTTTGCTAACTTATCTGGCACGTTCTGCATCTGTGCATCAATATGTCAACCGAAACACGATGAGACTCATAAATTACGCTTGTAACCCTGTCAATTTCTGCCTGTCAAAAAAGCTGCTTAAAGACCACATAATTTTTTTACAATCTTCGCTCCGCAACACTTTTTCTTTCCTGTAAGCTATATCTGATCCTTTGGTAAGATTCTCGAAAGGACATCTCATTGAACAGTTGAACAGTGTAGGCTTGTTGGAAATTGGGTAGCGCAGCTTCTAGACGTCTTAACTCTCATGTTTACTATCATCGCTGAGTCAAAGAAACTTGCTTAGAGAAGATGAAAATAAGGGTAAGCTCCGTAAAATACAATTTCAGAAAGTGCGAGACCCAAAATCCAAAAAAAAAAAAACCGTTCAAAATTCTCTTTATTGGAATATCAACCTAGCATCAACAACTCTGGACAGTTCAGCAATTGAAAATACCATAAGCATAAGCTGTCTCACCTTGACCGACGCTTAATTGCATGTCTCTCTCCCCTTTATTCTTCACCCTTTTGTGGTAAAGACTAGCACGTAATCGGTTCCTCTTGTGAGTCACAATGCCGCCACTCGTTCATCATCTGTATGCTCTCCCTGTACAGAGAGCCACACCATCGTAATCTTCTAACCCGTTCAGGAAATGAGAGCAGTTTTGGAAGAAGGCCGCTTGGACAGGCGATCGCCTTTGTTTTTGGGGGGTCTTTTATCTCTTGACAATCGGCGGCTCCTTTGAGATTTATTTCTCAAGGCTTTGAAGAAAATTTGGAATACCGCTGGTTCAGCCATTCGTACCTGGAGGCTAGCGTCGTTTGTGCTTCGTAAACCTATATTTTCTCAAGAATCAGTGATTTCAAATAATTTAAGAATCGCTGAAATGAATAAGAATTGTTAAAGTGACTTAAAATTGCAGTTTCTTGTACTGACCAGACACCCTGTCTCTGTTTCTCTGTAACTCTGTCCCTCTGTCCCTTTGTCCTTCTGTCTCTCTGTTTCTCTGTATCTCTGTCTCTCTATCGATGTATTGTTGTCATCAATGCGCAACACGAAACTTTTTCCCAGTCTCCGCATTTCTCGTGAGGGTCAGACCTTATCTGCCATCTAGGCTCGCACCTTCGCGTCCTTCCTCCCCGTAATTAACATACAGATTTACGGGCACCGCACGTCCGCTCAGTGCCACCCATAATGACTTCATCAATCCACTTCTGTCTAACTGCCTTATTCGCAGCAGTTTTTTTTTTTGCTTTGAGTCGGTCGATCTTCGAACTGAATAATTAAAGGTCGAAATTCTGAAATGCAGCTGACCAGTTTTTACATGAGTTTATTTTGCAAAGCCATTAATTTCCCACTTCCCGGTACATTTTCCAGTGCTAATTTGTCTAGGCTGTCAGGAGGAAGATGTACTGTCGGCTGCGCTCATGCGGGCCATATGGCTCCTGCTCACTGACCCGAGCCCTTCTTTCATTAGCCGTGCTCCTTCCGAAAAGCTAATTCATTTGGGGAGGAGGCCTTGATGACCACAACCTCTTGACTGCGCGAAAATCTGCCGACAGGCTCGTCTTTTTTGTTTTTGGCTCTCATTGGTGATGTCAGAACCTAAGAATTACCCACCTTTAGTCCCAAATATAGGTGTCTTTTTGTTCAATCAGTGACACACTGAGCTTCCAACTCACTTTTAAAACTTTGTGAAGTCAGAACCATTACTGTACCTGCTTATTTTGATTTGTCTGCTCTCCGGACAGCACTTTTGTTCTAGTTTCGATGAACTCCACAAACCTATGAGGAGGACAAGTAGCTTTCGGTCGCAGTCCAAATTTTGAAGCAGGTACAGTAATGTTTCTGATCTATTTTTGGAAGAACAATCTCTACCTGACTTTGACTAGAGCTGACAGGTCTCTTTAGCATATATTATAGCTAAACTATCCTAGTCAACCTCTCCTTTTCTCTATCTCTTACTTGAGCTATCGCAACTTGAGCAGCGCTCCCGTGTGCATCTTCTAGCCACAACTGACTTGTCAACAAAATTCTCAATAAGTCTTGTCTTGTTGGTTCGTGGTTCCAGACGACAGAAGCACAGACACCAGGTAACTCTGATAGATTACATAATAGAGATATTGGTACACTTTAGATAGTTTACATATTTTTGGCAGAATAAGTTCAGAAGATTACTATTATCTACTATCTCGCAGCGTCGAGAAAACTATCGTGACTAACTATAGGTGTGAGAGCCTTGACGCCAATTGATGTGACAGTTACATGCAAGAGTGCCTCGACTTGCAATGAATTTGAATTGCGCGCCCTTCTTTTCACTTCGTCTCAATCCCGGCTGGCTCTCGAAGGTGTAAATCTGTCTATTGGGGGGCCCCTTAGTCCTCCGCCCGTTTACGACGTCGTTTATTCAGCCTTTTATCACCTTATCGGCTCGACCTCTTATGCTAATTGCCGTGACAGCGGACCACCTTTATTTCATGCCCCGACAAAAGATTTAATGGTCTTCTAGCAGGGATAATGTCTCTTCCGGCGCCTAATTTGTTCCCTGATGGCTTGGTTGAAATTTTATGCCGGTTGACATTTGTAGTCACAAATCGGTGGCACGGTCGTTTTTTTCCGACTACCCAAAGCCGCTTTGTTGTGGGAAACTCCCCAAAGAATCTTTGTCACGCCAGAGGTCAGGTTCCCTCACTAAAGTGCTGCATAATGTGCGGGTGACGCTCGGCGATTTCCCAATGGCAATTTCCTGCTGGGATTCTCCATATCTGTACTGGAGTTCCTACAGCTGCACGACCGAGCTGATCTTGAAATAATTCATTTGTCCTTCATGCAAGAACTCGAACAGACCCAGGTGCGGGTCATATGTACCAGCTGGGTTGGCCTCTTCTCGCGCGTGTGTTCATTGTTTTTCGGTGATTCACAACACCTGCATTCATCCGGATGTATGGGCGATGAACTCTACCGATTCAGTACCCGCGGGGCTTTACGTTCAAAAAAATACGAACGAGTCACTGAGAGTCCGGGCTCCTCTTACAGCAGCCGGCATCCGTCAACACAAACACGATGCCAATTGGCTCGGCACTGCTCTTTCAACTGTTGCCGGGTATGTCTCTCTGTCTATCTGTCTCTGTCTTCTCTGTCTCTCAGGCTCTCATGCTCTCATACTCTCTAATTTCAGAAACCTTTTTTTTGCCTCACTTACCAAGAAATAATTATGTGCCATTGACATCTCATCTTGTCTCTTTTAGATGCTAATCCTGCCATTTGTCTCCTCAACCGGGAGATCATATAGCCTGTAATCGGAACAAGGAAGATTAATTCCTCGAGGCAGGCGTTTTTGTTACCTCCTCGTCTGGCTATCCGACCCATCACATACCCGCCTGCTCAATCGGTCGTTCCCTGACCTTTTTATATCTGTCGCAATATGTTCCGCAAGATCGTTTCGAGTAGCAAAAAAGACATGGAAAGCACATGCTGTCTCGCAGCGGTTTCGAGAACCTTTCACCTTCTTTATCTTCCTCTTTTTCTAATTACACGTGACAATTATGAAAATCTGCTGCAGCTCCAAAGGAGGGGGGTGTTCTTCTTCTTCTCGAGCCTTTTTCAATTTGCATGGCATTCCCATAGTGCTTGCTCCGTACGCTCACTCTACGAGAGCCCATTTTTCGCACAAATCTCTTTTGACATTCAGCGTGTGTACCTTAAAATAATGACAGAGATTACATGCAAAAAGAGGCGCGCGATTATAAGCCCAAGACATACAGTGGGGATCTGCGTTCGCGATCATATTTCATACACTGCTTGCGGAGAGACTGGAATGCATACTTCCGTTTAAGTCGGAGCCGGTATTGTTGTCAGGCCCGAGATACTACTCATCTCACCCCAAGCTCATTTCTTGTGTCTACGCACTCCATTTTCTCTCCTAATAGTATTCCTTCTCTTAGAATTGGCCCAATCAGGCACGAAAACAGGGGAGGGCAAACCAATGAAGTGATTCCTCCAGAATCATCTTAAAGACATTCGCTGCACCCATTTCATGCTCTTAAACAAGTTGGTTGTAATGGGAAAAATTATCGAAAAAGGGAGCTGCCCTCCGAAATGCCGAGTTTAGTAAAGTGACTACTTGTTTGACTCTTGAAATGGATTACCTGATTTATTCTATTAATTGCTGTCTCTGTTTGTCTATTCTTTGCCTTTTTCAAAAGTTGGTGTGTGGAGGCCCGCTTACGGGTCGAACAACCAGGATTGCACTCCGCTCTTTATATCCAGCCGGTCTAACCCGGGCTCTTATTGCCAATTTTTTTGAGCACAACTTTTCCTGACTAAAGACGATAGATGTTTGTTTTATTGCTATGAGGACACAATCCCGAACGGCAATTTAGCACATTCCCCTGGGGATATGCAAATGAGGTCATATCATTTGATTAGCCTCAGCACAATTTGTGGCGAGCTGTCAGCAGCACGGAGGTCCTTCTTTGACGCCGGACAGCCAATTGTGCAGCAGCAAAATTTTCTTCGACTAACATGATCCATCATACGCGTGTCAAGCGCTATTGTAAACTTTGGCCTGAACTTTGAGATGCTTAAAATTGCGGGAATGTTTACAGTTATCTCTCTTTTTCAAACAACTGTTTTCTCGTATCTTAAGCAGGATGATTAATAGTGCGCAGCAGCAGCATCAATCGTTGTTATCCTCGAAGAGTGTAAGTTATTTATTGTGACAAATGAGGTCGGCACTAGCCGGTGCAATTGTCATATAAGATTAATATGAGCGCCAACTTGTTGCGAAAAAAGGCGCTCCTCTATTCATTCGAGCTGTTACTGATAATAGAGCGGGGAGATATATTGGTCGAAAAACACTCGGGTAGCTAATCCACGCATTAGTTGAAAAAAACTGTTGTCGCTGTTTTTGTAAAAACGTTTTTGCCCCTAGGTCTCCGAAACTTCTTTGCATTTTTAATTTTCCCCTCAAAATCATAGTCTCTTGCGTACCGTCTCGGCAGCCAACTATATTTCCTATTTCACTACACATATCGTCTCTGAAGGAAAAAGTCGGCTTGACGACCTTCTTGGAAATTACGTGTTTGGAAACTTTTGGGTATTGTATCATGCTAGTCGTCGAAAGTTCTCCATAGAACATGGATTTTGTTTAAAAAAATGCCGAAATGGTCTCGCAACTTCTCAACATTGACCATAGTGTGACCGTGCACAATTAGAGTCTTTTGCGTATTTCGGACTTGTGGGTAGGCGGGACGAACTGGGGCCCGAACTGCCCCGCCCTCTCTCTCCTGGTTAATCCTCTTCCAGAGAGCATTGATCCGCTTTCTGATTCCTGTTTACCCAAACAATTACCCTGATCCGCTAATTGTCACATCTATAACCCCCCTCTGGGCTGTGTAAATCCGCCCTTTTTCCAATAGGCGCCCGAATATAACTTGTTTGGCCACATACACGCACAGTGCGAGACTGCTGCGTGATACTTACTGTCTTCTCATTAAGATATTTAGAACTTGACTATCCACTTTTCTCTATTGTTGAGCTACACCTACAATTTGCTCTGGTCAGAAGCAATTGTGACCCCAACGTGGTCCGTCTGTCACTCACGCACATCGTTTTGGTTGCATTCGAAAGTACTCTCAGTGTTTTCCAGTGTCTTTCAATGGAGGGGGAAGATTCCCATCATCATGCAATACCATTTATCACTTTCGGGGTCGACTCCTTCAAAATCGGCGCCCATGAACACCCGCTGAGGTACTCGTTCAACATGTCGCTTCGTTCCCGAAGGTCTTTCATCATTGCCATCCTGAATGAAATTAGTTCATTGAGCTGTTTTTACACCTATTTCTCAATAGGGGGCTCCTTCTGACGATGATTAGCATTTGTTTGCCTCGTAATTCGAGCTCGAGGCCAATTACTACTTTCCCCCCTTTTTTTCGGAACGGCGCTTTTTTCAGCAACCGCTATTTATAGTAGACCACCCGGGAAAGTTTGAAGCCATTTTAGCGTAAGTTTCCGTCCTTGGGTTGTTGGTTTTCGTCTCGGACAATGGGGTAGTTATCGCTTTTGCGATTTGGAGAGGGGATTCACACACGCGCCATTTGGCTCTTCTGGACAGCCTCATTACCTCTCTCGCCTGGTGGGCCCACCTTAATCTTGGAACTTGGGCATTATTTGTTGAAGAAGAGCCACGGGATACTACACTTTGGAACAGGTGCAGAGAGTGAGAACATAGTTGGGGACGTCCATTCATCAATTTGGTGTTTTAGGCAGCTCGGGAGCAGAGCAGCCGATGTCCCTCTCTCCTCACTTTTTCTCATTATGTTTATTTAAACCGCACTTCCCTAGGCTTCCCGCAGCCAGAGAGGCATATTATTCACTCACACTTCATTGTAATCGCGCGTCCGTTCGTTTCTGAAATGACGGATGTCATTGATTCATATTCACACCATATATTATTACACTCTCGCTCTTTTGTCGTGGCTGTAGTTCAATTCGGTCATTTTCAGCTCTTCCTTCCGCTTCAAACATGGAGGAAGAGCTCAAGTGCGGTCTGTGCCGTCGCTTCTTTGAAGATCCTTTACTTTTGAGCTGTGGACACTCTCTCTGTCGACCATGTGCCCTCAAGGTGAGTTTCCACGTAGCTCACGCAAGGTGGTAGTATCGGATTCCCATTCCGACAAGCCCATCCGTCGCGCTGACGACGAGGAAGAGAGAGCGAGAGCACGCTCTTTGCCGCCGGAGCTGGAAAAGAACAAAAAACGGGGGCCCCCTTGTAATGGTCCTATACGGAATTCGTATTCAAGATTTATGAGCACGCCGGGCAATTCCATATAAGATTAGAGAGACAGCTATACAGAATTTGTTTTAGTCCCAACAGCCCTCGTCTTCAAATGCAACCAGACCATGCACCCCTGGAGCAGCTTCAACTCCCGTCTTCTCCCAAAGTTCGCCTCTGTCACCGCAATGTAGCAGCAGTGGTAGTTCTTACTGAAATTGGGAGTTTAAGCGTTGTTTTAGGTGCCAGCGACACAATCTCTATATGCCATTCGGACGATCATGAAAGTGACAAACTGTCAGTTCTGTCGGAAACGGATTCGGGAGTTGTTGTTTGTGGAAGACGTAGAATTCTTTTTTACGCGACTATTAAACTGTTTCAGAATCGCGGCCTTCTTCGATTATCGGTACCCCGCGTCTTCTCTCCATCCTCTCCCCGTCTACCAGTGGAACCCAAGTCATTTGCTGTAAGCAAACTACCCATTCCTCTCATACAAATCTTTAGGCTCCTGCCAAAAAAGCACCTATTTCGCCGACGAAGCCTCCTTGTTGTCAGCTCCAACGAATTTGGCGTTGGCTAATGTCTTGGAACGATTCTTGGCACAACATCCATCGCAAAATCCGAATCCTCCGAAAGAGACAACGAGCATTCCTGTCTGTCAGCTCTGTGAGAATGGATCCCAGCCAGCTACTATGGTCTGCGAACAGTGCGAGATTTTCTACTGTAACAACTGTCTCTCCGCACTACATCCCCCTCGGGGACCTCTGGCGAAGCATACGATTCTCCCAGCCAGTCAAAGGTAGCCTAGATTCATGTATATGAAAAAGGCTGCGTTTCAGAGCCGAAGTGAGGCCAAAGAAGGAGGCAAAGTGCCATATTCACAAACAGGAGGCTCTCTCCATGTACTGTGTCCCTTGCAAGCTACCCGTCTGCTGTCTGTGTCTTCAGGATGTTCGACATGCTGCTCATGATGTCCAGTCGTTGGCCTCCACATGCAAAACTCATAAGGTGGGTGTTTAATGTGCCCCCTTGGTAGGAGGAAATCGCACGGATCCACTCATTACCAAAGTGGCCCATCACAGACGGAACGTCGGTTTCGCACATGGCTGCACAGGTAAACAATTTGGACCTCCGGCACCTCCAATTAGGGTCCTCTCATTCCCGTTTCGGATTAACGAAGAGTAGGATTCCTTGCTGCCAGACGAGCGCCTGGCTTCCGAAATTAGCCTGGAGGACGACCCAAATAGGAAAAAGTAATGAAGGGCATCTTTCAAGAAAACTATATATGAAATGGATTAGACGCCGTAGCGCTAATTGGCCCTCGGGGGTTCTTGCCGTATAGCTCGGCGAGACAAGAGATAGAGAGGAGTTGTGCACTTTTACGAGGGGGATGTCGGGAGGCTAACAAGGGCTGTTAGACGACTTGGCGCCTTTCACACTCGCGATGATAAGTGGCTGCTTGGAATAACACGACAATTCTTCTCAAGAAAGTGGACAGGGGTCATTCATCCTGCCGGACACTAATCCTCTTAAAGGTGTTACATCGTGAAGCTCAGTCGTCCTTGCGCCACGCGAGCTTATTGTTTCTCGGTGGAGGGATTATCCTACTCAGTTTCTGGCCGAAGACGTCTCGGGTCAACAGCAACAGTCCACAGAGGGTCAGGGGCCACAAGTTGGCGAGTAATCTGATATAGCTCTCCGATGACAGAAGAGAGACTAGGAGATGATATAATTGACCTTCCTGCAACACTTATAGCTCGTAACCCAATCTTACAGCCATTATCTCTCTCGGAGAAAGATGAGGAACCAATCAAAGTTAGGCTATTACCCACTCTCTTCCATGACAGCTAGCTGCCTGCTTGTTGATAGTCATTCAGCCGCGTTTTCTTGCTGTAACACGCGAAACAATCAACACCAGCCATGTGTCGTGTGGATGCTCGACTAAAAATTGGAGCTGCTCTGCATTCTTTCCGCGAGGGTGGAGGGACCTTATCTCCTCAAGTCTCCGCGAGGAGGCAATGCTTCATTTGTGACTCTGCGATAATCCCGGAAAACTACTACGGCCATTTACGCAGAGCCCTTGCGCTTCAGTGCATCATCGGAGAGAGACTCTTGGCCAGCCCAACGAGAAAATGACAGGGGGTCAGACTCGATTCCGAAGATCTCCTCTCCTCACGGCTTCGTGCCACACCTATTCACGGAGGGTCATATATCGGTCGGAGTTCGCGCGGCTCCTTTGCCTGATGACAGGTGTGAGTTGGATTGTCTTGTCGTTGGGCCGCGGTGTAATCGGAAGAACAAGAACAACTGTCCGCGCCTCATCACTTGCACACACCGCTAACTTGCAAAAACTTCCACAAAGGAGGTTGCGGCCTCGTTTAAGACCCGAGGAAATGTACCAAGTCCGTAGGGGATTTGGGAATGTCTGTGCATAGGCAGCCTTGATTTACAGCTCATATCATCTGGCAACTGTATTTTATCCTCCTCAGTGACAATTGCCTTTTTTTTATGACAAACAGTTCGTTTACGACCCTGCTGTGTCGGAAACCTTTTGTGCTTAGGGGGAGCTTTCCGTATTTGGTTCCGAACGGCGTCATCTGACACCCTTGTGGACCACACAAAGCTGCGAGAAACTATAGCCAGCTCCACAAATGAAGTACCGACACGCGATACGTTGGCAATAATTGCCTTGTGAGAGCTTGAAGTTTACTCAAGACGTGCCACAGGGACGCTCCCGCTCATCCGAGAAATCTGTGGGGTGTCGAAGATCAAAGCCAAAGCAGAGGTGCTAAGTAGCCTATTGCATGACCCCATTATCCAACCCAGAACGTCTGTGTGGGTTCTTTCTCGCCGGTAGACGTCCAGCTGCGCGAGACAGACGGACACCCGTAAATTCTCCAACCATTTGTGCTATTGTAGACTAGATTTATGGTAGCAGAGATTCGCCACAGTAAGCAGGTCAACTTCAGGAATATATGCCGTCATGTTGTTGTCTTAAAAGCTATCCTATAGCTATATCACCTAGCGACACACCTATCATCAAACAAATACATCACGGGAATCTCACTCAGGACTGTGTCGTAAAATGAGCGAGGTGTGAGTGGCTAATAGTCGCAGCCCCCGGCTGTCAGCAATGAAAAATCTTTGAGTAATTAGGGATGCATATGGCAGACCATCTGGCCTAGAGGGGTCGTGCAGCACGCAGCTCGCAAAGGTAAGGCAGCTGCGCCTCAATTGCGCAAGGGATTGCCGCGCTGGATAAACATGCGAAAGGCTTAAAAATGATGGATGTCGCCATCTTTTTGTGGTGGATCACAGAGGTCCCTTAGAGACTACACTACCTGGAAATTGGGTACAATTATGCCGCGCTATTCTTAACGAGATGACCGGAAAGGCTCTTGGCAGCAATCCAATAGTGACCGGAACTTAAGAAGCACTGACGCTACTATAGTCGAAATAGATCGCTTTTCAATTAAATGACCCCGTCCCGGCCAGCTGCCAATAATTAGCCTGTTAAATACCGAACAACGGCTGCAACATTTGTCAAGATGACAGAAGACACTTGACCTAAACAAATTCTGTGAATGGCTGATCAAATTTTGCAGGCCGAGCTCTCGACAACTCTACAGCAACTGGGAGAGAAGGCCAAGGCGGCAAATGAAGAGATCAGAAAACTTAAGCAATTAAGTGATGTTATCAATGTATGCCCATGCTTAAAGAGTTAATTTCAGTCAATTTAGACCAATTGTGATGACTTCAAGTCGATGGTCTGCATTCAAGTAGACTCCCTGATTGAGCAGCTTCAATCCCGGAAGGAGACTCTGATGAAACATGTGGATGAACAGAAGGAGATGAAGGTATGCTTATGGTCGCACATCAAACGAAATTGTTCAGAAACGAGGCCTTCGATCACAGATTCAACGCTGTACATCCAAGTTCTCCCAAACCATGGCTCTCATCCAGTTCTGCTTTGAAGTTCTGAAGGAGTCTGATCCTGCTGCGTATCTTCAGGTATAGTACACAGTTTTTGTCTAATTCAAAATATGCTAGTTGGTAGCCAATAGGTCTCAAAATTGTGAAGACCCTTAGCATGGAGAAACAGTTGTTTTAGTCGTGTAAATCGACGGCAGATCATACTTAGATTGGCAGAGATATGCTGACAATGAGAAGACGCCAATGACAGGTAGACAGAGACAGAGTGAGAGAATTGATATGATACAAACAAGGTGACAGATTACAAACGGAGGGGCTAATTGCTTACAGTGACAGAATGACAGAACCGACAAGAGACGCCTTGAAGAACAATGGACAATCTGTACGCCTGAGCCCCTCTATAGTGAAACTGTGAACCTGAAACGTCTTCCTTCAGGTCTCAAGCACCCTTCTCCATCGTTCAAGCAGTCAGGAATTCCTCTGGCAGAAGCAGATGAAGACGAAGCCTGAAATTGATCCTCAGTTTGTGCTCAACCTCGACACCAAGCATCTTCAATATGCCATCCAAACGTTGGACTTTGCTCAACTCAAAGGTATCATACTTTCCAGTATTTCCCACTTCTACCCCTGTTTGTTTTCTCCTTTAACCTTCTCCTTTTAGCCAGTAGCACATCGAGAGTGAAGGGTGATTCGTCCAGAGGTATGCCCGGGTAGTCGTGATTGTCCAGCACCCCCACACTATTTTCGATTTACTTGCACTAGAAAACGCTGTTTTGTGAAAAAAACCACTATGTTTCAGTGCCATCCCCTCCCGTCATCGATGCTTCGGAGTGTTCTGCAGAGAACAACTCAGTGACGGTTGTTTGGAGACCGAGGCCGGACGGCAGTGCCATCGACGGATACGCTCTGGAAATTGACAGTGGAAGGGATGACGGTATTTTTAAGGTAATAAACTTGCCAGAAGTGTACTACTATCTGTTTTAGGAGGTCTACTCCGGTCTGGACACCATCTGTACCATTGACGGACTCCATTTCAATACTGTCTACACGGCCAGAGTTAAAGCTTTCAATGCCGCGGGAGACAGTGACTACAGTGAGCCGATTTGTCTTCAAACTGCTCAAGGTACCCATTAATTAAGTCTAAAGCATCCATTTTTTAGTCGCCTGGTTCCAACTGACAAAATCTCCTTCTCAAAGAGACATGGTTCTTTCAAACGAGTGCTGTTCCCTCAACGGAGCCACAATTGAATATCGTACTATTCTGGGATCCATAGCCTTTTCTAGAGTATGTTCGAATTCAAAAGGTACTTATTTTCATGTTCAGGGCGTTCATTACTGGGAAGTGACGGTGGACAAGTACGACACAAATGCGGACATTGTACTTGGAGTGGCTCAGCCCGCTGTAAATAGGAATGTCATGTTAGGCAAGTTTCGTTCAATATAATTTAGTTCTCGATGCCAAAGTCTACGGTTGGGACCCGGACTTTGCAACAACAAAAAAACAGTCTGTATCAGTTATGTTACCGGAGTGCTTAATTATCCTTCCTTTTTCCGAGTAATTTGACTAATACCGTCGAGTTTTCTCCACCAACATTTACCATAGGATAAGAAACTGATGGAAAGGAATTCTATTCACCTAACCTACCAAATACAACCATTATCTTGGCTATCAAACAGGCATTACATATGTCAAACTTGCGCACCGTGTCCGTACGTACGTACATATAGTTAACACGCTGGGCTGTGAATCATAGCAACCTGGGATCAATGAACCTCCATGCTTTCCGCGTTATCGTAGACGGCTGGTTGCTAGAGTCAGCTTCAAAGCTAACCTGAAGTCATTCACGACTTTGTTCCTCTCAGAAACCCAAAAAGATCGGCTGGATTCGTACTCGGTTCACACAGGGCTCTTGCCTAGGTTGTTAACAAAAGAGTTATCCTTAGTTAGCGGACGCGATGCGTACGGCCGGAAATACGGAGACTTTGGGATATCTGCCGAACCCTCTTTATTGTTATTCTTCAGGCAAAGATCTCCACGGTTGGTCGATGTACGTGGACGGAGAACGTTCATGGTACCTTCACAACGAGACCCATCACAACAGGATCAGCGGCGGAATCAGTCGAGGTGCTGTCATTGGAGTGAAGCTCGACTGTAATCGAGGAACCCTGGAATTCACAATCAATGACCGTCAAAGGATCTACGAGAAGGATATCTTGGCCTTCAGGTAGTCATAGGAACTTTGAGTCAAACCTCAATAATTCAGAAATCTGCCTCGAGGACTCTACTACCCAGCTTTTTCGGTCAACTGCAATGCTTCTATCACTGTGCATACCGGCCTCTGTCCTCCCTCGTCTTCCCCCGAACTCTAACGGCTTTACGTATCGCATTCTTCCTCTCGATCAGCTGGCAACAAAAATTTCAGCCACGGGTTGTTGCCGCCCGAATGACGTCCCTCTCTTAATATGGGAATCTGTGTCAGTGTCATTTACCGTCTTTTGCCAGTATTTTCTTGTACTTTATCAAACCGGTATACTATTGAAAGCCGCATCATGTGTGTGCAAGATTGTCTTCTCTATTGCTGCAATTAATAAACTGTTAACGTTGACTTCTCACTCTTGCCAAAGATATAAATCAGGAAAAATTGTAACATTACCACATTTACATGTATAGAGATGAATCACAATTCCACAAAAGTTGTTCTCGGCTTGCTTAACTGAAACTGTTGACCGGTTGATCTGAGTGAATTGTTCTCGAGCTCCGTCCTCTGTCTTCTCCCTGAAAATGAATCATTGTTTTGCTTATCCATACGGGTTGTCAGGCATCTGTAACATCAAGTTGTATATCGAGATTTTTTCCTGTCCATCTCTCAGAACCTCTCTCCACATTTCAAAACTCTGTTGCAGAAGGGATTTTGAAGAAATCTCTATATGAACATCCAGTTGTTTATCAGAAAAAGTTTTTTGGGTAGGTAAACACCCTGATTTTGACGATTTTTGTGAAAAGCTGTGGGGGCAGTACCGGCGTAAACACTGAAAGTGACAATCGAAAAAAGAGCAGACGTTTTTTCTAAAGCACCTATTTTTTTAATGTTTTGCAAAGTATAGATCTTCAAACTTTTTCTACTTTTCATTCATTCAATGTTTTACTCATCTTAAACAGTTCGTCCCCGCGAACAATGTTGTCGGAAGATGACGGGACTTCCATTGGTCCTTCTTTCTTTTATTACTCTATATTGCTCCAAGTTTTTTCCTTCTCTACTTCTTTACTCCTAGAAAGTTTTCTGGGCGTAAAGACGCGCCCCTCAGTACCCTTCACTTGTGTTTCTCATGTCTAGTATACAAACAGGTAAATGGATTTTCATATAGAGATCATGTGGTCTTGCAATGGAGTTAAGCTTGACTGTCGAGAACCCCTGGAATTCAACATCATGGACCGTCAATGGATCTGCGAAAAGGAAGACAGAGACAGAGAGACAGAAAGACAGAAAGACCGATAGACAGAGAGACGGAAAGACAGAGGGTCTTGCTTGTTTCGATGCGACACACGTTTCATAGAATATATAGTAATGACTAATTTCTTAAGTAACACACAGAAATACATCGGTCAATCGTAAGCAGCTTCTTGGTTGTATCTTGATCCTCCTTTCTGCCTCTGTCGGATATAAGCTCGTCAATCTTCCCGTACGCCCTCACTAGTTCCTTCAAGATAATCTTGATGTGGTTTGTAGTGAACATGCTGAAAATTTAAACGATCCAAATGGAGAAATTTTTTTACTTATTTCTGCTATTGCTATCAACCAGCGAAAAAGGCTAGAAAGCTCCAACCTTTGGTTGCACAGTCAGGTGCGGACAGTGTTGTTACTCTTCTTAAGACAAATATTGACTAACAAAATGAAATCGTACCGTTGGCTTCCAGTGTCAGTTCTAGTATTGACGAACAGCTTTTCACAAAAATCGTCAAAATCAGTGTATCTACCTACCCAAAAAACTTTTGTTGATAGACAGGTTCTAGTATCTAGTATAGTATTCTCGATTGCTTTGCTGGAGATCGTCTTCTTTACTATCGAAGCAGTTATCGAGAAGAAAAGACAAGAAAATTCACAGCAGCTTATCAATTTTTAGCCCCTTTCTGGTTCCAAAGATTGCACCAACTGTTGGCCTAAACTTCTATAAACTTTCACACCATTTCAGCCATCTTTTCAGCCATTCAAAACAGGCAACGTTTTCGTAACATATTTATTGACATTCAAAATATATATGGAGAGTGGTGTTGTTTGTGCCGAGAATTGTTTTTAAAGACAAGGTCGCTGTTTGGGGGAAAGTATTATTTAAGATTGATTTGTTGAAAGTCTACATGCCACAAGGCTACGCAAGCAGGACTACGCATAATGATGCGACACGGAAAAGGGTGCGTCAAGACACAGCTTCCGGCCACCTAGAAAGGCAAGTACAAAGCGGGACGATTGGGTTTCGGCTCCGCTATGGAATTGTACACAAAGAGCATTAGAGAATCGGGGAAAAGAAAGAAACTGGAGGGGGATTGGAACGTGGTCAGCGCGGGCAGCCTGTGACGATGGAGGAAGCGGGGAGACCGGGGACCGTTTTTTCGTGCGGGGCGAACACCAGAAATGAGAGTGGAAGACAGGGAAGACAAAATAATACATAGTATGTAGGCTGGATCACACACGATACACAACGATGACGTGAAAATATAATAGGGGGAGAGGAGATACCAGACTCGGGGTTGACTTCGTGATTGTGGATCAATGTTAATTACTTGGTCGTCATCATTGTGACGAACTCTGCAACATGCCAAATTGAAAAAAAATACTTAAAACAATCTACCTTCGTAATTGACCTGTCCGTCTCCGTCGATGTCAGCCTCGCGGATCATCTCATCAACCTCTTCGTCTGTCAGCTTCTCTCCGAGGTTTGTCATGACGTGACGCAGTTCAGCGGCACTGATGAATCCGTTGCCGTCCTTGTCGAACACCTGGAAGACGAAGCAATTACTTTTGCCTCGCCATGACTGCCTGCCCACACTCGTCCGCCTAAGTAATTACACTCTGGCCCAGACTAATGAAATCAGCAAAAGAGAGCGGGCTACATGGCTCCCCGAGGTAATTAAGCAGGAGCGACTAATTTGAAAAGAGAGAGAGAGAGAGAGAAATAACTCATACCCTGAAGGCTTCACGGATCTCCTCTTCAGAATCCGTATCCTTCATCTTCCTGGCCATCATGGTGAGGAATTCGGGGAAGTCGATGGTTCCATTTCCTGTAAAAAAATTGATTTCTAAAATAAACCGAAAAAGCGGTTACCATCAGCGTCGACCTCGTTGATCATGTCTTGGAGCTCGGCCTCGGTGGGGTTCTGTCCAAGCGACCTCATGACGGTACCCAATTCCTTGGTGGTAATAGTTCCATCACCGTCCTTGTCGAAGAGGGAGAAAGCCTCTTTGAACTCTGCAAAATGGGAGCTTCATTAACTTCAGGAAGTCGGCAATTTATGGGGCACACAGGGAGAACGAAATTAAGCGGAATTGCGGTCTGGCGCACTCGGACAAAAAGTTTGAATGGAGAACGCATTGGTACGCACTCGGCTCAGATTAAACCCACACAGACTGACTATATTTTGAGCAATTTTCAGAAAAGTACTTACCAGCGATCTGTTCCTCAGTAAGTTGATCAGCCATTTTAGGTTAAGAGGGAAGAGATCGAAGAAGAAAGAAGAACGAGCCCTGGAAAATTATGAATCAGCGAGCGTTGGTGATTGAAAAAGCAATAAAAAGGACGAGCATCGATAAGAGTGTCTCGATATCAAAATCTGAACTCTCGAGAGAGGGTGAGACCATCAAGGAAACATGGACTAGGAAGGAAGGAAGGGAAAGGGGAAGACTGGGAATCAATAGTGTGAGCCAAAAGGCGGGAACAGCGGAGCCTCACGGAGCGCGGAGGGGGCTGTGTACTCTCGATAGGAGTGAATTACCTTCTCTAACTGTTAGCCAACGGAGGGACTGTCGATGTAATCGGATTAGAGAGAAGGAAAACGGGAGTGACTCAGTTGAGCTGTCGCCCCAGGTCCCCGATGAAGAGCCATTGATCCCTCGACTCTCTCCCCCCGCAGAGTCCAGGCAAGGGGGGACCCTCAACATTGCTGGGGTCCGATAATATGCCACCCGCTGCAAGTCATTAATCGTGCAATGCAATGCGCACGCACTGCGCGGCGCACTCGATAACGTGGCCCGATATGATTACATATTAATAAGCGCTTACTCATCTAGCAATTTTTGCATTTTAAACGAGAAGTTTTTCATGTCCGACAGGTACAAGATGATTCGTAAATTTGTGAATATTTCGGAACAGGGAAAGCTTAAAATAGGAGCAATGCACGTCGTAGAAGGTATAATCAAAATCGATGACTACTCGCCAAAAGTAAATCGAACGGGGAACAGGGAGAGAGAGAGAGAAAAATCGGGGAGTGACTGTGGATACTGTCCCAGAAAGCGACGCGACCACAGCGGCTGTGCGGATGTCAACGGAGTGCACAATCGATTCGGGCTGATAGCACAATGGGGAAATTTCGCGCCAATTCGCATGAACAAAAGCCCGCGTGTCAACGGAGCACGATTATGGGAAACAATAAACGTGGGAAAGACATAGATCACAAAAATCGGGATATTACCTGGGCTCTCGCCCGGGTCCCGTAAGATTTTCGATTAATCCTGTTTACTACGAGAGCGAGATGATGAGATCTGTCAGGCGCCATATCCGTCTCACTCAGACTGAGTCATGTGCGAGCAAAATTCACGAGAGAAAACAGCGTCTCCTCTTTCGAAAAGCTGACATTGTTCGTGAAGCTAAACGGAGGTAAACAATCCACGGACCCTCATTCAGCAGAGAATTGATAAAATTTGTTGGTGTGTGTGTTTTGACCTGTCCAGCAAACCCAAACGAAAGTTTGAGGGGGGCTACCCGAGACCCCGGAGAGGGAACCAACCTTAGTCGCTGCTTTACACAACAAACACTCGATAATCCTCTTCGGAAAATCACGTGTGCAACTGGAAGAGAAAAAACTAACAGGCCCGAATCGGCCAAAGGGGCGGGGCATCGGCGCAGTGGCGCACTGGCGCAGTGCGCGCGCATTGCGCCGCTGTTCACCGTCGAGCATCCCTAGAGTATTGAAAGAGCACCCTTTTTGCCTATACGGTAGTTTTTAGGCCTGAATTAGGGTCCATTTTGGTGGTGCGGAAGACACCTGAAACCGACTGCTGTGGATTAGGACAAAGCCGCTGAAAATTGGTGTCGGGGAAACAAGAGACTAAAAGGGGGCGCTCGAGACACTTTCCCGCCTGGCCAAAAAGATGGGAGGTCATTTTTTGACTTATTGGGTGAGAACTTTGGCCTCAGCCCGCAGAGTTTCAAGAAAAGGCAAGCGATGATTGGACATGACACTAGAAAGCAGCTAACCATGCCTAATCGGCATTAGTGGCCGTTCACTAATTGAATTCCCTGTTTGTTCACCAGTAAAGACGACGGGAGTCTGGGAAATGAAGACGTGGCAGAATGACACAGAAACTGATTGTCGAGATAACTAACTGAATGGACGCGCCCCAAAAATATTTAAACTCTAGTTCGGCCAAGCCCTGTGTCTGCATCAATTTCCCGTCACTTCTCGCGAAATCCACACGGGTTATTTTCATCGAATCAGAAATCGTCAAGGTTTTCGGGCACGCGTGCGCGACTCCTGATAGACCCGCTTCCGTGTTTGAAATCCAGACAAATGGTAACATTGACGCACGAGGCAAAATGTCATTTTCATACAAATGCTATTCACCTGACGTCTTTTGTAAAAGTTTTCCCCGTTAGAAAGTTTTGCACAAATAGGGAAGGCAAATTGAATAATGAATGTGAGAATACACCTCCCGACCCTAATTGTTTGTTTGGGCCACACAGAGAAGTTGTGGTGTACGAGAAAATAGTTGGTGGGCATTGGAGAGAGAGCGAGAGCCGCCCTCGGATCAGCTGGAACTGTTTAGTGGAAGCCCACTAAAAAGAGATGGAAACCACTAGGTTCCAAAGGATCATTGTGACAAAATTGGCATCACAGAACCTGAAACTTACGCTATCCAAAAAGGGAAGCTGTATACTCCCCACCCAAAAATCGGCGCCAGATATGAAATGCCAGGGTCCGTGTGAGGGGCGGGCCAAAACATAGAATATACAAGTGCGACCACGCCCTTTTGAATTTTAACAATATGAAAAGTAAAAAAGTTGAAAGACACCATGCTGCTGGTGAGACTCGAATGTTCTCCTGGCTAGCAGTTGTAACACGGATCTCTGACAAACATCCGGGAGTACTTCCACCATCAAATCGGAGGCGATTTATGAAAGCCTAAAATGTTATCAAATAGGTATTTTTAGCTACCTGAATCAGGTATTCACGTTATTTTCGGCTGTTTACGCGGAAGTTTTGCTCTGACAGGGCCTCTCGTGATTGCTGTTTCGCAGAGAGGAAGACAGAAACATGAAACAGCTCAATCTTCTTGCAATCTTGATATTGAAAAGAGTGTTCAAAGACTGAAGGCCTCTCCCCTTTTTTCTCTGGAAGAGGGAGTGAATTTCTTAATGAAATTTCGAGCTGATTGATGACTGTCCCCCTTCTCATCCGGCAAAGATGGATTTCCGTCGAAAAAGGGCCCGAAAATGTATATACTAGTCCCCCAAAACCATGATCTACGTTTACAACAAGAGCCTTTGAAGACATGTGTCAGCGGGACCGCAGATAAATCAGAGCAACGATACTTTTTAACAGATCTAACGTCGAGGTAATGATCGGACATAACTATTCGTCTTGGAAAAATGGTCCCACTAAGATGAAATGTGATGATTGGAGACGTGGGGTGGGTGGGAAACCCCCTTCCAAGGAGTTTCAAATTAGGGTTTGCACCAGTCTCTCTTTTTTTTAGTGGGAATCTAATTTGGAGGCTTCTTCCAAAGAACTATAATGTGTTAGTATTCTTTCGGCTACAACCTAGCTATGTGTCAAAAGTTTTGTGCGCCCCAGGGAGTCATCATTTCGGGCCTACCGGAAGTACTTTTACTCTTCGCACCCTAAACTTGATGTCTCATACTCATCGTCATCTAGGCTGGCACATCTGTCTATCCATTATGAAATATATGCCTCCAGTGTGTAATGAGGACTAGTGTGCCGATCGGTTTTTGTTCCTTGGAGCCTGCGAGAGAGAGAGAGAAAGAGAAGAAAATGTTCCAATATTAACGTTCTATGACAGCAAGACGATGATTAGTCCGGGAATCTCTCGCTCTACGGAAAGGCGGATTTGGAGGGAAGGTGCTCAGACTGAGCTATTCCCGGAAGTTCGGGGCAAAAAATGTAAGAAGCGGCTTCTGTTAAAAAAAATAGGCGGAAATCAATGTTAGCCGCTTAAAAGTTTTGTAACAAATATTACACGTCCGAACGTCACAAGACCATTTTCCGTCTTTTGTATGCAAGTTTCCTCTGTCATCCATTTATGTTCTACAATCCGCTTACCGCTACTGACATTAAACCCGCGATATTCCACATGTGATGGCTAAAGTGCATTGCATTACGCAGTTCAAGCAGTGCGCGTCCAGAATACAGATGCAAATTTACATAGTTGGTTGCTATGATAGTACTTTCTGATTATTCCACAAGGGCTCCCATGTGCACGGTGTCCATGACGACCGTTCAAAGGATTAAATCTGCGCCAATAATCGGGGCTGTAGGGGGAGCAACTTGCGTCAACAGACATTGCTCAATTATGTATGGAATCGTCCGCCGTTGAACCGATTGGAAGCTGGAGAGTGGCAAAAAAAGGGGGGAAGTTGAGACAACATTAACTACACAATAGGGAACTGCTGGAATTGCATAGAACGCCTCGGGAGGGTTAGAACTGCCTGAAAAATCGGCCAGCTTATCTCGGGAACGAGGAAATTGAGTTCCTCTTCTTCTTCCTCCAAACTTTGACCAAATTTTGTGGAAGCCCAGCATCATCATATATAATTTTAGAGGTGGGCTGTTACAGTAGGACCCACGGACAAAACTAAGCTCTCTTTTTCTCTCTCTGTCTAGGATAATGTGGAAGCCGAAAACGACGCGCTTTTTTGCCGAGAGAGCTTTCCAACCTGGCCATTTTTAGACGTGATGAATGGCCTGGCAGCTGGCTGATGTCATTTGTCAAAACGTGGAAGATGTGTTCGCTTTTCGAAGCCTAAGCCAGAAGAAGAAGATGTTAAGGGCTGGTGGGCTTTATTAAAATTTAAAGTGTCTCGGTGTTTTGGGAGCTGAAACATGCCGTCCACGGGAGCAAACACATGCCATGAATGCGACAAGAAGCGCCAGCACGTTAGAGATGCAAAGGATGAGCAGCCAGGGACCACCACATTCTTCTGAAAAGAAGTGGGTATCGAAACATTTTGTTGACACTGGCACCTTCACGAAGTGTTATGTCTTCAGTAGATAAAGACATCGACTCTGTCGTGTCCTCTTCCTCGATTTGAACTCTCGGTAAGTCTCTCTTCTTCGGAGACCGCGAAGAGCATTTGGGCGGCTGAAAATGGTCTCTGTTTGCCTCTCTGATTAGTACAGCGGGCCCCATTGTAGTCGGTAGTAGGTAATTCCCGAGAAAAAGCACCTGAGGGTCAAGGTCACCTCCTACAACTGACACCTACCTGCTATATTATGAGTGTTCGAGAGAGAGAGAGAGAGAGAGAGAGAGAGAGAGAGAGAGAGAGAGAGAGAGAGAGAGAGAGAGAGAGAGAGAGAGAGAGAGAGAGAGAGAGAGAGAGAGAGAGAGAGACTACTGTGAATAATAAGGAGTACTTACAATGTCTTTTATGCATTGCTTATCCCATCGATGACAGATTGCCACAAGGCAGTTGAAATGAATTCTGCGCGAGTTTGACAATCTGAAAAGATGTCATTTCCTGGTCAGAGAAGCCAACAAAGCTACCTGAAAGCCTTAGCCTGAACGTAAGCAATCCCCTTGTTCAGATCGTACTCCAGCTGTGGCAGAATCTTCTCATCGAGCGAACATCTAAAAAATTCCATTCATTTGATTGAAATGCCCGCTTTCTCAGCTACCGTAGTCGATCGTAAAGGGCCGAGCCTAGAGCCCCTTCTCAGCGCATTAGTCGCCGGGCTACCTAATTGTATGTTTTTCTCTCTCTCCCGGTCCAGACAGCCCGAAGAGTGTGAATTGAGAAACCAAAAAGGCACGGGGATTCTAAGACTTCATCGAGGGGAACAGTCAAGGAAAGATTAATCTTCTCACCCCTTCTCGTCCACTATCGTGTACGCCTTATCTAAGCCGTTATGTGCAGAGCAGGCATATACACGAAAGGCGTATTCTTCCGGGGAAGCACAGCTCCACTTGTGAAACACCTGAACTTCATTATTTTTTTACTGAAAAGGCCTACATTGGCACCAATCCTGGCTGAGACAGCTTGCGGACCATCGGCTGAATCTAGATGTAGAGAGTACTTGCACTGTGGAGCAGCTACAAGCAGACGAACGGCTCCAGCTCGCAGACCGCTGAATATTCGTGTACGCTTTAACCTTTCATTAAACTATGATTCTGACTTGTAAAAATTTATAGAGGATATTGAACTACCTCTCCTCGTGACGTGAACTTTATGCCTGACTCGTTGAATCTTCAAAGATCAGCTTTAAGAGTCAGTAAAGTTTTACCCGTACGAGCTCGGGACTTTATTGTGATTCTCATCCAATTGGTTTGGAATGTACGATAAATGAGACTTTCAAGGATAGTAAAAATATCACCTGTACGGTTTCGCCATCCAATTCACAGTCAGTTCGTTTAGCCAGCCATTCTGGTATTAGATGGTTATTTGTATTGCAAAAATTGTAACCGACTTTTCTGGTAACTTACACTTAGATACCTCTGAACATCAATAATATCAAACCATAGATCACTTATATACATTTTAAAAACTAGGTCAGTTTGCATTCAAGTAAGCATCTGAACTTAAACTGCATTCGTAATACTTATCTTACTTTTTTCAGTCAACTAACGTTCATGGATGTAAATAAGTTATAGATTCATAGCAGAGTGAGCTTACACAGTGTCGTGGGCTGCACTGACTGTCATGTTGTGATTTGCGTATTTGCAAACAACATCGTAGATTTTGTCGTCTTCTGTGAGTTGCGTTTTGGAGTAACTGACAACGACGCGGAGACGATACTCAATTCCGGTATTCTAAAATCCTTGTGACAAAACAATAACAACAGACATACTCTTCTCGAGACTCTTATTCCACAATGGCTGTCAATGGAGGCTAGAAAGTTGATAGAGCCTTTCTAAAAAAGGACCTTTGAACATAAACTGATAGACAATACTCCAGGGGTGACGTATTGCAGACAAGCTGATTCTGATTCCTTGTGGCTGGCGTAGACTCTTCCTTCTTTTAGAGAAGACACTCGTAAACCAATCTTGCCATGCTCACAGATTGCATGGACATCTGAAAGATTCGACGATGTGTCTTGCAAAAGCAGGTTACGCTATTTATAATTTGGGGTCTAGTCAGACTGGTATGGCAACCACAGAAATTTTTCTGTTTTAATCTTGGTCTTCTTGTCAACTTGTCTTTTGAATTCTGTCCCAATGTCAATTTCCTGTTGTCCTATCACTTCAGAGAATTTCTTGTACTGAATTGAAAAATTTATTGACCCTAGAGTGTAACTTACTCGGAACTTTTGGAGTATAAAGCTTTCCTCAAGTGCCTCGAGAGAGAGAGAGAAAGAGAGAGAGAGAGTGAGAGGGGACAAGTTATGAACTCAATGTTTGGGTCATACCATGTGCCTGGTAACTTTCGCCATTCAATCCTCCCGGGACGCCTCAATGTAACTTTACGCTGGCTGCAGCAAAGTTCTCTCAAGCTCTAGAGGACCTAACATAGCTGGTCGTACATTGAGTATTCTCGGTTAGTCACAAGGCAGTAATGGCTTCAGACGGATAGAACCTATATAGCAGTTGGGCATTTAGAACCACATATGAAATACTTACCATCCGGCTGAAGTGAAGGATACGTTGTTGGTGTTCTGGTAGCCTGTCTCCGCGGAATATAGAATCTTGCCTCTGACAGACTGTTCAAAGTCATGGGAATGTGATCGCCGCGGCTCTCGGCCGAGTCTGCCCATGTGCAGACAACGTGGAGCAGTAGTAGCAGCCAGGCGGTAGGCATCACAACCGCATCGCCTAGAAGTCCAGTCAACAGGGTCAAGCAAAGGTCATTTCGTTTTGCATAGAGACGGTCCGCCCGGTAGAAAAAGTGGAAAATGCTTTAGCGGTCAGTCTAATTGCTGCTGCGTTCTCTCTCAAAGTCTCGACCGCTTTAATTTCCAAGGTCTCAAAATGATTAGCCTATACTATTTCCCGTCTGTGGACAATAAGTGTTCGTCAAGGGCTAAAATTAAAATAGATGGAGAGAGGGGGATTGTGCCAAGAGTGAATGCGTGTTACATTTTTACGAGAATGTTGGTCAAGAAGTGCGCAAACAGTTCAACACACGAACGCCGGGGCGCGCGATCAGATTTCAATTCAATTACATGAGCTTCTACAAAAAGGAGAGAACAAACCGAATTGCATGCTGACACCAGAGTTCCAAGTAGGATTGAATAAATTGCAACTGCCTCCTAGTCTGTATATTCCAAGGCCACATCAAACGGGAGACCCTCTTTGAGCAAAAAAAGCTCTCCACGAGGTCTAGACAAACGGTCGCCCTACTGCCTTATTTGAATACTCTAGTCGCGCATGAAATCGGGACCTCCATATTTACAGTGAGAGTCTTTATTCAAACACATTTACAATCATTTACAGTTAAACACAGTATAGCTGAGTGGTCTTGACGGCGATATGCGATTTTGACTGTTTCTCTCCTCTCTTCAATGTCTTTACCAGATCATTGGTCCAAAGCCTGAACCGTAGTATCCTCGGCCGCCCCATCCACCAAAGGAGTGATACTTGTTTGGTCCGACGAAGGTACGGTGGTAGCTGCCGGGGAAGGGGAACGGATTGGCTAGGAATCTGAAACAAGAGATGTACTATATTAGCCTGTCATAGTTTTTTTTTGTTTTTCACGGTTTTTGTTCCAGGCTCTGTCAATACCTGATTCGGTCTTGTCAGTCTGTCACTAACTTAGTAACTCTATCAATTCGGGATTTTTGATATCTCAATTTCCCGTTATGGACAGTCAGATAAGCAATCTGATCCAAAAACGCAAATGTTTACCTCATGAGCATGCCGTTGTATGGCGGCATTCCGTAGGCAAGAGTGTTCTGAGAGTAAGCATGACCGTACTTATAGTAGTCCACTGGTGGGATTGGCTGAAATTGTTTGTATACAAGCTTGTTTCTCAATTACCGGATAGGCATAGCTTCCAGCCACACTGGCCGGCTTCGGAGGAGGGGCGGGAGGTGGCGAAACAGCTCGGTTCCGGAAAGTCGCAGGAGCACTGTCCATGGACGACGGGGAGCGGGAGTTGGCTCCGGTGGGGTAGGTATGGTAGCCACGCTCCTAGAAATGCGTATTTTCAAATCTGACTCTCTTTTACAGGTGGCACAGACTGTGATCGAGTTGGACGACCGGCCAGCTCAGCCGCTGAGATCACAGTTCCATCGGGAATGTGAGTATGAATCTTGAGCTTGTTTTTCATCTGATTGAGGGCGTCGCGAAGGTCCTTGTCGTTGGTGATGATTACCTAAAAATATACACTTAATGGATATCAAAAATAGCCAAAGGCTGGATTATTTCCCTGCGGCTGTAGCTGTAATAGCTTGGACTATGCTCAGCAATTCCGCAGTTAGAGGTTGAAGTGTCCTTGTAAAGTCTGAACCTTCTAGGTTGAATCCAGAATGACGTCTGATCTCTACAGATGCTCTTGAAATAGCACGAGAATCTAGTTACCTCCCCGCGTAAAACCCCAAAAGCCCATTCATGGTTAAAATATTTCACGGAGGCTCTTCTCCCTATTCTTAGGGGCAATAATCCCACGCTGATATATGAGGTGTCCGTAAAGAACATAAGACTCTCCGTGACCTCCAAAAAGGATGATCTGATCTCTAAGAAACACGTATGTTTATGCTCTGTATGCTAAAGGGCAGCACTTAAAAATAATTACCAGCCCGGACCCATGATAACCATATTTCTTAGGAGTGGGCAGCAGTCCAGACATTGAAAACATATGGACGGGCGACATTTCCACGACAAACACATTTTTTTCTTTCAGGGAACAAAGAAACTGACCTGTCTACCGTATTGGTCAATGTAGGCGAGAGCTCCCTCGAAATCTGGACGGATCACGTAAATCTTCTTCATGAGAGCCTGAAATTTTTATTTCTGTGTCTGTTTTAAAACTTACGTCATAAAGATCAGCGTATTCCATTTCGTAGTCGCTGATACGGAGCTGGTACTTCTTGCCGAAATGCTCCCATTTGACCTTTTTGCCAGAAAACATGGTGCCGGAACTGGAAGTATAAAAATATTACCCGAAATATTAAGAACGATAGAGGTGGAGAGGTTTGCAGCTGAACTCTTAGTCTATCATCTAGCAGCTTCACTCTCTCTTGACGCCTAGTGGGCAAATAAAACCTTGCGACACTTACTCTCTCCCGGCAGAAAACAAACTGCTTGAACGCCGAGGCCGGCTCAACTTCTTGTTCGTGAGAGGATTGGAATCTGTTCGGCTTATAAATCGCCTTGTAGGACTATGAAACTTTCACCTAATTGGGAACCAAACACTAAGCCGACACCGAAATACGATACCGAGAGAAAACAGGAGGCGGCAAGGCAACAGAGGGCTCTGTGTGAGGGTGGACGGAATTAGCTGTGCTGATGTGTTTTGGGAACGCCTCTGCCCCCGAGAGAGAGAGAGAGAGAGGGAGGTCAACCTGACTGGAGCATCTTATGATTCTTTGCTCCAGGAAGCTCATAATTTGAGATCTCCCTGGAAATGCGGCACTCTAAGAAGAAGACGAATTTTGGCGGCTTCTACGTATGTGTAAGGGAAATGTAGATTAGGTGAGGGTGCCGCATCCGCAAACATGCTGGAATTTGAATTGGTCCCCTGATCTAAATCAGGAGGTTGAAAGGACCAGACGGGTTCAAGACCGAAAAAGCCAACAACCCCCTCTTTCCACTCGAGCTGCTACAAGCTTTCAGGATAAAAAGTTGCAGACGGCATGGAGTAAAGACTATCTAATGCTTAATGAAAGACCTCAGCGCTCCTTGATATTTCAACGCGGCGTGGGAATCTTTATCTCCGTAATTGCACAAAGGTTTCATCTAGGGGACTAAATATACTCTCAGATTCCGAGAGACGATGAGAAAGCAATGTGAAATGCTTCCTTTTGTAGCCACGAGAAGAGAACAATAACATTTTGCCTGACTAATTGACGGATCCCCAGTGTCAAAACAGGAATACGATAGTCAGATGTTTTTCTCTAAGGCGTACAGCTAGAGGACTGAGGCTTCACTGAAGATGCCACGACACCACGCCCCTTCTGCAAAGGGCACGGAACTGAACTTGGGTGCGGAATGGTGCCGAGACACGCTTCTACCAAAAGATCAGGGACATAATTTTGAAGATCTCATGTAGACAAAATCTTACATAGCCTGGATTGCGTAAGCAAGGAAAGAAGACAATTTTCTACAGAAAAAGTAAAGTAGTATGACAGAGTAGGATGACAATGACAAAAAAGCATGAGACATGTGTTTCTTAGACGGACACATGAATACGACGGAAATTGTTTTGCAGGCTTCATTTCATGAGCTCAATTGACGTGAAAATTTGGAAAGCGTGTCTCTAATTTAGGCAGCTGCGTCATTTCTTGTATTGTTTCAACGTCTCCTCCCCCAAGAGGGCCAAAGATCCGTGTCGCTTTAAGAGGCCCCCTACTAGTAAGAATTGAATTACATCCAGCTGGTAGCCAACTTTTAATGACAGTCACAAAGTTTTGTCCTACGTCAGAGAGAGCGCTTCCGATAGAAGAAAGTTGTGAGGGGGGTGTTTTCCGCGACTCTTCAAGGGATTCTCTCTATTATACCTCTGACAAAAGGTAGCCGCTCATTTTGTGGTAAACAAACTGAGAGGTAGCAAGTATTTACCACGCGAATGGGTTGAGGAAGTGAATATAAGTGGCGGGTTCAAGGAGGAACCACGAGCAAAACAGTCGTGGTCCTGGGGGCAGAGAAGGGGCTCCAAGTGTTTGGCTTCTCAAACCACTACCATAGCGTGAGAATTGACCTCCGCTGACCCGTTTAAACCAGAGGACTCTCTCTATATACCATGAGAATGTCTTGGCTCTATGAATAGACCAAAGTTGGAGGGAATGCATGCGCGTAATTGTGTACCAACAATCTTTGAACAGGTGACTTTTTATTTTTCCTTGTTGGAAACACGAAATGAATGGCTTAGGTGACAAACAAGCTAAACAGCAAGTTCCGAAAGCTAAGCACTGTGTTTGACGGGTATTTAAGATACGGTAACATTGCCGTTAGACCATTAGCTCTCGGCACGAACTTTATGACTTTCAATTTTGTTCAGTTGTTCAGTCCGAGGCCACACACAGACTGCCCTAATAGAATGGATTTGGTTTGCTGACCACAATCTACTTTCAGATGCACAGTAGGGCAGAAAGAACAAAAGATGGAGTTGTAAGATCAGGTTGCGGCAACTTTTGGCTGTCAGAGTACGTGGACTATGGTTCTGGACTGACTGCGCAGTTTGGAAGATGGGCTTTACAGCTCTTAAAACCAAGTACCGTATGCTATCAGAAGTATTGGTTCGACAAACCATCCCAAAGTTACGTAAAAAGATTTTGGTACTGCAATCAAAGGCTAATCTTAGCTTGGCGACTTTTAGCAACATAGAGACGATATGCTATTTCCTCATTTGCAGCTGCTCCAACGTAATATCCTGTCCCATTCACTCTCCCATACTTACTCGTCGGTAGCACGTGAAAAGGGACGTGACAGTGTGTCAAAGACCTTTTCGTGAAGAACCTTCTCCCTCGTCATCCAGGTGGAGGACATCTCCTGAAAAGGGCAAATTGTATTAGGTATTGGCAGAGGGAAAAGAAGAAGATTCAGGAACGTATATTTGCCGATCTTGGAGCCAAACAGAGGATCGGTTCGTGACGCGGCCAGCTTTTTAGGCAGAAAAATAAGCAGCGGTCATTGGCAGAGGTTATATTTTTAGACTCCCCAAATTGATGCAAATGTGGATTACCTAGTCTCCCATTGAAAAGTGTACATGATTAATTATAACTTTGGAAGTGACCTTAAAGTTCTGCGTAATTATTTAAAAGCCCAACTTCCTCTTAGCAACAGACAATCGGTTATTCTGGCCTGTTTTGGAGGAACACTTTTGTTGTAGGTGTTGGAACATTAAAAATTGAGGGATCTCTTCTCCCGGTAGCAGTCATCGACAACAGGAAATATAACTGTTCTCTGGATCATCAAAATAATTAGAATCTGTGCTCATCCATCCAGTGAACGCTTTTCATCCTTAGTAATTTGTTTCGAGGGGGACCCGTCTAACCGAATTCCACGATGGCCACGTGGTTGTACTTATGTGACATCGGGAAGTGAATGTGGCTTGACAAATTGGCTAGATAGTAAAATGCACTTCTTTCACGCAATATCGGGTAAAAAGTCACGGCAGAGGATGAGAGGGGTCGTCCCATTCATCGTGCTCGACGCGGTAAGGCGCCCGTGCAATAGGCGGCACCGGAAGGACCTGTCACCTATTTGCACTGCTCAGCCACTACAGGCGGAATACAGCTGCTAGCCGTACTTATGAGCAAATTCCGGATGGATCCCTCTGGCACACAAAACAGCCACGTTATACAATTATGCTGAGCACCTGTTGTGTTGAACAGCAAAATGAAAATGACGATATGGACGGCATCTATTTTTTATTGTTTGCACATCTCTGTCTGTCTGAAGCCGTCGTCCCGAGAAACTTTGGACGCGAAGGACCAAGGGATCGTTCCCCCTCAGGATCATATTTCTGTAATGAACCTTTTGAGACGAGAAAGAACAATATGTAGTGGTTTGCGGTCTATCAAGATTACAATCCTTCAAAGTTTTGTTAGGTGTATTGCGTCGTCATTGGAACCGCGCGACCCTGGTTCGATTTATATAGGTAACAAACTTTTTCAATGAAGGATTCTGAGAAATGAAGAGATGGAAAGTGTCCCCAAGGTGAGAAGTTGACAGAGATGCAAAAAGCAAAGGTCCACAGGGGCGACAGTCAACCTTCTAGTTAATATTTGCCCGCTGGGAGCAAAAACTCAAGTACAAACATAACCAACTAATGGAATTAAATGGCCAAGAGAGCGAGAGCAGACCATAAGTTAAAATTAGCTTGCAGGCCCGCGAGCCGTTCCCAAAGGTGTCAAGAGATTTATAATCGGAAGAAGATGTCGAAGATTCCCCCGAGAGGGGGTGAAGACAAGCTCGAATAATGAGATCTTCCAAAAAAGAGCAGCAAGCCGGGGAATCGAGAGGAGACTGTCTCTACTTTGCGATGCCTCCCACTCGACACCCCCTCAAATGTTTGCCCTACTGCGTCAAAGAGCTAGTCTGATCCAGAACAATGGAGTTACTGACCCGAGAGGGGAACACCCCCGAACTATGGCAAACCCAAACAGCAAAAGTCAAAATCTTCCTCCTGGTCTAGAGATGAACTGGATGGATGGAGTCGAGTGGGTGTCGCACTAGAGACAACAGTGGTTCTGGAAGCTTACTCCTGCTGTTCACCCTTGTTTACTGTTGGTACTCAATGGTGGGCTGGTATTTGCTCGTGATTTTTCAGTCAAGTTCAGACGGTTTAGTGGGTGGTATGAAACAGTTTTTGAATAGAACAGGTTCGTGAATCTGACAGGGTTTTGTTTAAAAGAGAACACGAGTGTCCAATTAGAAGTTTTGAATGCGAACTTGTCAATCATATATGGCAGAATACGATGACCATACATACCAGAGTACGTCAGGGAAAGTCGTCTTCCTGCTAAGACGGGTAAAAAACACATTGAAATGACCATACAGTAAGTACCAGAATCCGTCCGGCATGCCGAGGGGATACAGGAATTAACCATTTTCATAACAAGAAGATACGAGAGAGAATTTGCCGAGAGGACCGAATTTGTCCGGCGAAATGACACAGGTTAAACTAGTCTTTCTATATAGACTATGCGGCATATTCATACATTCTGTTATAAACTTCGAACTTCGCCGAAGTCTTTGACGATTGTCAACATTGGATTTTTATGTGTTTTCCAACATGAAAAGGCTACAGGATTTCGTTCACTAAAACCAATCAAACTCACGAACCAGCTGTAGACTCATTCATTCAGCCAACCGTTATTTACTCCTCGCCCATCTACAAAAGAGTCACAAAACTAACAACCTGAGACTACTGTTTGACTACTTCGCCATGGGTGTGGTCGAGCTGAACATTTTATTTCAACAGGGGACGTCGCTTAATAGCTCGTCGTTTATGTTCAAAGAAACAGAATCCGGCAGTTCCCCCGACACAGAGAGCAAAGGCTAGCCAGACGGAGTAGGTCATGAAGACCAACATGGTGAGATAACCGAGTGTCAGCTGTAGTGCATACATGAGCCCGAATGTCCAGGTCGGTTTTGGTGGATTACTGTAATTTCCAATTTTGTGACGAAATCTTTCTTACCTTGCCACGATGCCAAAAGTTGAATAGCCTTTGACACTTTGTTGCAAGCTTCTTCTCTCCATCACCCATAACTGGAAACGTGTCATTTCAGCCAAAAATGCTAAAGCAGCTACCATAATCATGGATATCAAAAGTTCTAAACCGGTTTATTCGCTTATCAAAAAAGGACAGCCTACCCACGTACAACTCCATCAACTCGCCAGAAACTGAACAATACGTTGTCTCCAAACGAACTGTGGAACCACGATCGCATATTGTGATTCATTTTAGAATGATCCATAGACATTTGATGATCTATTTGTACCGCAAAGAAAATAGCTAATTGTAGGTGAAGAGTGGACACTGAGTGTTAGACTGATTAGATAACAGCCATTACGTGACATGTTGATAGATATTTGCTTGAACTGTGTTTTTGAAGCAAATAGAAGTAAACAAAGAATTTAGTGAAATAATGTTTTGAAGATACAATATCTGATTAAAGAAACAGTCCCATTGCGGGTGGACCAAACTTGTGTCGCGTCATGGAGTTTTTCAAAACAACAAAGGCTCCCTCGAAACACCCATATTTGGTGCGGTTTTTGACCAAATTTATTGAAAATGCGAAAAAAATGAGTATGGAGCATCAAAATATGCAAAAGTATTACTATTCCTGACAAGCTAAAAAATCACCTGGATTACACGTGCACCTGTCTGTGGGACCGTCTCTTTGGAAATGGATTGGGACTGTCTCTTTAAGGTGATTGAATTATACACCTGGGAAATGACAAGTTGACAAGTTATCCAACTTAAAAGTCCGTACAAAGTTTAGTACAATCTACAGACATCCTCTCCCTATCTACTATGTTCTTCAATACCGGAAATCCATTAATATGCATGGAATTCTAGTAATTAGTATACAGTCATTGTAATTTGCGCCGACCGTCGTTTGTTGCCTTCCCTCCAGCATGACGATATAAATAGAAGACGTTTTTCTATGGGTTGTTTTCTTAAGACACGATATTCACTATAGTTTACCGCTGGCAGTGTTTTGCCAATAAGATCAGTTGAAAAATATTTTATACGCAGTTGTTTCAATGGAAAAAGTTTTTATTCTCCCACAAACAGATGAGTTTATAGTTAAGATGGTAAGTTGTAACAGTTTTGAAAACTTACATCGTTTTCAGCACCGTCCTAATGCTAACAATATCACAGACCCTCTGATTCCGGTATCTTCATGGTCATTTTTATAAAATCCTCTTCAGAACACGTTTAAGTACGATGCAAGCCTACTGATTCCCATCTGTCTCATGATAATTGCTATACTGTTTCTGACTTTCTGTTTTTACAAGATGTGCATCTGGTTTTTTGTGAAAACGCCTACAGGTTTGCTGATTTCCTTGTTTTTCTGATAGGTTTCAAGATAAGATGATCACCCGGCCAGCAATCGAGATTCTTCGCCCGGAAACATGGCGTAATTGTACGTATTTGTCCATCGAGGACCCGAAACCCGTACTCAATAGAATAGCTCTGAATCCTAACAGCAGACTGAGCACAATGATTAACGAGGAAAGACCACTGGCTAGAGGAATACTGGAATTGGAGGCAGAGCTGATGCCGCAAGTTGAACCGAACGTTGTGGACGTGCCTTTCATCTTTTCCCCTCCTAATTTTGATGTTCCCTTGTTCAGACACGCCGATTCAGATATCACTGTGTCCGATTGTATGCTGTGAGCTGAAAAAAAGGGTAGTTCAATCCTAATACTGTGATCCATTTATTCACTTTTATGCAATTTATTCTCTGAAGCTGATGAATTCAGTGTTTTCCACAGAAACGTTGCGTTACAGTTTCTGTAGTAAGACGAATTGAATTGGTAGTTCTCTAAAGTCTCAAAACAAACTACAGTGCTTGTTTGTTCGACAGCCTGACCTGAAGCCTGTAGAGAGCTTGAAGGTTCAGTTTATTTCAGTTTTAGTCTTCCGATTGTCTTTAGTAGTTTAGCAAATTTGACAAGTAAGAAAAACCTACAAACGACAGATCGAACTGGATAGGAGGAATAATAGATTTTGAACTGTTTTTTTTTGAGTCTGAGAAGTTGACAACTTTTCCAGGACCACTAACAGTTGTACAAAGTTAATTTGAGCTTATGAATCAACTTCTCTATTCCTCCATCATAGGGTCAGCTGTGGCTGGACTAATTGTTACACCACAATGCTGTCCTCCACGTTGACCCTGCTTATCATTGTCCTACAAGTAATCTCAGCTTGTGAGGACAAGGACACCTTGACAAAGTACTCTGAAGGAGATCGCTGGCTCCGAAACGGAAACTTTCTTGTGGAATGTGTCAATGGAGAAGCTAAGGTGAGAGTATTACCATGTTTTTTCGTATATTTCAGGTGGTGAAATGTATCACAGATCAAGGCTCTCAAATTGACATTGGAACTGAGAGATTCTACGAAAATGGTGTCGAATTTTCTTGCATCGTTGACCAGGAAGAAATTGAAGGTTTCTCCTGCATGTTTGGCATCCAATTTTATAGTTTAGGCTCGGGAGAAGAATCCGAGCCGCCACAATTGAATACTTCCAAGTGTGAGGAGCTGCAAGATGGTGAAGATTTGATTGTGGGAAACCTGGTCATTTGCTGCATCTCCAGAAAGTTTAAAGGTCTCAGAACATTCTTCCTGTGAACATGTTTCAGGGTGTCTCGACAACCTTAACCGTCAGGTTCCCACTGGACATTTTGTCGTAGGAAGGGGGCTCCTGAAGTTTTGTAACATTCAGCAAAACGGATTGAAAGCTCGGGCAGAGCCTAAAGGTACCTAATCCCTCTTAACGCAATCTGAAAGCTCCAGGCTGCTTCAACGGAACACTATATGCCAACCCCAACGATCCCCAATTCCATGTGAAAAAGTACGCAGTCTGGAGAAATGGTAGTTTTTGAAGTCCGTAGATTCTTTATTAGATCATAGGAGATAAGGAGCTTCGCTGTGGGGACAACGGCATTCATCTGCACCGATGTTTTCACGAGGAAAAAGCTATCTACACGGGGACGGCAGCCATTCTGCCAGATGGCTATGTTTTCAGCTGTGAATAAAGTTTCTTGGCTGACCAAGGGGGAATGTTGCGATGAGCCTAAGTGAATTGTGTCTATTTCTCGAGACAGATGGTCATGTTCCTCGTTCCTCCACCACGCCGCGCCCACCTTCAAGGGCACTCCGAATTGTCTTCTCCTTCATGCAAATCCCACTGGGAACCGGATCGATCCACGTCGTTGCGGGCTTTCTGTTTATTTTGTTACAAATGTTCTGTTACTAGCCGTTTCTCAGGACCTAGCCGAAAGCTGTAATGATAACACGTTCAGCTCATGTTACAGCCGAATTATTCGCCCGCGACGGGGCGCCTGTCCCCGGCTCGCGCTAATTTGCCTTGTCTGTAGACTGTCATTTTGCGTGTCAGCTAAGCAAACAAGTCCGTTTTCAGACGGAAAACAGTTCCCCGGATTCAAGGATGATTTAGCACCATGTTCTTTCTTGCTTTTCTGGGATTAGTTGTCGCATCGCCGGCAGAAGTACGCCTTATGAATGATCTCATCACTGGCTACATAAAAGAAGAACGGCCTGTTTTGGACTCTTCGAAACCCGTGGTGGTCACTCTCGGCATAGCCCTTCAGCAAATCATCAACCTGGTGAGTACAGCTGTCAGCCTTGACGCCGGATGATTGTCAGTCAACATGAACTTTAGAATGAAAAAGAGGAACAGCTCGAGGTCTCAGCATGGCTGAAATTTGCTTGGAGGGATGAAAATCTTCGGTGGGAACCCTTACAGTACGAAGATATCGGAGATCTTCGGCATCCAGCTGGAGCCATCTGGCAGCCTGATATCTTGCTATACAATAGGCAAGTTACTCCCTAAGCCTAAACCTTTTTGTAAGTGTGGATCCGGCTTTCGACTCGACCTTCAAGGTGAATCTAATCAACTACGCAGATGGAACCATAAACTGGGTCCCTCCGGGGATTTTCAAGGTGAGGATGGTGCGTCTCTCTTTTAACGGCATGGAAACAATTTAGATCTCGTGCAAATTGGACATCTACTGGTTCCCATTTGATGAACAAATTTGCTCGTTTAAGTTCGGTTCATGGTCGTTCAGCAGGGACAAAATTGAGCTCAAGGTTGGAGAGTTTGACTTCTCAGAGTTCCTCCCAAATGGAGAGTGGCTTATCTTAAGTTAGAATTTAATTCTTTCACTATTTAATCATGCCCAGGTTCTACAGCGAATGTGTCAGAAAAACGATACGAGTGCTGTCCAGAAGTCTATGAGGATATCAAGTTCACTTTGCACTTAAGAAGAAGGACGCTGTAAGTTCAACTTTTTTCACATTTATAGTTTTCAGATACTACGCCTTCAATCTAATCATGCCCTGTTTCCTTGTCATGATTCTGGTCATTCTCGGTTTCACACTTTCTCCACAAGCTGGTGAAAAAATTGGCCTTCAAATCTCTGTTTCCCTCGCAATTTGTATCTTTTTAACTTTCATGAACGAGATGACGCCTCCGACTTCAGAAGCCGTACCTTTACTTGGTAAAAATGGCTTTTCGACATCAAAATTCCATTCTCTAGGTGTATTCTTTGAATCCTGTATGGTGATATCAGTCTTGGCTACTGCTTTCACAGTCTACGTTCAAAGTTACCACTTTAGGAGTGACCAGTCGACCAGGAGAATGGGATTCTGGGTAAGATCTACTACAGTTACAGTAATCGGAGACTTCCAGCTACGGTACCTTCTTCTCGAATGGGGGTCTTGGATTCTGAGAATGAAGCTTCCACGCCGAGAGAATACTTTAAAGACCCTTTCACACAAATGGACTCATAGGCATGATGATGAGGAGAGGGCTGCTTTTAGTTTTGATGTACCATGGACTCTCAAAAAAAAGACGAAAATTTTCTTTAGACGGGTGGAGGCGATGGCACCTTGTTCAAATCGGTCGAAGTAGCTCTTCAGGATGGATTCGAACGCTCAATGGCCCAGATCAGGATGTCGAAGGAGAAGGACAAGAAGTCTGTCGAGCGATTGAGAGTTCTGCAAAAAATTTTTGATCATGTTAAAGTAGTTACCTCTTAATACTAAAAAAAGTAAAAAGTTTAGATGATCCGAGACCACGACGATGACGGTCATGAAGAACGAAAAGTTGCCTTTGAATGGCGCTTCGCGGCCATGGTTGTGGATCGTATCGGCCTGATCTCGTTCACTACTCTACTCGGTGCTACCTCCTGTATCATTGCAGCTCGTGCACCCTACTTGGTCGCTTAACTGATACGGGGAAATAAATATTCGAATGGATCAGTCATCATTACACAAAACGTATCCAATTGCGGGATCAGGTGTTGCATCAGGATCAGCTGTGAATACGGAAGCCAGCCATTCATGCATTCTTCCCTAAAATTTGCTCACGAAACTTTAAATCGAATCGAGGTCGGTGTTCGTTCCCAGTGGCAGGCAGCTGTTTGTGGTCTTTGGATGGGGGCACATTATACCCGCCATTACATGTGTCTGTGTTATCTTCACAGACTCCTCTTCTTCTACGTAGCCCCAACCCTGTTAAATTGCGAGTAGATTGAGGACATACGCCATCTTTCGAAGCATGTGTGGGCCCCCCAATTGGCTTCCTCCGTTACCTATCTTCTTGTGCCGTTCCATCGTGGAGGGTAGGCCCCGGGTGATTGTCTTCTCTATTTGTCTGCGCAGATTGGATTAGAAGCATTGCCTTGAGATATTCGGAAACTCGATACACCACACCGTCTGTGCTTCATATTCTCGCCGCTCCTTCGTAACAACTTTTGTTTGTCCAGAAGAGGTGTACTTCGCGTAAAACAGTGTCTGCATGTTGATTCAGCTCATCTGCCGCGCGATTGTTAACATTGTGGTTCTGATGAAATGCTCATCTCACGCAAAGAGACAATTTCGACTCGAAAGTGGTCATATTTTGAAGATTGTCTTCTAACAGAAGGCTATAAATTGTTTGTCTGTTTAACACTGAGGCTCTAATCTTTCGAACACGTTTTGTAGAAGTTTTCATACGGCTTTTTCAGGCTTGTCAAGATGTGAGTAATGATGTCTCGACGTCCTCCTCCTCGTTCTCTCTCTAACCTGTCCTAAGAATATAGCTTGATAGTCTTTCCTCTTCTCTTAAGTCATAAAGCATCCGGCTGGCCACAAAAAAGCCCAATGAGCTACCAACCATCCATCATGCCACCTCAGGTGCCTGGAGTTGCCAACCAGGAGGGGGTGGATTTGTTGTCTGCCTAGTACTGCAGAGGTGTCAAAGATGAGTCTATTAGCCACCACCACCTAGTCTACATTTTTCGAGTCATTTTTCTCACTTAACTCATGTCTCAAGAGTTGTTTCCTGCTGTACTACACCACCACCTGACCGGAGCAGTCGGCCCGGCCGCTCAGTATTGCAGACATGTTCACACTGTTCTTTGCACTAAAAGTCTCTTTGTCTTCTAGTCGTTCTCCCAATTAATTCGCAATTAGGTGTTCTTGGACGGAAGTCTACCCACCACACCCACTCTAGAACTCACGCTTCCTCACTTCAGCCTCATTCTCACAGGGATCAGTCGGGGTGGCGAGTTAGTTTGCAACAGCCACTGTCATCAGCCTCCTAGTCGTTTTCTCCTCAGCAAATTCGGCCGTGTTGTCATCGTAGGTGTCATGGAAAAGAATTAGAGGCACCTGGATGAGGAGACGAAGTGCTCGTCGCCAATCCCTGGGGGAGCATCAATTGTTTGGCGACGGGCTGCCGTTCACCCCTACTTTTCTCTCCTTTATTGTGCGAAACTCTTGAATCACTTGCCCTTGCCACTTTTCATAATGATGCATGCGGGAGCATCTCATCTCTTTTCAATCTTTGTTTTTTTTTACGAATCCCTAATGTTTTAGAATATCTCTCACGAACATCGTCTTCACTCCTCACTTGGAGGAAGGAAGAAAAGCTGACTCGAATGGTCTGTGATGTGGGATGATCGGTCATCTTGTCTTCACAGCGCTGTCGTGTCTCGCTCTACACGGCGCGCTAGCCTCCTACCACGAGAGGCGACTCTACGAAGATCTCATGCGCGAGTACAACAATTTAGAACGTCCAGTAGCCAATCATTCCAGTCCTGTTACCGTCTACCTAAAGGTTTGCCTGTATATTTTGACAAACTCACATTTTTAGGTCTCTCTCCAGCAGATAATCGACGTCGACGAGAAAAATCAGATTGTCTATGTCAACGCTTGGCTAGATTACGTGGGTCATTACGATTATTCTCAATTTGGCTTCTTTTTGCAGACCTGGAACGATTATAAACTAGCCTGGGATATTTCCGAATACGGCAATATCACGGATGTCCGCTTTCCTGCCGGTAAAATATGGAAACCTGACGTTTTGCTATATAATAGGTTGGTGTTTTTCAAATTTCCCACATTTTTAACATACTTCAGTGTCGATAACAACTTTGACTCAACCTATCCAACGAATATGGTAGTCTACAATTCCGGTGATGTACATTGGATCCCGCCGGGAATTTTCAAGGTATACTTTTAAGCCGTTTTTAATATTTAGTCTCCAGATTTCTTGTAAAATTGATATTCAATGGTTTCCCTTCGATGAACAGCGCTGCTTCTTCAAGGTACCCATTCTCTTTTATTCCAACTTTTTTTTAGTTTGGCTCATGGACATATGATGGCAACAAACTTGACCTCCAGCCTGCGAAGGGTGGCTTTGACATCTCGGAATACCTTCCCAATGGAGAATGGGCCTTGCCTCGTAAGCTTTGTGTAGAAACTTACATTTTTTGTTGATTCAGTGACAACAGTATCGAGAAACGTCAAATATTATGACTGTTGCACAGAGCCGTACCCAGATCTGACCTTTTATCTTCACATGAGGAGAAGAACGTTGTATTACGGTACAACTGGATGTAAAATTTAATTGGAGCCCTTTTTAAGGGTTCAACTTAATTATGCCGTGCATTCTAACAACATTGATGACGTTGCTGGGCTTCACGTTACCTCCAGACGCCGGTGAAAAGATTACTTTGCGTATGGTTGAGAGAAGAATATTAAAATGTATGATTTTCAGAAATCACTGTACTTCTTTCAATTTGTTTCTTCTTGTCAATCGTGTCAGAAATGTCTCCTCCGACGTCGGAAGCCGTTCCGCTCCTGGGTAGGCCTTGAAATGTGACACTAATTTTGTCTTAAGGTATTTTCTTCACTTGTTGTATGATTGTTGTGACGGCATCGACTGTCTTCACCGTGTATGTTTTAAATCTCCATTATCGTACTCCTGATACTCATGAAATGAGTTCAACGGTGAGTTTTCCCATCAGGTTCAGACAGACCAGTTCCAGATGCGCTCCCTACTTCTCTTCTGGTTCCCATGGGCGCTTAGGATGGAGCGTCCTGGAGTTAAGCTAACTTATGCAACACTTCCATCCCTATTCTGCTCCAAGCCGAAACGTCATTCGGAATCGCTTATCAGGAATATTAAAGAGAGTGAGGCCAGTCCGAGCAGGTTTGAAGTCGCTCCTTGCTTAAAACTCGTATATTTTAGGTCAAACTCCTTCGATTTGGAGAGACGACTGCACCATTATATGTCCACTACGGGCTTGATTAACGGGCTAGGCCCTTTAGGAGCTCCACATTCGCAAGTAGCTGCCCCGGTCGACATTGGTCAGCAAGCAACTCTTCTGATTCTTCAGAGGATATACCATGAGCTCAGGGTAAGCAAAAAAGCTATTCTCTTATCACAAAACCTGAAACCTTCTACGTGGTATCAACTGCACAAGAGTACAGCCGTAATTTAACTTTTCACATAAACTGCCGATTTAGCCGTTGAAACTTTCTTCGACTGTTATTTCCGTTCTCTTTCATATAGCATGATTTTCAAGAATGTCCGACTAAATATGTTATTTTCAGATTATCACAAAAAGAATGGTGGAGAACGACCGTGAGGAACAGGGCTCCCAAAATTGGAAGTTTGCCGCCATGGTCGTCGATCGATTGTGCCTTTATATCTTTACTATTTTCATTTTTGCCTCAACTGTTGGAATCTTCTGGTCAGCACCGTATCTTGTAGCATGATATCGTAAACACATTTCTCTCTATCTCTCGCTGTGGCTTGGGTCGCTCATGAGCTTGTAGTCCCTATAAGTTATCGCATGACTATTCTCAAAACTCTCCTTTCCCCCACGATATCAGTCCTCGCTCAAAATAAATACCGTTTTAAATAAAAATAAAGACAAAGTGGAAGAACACCCGTTTTTTTAAGCATTGGCAGACTTGGGAACTTTTTCGTCTTTGGCTCTCTGGAGGTTGTCCATGTTGGTGCGAAGAACTCCGACATAGGCGTGGTGGAACTTGTTCACATCCTTGGCTTTCACCTGAAAGTTTGTTTATTAATGTTCCCATTCGAATTTTCTCAACCAAAACTCAGTCTATACACAGCGTGACGGTTCTAGTTTTGATCGTAAAGTCATTGGCAGAGTAAGATCTAGAAGCATAGAAGATGTAGAGTTAGGATGGTAAGTTCCGCTTAATTCACGAACCAGCTGGGCTCACCTGTAGTATCGCGAAAAAGACCAAGTTTGTCGATCTGGCCGGGTTTCCCATGCGTGTATTTTGTTCTGAACAGCCCAGTGCACATACAGTCCTTCTGCTTTTGATGGATAGATAGGCAAACGTGTGTTAGTAAATACAACATTGCCCTACCTAATGGGTGTTCAAGATAAAAGAATTCGTGCTTTATCGAATGGTCATTTCCTAACATTTAGAGTCTTCTGGACAATAGGTACCTTGTACCTAGACCGTCTTCACACCTTCACAGTCTGTCAAAACTCTTTTTGCTAGACTAATCTTCCAGAAATAATGTATCGCTTACCTCGGTGCTGATCCTCTTGTTTCCACACTTTGCTCTGAAGAGACCGTGAACATCGTCGCCCATCTCCTCTCCTCTCTTTAGAGGCTTGTTTCTGCCATCGTCTGCAGAAGTAGCAATGAAAAAAGTAAAAATTAGAACTTACAAGGTTTCATATACACATAGACGGACTTGGATCCTTTTTCTCTTGACTGCATGTAGAGTCCAGCCAGCTGATGTAAGAATTCTTCATTGCTAAGGTGGGTCATCCTGGAAATTGAACCTTTTATCGTAAATAAACTATCTAAAGCGGACATACATCCAAATAAAGCTAGCGTTGCTGTGAGAAACGCCAACGACATTATGTTCTGGGCCCTGAGACGAAATGTCATGAAAACTGAGAGTCACATAGTACACTACTTATTCCTCGGTGGTTTAATGAATTGCAGCTGTAAATGCGATCTGTTAAACTTTTTTAACTAAAAAACAATGTAAGACCAAGAGATAGTCAATATTACCAAGGTTTGACATAAAAGTTGGTCCGAATATGTGTAAAATTCAGCATAAAGAAACTGCATGGGTCCCGAAACGAATCTGTGTGGCTGAAAAGAATGAGAAGCGTTATGAAAAGGATGATCTTCATTGTGATTAACTGTACAGAATCGAAACGAAATTGAAGTTTCAAGGTAACGACAGGAAATGGAATGTTTAATGTTTTTACCAAGGCCTGATCATGTAGAAAACCCTATGTTAACAATTTTATAGGGGTAACCGTGTACACATTTGCCAGAGTACATTCTTAGAGAAACTTCGAACTCATGTATTTTTGCTAAAATTTCTTGGTAAATTGACACCATGAAACAAATCAGGATGACAAATCATAGCTTCAACGCTCGGCAGCTAAGATAAATGTGATTGTATTACGCCTTGTCGCAAAAGGCGAGGAGGAAAACCTTTCAAGTTGTGGCAGAGTCAGACAAGACTAAGATAAAGGCTACTATCTGCTTCCTGTCATATTCAAACATTAGCAGCAACTGTCAAGACCAGTTGAAGAGCTTTGAGAGCCACGCAATTTATTAGCACCAGAAACAAATAACGAAAGATTAAGGCAGTACATCTGATTTCTTCTTGAAGACAACATAGGGTATGTTGAAGCATAATAAAGGCAGCTGTGTCTTGCTCCATTTTCCGTCTACGTGGCACATCCACTTGCCATTGACTTTTTTGTTTGGTACGTAGACATGAGCAGTGACAGTGACAAAGAAGACTAGTTCCATCGGTCCATCTACAATGGAAATTTTCAAACTTAGCATCAGTACTCACCAAAGATGTACTCTTCTGCTTTTGGAAAGTAGATCTTTCCATTCGGGAGGCAGACGAGGACATACTCTGTTCTTCTGAAAAACTGTTAGGCTCATATTTATGGAGGCTCACGTTTTATTCATGCTGAAGTATTGGGAAACTTGTAGTGTGTCCTTTCCATCGCATATTCGACAGTCAGCGACAAATTTCTTTGTCTCAAGGTAGGATTTGATAACGTCGTCAAACTGCTTGACTACTCCTTCATTGGCAGGCAGACCGTCGATGTAATGATGAAAGTCTTCCTTGAGTTCAATCTTCTGAAAATAGAAGATTAATAGTGAAAATATATGAACCTTGGACAGGTACTTCTTTGTTCAAATGGGCTCCACAATCACTTCAAATCGAGTTTTCTGGTGTTGTCGACCGATCTTTTGTGTTTTTAACTAGGATTTAGTCTGTCAAAGTCGTGTCTTTTTAAAATTTTTCGAACAGTTTTACTATATAGGCGGTATTTTAACGGCGAGCTCGGAAAACATAGTAAGAAACATAAAAGAAAGTTTCAAAAAATATTCGACGTCAAGAAGTCCGCGCCATAAGTTTGAATAAAAAATGGTGAAAGTGTTAAAGGAAAGTGTGGGATTACCTTATGGCACTGAAGACAGCTTTCTTCTCTGATCTGTTCAAATCCTAGCGAGCGACGGAAAAGGAGGAGGAATGTCTCGGCCAGATAATCGACGAACTTCTCCAGAAACTCCACAGATTCCAAATCTAAAATAGTAGATGTCTCGGGATTTTGGGTAAAGACTTACGGATGTTTGCCTTTGGAATGTCAATGTCGATAATTTCAGCAAAGTTCCTGGCACAGTCGAGGAGATACGGTTGCGCCTTTTGTGTCTGCTCATCGGCCACAATTTTCTAATAAGTTGTTTTTAAGCAAAGCCTTTAATAAACTTACCGGCTTGTCAAGACCGATGTAGTAGTAGAACTTTCGGAAATGATCCTTTGCGTCTTCGTAGAACTTCAGCCGCTGGAAAGTCAGAACTTAAAAGAAACAGTAAAAAAAAACTACCTTGTCCATCCCTTGTATTTTATTCTTCTGACGTTCTCGGAAAGCTCGGAGGGCTGTCCTATCCCGCTCTCTCTTAATCTTCTTAGCTTCCTCAGGAGTGTCGGCCACAATTTTCGGAAGTTTGGTTTGCTCCCGCGAATCTGGAGCCTTTTGAGACTCCACGAAGATCTTGTCCGAGGCAATGGCAACTAATTTTGATCAATTTTTTAACTTAAGAAGGACTTACGGCATGTGAGGTTTCCGAACAAGATTCTGGCATAACATAGCCGGCAGCTCTCGCATTTCGGCGTAGCATGATCACAGTACTTTACAGTCAGGGCCGCGTAGGCTTCCATGTAAGCGGTGGAGAATTCTTTGTCCATCTCATCCAGTTTCTGAAGATGACATAGGATAAAAGGACACTAACGCATTTAAGCAATTGAATTTTGTTCGGGAACTATAAAAGTTTGAGATTCCAGTTTTTTATTGCCATTATTAGAGCTCAATACTGAAAATTCTCGCCATCATAATTGTGTTCAGCGTCAAAACAAAAAAAAATCTATCTCGAGAAGGTTTTTTGACCAAAGATCACCGAAAAAATGGACTGTTAAGCGCTTTTCACCTCGTACAGCCATTTTCTCCAGCTGCCCCGGTTATTTTTGTTAGGATAGACCAAAATTTTGACGCTTAGACGATTGAGCACACTTACTAGCCGAGAAAGTGAGCAAAAATTTTGAAACCTTTCAGTTTCATGGATGTGTATTCGGCCAGGGAAAAATCGGACCAGCGCCGAAAAATCAGTGCTCCAGACGAGATGCCTGACGGGCCGTAGTTTATTGCCCACCCTGAGCGCTGAATTTCAGGGCGGCCCGGATTTGGGGCCCAGGCGGTCTAGTAAGTGTCATTTGAAAGTTTAAGCAAAAAGTCACCTGTTGCTTCGCGGATCCGTACTTCTGTCTGACTCGCATCTGGAGTCTTCGATGGTTGATGGCATTCCGGGCTTGTAGCTTCTCCTTCTTCCATTTTTCCAATTTCACATGCCACTTTTTCTTCTCTTCCTTCAGACCTTCCCGATCGACGTCTTGTCTACCAGAAGCGGTCTCCAACTTTTCCAAAATACCCAGGATTTCCTGTATTTTTGCTTCAGCGACTGTCATCCTGGCCCTCTGATCCGCTTTCTTGTATTTTCTCACTCCAGGAATGGAGGCATTGGCCGAGCCGAGAGCATTCGTCAATAAATGGGGATCTGCAAGAGTGTAATGCAAAAACCAATGAAAGAGTACCTTGGCCTTCCTCGTCTGAATGGAAATCCGAAAAAGCTACGAGTTCTTCGTCCTCCTGTTGCATATTTTCGCCATCGGAATCGTCAACTTCCATTTTTGCCTGGTGATGTTAGCTAAAAATAGAAAGGCTGATGGGAAATTGGACGCGGCTAGAACGAATGCGGGCGCGTTAAATGCCAACACGCGCTTTTGCGTACATTTGCCCAGCTTCATTCAAATATTAAAACCTACCACTTTTAGTCCTTGATTCTGGGGGCTGTATTGATTTTGCCATCAGATTGGAGTTTCGACTCATAGCATGAAACTTTCAAAGGATTGGCGTTCAACTTTTTCGCAAAAGGCTTCATTGGTATATCTTTGAGTAAAGATACAGGCCACCAAACCTAGCACAACCAAAGCCAGACATAAACGTAAGCTGCATATTGTTCATTGCACAGAATATCGTTTGTAAATCACCATTGTCAGGTTCAAAGCATAGACAGTAAGGGATTCCTGTATGGGAGAGGTACAACTGAAAAGACTTTTGGATTCAAAAAATGAATATAAACTTTACAAAAAGGAACAGCAAGTATTTTTATCAGGGTTGCGCTTACAACCTAAAGACTTCCTGAACGTTGAGACAAGCCAGAATCGGAGACCACTTTCAAAAGACGTGAATCTCGATTATACAAAAGAAGATATTAAACAGGGGCCAAGGGGCAGGAAGGAAATAACAATGAGAAAGCAGAGGAAGATCCAAACCGTCTGTTATTTAGGGCTTGGGTTGAAACGGCAGTTTGATGAGATGCTGAAATGCAAATTAGGTTAATGTGGGTATAGAAAAATAAATTTACCAAGAAGGGGACCTCGAACTGCACTCCCTCCACCAAAACGTGCCGCTTTGGAGCTTTTCCTCGGATTAGCATTTCAGCCTTCAGCATCTTCGACATTGGCCTTTTCTTCGCTAAATATTGAGAATACTTAGATCTCAGCCGTATTTCTCGTATCTTTGTCTTCTTCGATGTCGGCTTCTTCACGTGCAGGTCCTGATAAAGACGGAGAAGGCCGAGATTCCCCAGGTTGTTATACTCCTTTATCTGGAATCAAGCAGACCAGCCTGTGAAAGAAAATGGCAGGAAAGACTCCGGCTCCAAAAATTGGGCTTTTAGCTATTTCGTTGGCAAGAAATCACTTAACATACGATGGGCGTTAACAATGGGCTGTAAACTAGGGCATCAAAACACCGCTCTTTCAAACAAGCTGTCATCCAAGGAAAGTTTTAAATACAGGAGAGAATATATATCTTTACCAAACAGCCTGTAAATAAAAGACGCGCACGTGTTAAGCCAGACACTGTTTCGTAACTGGCCCCTAGCAGATCCTCGGAAAAAAATGCTCACAAGGTGTATAAGATTTTGGTTCTAGCTGAATACAAATTGTGGGCGAAGCACGCAACACAATATAGCAGGTGCGCGGAGGGACGGAATAACAAAACTGTCGCGAGTTGTGTGATGTATTCAGTATACAAAATTCGCTCGCGAAGAAACTTCGAATCGACTGGATTGGAGATAACACAAGGAATGATCCAAAGAGGCGTGAGCAGAAAATGACTGTTAATGGAGCTGACAGTTGTCGGTGAACAAACAAAGCTTTATTTGGAAGAATATCTACGAAACATAAGCTGAAAACTTTCTTAATTGGGCTGTTTGACTGGTGAGCCTTCTGTAGTTACTGTGGGGGTAACAGTGCAGTTCTTCACGGTTACGAGAACAGTTTCGTCATCGGCGCGAATCTTAAAATGATAAATGTATCTTATTGGCTCTTAATACCCACCTGACAATCTCTGTTTACCATCAAGAAGACAAAGATGGTTTGATCGACTAGCTTGGCCCTGTCCTCGAAACTAAGTCCGGAAATGACCTTCCTAATAGCATTTTCGTCAAGGATTGGTTCTCCCATGTCCTTCTCGCTTGTAGTGGTAGTTGCTGGTTGAGCGGTGGTTATATTGGTGCTTGAAGTTGTGGAATCAGTAGTTACTGTAGGGGCAACAGTGGACGAAGACGAACGTCCTTCTTGTTGGTTTTGTGCGTTAATAGCAACGCTTCCAATAAGCAGCAAAAGGATGCCCATGTTCATGGTTAGAAGGTTGTGAGACTGATATTTCTAGCATTTCATGTCTCTCTTTTATACGCAAAAATGTTCAGTCACCCTGAATTTCTATAGTTGCTATTTTTTGTTTCAAACGCCTTTGGCGGAGGTGTGCGTCAACCTTTTTTCGTGTTCTTGTTTCACATTCAAAGACTTCTCCGTCCACCTTGCCGGAAGGCAAAAAGTACAGCCAGGAATCTATGTTTAGAATCAATGTTTCAGGATCCAAGTATTGCATCATAAGACCGAAGAACTTGCGAATCTAATGGTAGGATAGCGGATGAACTACCCACCTTTCCCATTTTTGTCGATTTGAATACGTTTGGTTTGATTTGCTGTCAATTGATATATATGAGAGTACTGATTTTAACGAGAGGATTCATTTTGTTTTTTCATTTTTTGTTTTTTGCCCGGAAAGTGCTATCATGAAGACCAAAAGTCTTAAGATCACTGATGCTGTCATCATCAGAACGTATCAACCACTAAAATTTGGGAGTACAAAGATGTTTGGCCTCATTCTGGATACGTGTTTATTTTAGAAATTACAATAGGCACATTAGAAAAGGTGGATGCCAGCAGAGTTAGGTAGTGGCTCTTCCACCTGTGGGTTGTCTATATCCAAACAGATCCAATATAAAGGATTTATATAGAAACATCAATTCGTCTCATTTCTCCTGTCAAATGTCATTTTTCACCTTTTCTTATACCCATAAACTCTTCTGTCACCTTCAAATTCCTGTATTATTTGTTCCAAACATCTGCTTTGACGCAGAAGTGCGTCAACCCTTCTTCTTCTTGTTTTCAAACAGGCTTTTCATCGATGCCGAAAGGCAAAGAGTACAGTCTGGAAGAACAATTTTTTCAGAACATAATCTCCTTATTGTTTTTCGGTAAAATTGTGAAAATGAGGGTGGTGAAGAGAATGTTTCCGAAGAAGATGACTCCAAACAGAACGTAGTCTAGAACAGTCAACCAGAACCTGTGCTGGTCGAGTTTCTTTCTGATTCTGAAATATGTCATGTCACATTTTTCATTGACTGTAAACCTCTTCTTGACTGCCTTGACAGGTTCATCCACAACTAGGGTCAGAATACAAATGAACATTTCCACAATCACCCATTTTCCTAAAATCCTACTTTTACTTATCAAGTAGCACTGTTACCCAGAACAGGGAGGCGTTGTGATCTTGGAACTTCCACCACGATGATGCTCAACAAGAATGTCAGACCAAGCATACCGGTTATACCCATGTTTATCTAAAGTATATTTGATATTTGAAAATTTGTTAAAGTTCACCTTCTCTCCAGAAGTCATCTCTAAGGGTAACAGTATTGCTGCCAAAGACACTGAAGAGACGACCATGGTTGGCAGAATGAGAAAGACCGTGTAGAATTCAGAGTTTCTGGTCAGTTTGAAACTGATAAAGGCGATAGAGTAGCCGTAGGAGTTGTTATAGTAACTGGAAGAGAATGTAACTGAACAAAATATGGCGAACCTTCCGTCAAACTTGATCTGCCACTCTGGAGTTCCCTAAACTGTATGTGAAACTTTGTTCTAAGCTTTTTTTACCCAAACATCGTCGTAGAAAATCCTTCTCGGAAGCAGCCTTACCCTGTCCAAATCAGCCATCCCCGCTCCAAAATAGACTCCGCAATACTGAATATCGAAGGGGAAAGCGGCTGAAAACATTTTCGTAGATGAAAGTGTGGTGTATACCAATTTCCGTCCGACAGATTGTGTCATATCGAGCCTTCTGTATCAGTTTCGCCGATCCATTTGGGTTGATCGAAATATGATATTTAGATAGTTAGTTCGGGAACATACTCTAACTTCATTGAATTGGGTCTCCATGTCCATGTTTTCCACCATTAGGCTAAAAGATTCATTCTTTTTGTATAGTAAGAGCGTTCTCTGTCTTTGTATCCGATCTTTTCATCAACCAGTTTCAAATAAAATCCAAGGATTTCCGTGCACACCCACACACAAACTTCAAAAATTCCGTTCACATACCATTGTTAAATTTGCAGGGTGTCTCAGACAGGAATGATTTACTGGTCCCCATCTCTGTCTCTCTGTTTCCTAACTCTCTGTATCTTTATTTTACCAATTGTAGCAGTCGACTGTCGGTATCCAAACCAAGTTTGATGGCAAAATTGCGTATTCGATTCCTGTCTCGTTCATGTCAAACTCCAAACGACGATCCATCCATACCTGTGAGCATAACTGAACTTTAGCTGGAGTCACTCACATATTCTATGTTGAAAATGTAGCTGACGACCTGAATTCATATCCGAAGATACTTGAACTGCCAAACCTGTCTGTTTTCCTCAACGTAAGCCAAGTTCACATATGTTATCTCGATACTGACTACCAACTGTTCTCCATAAACATCGAATGGGGAATCTATTGGGTTATAGTTGGTGTTTTGCAGTATTTCTCTCAGTAGGAGCCGAGAAAAAATTGGTGCGAAGAGGCAGAAGAGAACAAACATATGAGTTTCATCTATGGAGCCAGTTCAAACATGAATCTTTTAGTAGTAGTGGGAAGTTTGACGAATGAGCTTCGCACATTACTCAATACAGTAACAAAAATGTTTTATTTGGCTAGAAAACTATTCTTTTTTTGTTGTGCGGAAGAATGGTGAAAATAAGAATCGTGAAAAGAATGTTCCCGAAGAAAAAGATTGAAAAGATCCCGTAGTCGATGGCAACAATCCAGGGCTTCTTTCTGTCCAGTCGTTTTCGAACTCTGAAATAGGTTCTTCATAACTTTTTCTAGTCTACTAGCCTCTTCTTTAGTACCTTGACAGGCTCGTCGACGACAAGAGTCACAATACAGATGAACATTTCCACGATAACCCATTGACCTGAAGATTGGTTGTATTGTGTGTCTTAACCTACCTAGGACGGGGAGACGTTCAGATCTTGGAACTTCATCGACGATTATTGACAACAAAAATGTCAGGCCAAGCATGCCAGTGATACCCATGTTTACCTGAAAGTTAATGTTATAATCCCGGTGTCTCTGTCAACCTATCTGACTCCAAACGTGCCCCCATTTCTATTATCCCGATGAAGATGTACTTGACCTTGTCGAAACTACAGACAGTTTAACTGGTTTGGATCTGTCAACATGTCACAGCTTTTCTATCAGTTTATTATATGTCATCGTTCTTGTATTGACCATTTCGACTATCTCTCTGTACCTGCCATGCTGATAGCATAATACATCGACGATCGGACTAACCCATGTCAGAGGTAGAACAGCCAGGAGGAAGCTTAGGATACCGAGGTCAACGGGCACGTATTCTCAGTCTTTTGCAAGACTATCTGCCAACAGACATTGTTAGTATGGGCTTACTAAGGCACTGCACAGCCTCACCATACCTCTTGGCACCTCGATTTTGGTTTCATTCTTCCAGTCAAACATAATGATACAAAACAACAAATGGTAAGCTATTCTAATAATATAAACTCGGCTTACCTTCTCACCAGAGGACATCTCAATCGGCAGCAGAATCGCTGCTAAGGACACAGAAGTCACAATCATGGTGGGAAGAATGAGAAAAATGACATAGAACACAGAATTGCGGGTCAATTTAAAGCTGATGTAAGCCACTGAGTATCCCATTGAGTTGTTCATATAGCTTCCATCGAACTTGACTTGCCATTCCGGGGTACCCTGATTTGTCGTGTCTGTTTTTTTTGAATTCTTACCAAGACATCGTAAAAGACTCTCCGTGGAAGGAGTCTAACCCGGTCAAGATCTGCCAATCCCGCATCAAAAAAGATGCCACAATATTGTACATCGAATGGGAATGCAGCAATTTCAGTGCGACAAATTGTATCGAAGCGGGCTTTTTGAATAATCTTGGCTGTACCATTAGGATTTATCTGAACTTGTTAAAGGTTTGGCATCTTTTGAGGTATAAGGGGGAAAGCTTGAAAACGTACTCTTACCCTCACTTCGTTGGCCTCTGTCTCGCTGTCCATTTTCTCCACCATTATGCTAAAGTTAATGAGATACGAAAATCAGTAAGGATTCACCAATTGTAACAATCCACTGTAGGAATCCATACCAAGTTTGCTGGTAAGATTGCATAAGGAACTTCTGTCTCGTTGACATCGAACCTCAGACGGGGATCCAACCAAACCTGGGAAAAAGTTAACGTATACTTTCTCCCTCACGTATTCAATATTCAGAATGTAGCTGACTATCTGCCGATTTTCTTCTACATAAGCCAAAACCACGTATGTTGCTTCAATGCTAATCACTAGCTGTTCTCCGTAGATATCGAAGGGAGAGTCAACCGGATTGTATGTATTGTTTTCCAAAAGTTCTCGCAAAAGGACCCGAGAAAAAGTTGGCGTGACGAGAAAGAAGAAGACAAACATATGAACGAATTCCTAATGTGGTAAAGCTACATTACAGCCTGCTGTTCGAAAATGAAGTGGGAGAAGGCCGTCATTTGAGATGTTAGCTTGAAAAGTGAACGCAGAATTGTTTTACCAATGTTTACTAGCGCATCAGATCGTGGATCAAGAATTAGTAGAAAGAATTTTTCTTCCGTTGATCATCTGGTTCAGCAAGCAGGAAAAGGTCTTCCACGAGAATCTGAATCAAAATCGTCTAGCCAAAAGAAGAAGTGGCTAGAATGTGATCTTTGAATCTCAGTATGAGATATGCTTCGGTTTGCAGGCTTCCGATTCCCTACTTTTCCCTCCAGAACCTGCAAAACATCATGGGGAAACGAAAACGAAAAAAAATTGTACATTGCTTTCTGATTTTTAGCTTTTGGTAGACCGTAAATATTTGCTAAGGTTTGCAAGAATCATTAACAAGATCATACACCCCGGTAATAAAATGAATTTTGCTAACATCAGAGTTGTAAGATCGTGAGGTAATTTGATCAAACTAGTCGGCTTTTTCAGACGTCAAGTCTACAATGTGACTACGGGGTGGGAACGAGCGCTGTCCGTCGAAACCAGTGCAATTCCCAGCCCGCCCTAGGCATCAGCTACTCATTTTAAAAGTTACCATGTGGTGGGTCTGGTCAGTACGAGTTTGCTGGACTGTCTTGTTCTTTTTGGGCATCACTCCCAACATTATTGTCCTCTATTGTGTTCTTCGAAAAACACCAAAGGATCTCAGGGCCTATAGTGTCCTTCTCTTCAGCTTGTCCACTACAGAAATCATTGCTTCCGTAAGCAATTGGTTCATCATGGAAAGGTTCGAACCGTTTTCACCTAATATAATGTCTCGCAGAATGATTCCTTCAATCGACGGTCTCAATTTTGTAGCATACGGCCCATGTGTCTTGTTCGGATCACGAACATGCTTTTTCTTCCACTCGGTCATGCTTGAAACCTATGGAAATTTGGTTTTGATCATTCCAACATCCTTCATCTTCCGATATTATGTCCTGACTCGTCACACACCAAAATGGCAAAGCGTTGCAATAGTCGCTTTCGTGCTGTACATTCCAGGTTTTCTTTCTGTGGTAGACAGATCTCATATTTGAAAAGTAGTGTATTCAGGCTGTCTTGAATCAAATATACGGAGAACCTGAAATGGTCCAGTCAATGTTGGATTTGGTACGTTACGCCGATGTTCACGAATCGAATCAAGCGAAAGATATTGCTCTGTATGGATTGAGCGATATTCATTCGTGGCAGGTAAACTTTTGGAAACCGTAACTTTTGTTTGTCCGTACGCGCCATAGCGGCACAGCCGCTTACCCACAGCTCAGCATGTAGCTCTCTGGGCTATAAATCTGAACTACCCGGTTTCGATCCGTCCTAAAACTTATATATGCGATTGCGTGTTCACTTACGTAACACCCTAGATTGAACTTAGAGATTTCACCGTAACGGGATACGTAATTTTTTTAAGAACAAAAGTTAATAATATTTTTTTCCTAGTACCTGCAAACGTATATCAAGTATTGCAGAATTTTTTTGTGTTGATGTACATAGTATTTCCATGGATCCCGGCTTATATAGTTGGAATAGTATTCCGTTGGAAAATCCTCAAGGGTATTCAGCTGATTGGTCAGACGCGATCTGCAAAGACCGTGAGAATGCACGCGACGTTAGTCAAGGTACAGCTTTTGAACTCCTATCACTTGACTTTTTTCAGGCTCTGACGTTGCAGTCTTGTGTTCCCCTGGTCGGAGTCGTGGCCATCACGATTTTCCTTATTGCCCAAGTTGGAATCTTCACGACGCCGTTCTTGGAAACCAGTGTCTTTATGATAACCTGCTTAATTCCATTGCTTAATGGCTCAATTTCTTTGTATTTTGTTCCTCACTACAGAGCTGTGGTTAGGCAATGGATCAAGAAGCCGGCAGAGTCATCGCAAATTATCACAGTTGTCAGCAGTGTAAATTCTGCACATACTCAATAAAGCTATTTTGTTACATTTATTATGTGATCTCGATGCACAGTCGGCTTTGTTCCCATTACTATCAGGCTTCATGCCTAAACCTTCAGCGGTCTTTATTACCAAACCGTCTTGTAAACAATTTCAGCTAAACTACCTTGGTGTCCATTTTCTAGCCCGTATCTCCTTGGTAGTCCCAAAAACTAGCAGCAGAGTCTCCCATACAGTCTTGGTAGCCAGTTGGCTCATCAAAGTTTATTATAGATGCTCTCCCTTATCATCTCGATAGCTAAAATATGTAGTTCACGGATTTCCCTGGCGTTTCTCTAGTAACTGGGCAACTAATGATTCTCTTCCAGATATTCTCGGTGCTATGCCAGATTTCCATCTCTTACCCCCTCGGTGTCAAAAAAAAAAATTAACACTTCTTTTCCATGCCGTCTTGGCAGCCAGACGACGTAGTTCCCTAGTGGCTCTGTTACCACTGACAATGTCTTCTTCTCGTCTCCGTGGTCAGTTTCTTTCGCGCAGGTGTTGTTTCGACAGTCAGAAAAATTCACGCCCGCATCTTCTCACCCTTCTCCTTGTTGTGATTGAAAGGAGAACGTCTCCTCCTCCGCAAAAGGCATAATTGAAGTCGTCTGCAGACATGGACCTGACATCTTCATCATTCCTCTGATTTTGGTTCCGGCTCCATGTGGCTGATCTCTAAGCACACGTAATTCTATACTTGAATACATGTAGACAATCTCACATCTTTTTCTAAAGAATCAGTGAAGCCAAAAGTTAATTTGCCCATTAGAAAACCGTGCTCAGTCGCCGTTCGAACCTTCGACAAACTTCTCGTCATTCTGAAATGTTTTGGGAACAGTTTAGATATTCTCATTGCCCACACATGACATCGACTTTCACTTTGTATTTTCAGAGTATGCTGAAACTTGTGTTCCTTCTTAGTCTCCTGTTTGTTTCGGGTATAGCCTTCAGACTGGGTAAGTTGACATGCCCTATGCAGGGTAGCTCGATTTGTTTTGGGTTGTTACTCATCAATTCCGACTATTACAAGTAAAGTCGATGGCAAAAAGAGTTTAAACCTTAAACCTATGCATTTAACTGCAATAGGGTAAAAGTAAGAGCACCTTCACCACGGCGTGTTACGCCCATGCAAAAAGGGTCGCCAATTTTTCTCGCGCCAATTTCCTATTTCGAGGGCGGGAATTTAAAATTAGTTCTCTAGCCGCTTTTTAGTTTAATGTAAGGTATACGGCATTCTGTGCCACAATCGGTTTAAACCACGTTTTCTGTAGGATACTGTACCTAAGAAAACGAGCGGCATTTGCGCCCGGTTTGAAAAAGTGGCGACGCGCATAACACGCCGTGTCACATGATAGTGAGATAGGAAAAGACTTGTAGGAAACCATTTTCACAGTTCAGCAATGTCAGTTTTTGGTAGTGGGAACTCAAACTGATCATAACTTCTCTAGATAACTGACAATGTAAGCTAGCAACTTGCTCAACTGATCCAAATACCTTAAAAACACAGAAAATGAGCATGTAGTGTTGAAAAACTTGCCAAGAATCCTGTAAGCATTAAGGCCAAAATATGTAGATTTTGCAGGCTTTCAAAGTCTCAGCGACCTGGGAGACGATGCCAAATTCTATAAGACACCGGAACCAGCACCTGCCTCGATTCAATGGCGTCCGTCTCTTCCAGGTATATTTTTTTTTTCAGATTTGAGTCTCGTTCAGGAAGATTCGCCTCTCGAGCCAGCATTCCCGAAAGCTTTTGGTTCAAGAGCTTCGAAGAAATCGAGAACTAATGTCTGAAATAAATCATTTGTTGGAGGTCACAGGACAGCGCGCAGTTTTTTCGCCGGGAAAAAATGACAGATATTGCGTTTTTGCCATGCATGGCCCTAGAGAACAAATGAGCGCGTTTAAGACAAACGCAAAACGGAAATTGGCCACCACCAGAGGCGGCAGATCTAATCCATGCATAATGAAATCTCTGGCTCCTTCAACACATTCTTCCAAGCCGGCCAAAGTCTCGTTTGCTGCCGAGCCCAGGTGAGCTTTGTAGTTTCTTCCTGTTTTACAATGATTACCATAAAAAGCTGATTATGAAAAATGTGATTTCGAGGTCCAGGTGTGTTGTCGGGGACCACTTTACAGCAAATCGCACGTGTATTTCGCTAGAGCCAACAAAAACAGAGATCTTATTAGCTCTGCTGCTGCTGCTCCGGCTGTGTTTGCTATGTTTTTGCTTCAATTATGCCTTTTGCGGTGACGAGACCCCGTCCTCAATTGGGCAAATTGAGACAAGGAGTTAGTCACTGCTGACAAAATGACAAAAAGGTGAGTCGGACATCTGGCTCTCAGATACTTTCTCTCGCTCTCTCCTTGGCGCAAAACAAGTACTTGCACTTGAAATGCTGTAGCGTTAGCATTAGAGAAACACACCCAAGTTCACGGGATTGTCCATAAATCTCATTTCCACACACTTGTCGGCCATTTTCGATTGGCCGAGGGAGCTTTTTACTTCAATGGGATCGTTCCTACGCAACCTTCTGACAAACTGGATGAGTTGTTGGCCCAGACGCTCTCACGATGAGACTTAAGCTCATTTTGGGGGTGACGTAGAAGCCGACGAACATGTTGCACCTTTTTATACGGCTGCAAAACAAAGGACCTCTCTGTGATGACTTTTTTGCACTCCTCTAATTTTCTTGGAGGAGCACTTGTTAGGCCTCCCGGGCTCTCTTAAGAGGACCTCGCCTTCCTTGTTTTGATGCACAGTGCCACAAAAGTTCTTAAATCTCGCGCGAGGCGTTTTTCTCCCATCTGAAACGCATTTGCAATGAATGCGTCAATCTGAAAGATAGAATTCCGAGCTTTTCCCAAAAGTGCCGTCAAAGCGCGCAAAGCTGGAGAGTGAACGCAGTTGCCCTCTGAGCATTTTGCCATTGTTTCCACTCATCTCGGGGAGGCATTTCGTTTTTGCCTCATGTTCCGCTTATGACGAGCAGAGAGGAATGGCCGATTAGGCGTTCCTCTCCTGCAAATAAATGGCACCGTTGGTGAAATTTTTACTAAATTTTTCGTGGCTTCTAAAGGTTTGTTTGTCAAAAATGCAACGCATGGACAATTGGGACAGATTTTGTTTACAGATCCTTGCATCTTATTCCCTCTAGCTATCTCAAGTTGTTTGTTCGAAAATAGTCGTAGTAGTTTGCAAAACTTCAAAACGTGTTTTTGAAAGAATGACTAGGAACTCTTCAAAAGTTCTTTTTGTCAGAGAATTAGGAAAAACTACATGTTGTAGACTCTCATGCTCAGCAGTCACTCAAAAAGAGGTTGTGTTAACTTTTCATGAAACATGGGGTGCATATCGCTTCTCTCCGTGTGCAACATTTAATCCAACTTGATTGATGACCCCTCCACAAACTCCGCATAGACCACACTACAAATTGGTCCTTTTTCAGAACTCCTATGCATCGTTATAAATGTCTTCTACTGGCCTCAATTCTGCTCATTGTCTCAGGCTTCCTTCTCACGGGCTTTGCTCTTTTCTCACCCCTCTGGCAGGTAAGAAAAGCAAAAAGTTGTTGAAGCTTTTTGGTCTCCACGTGGCGAAACTTTGAGGTAATCAACATGGCCGATGTCGCCTTGCGTTTTAGAGCGGGCCGAAAAGCCGTGACAATCAGACAAATGCTGTTATTCAGATTATGGAGATTCCCCAAGGCTACCAAACACATCAACACGGTATCTGGTGGGATTGCGTGGTCAGCACTGCCAGGGACGAGCGAATCATTCCACTGAATCAAGTTGACAAGAAGGAACACGGGACAGGTATGCATCTTCCTCTTCCTAAAGCGCAACGGTGTCTGCCTGTGTGTGCTTCTCTGTGCGCAGCCGGTGTCGTAGGGGTGCTGGAGTCGGCATAGCTCCGCGGTTAGCGTGCTGCTGGGTCCCCTTTGATGTTTTTTGTGTTTCGTCGTAGTCGGCTGGTTCCTTTATAACGCTGGCTTTTAAGCAAATAATCACAGCCGATTTTTAATTTTCCTCAGTGCATTCGGAGCATGGTTAGTGTGCAGGGATTGAGGTAACCTGTCTGTCGGGTAGCCTTGGGGAATGTGATCGGTCAATGACTGCCAGAAATTACCGTAAAAAGAAATACCGTAAGCAAGAAGGTACAGTAGTCAAGTAGTCTTCGGCTAGAGGTCAAGCAGGATAAGAAATCGAACTTTTTGAAACATTTTCACTTTTCGAGATAACCCAAACCACTTTTAAAACAGAATCTTCTAGGTGAGGCATGTGTCAGCAAGTTTGAGCCCTCGGCAGCTAGCACTCTAAAAGCGGCTTTAGACAACGGTGAAGAAGTGGCCAAAGAACTCATGCTACATCGTTTCTTACGTATGTTTATACCTCGATACCACCCCCACAATACTGTTTCAGCTCACCATAAAGCAGTGGTCTTTTTCACTGTCTTTGTATTCATATTTGGTCTGATCTCGGCGGTGATTGGTGCCTGTTCACCATGTTTCCCGCCAAATTCAATCATGTATATTGTTGCGACTTTCATGACCTGTAAGTTTGCCTTAGGCGTAGTCCTGACCCGCTTCAGGCGCCTGCTCGATCCTGTCAGATGTTCTATTCTTGTTGGGAAATCTACGACCTTCTGAGGGTGACTCTCAAGTTGTGGTGAGAACTTTGTATACCTTTAAGTGATTCATTGTTTCAGTTCAAATTGGGGTTAGCCTGCTACACCCATCTCTTGGCCTCTGCCGTTTTTAGCATCGCCCTAATTTTGTCTATTCTCTCATCATATCTGCTAATCTCTCACCGTGGAGCCTCGGATAGCTGTTGTACAAGTAAACGCGAGTATGCTGAGCAACAGAGGTTTCATCCAACACATCGGAATATTTCTACGATCCGTTTAGATGGAGAACGACTCTTGAGAGGTCAACCTGTGATAGAAAGCATTGTCGACCGTTTGTAGTCGTTGACGATGACAGCAGCGTGTAACAGAAAAAAAAGAGAAATTTGGATCTTTAAAGCCCTGTGAAAACTTTGCCTGTGATATATTTATGCTGTTTTGCATATCAAATCTGTAATAAATGCTTTGTGATTACTATTTCTTCTTTTCTTAATTTAGTTAGCCATTTTCTCACACTGTCACCTTGTCCAGGCTTGTCCAAACTCAGTGCTGCGCTACGCCGCACTTTTCCCGAGTTTTCCAAGCCAAAAACGGCGAGGAACCGCAGCACAGATTGAGCCACCCAAAAACGCAGCGCAGAGACTTAGAATGGACAAGCCTGACCTTGTATCTTTTCAGTCCTGTCAACCTCTCTCTGTTTAAAGTTTTCTTTTTTTCTTCTTCTTTCAGTCAACGCGATCACACAGTCTGCAGCCAACCTGCTCAACCTGTGAAGCTAGCAGTTTAAGTGCTAAAAGCTTTAGTTTTAGTCAGTAACGGGGGATAGGGGCTCGGGATTTTACCTGAATTTACCTGAATTTTTGATAACCTAGACGCTGGTGTGCGTTTACGAGACAGAATAATTTCTTGAATTGTTGAAACACTATTGCTGTTGATAAAAGATCAACGAGGACAACAAAAGATAACCCTTCGGAAAACAAAGAGTTGTCTCACTTTATCAGTAGGTACTGGTTGTAGATGGCACAAACAAGAGTATTTAATCAAAAACTCTTATTTCTCCAAACAAACAACAAACTTTGCTATTTTCGTGCATATCCCTGCAAACAGAAGCTATTTGCTGGTTACTCTTAGTATGTCACCCAGTTCTTTATCAGTGCATCTCCTTGGATACCGCTCCAATAAGCTCTCCACGACATTGAACTCATATCGCTTATTGAGAGTAACAACAGATTTATATCCATTTCTGGTTTCCAAAAGAGCAAAACAGCTGTTTGATCAAAGATCTCCACATGTTGCCTGTTTGCCTTTTTCATATGATGGCGACTGGCGGCCATTCTTCTTCCAGGAATCGATTGACGTGTTCGGGCATTCGTATCTTTGCGGACGACACATTTTTGATCTTATACTATAGTCGCTCTTCTAACAAAACCCTTTCCACTGGCTCTGAGAATTTTGCACAAATCAAGGGGCTGCCGCTAATTATCAGCAGGAACACAGCTATTTTCGGCGTCACGTAACCCTCATTTGGCTCATTGCTGCGCCCTGGATGACCTAGTCGCCAGATCGATATTAAAAACCAAATGAGAGCAGACTCTGTTCTCTTCATCGAGGCAGCAAATCCAAAATCATTCGGCGTGAACAGCTCCATCCCCCTCATACTTGCAGCATTTTCCTTTTTGAATCAACAGTCTTCAGTAATGAGGGAGAAACATCGCGATCTGAAAATGAACCTTCTTTGTCGTTTTGGCAAGCTCAAACGTCCACTTAAGACTCCCAAACAAGTGGTGAGTACTTATCTTGCGAATTTCATTTGACGATATTTAGAAGCATGTGAAGAGGACATTCTTGGAGACTTTGCAAAAAACCATGAGCACGAACCCTGATTCATCAATGATGAGGAGCATCAATGAATTTATTCGAATAAACCTCATGGTTGGTCACCAGCATTCCTTTTAATGTAGTGATACAGGAAAATCGTGTTCCTCGCTTTATTGGCTCCAATATCGAAGCACAAAAGTTATTCCAAAAGGCTGTCAAGATTATGAGTCGTGTCTCGAAAACATATGGTCGAAACTGCGGTAATGTCAAGTGCAAGGCAAACGATGAAAAGAGCAAGATGGAGAAGCAGAAACTACGTCAAAGGGTCCAAGAACTTCTTGACGAAGTGCGAGAAAAGACCATCGAATGTCGAAGAATGAAAAATGCTTGTGAGCAAGCCCGAGAACGTATTCCTGCTGGTAGCGTATCAACGTATGGGATTAAGCTATTCGTTTAGACAATTCAGTAGTGCGCAACCTCGAAGCCCAGCTTGATAGCGAGAAACGACGCAATCGACACTTGGAGCAACGAATACGTCGTTCTATTCAGAGCAACCGTGAGTTGAATTGAGAATAGACAAATACCAAGCTTAAGGTATTACTAACGATTCTGTTATGCGAGTACTGGATTCGGCAACCTCTCTGGCTGCAGGTAAACATTTTCTGTACTAAATAGGGCGAAAGAGACAGAGCGACAGTGAAACAGAGAGACAAATACCGAATTTTCAGCACAGTCATTTATATATACTACGTATATATAAATGGATACAGTGGCTTCTGGTATATGACTGACTGTTTTAGTAATTTTCCCAATTTCTTCTGCCTAATTGACAAAAGCATAACGAGTAAGGCTGCTCGCTTATATCAACTGCGAGACAGAGAGACAGACGTTCAATCTGGTTGTCAGACTAAATTAATTGTAATGTGTCAGAGGTTGAAGACAGTTTGTACCCAAAGGGTAGCGGGTACATGAGAGTCATACCTTTCCTATGTTTTTATGTTTTTCTGTTCAGCCACAGCATCTTTTTAAAAAGAGCTAACAACATCTTCAGAACGAGTCGAAGATCACCAAAAAGCTGTTGAAGCATCAATTCGAAGGCGGGAAGCTGCTATGAGTAACTTAACTAGACTAATCGCTTAAACATCAGTTTAGTCCTGCTTCGAAATAACGAATTGGATCTTGAGGACCACGATGATGCCAGGGTCAGTATGCAGCACAAAATCAACAATCTTAACATGGTTATCAATGCCCACTTTCCTGGCTATCTACGGTCTCGGCAAGGTCTGGCTGGGGGTAGCAATCAATGGAATAATTGAAGATGATCTCCAAGATACTTTTCCATTTTTCTTAAATACGGATTTTTCCCTCACGTGTTGTCGCAACTTGACAATAAACCTTTTTGTAGTCTTTGCATGTGACGCTTGGCCAGCTCTGCGTGACATGGACTGCTACAGCCTTTATACCGCGTCTCTGTTTGTCGGAAGCCCATGTGGCTAATTCTACCGTCAAAACTCAAAAATCTAGAAAATTGATATAAGATCATAAATCTTCAGGCTTGATGGCACCGTCATTCAGACACCTAGTAACCAACTTCTGGCTTTTCTAGCCCCGTGTTCACATTCAATCTTTCCATCACAATTTTCTCCAAATTAAACAAGAGACATATGTCATTCAACTTGCTTTAGTGTCAGTTTGTCTCTTTTTCAGGTTTGTCCGGTCGAGCTGAGTCGCTTTCTCAATAATGAGCACCTTCATGAGTCTCTTTCAGCGCTTCGCTCGTAAACCAGAGTATGTTGTCCTCTCCTTCTTGTTTCTCGAGAGCCCGTGTTTTAGTGAGATTACCGAGGAACCAGAGCGGCAGATGAGGTTCTGCCAGGTCACCTGCGATCGCGCCATCGTCGCCTGGCTCTTTTCCAGCGAACCTAATGCTCTGGGCTGCTGCGCCTTCGACGAAATACTGCCTAGACGACCATTGTCCGACAACGAGGTCGACTACTACCTAGGCATCATTACAGTAATTGGAAAACTTCACATGCTCACGGTCGACCGGTATTGGGTTTCCGATTTCTTGACTATGTTATAGACTAGCGACAGAAGCAGCCGAGCGACTCAAGCATGTCAAAATTATCAAGCTTGAAGTTCAAAAACAGCTAGGAGTGCGTTTCTAATATTAGTACCTACGTTTCTTTTTTAAGAATATAAGAGTCTACCTGTATCCTGAAATCGGTCCCATGGAATTTGTGAGCATACACTTTTCGAACCACCATGATGAGGTGCGACTGAAAAAAGTGTTTGTCTTACTACTGCACATTCTGGATCATTGTGACTGTAGAGACACGGACATTATGATCAACTTGGGGGTAATCAGCAACTTTCAAAGCTCACATTTTTGTTAAGACTATGGTACCGCAAGACATTGACGAAGATGCAGTGAGGGAGCCACTTCGATTCTCCAAAATGCTTCCCCGACTGAGTCTTCCACAATATGGACCAAAGTTTCAAGTGAATCATTTGAATTGGCAAATAGACGGTAAGTAAAAACAAACTTGGAAGAAAGGAATCCGAAACTCTGTCAAAATAAGTTACATCAACAGGTCTAGATTTATAAAACGTATTTGTTTCAGGCCCTCTTCAGTTCTACGACCAGCTCCTCCCAAAATCCGTTCATTACCACGGTCGATACGTGACGCCAGAAGAATCAATAGGACTGTTTGAGGAAATCCGGAGACAAGCAGAAAACAGTACTGCTGATACCCTAAACGAGCTACAAGTCCTCGAAGTCAAGAAAATCCTTCTCAATGTCACTTGCATTGCCCTCGCCTGTTTTGTGCCCATTCTTGTGATTCTCCTCTTCCGACTACTCATCCAATACGGTACCAAGACATAATAAGTTTATTGACAAGCTGACCCGTGTAGTATGACAAGAAAGTTTGCACTATAACTGCCACTCCTGAAGTTTTTCGTCATATATAGCTCCCATCATATGATTTCCGTTAACCACCACGTCCGAGGTGGGTGTCTCCTGCTTCATCGTGTCCGTGATCACCGAATAATCTTGAATTGCTCATCTTGCCACCTTCAATACAGTCCTTACCGGTGGTACTGTGCATCTCCTTCTTTTTTCTGTTCACAAAGCGCAAGAGAGTCTGCTTTGAGGCTGTGTAAATGACACGATTGCAGGCACAGTAGACAGGAAAACGAAGACAGCTGGAGAGCAGAGTCATAATGCTGACAATGTCATTGAGGTAGGAGTAGAGAACCGCCAGATCTGTCTCCAGGCTAGCCTTGTCGATAGTCTCCCAAAATGTTAAGAGAACCTATAAGTAATCTGTTTCCCATCCGTATCGTCACTTACTTGTAAAGATTGAGACAAAATGTACATGGTGACAACTCCGATAAGGGCTCTGGTAGCATCCTATAACAATTCTGTTGACAATGGGAGCTAATGCAGTTTACCCGAAGACTGCTCCTCTTGGCTTTCTCCGGTTTTTCATTAAGCCGATGTTTTGGTCCCTGTCTGACGTATTCCTTCTTTAAAGCCTTGATTATAATGTAGTTCATCGCGACCAGGGCAAAGAATGGCAAGATACGATCGAGTAGGTTGCGCGTCAAGAACATCCACCAGAAGCGGTAGCCCTCGTATGCCACCAGTGGACCGGCCACGATTTCATACTGCCTGAAATATTGCAAGAATCCCAGGGCTTTGTGACTGAAAGACGACATCTGTCATAGATAACGAGGCTGTCGCAGGATCTTGCTGTTGACTCGATGCCGTTTAATACAAACTACCCCTCAGGGAAAGAAAGCGCCCGCACTATCATAACTAGTGTATTTGATATGAGACTTACTCCCAACCCTCGTCGCAATCCGACTTGAAAAGGACATCAATCTCCCAGTACATGCAAATCTTGTAGGCTACAGCCACGATGATGCAGAAGGCGCACACGGCGGGACGATGTTTTTCCAAAAATCTGAAAACAATTAGAGAGAACTATAATGCGATCCTACTTCCGGCATCGATGAAATCCTTTGCCTTCAAATGTTCGCAGGAGGCGTTCCGTCGTGACTAACACGATGAGAAGCATCGACGCGAACATTGCACAGTTGCTTTCAGTAAGGACGACGCGGAAATATGACAAGAAGAAACGATACATTGGTAGATAGTGGTAGTAATCCATGTAGACCTGTAAATGTGTATTTTTGCCCTCCAGCACTGCCTCTCATTATTCAAAGATGACGGATAATGCAATTAGGTCAATTCAATTGGGTTGGATCAACGTGACTAAGCCATTTTTCACAAAAGACAAGTGTTCCTCGGTGGTCCCCACAAAAACTTACTGGCAGTGACATCACGGCCAGATAGTTCACGGCCATGATTGCATCAATAATGGCCAGAATCCCAAAGTAGAAGACGGATGACCTTCTAAATACTACGCCTTGCTCTTTTGAATTCCTTACATACCTGACAGATTGGTTCGTAACGAAAACCAGGGTAAAGAAGCCATTGAAAATTATCGACAGGATAGCAATAAGTGTAGCAAAAACTCCTATCAAGTAAATTTTAACCTCAATATGGTCAGTCCCCTTAAAATATTGTAGAGTTGTCAAAAAGTAAGTTACCATATATGTACAGCTAAGATCGGTCCCGTTGACGTCGTAATCGTACTCATCGTCCATTCCTGAAAAAGTGGAGCTTTGAAAGACGCAGAGATGACGTAGAGGGCTGTAAACAAACAGAACAATGTTCGGCTTAAAAGAGCTGGTCGCAAAAGGCAATGAGTTTAGTTCTTCCTTTGCAGGTTGTTTCCCCTATTCCTAATCCACATTAGCTCATGGTTTTCTTTGCGTCTCGACCGGATATGAAACCAGCCCATGGAACGGACGAGAACGAGAGGAAGAGGAAAGGAAGTGACTCAAACTATCCGAAGATCACCCGACTGACAAAGTTCAAACACAGGGAAGAAATGTGATGCTTGTGGTTCCTCTAGAATTACGCGCCCGGCGCGTGTGGCCCGAAGTTTGTTGCCAGGGATATTTTAGGTTGAATACTAGAGCGAGCGAATAAATTGGTCAGGAGACGGGAAATCTCAAACTGGACTATGAATAGGTTCATCTCACTCTCTTTCTCTCTCTCGAGCGGAAATCTTGAATAGGAGACCGAAAACTGCTGTGACGCTAAAAAAAAATAAGCTTTGAAAAAAAAAGCAGTGCACGATGTGGACTGAAGAAAGCTTTTAATTGAAAATCGGATGGCCGATTTATGATGAAGTGTGGGCAAATACGGTGTGAGGTTCAGTGTGAGGAGAAAAGAGGGGAGGCGGTCGCATCTGGAGGACAGAGCAGTCTGCGTAAAATGGATAAACACTATTGGCCTGTGTGGTCTTCATTTTGAGACTAAAGACAAGGGTAGAACAGCTGATTGAATGTCAAATTCAGTTTTTTGGATTACTCAAATGTGATGAACATTTTTTGGGAGCCATGGACTCGGCTACTACCTTGAGTTAACAGAGCACGAACGCATGCAAAAATATTTTTTAACGACGGAACACTGGCTGGCGATGATTTCTGTGCCTGCTCAAAAATTCCACAAAAGCTGCGTGCCGGCCAATTTAGCTCGAGACAGAATTATCGATGCGTTTTAGCAGGAAACGTGTATAAAATTTTTCCGAGAACAACTTGTTCAATACTTCGAGAAGTGTCTTGACTCAAGGTCACTAGTTAGTCACAACTGGAAAACTGACGTTAAAAATTATATCTAGGGAAATATAATGAGTCAGAAGACACGGTACACTGACCCAAGCGTGAAAATATAGTCAAAAATTGGATTTTCTGATGACACAGTGAATATTTGAATTCATTTGGCGCTACGAAGCATAACAGCCGACGTTCTGGAGATGAGCACTTCTAACAAGCTACGTCTGGCGTCGGCCACAGGCCAAAAGTCTTTGGTATGTGACCGGCGAGCTTAAAAGCGGACACAGTCAGGAATTATCGGAATGAGATGTAAGTGCACTTATTCGGTCAGGACGAGTTCAAAATTCACAGGCAAAAACCAGGAAACTCAGCTCGCTGAGCATGCAGTGAACCGAACCGTAAGCGGCTAAAAGAGAGCAGAAGGTTCAAACGACACACACAATAGTCAAGAAAAAACGAGGCTTAATTACTTAGAAGTCGTAAAAGTACCTAGGGTCTCTCTCGAGATACACATCAAAATGACGCTGTAACGCAGTTCTTTTTCCTCCTATTCTCACAGATCCATAGGCATTGTAACATGAATTATAGCCAAGGTAGAATGCTACCTGGGCAGCTGTGAGAGGTCGCTAAGAAACAGGTAAGCATGGGGTTCCTGTGAGCCAAATTACGCTAACATTTTTTGGTTTGTCGAGTAGCGACAGAGACTTCTGAAGAGGACTTCTTGAGTCAAGTGAGATAAACACGCAACTTGGTGTAAAACGGCCCAAATTCGATTAAACTGGTCTCTGGAACCTTATCCTCGAGAAGTTCATATCCACCCACAAGATTGTCTGAAAAGGGATCGGTAAGAAAGGTTAGATGTTGCCTTAGGATGTTTTTGAGGGACACAATGGTTTATGGCTCCCCGAAGGGTTACCTTGCACTGATTACTCCCGGCACATCCCGTGAGACTGACAGCCAAAACTCATCTCTAAATGGAGTGGCTGGAGCTCTCGCTCTGCCAATTACAGACCTCGAGATAATGCACAAAGACCAGTTGCAATTAAGGATAGCCACAAATGTTTAAAGGACCGGATATAGGCGCGCATAGAATGGAAAGAGACACGTCTGGTATGCACACGTAGGAGATCGCTACATTGGCCCAAGGGACCTATTTTGAAGTATTTCGCGCTAGCGACACCATGCGTCTCCCCCTATTTATACTAACTGGGGCCCACCTTCATCATCTAATTATCTGCCGGTGGTCCAAAATATGTGCGTTTCTAAACAATAAAGATATGCATCTGGCTCATTCAATCATTCCGATGGGGAAACAATGTTTATACGTTGGTGCTTTTTGCGGGTGTTAATGTGTGGCAGATGTTTAAAAACAGATTCTCTAAACAAGGAACTTTGGAGGTCTCAATCAGGCCAAAGAGAAGGGAAGGACACACACAAATGTCTCTCGTCACTGATTGTCTAATGGATGTTGCAGCTTCGCGGGGCACAAAGGTTGGCTTCTGCATATAGTCAACATGACAAGGAGGAACACTATAAATGGCCGCTTTGAGACCTCTTCGCGGTCCCAAGGAGACCAGAAAAAGTACTCATTTATGACTTGGAGTGATGCAGCCACATACATGTAAATAGGGATTTTCAAGGGCAGGGTTGATTGGAGTCAAGGCATGTATCAGAATTCGTGATTCGTCTTCTATTTCCAGATAAAAGGCAAAAACAAATAAGGACATTTGAGAACAAGATTGAAAAATGCCCGAACCCGGAACAGGCTCCGGAAGATGGCTCGCCAAACCACGTTTTCATAACTCTGTTGTTCCAAAAGTGCGGGTAAAAAGAAGAGCGTGAAAAAAAGTTGATTCGCATGCTGATGACAAGTCTATTGGCCAGAATGAGCTTTAGGAAAGTCTTTTTTCGATGGGGTGGGAGAGATACAACGCCTTGATGAACCGGAAAGACGCCAGTTCCTTTGTGAAACAGCAAAAAGACCAAGATCTGTCACACAATTAGAGCATGTGTGTATATTTTTATAGGAGAGAGGGAGCTGGGAGAAAGGGAACAACAGCTGCATAGTTCTGAGTTTGCTAAATACATTAATAGAGAGACAGCTCTCATTTTCGCACTTTAACGATTCCGGAGGTCGCAAACATTTGCAGAATGAGAAAAGATGAGCGAGCAAAGATTTCGAAGGCCATAGCTTTGGTAGTACATACTACTCTCTATCTTTTCACACTATGAGATTTTTATCTCTGATTTCTTAATGTTTTTCTTCACTTCAAAGATCAAAGACTTGCACGTTTCGGATTCTCTCGCTGTCGAAAAAGCTCTTACGCGATAAGAATTAAGACAGACTCAGTCAGAGAGGATTCTTCGATCTGGGCAGCCGACTCGGCAAACATCACTACGATCCATATCCCCTAATGTCCACTGAGCTGAAAGATCTCTGAAAATTTCTGGCAATTCACCTCTGGGAAATGTGGTTTTATTTCGACAACACGCTTATTGTTTACCTTGACGAGACGATCTATTACAGAAGGTGATGAAAAACTTTTAAACTGCAACAACTGATCTAGCATCCAGTTTGCAAAAGACCTGAAGAAAGACACGATCTTACGTCTTCCATCTTTGTTTCGCTCACAAGCAGGGATATCATTTCCTGAAATTGAGTATGTTTCATTGCTTTATATCCAATGAACTTTTCGCTTGATAATACAAAAATCTTACTGACTTCCATCATTATAGCCTTTCTCGGTTATTCTCGCAATATATTTGCAGACTAAACGGTACAAATTCCAGGTCAAGTAAGGACCGTGGAAGACCTGAGAATACTGTGTGTAAAGATGATATTAAAGGGCCAAAGTAATAAGACTTTATACCAGGGAGCTACATAATACAGAATACACGAAAACTTCATGCAGCGAATGCTACTGAAAAGTGTCAACCTCTTATCTCGCAGGGCACCAGTCACGATTACTCACGAATTGAAACGAACGGAAATGAAGTTTTCAAGACCGAATAAAATTCATAAACAACTTTATTCAATACTTCTCTCCCCGTACTGCGAAGTAGTTTTTATAACCATATCCGTCAGCAGTAAAAACAATCTTCAGCATGTTCGAAGGGGAATTGATCTGAAAATCTACTGCTCTCGTCTCTCAATGCTGCTATTTCTATTTGTGCCTGTACCCTGAGTATTTCTCATGGTACGCACTTTTATGTCAGCTGTAGAGTATCAAAAGTTGAGGAATTTCCTTTTTTGGTTTAGTTCGTTTGTAAGTAGCAGATTTTAAAAAATAGAAGAAAAGTGCGTCCAAACCCGAAAACTGCTTCTGACCACTAGTTTTCTCGAGAGAGACAGAAGCACAGTGGCAGCGCAAGTTGACGTAGCCAACTTTCTGTGCTTCGGTCTCTCTCAAAAGCAAAAGATTACCATATGAAGACCCTTTTCGCCACCTAGCCCAAAAGTCTTCTTACTTGTTCGCAGGATATTGAACTTACGTGAGGAATGGAGTTGTGTCTGTGAGCCAGATGTCGTAGAAGGTCATTTGTATTTGACCAGGCAACTCAAAACGTAAGGTTGCCATAACGTTTTATTAACATCAGCCAAGATGTTATAGTGACAAGACAGTCCAGTTAATGCAGAACGAGGATAGCCCTATATCTGAGCTGTGAAATTTATCAAAGAAGAAAACACACCGTTCCTGTACCATGGCCGAACAGTTAGGGCTGAGAGTTACACAGTATTCGTGTTATGGTATCTGGTACAGGCTGTGTGCAACTGTTCACAGGATCTGCAAATCTCTTCCTTTAAAGAGCTGTCGCATTTGCCTGTGTGAAGCTTTGTTCAAAATTTGGTGTATTGTAAAAGAGCGCGCTTTCGCCCCTCTTGCATGCGGATAAAAGGAGAAACAGCAAGCATTGGAAACAACGGAAGAGCATGTTTTAGAGTCCTTCCAGTAGTCAAAGATTGTTTCTCCGCCCTTACAGAAACCCAACAACCCTCGACGGGGTGTGTACCCTGGCGACTCAGATTTAGTGCCTTCTATCAGCATATTGAAACGAGGGTCTAGTTAGAGAATTACAGCGTAGTGAATTTTACGACAACATTGTCGACTTCTTGTGCAAGGTTAATAAAGTCTATTGTGCGAGATTATAACTGCGCGACAGCTCTTGCGACAAACTCTTACCATTTTTGTTTGGAACTTGTCGAGCTGAATTGCCTTAACGTCCTGCAACGATTTCTGACTTTTTTTTAAAACTCAAATCTGTCTCAGTGTTTAGATAGATATTTCATTTGTCATTTGTCATATTTGTTTCAAAAGTTTTGTAAGTTTTAATGGTACTGGGAGGGCCAAACTCTCCAAGTCCTGTGGAAGAGTTCCTTAAAAGTTTGGTGCAGGTTTTTTTTTTAAAGTATTAAACTCAAAGTATGTTGTTTTTAAATGCCGAAAAATTCTGAAAGGATTGCTCAGAAGTTCGGTTTGTATAGATACCAAACCTGACTTGCTCGGAATGCTACGTTAGTGCATACATAAAGTTTCAACATACAGTCATGATCCTCATTAAAGGATTCCAAAGCTGATCAATCTCCGGAGCTCTCTGTCTCGGTGGAGGTAGAGGACTAGTTGGAGGAGGTGGTGGTCGAGTAATAGGCTTGGTTGGCTCTTTCACCACGTAAAGCGGGGGAGTTCATGGTTGGATCATCGTCGTCTCCATGAACGGCTACCGTAGCTAGAAGGAGCACGAGGAGATACATCGCCCTGCTTTCAAAAATGAGCTCTCAGCCCTCCGAACGCCTCATAATTAGTCTTGTAATGAGACTGGTCATTCATCTCATTTGTCTTGAGTACCATAAAAGTCTTTCCATGAATACGTATAGCTTTACTGAGCAGGCTTAGTGATCATGCAATTCCCATCCTTCGGTCGAAGAATTCAAGGGGATAGCTCCGTGGATATTTGTGATAAGCTGAATATCATCGGCACTTCCGTCTTCAAATGAGCGAAAAACTGGTTCAACTTCCTGAAAAAACGGAATAAACAGCATTTAAAACTCGTACCGTATCGTTTCTTTTAATAGCAAGTTGGAGAATTCTTCTCTGATGAAGTTTAAACTTTCCGTCAGAATATAACAGAGCTGCATTGGATTGTTGGTTAATGATGGCGTTGTGCACAATGATGAAAGGCTCCCATATTTTTATGTGTGACGGGACCTGGACACTTTATTTTTTGATAGGAAAAGTCCTTTACCCCGACTCTCACTCCATTCGCTATTTTTAGCCTTTCATCTTTCCAACTGAAGACAACGTCGTAAATGCCGTGAGCTTCTCGCTTCGGGTAGTTAACAAACTTGAAAGAGACGAGAGAAGCATCCACATTCACCTAAAGCTCATATTTTGACAAGAAATTCCAAGTGAACAGGTGAATAAGCTGCCAGTATCTTTTTCCTTTATCAGCTTATCTTTTGGTCAAAGCTCTGTCTGTGTGTCCAAAGCTAATTTTGCCATTTTTTTCAATTAGTTTTTCTTTGCATCAGCAGAGGGTTAGTAGTAACATTTCACGTAAGCTTGACAGTCTCGTCTGTTCCTTGGAGAATGCTGTTTCTGCTGTAGTGGGAGAACTGGAGACAAACATGCGGAATGGTGGAACGTACTGTCACCTTGTGATTGTCCCTCAGAGGGAGGGACAATCACAAGGTGTCAGTACGTACTGGAAACTTTGGAAAGTCTAACAATTGATATCGTAACTGTCTCTTGCGCCCTGGGGTCTATAGCTATTTATGTTAACTTGTTTACTGTCATACTTAAAAGGGCAGACTAATGCCCTGACAGAATGAGATACAGTATTGAAACTGTTCAGTGTATCTAAAACTTAAACTTCTGGAATAGACTCTCTAAACTCTCATTTGCCTTGATTTCACAGCTATGTGAAATCAAGGCAAATGCTATTGCATATTAGTAGCCTAATACTATTGCAAGTGTCACTTCCAGACGAATCAAAGGTATTGATCATGGGAACATTACTCAAAATAGCTCGTAGGTCACAGCTTATGAAAACGTCAGGAAATATCCGTTTTATGTAACGTCTGTGTAACGGACCCCTCTCATACCGGAATAGGTGCCAAAGCCATTAAGAAAACTTCCTCAGGCCAAGAAACATACATACCGTCATGTTCCTTACAGGAGCCACAGTGGAATCGTATTCGGTCAACAACTCATCCCATTCCACTCGATGAACTATCCTTTCCATCACGATTGGGTCATCGAGTGAAAAGCTACAAAGAGCTGTGAGACTGGAGAGGAACAGGATAGCTTGACGCATTGCTGAAAGCAGGTCGTAGCAACGAAGCGTTAGACAATGAATACGTAATTTTACTAGAGGAGAGCAAGAGATTTGACAATTTGAAAATTGGAACTGAAGGAGAGGGAAGTTGTGTTTAAATAGTGAAATTTGATCGTGTTGGGAGGTGATGAATACCTGGATAGGTTCGAACAAGCCCAAAGGTCAATATTTCTCTTCCGGAAGAACCTAATATGCCCAAGAGCATTCTATACTGAGGGCGAAACAGAGGTGAAAAGCGCTCGACGCTAATAACGGAACTGGTGGACATAAAGAGACGGGGCCAAATGGAATTAGGACAGTTATGGAACGCAATTTGGAGCAAGAGAGAGGAGACGGGACACAATTTGGGCCCAACGTAGGGATTCCTCGAGAGCTCCTCTGTTTATAGCCTCCTCTCCTTTTAGGTAGGGAGGATATAAAATTTCGTGATAGCGCGCGCAAATTAGTCATACGAGTAGGAAACGAAACGAGAGAGAGAGAGAGAGAGATAGAGGGACCCACAACGGCCTTTTAACAAGCCATGTCATCCATTTAAAATGTGAGCACAGCTCCCGTCTTGCGCCTTCGTTTTCTGACAAGTAAACAGGCCTGTCAGGGGGAGCAGTCAGGAGAAGGATTGCTCTTGTTTTTTGCCATGATCCACAAGAGCAAATTGAAATTTGGTGGACAGCTCCAGGCCAATTTCCGCGTAACGCTGGAGAAGAGACGAAATGAGAGAGAGAGTGGGACAACACACCTTGAGCATTCTCACGAAAATTAGCAATTTCCGTCTGAGGGCTGACGTCAAAATTGAAGCAAAACTCGCAATTGGAGAGAAGATATAAAGCAGAGAGCACCTAATGAGAGACAGTCGTAAAGTGCACAAGATTCTGCATGCATGAATGACCCAAACCCATTGTCGGAGCAGCACAATACAAAAAATTAAGTATAGGAAAGGCTTTAACCCGAAAAACAACAATTATAGAGAGGCCAAAAACAAGAAGATTGGAGCTGTGGAAAGGCTCGTGTTCCACCTCTGAGTGACATCTTGTTGTCCTCCAGGGAAAAGAAGTGCTAGCATTAAAAAGATTACTGCGCTGAATTTCAAACATAAATCAACCTCTGGAGTTGGACATGGGAGGCCCGAAACGCTCTCTTACTCTTAATGAGACGCAGATTGTGCCAACCGATAACTTCTTAGTTAGGTTGAAAGAGATGAAATAGGAATTTGCGGAGATGAGTTATTTTTGCATCACACGAATGTGACAAATGACTTGAGACGCCTCGAAGTGCAGTAAATGACACAATGGTCTCTGAAAGGTGCAGCTCTTCCGCTTTACTTGAATGGAGTAACGTTCTATTAAACTCAAATTTGGCATTACTACACTGGTTAAAGGCTTAGGGAAAATATGTGTTGCTTTTAACAATAAATATCAATTTTTTAATAAAGTATGGTCTTGAAGCTTCTGGACAGAGTTATAGCTGGAGCGAAAACACTCTTTACAATTATAACAATTTTATGAATATTTGTCGTACGAAATTTTGTTTCAAACACTCTTTAGGCTAGCAAAATTCAGCTTTCGGCCTATGCGTACTGATGTTGCTAACAAACTCTTTTCAAAGCTACAACACCTGGATAACCCCGGGCCGCTCTGAGCTATAAACAATGTCTATACAACATCCTTATTCAATCGGGTGCACATGTGACGGGAACCATCGACTATGACGTGACTTACAGGACAACCTTGTATTTTTAGGCTTACAATCTTGTATCGAGACTGAACGTTTCAGATTACGAACATGGTGCAGATTCGGCTCCAGTCTGACGAAGGGGATATCTATTCTCGTTCATCTGTGTTATTTTTTCCGCCCAGGTCATCTTGAGACAGAGTATCCTCTTTAATTAGTCCGCCAACTTTGTTCTTGCTCTTATCCTCTCATTCTGCCATCTGTCAATTTTGTTCGAGGCACCAAACGCCTCTCCCATTTTACGTTTGACCTCTTCAGAATCGTCCAGTGGAATGGAGATGTGTGATCCAAGGAAAACGAAATTATCCAAAGTTAATATTGGATCCGTTCATGATAATTGGGGCCTATTACCTTACAAATGTTTGAACACCCAGTGCTTTCTCAATTCTCCTTGATGTTTTCTGAGTGTCACAAACTTTCTTCTCGCACTCTTCCATTCCAACATATCTGTCGATATTTCAGTACTAATTATGAATCAACTTTTGACATACCTAGCAGTTATATCTCTGCTTCATTTTCTCGATAAACATGTCTGGTCCGACGTGAATGTCGTCAGTGTTCACCTGCCGCAGGTGCTTCCAAGCCGTAGTGAATGTTGGTAGTACTTCGGATAAACAGCCTATTTTATGAGTTTTGCTTGGTTTCCTTCTCGAGAACATTTGACGGTTTTCCTATGTTCTTGGATTACTGCAATGCATGAAGCTTTTGAGAGGCATTATAGTTACATGGCAAGTTTGTTAGGCGACATAGAATTTGTACCAGCTTCACTATAGTAATATCTTGTCTATCAATCTTGTAATCTATCCTGGAGTAGACTCTCGTCAGCAGCTATTAGACAGTTAAAATCTGTCACTCAGGCGGTCCTGGCGGCCAGAGGCCTGTTTATCAGGGTGTACTGGTATCACAGAACATGCTGTCATGACAATCCTTCTTCTCGTGAGGTCAGCCAGCCTGCTATGTTTTAGCGACCTGCTCGCCAAGCTTTCCATGTAGACTTTCCCGAAGTATAACCATGTTAGCAGTCTTTCAAACCATTGCGACCAATCTATTTCTATAGTAGCTGAGAACCTGGTAGAAGCCAGTCTGTTAGTTTGTTATATTATCAGCCTGAACTGCATCTACAGAAGAAGCTTGCATGACAGCCTGCAGTACTCGTCAGCCAGAACAGTCAGAAATTAGTCTGTCATTTGTCTAGGCGGTTTGTCGGCCCGTCAGGCTGTACTTAAGAAGTCTGCCTCGTAAGCTTTCCAAGTCTCAAAGTAGCACCCTGTGTTCCGTCTGTCGGACTCGTTTAAACAATTCCACAGTACAAGTGTTAGAAGCCGGTCAGCCAGCTTGTTCAGCCTCATCAGATTGAATGTCAATCTGTCGTGCCTGTCAGCCCGTCAGCACACGGTCTTTGCATGCGCTCATCTGTTAGTCCATCTGTCAACTTGTAATGTTTTAGCAACAATACTCTACAATCCCTATTTTGTCTCTCTGACCAGTTGGTGATTGGTTCGTACCCGCGTGACGATAAACTTTCCCTCAACCCGTCTATTATTTCGAGTCGGACTCGTTACTATGGTTATGAAGGGAAAGAGAGAGACTGCTGATTACCGAGCGCCTGCCCGCAGGGCCGGTTTTCTTTCTCTCATTCCCTCGAGGCACCATGTTTTATGCATCCACACTTATCAGATTTCTGGGATAGTTTACCTTTTGGCTTCGAGAGAGGATCTTCTTCAGGCCGTTCGGTGTTTACTGTAATTGAAAAGTATACTCCAGACGACTTATTTACTATTGGCTACGTCCTATTTTTCTATAATCTAAGATCATTCAAAGCGCAAAATTTTCTTAGTTCTTGTGTTACAGTAACTTGTATTTCATACCACCATTACCTTTTCAAAGCACTACCGATTTTGACAGAGAACAAGGAAGGTGGTGACATACTGAAAAGAGATGTCATGGGTTTAAGGACGCCGTAAAGTTAAGTTTTAAGTTTGTTCATGGTGTTAGGCTTACCTTTCCAATCTACTGTAATTTGGCAAAAAGATCTGTAGCAAGTTTTTCTCATACCCTTCTGTGAAAATCTCACGTTGTGTTAACTGTGTCATGAGACCACATCAGTATCGCCTCATTCTGGAAGAGCTACGGTATTGCTCAACGACCTTATAGTTCGTTGCTTGCCCCAAAAACCTAAAGTAGTCTGCCATTAACTTTTGCAGACCTTTCCCACTATTCTGGGAAAGAACCCATTCTGGTCCAGTCCCTGCAGCTAGAATTCTCACAATATTCTGCTAAAAAATGTCACTTCTTCTGTTTTGTTATTGCTTAGCCTAACAAACATCGCCGTCACGAAAGTTATTTTGGTAGAGCTGCTTCCATTATTACCATCCCTCCACCATGTCAACAACTATCTTTCTTTGATAACAGTCCCTCCGAATTAATCTCACTCTTCAGGTGTTCTTTCGTTCCAGTTCTTCAATGGGCAGCATATGAAAGATGCCGTCCGAGAGTAACTTCCTCATCTTGCTGGTCCCCTTGATTGCTTCCATTGTATTCGCGGCCTCGATTCTGGTTATAAGGTCGATTTGTGCACAAGATCGGAGAAAGTCCAATTGGGCTGTGACTCGCAACCAGAGGATCGATCACAATCGCAGAGCAAGACACCAAGCTGCTGCTTCATCGACCTCATCCAGTTCTGTAGAGGTGCAAACGGTTCCCACGCCCTATGTACCGCCGCCACGTAGGCTGACATTTAAGCAAAAAAAAAAAAACATGTATTTTTAGGCTATTACCCACCAGAGCTGACAGGCCCCGATCCCGGAGCACCGACAATTTATCCAATTATCGTGCCCTATTATTCCAACACGTCTAACAACAACTCTTTAAGAGATCCGCGTCAGTTTCAGGTACTTTTACGGAACTTTTGGGCGGGACGTCATTTCTATAGGAGATCGAGTGAAAGACTCTTGATTGGGTACGTTTGCAGGGTCTACCTGGCCTTGTGGCTCCACCGCCTTACCCCGAGCCACCAAGCTACAGTCAGATTTCTGCGTACCCAGACATGCCCGTCATGTCGCGCCTGGAAAACTGTCCTTCTAACAACCGAAACGGAGTCTCAAAAAAAGGCGATACGATCGCACCTGTTGAGTAGAACTGTTGAAATTATGTAATTATGACCTTGCCCGTTCTAACGTCGATCGTCATTGAGCCTCGACGGGTTCAGCACAATAAACTCTTACTTAATCTCTGTTTATCACTCTGCCTTAATGAGGTGCTGAATCTTGAGTGTGTGAAACCAGGCATGCTGATTGCCAAACCAGAAGCGCAGTGTTGCCGTCTTCGGGCTGACGAGGCTATCCAGGCAGGGGACCATCGTAGGACCGGGAACTTTCTAAGCCAAGTTTTAAAAACAACGGTATGACTTACACTAAAAAGAGGGTATGCTCTTTCTAAAGATTGGAAATCGTCTTCCTTTCCAGTCTCTAGGACATAGACACAGAAGGCAAAGTGTCCATTTGCGTGAATCTCCCAGGAGACTGTTTGTCCCTAAAGATATAATTCGAGAAATTGTAGTTTTCCCACCTCTTCGGCCTGGATGTCAACATGTCCCATCTTTCCAGCCGGGATGGAAATAGTCTGACAGTCAGGATGGACAGGCTCCTTGTAGTACTGGTCCTCCGCAAAGGGTACTCCCTTCTCGACGTCGGCCAGAAAAGGACCCTCATTTCCCTCGTTCCAGTATGCAGGCAGAGCCCTTACATCAGCAATCTTCAGAACATCCTGCTTCCAATTTCCTCCGAGGATGTTCACCTTGTTGCGGGTCTTCTCCGGAAGCAGGGGGCGAGCAATATTCCTAGAAATTTAAGAGAGATAGTCAAAAGCAATTATACAAGCTGACCAGACGACGGAGATGAATGTCGGCACGTTGACTAGCACAAATGAGTGAATCATCTCCACGTAGTGCTCTTGCATAAAGGCCGAGATGGAAGCAAGACCCCCCGAGACCAGCGACATTGTTTTCTTGTCCCAGGTGAGTCCAGTCAAGTCCATGATATAAATGACGGAGCATTGATCACCTGGAAAACGTTTATTGTGGTCCGGACGTTTTTTCCACTAGAGTTCACCTGTTTTCGCTTCAAGCTCCATCACCGCTCGCAGCATACTTTCCAGATCATGAACTCGAGCCCTGGAAAACTAAGACACTGAGTCAGAAAGCGGTCTTACTGGAGAACATCATTAATCGGATGCGTTCTGAGCATTCCCCAGTAGTCATTGCCGCCGGTCTGTTCGATGTTCACGATGGTGTTGGGAGTGATGACAGATGCTCCTGTCAGACCGGACTATAACCCCTAGCAATTTGCAAAAAGGAAATGATGCAAACCTTCCAATGTTTGTGCACGACATGATCACGGGGCTTGTCTGCCAGCTCATCCAATTTCCAGTAGGATTTCCGTAGTTTCAGATGGTTGATTAGCTTTGGCACAATAATTGACAAGTCGTAGTCGTGGCCTTTCAGCCAACGAAGAAGATTATAGTCTGTATCATAATATGAGGTGATCTGAAAAAGTGACTAGATTGGAAAATAAAAACCGACATACGTATCCGGCCACTTTGCCACGTAGTTCCTCAATTTTAACCTTCTCATCAGCAGTTATAGGCATTCTAAATGTGGAAAATTCACATAGTAGGGGACCGGTTGAAATTTAAGGAAAAGTGAGAACTTTACACTTGTGTTAGACTCTCTTATCTGTACCATCGTGGTGGTCTGTTCAGGGTCATCTTCGTGTAAAAATGACAAAAACACCTTGTTCGAACACGGAAAGGGAAACCTGAGGACGAATCCAGAGGGCTGTGAAAGTTGTGGGGGACAGGCGTAAAGTCGCCAAGGCCGAACTGGAATTGGGGTCAACGAACACGGGGGACGCTCCCGGAAAGATAGTTAAGCAATTATATCAAGTTGGATTTCGGGGGGAGTTTGGCCAAAAACATCTCTGAATCAATCGTGCCGAGGAGGCTGACTCTGCTTTAAGACACGGGATATTAATAGATTTTTATTTCAAGTGAATTACAAGATGTTTACCAGTTCAATAGTTCCGCAGTGTCTTCCAAGAAACACTTGAGTCTGTCCAAGGCCTCCTTCACCTTGCCCTCAGTGTTCAGTATGCTGTTTTCCCAGAATGCCACTGCGAAAGTTGTCCAGACGCAGCCAGCCGGGAGGTAGAACTTGTATTCTTCCTGGGACACGAATTTAACCTTCTCTAATTTACCCACCTCCAACTGTTCCCGACTAAAAGACAGTTTTCCGCCATTTTTCGAAGATAAAAGATTATAATAGTGGTTCAACAGCGAGGTTGTCATACGTCGTCTGATTGCTGAGCTTGTACATGTTGTCAACAGTCTCATTATATCTTCAACAACATTGCCGGCATGAGCCAGCTGCCAGTCAACAATTGCACCGAGGGCATTACCATGCCATAAAAAGTTGGCCGTCCACATGTCGCCGTGCACCAAAACCACTGGTCTCTCTTAATAATGTCAAATTTGAGATTAATGAAAAGAACCAACCATCAGTTTCATATACGGTTCGAAACCAGTGCGTGTAGTGTTCCCTTGATTTCAGTGTGTTCTCCATCATCTTGTCTCCCAAATCCCCGAAAACAGCTTTGTGTTTCGTGAAAAACGTAGAACACATGGCTAAAAGCATAGGAGTGCAGCTCATTCCCAGTTCCTCTTGCTAAATTTTGGTGACTTTAAGGGGAGGAATGGTTTTTACAGCCGCACTCATTGGCTTTCTCCATTCAGCGTTTTTCAAGGACCAGTGCTGTAGTTCAACAATTTGGTCGACGAGAATGTAGAGCTGAAAAGGAGATTCTGAACCTGATAATGCAAGATTTTCAGGTCTGGGGTCGTTGCAGAAAATAGATTCAAAAATAAAAGGAAACTGATTATAGAGAGGGTCGTGTGAAAACTACTTGACTACACACTCCAGGCAAAAGAGAATCTAGATATACAGACAGTACGGGTTGAAACACTATAACTGCTAAGGATTTAAGAATAGGAGTTGACTACGAGGATAGTCCTGCTGCGAAATTATGGTTACAAAGACGGTACAGGTGAGAACTTTTTGATTACATATGTCTGTTCGTAGAAATCCAGTGAGACGGGACAAGGGAAAACAAAAAAACAAGCCGTTAAGGAATTGACTGTAAAGATGGTACAGGTGAGATCATACAGAATATCGGGTAACAGAGACGGTACGGGTGAGTATTGTTTGACTGCATATGGCTGGCGCGTGGCTGTCTAGCGAGACGGTATGGTTTATGACTGCCAACATGGTAAGAAATTGGCTGTGATGATAATCTGGATGAGATTACACCAAATTTCGGGTTGCAAAGACGGTACGAGTGAGTACTGTTCGACTACGACAAGGAATCTAGCCGTTAAGATGGCACGGGTGGGAACATTATGACTGGCAAGACATTACGCTAGAGCTCTTGGCTTTCAAGAAGAAGGCCCTGAAACTGAACTTAGAAAAGCCTAGACTAGTAAGATGGCGAGAACGACCAAACAGCATTGCCCTCTCCCAACCATACAATGTTTAAATACCTGTGCCTCGTTGAAACCGGGAATCAAAGGTTGAACTGTACAATCCACAATTTCTTCCATGATAATGCAAGGAGTTTGTGTGTCCGACTTGCCCACGTAGTACAGCTTAGGGACCTTGATGTTGTGCTCTGAACTTCTGATTTATGCCTAGATAAGTGGGATTCTACCTCCTTCGTTCAGGACAGCCAAAGTTTCACATTCAGTATCATGAAAAGCTTCCTGCACCAAGTTGGCACGTTCATTGTTTGCTTCCGTTTTCCCGCCAGCCTTTTCAACAGCTTCCATGCCTCCTTCAGGAGCAGGAGTCTTAATTTGTGGGGATGGTCAAAATCAGATGTCTTACCTTAAGTATTACGGTAGCCGGAATTTTCGGACTTCCGCTGAGATAAAGTTTTCGAATGACGGACATGTATCCGACCGCGTCCGATCCAAGAGGAGAAACATTGTCAATTTTGATGGATTCGGCAAATTTGGCACAAAGTTTGTGCTCCAACCACAAGGTATTAATGGTTGTGCCTTCGATTAATTCTGCGGAGTAGACCATCTATAAAGTTGACAATGACTGGAGAGCAGTTTTAAGGGATTAAAAAGTGGTAACACTCGGTGAACAATTACAAAACAGCCCTTGTTTTGGAGAGGACACTCGGCAGTGTCCTCTATTAAGTCTTATGGGGAGGAAGCCACATAGATAAGATAGTGATAATCTCTCGTGTCTGCGTCTTTCCAGAAAAATCGTTTGAGCACATTTTGAGTACAGTCTGCTTAGCGTGTAGCTGGATTACTTAAGTTTAATACTTCTTGACAATCGAGTCGTCCACTCTAAGTTTGAATTATCCACAGACATATTCATTTAACCTCTGTCAAGCATCTGTTTTACATCAGTAGCAATCTATAATCGTTGATGTTCATGGGAACGTGGAAGTGCGCTCGGAGATTGTTTTGACGGACTAGACCAACTAGTTCCGATAATGTTTATCAAGAAACGAACAGAGAAACTTTTAAGATGCAACACAGATTACAAGGGTTTTACGAGTCACTGAATTTGATAACAATGATAGTGTCAGAAAGAATCTGATGTTCATCTCCTCTCCGACTGTGAGACAGCCTGCGGGTTTTTCTTTAAATCTGCCATGGTTGAAATTTCTGTTCGGTCAGTTCAACTGGAACTGGCGGAATGAGTGCAACTAAACTGTGTCCCTTTGGTTCCAACTGTTTCACATCCTCTTTCGACGTCCCCTTTCGAGACATGAGTCATTGATAATTATTTTTAGCAGTGTTCCAGGACCTTAAATTGAGTGTTATTAAGATTAAACACTGTTTTATGTTTTAATACAGTAGGTATCTATAGGAGGTGCATTCTAACCAGAAAGCTGTTTTACCCCACACACTTGTGAACCATTTGTTCTGTCTGTATCTGGGCATAAACCAACATTTTAGAGCATTTTTTTTCAGGAGGCTGAAGAACTGGTTTTACTGTTTTCAGAAAACATTCCGGTATCTTATCTCGGTCAATCCAGATGTTCTCTACAAAATGTTTCCAAAAACGTTGAAAATTGTGTTTAAACGCGTTCAGTTTTCTTCAATACTTTCGTTGAAGTTCCCTTTAACCCTGAAGAGAAAACCAACCCATTCAGCAACGCGTATTCATACAAACACGACCTTTAAAGGGCAATTAAGTCCACTGCAAATCGGTGAATTACCTCCCACGCAAACAGAAAGTTTTACTTTCCACTACAAGAGATCTAGATTCCTAATTGCAATTGAAAGGATACACAAAGAAAAGCAAAGCATTTATTACATTTCCGGACCATCTAGTTGCGAGCACACGATCATTGCAAGAAATTGATTAAAGAAGTGTTGAACCGTTTTCCGGAGGCGGGTTAAGCCTGCGACAGTGAGGCAAGAGAGGAAATAAATGAATAATAACTGAATAAATATGAGCACGTATGGGGGAGTTTCTATGTTTTGGCGCTTAGTTCAGATTCTATGACAACAGAATTTGGTTAAGGAGGAAAATACTTCAGTCCTGGTCGGGAGGCTGCTCAAATCCGTCTTCTGTCTCATAGAGAATATCTACAATCTTGTTGACATCTAAATTGCCGAGAGTCTCGTTTTCTTGACAGAGGATCTGAAGAAGAACATAAACAAAATTTTGTAAAACGATACCTCAATGCGTCGGAGCTTTCCAAAGTAGAAGTTTCTTTCGCCAGCGACGTTTTCACAGACTACATCAGCTTCTTCCAGGGCTTTTTTGGACTAAAAATGTGTATTATACTAATGCAAGAAAATTGTTTTCTACTTTTACAGAAAACATTGGTCTTGTTTCAAAAATGAATAAAATTCGTCATAGAGCAGTGCCCAGGACTCGAACCTTGGTCACTATTTAAAAACGACACAACGATGGATAGACAGCCTCTAAATTCAAACTTCTTGGCTGTAATCTGAAGTAGGTTCTGTCTACGCTTTGTATACGGTTCGCCCTTTCAAAGTGGCTTGATTCATGGCCCCGTTTTTCTATGCATTGTCGTAATAGGTCAACTATAAAAGGATACCCTGTATGCTTAAAATGGTTTCATGAAATTCGTAGTTTTTTTAATGTCCAAATTTCACACACGGGGTGGGAGCAAATGTTAACAAAGGAAAACTGAAAAACCACAAACCTCAGCAAGTTCATTACGCAGCCTTCTAACTTCATCCAACACTTCCTGAAGTCTTTTGTCGTCAGCCGGCTTGGGATCTCCAAGATTCGAGTTGGATCGGCTAGGAGCTGAAGAAACGGGCTGAACAAAAAGCTCAAATTTAAAAATCTAGTTTTTACTTTGGCAATGCTGGATCCGTTTGTTTTAGCAGCTGGAACGCCGGTCGCTCTCGGAGTCGGAGCCACCATTTTAGAGCGAGCAGCCGTGGAGGCAGTAGCAGGTCGCCTAAAATGAATGCATAATTTGACGAATGAGTAGACATGTGGCCTGTTGATTGGAACAATACTCACGGAGCTGAAATTGTTCGAGGAGCAGTAGGAGCCTTAGGAGTAGTGACTCCAGCATTCGAAGCAGCTCCACTACCAAGCTGGGCACCTCCACGTGCCTCTAAGGCGTAATAGTCTTGTCCGTTGTAGTTGCAGTTGAAAAATTTCTTGAACCATTGCAGAAACTCGAAATTGTCCTGGAAATTTAGGTGTTTTATGGGGTCACAGGTTTCTGTAAGTGATTGAAGTCGATAAAGATTTATCAGCGGGGTAGAAATGTCGTGATAGGCTTTTGAGTGAGACAGTGCGGGAGAGACACGATGATAAGTTACAGCCAAAAGTTGACAAAATGACCAAGAGTAGTGACCAAAGAGAAAAGCATACCACGAAAGATTACTGTACAAAACTACAGGAACGAGGTGACAGATCAGTACGGAATGTAGAAATCAAAAAGTGGGGTCGACTCAGTAGTAGTCGGTGGTTCGAGAGACTGACCGCACTTGATATTTCTCCAGAAAATCGCTAAATCAGGAACGCAAGAGGAAACTCTATTGATGAGACAGATTGACAGGCAAAGGTTGCTGAAGTCCAACTAACCAGAGGGTTACGACATGGAAACCAAAAACAGGTATTTGAATTTGCAACGTTAGGATGAGATAATAGGAAAAAATGTTGAAATGAAAATAATAATAAGGTACCTGGAATTTGGCCTTGATCAATCTCTCAACCGGGACGAGTTTATCCACACCGATATTTTTCCATGTTGTGGAGATTAGCTAAACAACGGATTGTGAAACAAGGATATCAAAAATTTTACCTTCCAATTCTCCAACCAATCTAACTCCGACCGCGAATTCCATTTGACCTTGTTCATTTTCATGGATCCGGGAAAAAGAAGGTCTGTGAACTTAAAACAAGATTGCTATGTGGAAAAATCTACAAATACCTGGCAATAAGCCGCTCCCGTATGAAGTTCCTCAATTTTTGCGAAACTGCTCTGCAGACAGTCGTTTACCTAAAAGTTATGGGGTCAAAAAGCTCGCAAATAACCTACCCATTGCAAAAGCTCATGTCTGGACAGGTTTTCCGTTGTCGCGGAAGTGTTGATCACATTGATCACGTTGTAATTCATCCTCTAAAAGTAAAACTTTCAAAAGCAGCAAAAAAAGAAAAGAAAAGGGAGCAAAACGAAGGGGCGGATTATTTTGATTAGGGCCATGAACGCGTCATCGGGGGGTCGGAAATGGTTGTGTGTGAGTGTGCGGGGAAGCTCGGAGCAATGACTAACAATGGCCGAATTGTCGCGGTTTTGAAACGTGCCTAGGCTGGAATTTGGCGCGCGCTTACCAACTAAGCGACATGTGGCTTTATCAATATTTGAATGGCCCAATAAAACGTTATTATCCTAAAATTGATGCGCTTTTAAGTGATTGACGTTCTTGGAAAAGGAGAGAAGGCAAAAGACGGAGATAATGGTTCCCCCTTAGTAGGAAAGCAGCCCATACTAGTCTCTATACTATATATGTGGCTGTCTCTTCACCTCAGATAACCATCTGCTGCGGCTGGGTCAGGTCACCTTGAGACAGTTGGTGTTCTGGCGAGACGCAGAAGTCCGACGAAGATATTAAACTAACGCTGGATTACCAGCGCCAGTTGTGGGACCTCTGAGACTTAAGATACCGCAATTTTATTAAATCAATTCTGCACTAGCCCCACCCTTTTGCTTGTACAGATGGACAATTAGAGTCATATGGTTCGAGAGCAAACAAATGCAACTGGAAAACAATTTACCGAACACAAACACTGATATACACGCGTTTTTGAAACAATATGACCGGGATTATGTATGAATGAGTCATATTTGGAGCTGGTTTGATATACAATAGGGACTAGAGGTGTTAGGGCTGAATGAGTATATTTTGTTAACTTTGCTGTGTTTTTGACGAGTCTTAAGTAGCTGATCAATGCCGATAATCTGTTACCCGTTAAATTCCTTTTGGCCAAACTAAAAATACTACAGAAGCGCCTAAAGAAAGAGAGTAGAGGTCAAGGGGACCGCGATGGGGCGAAACAACCAAAAACACGTCGACTGCTACGTGACGGTGGAGGTGGCGGTTCAATATGTATAGGAATTTCTCGGTGAATAATATTAGGATCGTCTTTGTGGATGGGTATGATGTGAACTTGGATCTCTTCCTCCATAATCACCTCGGGAATTGAAAGACCTGAAAATCACTTTTGTCATAGTCATTACCCTAAAGCCGTAACAGTTTGCTATTAATCTAACGAAAATACTGGCTAAAAGAGATATTGACAGTAGCAAAGCTGTCACTTACTCCCTATCAACCTCTCCAGCCTTTTAAGTTATGTTAAACATTTACTCTTCTGATCTATCAGACTATCAGACTGCAGCCTGTTTCTATCAACCATCTTTCATGCCAGAACTTTTTATATTATCCTCGTTAGCCTAATATACACTGTCAGCCTAGTCCTGTCACCTAATTTTTCCAACTTGTCCCATGTCACGTCATTCTCTTGTACTGTCAATATCGCTGCTCATCAATCCCTGATATGCTCTCAGGCCACCAGAACTGAGGCAAAGTTTTGCCAATGATTTGGGCTCTTTTGCTTAGGCTTAGCTTAGCTAGTTTCTACCTAAGAAAATTTGACATTACATTGATACAAGCAGAGCAGCTAAAGTTTTCTGTTTTGCAACTTGCGCCAATTTTCAACTTTGTTGTTTGTCCGAAAATGTACTGGTAAAAAAGCTTACCTCGTTTCAAAGACGCATTATCTGAAAAGAGTGCTTCCAACCCTTGCGATACAGTCAGCGGACGGTGAATCGTCCTTTTGAATGATAGAAACTCGTCTATTTCTTTTTGCTGGAATGAACCGAACCACTTTCAAGTAATAAGTTAGACTCACGTCGAAGAGCCGGTTAAACCATGTCGAGTGCTTGATTTGATCGTTGTTCCACCTCAACAAGGGATTCTTATCCAGTATTCCATGTAAGAAGACTTTCAGATCGTCCGTGACCGGAACATTTGAAGGCATGAGAAGTGGCTCATGTGCAATGTTTTCGAACAACTTCATGATTGCCTCAAAGTTTATGTTCTACATCTATAGAATGTAAAAACTCACGTCTCCTTCGAACGGATACAATCCCGAGATCATATTGAACAGTGTCACACCACAGGACCAAATATCGGATTTAAAACCCTTAAATGTTCGTGTATTTCCGGAAACCAGTTCAGGGGCTTGAAATTTCGGTGTTCCTTGCACTATTATGCATGTGTCGTCTGGCTAAAATTGAGTTTTTGTGAATAAAGGATGAAAATCACACCTGGAACATTGGAAGTTCTTCAGCGACACCAAAATCTGAGATTTTCAGTGTTAGATCGGGTCCAAGGAGAAGATTTCCGGGCTTGATGTCTTTGTGAACGATTCCTTTTGAATGAATGTACTCTAACCTGAAAGACAAACTTACAACAATTCGTCTCCTTGTCTCTTTGTCTCTCTCTCTTTCTGTGTCTCTCCTCACTCACCCTTCTGTCAACTGCACAAAATACATATGAGCCTCATATTCGTGAAGACGCCCTCCAGGAGCGGAATCAATGTGACGTTGTAGACTACCTAGACAGAATTCCAGAACTATGTACAGTTTGCCTTTCTCCTCATTCCGAAAGGTCTAAAGGTGACGAAATTGAACCGAATTTGTTGTTTTCCCACCTCTATCAAGTTAATAACATGCTTATGTTTCAGCTTCCGGAGAATTTTTATCTCTCGTTGGACATTCTCCACGCCATTAGGTATTTTTCGTACTCTGTTGTGTTTAATAATCTTGATGGCCCTTCGGACTAGACTATCTTCTTCAATCACTTCCTGAATGTCCATTTTACAGAAATCAGTAGGAAACCCACTTTGACTTTGGAATAGGATCCTTCCCCAATCAGCTCTCCAAAAAGATACCCGTGAACGATTTTTGGTTCTTTGACCATAAAGACCTCCTCGGCAAACTAATTTTCATCAGGTTAAGCTACAAAACTTGACCTACATCACGCTGCCCCGTCTGCGGAAACATGTATTCTTCTCCTGTGATCATTGCTTTAATCTGCTCCGAGGGTAGCTCCATGTCAAAGTCATTTTCAAACTGAAATATAGTTTTAAAAAAAAGTAGTATTTTTAACACAAAACCTGTGAGCTGGACGGCCCTGTTTGCATTCGCCAACTGCGCAGCTGAGCATTCAGATTGCCGTTGTCCCCATAGTCGAGGTCGTCTTCGCTGTCCTCGCAGCCGACGGATAATTTCTAAATTTTGTGTTTAGTAGGCTAATAAAGCAGAAATACTATTGCGGGCATGCTAGTCCCAGTAGTTAGCGAAAAAGACTTGTTGCTAGGTTGTGCGTCAAGCGGCGTGAGTAAAATGAAAACGCATGGGTGATATGAGATCGACAATGCTTTTTTGTCCTCATTGAGTCCTGTCACAAGAGATTTTGCTTTTTGTTTATTAATAATGTCAGAAGATAATCGGGTAGTGAGATGTCTATTTTGTCTTTTAACAGTTTTAATGGTCTCATCTTTAAACCTTGCATACATACCGTCAAAGCTATTACCAGAAGCCTTATTTGGAGAAATCGATTTCTTACGTCTTACTGACCGAAATTGTGTGCTTACCAGACGCAAATTAACCATTTTGTAGTGAATACGCATATTTGTAGGAACACTTTGTCATTATTTCGATGCTTAGAGCTTTATAAACACAGTAGCAGGAGGAATCAATACCAATCTGGGGGTCCTAAGTTTGATCCCCGGCTCAGCCCAACCAAGTAATATCCTTCTCGAGGGTTGGTTTTTCGGCAGTAGCTTGCTACGACGTAAAAGCCTTTTTTGCAAAGGTTGGATATCTATAGTATGTTTATGTTCCCGCTACCTAGACTATCAGGTAGCATTGCTTGAGGCAGGGAGATACTTTACTTTGATACTTAAATAGTTTTATCGGTTCGTGACTATTAAGTTGCACGCTTAACTAAATGTTTGGACATGACAATTTAAACGTTCACCAAGAAATAGAGGGTAAGTAGTAAAAATGAAAGTATTACAGAAATCATGCAGTGAAGAAGACTTATGAGGTTGACGACAGAACTACTTGGTTTTTGAGATGTTGATGAAGGTGACTGTGCCACAAACACAATGGGCAGAGGTAGACAAAAGACCTAGTGGTTCCCTAGCAAACAGAGACTTTGCAGCTTCTCTCTCGGGAAAGAACATGTACTCAGAGTGCACAAAATTTGGCTTGCGACTGTTAAGTAGCCGTTAATAGGGCATTTTCTTCAAATACTGACCAATATATTGGAAGTAGAGGATTCTCCCTCGTCCGGCGAGCGACCTTCCACGCTGAGAGTGTGTGAAGATGGGGCTGCATCGAGCAAGGAGTCGCCAAAGCCGACATCTACGTTCATATCTGCAAACAGAGACAGAATCTCAATTAATTTAGGTCGGTTCTGGGCACTCACTCGTTTCTAAGCTACTTTTGGGCAAACTATGCAGAATAATGTCGGGCACGGTCTCTCCGGATAAAGTCATCATGGTCTTCCGGCCCTTACTACTGAAAAGCAACACATCACTACGAACAGAAGCGAAAATAAAGTGCTTTTTAGAACCAACCTTATACTAGCGATCCTCCTGGATTCAGCTGTTTGAGTGTCCTGAATCTACAAGAAATGGTTTATTTTAAATGGAAAAAAAGATAAATTTTTGGCAAAAAAACCAAGTGGAAAGGAAGTGAGAAGTTTCTAAACAGTTTATAGAAAAAGGAAAAGACCCGTGGTGAATAAAACCCAAATCCGACTGGATAGTGAAAGGCACAAAAATAGCGGAGGAACTGGGGGAAAAATGACACCCATAGCAGCGACAGGTATAAGTAAAGAAGCAAAGGAACTAGCAGTATTTTTAGTCCAGGTCGAAATCGTGCTGGCCGTCAGCAAGGGCCAGGGGTTCGGGAGCCGAAATCTGAAAACCATTTTTTTAAAACTGAGTGTCAAACAACTGCATATTTTAATTTATTATTTTTATTTTATATTTTTTTTAATTTTTTATTTTAGGCAATTTAAGAGTTTGCATGATCAAAACATATGCAGTCGTAGGTGCAAGGATCTACTAAAAGCAGCAATGTACGCCACAACCGTTTAAAGAAAATGAATTTCTGAGACTGTCAGAGCTTGTCGTGAGCATCTCAACATGTCACGAACTTTAAAAACGTATAAAACTATGTCTGTTTCGACAATATTGAACTTCTAGGGAACGATTTTGAACTAGTTACCCCAAATTGGGTGCATTCCAAGTGGAACTGAATCATTTCCGATACATGCTCATAAAGGAAGTATTTCAGAAATAGTATACCATCAGCTAAACGAGCTCGAATTTTTGAGTTTCACTAGTAAAATGATAGGTTTGCCATGTACCTCAATCTCCTGCTCAATCCAGTCATTATCCGCAGGCATGATCTCTCCATCAACAATCAGCTCTCCCGTTTCCTCCATTTCAACTGTTCTCGGTGCCGAAGTTCTTGGCAAAAGAGACAGAGGCTGCTTCATGAAATCATCTATCTCCATCTCAGGATAGTATTCCTCTTCTTCGAGTCGGGGAGGACCACGATGGACCAAGCTGTTGGTATAGATGACAGTCTTCACAGGCTTGGTCATGACTCGTCTTCTAATAACCGTTGTCGAGGTCGAGAGACCCTTGTAGCCAGTACCTGGATTGAAAGTGCTAGGAAATTGTGTATTTGCCTACCTATATCGTCGTCGACAAGGTACATAATCAGTTCCTGATCTGATCGTGTGCAGGGCTGTCGATCCGTCGGTCCTGAGGGGAAAGTCGTTCAGAATCAAATCAAGTACTCTCACCATTAAATCTTTCACTGGCGTCATGCTTTCTAATATGCTCTCTGAAGTGACGGAAACATTTGGAACTGAAGGGGCACAGCTTATACGGACAGCCGTACGTGCACGATCTTCCAGGATGCTTTGAACTGAAAACGCAACATTTGTGAGATTTTCGGGGAAGAAACTAAAGATAACACAATATCAGTTGGTCACGGGAACAGCTTAATTTGGGCGGGCAGGGCAAGATTTGAACTGCGCAGCAAGGTCACAAACTGTTCAAACAGGGTGAAACTCTGCCGTTTTCACCCATTTTATGCAATTTTTGACAAGAGCTAAAGGAAGAAAAAAGACAGAGAGACAGTGATACTAAAAGACTGAGAGACAGAGTGACAGAGTTAGCTAAATAATAATTACCTGACATGCTGCTGATAACTGGCCGGTTCCATGTAAACTTGTGGACAGTAAGGGCATCGGTATCCCCAATCCTGAGCTGGGGTATGATTCCGAAGTACATGACGTCGGAGAGTCATTTGGCTAGCTAAAATACAAATTTTGAATGGTATAAAAACAGCTTACCAGCTGAGTACTCGCAGAATTCGCAAGCAAAAGGCCGTTTCTGGCTGTGAATGTTCATGTGCTCGTTGAAGGATCGTTTCGAGCTGAGGAAACGATTACATTCTCTGAATTTACAACTTTTCTTGAACTTTTAAAGACTTACGGGCACTTCCAGGCTCTCTGTTCCTTCGCAAATGGAAACTTTTTGACACGTTTTGGGTCACTAGCGCTAGCAACTTTGAAACTGTTGACTACTCTGACCTAAAACAGCAAAATTTGAACAAAAACAGTGCGAGTTACCGGCTGCTCTCCCTCTGGAACATTGTAGGCTATGCGGATGGCTTTCAGCTCGCTCACCATTCCTGCCCGATCTAATGGCCGATTGACCGGTGCCATCTAAAATTTTAGTACGTTTTGGCAATAAGAAGCCCAAAAAGGAACAAGAAATTTAAGCAAAATATCGAAATCCCCCCCTGATTGCTAGAAGCTTCCAGCAACTTATGTAAATTCGCAAAAAAATCTGCAGCGAGCATCGTAAACAAATCGATTTTTCTACGGTTTTCTATCATTTAATGTTTTCTTCATTGATGAATAATTAAAAAAGCAAGAAAAGCCCGGAATTAATGTCATGAAAGTAGGAAAACTTACAGCCACAAACGAGCAGTATGCTGTTTACATTCTCTCGTTGGACGAAAATGTAGAGTTTGAGGATTGTATCGTAAAGAAAACTGCTCGTATTGTGATAAAATTTTCGGAGATTTCACTTTGAACAGCCCGAGCAGCTTGTCTATGAAGATGTAAATCAAACTTTTGTGGGAAACCATCGTAAAAGATGGATGAATGGTCACATGGATAGTATAATTTAAACAGGTGTCTGGGCTCTCCTGGCTTAGCTAACAAATCTGCCCATCCATCCATTACTTTGTCGACTCTGTGTCTGTGTATCGTTTATTGTACTTTGATGTATTGCTGAAGGTTTGACCCCTCTCTGCGGTACTGAAGAAAAATGCTATTGACAAGTCAAAATACAGCAAAAAGCCGACAATTTCTCAGGGTTTCCAAGCAAACCCAAGCTGAACTCAATCTGTCGAACCATAAAATACAGTGAATTCAAACAGTCGAATTTGGTCAAGCAGAGTTTGCAAGTGAAACCTGCGTACATTTGTCCAGAACAGATTTTCTAACCCAAAAATTTATTATAACATGTTCAGACATCTGGTACACCGGTCAACGTATATCGGTCTAAGTATTGTTCCAGAGGTCACAGAAAGCAGCGAGGTCAATGGCATCGTTGTGGTCACCATTGTAAATGGATTAGTCAATGGGACGAACTGGCTTACGGTAGTGTTCTGGCTCTAGAGCTTCTATAAGCTAGCGCACATTCTGTAAAAGGTGAGACAGGAATGTCACATTGGGGATTATTGTAAACCTCCCCGAAGTCGGACGAAAACTGCGATATCCCCAGCTAATTTTGAAGATAATATAGTGACCATTAGAGCGGGGTGCAAATAAGACTCTATTATCCGATCTCACGAATATATGAGAACTGCATGGACCTGAGAAAGTCTTCTTTTGGCTCGGAACACCAGCCAGAGATACTCTTCACGGTAGGATTGCATTCTCTCAATCTTCACTGCTGAAATTTCGGAGTTGAATGAATCGGTAGCCAGTTCACCTGGATGAACCACGGCATCTCGAAGTTTCCTGATAGTCTGCACTTTTCGATGTCTATTTCCGTTTCCAGAGGTTCTTCGAAAGTGATCAGATTGAGCTCTGGGGGATCGATTATCTTCTTAGGCTTCTGAAACGCACCAACTGCACTGTTAACATGTACACAGTAACTACAGAATCGCTTTAAGTAAGAGCTGTCCGTGTGTTTTCTCGGCTCGACTGGTCTAACCCCGGCCGGCCTGGCCATTACACAATTATTGTGGATAGTGAAAATTTGCAAAAGGAATAATTATCAAGCCTTTCACCACTTCCCAGTTTTCGAGAATAGTATTATCTTCCTCGTTACTTCCATCACATATAAATGTGATCTTAGCGAGACCGGCCATCCAGGATGCGGCACAAGTAGCTTCCAGCTGTTGAGATGCAGTTTTCTTTCAAACGACAGCGTCATTTGCTTTATCACTTCGATGAATTCCTTTGGAACCCAGTACTTGTGCGGAATGCTGAACTTTGACTGATTCGCGGCGAGGAGCCTGGTCATGCACTTGCTGAGACGTATGGAACGTGCGAATGACCGACAGTGCATCCAGATTTTTCATTTAACTTTAATATCTAAAGCGCGATGGTTTCGGTGGCGGACTCTGTCTGTTTGTTTGTCCGTGGCCATAAAACATCAAAATAAAAAGCTATAAATTGTTGTGTTGTTGTTGTAGGTTATTGCCAACTAATTGAGTTGGACAACAAGTCTTCAACTGCTCCACACTTTTTGCGGTCTATCAACTCAAAGAGACACAACGTGGTATCTATTTAAAGGAAGAAGCAAGACACTCATGAATTCAAATGTCAGGCGGATACGCCGCTTTCCATTTGGCGGCTGAGGTGTGTACGAAACAGCGAACAATAAGGAATATCTGACTGACCAGTTTCCATTTCAGAGAACTCTGCTGCAAAACATCATCAATTCAAAGTGTAGAAGAGGTCTAGGATACCCATAAACATTCAAAATGCAAAGTACCAGGGTTTGATCACTGATTCTAACCATTTACAGATCTTCTGCGGACTCCTCACTAGGTCTTCGACAAAACTCCCACCAAACTCTACTACTGTGTCTTCTGTTATTGTAGCTGTCTTTCTACGTGAGTTGTCACAAAACATTTCATGCAGAAGCAAACAGTATAATTGTGATTCGCACCAGTTTATCGTTGCGCAAGGTTCATTTTTCAGACTGTGGGCACAGTTTTCTGAGTCGATTCATCTTCTGTTTGTCATGATTGTTTGTCATTATCTGTGAAGCTGAGAAGCAATGCCGTGGTTGTTAACTTAGTCAGAACTGTCTGGGCATCCACTCACTTTTCTAGATACAACTTCCACTGGACCACATGTTGTGAAAGAAAAATAAGTGATTAGTGCATACCCATAAGCTGAAAAAAAAAGTTTATTTGCTCAATGCTATCTCATTCTCAAGAAGCTAAAATCCCTCGCTTTTTGCACTGAAGCCCCCACCTAATCATACTATTGCTCTCAAGCTGATTCAATCAACCAGCTTTTTTCGTGTTTACGAATGTTTCAGTATTGCCCTCCGCTCCACACTTATCGACGACCGACCGATCTGTTTGAATGTTCAGCTGCTCTCTCGAAAGCACGTTGCGGCAGCCTGTTCGCATAGTTTTTAAAGTAAGATTTGACTCTGATGCGATGCGGCAGCTACTTTTTCTCTACTTCTCCCTCTTTTGCACAGTCCTCCCGAGAGAGGGCCGCAACACATGTCTGAGTACCCGAGGCGGACAGCCGTCCAGGCGCTCTGCCACACTCTCTTTTCTAGTCAAGAAATCGCGCTTCTGCGAGCGCGACTTCCTGTTTGTTTTGTACTCTTTTAGCTCTCTGTGCTCTCTCCCTGCTGTGTGTGTTGTGTTTTGCTGATGGCACACAAGCACAATTTCATCTCCCCCCCCACATCGTTCATCTCGCAAAAGTCCTAACTTTGTCCTGTTACACCACTGGCTTTAAATCTTCCCCCACTCTGCAGACTTGGGCCAATTTACCGCAGTTTTTGTGCGGTCCCAAGGCGTCTGATTGCTTAGACGACGGCCAAAGCGTCTTTATTCGCTAGTGGTTGGACAGATTTGTCACTTTTGAATAATTACTCTATCAATAGCGCCACCTATTTTGACCGGGAGATTTTCATATCCCGAAGACCAAGATTTACCTCCTCTTTCAGATGATACTAAATTATGACCAGTTCAACTGCTTGCTTCTCCTCATCACAGCCATTGTTTCAACTATAGCCGGATGTACTCTTCTATTTTTGTATTGCAAATTTCGATGTGGATGCTGCAGGAGTCGATCAGTGTCTCTGAATCAACCTAGGCCGTCTATTTACAATGAAGAAGGCCACATTGAAACGTGAGTGTGTCGGGTGGCAGGCGCGATAACATAGTCTCGACAGCGGGTGTTGCCAGACGTGGCCGCCATAGCTCAGTCGGTTAGAGCGTGGGTCTAATAAGCCCAAGGTCGCAGGTTCGACCCCTGCTGGCGGCAAAAGTTTTTGCATCTTGGTAAAAAGGAATTTGCATGGATAAGTTCAGAAGCAGGGCTAATGTAATTCATAGAGATTGGTTAGTTTTTGAGCTTGTTAATGTTTTGGTTACGGTATTCATTAAATCTTAAAGCGAGTGTCTCGCTATGAAATGCTTTGGCGCCTATCTACCGTACTTCGCGTGATCATTTCACCCATTTTTTCATTTCACCCATATTCCAAAGCTCCAAGAGAAATATATTTTTGTCGACATTTGTAGCTCCTATTGTGTTAAAATACTACTCTATACTTATGTGGACAAATAAATACACAAAAAAAAGAAATGAAATAGAATGGGCTGTAAAAATGCGAGTAAAGCTCTAACATAGCCAAATTCAGCCATTTTTCTTCTTTTTGTTTGGTCTAAATCATTTTTCATAACCATTGTGATAAGCAGCATCCGAGAGCTAAAAGCCTACGGCAAAGCGTAAAAATCACGTGTTTATCAACTTTTTTGACGTTCCCGCCAAATCTTTCGAACTGTGCGCACCAACTTTAAGCGCTTGGGCGCAATAGCGAGACACTCGCTTTTAAAAGCTACCAAAGAACCTTGTAGATTATTATACAATATCTCTGTGAACGCAGACTGTATAACAGCTTATATCAAAACACATAATTGCAATCACTTGGATTTATCAGTTTTCATGATCATGTTCGCTATTTTGTCATTCCGCCAGATACGCTCACACTATTTTTATATCTGCAAAACGAGTTAGAAAGAATGTCCCAAAATACATAATTGCAATCACGAACCCTCAGATCGTTGACATTAAAAATTAGACATAGGATATGGTGAATGGGGAAGGAAAAGATACAACTGTTGAAATTAGATAGGTCAAATCAGGCCATTCAAACATGCTATTGTGATAACTTTTTTCAGGGTGAGGCTGCAAGATCACGAGTTTGACTTCATTGACGATCGCCAAACAGATGTGATATCCTCCTCAGTGCGGGTCAAATCTCTTCACAACATGTAAAATCTCCACGTCACACAAAAATATGCCTTTCCTATAGATTACAAGAGAGCTGCATTTTCATCTTTCGCCTCGATCACTTGTATAACTTGTTTTCTGGTCTCTTTCACTTTTCGTGTTCCCCTGCTTCACAGATAATAAAAAAAAGTTCTTTCGGCCCGCAGAGACTCGTCGGCAAACTCACACCTTCAAATTGAACTAAACGGCTTCATTGTCAGTTCCTTTCAGCGGAGAGCTCCATAAAGGGGGGTGGGGATCGATACGTGCCAGCTGCTTTCGTCTTTCATCCACCACGAGCCATGCGTCTTACACATTTCATCCTATTGTGTAGTTTTGCAATAATGTTCTTTTTTTCTATGTTTCCACAAAAAATCGTTATTTGAATTGGCGAAAGTTTGTCAAGGCGAGCATATTCCCACCACGCATCTGGAATCAATAAGCCTCGTTTTGCTGAAACGCGCTCTCTTCCGTGTGAGATCTGCGATTTCCAGCTTTAAAAATATTTCCAATTACCTAAAACTCTTTTTCTTCTTATTTACTCGCTTTTCAGTTATTTTTTTCATTTTAAGCATGGAACATGAGTACTTCGTTCCCTCGGAACAGCAGATGACATCAATCGTTCTGCCAACAATACTCTTTTGTATTGGAATGGTTGTGGCAATGCTGGTCGGCATCAACAAATGCAAACAATGGGATTTGGACCGAATTGTTGAGATGAGAAGAACAAGAAGAGTCGTGCAAAGGATAACAGCCAGATTGAGAGAGAAGAATTTTAAGACTATACAAAGTAAGTATGGGAGGATAGAAGCACAAACTGCGCTCAAAACAATCTTTAGTTGTAAATCCGGAACAAAATATCTTTAGAATCAGTCAATTTGGGTTCCAGGACGAAATGTTAACCCTACAGAACACTGCGAGCAATACTGATTCCAGAAACTATCGGACCCATTTCAGAACAAAAAAAGGGGAAAATGAAACATTTGGGCACCATTACAAGGTGGAGAAACGGCGAAACTTTGCATTTAGTTCTGAATGACAGAATTTTTGTGATGAGAACCAGTTCAGTGTACAAATTCAGCGTTATTACAAATCCTACTTCTCCCTATTACTAAAATATGTAACGTTTCAGAAGCTCGAAACGTGCGGAAACGTGCAGCTGCCGCAGCTAAAGAGAACAAAAAGAAGGCTGAAGTCTCTCCACCCCTATATTCATCACATCAACAGCAGTAAGACCCTTTTTCAGTTGATATAATGCCTTTTTAGGTGCGGAACCTCGCCACCTCCGTCCTACGAAGATGCTTTATTAGATGAGTACTATTTCGAGTGTCGTCCGCCGCCTGCCACGTGAGTTTTTCTCTTAATCTCGTTATAAAAGCGGCTGCTTAAGTGAGCGTAGAAGACGCTCTTCCTCAACAAGTCACACAGCTCACGCTCGACGAAGATCCTTAGCCGCTGCGCCGCGTCCCAAACGGCGTAGTAGCACTCGTCCCATGCTTCCTCCCGTCTGACCTCAAAAGCTCAATTATTGTTTTTTGAAGTTTAAATGCTCCATCGATTCGACTTTCACACGGTTGCTTTTCGTGACAAATATATTTATATTATTGTTTTTTTTTTCTTGTCATAAATTGTTCAATATAGGCCCGGAAAAATTCGGAAGGGGACTCGGGAACAGTGCTGGACCCAATATTGACCGTATTTGACCAGACATCGGGTCTCGTCTGAGAGCATTCGTACCAAAAGATAACCTGAAATATGTCTTCAGTCTGAAATTATGCCTACCCGTAATAAAAACAAAGGGAAAGTAACTAAAAACCGGAGATCGGCCCTGTAGAAGGCAAAAAGACAAATACGTTAGCATTTCAGCTAAATAGTTGGGGTGTCGGCAATATGACCAGTAACCACTCCCTGAAAAACTAATGTGCTAGAAATAGAATTCAATACCCAATAGAAGGTTGAAGGACGAATCTCCAGCATCCGTTTTGTACTTGGCAGTGATAAAAAAGGCGTCGACGCCTTTGATTTTCAGTGTACCCTTGGCTTTCCTTAATTTTTTGTTAAGATTTATTGGTTTTTTTTACAAACCTGAACTCAAACTTCTGACTGTCTATGGCTCCAGCTGTCAAAATTGCCACTACTCCGATGAGAGTAAAAAGTAGACAGGGAAACAGGGAAATTGATCGTCCCGCATGTAATATGATGACAATAGGTGAGGTATTCATTACCGGCATCCAGACCTGCAACTTTCATTAGTTAAGTGTTAGTCGGACCAAGTTTTCCTGTCTGTTTGCAAATCACCTTTTGAAGCTATCTCTGATTGTTTAACCTATCTACCAGGACCACATCGTTTACAAATGTCTTTAGATCGTGCAAGAGCTATAGGAAGACCGTATTTGGCTAGCCGAGACTGTACGGGTGAAATTTATTTTACGGGTTAGGAAAAAATGGTTGTCCAGGCCACGTTCAGTCTTTATGGAGTAAATTTTTAAACTACAGATTTAACTACATACCATGTCTGTCCACAGCCTCAGAACTCCAAAATTATGCGTCATGCCATCCAAAGAGTTCTGTTCCAACTGCTCCTGCCACGCCCTTCTGAAGATATAGAGCAATTGAAGAAATGCGACACAAACTAGTGATTCTGAGACAAATCATTAATTGAACACTACCAAACTAACTTAGAACTTTTCCACTAGAAAACTGCGAAGCAATAGCTGACACGACAAACAGTGTCCACAATGAGAATGAGATTCGAAACCGGATGAAATGTTTGAGATCAATGTCCAAAAATGTGGGCGAGAGTTCGACACCGAAGCAGAGTTCAGGGAGAGTTGTGACTAAAAAAAATGGTCAATGCAATCTGACCACCGTACTATTGTAATTTTCCCCAAAATAGTAAGAGAAGTACAGTATTGAGAAAATTAGGATGGATAGGATTGCCATTGAGGCAACAATTGAATTGAAATGGGTCACAATGATGTCCGGATTGTAGACCTGAAGCCCGACTCCGAGCATGTAAAGCAAGGTCAGGAGTATCAAGGAACTGAAACTGTTGACCATCTTCTTTTGCTCTCCTGAAACATTACCAATACTCAACTATCTCTATGTCGCTCTATCTCTCTGTCTCTCCGTACCTGTAGGCGTAAGAACAGTCACTTCATCATGTGGAAGTACTGTTTGAAACAGCAGCTGCAGAAAAACGACCACTAATGTGACTTTCCATGCCACTGGATCAAATATAGGCGGTATTATTTGAAGCACAAATGGCCAATGTCCAAAAACCCAGGTGAAAGTCTGAAAATTTTGGTCTTTACTTGATCCTGTCAAGCTTCCCGTCATTTTGAGATCAAAATAAACAGATCAGATCTCACCTCGATGAATCTACCTCCATGCATGTGAACCGAGTACATATAGAAGAACGTTAAGAAGGGGAAAACGCTCAAAACAAAGAGAAGGAGCTGGGGTGAAAGTCTTTGTTGTTTCTTAAGCATTTAAGTACTTCTGAATGTGAAAAGCTTACTTTAAGTGCTTCCTGTATCGCCTGAATGTCTTTCGAGGAGACACTGCTTCTTCTCAGACTCGTAGTCGAGCCAAAACTTGTTCTTCTACTCACTCTTTGCATACTTCTCTTCAAAATGATTAGGATATAGAAAACTGGAGCTGAGAGAAGCAAATACTTGTGGGAAAATAATCGGAAGATCTTGTGATTGTGAGTATTTTGTTGTTTACAGCAGAGCCGGGGGAACAAAAGAGTCTCCGGTCAGTTGGCCGAGAGACGATGCTTTCCAACGAGTATATAGCCTCATTATACGCTCTTATGGAGAGGGTGGGGGCGTTACCCGAACCCTCAAATGTGGGCTATGTGTGAATAATGTAATCATGAAGATTTTGTGAAAAGAACTCGCCTTGGCGACTACACAATCAATTGAAGGGAGACATGAGGACGGAGAGAGGGCCTAATTTAACTTGGGCACATGTTGCTACGGGGATATGGGAGACTGCACATCAGAGCCCATTGAGTTTGAGTAAATATTAGTGACGGCTGACCGCAGGCGCGCAACTTTGAACTGGCAATTTTGTTGCAGAGGCTATGGAGGCAGAGAGCAAGTGCTTGTTGTTCTCCTGCTTTCTCCGAAGACGAGCAGCTGCACGCTTTTTACAACACGCTCTTTCTGCTCGTCTGCTCGCGCTACGCTCCTTACTCGCAGTTGGTTCTCACTTTCACGCGCGCACGTGTTCCTAAGGACCGCGCGTCGTGAGCTAAGAATTCATTGCCTCGTTACCCGGGGGTCCCCGCAAAGCGATCGAGGATAGCGAAAGAGAGAGCATATTTCAGCTACTAAGAGAGCACAAGGGACCAGCAATTTAGACATCATCTTCTCTTTCAAAGTTCAACACTGGGAGATACATTATCGCAGTTTCAAATATGACGTCGCTCGACCGCCTTATCAGTCTATTCAACCCGTCTAATCCTTAGGCTACTGTTTGACAAATGTTCCGGCATTTATTTATTGCATTCTGTTTTCTTCCAATCGCCGTGTCGATCAGCTGCTGGAAATATGATGAAAAACAGCAAGGAGGATCGCTTCAGACCATTGGAGATAAGGTGAGGTTTTCTGAACCAAAAATTTGAACCTGTGACTCTTTTTAAGAATTTTATAAAGAGTTTAAAAGTTTGAAAGCATAGATGATATAGGCGAGATTGCCTAGCTGACGAGAAGTAATAAGTCAATTTTCTTCAACTTTCTAGGTGGTACGGGTGAGGATGTACTTGAGTGACGAGACGGTGCGGGAGTGACTTGGTCAAGCTTGATACCAGTGACTACAAAGTCTTTTCATATGGCAAAAGGCAGGTCACATCGGCGAAAACAAAGCAAATGATGTTCAGTCAAATAAAAGACGTAAAATCGGACAATCGTGGGCTGTTGTAACCTTCTTTCTGAGTTCATGAAGCATTTCCAGCAAACAATTGACTGCAGCAAAACTGTCTCCTTCTGTGTGACTGTGAAGGTTGAAGGAGGACAAGACGATTTGACCCACTACGATTGTGCCGACTCTAGTGAGGCATCTACTAATTGTGTCGTAAGTTTCTATGTAACTAAAACCAAGGCATGTTTTAGAAAGACGGAACATTTTCATCTAGCAGTGGCTCGCTCTACACTAGAAAAACTTGCTGTGATTCGGACTACTGTAACTCTTCAGCCACTCTTTCTTTGCTAACTTTGTTTCTTTTCTGCGTCATTTCTGGATAAAAAGTCATGAGATGTTCTCTTTTCTGCACTGAGAGCCTCTCAGAGGCAGATGTTTCTTCTATGAATAGCTGCATGCATTCCGGAAAAGCGGAAGCACAATCCCTCTGTCTTCATCATGCCGCCAGTGCCCAAGGTTTCTCGCTCTGAAGATTCTTGAACTTCCACTTTCCAGAAGGCTGCAACCGTACGTGGGGCTCCCACACGCCCAGTGTCCGCTGGGATCACTTCGGCTAAACGAGCCATTGCCAAAACGAGCCAAGCTGCTGCTGTGAAGCCGCTGCAGAAGATTATGGAAGTCGAGGCTTTGGTCGACGAAGTTGTGGAAGATGTCAGTAATGCTGAGACCGCGAATGCTGTCGAGCGGCAGACTCATGAAATTGAACTGATTCCTTTGGAGAAGAATGAGGTTAGTTGGTTTCTATTTTAACTTAATGGCTGTCCAGGGACTATTAGCACGTTTTCATTACTCTATTTGGTGTGTGTTCTCAACAGATCAGTCTCACGTTTTCCAGAAACCGATGCAGCAGTTGGATGGACAGAAGGATGAAGGGATTAACCAGCGCCGGACTTCCGAAGCTGATAGCCATAGAAGAATGTAAGTAATTGCCCCTATTCTGACATCCTTTTCTTATGCTTTGCAGCAACAGACTAGACTCTGAGGTGCAGATTGAAGAAATCTTGACCAGGGTCTTTGAAGACATCACCACCATGCCGTAAGGCAGAATCTTTTCCTAAAACAGTGTTTAGAAAACCGGAGCCTTTGAAGCAAATTCCTCCTGCTAAAACGCGTTTCCCGCTGAAGAAGGCTCCTCCAGCCCCAAAGGTTCCCACACCAAAAGTTCAACGAAAGGTGGAAAGTAAGATAGATCCATTTCCCCAACCCACTTCCAAGCCACCTCTACCTACCAGAACCCCAGTAAGTTGTAACTAAAACGTCAAAAATGAGTCTAGATACCAAAGAAGGCACCGCTCAATGGTGTCAAAGCGACCCCCAAACCATCTACGAACCCTGCAGTTGGTCCCAAGACAGCAGTTAAACCTGCAGTTGAGACAGGTAAATTAAAGGCTCTGTTATTGGAAACGGAATCTTCATAAACAAAGTAAAGATTCAATATAAAACTTCAATCCTTGGCCGCATGTCAGAGTAGAGGGTCACATCATCATGGAGTCATAAAGTTTGAAGTATGCGACCACAGAGTGTCAAGCTATGAGATCTGCACAAACAAATTGCCTTTCTTACTCGGCAAGCGGTGTTCCGATGATGTAAAACGTTCAGCCAGCCAGCCAGGCTTGCCTTGAAACCACGGGTACCTTCACAACAAAGATGTTTTATTCTGTTTCCTACGGTTCTATTCTGTTAGATTGATGAGAACAACTATTAAAAGCGAGTTCAATGGCTCCAGTAGCTGCCAAAAGACGGATCACATGGCCGCAGTTCAATGGGGATTTCAAAACCACCTGTTTTTTCAGTAGCTCCCACAAAGCCAGCTCCTGCTCCAGCAGTTGAAAAGAAACCGGCAGTTCCTAGAAAGCCCGTCGTAACCAAGCCGGTAAGCCTAGTTCTACATTGGATTCATACACTTTTTAGATGTCAACTCTTCCCAAAAGAACCACCCCAGCTGTGAGAACTCCCGTCGCCATGTAGGCTATTCAATAGGAGTCGACCTTTTAACAACATTTATTCGATCGGTGGCAAACTTGTAGAGATCATTTTGTAACAACTAGATACTTAAATGGTTACAATAGTCTGAGCAGTCTTCTTGAAAAATGTGGTATTGCGTTCTTTTTGAAAAGGATTGGGGTTAGGCACTCTTATCACAGAAAAACAATAACGAACCGGCAATCGTGACAATGTTTCTTCATAGTCTATGTGTTAAGGGTTGAGGTACGGAAGGATTGAGTTTTAAGATTATTGCTATGATATTTGAATGTTTGCATGAGGGAGCGTGGGAGAAAATGCTAAAGCAGTGACTCGTATTGAGCTCATACATCGTTGAGCACACTTGGATGGCTGAAACCAATTGTACACACATAGAAGATGGCAGGAATTGGGACGAGGAGCAAGAAAAACAGTCCGAAGAAGGAATGACTGAAAATGGTAATATTTGAACCAGATGCCCATGTACATATTCAAATAATGAACAGTTAACTTTCAGCTCTGGATTATCTGTCAAGGTGTCCGCCAAACATTGCCATTTTGTCTTACTGTCGACTTCTCACTTTGGGAACTTTCCCTACGTCTTCTCAAAATGTTTTGTGCAAAAAGTTTGTCGACTATGGGGATAGAACCCATACCTCGCCCTTCGATTGGTATCTCTTGGCAATACATAAACTTATATAACGTTTTGAAGCACTGTAACTTTGTTTTGCGATCGGGAACCTCTAAATATTTTCTTACGCAGCTTGAAAACTGCAAAATTGGATTTACAAAAAAGGCGGGATCGAACCCCTGTTCTTTCGCGTCATATCCCATAGCATCTACACGAAGCTCTGCACAGACAGACAAATTTGGAGCCCCTTCTCTCTCTCCCTTTTGATGCCCCCTAAGCATCTGCTTACCTTGCAGCTGTCAATGCCATTATTGCAAAAGCCAAGAGACCCATGTTGACACAGAGAAGCACCAATTGGATTGGAGAATTGTATAATCTTCCTTAAGGAAATGCACATCATCAAGCAGATTGCGGCAACTCACTAATGATCTTTCGTATTGGTGCTTTTCCTTCCAAAGCCAAATGAAACGCATTGGAACAGATGCTAAAGGAGATGAGCAGATAAGGAAAGATATTATACAGAACTCCCGCCTGAAAAAAAAAACAAAATATATCAAGAGTACTGTTTTACCAATAGGCCATGAGCTACGGCGACCTTAGGCAGGGCGAGTAAACCAAAATAGAAAGCTCTAGTGTCATGATTATTCCTCAACACGTAATTATAGAGAAGAAATCGAAAGATCAGCATGTAAGTCAGCAATAGTAGAAGAAAAACAAAGGGTATAGAGTATCTGAAATCGGAAATCTAAAAAAAAGGATTGAGAACTCACAATGGAAACACAATTTCGTATGAGCACTTAAGTTGTTTTACATAGCCAATCACTGGATTATACAATGCCGGATACCTAAGTTTTCACTAGTTTAAATCGTAAAAAGGACATACCATTCTTTGAGACCCATCTTTCGACAGCTGGTTAGTGTTAAAAAGCCTCTTGGAGGGTAGAGGAGCAAGGAGGTGAGGACTCCCGCCACGGCTTCGCATAAGCAGCAGATGACTTCCAGAAGGGTGTGTGTTTTTGTCCTGAAAATGTTCGGGTTAGTAAATTGTTCCTGCGTAAACTAATTCGGATTGTTTTCGCTAAGAGTTGAAAATGTTTGGCTTATGCCTATGTATAGCGGCCATATCTTGTCAACGTTTTCACTCCAAAAGGACAGTGGGAGATTTTACCTGTAATGTCTCGGTAGCCGGAATAGCTCTCAACTGTTCTGGTTTGATAGCAAATAGCAAATTCTGTCCCCTATTGTCTTTGTATCGAACCATCTCATCCTTAGAAAGTTCGATTTTACAGGATGCTTATCCAGATGGGCTCAAAAACATAGTAAAAAAGACCCACGTTTTCTTCGGCGAATAGTAGTGGACATAAAAACAGTTGATGAGCGTTGGAACGATGACCATGAAGAGAAGGTAACACCAATCATACCCGGAGACTGGATGGTCGCACTCGGAACATTGATATTCGTAAGTTCTGGTCCCCCAAGGACAAGGCTAAAGCAACTTTTGTAACAAAGTATTAGAAACAGGCCTCACGGCGCATTCTGACCATCCCAGACTGTTGTTAGCCGGTATCCGTCCACAGAACCCTGGACAGACGGGAACGTCCATTCTGGACTGCATTGCTCTGTAGGTGAACTTACAGGCAACATGCCTCCATTAGGCACCTCTGAAACTAGATTTAGACATAAAGAAAATATGCAATAGATATGATAGAGGTATGTATCGGGTCAAACCGATCAATATGGGTAGCAATAACAGGTAAATACACGTTTTAACGGATATGGTAAGAGGTATCTTGCATTGAGGATCATGATTTTAAAGGCACCGAGCGTATATGTACATGTATATGTTCAATTATGTATAATAGGGGTTGCTTTTGCGGTTTCTTAAGCCTATGGGCGGAGTACCCGCAGTTGAAATGACGTTTTCCCTCGTCCAACCGGAAAGATTCTCAGGCGACGTAGGGCATTCCGGTATTTCGTTGTAGTAGTCCGGAGCAACCTCATCCAAAGGGTTCTGAACTTGTTTTTGCAGATAAAGAGACAGAGAAACATAGAGAAGGAGAGACACAGAGACAGAGAAATATACAGACATAGAGACTTACTTTATTTGGAAAACCATTCAACGGAACAATTTCCTCTGAAGTCCTACGAGAAGATTCCGCGGTCGTTCCTCGTGACCCTGTATAGGTTGTGTATCCTTTGTGCCCCCAGAAAATTGCCATGACGAAGACGCCCGCTGAAAGTAGCGATAAAGAAGGAACGCAGAGTAAATGACTCACACATGAGAGTTGCAACGAACAGAAAGAAGAAGGTTGTAAGGGGCCAATTGTATAGAATGTTCCGAATAAATCCAAATTTCGCGTTGACTAGGAGATAAGCAGTGTCTACCTGAGAAAACAATGGTTTAATGCAATTATCAAGTGTTTATGCATCTAGCGGTGAGTCAATACACAGTCATAAGCCTTTCGACATTTACTTATCTCTCAAGTTAAGATAGTTTTTTTTGAACCACATTATTGATCATACGGAAGAAAATACAAAGAAGAAGATATAAATCCACCAAATTATGCCAAAAATATTGTTTTGAAGTGTTACGTGTCTAAGAAACATCTGAAGTAACCGAGACATTACGTGGAAACCAAGAAAGAGCTTCTTCCAGTGTAAGACAAAATAACCTAGCTTTTTCGAGTCTTAAAATGTGGAAAACACAGCTTCTAGATCCCCTACCTGCGCGAATCTGTCCTGCAGAGAATAGGTCAACTGCTGAGCCATTTTGTCCACGGAGGCGTAGTATTCTCCAGCAAGAGGGATCTAAAACTTGATCCTCTTCAACGAAAATCAACCTTTAATACCTCCATCACATGATAATTATGAAAGAAGCCCAGGAAATATAATGGAAAGAAGAATATCCAGATGGCTTTGGTGAAATAGCCTGGCTGTTTTAGAAGACCAGTTCTTCTCCAGCGACCAACGTTTGTTCCTTTGGCATCGAATAAGTTTAGTTCATTCTAAACGGATAGAATGAAAAGAAGGAGGGAGGCACTTGCCTGGAACATTCCCAGATTGAAATTGGTCTCCGCGTCGGAAAAATGTAGTCGTATTGATATTTGGTAGTAGGTGGAGGGTGAGAAAACGTCGAGCTGAAAATGTGAAATAAGCTTGTCAGAAGTGGATTCCTTGTGGACGTGAAAACTTGGTAGAAACCGGAGATTTTGCGATGGAACCCAATGCAGAAATAGCAATGGTGTCGCTAAACTATGAGAGTTGGATCTCATGAAATTTTGTAAAAGGACAGTAGAAGGTTTTTCGAGGAAACATAGCACAAAGAGAGGGAAAGCATTGTTAACACAAGAATGTTTATGCTTTTCAGCCCAAAAATTTGAAGTCTACAAAGTTTTCAGAGTAGTTCAGGATTCCAAAACGAATTTCCACGTGTTCTGATTATTTGGGACCATTTTCCCGTTTCTTTTGCAATGTAAACATAATTTTAAGGCATCCTACCTCTTGAACATTTATCTGCGCCGTCGGAAATGAACATATGCCATGAAGATTGTCCTCACAGGGCAGAAAAACCAAATTCAAGGGTATCTCCACTCGTATCGAAGACGGCAGAACAAGGTACCTGAAAAGAAAAAGATAAAATTCGATCAGCGAGAGTCACGTGAATTAAACTTTTAGTCAGAAAACAAACCGAATGCCAATTGGGGCAGTGAGAGCAAGTAGGACGAGAGCAACAATTTGAAGAGATAGTAAAAAGGCCAAATAGAAGGATGTTGGACTGCTGAGAAGCCGTAGCCATTGTTTTAGAAGAGATTTTGGTCGCTCCAGGGAGAGGAAGCCAAACATTCCGAAGCCAAAATTTGTGAACTAAAACAAACACCATGAGACCCGTAAAGTACGTAAAATATTAGGAATTAGATAGATTAACAAGCTTGAAATTGAGAAAAAAAGTAAATACAGAACTTGTTTACAAGTGTGATTATGAAGGAGACTTTCATCCTCCTCACGTCGTATAGAAAGTGCTATACGTAAAAATGACATATTTTGGGGCTGACGCGCTGCTTAGGCATATGTTTGAATTTGCTAATTACCATATATGCCTTATAATCTCAATTTTTATCCCATTTTTGTAGCCATCAATCGAAACATACCATACTCAAGAACGTATATTTTTGAATTTGACCGTTTCCGTTTGGTATCGGTCGATAGACGGACAGTTCCTTATGGGCACACCGGAAATCTTTTGAATTTGAATTGCGTTTTAAAGAACTTTTTGGGGCAGGAAGTTAGAAATTTTAGGATTCAACTTTAGAGAGAGAGAGAGAGAACTCCAATTCAAGAAAGCCCGCCTCGTTTGATCCGTTACAGATAAGGAAGCTATACCTTTAGGTCGACACTTTTCGAAATCGATAGTTTATCCATTGATAAAAATTGGTAAAATAAATCTCCTAAAATCAATGTCCAGCAAATTTCAATTTTAATAATGTTCAGCCACAACTCTCATCGGTCACGGAATGTACCGAGGCATACGTCCTGGCTACAATATCTTCCCGGAAGAGTTCTAGATAGACAGTCCTGTTCATGTCTGCAGGGTCTATATTGTCTTATTTTTTATTTCACCATACTTTTCCAGCTCAGCGATCGCGAGCTCAACGTGCAAAGAAGCTATCTAAAAGCTGGAGTTTCTTGAAAAGTGATAGCGACGTGAACATTTTTACCAACATCCATACATCGGCTGAACTAGTTGACGTGTGGCCGGAGTCATGCGATTTTTCCCATGGGATTATTCCGGTTACACTAAAGAACCTGATGCTCCTTTAAACGGCTAACCTTCTACTATCTAAAGCGCGATGATTTCTGTGGCGAACCCTGTCTGTCTGTTTGTTTGTTTTTTTGTTTGTTCGTGGTCACGAAACAGAAGCGAGCTAATTATGTTGTCCAGAAGTTTTTTCTTGTTCAGAAACAGTTATCGTCTATATTGGTTGGCAAGTCAACTTTGGGTGCGCTCTAGAACTTGGTTTTTGTTCTAATGAAGCCACTGGAACCCTTTTGTTACTACGAAGCGGCGTAGCCAACGCAAATTGAAAGCAAAAGGACGGCGAAGCCGTTGGAGACGGCTGGTTGTGAACTAAGTTTGAAAAAAAAAGGTTGCAAGAAGGCAGGAACTAGCAGTAGATATTAATTTGAAACGAACGAATAAGCAACGATGCCTAATGCTTAAGAGACAATTCTAGGTTCCGATACAAAACAAAAGAAGGAAGCCATGAGGATTAATTTATTCAATCAATCAGTCATTCAAAAGATAATTTTCTTCAACACACTTTTCACATTTTCACAACAATGGGTAGACTTCCGTTGTTACCGGAAAGCTTCCTGATGTGGTCGACAATCTCTTGAATTAGACTGCCGGACATCATTAGTCGCCAAAGTTTTCCTAGATGAGCAAATGAGACGATCAAAAAAAGGAACTATAGTAAACCAGTCGACTATGTCGCCTGGTCGGCGGTTTTATTGAGCTCCGAGTCGTCCATTGCTAAGAAACTCTCCAAGAAGCAAAAGCAACACCCTTTTTTTGCAATTAAAGCTTGCATAAGTTTGAATTGTCTTGACAGAAACAAGCACAAGCATTGTCAAGTGTTATCCCAGATTAGAGTTGCCTTGTGTCGCAGACGGACGCCTCTTGCAAATTGTAAAGGTAGGATCATTCGGACCATCTTTCCCATAAAAATCAGCTTAGCTTACGTTCACAAAAAATGGTGGCCGATTCGAGCCCGTACCAAGTCTTTTTGCTCGCGCCGAGGTGACACACACGGCTCTTCTTTAAAAATGGTTTCTCTGCTTCCTCCATCTTTTTCTGTCTCTCTAACTTCTTGGCCTCTATCTGCTGCTGCTTGGCTTCCATTTCAGCCAGCCTTTGTGCAATAAGTCTCTCAACTTCTTCTATCTTCTGTCTTTCCATTTCTGCCATCATTTCAGCTCGCATCTGCTTCTCCGTCAACTGTATGGACTCGGCATTGTTAGAATCATTTGTCTTTGTATTCTCGATACTGTCAATCTTCTTTTGGCTGTCCAAAGATCCCGGCTGAAGATTGAAAAAAGATGGCGGAGGAGTATGATCAACGGAGGGTGTCTCGTAAGTGATGTATGTTCTAAAAGAGGTCGTGTTTTGTTAGAGGGTGATTGACATAAGAAGACAAGGAAAAAGAAAGGCAAACACCGTTCTCACTTCTGAGAATTCTCTTTCTCTTTCATTCCTTCTGAAGCAGAGTGGCCAGCAGCTGAGACAGTTTCAGTAGAAACTTCATCATGTTCCGATGTCCTTGCTGGTGGCTCTTAAGGATCTTGACCATTTTTTCTAAAACTGTTCATAATTTTCGTTCAAAAAACCGAAAAAACCTTCTCAACTCTTCTCATAAGTGCCTCAAATGCTTCTTGAGCTTCATCCGACTCAACAGCGATGTGCTTCGCCAGCTCGGGCCATTTTTTCTGCTGAACCAATAGGTTGGCAACCGTTCGTCGAGTGGCACAGAGAAAGACCCGGAAGTCGACAAACTCGATATCGTTGTCTGGTTTCTAAAATAATGGTTTGGTGATGACGGGGACGGAGAGTGAAGTAAGAATTGTGATCAAACCGCTACGGCACTTTTAAAAATCTAGCGCCGCAAATACATTAGCATCTCACCGCAGTTAATTTCTCATCAACTTTTTCTAATAAAAGAACTGCCTTCAGAATATGTTCTACAAGGATGTACTAATTTTCCGTCTACAACAGTTTAAAGCATAGAAAAGCATCAAAAAGTCTCTTACAGCTCGTCTGGAAGGACCCGCCGCAGGATTATAACGTAAAATAGTGGTACGCCTCATTATCGGTACAAGACTTCATTTTCTAGTTTTGTGATGTTATCTCTCTATTTCTAAAGCACAATGGTGTCCGTCCGTGCGTCACTAGGAGCAAAAAGATGGCAAGGCATGTCAAGAGAATAGTTGATAAGACAGCTTTAGGGCAAACCTGGGAACTTGGGCTATTGGAGAAGCTGCGAAACGCCTGCAGTTAGACTAAGAGACGGCGAAGCTGTCGTAGACGGCTGGTCTAGGTTTGCTACTTATCCCTATGCCCCGATTCTTGGTTCGAAGACCCTAGTACTGATACGAAATATAAATAACAACCGAGCTAGGATCCAAAAAACCAACCTCCCCTTCCTCCTCTGCAGCCTCTTCCGGCCGCGCATCCAAGTAGTCAGAAGCCTTCTGGATAACGCTCTCCTCCAAACCCATTCCCCTGAGCATGCAAAGTTTTGTCACAGCATCTAGGCTCTCATCCTGGAGAAAGAAAAGAACAGTATTCCTGATCCGTTCCGGCACGTCTTCGAGAAAGTCCATGACTCTCTGAAAAAAAAAGCGATTTAGAGAAGAGAACCAGGTTTGGAGAACCACTGGATAATGACTAAAGGGAGAGGGTGAGAAATTGGGTTTTATCAGCCGCCTTTTCTCTTTTCTCACCGAGGCGTGGCTTCGAGAAGGGGGTCAAAATTAACACCGGCCGTTTCTCCAAAGCTGTCAGGCGATGTCTTCACAAGACCTTACAGAACTAACAAGTTAATTCATTAAATTTCTCACTACTTTATAATTTATCCTTTACCACGCTCTTTAGATTGTTCCTCGAACTATAATCCAAAGCTTACTGCACTTATATATCAGCTATCAACTTTTTTAATTCTTTTTTCCAATTGGACTGTCGTGTAAGCAGACAAATAGACGACCAGTAAGAGTCATACTGATTTATGTATTACACAGAAGAAAATAGACCGCAAAGCAGAACTAACTAGGTGTTTGAAGAACACAGCTTTGAGGGACATATTTTTTCTGTCTTGCCTTGTCAATCGGTCTCTAGATTTTCCTATTTTTCTTCTTTTGCAGCATCCTTTCTTATCAGTACTTCATTTAAAGCATGTAGCATGGGCATAAAAATTCCCTAATTTCTTCTCCTCGAGCTAGTGATAAGGCATCGGGCAAAAACGCTTTTTTGGTGTTAATGTTCGGGTTTTCTCATGCTGGACTTTCAGATAGGATGGAATTTTTCAATGATCTGACCGAAGAGCAAAGAATCTACGTCTGGAGCGTTTTTACGGGAAATATATCGACAGAACAGAAGTTTAGCTTGCTGGAAACATGTTGTCTGGACAGAACCACGCTGCAGAAGGCGAAAGCGTTTTTGAGAAAAGGCGAGGATATTGTAAGTGAGCAGGAAATCCGTTTTTTATCTACTATCTGCTTATTCTTCCCTGTCATTTAGCATTTTTTTAAGTTTCAGGACGAGGTAGATGCGGGAATTGTAAGCCTCATCGAGGCACAAGAACAGGCCGAAACTAATCAGCAGGCAGAAACTAATCAGCAGGCAGAAACCAGCACACCCACTGGCATAGAGATCATTCTAGATGGATTTTCAACGCCGGCGAAACGTAATCTTGCTGAATTTCTTCTACAGACCAGGCTCTATGATCCACTAGTCAGTGTTCTTCTGCAGGAGACTAATGAGACGAAAAAAAGGTTTTTGAACTGGTTCAAACAACAACAAGACTTTGTGAGTCAGTAATGGCCAAAACAACGGTGAGAATTTAGGATGAGACGATGGTCAGATCAATTGTGGAGGAGTTGAGAGCTGCTGAAAGCGGGTTAGTGAAATTAAAAACAGAGTAGAAACATCATAATAGAGAGAGAAGTTTTTTTCAGGAGTCGGACAGCCCTTCGAGAAGTCCTGCATCTGATGTCATCTGACCAGAAGAGAGTTCTCCTTTGTCTTATGATCAAAACACGACAATGGAAAAGCTGCGACGCTCTCATCGGTCTGGAATCATCAGAAACTCAAATGGCGTTTGTTCGCTGGAAGAGTCAGCCGCCGGTAAATAAAATAAAGACAGAGAATGTAAGCTTTTCAGACAATATATCCAGAAGAAGACGACGAGTATTTTGCGCTTCCTCGGCCAGGAGAAGGGAACTATAACATAGAGCCGAAAGTAATAGATACTAACATCGCTCCCAATGAGTGGTCACCTACTTTTGGACACGACTTCTTCGAAAAGTGAGTCTTCTTTAAAAAAATCAGTTGAGGTTTCAGGTTCCCACCAGAGATGAACATTCTTGTTCTTGGAGAGACAGGAGTAGGGAAATCATCCTTCATAAACGGATTAGCCAACTATCTGACGTTTCCGAATATTCATGAGGCCAAGGAGAACTGTAGTGTCATGATAGAAGCTCATTTTACGATAATGGACCAAGAGGTTGGAAAGCGGAAACAGAGATATCTTTGTAACTTGCTATTTTCAGCTAAAATCTCGAAGGATTGTCTGCAAACCAACTATCAAACAGACGGACGAGGAACGATCTAATGAAAGAATAAATGCGGCCAAGTCTTCGACACAGGTCGGTTTCCGAAACAATTAGTGCAATTCTCCCAGCCGTTCTGTCTCTGCACATTCACACAATTCAGGAGCCCAAAGCCTACAAGTTTACGGTCGGGCAAGGCGCAGACCAGAAGACAATTCGTATCATCGACACTCCCGGGATTGGAGACAGTGACGGTATCGCAAAAGACCAAGAAAACTTCCGCAAGATTTTGGCATACCTGTCCAATTATCCGTAAGTCAACTGTCACAGGGTCAACAGGTTCGTTTCAGCGAAATCCACGCGATTCTGATCCTCTTGAAAGTGAACGAACAGAGACTGACAATTCCCATCCGGTTCTGTCTGAATGAGCTCTTTACGCATCTTCATGTCTCTGCCAGACAAAATGTTATCTTTTGCTTCACTCATGCTAGGCAGACCTTTTACGAAGCAGGAGACACCCAAGCTCTTCTAGAAGCTCATCTTCAGCAGACCCGAAACGAGATTCCCCTCAATGAGAAAACTCTATACTACGTGGACAATGAGACATTCCGCTTCGTCTGTGCTTGGAAAGAAGGAGTGACATTCAACGAAGATCAGGTGGAGGATTTTGACATGAGCTGGCGGCACAGTGTTAACGAGAGCTTCCGGTAGCATGTTCTTTACATGTTGCCACATACGATTATAGACTTTTCGAACAGATCGCCAAACTGTCGCCTCACAAGACCGAGGAGACTTTAGGAGTGAACAATCTCAGGCAGATAGTCTTTGCCATGGCCAGGCCGATGACCGAAATGGCGAGGATCAGTGCTGAGAATGCCAGACTAATTCAGAAAAGGATCGAAGAGGTGGAGTTCTTGATGAAGATGGGAAAGAGTCTAGGAGAAAAGTTGCATGTGGATCAGGTAAGGGACGGAGATAGACAGAGAGACAAATGAGTTTCCCGTTTCAGGTTTCGCTTGAGGTAGAAACTCTTGAAAAGCCGCGAACAGTATGTGCCAAATGTGTGGAGCACATTCCTGTGGTCGAAGGAAATAGTAGTTCTCCTTTTCAAACCGTTTACACGACTATCTGTCACGATGACTGTTGCTTGGATGGTGTTAAGGTACATCGTCATCTTGCAGACAACTGTTCTCATTTAGACATCACTTTATCCCAACGAAGCTCTCAAGCACTGCTGGGCTTTCCAGGAGGACGAAACATGCTGCAAGGTCTGCAAATGTCCATGGGACTCACATCTCCACATTACTTACAACCTGAAGAAGAAGGTCACAAGGATTTTGGACACTAGTGCTCAGAGCAGTAACTTAAGCGAGGTGGAAAAGGCCAGAATTTTCATTGCGAAAGCAGAGGAAGAGGTGAGTCGGGGCCATTTTGACTCCATCCTAAGAGTTCAGAAAGCAAAACTGGGACAGCAGAGGGACATGATTCAGAGCTACTGTGCCGAGTTTGGAGCTTTTTTGAAAGCCAACTCCCTGATGAGGTACAATGACTCCTACACTGAATATGTGGACTACCTTATCACCGAAACTGTGAGTAAATTTGTCTCGGTCACTTTCATAGTCGCTGGCACCGTTTTTCGCGCAGTTCAATTAAAATCTTACAGCAAGCAGCTGTGTCTCAGGGAGGTTCCGAAGACCTGCTCAAACAACTTCGATCTCATCAGGAAAAGTACAACGAACATGTAAAGCTTATGGTTTATGTTTCCAATACGATTCTTAAGATCAGGCTGCTAGAGGGACAAGGACGAGTGACACACAGGGTTAGAACTACTGAAGAAATCAGGAAAATGGTGCAGGATTTAAAAAAGTCGACCGGTACCATTTTGGAAGATATCCAAACCCTCGAGTGGATCAATATCAAAAAGCAGATTGAGGATAATGCCCATAGAATTCCATTGAGCGGCGGTTGGATGGACAGAAAGTACGATTGTCCAGAGCCTTACAACAAGCCTGAGAACAAGAAACAGGCAAAGAGTTTCTTTGGAGCAGCTAAGAGTTACCTTGGTTTTAAGTAAGACACTGCTATCAATGAAGACGTTAGATCATTTGTTCTTTTTGTGTACGTGTGAGAGTTCAATCTCTTTGTATCTTTACATTGCTCTGCTGCTTTTTTTTGCTGGCAATGTTCTCAAATTATTTCGGAGCCCTTCTCATGTTTCCAATTTCAAAACTTCTCTCTTTTTCATCTCATTGACTTTGAAAACTTATCTGACAAATTGTCCATGTTTAATTGATATACCTGTAGGCTCATGACATCTGACACGCTTCTGCCAGCCAGTGATCCTCTCTACTTACTTATTATTGGAGAAACTGGCTCTGGAAAGACTACTCTGATAAATAGCTTTGCCAACTATTCACGGTATGCTACATTGGACGAGACCATAGAAAAAGGGCCAGTGGTACTGGGAGACACATGCAGTGCAGCTGTAAGCTCAGTCTACACTATTGGCTCCGATAAGACATTGTCAGAGGACCTGATCTGTTATGACAGTCCTGGTTTTGGATCACATTCATTTGGGCAGCTAGACAAGGACAAAAAGTAAGCGCGTTGTAATTTCTTACCAGATGTTTCCAGACCAGTTCATGCTCTTTGCATTGTTCTCAAGCCGGATGAGACTCGACTTCACCCAGATCTGCGTACTTTTCTGGAAAAAGAAGGGGAACTCTTTGCGAATAATACTATTTATTGCTTTACCAATACTCGAGCTCACAATTTTCTACCAGCCGCCACATTGAAAACTCTAAGAGACTTTCTTTTGGATTTGGAGGGGACATTAGGAGTTAATTTTCCTACGAACAAGCACGTTTTCTCTTTTAAAGCAAACGTTAGTTTAGGGATAATGTTTTCTGCTTTGAAAACGACTGCTTCCGATATCTTAGCTACTTATCTATAAGTCCAGCAGATAGAAGCCGTCACCACAAAGTTTTTTCTAGGGAATGGGAGAGGAATGTCAAAGAACTCAAAAGGTGGGTGGCAAAAGGATAGTCGTGACTCAAAGACTTTTAGATTGGTCAGTCATGTGAAGACTCTACCTCCCACACTGTACAAGGGATCATGCGAAGCAGATCTTTCCGATAGTTCTTACTCCGACAACGAGCTCTCTGCGTCTACCGGATTGGACTTTGAGTACGAATCTGAGTCCGAATCAGACTCTTCAAAAGTTTTTGGACTGCAAGCCTATTCTTTGGACGATGTCACTCAAAGTGTTCAAGACTCGTTCTGTAACAGCCTTCAGATGCTTCCAATAAGATTCCTGTCCCATCTTTCTCCAGATATCCAACAAGTAATCACGTTTTTTTTGAAAGATGAAAGATCACCTGAGCAAAATATGGTTGTTATCCAAAGAGTATGCCCAGATGTTGCACGGAACTGTGAGGTTTACATCTCATATTCGGTGAGTTCGTTTGCCATAGGAAGGTAAACTTTAGTACAGAGGTCTTTGGCTGCTTTGAACCTCCCTAAGAAAGACAAGAACCTGATTCGTACAATTATCAGGGCGGATGAGATCCCTTCCGCATCCAAGATTTTATGTATCGAGAAAGTTTTCGAACACGGAGACATTGAGGTACTCACGGAGTTTCGAATGCAGACATTGCAGTTTTTAAGGCATTGTGTGAGTTTACAAACAGATAGATAGGGTGCAGTGAACCAGTGAGCCGTACAGCCTGTTTCAGATGCCATTCGATGTTCCACCACTTCCAATAATTCCCACTTATCCACGGATTCCTGTTCATCCAGATATACCTGTTGAAGAATCCTTCCCAATCTTGGACAAAATTGACAGCTCTTTCCGCGTTAGTGTCAAAAATGTCCTTTCGAAAAATTCTCTGCAAATACCCCAAAAGTTTGCTGCTATTAAGCAGATAGTCACCAAACAGGAGGAGCTGACCCTTTTAAAGCGGTACTTGAAGGACAAGGTAGAAGCCCTTCATGCCATGAACAAAGATTTTGCAGGATGTAGAAGCACAGTTTTTGAAGCACTTTTCTGAAGATGTTAGAGGAGAGCTTGCAGCTGTATTCCGCGAAGAATCTCTCAGCTACCACACTAAAATGGATCTTCTGAAGCACATTCTCCCGAAACCTGAAGACAGATCATTGTGCGGGAACTATTTAAGAGCTCAGGTTAAATCCAATGTGTCTTTGGAAGAACTTCGATTCTAGAAGCAGAATGAGAAACAGCAAAAGGAAGCTATCAGATTCCTCAACTCGTTTAAAGAGGACGAAGAAAAGATAAACATTCTGGTTCTGGGAGAGAGTGGTGTTGGAAAGTCGACATTCGTCAACGGTCTGGCCAATTACCTCAAGTTCTTGAACCTGCACGATGCCAGAACTAAAGGGCCGGAAATTCTGATCAGTACGAGGTTCACACAGTGGGCTGAGGTGGGTTCTCAATGCTTTCCGATTCATGATCCCAAGAAACCGAAGAAAATGCGTCTTTCAGGGCAAAAAGTTTACGATTAACTATCCTGCTGGCGACGATCAGAGAAACAAAAATCTGGAAGCCGGACAGTCTTCTACTCAGGCATCACTTAACCGTTGCTCGACAAACTTTTCCATTCAGGACCCAAAGTTCTACAAAATTTATGGCGAAAACCTTCTAGGGAAGTACCGTGAGATTAATGTTCTGGACACACCAGGAATTGGTGACGTTAAGGGGTTGGAAAAGAATGGAGAGAACTTTGAGAAAATCTTCTCCTGTTTGGCTGACTGGGGGTAGGTTTATCTGTCTCTATGTCTCGATGCCAGTAACTATTGCTATTTGTTGCAGAGAATTCCATGCGATTCTGATCCTCCTCAAACCAAACCAGTCACGTCTGACAGAATGCATGACCTATTGTCTTGGTGAGCTGTTCGGCCGCTTGAACAAGAACTGCGCTTCCAATATCGTCTTCTGCTGTACCAATACCCGATCAAATCTGTATACGCCCGGGGACACCTATGGAACACTGGAAGTTTTGCTGAATGAGATCAAGGTGAAATGGGGAGTTGAAATACCATGCCACAGGTGAAACGCAGGAATGTGATACAGAATATTTATGAGTTTTCAGACAGCAAGTCTTCAGCTTCGACAACGAAAGCTTCCACTTCCTCTGTGCCAGCAAACAAATTCAGTTTGATGAACAGAAAACAAACAGTTATAACCTAAGCTGGATGAATTCTGTCTCAGAAGTGTTCCGGTACCGTCTGATTATTAACAAAGGACTTTGAAAGTTCCAGACTCTTCACAAGGATCAACAACCTGACACCTTGTATAACAAGCCACACACTGAAGGTCGTTAACGTTAGGACAGCCATCAACACTCTTTTGAGTCCTTTGAATGAAGTCCAAAAGCAAATTGAAGCTCTGAAGAATGTTATCGATGCCAATGAAGCCACCGTAAGGAAATAATTCATTGTCTGTCCACTGTCACCCAGTTAGTTAACTACCAGACGTTTTTCCAGAAAGTCCGCCTCCACTCCGAGCAGGTTGATCTACTTCCCAAGCATTACATTACCCGCATCAACTCTATCCGACGACCGATGCAGAGCAATCGAATTGATATGGTGTGCTGCACATGTGGCGCATTCGATACGCACAACCCTACCGAGAAGCACTATAAGATCTGTCACCAGGACTGTAAGTGCCCGGAGACTTCCACTGCAAGACTGAATACGAATACGGAAGTTCTGGTACAGAAATGCCAATGCTTTGATCAGGATACGTTCAAGTGCAAAGAGTGTGACTGTCCATATCAGTCTCACATGAAAACTGAGAAGGAACTTGTTCATGAGAAAGTCAAAGTAAGTCAGGGAATTTCAGAGCTTATTCAGTTTTAGGAAAAAAATAAGACTGTGGATCAACAAATCAAATCAAACGTTAAAGAGCTGCAACAGGTTGATAATGTTCTTGCACAAAAACTAAGAGAGGTGGGGAACAGTTAAATAGTTCTATATGTCCTTTTGCGGAAAAAAAAATTGGAAGCCAACGTTCGTCTCTTGGAAAACGCCATTAATCAGCTTGGAGTCCACTTGAAGAATAGTTGTCTGTTGCCATACAACGATTATGTTCATGGTTATGCCATAAAAGAGATTGAGAATTTGTGGGTGAGGGTTTCAATATTACCTGACAGACTGAAAAATTCAGATGCAAGGTTCTGTCAATGCTGCCGCCAGAGATAAGATAGCCAAGCTGCAAAAACTTCAAGCCGAGTATAAACAGCTCGTGCGCATTCTTGACCAGATAGGAACAGAAGAGTCAACAGAAACGGTCGATAGTATCATCTCAAAGATTCGACAAGAAACTAGCAAATCGCTTCGGGAGCATCTAGCTGTAAAATTTCGGAGTGTTCGGAAAATAGTTGTGGTTTTAGAACATGGCATCTTTCAACGTCCGTTTCAACATGTTATACAGAACAACTTCTGTAGATATTGGACAGGGATGGATGGGAAAACTTAGAGCCGATTTGTATTGATTCGTATTCCATGTTTTGAATGAACCATTTGTGCAATAAAGTCTCTGCACTTGACTGCCGAACAAAATCATGTTAAAAGAACCAGAAACTGTTTTAGACTCTGAAAGATATTGTTATTTGGGCAGCTGCAACACATTTAGCAATAATTTGCTTTTTATTTGTCAACATGTAGCGGCGCAGCCATGCTCTGCCAACTATTTCGCTGATTTGCCATTTTAACACAACAGGACAGCCTTCTCTCCATTGCGGAAAAGAGATTTGTTTTTCTTAGCCACGCTTGTAAAACAGAAATTTAGGGATAATCTTGGCCAAAAATGGATTTTAGCTACTACCATGATATAAGCCTATTGCATATATATCCTTCATGCTAGCATCTCATGTATCTGTGATCAGATAATATGTGTGTATCTATCGGGTAGTTCGCTATTATAAGTTACATTAATCTCTGAATCACCTATTCTCGCAGTCTCTTCTTCAGCTCGTTGCACAAGCTGTGTTTCTTCAAGTCATCGAAAAAAAAATTTGCAACTTTATTCAAAGTAAGAAATATCTTTCACCATTCTTAGTAACTGCTCCGCAGTCATTGTCGCTCTTTCTCTCCTGATTGATGAAGTTATTGGCCTGTAATTAGCTTTGTACAGTTATCAAGTGTCGACTCTCACCCTTCGCAACTAACGCTCTCGTACCGCTCGGATCACGTCCAGCTTTGGTTTTTCACCCGTTTCTTTATTCTTTTAACATACTGTATAATGAACACTAAGGTATAAAGTGTTACCTCAATGTCAAAGAGTCTATCCAAGTGGTATAGGAAGGGATCAGTTCCTTTCTTCACACTGTGAACAGAAAGATAGGCAGAGAGCTCAGTGACAGCTGTTTCAATAGCTTGTATGCGGTCTTGTACTTTTATCAGCTAAAAACATGTGCTTTTTTGTTTTTATTCTCTCGGCCTTTATGTCTTTCTGTCGCATACCTCAATCTGCAATCTTTTGATCATTGCTTTGCTTTCTTGCAACTCTTTTTTTGTCTGATGAGCATCTCCATTGGATACATAAGTCTAAAATGATTCTTTTGCTGACAGAAAAAAAATGAAAATAAGTCATACCTCCGTCCGGACAGGTACGAACTCAGTGCGGACTTGCTTATGTTTCTTCCAGGAGCAACCACAACCTTGACAATTCGAAATTACATTTCTGTTAAAATGCTTCGCGGTTTCAATGTTTTGGTTTGGTGTGAATACCACACATTGCTGGAGATGTTTCATGTCAGGTTCCTAAGAAGAAGTTTAGGACAAGGACAAATTAAAAGTCACTGTGGGTCGGAAAAAGGTGTTATAAAAGATATCATAAGTAGATGGCTGAAAGTGGTTTATGTCACTACTACGCTCTATTTAACGGACCTCCTTCCTCACTTGGCAGTTATCGTGACAAATCTTTGGCATTCTAACCTGCCTTCCATCTTTCAGTTGAACAATACTTGTACATGTGTCATACTTACAGACTAATCTCAGGCACCTGGCTTCTTGTATGTTGTATAGCGTCTGCAACTCATTTCTTTGTTAGACCACATGCATTAACTGACTGTTGTAGTTTCTATATTTTTCAACTTTTGTGCTTTAGCATCACACAAAATATCCAACTCGTCGACATTCGCATCTTTTTCTTCTTCATAAGAAGGATCACAGCTTGTTCCGCTAAAGTTTTCGCGTTCTAATTGAAAGTGTTCTGGACAATGTTGATTGCAAGAGTGTCTTGAACGAGATGAGGAACCAGGCATTGGACATGGCTCAGAAGCCTGAACCTTCCTAATTTCTGTCTATCTGCTCACAAACCTTGTTAGTTCGGCCACATCCCTGGACCCTCGAAAGCTTCTTCAAAAGACCCGTGTCTGATGTAATTGGCACAACTGTTGATAAAAGTAGTTTTTCCGACGCCGGTCTCTCCCAGAAGAAGAATATTGAAAGTGCTGTTGAAATCCATCTTAGCTAGCAGAGAAAAGAGGAGAAGGCGAAGTAAACCGAACAGGCCAGCTGATAAGAGGGCGCCGAGAAGTTTTGCAGAAAATGAGAAATTATAAAGAATACCGCAAAAGGAATCTGACTGTTTGAACGCATTATTGACTTTCGTGATCCAGTTTGTGAGTTTTTTGTGGTACTCACGGACTTCATGATAGGACTCTGGAGCCTTAGATAATGTTAGTCTTAAAGAAACTATTGGAAACGGCTCCAGGGTTCTTAAAATTCCATCCCGTTAGTAATAGGTCTACTTTCTTTGAAATGAACTCCTAATGAATATTGAAAAGACCACAAAACAGCTTTATTTACATAGGTGCAATATTTACAGCTATACAAAAATCTCGTGCCTACTCTTTTTTGGTCACTGTCGAAGTAAGGCGCTAACCTTCTGAGCATACACCTCGATAGACCTGCCATTGTTATGTTACCTAAAAAAAACATCCAACTTACTGTTCCGCAGTATCGAGAAGACGTTCCATCTGAAACAACAGCTTAGGTGCTCGGAAGTTTGTCTGTCGTTATTCATCACTACTACATACTTTCTCGATCTCTTGGTTTCGAAAACCAGTTTTTAGCGAGTACAATACGTGCTTAGTATTCAAGATATGATGCTATAATCCGTTTTTAACAAACCTCATCGCAATCCATTAATCTACAAGCTTTGCACTTCAAGTCATCGTAGGTCTTCTTCGCCGTATCAAGCGCGTGGATGTTACGTAGTTGGTCATCATTGACGAAAACTCCTTTGAAGACCAAATTACCGAACACAGTCCCGAAGGGCTTGGAGAAATTTTGGTGGTACTTAAAGAATTGACGTCTGTCTGTTCAAACCCACATCAGAATCCACGTCGTTCAATGCCCTTAAAAGCAAGTCTCTTTCCTCCTTGTAAGACCCCAAGCTCCAGTCGCTCTAGAAAAATTATATTTCTACTACAGTGAATGCGGAACCTGATTCTGCTCGAATCCATTACGGGACATGCAGTGCAACTTGTCAGGACCTCCTCTTTCCGATAGCGAAAACATTTATAGTTTTGCCTGGCTCACCGTCACTAACCTTATGCAAACATTTATCTCTATCCATGCGTATTTGCTCTACCCGTTTGCTCAATATCATTGTTCTTTCTAGGATACTCAGCCCACGGGCGTTATCTTCCATGGTTTCGGCTCTGTAAAATTGTTTGAAAAGTTTGTTTTCGGGAACTGACCTGGTTTCAAGAGGTGGTTGTGACGTGATTGCTGTTTCCGGTACTCTTTCTTGGACCATGTTCTCAACTCCTGCTGTAATTTTCAACCAATGCTGTATTTGCCGTTTCAAGTCAGGTTTTTCAAATACTGGTCTCTTTTTAGGATCATGAAGCACCCTAAAATGTTGTTAAAAACTGAAACTGTACTAAAGGAACAAACGGTTTGGTATCAGCTTGATGCAAAGCGTTTTCCGGCTCGGAGTTCTGAAAAAAGGATTTTTTCAAGACGACACGTGGAGAAAGACAGCGACTATTATAAATTGCGCGAGCATAACAACTAGTAGCTACCATTGTACCTTTGTTTAAAACCATGCGCCTTACTGTAGATACATTATGTGCTATCGAAAAACCTAATATAATATGAATCAGTTAACAGTTTTTCAGATTTTTATGTTCTGTATTTACCTTGTCCTCGCTAAGATTGAAGAGTTTTGTGACAAGATCCATTTCGACTGGGTTGAGAATAACGCGCAGCATTTCCAGTCTGTCCAGCACTGGCAAGGAGTTCCCGTCGCATAAGAACTTCACCGTAGGTTGTTTCTCACTTGAAATTGTCTTAAGAAGGTCCTGTAGACATAGAGAGGCTTGGGATTGAGATTCAGACTGTTTGATGGGTTTCATAGTTGTCAGATAAGAAAGGAACCTGTAAAATTACAGGATGGACACCAAACATTAATCACTTTTGAGTAGTTGTTGCATTCTCATTCCACTGAGCAGATGTGAGTGTAGAGCTTGTGGCGTAAACAAAGACGTGGCTGCTGGAAAAAGAAATTGAATCTTATACTAAACCGCACCCAAAACTATAATAGCTCATTTCCAGCTGCTTTTGAGAACAATGAGCTGAGTCTACGTCGTAGGTACAGATAAGAATTTTATCCAGAAAGGCAGGTATTAGAGCTTGAAAATTGTCCAACGTATGCTGCCTAATGTCGGAAGGCAAAGCTTCCAATCGAACGAACACCGCTGCGACGTGAATATCTCTGAAGTTTGCTGTTTTCTGCACTTTGTCTCTCTGTCTCTTACCCAAACTTCTGTACGTCTTTTACAGCGTCTTCAACTTTTTCCTTGGTAGTGTTTTCCGCAATGTCTTTAACGTTAATGAGTCTGATCGTCCGATCCAGCTCTTTGTTATTGCTCTCGAGCTTTATTTCATATAGCTGAACAAGCTTTTTAATTTCCGCAATTCACGCTTACCGTATAGTTTTGAGAAGCTTTCCGAAGCTTGGTACAACTGACATTGCAGCTTTGGTCTTCACATGGTCTGCTGTCAACCTAGAACACAAGATATAACTATCGAATGTCTTGTTACCGATCCAGCTTTCATGCCAGCCAAGTCTACCAGACAGAAAAAGGTAGCTGTTTCAAAAGTCTTATAAGTTAGATGGCTTAGGAACATGTTGACGAATTTTTCTTTTCCCGACTGGGCCTCACCAAACATGAGAATATTGTAAACAGAAGCATCCTTCTTTTCCGGGTGTTCCTTCTCATCTCTAAAATCATGTTGTTAAAAGGCAGATTCAACTATTCGGTTTACTTCACTGCAAGATTTGGTTCAGTTATTAACTTAACCGGCAGAGATTGTTCGATTGGAAATTTGTTCAAGCTAGTTGATGGCGTATTTGAGTTCTGCTGCTGCTCCATAGAGTTCATGACAAATCTTTTCGATTGTTCGTTATCTTCTTTGCGAGGAGGTAGCAACGCAAACATTTCAGAAAGTTCTGATACAGTTGAAGTCACTGCAATCTCACAGTTGGGATCAGTGAAAAGGCCACGTGAATCAATATCGATCAAGATAGGGGATAGATTCTTGACATGGTCGATCAGTCTAAAATTTTGTTGAGTCTTAGCATGTCTCTTTTTTTCTGCCACTCTGCCTTTCAGAAATAACCTCTTGAACTCCTGGACATTGCTGTTATATTCCGTAGACATCTTTCCATGGTTAAGCCTCTTTTCTTCACAGCTCTTCGATAGAAGGCATAAATAGCGGAAACAGTCGTTTTCGAAACAAAACAGATTTTTTCTGCGACAAGTTTCAGTACAAAATATAAACAAACACCTACGTGTCGATTTTGAATCCAACTTCTTGAGCGTTTTCCAAGTTCGAGATAAAGCTTCGCAGAGTAGCCAATGTGGTGAAATTATGAGCTCGGGTGTTAGTGAAACAAAAAATGATGTTCTTGAAGAGAGCCTTTTCTAGTTTTTCCAAGAAAGAACGAAGTTCGGGATGTAGTCGCGTTTCATCTGGCTTCAAAACAATGCAAATTGCATGAACTGATCTGGAAAAGCTTGTTTACAGACGTCAACTGGCTCACTTTTTCGTAACGTATACTTGTTTAAGAGACTGTGATGCGAAACCAGGGTTGTCGTAAAAGACTACATCATGTGAGTCATCAGAATCAACAGTGCAGATTGAGCTTGACTGAACCGATTTGATAAGACCGTGGACAGCAGACAGGGAACAGGGAAGAGTTGACTATAACTCACCACAGTATGAGTCATTCCAAAAGCGTCAGCAAGCTCTGCTCCAACCTTACTGGTCCCTTTGATGTAAACAGGATTCCTCTTAATACTCTGAAAGCAAGCTTTTCTTAATATCATAAGCAGCCAACTTACGGCCGCGCTGTATGTGAAACCAACATCAGCCAGAATCACTGGCCCCTTCTCTATGGCCACATCCAAAGTGTCATACTGTGAGTAGTTAGCGAAGCTGTTTATGAGTGTAGTCTTCCCAGCACCAGTTTCTCCAATGGGGAGAATATATAGGAAAGAGTTCTTGTTTTTGGAAGGCATTGAAGGGGAGAAAGGGGAAAGAGAACAGTCAGCACACCAGTGGATAAGCGGTCACCAAACAAGGTACTTGTCCAGTTAGAAATTAGAAACTGATCACATTGATTAAAGAATATTTAAAGAAAAAAAAAAGGAAAATCCAGAGATAAATAATCTAATTCCAGGAGAAAGTGGACTTCTTAATGTTTCTTCCACAGATTGTAGTTACGCTCCAGCACTTCCCTTTTCCCCCATGCAGAGGTCCCTGAATGCTAGTCCCCAAAAAACAGTAATTTTTCGTACCCACTGGGAGTTAAATGTTTCAAACTTAGTTCAAGAAAAAGGCTGAAGTAGAGCGAAAATACGGTAAATATCATGCACAGTTGAGTTTGCAAATTGATGACGAAAAACGTGGGCAGTATGAAAGAACTGGTTCAAAAATGGGTAGTTTTTTGCAAGACTAACTTTTGTTGATTTTAGAAGCCAAAGTTGATATTTGAACTGCGAAGCTCAAGTAGCCCAAGACGTTGAAAGATTCTGTCGTCTTGCAGAACATGTGCAATCTCGTGTGGAGTTGAGCCCTCACAATAGTTCAAGAATTTCATGAGTTTAAATTTAAACTGTATATTTTTCAGGAATGGAGAATGGGAACGTGGAACTATAAAGTTCAATGGCTGGAAATTGAGCGCTCTCCCATATCAGACCTCCTCGAAAACATCTTCCTAGTAGGTTTCCTCAGTTTATTTCCCATAGTGCAAATGATTCAGAACTTTTCCTGTAACTGACAACTGTTCGCAATCATGCCGACACGAAAATCTTGCTTCATGTTATCCTCTTCTTTGTCATTACTACTGTTTTCATTTATGTCTAATTTTGTCTTGTCTAGTTTTGAGCCAGCCCAGCCCGAAATTCCCGCCAAATTTGTGCCTCCAGTTATTTTCTCGTTTTCCGTTGCCAAGTTGACCGGCTTTTTGTTTTCTTGCCTACTTTAGATGAGATTCTTTTTTACGTGTGAGTAATTAATATGTAAACGCAGATGAATATTATGAACGATACACTCTCGACACTATACAAAAGTGGCGATTAGGTTGGACCAATCTTGAAAAACCTCTTCTGTAATTATGACTTTTGGATTCCTCGCGTCCCATTAAGAGTCGCGTACGCAGCCCCGGGGTCTTTCGGGACAGACGCGATGCAATGTTTTTGTTTTCTAACAAAATCTAATTTCTTCAAATAGAAAAACCCATAGTTATAACATATTTTTGTATTCACCAATCGAGAAATACCATACTTAAGAGTGTATATTTTTGATTACCGATTTTTTGCTTTATCTCAGATCGTTAAACTAAACCTTTCCAAATCGATAGTTTATTGCATTGATAAGGTTGATTTCAGATGAAATATGCAGAGAGCTTGCTCTAGCATTGGTCTTCTACGAAAAACACTTACTACTACAACTTTTTCGATAGTCAAAGAGCAGAAACATCTTTATCGCCTGCAGACAAGGTCTGTTTTTGTTATTTTCAGTCAAAAACAAGTTTCAGCACTCCTAGGTCAACACGATGGTTGACAACGGCAAAGATGGACGACGACTCGGGAAAATACAAGCTAGCTACGATTCCTAACGCTCTTTGCGTTGCCAGGTAAGCATTTAAATACTTTTTGTGGGTATTGCAGCTGTTTTTGAATGGTACCCACGCTTACGGGTGTGTCAATAAAATATGGTTTGAATCCGCTAAATAAGCAGCCATTTTTTCAATCCTAACCATATCAGCAGTATATTCACTTCCGTTGCGAGACCTGCACAGTCAGGTGCTCTTTCGTACCGTCTTCGTGTAGATCTAAAACTGTCTTTGAACTGCACACAGACAATTTCTCCCTGTACCCTCTGCCGAACAAGAAGATGACACAACCTTGTCTTTAAATCGGGAAGGAACTTTTTCGTTGGCGCAAGTACTCTCCCGTACGATCCCATGTCGGGCTAGAATAGATGAAAGCCTCACACGGTCAGATGCTCTCCCGTACAGTCTCTTCGGATCCAACTTTGCTTAATTACCTTTTCGTTTAATACGGAAACATCTCCAGAATAGCAGCAACACCTGTGATCGGCTACCTGGTGGTCAATCATTACTTCACCCCTGCATTTACACTTTTTGTACTGGCTGGCTGTACGGATCTGGTAAGCATAGATTCATTTTGCTTCCCAAACATTCTCTTTCAGCTCGATGGATACATAGCACGAAATTTTCGGGGACAAAAGTCTCTTCTAGGTTCAGTCCTGGATCCGATGGCCGACAAACTACTAGTTTCTGTCATGTTCTTAACGATGACTCATGTCAATCTCATTCCAGGTAACTTTTTTAACTATTTTTTCCTGAAAATTACCATTTTCAGTGCCTCTAACTGCCGTAGTCATACTCCGAGATGTGTGTCTTATTGTAGGAGGTTTTTACAAAAGATACAAAACTATGACACCTCCATACTCTCTCAACAGGTAGTCCTTGATACGTTTTTTCTTCAAACTCTTGCCTTTTGAGGTTTTTCAACCCCGAAGTCTCTTCCATGCAGATTGTTCCAACTCTGGTCAGCAAAATCAACACAGTCTTGCAGTTGACGGTTGTTGCGGCTTCTTTAGCCGGTCCTGTTTTTGAATTTGGACCAAACTTTGATCTAGGACTTGCAGCTCTTTAGTAAGTCAGAAGGGACAGAGAGTTCGAGAAATAGAGAAACCGTGAGACAGAGAGACAAAGAAACAGAATGACAGAGTCAGAGAGACAGAGGGAGACATAGAGACAACGAGTCGACTGCAGAAGAACGGAAGACTGTTTCAGTTGGACAACTGCTGCCACAACAGTCTACTCTGGCCTCCAATACGCCAGTGGCCGTGCCTTTAAGAAGGTCTAGTATCTTTCACTAAGATCTTCTTGTTTTGTTAGATTAATTGTTATACACTTCTTCAAAACCGTTCAGTTACATCCGTTCATTTTCACAGAAACTAAGAATAACCACAGGTCTTAGAGCAGAGCAATACTGTCCTCTTCGTGCACTTAGTTATAAGATTATAAGATTACAGGTCTCTTCAATTGATGTTGTCTCGGTAGTAGTAATGGCAGTTTTATGAAAGTCCTTCATATCATCTGCATCGCAATATATTGGATTTGTTATACGCTTGTCTTTTTCTTCTTTGATCTCAACTCCTGCATCATTACAGTAATTTACGATATAGTTCGTTGAAGTTATCCTTGTTTCGATTGAGTATCCGGAATCAGCCTGAAAAGTCCTTTGAAGTTGCGAATGAATGAGTTACCTCGATCCAAATTGTACATAAAGTATGTCATCCAAAGTTTAGCATCACTGAAATTTGGATGATGAAAAAAAATTGAACATGAGAAAAATCTAAATGAAACATACGCTCCGGCACCATATTGCATAATTCTTCCATACTTTAAACTACAATAATTACATTTGTTTGCGCAACGTTTACCGTAGGGAGCCGTAGGGAGCAAAGTTATAATCTTCTCCTGCTGCGACCTTAACGAAGTTGCGAACTTTGTCTTTATTAATTTGATCATAATCAACATATAAAGTCATCACAGTCAGAACGCATATGCATATGGGTGATTTCAAAGGGGTGCATAATTTCATGCATAGACCCTACTGGCTAAAATTGCATTAAAGGCTTTGCTTGGAATTATTTTACTGTTCCGCAACCTCCGAGATCTAGCCCAGTTGTGCCATCAGTAATAACTCCGGTGGCAGACTGACATTTCTTCTCTGTTGAATGAAAAAATTAAAAGTGTCGGTCTAAGAGGTTTTTGTGTTTCCCTTCATACTTTAATCTTGTTTTCAGTAGTCGATGTCTCAACAAAGCTGATGCAAGTTTGAGAAGGAATGAATTCTGTACAAAGGAGACGGATCCTTTCCCCTTCTTACCTAAAAAGTCAAACAATTGCATAGCTTCCGAAACTTGATACTTGCTGAAAACAGTGTCGAAGTAGAAATTGACTGTATTCTGCCATTTGATGGTATTTGTCTGTCTGACGTTTCGCTCTAGAATGAATTCTCTCAGTGCAGCGCTGTTACTCATTTTAAAAATTAGATTTTTCCGCTCATTGTTTTTCTTCAGGATGACACGATATTCGTTTTCCCATAAATCGTTGCAAAGATGCCAAACACGTGACTGTACGCATAAGACAGCCAACAAATATGTTTAAAATGTGTTTCTGCTGCCGAGAAGATACGGGAGAAAACTTGACTAGAAGGCATGCATTTTCACTCGGCAGGACCTCCCAACCGAATTGTCAATCCGGTGGCCCACTCTTTGTCTGCGAAGATGATACGGGCGAGAGCTTGTTAAGTTGATGATGGTCAGGCTGATCGTCAGGCTATGCGGCTAAATATATGTACACCAATGGGGTGATACGGTTGATGATTCCAAATCAACAGTTTGAAACAAAAGATTGTTACTAACTACAGCCTTGCATGAACACCACCAGCAATGACTAGCATCTCTCCAGTAATGTACGCAGCATCGTCGGAAACAAGGAAGGCCACAGCTCCTGCGCAATCTTCTGGGATACCCAATCTTCCTAGAAGGACCTCCTGGTTCTCTACCACGTTCTTCTCCCCTTCATCACCATCTCCAGCCCAAAGTGCCTGACTCATCTTGGTCTTGATCACTCCCGGAGCTATTCCATTGACACGAATCTTGTCCTTGGCCAATTCCAGAGCCAGAGCTTTCGTCAAGCCGATAAGAGCGGTTTTGGTCACTCCATAAGCGGCGATTCCCTGTCAAGAGTACATAGAAAAGGCCTAAATGGTATACTTACAGGTGGGAGCTTGTATCCTCCATAAGAAGCGTTAAAAATGATGTTCCCTCCACTAAAATGATGTAAAATCCTGTATTTAATTAAAAGACTTACCCATTTTTGGCCATTATAGGCTGAACAAGTTTTGTCAACTGCCATCCTGCCTTAACATTGGTCTCAAAAAGTTTGTCCCAGACCGCTTCTTCCACATCTAAAGTCAAACCTTTGACATGAAAAGCCAAGTTTCACCCAAAATGCTTCCAAAAGCCGGATTGATGCCGTGATTATTGATGAGAATGTCAATCTTGCCAAACTCTTTGAGGGTCTAGGTTTCCACTATAAACATTTTTGGAAAATAAACTTACAAAATCTACCAAGGCTTTCTGATGTTCAGGCTTGGCGACATGACAAAGAACTCCCTTAACATGGGTTAGTCCTTTCTTGTGAAATTGGGCAACTACTCTGAACAACACATTGAACCAAAATGTGAACAAATCGATACTCGTCAACATTTTTCTGCGTCCTGCTGGAAATGACAACTTTGGCTCCTTCCTCGGCGAGACGAAAGGCAATTGCTAGGCCAATCCTTAAAGTTTTTATCGTAAATATCAAATCCAGCATACCCTTTAGTTGCAGCTGTAACAATAGCAACTTTTCCTTCAAGACGACGACAATTAGATGACATGTTGCAAAAATGGACGGGCTGAGAGTGGTGGTGAAGTCAATGAACTTTGATAGCATTGATAGCACTAGAGCGTAGTGTGGTGGACACGCGACCAGGAGATGGGGTACAAGCGACCTCCTAATAAGGGATAGTCGATACAAAAAGGGTCAAAAGGGGTTAAAGAACGTGAGCTGGCAATTATCGTTGATAGTTTTCCGCAAATCTACAATTTGCAAAAAAAAACGTGAAAGAAAGACGGTCTGAAAACATTTTGGTATTACGATGATTGTTTAGCGAAGGTTCTTGTGCTGATTCATTTATTCATCGTTTCAAATTCGGATACTGTGAAGACAGAAAGTGTGCTGGCAACTCTGGTCGTGTGTGGCAGCAGTCTCCATTTTTAATACCCATAGTGTATTTTATAAGAAAACATAAGTAGTTTGTGCTCCAGTGTAAATCTTGTTGGTAACAAAAATGAGATGTTTGCTGTTACAGCGTGGAATTGTCTCTTTTGAGCTAAAATCTATTATTTTTATTACTCATAATTTATTAGACTTGGCCGTAAGACGGACGGAGTCGAACTCCTGGCTGAGTCGGCGCGCTGGGCTTATAGTGGGTCCTCGACCATGAACCATAGCATCTGTCTGAAACTCTCACTTGATAAGTTTATACTCAGGCAGAATGGAACTTGCTGAGCCATAACACGAACTCGTTAGTCGGTGCCACGTTGTAGAATTGCTACTACTCCGTAGTTAACCTCCCGAAGTGTCCCGTCTAGGCAAAGACGATGATTCCAAGCTTCGAGCGGGACTAGGCGACGTTGAGTGTATTTCTAGAGCCCAGGAAGTCCGTCACCATGTGGAGCTTTTTGGTCGGGAGTACGAGCCTAAGGTAGTGTCTCCTTTCGTGATCACGTTCTTGACGATCAACAAGTCCCAATACTATCGTCTAATGAAAAAGCAAGACCCAAAAAAATTCCAAAAAAACAGATTTACTTACATTTTGAATACAATCTCACATTCATTATTCTCCTCTCAGAAGCAAAACTTATCGTAAATAAAGTATGAATCAAAGACTCTGAAATGGTAAGTGATGTATCTGTACCTTTCTAGAAAAAACTGTCTAACAAACTACACGAACATGTTTAGGTTTGTTAGAAAAAAAATAGAGCAAGAACTAATGTCTATCTAGACAAAAACAACCGAATTATCTGAGTAGAACTGGGTAATTCAAAATGGTGCCGGTTTGGCGGACAAAACAGTAATCGTTGCGGGACCCATAGGATGCGCAGGAATTCAAATACTATACAACAGCAAGAATTCTAAGAGCTAGTAGGAGAAGAGACTGAGCAAAATAGGAAACCTTTCGTGCTTATACTGTAAATATAAATGTCTTCCGCCCTAGTCTTGTTGTCAGCATGGAACTTGTGTGTTATCACATGTTTTTCCTGGACACATATGAGATAGATTTGCTGTACACATAAACAGGCCTATGAAATCTTATTGCCTTAAACAAGCCTCAAAACAGGCGGGCACGAATCCGAATTAAAAATTTGAACAAAGCCCACAAAGAAAGAAGGATAAGCTTCAATATTCAATATTGTAAACTACAATGGTATTTGAGCAAGCGAACATAAATGAAGTTTTAAACGTTGTCATATGTTTTGTATTGACTTTATGATTTTCACCTCCTTGCTCTTTGGCCCGACCCGTCGCTGACCCGTTGCCACGGACCAAGAGGCGACAGAAGCCGGTCATTAGATATATTTGATCAGCGGTCAAACGACGACAATGTTATTTTTCGTCTGCGCTCTGTCAGTTTTTAGCTCCAGCAACATGACAGCCGTCGGGCTTTGAGGCCGCAGTCGTCGCCCTTACCCAACCGCGAGAAGCTGGAGCAGCATGCGTTGCTGTCTCCTGCTCCTCCTCTTACCTTGTCTCAGCGACCAGCAGCACTATTTCAAGAAGCTTTTTGCCGATGCCGGTGTAGCTATTCATTGTCCCTCTGGTATTTTTGTACTGCTTACAGATAACTTGGTCTTTTTTAGACAACAAAGTCTATATCCATCCAATTTCTGGTGATCTGCAGCAATGTAGTCAGCAGTTAGGAAACTATAATGAGAGCAGTTGTCCCGAAGGGACCGTGTGTGAACGTTTTCCCATCCTCATCCCCGGATTTCAAGTAAGAGTATGTGTTTTAACAAACGCTAAGCGAACTCAGGACTACTGTTGCTGGGCAGACGGTCAGGGTACAGACAACGAAAATATGATTATTGGAACTACTAGTGAGTATAGCGTTTTCAAAAGATGCCAGATTTGCAGCCGAGATTCCTGAAGAACTCATGCCTTTCACCGAACCTCCAGTAATCCAACCCATGAGAAAACTGGTGGTTACGGCCGCTCCAGAGCGACCGGACGACGAGGATGAGAGAGATAACAGAAATGGCAACTCTAATGAGGGTAGGGATCTTAAAAGTACAAACTTAATGCTTTTAAGACAATGATTACGAAGAACCCACCACGAAGAGACCAAGGAACCGCAAAACTACTACAACAACAACTACAGTAGAACCTATAACCACCACAAAAAAGTAAGAAAAAAATGTGCTTAAAGCTCTTGTTTCAGACCTTCAAATCGTCGTCTTCCCCGCTGTCAGAATCCGGATGACATGCCTTTGATTGATTTTGGTAACCGACTAAGAGACTGCTACTATCACGTAAGGGTATCAGTTAATAAAATGACTGTTTTAGCAATGTATTCGTGGATACCGTTGCGAGTTTAACAAAGACATCCGGAGGTTCATATGCTGCGGTTCCGATCCCGTAGTTGTTCAACCCATCGGAATGCCTGCGATTCCAAATCCAACGCCATTGATTCCACGTCCGTACAATAGAAGAGGCCCTTTTAACTTCAATGATGGGGATGAACAAGAGGGCGGCTGTCCCTATGACAATCAGAATGGTTGTAAGATGAAGGGAACACAACCAGCGACTCCGAGCACCAACAACAATAATAATTACAATAGTAATCAAAACAGTAACTACTGGAACGATAATAATTGTCCGTATGGATCGAAGACAAGCACTGGCTGTCCTTTTGGACCATCGAATCGGCCCAACGAACGTCCTCCAAGTACAGGCAACAATGGAAACCATCCGCAAGATGGCTGCTCTGGGAGTAACATGCAAGGCTGTACTATGAAGGGAGGATGGAATCAAAATGTAAGAACTCCCTTTAGCCAAAGTTGCTTTCACTATCAAGAGTCCCATAACGGAATTCCTGTAAACTTGTTCCGAAAAGACACAGAACAGAGACTTTACGGTTTAAATCTCAAGCTATAGCTTTTTTCGAAAACATACTATAAAATTTTCAGGGTAACAATATTGAACAACAGCAACTACCAGCCCCAAACCACATTCCCGAGCCGCAACCTCTATCTAAAGCTATCCACCGCCCTCAAGACAATCGGGGGTTTGGTAGCGACAACTGGAACGATTATGATAACCCGTACGAGGTATGAATGTATTGAAGCAATGAAATTAAAAATGTTTAGTCCGGTATGAATCGTGGAAGTCATGGGTCAGGATCCTGGAACGGTGGCTATGAGGTTGGCATTGCAGCTATCTTCAAGAACTTTGTTTATAGAATGGCAAAAGTCAAGGCAGATCACAGAACAACAATTGGAACAGTGGTCCATCTCAGGAAGGGAACTGGAACAATGGAAACGACAATTGGGAGAAGTCTACCAATGGACCCAGTAATTCCCGCTGGTCTCCGTCTCCTCAAGACAACTCTGAAAACTGGGACAATCAGAATCAGAACAATGGGTGGAACTCACAGCCTCAAGGTTCAAACTGGAACAGTCTGCCAACGTCATCTTCACCACAGCAGACCAGAGGGAGCAATTGGAAGGGATCACCTGCTCCAAGTCAGAATGGAAACTGGAATGGAAACAGCCAGAATCAGGGGAATTGGGAGCAGAATGGTGGATGGGGTGAGTTTTTTCTTATAGTTCCTGGCTCACAAGAAATTAGAAAGGCATCACGAACAGAGAGAAAATGACAGACAATTCTGGCTCTCGAGACGGTACGGGGAAGAGTTGTTTTAGTTTCCAAGACGAGTGAAAATCACTAAGGCTAAGAGAACGATCCGGGAGAAAATTAAAACTTCTAGTGGGAAGGGAGGATGGAATCAAAATGTGAGAACTCCATCTCCTTCTAGCCAAAGTTGCTTTCACTATCTAGTTACCTGGGTGATACAGCCAAGGATTGGTCCTGGTTCCTAGGCGGTACGGGCGATCCGAGTTAAGTTGATCACTTTGGATTAGCCGAGGTGATAGGAGCAAGCTCCAGTTTTTTAGACGGTAAGGGTGAGAACGTGGTGGACTCGGGGCGTACTGACATCTTTCTTAATTAGCTGTTCTAGGCAACAACGGAAACAATGGCCCCCAAAATTGGCAAGGAAACACACAAGCTACTATAATGCCGAAACAGATGGGCAACAAGAATGGCATTGGAAAAGACTACGACGATTACGGAGACAACTTTCCCCAAAAGAATTGGGGTGATTTTTTTGTATTTTGACCAAAAACCTATCGTTCAGGCAATGAGGCTTCAAGTACAGGACAACCGAAGCCTTTCAACTGGAATCAGGGACCTATTGGCTCGAACAAACGTTCCAAACCGAACTCTTTGGGTAGAAGAATGCTTTTTAGCCTAACAGCGGCATTTTTAGACAGGAATACATGTCCAGCCGGCTCAGAATTCAGACAACAAGATGATGCTCCAAAATGTATACCACCAGGCTCGGATTCCTGCCCGTTGAGCCATCCACGCTGTCTTTCCTCACCTTCCCTCGGCCACAATGTCTGCTGTTTATGATAATCACAACGTGTACTCGCAACGCGAGGGAAACTTGTCATATATTTGAACCTCAATAAAGTTTTAACAGTTTTGTCTAATTAGTACTATATTGACAGCTGGCTGTTTTCGGGTAAGAGAGACCATCTGGCTTGTTGTCAGGTCGTTGCTATGCGACCTGCTTGAGACTCGCCCTACTACAGCAGCTTTCGGTTTGAGCTGAATATCCCTTTTGGGGGAAAAATGGTTTCTGTCAACGACTGGTACAGCAACTTTCTTGCCAGACGTTGTATTCCAATAAAACGAGAGCTACCCTTGACCGCTCCTAATGACGGCTTCGCACTGGTAATTGAGGCGCTCCACTTTACGAAGGTAACACTTTTTTCCTGTTTTCATGTTCAGCTATTGCGAGAACCATTGATAATCAAGAACGTTGTAGCAGGACCCATAAGATTTTTGCGCCACAATCCTTCATTTTATGGGCCTCGTCACGAAATTTCTGATGTTCTCACCATAGGTACCACATCTCTAATATTGTTTTCAGCTCGTCTCCACAGCAAAATACAGAATTTCCTGCTTTTTCTTCGATTCAAAAACCTGTCAACTTTTTGGAAGTCCATACCATGGACCCTGGAACTCTCCAGATCATCATGATTGTTTTTTCCACGACGTGAGCAATATTTAAAGATTACTAAAAACTGTTTACAGACCATTTTCTTCCATTGTCCACGTCTAGACGAAGCTATTCAACTAATCATCGAAATTGTCTGCGATACCCAGGAACCAGAGTAATATTTTTGCATTTCGTTTTGAAGTTTGTGTTTAGTGATCAGCTGCAAACTATAGCCTGGGCTCCAATTTCTATAGCCGGTTTCTACGAGACTGTTCCCGAATATGCTCGGCTACCAAAAGAGCTCTCATTGACAAAGTAAGGCTTGAACTTCGTTTTAAGGACATGCTCAGACTGAAATTACACCCAGGAACACCAAAGGTTCTGACATTCACGAACAATTTCAATTCTGAAACAACTGTCGGCATATTGGACTGTGTTCTCTGTGTTCATCCTCCCTTGGCGGAAGCCTTCGATTACTTTCCGGATTTCTGTATAGTTGGAGAACGAGAACACATTCCTGGACTTGTACAAAACTCTAACAGTGAGCCGTTGTTATACTTTTAACAAATTTCAGTGGGACAACTGTCACTCCCTAAAAGAATGCATACAATACCGGCCGTGCTCGAGGATATTGGTCTGTCTTTCGGTCCCCATGCTGAGAAGATCGAGAAACTTATACTGGATGATGTGAGTCATACATTTCTTTTGTGGAATTCGATATTTTCAGATGAAATCTGATAGATTGTACCGCGAAAATCACAATCCTGGAACATTTTTGCAGCCGATGCAGGTCTTGGAGAGACGATTGAGGGTAAGAAATGCTTAAATGGTCTGACAAATGCCTCTGAAAATCAGACATATCGTGACAGGACCTAATTAGAAGGGCTTTGAAGGTTTTCCAGCTCTAGAACATAGCGTCCTAACACGTCCAGTGTCCTGACACGAATTGGCTGATTTTCAGTTTTGAACTTAAAACTTGGCCCATTTACCATATTCCACATAAACACTTGCTTTCAGGTTTCCATTCACAACGGTTACACTTTTCTGTTTGAACCTCTTGTTGTTCACTTATCCTCAGTTGATGAAATCGCCATGGGTACTCATTCCTTGAGAAGAAAAGGCCGTCCGCTTAGCAGAAGCTCCAGTGACATAAGGTAGACCACACTTTTAAGTAATGTTTATATTTCACAGAACCGAAATAAACACCTTGTTTGTACGATCAAAAGTGTCGCTTCCCGCACTTGCTGATGACCCAAGGATGGTCATCGTCTTCGCATTGGACTATTTAATAGGAACGAGGAATAAACAAGGCAATACGAGTGGAGACTCCCAGTCTGTGGTGATCGGATGGGGAGCTTGGAAGCCTGAGAGAAAAAGGAATGATGTTCATGCTAGTGGTAGGACTTTTCATTTTTAATTTTCGACAGTTCAGTTGCTCTGATTGGTGGACCACGTCCAAATCCTGAAGAAAGTCTCTGTTTCAAGAATCTGTTACATTTGTACAGAAAGGACGACAGTATGTTCACGGAAAGTGCTCCGAAGATCACAATCCACTTTTTGTTCACAACAGAAGAGTGAGTTGACGTTGTGGCTGGAAAGTTGTCCTTTTTAGGGGCCGAAAACCTACGGACTCGGGTCGCTCAATACCTAGTGGTAAACTGGACGATATGGGAAGAGGACTCACGCCTGCTCTCAGAAGAGGACCGGAAATGATAACACCGAGAGAACCAGAGAGGAGGAGGGAGAAGGAGGATGAGTACGACCAAGATCCTTTGGTTCTGCCTCCCGTTGAAAAGTCGGTAAGGATAATTTTTAACGGTTACACCTGGTATGACAGTTTGGTTCTATTTCCGACCTCGGTCACATTATCCAGATCCTGTCAATCGCAATCTTGTACCCTGCCCACTAGTTCCTCTTGTTTGTTTTGCATTGCTCCTACCACAAGAAGCAAAGAGTATGGTAGTTGAACTATCTTTCAGAAAATCGAGTCTGCCAGAAGTCTCAGTCAGTCAGCTAGAAGTCGAATCTTCGAAGAACGGTACGATCATCTGATCGAAAATGAACCCGAATCACCTCGAGATGATCTGGTCAGCACCTACATCATTCCCTGGAAAGAGACAAGGTACCATATCTGTATTCTTTTTAAAAATAAGTGCCAGAATGACCAACATTTCGCGATCTGTGATCTCATCTCTGATCAAAATACCCTTCGCGCAGATCCTGGATCGACACGGCGAGCCGCCGCCACAGGTTGACGTTTCCGGCAGCATGAACACTATCGAGCTCAGCGTCGAGGCTCATGACAGGCTGAATACAAATGAAATTGTCCTACAGTTTTTAGCTTTCAAAGGGTGACATAGTATCAAAACTTAGCATTCAAAACTTTAGGCTAGACAGACAAGACGCGTCACAACCCCAGAAGCTCTTCTTCACTACTCAGTTCTACCGTTTCCCGCTCATGACAACGGAAGAGTATAGCAAGCTCAAAAATCAATACTATTCTTTTCCAGACTCTTTCTTTCGGACTCAAACAACAACAACGGAGAACCGAATATTTTAATGAGAGCAGACTCCGAGGGGAAAGAAGGCAACGGAGAGCCTGGCTTCACAGCAAAATTCATAGTTGATCGACCCGCAGGACTGGAAGAGAAGGAATTTGTCAAATTTTTGCAGTTTGGACACCTTTTCATTGATGTCTGGGATGCAAAATCTCTTGTCTTGCTTGGAACCTGCATTGTAAATCTCAGGGTAAGCCAGGTTTCGATGCCTGTTCAAAATGTTTAGTCACTTTTACGGCAAGGCCAGGAAGCTGTCTCTATGTCTGTCCAATGCCCGGTCGTTTTCTCGGCACTGTATCCAGAAAAACGCATCACAGGTCTACTTTTCCTGAAAATGGCCTGCATCGGTCACCCATCTTCGAACCAAATAGGTACGCTGAGAAATATTTATTATTAAGTTAGTTAAATAGCTCTTAAGCACTGTTTTCGGTGACAAGTTCGAAAATTGGCTCGGGCCATTCGGTAGTTTCGGCGACTTCGGGGGCAGGGATGGTCTCGGACTGGGGCAGAGGAGCCGGAACGACTTCCTCGGGTTGGGGAGCGGGGATAACTTCAGCGGTCTTGGCAGTCTGGGTGAGTTGAGGGTAGCTGGACATCTTCTGGGCGAGCTTGATGCGGAGGTTCTGGAGAGAACGTCTCTTGCGTCCTCCTCCGCATCCGCAACAACCTATAAATAAAACGATATTAACTCTTCGTCTTTCTGTCTCTTTGTATTGCTGTCTCTCTCTCTCTCTCTCTCTTACCGCATCCGCATCCGCAGCAGCAGGGACGGCAACAGGTACAGCAGCAAGTTCTACAGCAGGTGCAGCATCTCTGGCAACAGCAGCAGCACCTAAAGTTGTGATGTAACCCGGCCTCCAGGCAATAACTCACTTGGGTCTACAGCAGCAGCAACCGCATCCTCCTCCACCTCCGCAACCGCAGCATCCGCAACCACAGCCGCAGCACCCACACCCTCCTTGTCTTTTGACTCTCACCCCGCTTTCTCCAAGAGTATCAACAGCGGTAGTCGTAGCTTCAGTAGTGGTCACCTCGGCAGAGGCACGATCTCCCAAAGGCACAGCCTTGCATTGCGATAAAAGGACAATAAGGAAGAGGGAAGCGGAAAGCTTGACGATGAGAGCCATTAGATTGACTGGATGCCAATGCTACCGTCTTGGCCTGCTTATATACCAGGAGGCGGTGGTTTATGGCTATTGGACTGGCCCTTCCGTGTCCATGCGTTATTTTGCGGCGCGCCGTCCGGTCAGCCTATTTGATTTCGTGTCAAACGTCAAGGTTTCTGCTCCGAGACCACGGAAACGTTTCAGGAAATGGGAGAACAAAACACAAATAAAGAGAGTTCCGGTTCGTAAGACGCGATTTTCTTCAGATATGGTCAACAGTCGGACAACTGCTGTGGTAAGCAGAAGACTATGCACTGTTGGAGAAGAAGGTCCAGATTCCTACAAAATCCTAGCCAGGCCGTTGACAACCAATTCTGATAATGCTTTGCAAAGATTCCTGCAAGCACAGAGGTAGTATCATTTCTCTTAAAACGTACATATCTTAAAGAATCGACATTCAACAAAGATACGAAGAACTCTTCAATGAAGAATCCCACGAGAAACTGCGGGAATGGGAGAAACTGAAATCTGCAGTACCTAACTCAGCACAGAAGGTATCTCACATTTACAAAAGATCACAATTTGTGTTTAGAATGAAATAAAGAGGTTCATCTTCGACGAACAGCTAGAAGCCTATCGCAAGCTGCGCTACGAGTCCAAAGCTTCGAAGCTTTTGCAAGCTGTCTTCCGTGGAATCACTACCCAACACCAAGTCTTTCCAGGGCTTGGAGAGCAAAACTTTTTCGAGTTCATGCTCGAGAATCCCTTCGCTGAGCCGGTTAACTGCGTGATTGAGATGGACTGCCCGGATTTGGAGTATGTTTTGCCCTATGGAGAAAGCTAAAGCTTTTAGAATTGTATCCGATATGGAAGCCTGGGCCTTTTACAAAAGAGTGAATGCTCTTCAGACACCGATGGAGAAGGATCTGATTCGAATGATCAAGAAGGACAAGGCTGAGGTAAACTTTTGAAGTCAACTCTCAAGTTGACACATATCGGAGTTAATTGCAGTAGAAGAACTTGCCCTGGCTCTGACAGGATCAGACTGACATGAGTTCATAAGGCGACAGATAGACAGAGTAATAAGTCACATTGTTACAGACAGGATGACAGAAATTATCGAGAATGACAGGGGAAAAATTGACAAAATGACAACATTTGAGCTCTCCATGATGGTTAAGATTGAAATTGCTAAGTCGTTAGCTAAAAATTCTCATATTCTATTTTTCAGATTTTCCTCCGTGCCCACGAGTCCGTCTACATTCCCTTCCTCTACACCTACAACGCTGCAACTCCAACTGCCCAATCCCCAGCCGAAACCAAGGTCTTGTTTCGGCGATGGGACAACGGCCAGCCCTTGGCAATTCTCGACTTGCATATCCACAAGAGGCCACCAGTTGTGAACCGAACTATAAGAGTCTACCATGCGAGCAATACTCAGTGTGTTCGAGATGTTGTCATCGACTCTTTGCCAGGTAGAGCTAATAACTGTTTTAGAATTGCAGTTTTCAGAAGGAAGACGAGCCGTTTCTGTCCGTACGTCGGACCCAACAGCCCGAGTAGAGATTCGAAGCCGTGGAGCTGGACAAGACCTGATTGTGAACCTGTTCTGTGGAGATCCGGGTTCCTCTCGTTCAATTCTCATGCTGCTATATGGAGACACAAGATGTTACAGGTTCGATTCTCTATTAGATAACAGAATCCATTGTTAAGGCTTCTCTCTGTCTTCCATTTTGTCGTACATTCTGTGGAACGGGTAGAAATTCGGTCAACTTTGGGACAAACTCTTCGTTTCAACATTGGACTCATAAGGTAAGAACTTATCTAGATACCGAGGCAGTATGGGTCTGAACATGTCTATCCAATGAGATGGCATGGCTGAGAAATGCTGGGCTGTTTAAAGAGTATATCTGAAGCGTACGAGGGAAAGTGTTTAAAAAGGGTATTTGACTGCCCGCTGAAACGGAAACGAACAGTGCTTGATTGTCAAATGAGAGCGGCTAAGAGGGTGTCTGACTGTATCGACATTGACGAACTTATGGGTAAAACATGTCTTCTTTTTTGAAATTAGTTTCATAGGGTTTCAAAATGCGTACGGGTGAGAGTTTGTTCAGCTACAGAGACGACATGGCTACGATTCCGTATAATTGTCGAGTCTGACAAACAATTTCAGCGTAAATGATACGAATTGAACATAATCGATTGAACCCAACCATTTTATTTGACTACACTACAATACACTCAGCCCAAGACATCTCCTTTAGGGAGTCCACTGGGCAAAGTACTGTCTCGTCTTTCTATCGTAAGTTGAAGGCAGGTAAAGGTCCTTGGTAGTGCAGTAGAGTTCACGCCAATCCTTGAATCGACGATCCCAGTATTTAGGAGTAAGCCAGTAGGTGTCAAGCGTTCGATAGGGAATCAAGCCTTAATGTTAAGGAATAAGAGACAATCGAACCAAGATACCTAGGAGCTTAGTTGTAGAGATAAATTGGGGAGAAAGGATTAGTAGTACCATAGATAGCTGGCTGAAAATTCGAATTGATTTTAGTCTAAAAACTACTAAAATCGCTTAGCTCATAATCTATCTCTACAACACCGGCCCCCAGAGTTAGAATCTACTCCCCCTACCTGCCTTGTACATAGACAGACCTCTTCCAAGGGAAGTCGACAGCGAGTCCATCAGGTAGGATCTATATTTTGAGGTTGCTATATGCTCATGACGAGAACACCTGTAGGGAGTGTAGGTCGAGTTCAGATATCTCCAGAAGGCCGAGTTACCGTAGCGACGATAGGTGTAGGGGTAGTCGTAGTCGTACCTAGAATCACTTTTTATTGGAAACACATAAAAAGAACCAATATCCCTTGTAGCGAGTCCAATAGCTGTTGGACGAGTAGTAGGGATTCGGCAGGTAGTCGCTATAGTAGTAGCGACGACTCGGAGAGTAAGAGTTGTACAGCGGGGAGAAGTAGTGGTAGCGGTCGTACCAATAGTCGTCGTACTGAATGAGAAAGTTAGTCTGTCTTTCTTTTTATGTCATGCTTTGACCATTCCTAGCACTTTGACAGGATTAGACATCGGTAAAGTTTGTGAGCTAAGAGTACATGTTCTTCCATTTTGGACAGACAATAAGTTCTATATGACCCTTGTTTAAAGTTCTAAGTACCTAGATAGAACTGGAGGTACAAGGACTACATGATACGGGACGAACTTCTAGTTGGTACGGTGAGATCCCTGTCAGTCTTTGTCAATACCAGACATTCTTTGGGGAGCTCAACTAAGTTTTTGGTCACTTCAAACAAACTGACAGCTTGCGGTTTCGTGTTAATTTTGTCCTTAATATCCCTATGGTCATGGAGTCTTTAAAAGCCGCCTCACCAGGTCGTAGTTGCGACGATAGCGGTAGGGAACCGTCTGGTAGACGCTGTGCCATTGAGGCCTGTACTTCTCGCTGTAGCGGTAGTACGCCGTCAGGTCAGGCACCGAGCGAGTACGAACAAGCTGAAACCACAATCATTTTCATAAAACTACTCGAAGTACCTGAAGAGACGGGCTGGCGAGACTGTAGGTGGAAGTACTTCTCGGCAGCGGAGCGACGCTTCTAGAACGAACTAGGGCGTAGTCCGTCATGTCGCTGTAACTGAAAACAGAATAGTCAGACCGGGAGGAGAGAGGGCAGAAGTGGTACTCAGGTGTGCTTTGGCAATAAAGAAGCGCACCTCATGAGCGTGGGAGAGGCAGCTGGCGGGAAACAAAACAAAATAAGACAACACCTGCCAGCTGAAGAGGCGGGGACCAGCCGTCCCCACACTGGATGGCATCCTCCCTTTGATCAACAGATGGTATCAGCCTGAGGGAGCAGATCAAAGTGACAATGGGGAATTGATGACAGAAAAACAAACCTGAGACCTGACGAAGTTTTTCTAGGCAGTGTATACAATTGACACACGCAAAAACAAGTCTTTCTGAAAAAGAGTACTCGGAATAGTGGCCCTATGATATCAAATGTCTTTCCCGTACCATCTCGGTCAAGCTTAGGTCCCTCATTTCGCATTACTAGGCGTCTAGGGAGAAGTTCCTCTTATCCGTATCATCTTGGGCAATTCAGCAAGTTCTCCTTGTGTTCATAAGATGAAAGCATGGTGTTTGTAAAGTCTTTTCCGTACAATTTTAATTAAGTTTGGTTCCTTATATTGCTTCGCTGGCCGCCGGAAAACGCGCAGTCTCTTCCCCGTACCATCTCGGCCAATACCAGTTGATTTTGACCATGTTCAAAAGCTCAAAGTTTTCGGTGGTTTGCGACCTTCGGACTAATTGAATGGATCGATTATTTCCTGAAGAAATAGAGTTGTTCAAGAAAGTATGTGTCGCTTATTGCGTTATTTATCCCACTGGTAGAGAGGGAGAAAGAAACAGAAATCTTTTGCTGTATGTCGACCTATCCGACCTATAAGTTTCACACCCATCCAGATTTTTGATCCTTCAATAACACTGACCAAGCGATTCAAACTATTCGCGATTGTGTTGTCAAAATTGCGGAGGGTATAGTGTAATCTCTTGAACTTTACAGCGTGCTCTCATGTGAACAATCCGGCTTTTTTAGGAGAGAGCCTGGCAATCAGCTACTGGAAATTTGCTCAGAGAATAGCACCCTGAAACCGTATGTCGGGAATGCTCCAATCTTGGCAACTGCTCCACAAGTCACTCTGCCGATGTTGTTCACACCCCAGACTATAGGTTGGCATCCACAATATCAAGGTATCTGACGACATGTTCAGGAAGACAACAGACCATAGTTACTGCTGTGGATGTCGGTTCCCGCCAACTCCTACACGCATGGCTCATCGTCTCAAAAACAGCGCAGCCGACGATTACGAGAAGATTTGAGATGAGAGTGCCGTTGCGAATCGAGCATGTGATAGCCAAGGTCTGTGAGGAAGAGGCAGAGAGAGACAAAGAGAGACAGTGACAGAAGGAACTATACCAGAGCATTTAGAAACTACCGGTCCACAATCCGTATAGTATCAAGCGAGAATTTCGAATGTCGTCCTCTCGACCAGAACTGATCCAGTTTGAGAGGGACACCATGGAGCTGGACGCCGGACAGACAAGCTCAATCAATGTCTTTTTCCTGAATGTTGTACAGAAACCTGTCTGTATTGAGGTATGGACGCTGTCGACTTGAATTAAGCCTATTTTAGATATTGATATTCTTCCAGAACAATGAGACCGATCAGACGGAAGATACATTCGCCTTGAGTGTCACTTATGAATAGCTAGAATCTGTCAAAATGATATAAATTGTGATAAAGCCCATTTATTGCTCGCTCGACTCGAATCGCATCGCTCATAGTGATAAAACAGATTATTTGCGTCCATAAGAGGACTGGGCATGTCCACCGGCAGAGTAGCCTCCAGTTCCGGCAGAGTAGCCATGGGAAGGAGAGCCGCCGCTGGAAGTTCCAGGAGCTCCTCCAGGTCCGGCGGGGTACTCTCCAGCCTCGTTGGCCTTGTTGTTGCGACCAGGACAGGGACAGTAGGTTGCATCGGCTCCGATCTGTCCCTTGGTCCCTTCCTTTCCTTCCTCTCCAGGGAGACCGCTGGATCCCTAAATTTAGCACCTCAATAGATAGAGTACACATCCATACCGGGAATCCTTGAGCTCCGGCCTGACCAGGAGGTCCAGGAGGTCCAGCAGGGCCGTCCTTTCCTTGGTCTCCTTCGGGTCCAGCCTCTCCAATCTCTCCTGTAGGTCCACGATGTCCCTTGGTAGGTGTGGGTTGATTGAGATCGTTGCCTTTAGGTCCAGGAGCTCCGGTTTTTCCGTCCTCTCCGGGTGCGCCAGGAGGCCCCATGGGTCCAGGGGTTCCTGGATTTCCGTCACTTCCACCGCTACCTGGAGTTCCTCGAGCTCCACGCATTCCACGAACTCCTGGTTTGCCGCGCTCTCCAGAGTTTCCAGGCTTGCCAGGAGGACAAGTGATGCAGCCGTAGAAGGCAGCATTGGTCCAATCCTCGGCATCTTCACCGTCGTGACCGTCAAGACCATCCAGACCTGGATTTCCATCCAGTCCTGGAGCTCCTTCCGGACCAGCGGGTCCACGAGGACATCCTCCAGTACCGTAATCGTCCTCGCTACGTCCATTTCCAGATGAGCAGCTGCAGACGGGTCCAGCATTGACTCCCTGAGCCTCATAGCCTCCATAACGTTCTGGACCCTGACGACGTTGACGAGTAACAGGAGTAGCGGCCCCGAGTCCAAGCATCTGCGCCCAAATGTCGTCTGTTTGTGCCTGAAAGCAAGGAATGTTACCTGAAAATTCTAGGACTACCTTGAAAGTGCTCATCTCAGAATCGAGCTCTGACCAGATGGACTGAACATCATTGTAGATGTTGTAAATCGAGTAGAGAGAAACGAGCAGAGTGAGCGAAGAGAAGACAAGCGCTCCGGCTGTTGCCTTAGAGACGCTCATTGTCGACACTGTTTCCCAACTTGGTAGTCGCGCTTTTATACAGCCGCAGCTGGGTTGTGGGTCTCGTTCGCCTGGCGGTATTTCGGACACGAAACTGGTAATCAACTAGGGTGTCTCGATGCGCAAAGCAGAGAGAAAGAAAGAACGTGATTAACTTTTTGAGAAGGAACAAAACGTTTAAGTGGCTTATTTTGGTAGTTTGAAGTCCCGAAAACAAAAGCTGAGATGATAGTCAAACAATAAGGACATGCCAACAATACCGTTCATAGATGATGAAATGCTTGTTTTCAAAGTTTATTGAGTGCCCACTCGCTCGACAATAATCGCTCTGCTCATTATGATACATACAAAAGTTTACTTGCGTCCGTAAGAGGACTGAGCATGACCACCGGAAGAATAGCCTCCAGTGCCTTCTGAATAGCCGTGAGAAGGAGAGCCGCCACTGGATCCACCAGGAGCCCCACTGCGTCCGGCTGGATACTCTCCCTCATTGGCTTTGTTGTTTCGACCAGGACAGGGACAGTAGGCAGCATCGGCTCCGATCTGTCCTCGAGTTCCTTCTTTTCCTTCTTCTCCTGGCAAGCCGCTGGAACCCTGAAACGGAACTTTTGTATGATGACTCCAGAAAAACTCACGGGGAATCCTTGAGGTCCATGTATTCCTGGTGGGCCTTCGGGTCCAGTCGGTCCTTCCTTTCCTTGGTCTCCCTCAGGTCCAGTCTCTCCAATGTCTCCTGGAGGTCCGCGATGTCCCTTTCTGGGAATCGGCTGCTCCAGATCGTTGCCTTTAGGCCCAGGAGATCCCATCTTTCCGTCCTCTCCAGGTGCGCCGGATGGTCCCATGGGTCCCGGAGTTCCAGGATTTCCATCACTTCCACTGTCACCGGGTGTTCCACGAGCTCCTCGCATTCCTCTGATACCAGGCTTTCCTGTCGTTCCAGGAGCACCTGGCTTGCCAGGAGGACAAGTAACGCAGCCGTAGAAGGCAGCATTGGTCCAGTCTTCGGCATCTTCTCCATCATGACCGTCAAGACCATCAAGTCCTGGCAAACCATCGGGTCCGGTAGCTCCTTCTGGACCTGCGGGGCCACGAGGGCATCCCCCGGTACCGAAATCATCCTCACTACGACCATTTCCTGATGAACAGCTGCAGACGGGTCCTGCATTGACTCCTTGAGCCTCGTATCCTCCATAACGTTCTGGACCCTGACGTCTCTGTCTAGTCAATGGAGTTCCTGCTCCCATGTGCAGCATCTGGTTCCAGAGGTCGTTGGTTTGCTCCTAATACAACCTTTGAATGTTGTTACCCTCTACGGTACCTTAAAACTGCTCATTTCCGAATCGAGTTCATCCCAAATCGACTGTACATCCGTGTAGATGTTGTAGAAGGCAAAGAGTGAGAGTATGAGAGTGAATGAGGAAAAGACGAGGGCTCCAGTGGTCGCTCCTGAGACACTCATGGCTGCAAGCGCTCCAAACAGACTATCTTCATCCCTTTTAAGCAGCCAACTCTCGTTCCTCTAACTGGTAGTCAACCCAAAACATTCCTCGGCCAATTTGTGACAGGATATTCGCATTACGAATTGACCGACTGTCAGAAACAAGTTCGAATTTTGTACAAAATGATCGCGCTTTTTCTGTTGTTGGCTGAGAACGATAAACTCCTACGCGACAGGTGTCCCCGCGTCCACTGACCCCATTTTCCTCTCTCTCAAAATTTTCCCCCGAGTGATACCTAATGTGGGCGCTGCTACTACTGCCAACTGCGATCTCTCAATTCACATTCACTCCGTTCCCAACTTTCCCCACTCTTCCCACCTTTTCAGGTTAGCGCATGTCCATAAGGTCATTTTCATGATCGTTTAGTACCGCCCTTCTTCCCAACAGTCCCTCCAATCGTTCCGATTCCTAATAGCATAAATGACGAGATCAGCTTCAATACGACGATGGCACCGATTACAATTGATCCGGAGGCTATCATGACTGTGGTAGGGCATATTTTACGTGACCAAACCTACAGATTTAGCCTGAAATCATTCGACATTGGAACTATACTGTCGAAATCCACAATGTTGTAACCAAGGATGGTTATATCCTACAGCTTCATCGTATTCCCCATGGAAGAAGTGAGCTCGACTCTTGGGTTAAAACCTTTTTAGATGGTCCGGGAAAACGGCGACGACCCCCAGTTTTCCTGCAACATGGTCTCCTATGTACCAGCTCCATTTGGCTATTGAACCTTCCTCATCAGTCAGCTGGTTTTGTCCTGGCTGATGCCGGATTTGATGTCTGGCTTGGAAACATGCGAGGAAATGTGTACTCCAAAGAACATGTCTCAAAATACTCGACAGATCCAGATTTTTGGAAATTTTCATGGCAAGAAATGGCCAAATATGACCTCCCAGCCATGATTGACTACGTTCTAAATGCCACTAGCAGGTTGGGAACAATCTGAACTTCATACAAATGCTTTAGGGACCAGCTCTACTATGTCGGTCACTCTCAAGGAACCCTGACAATGTTTGCCCTTTTGAGCGAAAGACCAGAATATAACGATAAGGTGGGTGTGATCAAACTTTTTACATTAAGATAAAAACTGGGTAAAAGTACCCCTGGTTTGGAATTTTGTCAGTTTTAGGGGGTACCGTTTTAACATCCAAACAAGGCAGATGAGTCTTGTCACCAAAAAGTTCCAGATCCGTCAATTTCATGCCCTTGCCCCGGTCGCCAGAATGTCGCATGTCCAGGGACTCTTCAAGTATCTTGGACAAATTTATGAACAATTTTCGGTAGGCATTTAATTTGAATTCAGTTTAAAGACATTTTCAGCTCTTCTACAGCTTTTTCGGAGACAACGAGTTCCTCACCAACAATATCTTCACAAGACTCTTGACTGACATTGTTTGCGACACAGCCTCTGCAAGTAATCCTCTCTGTGAAAACTTTATCTTCTCACTGTCTGGACCGAACAGTAATCAGTTCAATTCAGTCAGTTGATTTCAGTATTTCAACGAGGTTTGTTTCAGTCCCGTATAGGAATCTACTTGGCTCACAATCCGGCTGGAACCTCTACCAGAAATATGCTGCATTTTGCCCAAATGATCAAAAGCAGACGGTTTGCGGCCTTTGACAGAGGGTATGAGAGTAATATTGCTGTTTATGGACAGGTACGTTTTTTTAATCCTGTAGCAAAGCCCTTTTTCAGCCAACACCACCGGAATACTCTTTAAGCAATGTATCTTCACCTCTGTACCTTTACTATTCGGACTATGACTGGCTAGCCAACGCCGCGGATGTGGAAATGTATCTTATGCGATCACTACCTAAAAACACACTAAAAGTGGCTCTAAGATTGAAAGAATTCAATCACAACGATTTCCTTTGGGGTCTTCGAGCTCGCAAGGAAGTTTACGACAGGATCGTGAACATCATCAAGCTGGACAGCAGAAGAGTTGACCTCCAACGTGAAATGAATCGCATAAAACAGTGGAAAAACGGGACCAATGATCTCTCATTCAAGTCTTAATAAATTGATCCTTTATTTCCCGATTAAAAAAAATTAGTTGCAATATCGTAGAGCTGGTTTAGATGTGGCGGTTTTTCTTGATCTGCTCCCAAGAGTCGGCACTGATGGTGTAGATCGGAGTCGGACGTTGGAAGCCATTGAAAGTGGTGGATGCAGCGCAAGTGTAGGCTCCCATGTTCTCGTAGATCATCCACTCTCCATAGTTAAGCTTGCGCATCATCTTCAGTGGCTCGATTTGGTCCATGGAGTCGCATGTGGGTCCCCAGATGCAAGAGGGGAACTCTTCACCTGGTCCATCGAAAAGCGGATTTCCGATGGGATGAACGTGGTCGAAGAGAATACAGTTGAAAGAGCCATAGACTCCATCGTTCAGGTAGTACATATAGGCTTTGCGATCGTCACTGGAGTCCTTAGTCAGTCGACTGGCCGAGATCTCACATCCATGGACGACATTGACGACCAGGGTGAAGGGAGCAGCTCCGAAGAAGCGGCCAGGCTCGGCAATGAGACGGATGTTCTTCAGATCTGCCAAGTATTCATCGACTGCTTCGCGGATGGTGTTGGCGATAGTTTCAAACGAGTTGTGGTGAACATGACCAGGGAATCCTCCTCCCATATCGATGATCTCCATTGGGAAGCCGAGAGCACGGCCTGAAAATTGAAACTTTAGATAAACACAATCACTAAATCTTGTCCCATTTATAACTCTGTACGTCTCTCCCGTATGTCCTCAGAATACTCTCAGTCCAAACGTGTCAGTCTTGTGCTGTCGATTGCCTTTCATTGGCCACTTATCTACTGTTGTTTATGCCTACGTCTTGTTCTAATCGGTCTCTTGAATCCTGTCCGAAGAGCTTTCTGCCTTCCATAAACGGTTTGTTACATTTCTCCTGTCAATCTGTCAAAGGAAGAAAATAAATAGTTACTCACCATATTCGGTCAGTTCCCTGCTATGCTGAATGGCACGGCGGTAAGCAGCCGAGTCGTTGCATCCACTGCCAACATGGAAGCTGATGCCGACGACATTGATGTTGAGGTCTCTAGCGGCGTTGAGCAGCTTGGGAGCGTCGTTGACCGGCTCAGCACCGAACTTCAGGTTGAGAGGGCAGGTGGCAGTGGGATCCGAGACGGCGATGCGAAGGATCAGCCTAGAGATGAGACATTAAGACAATAGTTTCCAAAACGCTTACTCGGCATCAGGATTGAAGACAGCAATCTTCTGGAGCTCTTCAACATTGTCAAAGGTCATCTTGTCGACTCCTCTCTCACGAGCATGGCTGATGAAACCCTTGGTCTTGCACGGATTCGCGTAAATGATTCTCTCCGGCTCCACCCCACACTCCATGACAATGTCAATCTCCTCCTTGCTGGCACAGTCAAAGCTAGCCCCGAGAGCGGCCAAGACACGGATCAGAACACGGTCAGTGTTGCACTTGACAGCGTAGAAGGGCTACAAGAAGAGGGATCGTCTTTGAAAACTTAGGGAAATGCTTTACCTCAATGTTAGGGAGCTCCTTCCTCCAGAGAGCGAAGCGATCCAGAACATTATCAATGTTGACATGGTAGAAGGCCTCATCGTTGTTGTCGAGATCCTTCTCCTGGGCAAGGTCGCGGCAGTATTGCAGAACATTCGGACGTTCGTCAAGGATGGTGACCTAAAAACAACGATGAAAACTTATATTGTCTCATACAATACCTTTGCGTCCCCGATGAGTTCCTTAAGAGTATGACAGTGCATACTTTGTGTAGATTCTTGTTTCAGGTGTGGAGAGATGTCACCAAGGAGGTTTTCCGGTCTTCGGAGGAACAAAGATGAATTCTTCTGTTCGCTGGTTCTGGTTGGAGCTGGCCGCAGGGACTTTGCTCGCCTTAATCACCATCATAAAACCCGTACCCAAAAAACATCCTTACCTGGGCTACGGTAGCGGCTGGCGCTGACCGAAAGTATTCAATATGAACTTTGATTTTCTGGCAAAGGTCCTCCGGACAACGACGCTGCGACAAGTAGCTAGAACTTGTCGGAGCGGTGGAGGGGCTGAAAAATGACAAAGTTTAGAGAGAGTTAGAGAGAGACGAGTGGAGTGCGAGAACTGGACAGGTGGGTGTGATAAAGACAACTTCCGGACGGTGCATGTCGTCTGATACTGGCGTCAATGAAAGAGTTTTCCCAATCAAGTCCCTTCACGTGGCGAGTTCACATGCTACAAGCGGGACAGGCGCTTTCTATTTTAACATGCTTCCGTGATAACAACTCTAGTTTCTACCTTTAGAAATGAAACAGAAGCTCAAGCTGGAGAAGACAGAAAATGGAGAGCGGTCGGTAGCGAGCTGATTTGGCTGAATGAGACCTCTAGAGCGACGCGCGTCCCCTGCCGGCTGTGGGTCCGCCCCATTCTGTACTGAGGATTCTATGCCTATGCACACCAAATGGCTGCGTAGCATTCTGACGAGAGAACAGAGAAGACAAATCCTGGATCTGGGTGATAGGACGCAGATCTATATTATTGACCGCTCAATGACATAACGAGAGAACATGAGGGGTAGGCGGCTAGGGTAAAAGGAAGTTGCAGTTGTCCCCACCTGTGCTGCGCGCCCTCTATATACCACCCACCCTATGCCTTTGACGTCATCAAGCCAAAAGTGCGGAGACCGACAGACACTACCCATTCAAAAAAGCTTTGTGCTACCGATTTTGACATGCTATCAGCTCTGAAATCAAAGAAATGTTGCAGATAAGAGCCACTATAGTTCCGTCTTCAAATCGCGTCCTTTGCCCTGCGAAGACCACGCCACGAGAAAAAATGGTGACCCGACAGTGAGAATATAGAATGTAGTCGAATGTCTGATGTCTAGACCCCACTTCCGGCCGCTTTCCGCCTTCTATTTCTGTCTTTGACGCACTCTCCGACGCCTGTTCGCCGACAAGCAAATCCAAGTTGTCTTTCTAGCTGACGTACCGCGCCCAAAGCAATACAACACAGTTTACAGTCAGATTTTTGCCAGTCTCTGGTCTCGAACCCAAAGTTGCCTATAGATGGTGACATGACTGTTTACATCGGTATCGAGAGAACAAGGAGCATTCTATTTTGGAATTGGGGCCAAATCGGAACCGAACAGGCAAGTTTCTGACAGGCCACATGCGTCACAGGGTTCCAAGTTCAAACTGTTGGTACAGAAGATGAAAAGTGATATCATTGGTCTTGTCTCCGGTTTGACCAAGACCTATTCGTCGAGGCGAGTTTCACGTGTTTGTTGCTTCGAAAACAATGAATAGTTGGTAGATTCGTAAGCAGAATAGGCTATGTCCATGACAATGGGCCGGCCTCATCGGCTATTTACAGTTGGACAAGAGTGAGATAAGGCGTCGTCATGGTCAAAACATGAACCAATCACTTTTTCTATCAACGAATCCGGCTGGAATAGAAAAAAAGTTCCAGTAAGATAGAGAAACAGAGAGACAAAGAGACAGAGACAGAAACTGCTGTTTTTAATTCTTCTTAAGATCGAGGGATGCCTTTCCTAGCCAAAGAATTGTTGGCGGATGCTTAAAATGATGCCTGTCTAATAACCTCAAACAGTTCTGCCGTCAGCGGAAACTTTTCTTTTTCGAGTAAAGAACATTTTCCTTATGTTCCTACTATTTTGATAATATTGTTATTTTCAGCGAAGTCTACGTGCCAGTCCAGGTCGATATGACAGACAAGAACCCCCAGAAGTTGCCGTATGGAGACCCGCGGAGCTCTGTTAATGCAAATAAACAGGTTATCAGGTATTTTTCTGAGATTTCGAAAACTCTTCATTTTAGAACGTTTTGTATGCCCGAACTTCGACAGACGATCTGGGTTGGACAGACACATCCTGTTACTAAGTAAGAATTTTGTTAGTGTTTTCTATATAATTTGCGACTCAATGAACATCTTTTTTTTTAGAGAAAAAAGAGAGACTCTGTCATCGCCGAGCCATTGCACGGGTGTAGCGGAGGCTGACGAAGCTATGCCGGTTACTGATCCCATCCTGAGGAAACCCTTGGTCTATCTTCCGCTGAAAGGTTGGAGATACAAGTTTTTCAAACTGGTAATATTCTGAAGCGTTCTCCATTTTAGCTAGGCAAGTTGATTCTCTCGCCGAGGAAGACGAGGACAAGAGCAAAAATAACCATGATTGACTCAGGTTTACCTATGTGGACGTGATAGTTCATTATATCTTTCTAGGCTCTATTTAGGTACCATTCTTCCTGTTTGGCTACAAGGGGAGCCTGAAGGAGTCTCCACCAGCAGATGCACGACGTCTTGAAACAGAAGAGACCGCAGAAGTGGGATGAGTTGGACTTCGAAGACGACATCAAGCTTGGTGAGGGGACCTACGGTTTGATCAACCGTTTTGAAAGAAATGGATTTCGTTGGGGGCCACCACGCTGCCGTGCCTATAAGCCTCTAATATGCTCTGTGTCACTGTCTCTCTGTCCCTCTGTTTCTCTGCCTCTCTTTCTTTCTATCTTTCTGTCTCTCTCTGTCTCAGCCTTTGTTTATCTCTTTATTATTTCAAAATCATGCTCAAAAAAATTCACAACAGGTTTAGGTGATTTTCCACCATGCCTTCCGTAGTGCCTGGCAGGGAGCGCAAGCAGGTAGCCATTTGAATCTGTCAGGTTCCCTCGAAACCATTTATTGTATAACTTTTGTAATTTGAATACAACATCCCGATAAATCAAGACAAACAGTATTATAAAAGTCTCAAACAGGAAAATCTTTAATGGGCAGAATGAACTCGTAGCCTGTAAGAAACAGCTGAACGAGGTGGTAGCCCATAAGACGGTAGACGAGTTCGATCGTTGAACTGGAAACACCAGTGGATTTGCTGATTGCTGAAAGTTGAAGAACAGATTGGAAAAGATCAGTATACAAAATACAGCGAGTCTGCCACTTTGAATTTGGCTTGTCTTCCAATTCCAGATCTTTTCAAAGTAAAGTCTTTGGATAGGCCAGATCGACGACCTTCTCTGGTAACTGTAGGGCACCGACGACTTCCAGAATCATTTTTCGCGTTTCAATCAACTGGTTACTGATTGAAGGAGATTTGGATTGTTTTTGGTTTTAGAGGTGGCTGTGGGCTTCAATATTCCTCACTTGTAGCAGCGACCTTGGCGGTTGAGCACAACTGTGCTGGATGCAGTGAGGTTTGGTTCCGCTTGGTATCGGAGGTGGCTGCTAAATTCTAGGTTCATCACTTTAGCAACGAAAATGGCGGTCGGGGCAATCTGTGAAAGACCATTATTTGGTTGAGGCTAGGGAATTCTCAAGCTGAAACGAGAATAAGATAAGGTCAGACAGAGATTCAGGAAGCAAGAGAGGCAGAGAGACAGGGAGACGGAAAGACGAAAAGACAGAGAGACAAGGAGACAGAGAGATAGAGAGACAAAGAAAGGCAGGGAGACTGAGAGACATGGTGACAGAGACACAAAGTGTTCAAGTACATACCTGGCTTCTATTAGTTCAAGTTCTCTAATAATACGCGTCTAATAATACGCGTCTTTTCGAGTTCAGCTGCCAAAGCTAGAAAAAGGAGGGAGTTGAGATTCTGCGACATTGACGGCTCTATGATACGTCGCCTAACAGAAATCAGATAGCGATTCTCAATCTCCTTAGTATTCTCTTCGTCGTCCAATAGAATCGATACACTCTGTGTCGAACTGCTGACGAGAGCTCAGAGAGAGTCAGAGGGGGTGAAGCCGATTCTGCTCACACGAAATGGAGTCATAGGAACTTTCGTAATGTTGGACACGCCATTACGACTGGAGTTCTACCTGATTTAAATATCTCCTTCCTGTTTTTAAAATAGCCTGTTATCATTCTTTCCGTTAAAAACTGCTATAGACTTTCCCATAGCATTCACTCAGAAAAAGATCCGGAACAAAGGGTAGCCTCTCGTTCCCAGGCATGACATGAGTCTTTCGGCGCGCAGTACTCTCCTCTCCCAACCCCAACACGCAACCGCTGGGAATGTTAGTTTTCAAACAGTCTGTAGCGACCTACTCTTGCTTTCACAATCCTTGTTGTTACCGAGATCACATTGTTACCGTTGGATCAAGAGCTGACTCATGTTCTCTATAAGCTGCTTCTCCTCAGAAAATTTCACGTACCTGCATTCTATGTTCTATTCGAGTGGATAAGGAAAACTAAAAGGCATTGCCCTCATTTTCCTCAAACACCTCCATTCAAGCTCACTATTGTAGGCTATTTGAATGGCGGATATGCTATCGTAGTGAGCAGCAAACTTTTCAGTTAGAGCGCGAGTACTTTTGTCTCCATTCCAGCTTCAAGTTCTTCTATATAAGGTTGACTAATGCGGCTTTCATCGTTTTTCATCCAATGGTAGCTCTTTCATTGTTACATTTGAGAAAAATTCTCTCGGATATTTGATGGTTTGAACATTTTTAAAGCATATCGAGTCATTTCGAGTATTGCAATGGAAACAAGTAATCGTTGCTTAAAGCATTCATTTTCCCACACCAACCCAATAATATACAGATATTTAGCGGCGAGTTCCATCCTCGAAGAAGACACCTCCGTCGATAGCGCAGTACTTGGGGCAGATTCCCTTCTCTCCGGCTCCTCCAGCCTCTCCAGCCTGTCCGGGAGCTCCAGGGTTTCCATCATTTCCTGGTTGTCCATCGGGTCCATTTGGTCCTTTGGGTCCGGGGGCTCCTGAAAGTATTATTTGTATATTTATTACTATTGAGAAACTAACCAGGCTGTCCGTCAGTTCCAGGCTGACCGGGTTGGCCAGGAGGTCCAACGGGTCCAGCTGGTCCTGCAGGTCCAGGCTCTCCGGGCAGGATAGGCTCAGAAGCTGCGTCCTGTCCAGGGTTTCCAGGGGCTCCAGGGGCTCCGGGGTTTCCGGGGGCTCCAGAAGGCCCCTTTGGGCCAGGCTGTCCAGGGGTACCATCATTTCCGGGCCCTCCTGTAAAATAGTTGACGTGTTGGAACTTAGAGAGAAACTAACCGGGCTGTCCATCACTTCCAGCATCTCCGGGAGCTCCAGGGGGTCCAGGAGGGCCGGGTGGTCCAGCGGGACAAGGCTTGCACGGAGGAGGAGTGACGGGCTCACATGGCTGCTGAGGAGGCTTGCCAGGGTTTCCGGGGAGTCCAGGAGCTCCGGGCTTTCCGGGACGACCAGGCTTTCCTGGGGTACCAGCGGGTCCAGCAGCACCAGGCAGGCAACAAGCATCGCATCCACCTCCAGCAGCGGCTCCTCCAGCCACAGCGCTGTCTCCATAACCAGCCTGACGAGCGGTACGGTTTCCAGCGGGCATGTTCTTGAGATGGTTCACCTCGCTCCAGATGTCCTTAGCGGATCCCTAAACGTTTTGTGAGTCCCGCTAACTGGATCCTGTTACCCTGCAGTAGTTGATTTCCCTATTCATGGTGCTCTTCACTTGGTGAACATAGTTGTAGACCATGGGCAGAGTCACGCAGACCGAGAGGACTGCCACTACGGAGAATGTGACTGCCGAGTAGGCGACGAAGCGATATGCCTATAAACATAGGGTGATGACTAAGAGACAACTCACTTTGATGCGCTGTTCGAGATCCATTGCTGGCCGATATCTACCCTTTCCGCCGCGCTGCTTATATACCACGCCGATGGCAGTGTTTTTGTGACTTTCGATTCCGATCTCCGCGCTTCTTCTTTAGATTTACAAGGGCAAACTGTTTGCGCTATTTGGACAGGATATCCTTGCTGTAACTTGTGCTGATTTAGGGGGTCAATGATCGCTCCTTGGCAGAGACCTTTACCACAAATTCTGTAGACAGATTCGGGACAGGCCGTTCCCAGCACGAGAGTTGCGAAGCCTCTGCGCTCGCCTCAAAGGGTTGCGGTCTCGAGTTCCGTGTCCTGCACCTGCACGCGACAAAACCGACCGCAGCTGGATCAGAAGAAAGTTAGTTCTCTTCTCGAATCCTCAAAGTGCGCTCCTGCCTCTCGCGATTATTTCCCAATCCATTCGATGATTTACAAGTTGACTGCGTCAACACCGCGATCAATCACTTGGCGCCAAAAAATGCTCCCTCTTATCCAGTTACAAGCTTGCCGCAACAGTGAGAGCTTTTCAGGCCATGGACCTCGAACTCAGTGATCCAAAGCTGCTCAAGCCGAATCGACAGTACAAGGCAATGTGCCATCCCAAGGCGAGTCTTTTTGGAATCACTTTTGCCTTAATTTTTGGCCAAATCTGAACTACTCAAGTCCAATGTCTGACAATCAGTTCGAGGTTAACAGACATTCAAAGAACAGGTTCACTGATACGAGATTTTAGGTGCTTCCAGCAAGACGACAGTTTAATGACAGAGGTTGGGATGGTGTCAATGAGGTGACAGATAGACAGGAACAACATTATAGTGCTCTTTTTAAAAAAGAAAGCAGTAGCTGTACAAGAGATCATTTGAGCAGCTAGGGTTCATTAAAGATATAATGACACAGACCTTTCTCGTAACAGCTTACCCATCGCTTGATATGTGACAGGTATTCGATGGCATGGACAATGACAGTGACATGGACAGGGACAGTTGACAGGGAGAGGAGCGTTAAAAGACAGTAAGTCTCGAGTTTCTCTACATAGGGTAGTGAATAACAGGGACAGATTGACAGAATTGTAAGGAGATGACAGTATGACAGAGACAAAGTAGAGTTTTTTTTTCCAAAAACGGTTGTCAGTGACCGAGCCAGATTGCCCGAGAGAGTGGCAGACACTCCATGTTAGTATTTTCTCAGAAGCGGTAGTAGGAGCTGCTTAGATGTATGCAGCCGGATAAATCGAATGTTCAATTTCGCTGAAGGTCATTTTTTGGGTATTTATCAGTCACCTCTTGCTGCCAAATATTCAGAACAGACATACTTTTCAGTTATTCGTTTGGCTGCTGAGCGCCGTACAAATCTGTCTTGCTATTTACTGCCTGATGGCTGTTGCCGAGAAAAACCTTCTAGCCGGCTTCCCTCTCCCCACCTTCGATGGGCAGCCTCTCTTTGGACCTGTAGGTTTCTTTGCGACTTTTCTCAACTGGGTTTAGAACTATGTCATCGGCAATGGAACAACAGCCAAAGTCACCAACAGGTCCAAGAAGAATGAGACCTCGAAAATGGACCATTTGCTTCAGGCCAAAAGATACACCGTGTTCGCGGCTGCTGGAATGCTCATCATTGCGTAAATTTTCTCTTCATTTTTTCAGTATTCCTGGTTAAGAGCCATCCTGTCCGGCGTTGCTGTCCGTATGAAGAGGGCCAAGGCTACTGGAAAGCTCTTTTCTATCCTCGCTCTCGCTCCTACCATCATCGTCACGGTAGAAAAACCATAGTATCATTGAGAGAACCATGCATTAAGTTCCTCTTCTTCCACCCAATGGTCATCCAATATGTCCGTACCTGGAGAAAGTTTGTCTACGAACAGTGCAGTTCTCTCAATGGATGCGACGACTGGACTTTCTATGTCGGTATGATATTGTATACTTTTTATACCTTAAAAACAGAAACAGGTATTAAAATAATAATCATTTTTGGTAGTAGATCATACTTTTCAGCGCAAAGTTCTGATATCTTACCAAATCATGGTTCTAGGTTGTTTACATGCATTTTCTGACTTTCAGAACGCGGTTGTTTTGAGCTCAACGTCTACAATAGTCCTTCTAGAATACGAAATTCACAAAAATGATTGGGGGTGAAGCAAAATTCAAAATCTACCTTCACTATCAGGTTTTATGGATGTTATAAACGGAGGGGGTGCTCTTGTATCAGGTTGGAACATAATTGTAGGCTTTTCGATCCATAGCTTTTGACATACTTGAGCTGGAGAGCTGTTTCAAAAAAGAACAAGCAAAATTAGGTCTTTTCAGCCATGTAATAGAGATCAGAGGTATAAGACACGCCGTTTTGGGGTGCATCGTCAGATTTGCCGAAATTAACTTGGTTAGAGCTGTGGAAGTACCAGAAGTTGGCAAAGATCACAAAAATCATCTTTTTGGAACGCTCACGGCCACCGATAAAAATTTTTTGAAAAAGCGGGCCTCGGCTGAGAACACAGCTTCTCAAGAGCTACAAAACTGCGCTTACAGTATTTCAAAAATCGGCCGGGATGTGCGCTTCCCGAGAATTAAACAGCGTTTTTGCGTTTTAAACTTCACCTTTTTGACTGGTGCTCGAAATTTTTGGCTTATGACCTCTCTATTCATGTCTGAAGAGCTAACATTGCCTGTTCTTTTTTTTGAAACAGCTCTCCAGCTCAAATATGTCAAAAGTTATGGGTCAAAAGGCCTATATTTATGTTTCAACCTGATAGTACTTCATTTTTGTATTGTATCTCGGCCAATCATGCACTGACCAAGCTTTTTTAGAACTCATTATCTTTATAATCATTCCTGGATGTGTCTTCTTGGCGGCTTACCTGTACGTCGTCTACGGACTCTACTGCACACTTGTCTATGTGGCCAACAAAAATGCCAAAGAAGATGAGGTATTCCCGTCTCCTATAAAGAGAACCGCAACTACGGTTTCAAGAAGCTGGTCCAAGAAAGGTAACTTGTTTTCTATATCCTTCAAGAAGATCTTTCAGTTGCCGCCGCCGAAGTCCAACGAGAACTGAAATCTGCTCTGGATGGCACTCGTGCCAATTCAAACAGTGACTCGGCCGGTTCAAGCGATGAGCGTCATTTCGTCAATGTGAAGGAGCACATGTCCATGACAGGTTATATATCTTGACAGCATATCTTGATAGCCACTTTTGAATAGGTTTACAAAATAGTCAAAGGCCTTTAAACTGGTAGAATGTGCGGACAAGTTATTGATCAAGCTGACTGAGAAATCAATACCGAGACCGTACGGGAGAACACTTGACTGATTGTGGATGCGACTGATTCGATTGGTTGTGGAACTCTTAGTACCTTAAAGCGAGCCTAAGACGCTACCTTGTTTGAATTGACCGCGCAAAAATTCAGCGCTGCGCTTGCGCAAAAAGGAGCACTGGCGCAAAGGATAACACTCATTTTTAAGTAACTGGGAAGGGTTTAATCACAGCCGCTCTGGAAATTTTTGATGCAGAAGTTGTTATGACTAGTTTCCGTTTTGTACCTGTTAAATTAGTCACATTTTGATGTAGTTTTAAACGTTTTTCGGAGTGAACCGAATCGGGCTCTTGTGGGCCCCAGGCTGACTTAAAACTATCTGGGGGTCGAGGCAATATGGATGAGAATACACCTTAAGAAGCAGCACAGAAAGTTTATTTCTACTTTCTGAAGCGGTACGGGCGGGATACCTGTCTATCGGGCCTCGTCTCCTCTCCTTACAGTACAATGAGAAACAGGCTCAGAATGACGAAGAAACAGTTGAAAGAGGCACAATGCAAAAGCTACGATTGAGTGTCAATTTGCTAATAATCGTTTTTATAGAGCTGAGTGCTCTGAACAACAGCGGAACCCTCTCCCGTGGACTGTACGACTACCGTGGACCCTCCAGCTCTCACTACCAGGCTCCTTTCCTTCCCCATTCGCTGACAATGGGGGTTGGAAGCCCTTATCCTACTCGTCAGCAGAGGTGGTATTATTAATTTTTTCATTTGTTACCTTTACAGCCTTCGCGAGTACCGTCGTCCCCTGCTCCAGCGTCCCGGCTACGGATATTCCTCTGCTCTCGGACTTCCCTTCCCCAGCGATGACTCCTACTCTCAGCTCTAAGTGTCTGAATGGTATCTGCTGATTTGTTAACCCCTGCAATCTACGGCTGTTTTGAATCTCCTAGCTACGCTTTACAACAAAATGTCTGTACAATTTTCCGGTAACTTATTAGCTTTAATTTCTATCAAAAAAGTTTTGGTAAGCAGAAGATTTTATAAAGATCAAAAGCTACAGCTAAGTAGAAACATATCCGTAACAAAGATGAACATGACGCCCGCAATTATATCTATCCGTGACATTTTGGAACGGCTCGGCGCGTAGATTTCACGCTTTCCCATAGACGAATGATGGGAACTGTAAAGTTTAATATTTCGATTGAAAAGTAGCATACCAGCTGCACTCAGACTGATGTCTCTGGATCATTCCGCGGTCAGCTATACATGTTGAGACCCGAGACGATGCCTGTCCACACAAGAATTGACAGCAGTTGTTGAAAACGCTACAATCCTGTCGTTTTGCCTAAAAAGTAGGAATGGGAAGCGAGAGAGACAGGGAGACATAGAGGAAGAGAGAAAGAGAGACAGGGAGATAAAGATGGAGCCTACCTTCGACATGCATTCTCTTGTATAGCTCAAACAGACTGCCGGTACCACAAGTGACAACGCCAGTAAAAGTGAAGCTTTCATAGAGAAAAGAGTCAAAATCTGAAAAATTGATTGCATTCAACGAAAGCGGTGACCTTACGGCATCAATAGGCGGCAAAACGTTCGAAGGGGAACAACAATGGCACTGCCGTAGGGCACGGGAGTCCGATAGAGACCGGTTTCTGTCAACCTCTGTTTGCTGTCTTTACACTCACGTAGGGTAATGTTTTGTGTTCCCGCTCGTTTTCTGCATCTAGAAAATGTGAAAATGTTTATTAGAAGTCTTGAGGGACAATAGACGAGAGGGCAGTATGCAAAAAAGGCTTCCCTAAGCGATAAAGAACGGACATAGAGTGAAGAAGAGAGGGCGCGGCCGTTCTCTACAACTATGGGCAGCTAACTAGGTAGTCACGTTACAGAATGAAGAAACGATAAAATTTCAATATAAGTAGTGTATAGAAGATAAATATGGCTTGAAGCTTTACTCTTCGATGTCATCGTCCAGCATGCGACCTCGCGATCCGCTGCGGGCACTGGTGACTGCAGCTGTGGACATCTGGAATGGAACAATTAGTCATAGAGAGCGGCCTTGAGCCCTACGGAATGAGTCAGTCCTCGACCAAAGACAGCCGATCCACTTCGAGACTTCAAACGCATTTTGGAGAGGGAGTTCTCGGCAGCATCGGCACGCTCCTCGGCATCCTCTAGAGCGTGTTGTAGTTGGCGGTATTTGGCCAGATTCTGGGCCGCAAGTCCCTCCTGGAAACTCAATTTTTTTGCAAACTTGCATTCAACTTACTGCATCTTCCAATTGGCGCTTGTAGGTCTTGATCTTCTGTTGAAGCTTCTCGATCAGATCGTACATACGCTCTTGAGCCTTCTTATCCTCATCCACCTGAAATTGCGTTTCTCTTAGAGTAACAATAATGGCGTTTAGGTTGAAGCATCCAAGACAGTACGGGGAAGACATTAACTAGTAGCTGTGGTACGGTATTTGATTACAGAGACTGAACGAGAGTGTTTCTCTGATATTCGCTCTAGTGAAAATTGAAAGCCATTGAGACAGTACGTTAGCATTTGTGCAGTGCTAAAGTATCCGTAATAGTAACTTGTGAAATTGACTGTAAAGACGGTGCGGGTACGATTTGAGCTGTCTGCAGAAACAATGCGCGTGATAAATTGTTTTGTCAGTGCTGGAGAAAAGCTGGAAAAGGTAACAATGTTTCTAGTGAGAAGGTACGGGTAAATGTTTTCTGGACAATTATCTGCTCAGTACAGCTGACATTGAAGCCGTGACCGCAGAAAGTTGCTAAAAGATACCTGGAATTGGAGCTCTCTGCAACGACGGTCTTTGTTGCGAAGGTTCTTTCCAGTCTCAGCATGTCTCCTGCTCTCAGTATCAAGTTCGGACTCGAGCTCGCGGTTCTTGGTCTCCAGCTTGGCAATGGCTCTCTTTCCTCCCTTCATTGAAGTTGCCTCAGCTTCTTCCAATCGAGCTTGAAGATCCTTGATCTGGGACTCGTACTGCTTCTTGGCACGCTCCAAATTCTGGCTGTGTTCCTGCTCAGCACGTAGATCATCAGAGAACTTCTGGGCATCGATTCCTGCCTTTCTGGCTCTTTCATCGGCATTTTTCAGCTCCTGGATAGACTCGGTAACTTCGGACTGGAGGGTTTGAAGGTCTCCCTCGAGCTTTCTTCTGTTGGCACTGAGAGAAGCATTTGTAGCGGCCAGAGCAGCTGCAGTATCCTTAGCATCGACGGATTCAATTTCGGCCACGCGACGGGCACGCTCCGACTAAAAAATTGGTGTTCCATTTTCACATTATGAACGCTACCTGTTCGTATCCAATAGCCAAATCCTCCTTTTCTTGTTGCAGGATCTGAGAGCGACGCTCGGCCATGTTGGCATGCTCGCGAGCCTCTCCATGATTTCTCTGTTCCTCCTCGACCTGTGCCTGAAGGTCACGAATGTGGTCCTGGTAGCGTTTCAAATTCTTCTGGGCGTCAGCGCTGGACTTGTTGGCATGATCCAGAGCAATTTCAAGCTCCTGAAAACTTAGCACTCTCACTCTATTTTGTCAAAACTTGCATTGATGTCACCCTCGAGCTTTTTCTTCATGCGCAGAAGTTCAGCACGGCCCCGAGACTCGGTCTCCAGGGAAGCTTGCATGCTCTCCAAGGCGCGTTGGTGGTTCTTGCGGGTGTTCTCGAACTCTTCCTCCTAAAAATTCAGTTTCGGGGGTCAAGACTAATCGTACCTTCTCCTGGAGACGCTTCTCAATTTCGGATCGTATCTGGCTGACTTCAATCTGGGCGCGAAGAACCTTTGACTCTTCTGCTTCTAGGGCAGTCTCAGCGTCATCCAGAGCAGTTTGGAGCTCTTCTTTCTCGAGCTCCAGTCTGCGACGAAGTTTTTGCAGGTCGTGGACAGACTTTCCACCTGAGTATCTTTGCTCTCTATCAATAAGGGCTTCAAACCTTCTCCGAGCTGGTCGGCAATGTCCTTGAGCTCCTGAGCCAGACTCTTGTTCTCTCTGCGGACACCCTCGATTTGCTCATTGGCCTCTTCGAGCTGGCTACGGAGACGGAAGGTCTCGGTGGCGGCTGTGCGAGTATCGCGCTGGGCTCCTTCCAGATCCTGGACAAGGGCCTCGCACTTTCTCTTCCACTCATCGATGACCTTGTCGAAGCCCTTCTGTTTCTTCTCAAGGGAGGCAGCAATAGAATTCGCCTAAAGTTTGATTTCTAGATAGTAAAGAAGGTTAACATACTCTGTCAGCATCAACCTGGGCATCCTCCAGATCGTGAACAAGTCTCTGACGGTTCTTCTCCAGAGATCCAATTTTCTGGTTGGCGGCTTCAAGCTGTTCCTGGACTTCCTGGACCCGGTTGGCGAGCTTTCTACGGGCTTCTTCGAGTTCCTCGGCACGATTCATTCCCTCGCCTTCGAACCTGGCACGCCATTGGGTAGTTTCGGCATTGGCCTTACTGATGAGTCTTTGAAGTTCAGTCTTAGCATCCTGTTCCTCTTCGAGCTGTTCACGGAGCTGCTCACACTCGAGCTGGTAGTTGCTCGACTGGGCATGAAGACTCTGTCGCTCGCGAGATTCCTGCTCAAGCTGTCGTCTCATCTCCTCGAGCTGAGAGTGCTGCTGCTGCTTGATCCTATTGAGAGCGGCAAGCTGGGACTCAGCGTCTTCCAGCTGACGGTTGAGGTCAGAGTTCTCCGAGTGCATCTTGTTTTTGTGCATGGTAAGTTCCTGGATGAGACGGGCCTGCTCGTCACTTTTGAGTGTGGTATCAGTGAGCTGAGCTTCCAACTGCTTGGCAAGACGCTCACTGTTCTGTCTCTGCTTAGTCTCAATATCAGTAGAGTTATGGAGGTCATCAATCTCGCGTTGAAGCTGTGCCTTTTCCTTCTCGAGCTTGGCACGCATCTTCTGGACAGTATCGAGCTGGTCGCTGAGCTCGGCTACACCATCATTGTGCTTCTTGCGGAGAGCAGCCATGGCGGTCTCGCTGTTGATAGCGGAATCCTCCAGGTCACGACGGAGTTTGGCCAGTTCGGCTTCTCTCTTCTTGTTCAGCTCAATCTGGGCCTGAGTGGCTCCTCCGGCTTCATCCAGACGATCACCGAGTTCTTCCAGTTCCATCTGCATCTCGTTTCTGGCCTTCTCAGCCTTAGCACGCGACTGTCTCTCGGCTTCCAGCTCCTCTTCGAGTTCCTGAATTCTGGCGAGGAGTTCCTTGATCTGGCGCTGTAGCTTAGCAACAAGGGACTGTTCATCTTCAAGACGGGACTGGAGGGCATGCAGCTCGACGTCCTTCTTCTTAATGACACCATCTTGCTCGTGGCGGACACGAGTAAGCTCCTCGATAGTCTCTTGAGCGATCTGAATCCAGTTTTTGAACTATATTTTCTGTACAATACCTTCAGTTCTCCCTCGACCTTCCTCTTCTGCTTGTCCAGATCTTGACGAGACCTCTTCTCACGTTCAAGACTGTCCTCCAGCTCATCAAGGGTAGACTCGAGCTTGGACTTGATCTTGTTCAGGTGATTGACCTTGTCCTCTTCAGCCTGGATGTCCTCCAAAAGCTTGCGGTTGGTCTAAAAACAAGGTATATCCGGGAAACAACAGTTTTACCTCCTCCTGCTGCTTCTTTTCTTTGTTAACCTTGCTGATCAGCTCGTCCTGAGAGGCAATCTCATCCTGCAGACTGCGGATCTGGTGATCCTTGGCCTGTTTCTCATTTTCTTGCTTCTTGATGGTCGTTTCAAGCTCGGAAACGGTCTTCTTGAGGGTTTCGTTGTCTCCCTCAACCTTCTTCTTGGATTTAGTCAGAGCGGCGTTCTTGTCCTCTTGGTCAGCGAGCTGGTCGTTCAGGTCAACCAACTGCTTCTCAAGGTCAGCCTTTTGAGCCAGGAGCTTGGCACTACGCTCCTCTCCTTCAGCGCTGGAGTCACGTTCCTGCTCAAGCTGGACAAGCATGGCTTGTTTTTCAGCCTGAAACGAAATTGTTTGCAAATTGGACCCCAACATACCTGAAGACGAGCATTCTCAGCCTCGAGATCCTTTCTCTTCTTTTCCTCTTTGCCATGGTTCTCCTCCAGCTCCTTTACCCTGGAAAGCAGCATATTAGTCGAGATTGAATGACTATGCACGTTCGCGAGAGAGGAAAAATGAATTGCGGACTAATGTTGTTCATGAACTAACTTCTTCTCGAGAGCCTCGATCTCGTCGTCCTTCTTGCTTCCCTTGATGAGAGGCTTGACTCTGCCGTAGAGCTTGAACCAGGCCCAGTTGCGAACCGTGCACCAGGAGCGGATATTGCGCTGGAGGACAAGAAGTCCGACCCTGAAAGTTGATTTTGCTGAGTCAACAATGAATGTTACTTTTGGTTGAGACGTCTCTTGTACTCGCACTGGGCGAGATAGTGTCTGCAAGTGCACTGGAACTTGCCAATGATGACAGAGAGGGCTTCGTCACGGAGTTCTTCAAGATGGGCAAGGACTCCGGCCTTGAAGAAGACCTGGAACGATTTGGATTCAAAATTTTTTGACATTCTCAATGTTAGTGACATGCTGGAGAATTAAAAACTTAGATTTACCTTGGTCAGGCCGCACTGGAATTCCTCGGGCTTGAGAGCACCGTTCTTCAACAAAGTCTCGCAGATCTTGTTTCCGGCATCCTTGTTGTCCTTACCGTTCTTGGCGGCATCGGCTGCCAGGACAGCGTATCTGAATTGGAACTCAGGAAGAACAAAAACTTGGTTTGAACATAACTAACTCAATCAACTTAAGCGCACTATACAAGTCATGCTTTTTAACCTTTGTCATTCCAACACGGAATTGTTCCGGCTTCAGTTTGCCTCTCGTTACTAGGCTAGCCGTCATCTTTTCTCCGGCAATCCGCGCGTCCCCGAAGGACGCTTCGTCCGGAGAAAGAACCCCATATCTTAGTGGTCAATAGAGCTGGCACAGAACTTGTACCTACCGCTGCTTGAAGTCCTCATAAGGCATCCTATTAGGGAAGCCCTTACGACAAATACGGATTCCTTCCAAGACACCATTGCAAGTGAGCTGGTTCAAGACAAGGGAGGCGTCGATGACACCTATAGATTTAATTTTATGGTACAGGAACCCTCCTACCGCTCTTCTTCAACTCGTTGGGGATGATACAACGGATGAAGTGAGGGTGGGTCTGATGGAGCATGTGCATCAAATTGTTCAACGACTCTCTATACATCATCGACACGGTCATGAAGGAAGCAGATTTGCCCTTCTTTTTGCCAGTGACCTTCTTGGCTCCCATAGCTGCAATGTCCTCCTGGGTGTTGTAGTCAGCCCAAAGCTCGGACATCAAAGCATTGCCCTGGTTGGCCTTAAGCACGGTGACAGCCGTATCGTTGAGAGGGTCCTTGTTTTTCTCGAGCCATCCCTTGACGTTGTAACGAACAGTTCCGGCGTAGTGGACAATGGCCAAATGAGCCTCGGCCTGTTTTCCCTTCGGAGGCTTGGGCTTCTGGAAGTTCGGGTGCTTGCCCAAATGTTGGTCGTTTAGCTTGGAAGCCAAAGTCAGATCAGTAGCCTTGGGGACGATACATTCTTCGTCCAGCATGGAGATGACTCCGAGAGGCTAAAGAACCGCAATTTCTTTGTTATACAATGGTCGGACCTTTTCAATAAGCTCAATGCAAGCCTGGAGATCGAGACCGAAGTCAATAAACTCCCACTTGATGCCCTCGCGTTGGTATTCTTCCTGCTCCAGGACGAACATGTGGTGATTAAAGAACTGCTGCAGGCGTTCGTTGACAAAGTTGATCCACAGCTGCTCGAAAGAGTTGAGCTAAAACTGTCTCATTCACAGAATACGCCGACACCCACATCGAAAATCTCAAAACCGGCGATATCCAAGACTCCGATGAAGAAGTCACGGGACAGATCCTGGGCATCCAGAGTTTTGTTGCATCTATAGATGAGCCACTTGAACATTCTGGCGTACAGAGCCTTGGCGAGAGCTCCAATAGCCCAGTTAACCTGGAGCGAAAAGTTAGTGATGCTTCGAGTGAAATCACCTGCTCCAAGTTCTGACCCTTGTTGACCCATTCAGTTCCGACCTTGACTCGGGGCTTGAGCAGAGCCTGAATGAACTTTTCGTAGTCGACCTGATACAGCTTGCAGGCAAGCTCTCCCTCTGAAAATGTATATACAGTAAATAAGCGTAAGCATAAGCTGAATTCAAAAATGCGGCCAAACTAAGAAGCCCGGTTAGAGAGCTATCAAGCTCGATTCTCAACATCTCAAAGTTTTGACCTTCCAAACTCAAGAAAATCCAGATATATTCAATATTTGTTAGCAAACCACAGGTTTTGATAGTTGTAATGAAACTAGTTTGCTATTCTAAACAGCTATCAAATATTCAGTTATAAAATAACGTTAGTTAGTGTTTTGCGCGCTTAATTCGAATACAATCCAAAAAACTGTTACCTTTTCCATTCTCCAGCTCGGCCTGTTCTTCACGAGGACGCTGCTTGAACTTTAGCTCTCCCATGTGCATGAGACCGGCAGTGATGGCAAAGAGCTCGTCCTTCTCCTGCTGAGAGAACTTCATGATGTTGAAGGCTTCTTCAGTCAGGTTCATCTCCTCCTTATCGTCCACACCGTCAATGGTGATTTCGGCCTGAGCAATGAAGGTGTATTCCTTGATGGGACGGTCGAGCAAGAGCTTCTCTGAATTTTTTATTAGAGAATAGTTTAAAAGGCCACACTTCTCATGCCGGGGACGGCATCCGAGTAAAGTTGGTAAAAAATGTGGTAGGAACGCTCTCCCGGCGCCTGTTTGATGACACGAGACTTTTCAAGCAGGTAGTGCTCAATGTCAGCTCCGGCCAGCTTTCCACCATGGTTGAAATGAATTCGAATAAACTTTCCGAAACGGGAAGAGTTGTTGTTACGGACAGTCTTGGCATTACCTAAACCCAAGTATTTCACGAAAACACCGTCAGTCAGTTACCGAAAGCCTCCAAGACAGGATTGGTCTGGACGATCTGGTCTTCCAGAGAGACACCGTCCTTCTTATCCTTCTTGCCCTGGCTAGCTCCCACAGTAGCAAAGTAGGAGATAACCTTCTTCGTGTTTTCGGTCTTTCCGGCTCCGGACTCTCCCGTGATGAGCATGGACTGATTCTCGCGGTCTAAAACAGTTTTTGAGACTATCGGCTCATGTCCTACCATTAGTCATGTTTCTGTAGGCCTCGTCGGAAACAGCAAACAGATGAGGAGGCATCTCATTTCTCCTCTTGCCCATGTACATTTTACAAACGCTCTCGGTGTAAATTGGCAAGCGCTTGTACGGGTTGATCACCACGCAGAAAAGTCCAGAATAGGTCTAAAACTCTCTTGTATTTTGAATCCTCAAAACACCCGACATAGATCATCATGGAGTAGTAGCGCTGGCGAAGATTGTGCAGGACAGAGGCATCATTGAGAAAGGTCAAATTAGCCATGTCCTCCGTCTTATCGTATTTGGGAGGATTCATCTGCTGCACATCGTCCTTCTTGAGCGTCTTCTCGCCACCCTTCTCGGTCACAACCGTGATCGTGTCGCCCTTGGTCGCCTTGATCTCGGCAGCGGCAAATCCTAGAGTCACACATAGAGCCCCTGTACTTTTCGCTTACTCACCCTCTTCAGGATCGGCAATCCAGACGTTCTTCTTGGAATCGAACTTCTTGGTTGTATTGGCGAGCATCTAGAAGCTTCGGAATTAAGTTTTCTGACAAAACAAAATACCTGCTCTTGAGATTGTCGGAGAAATTGCCAGCCTGGGTCTTGTGTCTCCATCTCGTTCGTCCTAGTATAACCGCGCCCTGGAAACTGGCTTAAGATAATGTCAGAATTGAAAGAATAGAAGAAAATTGATTATTCAAATGTGCCGAAGATGGAGTGATAAGGAGCATGCTCCAGAGTGGCGGCAGCGGCGGATCCTGCCGGATCTGTTTGGCTTCCCCGCCGGCATCCACCCACTCAACAATACAAATAATAAGTTGAAGAAACAAACTGGCGACACGCTCGAGGCTTGCGACAAGCCGCTGAACACGCCATCGGCTAGATGGTAGTGCCGTTGGGAGATTTCTCTTTGCTCAAAGCCCGCTAATAGATCATTGAGTCACAGCGCGTAGGGGAAAACTGTAATATTTTCCCTTTCCGGGCAGAAATGAGTAGAATCTCCAAAAAAAAACAAGGATCTAGAAAGATAGTAGGAGTCTTACTGCTCTCAATATCTCCCAGAAGAGTCACGCGAAAAATCTACAACTGTAGGTGCAAGCAAACATAGTTTAGGTGACATCGTAGCCTCGAAGTATTTGTTTCAAAAGTTGTCTGTTCAAAAAAAAAAAGCTTAAAATAGGATTCATGAACCCATAACCATCAGGCCGAGCTTTTCGGGATGAGCAAGAAAGGTGCCAGGACTGGCGGGTGTAGGCGGTCGAGGGTCTTCGCGTTGTACAGTCCGTCGAGCTGCTGCCAGGAACCGGACCATTGGGGGAGACAGGTGGGATAAAAATTGAAAGAGGTGGTAATCTTTAAGTGATGGGTACTGGGATCTGCTAGCTGGAACCTGGGTTTGTTAACATAGCACTTCAAGCGACATAACACACAAGAAGTTGGATCGGAAGAGCGGAGGGGAGAGGGAGATCTGATATTTTTGGGGAAAAACTAAGAGATTCGAAATCTATTAAAGTAGGCATACCATAGGAAGCCAAAACATAAGTCCAACAGGGTTCTTTCTGTACAATGTATTTGGAACAGGCAATGTTAAGGTCTACACAACCACAAATTTTTCAAACTGCGGTGGACCTCAAGGCGTCTGTTGATTTAGGAAAACAAAAACTCAAAGAATAACCCCGTTTTCTAAAGATCACAGGACCACGAGACAGTATGCCAACGGAACGGGAGAGGAGGCGTAATTTTGTCAGCTGGAAACAATGACTCAAGTGTGCGTCTTCAGCTGGTCAGCTCTAGTTTGAGTGCACCGAAATGTCAAAAGACAAATACGCTTATCCGAGCAAACGTAGGATTGCGCACCTCTGCACATCCCGACGGCGCGTGCCGTGGATATCTACTTTTTTGTGTGTGGAGGATATGACAGAAGGCAAAGAAATAGGAAGTCTGAAAGGTGTAAAGATACAGCTGGAGAGATTCGAAAACAGGTAATCTTAAATGATAACTGCAGAACAGCAAGCGTTGTTAAAGATACCAAGAATCATTTTCCAGGGGCTGTTACGGGTTTAGTTTTACTCTCTGGTATAAAATTCAAATGGACTTTGTAACATTTTTGTATCCGCTTAAAATGTGATCAGATACCATTTACATCTCTGGCTCCTTTCTGGCCTAAACATTTGAGCTGAAAAGTTTGCAAATAGTCATTGAAGAGTCGGAGAAGAGCCAATTAAACCACAAAAGTTGAGATCCGAGCTGTGGCAGATGACACTGAAGATGTGGCGTGTCGTAGTTGGAGTGGCAGCACTTGACAGCTTTCGGTCTGCCGACCGTTTTGCCATCTCTTTGTCTAGAGCTGAACAGACATTAAGCAAAAACAAGAGGTTAGCAAAGAAACAGACAAAATCAGACATATCTTTGATTCTGCGAGCCAGAAGCGATGACCTCACTCCGAGCGTCATTCCGCAATTCTGACGGCGTCAAAAGTCTTTCGATCACAACGTTTGTTCCGGCGGTAGATCACAACTCTCTGCGTCTCCCTGGAGCAGCCCGCTGTTTCGGCATCCAGCAAGCCAACAATTACCTTACCTGCGGGCTGCCATTGTGCGCCACCTTTGCACCCTCACATGTACTTGGGGGCCCAATATGGACGACGACCGATTCAACTTCTTCTCCCAGCCCCCATAAAATCAGTTTTGGAGTTTGTCACCCCCTTTGGTTTCCGCGTCCCCTCCTTATTGTCCTCATGGCACAATGTGGCCAGAATTATAAAGGAGCACCCGTAAACAGGGTCCTGGTCAGATTTCACACTTGACTTCCATATTCGGATCATATACCTTCTACTTAATCGTCGTTCTCTCTCCCAAATTTTCGTCACACCTTGTCCATAGACTTACTCTTGCTCACGTTTACTGTCTGCTGCTCAAAACGGTAGACAGTTGTAAATCAAATTGAAAAATCCTTGTGAATGAGGTCCTAGGGTGTTCCTTCTTCAGCTAACTCGAATCCATATCGCTTTCTCTATTGGGACATCATTCAAGATGCGATTCTGCGATACGCGTCGTCGACCGACACCTCTACTGGACCGCCGCAACCCCTAATTGCCACGGCGAACATCAGCGTGTGACACATGTTCCGATTATTTTAAGAGATTTAATCCCCCCTGACTACATATTGTTTCTCGGGGGAGCCTGTTGCGGTTCGAGATTGTTAAAAAAAACGTTCTATGGGCACTGTCAAGCGGGCTTGAGTAGCGTTCCTTATGGATTTACGGATTTGCATTTGCATAGACGGACGTCGAGGTCACTACACGACAAGTTGACCGGCTCTCTTGAGGTCTTCGAATAAGAGTTTTATCTTCCTCCAATCGTTCAGATACCTGGCTCCAGGTTGAACTCTTAGTAATTCATTATACATAAGATGACTCTCTCGTACCTTGCTATCGAAGGCCCTCAAACTAGTGCTTTGACTCATTTTAACTCCAATTTCCACGTACTCAGCCTTAGCTCTTAGTAGTCCAAGTTTACATTTACTTAGACAAATGTCACTATACCACAAGCTGAACATCTCTCATATACATAGTTACTTATGTTTTTAAAGGAGTGTTTTGACTCACTTGGACCCAGATATCGCATATGATTAGTTCTTAGCGGTCCAAGTTTTACGAATGTTGCGGTCACTAAACGACAAGTCTCCTATGCTTTCCTATTCAGAGCCTTCAAAATAGTGTTTTCATTCATCTGGGCCCCAAATTTCGCATGCCCAGTTTCAGCTTTAACTTTTAGAAGTCGAGTACACGATAGGTTGACCAGCTGGTCCATGCCTTGCTATTAAAGCCTTCAGAGCCAGTGCTGGACTCTCCTGGTCCCCCCAATTTTCACATGCCCTTAGCTCCAGCTCTTAGCAGTCCAAGTTCAGGAACTGGATACCTTGAGAAATCCCTCCCCCATTCCTGGTTCCGTCTTTGCAATATGTCCTGGAATAGGATTAGTCACATTAAATAGACAAGTCGGTCGTTTTTGGACTGCCCGGTGAGGCTCTGATTGCGACCCGAGGGGCCATTTCAGAGGCACTTAGTCCAAAGTTGGAGCCGTTCATCGAGTCAAACACTGCTCCATCATTCAATGTCTTGAAAAGTTACTTTCTTAGACATTTTTTTTGTTCCCTCCCGCTTTGTGCATTAGAGCATGGTGCAAATTGCTTCGGTGAACACCTAGGCGATATTAGTAGCCTAGGCATTTTTGTGCAGGTTCCTGCTGCTGTGGTCACCTTGGAGAAAGGCGTATAATGTCTGCCGATCTGACGGGTATCCATAGTGTTCCGGATGCTTTACCCGCTGTCCATTTTACGCAGTTTGAAAAATTTGTGACCAGACTAAAATGGCAACAAGTTTGCCGACGACAAAAATGCAATGTGTCTGATTGTTTTCCAAGAGACGGCAGGCTGTCATCTCAGAATGGATGAGCTGTGTCCGTTCGTCCTCTTGACTCCGATCCCGCCCCGGAACCTATTGTCTTCGCACCTCCTTTGAAAAAAACTTAAGTAATATTCTCTTTAACACTTTTCCAAAACCGTTTCACTCCCGGCCCAAGTACTCAGTATGGGGGGTGTCCTGCGCCAGATTTTTTTGAGGTTCAATTTTTGGCCCTGACCCCCCGGGGGATACCGAAAACAACCCCAATATGGAATTGCTACTCTTTTGCACTCTCTTTTGGACTGTCCAGCAATCTACATGTCAAGTTTTTGTCTCATAGAGTGGAACCCGCAAAAATCCATGCCGGGTTCCTTGTTTGAGCACCGCGACAGAACCCACGGGAATCATATGTCTTCGTAATTACCTCCTGTAAATACATTCTCTGCAAGCTAGCCAGGCTGGAAAGAACAGAACTTTCGTCTCTGTCTATCTTTCTCACTCATCCCGTCTCGGCAACTAATCTTTTCAAGTTACAGATGTGCAAAGAGCTGGCATCTCCTGGGTGAAATAGGTACCAAAAGTAAGTCGCTGTCTTCCGGCGGCTTTCTCAGCTGTTTCCGTTCAGACAATGATCAAGTCGGCCCGTCTCTCAATGCACAACGGGCGCGGCGGCACCGTGCATCAGTACATCGGCACCTATGTTCCACCTGTACCTCCGTGAGTTTAATAGCTTTCCGGGGGCGAGAAACAGAAAGAGGAAAAAGGGGTGCTCAAAGACCCATTTAGGCAGGTAGAGGAGCTTGTTCTTTCAGGAAAGAGCAGGAGAACTCGGCTTGGGTTTAACCCGAGTAAGCCTCCGAGACCTGCCCTAAACCCCAAAACGGCCACACTTGCCCCTCTTTTTTCCATTGACTACGCCTGGAGAAACGACAATAATGTTTCTTTCTTGACCTTTCTCTAGCTCTCTCAGCCCCCCGTCCTTACATGAATGTTTCCGAATGCTTTTGCGAGCAGATACTTGTTCAGGTGAGTTCTAAATTAGCTGAAAGGTAGCGGAAATCATAAATATGGGAACTATGCCGCAATTTGGACACCTCTGTGTCCTGCTGACGCAGACTAAAACTTAGGCTCTTTCGGGGTCTCTGAAACTCGGGCCCAGACAATTTTTGATTTCACGGCTCATGGAGGGAGTTGTACGAAAGTCAATTTTGGATCATGCCACCTCCAATAGACACAAAAACTGTTATAGACAAATGATGGTGTTCAATTGTGCGTCACTTGTATCTACTTGTTCCCCACTAAAATGACTTCTGATACAACGGGCATTCCCCTTTTTGTTACGTAAGTAATGAATTGGTTCATCAGCCCATTTCTCGAAGCTTTCGGGCTGTCGAGATGTATGTTGCAGAGCTTAATTGAACATTCAATGGGGTTGAGTAAAGACAGTACGGTTTTTGAATTACCAATTGAAATATTTGGAAACAGAAAAGAGACAAACTTTTAGGTCGCATGGAAGTTGACGGTTCATCTTTTTTTCATGACCATTTTCAAGAATAGTGATTTGGCTGCATTCTAAGTTCTGATTTGGTCTCAAAAGCTATTACACTCAATCTCTCAATCTTAAGTCGAATATCCAGTGCTGGCCCAGGAACAGCTCTAATGCATAAGATTACGATTTTGGGAAATTTGTAGCAGCCTTGGCTATCAAACTGATCTTGTCTAGTTGTTTTGATCAGCAAAGTGCCCGAAAATAAATACTAATTCAGTAACTATGATAAAATGCTAAAAACGGAAGAAATTCTTCCAGTAGCAACTGTCACGGCTACATTAGAGAGCTTGATATTCTTGCGGGTAACGTACCTGGGGGTCCGATTCTCTTGTTACTATATAATGACAAGACGTCCAGTGGTTTGAAAGCCCAAAAGTTCACTTTTCCTCTAATTACCCTCATTTCAGGCCGCTGCCCCAAAGCTACAACTCGAACGACTCAGTCTACTCCGTAAAGGATGGTTCCCTTCACACTGCAAGATCAGGAGAGCAAGGCGCCAGGTATTTTTATGGCAATTCGGGGGTCAAAACTTGGCTGTAATTTGGAAATCGGCACATATGGTGACTACTATGACCTCAGAGCTATTCCAATGCTCTCTGTCCGGAGGGGACAGAGAGCATTTGAATGCATGCGGATGAATAATTCGACTCAAATTTTGAACAAGCGATATATATATATGGAGGCTCTCTTGGACCTTGTGTGTTTGTTGTTCTCCTCTTTGTTTTTTATACGTAGGAAGTGTGAATGTAGCCACGGGAGTACGTCATCATCCATCGGCCATTGAAAATGAATGTCTCCTATCCTCCTGGAGGCCGCAGGATCATCTTCGCACTACAGCGTTCTCTGAAATTCACTTATGGCTGCTGATTACCGCGCTTCACTTATGCTTCCTTCCAAAAAAAAAAGTATGGGCAGACGCTTGTGTTTCAATTGCATCCTCTCCAGACTGCGCTAACTTTTTTCATGCAGAAGAATCCCTTTTGATGAAACTGAACTTTTTTTGAGCTACTATAACCATAAACCACTCATGTGAATTCAAAAAAAAGAACAGCAAACGTTGCCGAAGACGCACACTTTTATCAAGTGTGGCTATATTTTGAACATGTGTCATTTCGGATCATTTGACTCTTTCACATGTCAGTTTAAATGCTCAGTCTTTAAAAATCTGAATTTTGTTCTTATCAAGATGTACCCTGTAAAATATTTGCCAGAGTTCGAATGAAACATGGACAGCGGTTATAATATTACTTTATGAAGCAAGGGTTTTTTATGTAAACTTTTTATCATTCAATTTCAATAGCCAAAAAGGTATGAAATTTGTATCAAAATAGTTTCTTAATGTTTGCATTTTAGTTAGATGTACCAGACAATTATTGAGAATTCTTTAGGGGGTGTTTACCGTTCCCCAGCGTTTCCTCTCGTAGATGAGGTATCATCTTCTCAGGCGGAATCATTTTATTTTTAGGCTGCTGGCCCACCCAAAATAATTCAGGGAACACTCTTTCTCCGAGCCGGGATCTTTAAAGCTCTGTGTGAAAACAAGTGAACGTCGTCCTTCTGTTGAACTTGATTAGCCCTGCTTGTTTCCATTTTGGCCTCATCTCTATAGACGATGAATATTTCACCGGCCTTCCATAACAACTATTGGAAGAGGTGGCAGTCCTCCACACCTCCCTCTCACTCTTGACTGACCCTCCTCATGCAACTTTTTGTAAACTACGTTTCAGCCCAAGTCAGATGATTAATGTTTGCTAGGGTCAAGTTCACAGCTCGGATCTATCGGTAGGTAGTCAGTCGGTCAGACCACCCGGCGGTCTTCATAAATGCACACATATGAATTCATTTTGTTGGAAGCAGCGACTTGCAGTTTTTTTGTGGTGACACTATTCTCTGTTCAGGAGCACTCACAATGGAGGTCGAGCTGAACAGTCGGCTTTTCAAGGATTAGATCCGTTCAGGTAATTCGTGGAACTTTCTCATTAGGAGCCAGAGCCGTTGCATTGTGTATTGGGGTTAAAAGTTAACCTAAAACAACAGTGCTGTTTGGGTTTCTCTGTACTTTTTTAAGGTCATCTTGTTTCTGCTTTTGACTTGAGGACATTATCTACGTCTAACGCAGTTTACTGTAGGCTATCTTGAGTGTTTCATAATCTAATGTTCAATCAATAGAAGCTTCTAAAAACTAACCATATAAATTTGAGAAACAGTCCAGATAACATGTCGAATCGACTTGGGATGTGACACTGTAAGCAAAACCGAGAGACATAAGCAAAGAGCCTTTGAAATGCACAATGTATCTTGTTCCAGTTTTCTTGTTAATTACGATCAATTATACTTAGGTTCATCTTGTCATCGTTGTCATTGTGCACGTAACCTTATCTTACCAAGTATCCTGACTTTCTTCGAAATTTCAGCCTTAAAGTTTTAACTCTTTTCCATGCCATACTTATGCAAGGCATCAGTCTCAGCTTTTACTGCTTTCCCGAAAAATTCAAAATTCCTTTGACAAGAATCTCATCTGTTAGAGTTTTATTCCAAAACATATTCTGTTTTGCAACATTCGTGCTTTTTCTCAAGTGTATTACAACTTTGGTGGTGTAGATTACCAACTATTTAGTGGTTTGTGTCAAAGCTGGATTACAAGAATAATTCCTTCAAACCTGTTTAGTTGTCATCTGCAGAAAGATGTCTCTCTGCTTTTCTCTCACAGCCGCTCATTGTTTTTACTTCATAGCTGCGTCTTCTTCTCACGACGAACAAAATCAACCTAATTATCGCCGTCCTAAATAGAATCACCGATCAATCTGAATCCTTTTACCTCCTTCCTCTGCACACCCGCATCTACAAACACCATACCATAAAGCTATGCCTCATTCATCCCTCGGTCGCAAAGAGATCACAAAGTCTAACGTGATGGTGTGCGTGGCAGCATCTCAACTGCTGCCACCTGGAATAAACACAGCTTGTACATGCTGCATGGCGCACCCGACCTCACGAGCCTTCGCCCCCCAGTTGAAGCCCATCCCGGAGACGAGTGAATCCTCCATTGCCGCCCTGCGACAGGAGCTACTCGAGTGGAAGATCAAGTTCGGTTCCTTCCTCTTTCCTTGCCCGGTGCCATCTGTGCCTCGCATTTGATACTAAAGCCGCCTAAAGAAGCAATATGCCCTTCCGGCAATGTGCTCATATTGCGCAGGAAGCAAAGAAATCACAAAAGTTGAGGTCTATAACTAGTTCTTCACGCTTACCCTTGGTATTTTGATCATATTTCCTATACTAAATAGTTTGTTTTTGTTAGCCTTGAACGTTAAATCATTCCATCCAAGGAAATTATCACGCGCATAGTTAATAGAATGCTAGGGTTTTGATAGATAAACAACAATTCTGCGAAAATGCTCGCCTTTGGGCCTAAGGACACGTTGAACTTGTCGCAAATTTGACAGGTCTGATGTAATCTAAATGGAAATCTCACTTTTGCAAAGCAAAGGGGGTACAGCCATCTGTCTATGGGCATTTCCGGAGCAAATTATATGCAGACGGGACCATTGTCGCTGTCGCCTATAATTACAAGCTAACCACTCTGTGTGTTAGTGACACCGCCGCCGTGATTGAAGAAATCCGAAGGAACCGACGAACCCCTGGAGGGATCTGTGTGGAATTGAAAGGGAGAGAGGGGGCCCAGACTCTTCATTATCCGTGATTCCGAGTGGGGTTGATACTTGGCGCTGGAGGGTCGGGCGCTAACACGCCGCCCCTGGGGGACAGCCAGGGCGCTCCGCCCCTTGACCGACGCAGCCGCAGGCGCTGCCGTTTCTTGCGAGAGAGAAAGCCGTAGATGATCACGTAGAAGGAGGAGACCTGAGGCTCAAACCATGCTGAATCCCCTCTACATGGGCCATCGGGCTTCTTCCGTGTCGCTCGGCCCACCCTCATCACCACCTTCTTTGCACAACTTGGGCGAAATTGCCGAACTCAGGTAAAAAAAAAAACAGCACCTCCTTTCCTTGTTTACATACTTTTCTGCATTATGCATTCGCTTCGCATCTTAATTCTCGGCCGACCGTTTATCCGTCTCTCTCTCACTTCTTCTGGACAAGTCCCCATTACGAGTAATTTTCGTCCTCCCTCTCGCCTTCTGCTACCTGCTAGTGTCCTCTCGTTCTCGCCTTTTTGAACCATATTCCCGCTCATTATTCTATTCACGGGTGCCTGGCAAAGACGAAGCCAGAATGGCCATCAACCTCCACGGACGTATGTCCTCAGTATTTTCCGAGCGTCTTGCTCATAAGTAAGCTCTTCTCTCACATTTATCCTAAACACGAGAGCTCTGATTATGCCTGTTTTGCCTTTCTCTCACATCGCGCTCATCCCCCCTTAGGAGGTAAGAACGGCTGGCTGGTATGCCCCCTCTCCACCCGCGTTCGGGCTCGACCACGCGCCCATAAAGCCATGGGATCAGCTGGCAACTGTTATATCACGTCTTTATGACCTTTGGGATGAGCAGTTATGATAGGTGTAATGGGTAGGCGAATTAATCGCGCAGCCCGGGTCGATCTCAGTGCCCCTAGGGGGATCACCCTCTGACCTTGACAAGTTGCGAAGAGTAGACATCCACTGCATGTGTTAACGAGTCATTTTGAAACAAAAGTGTCTGGAACTACTAGAGAATTCAGCAAAATCATGGTTCGCAGCTTGATTAGTCTTTGACGCAGAATCTTTAGATATGTTTCAATAGCCCTACCACTCTGAAAATTTCTTCTATTGTACCTCCTCAAGCCATATGTTCCACCAGGAAAACAAAACAATGGCCTCGATTATGGTAGTTGAAAAACAACTTATAACAAAATGCTTTCGTGACTGGTGGACTCTCTCCTGGAGTCGTTTTGAAGCGAACTCTTCCCTATAATAATAGTGTGCCCTCAGATCTCTCTCTAGCCAGAAATAATCAGAGTAATCCTCGCGAACACTTTCCACACACACGGGCTCCCCCAGTATAAGCGGCCAAATCTAATTCTTCAGCCAGACGCGCACAGAGACCGGGTAAAGAATCTTCCTTGGAGTGTGATCATAAACGTTCTGATGACTAAAGAGGTGCCAGCTGGGAAATGTCCACTATTTTCTGGAAAATCGGAAGGTTTTGGATACTTTCCGAAAGCTATTTGAACCTAGAATTAGGCTCAATGACAATTTCTTTTTGGGGAGCCACTCCAGAAGATTGAAAACAATCCAATTATTTTCTGCACAAGACCACACAAGAGTCAAAAGTTTGCTGTTTTGATTGCAGAGCCTAAAAAGTGAGTGCCGAGTGACGAATTGCAGCCCTGAAAAGGGGGCTACGATAAAGTAGAGGAAGTTGTTCTCTTTCTGGAAACGAGGGTCTGATCCGTGCCTTTTGCAGTGCGGAACGGCTGAACCAGCTAGCCGACCGGGCGGAGGGAGATGGGCTGGAGAATGTAGAAGACGGTGAGCTGGAAGATGAGAGAAATAAACGCAAAGGACGATGGAAGAGGGTGAGTTTCTAAAACCTAATTTATATTTTTTGACACATATTATCAAGACAGATGTTAGACTCGTCCTGTAAGGGGGAAATTCCTGTTTGTCTGATCGATGTAGGTCGTCGTGGCTGGGGTGTTGCTGAGTGATGGTCCCCTGGGACTGTGGCGACTTGGCTGACCTCGCGACGCCAATGACACCTTGTCACGCAGGCGCGTCAGCACCGCTAAACACATCGAAAGATTTGCGGGAGATTTGATATGAAAAAAGAAGCGGCTAAACAAATGTAGTTAGTTCAAGCGATTGCTGAGAATCTGTAAACAGAAACCTTCCCCATCGCTATAGAATATTTTGAACAGTACTTATTTCTAATCATTCCAAGCTCCAGATCAGCAAATTGTTTTTATCAAAATTCTGTCCATAGTCTGGGCAGTATACAATCTTATGATCACTGCGCCTTTCTAAAAATCGCTATCATTACGATGTATTCTGAAGTATTCATTGTGACTCAAACATTCTCAATTGCTAACAACATCTTCGTAGGAGGTAAGAAACAAAATAAGAGTTGAAATGAGAAAAATGAGAAAAAACAAAGTGAGAAAAAGATTGCAAATAGCTCACAGAAAGTTCTGCTTCAACAACTCCCTCGGCTCTGATAGTAGTTGACATGCCCTAAACCACAAAGCTAACCTGGCATGCTGTATAGTTAGAAAAAAACAGACGTAAAGTTTCTCCCTATCGACACCAGATATTTCGAAGAATGCTCTGTGACACAAGCTCCTAATGTGTGAGAGTTATATCTGAGGGGTCAGATTCTGTGAGGCGTTTACGTTACGAGTTGCTCAACTTTTTACCGGAACGCCTCTACTCCGTAGCAAGCTACTACCAAATTACCAGTCTACGGGAAAGAAGCCTTGGTAGGGCCAAGCGGGGGGTCGTACTGACTATTTGAGACTATTTGATCAGTGCTAGCGCCTTCTGTCAATGCGACAAACGCCAACCAAGCCAGCAGATGTATGACAGTGAAATTCTAATAAGTGTATTCGAAAAAAATTTTACATGCCTTTGCAGAAAATATTGATCTACAAACCAAAACTTTCTGCAGTTTGAACATATTTAGAAAAAAACTCTAATGATCGTGTATGATCATAAGAGTGCGTATTCGGGTAGCATCGAATCACTATCAGTCGTAAAAGGCACAAATTTATACCCATTTGTTCAACACAAGTATCTTATTTGTAGCATAACCTAGCGTTTGATGAGTAGCCAACATGAAAAATAGAGGGTAGCGCTGAATTTCCTGCCTATTATAATGAAGTAGATCCCTTGAACCCCACTGATGAGCGAGAGACGCCTCCTGAGCCGTTTTGACTTTCCCTCACAACTTCAGATGTGGCATTTTCATAATCAGAGTAGGCTAGAGGTTATACCCTTTGCTTTTTAATGAAAACCTACCATTTCCAGAACCTCCGGATAGCCCTTCCCCACGTAGGTCTCGTCATCCTATCTGCAGCCTACACATTATTAGGAGCAGCAATATTCTACCACGTCAGTTGTTTTATTATTGTTTAAAATTTGAAGTTTTTAGTATGAAAAGCCGTTCGAGGAACAACTGCGAAATGAGACGGCGCATCGCGTGTACTCTTTGAAAAAGAGTATAATTGACGAGTTGTGGTTTATGCACGGGAATGGAACATCCTTTCCAGCCTGGGAGACGACAGCACATGCTGGGTGAGTACACTATGATTCGTTAGAGTTTTCATTTTCTTCCCTGCAGGACCTAGTAACATCTTCATTCACTTTACTTTTTTTTTGTAATGTGCTAACTATTTAGCCATCAAGTTTGAAATGAAACTGGCGCGAAGTAGCAAAGCTTCACTCTACTTGAAGTATGATGGTTTTACCCAAGTTAAAAGTCAGAAATACTTTGAAAAATGGGCACAAGCTACCCGAGACCATAGCAATGTGACAACTTCGCAAAAAGCCAGAGCGCGTGACGTTACTATCCAAAATGGCTATCTGAGTTAACTATAAAAAGTTACCCATCTGAGGAGAATCAATAACTCGGTTGGGCACAAACTTTGATCGAGTATTAGATTTCTTTTGAGGTTCCATGCTGAAGAGAATAGTTCAAATAACTAAAAATTCTTGAATCTTGATCCCTGTAACCTCTCCCTAATATACCTCTTTTCAGAATGGACTCCATTATTCGTGATGTATTTATAGACTATACGCGAAATTATATGACTCCTGAAGATGTGATCACAGGTTCGTTCTTATTCTGAACTAATTGGATGCCGGACCAAAGACTTCATAGCTCATCATAATTTTGCAGGCACGGGTCCTTTCAAGTGGTCATTCGGTAGCAGTATCTTCTTTTCTTGGACAGCTATTACAACAATCGGTGAGTTATGCTAATTTTTCGGGGCCTTCTTCTTCTCCCCCACATGACAAACATAGATACTCTAGCGTCTGAATAAAAAGTCGCGCAGGCTGTCGTTTGTCTTGACGCGTCGGCACGTTTGTCTGCGTCTCCTCGATCGCCCTGTGGTGCCCCCCTCGGGAGTCGTCGTCCATATGGAAAGCGCATCAAACGTTCATCGAATTGACATTAGGACCAGGCTATGACGCCGACTGATTCCCGCGCCTGCTTTTCTTGTTATGAGCTGAATAAAAGAGGGCTCGTGAAAGCGAGAGAACGAAAAAAGTTGAAACTTTGCAGGGTACGGTCACATTGTTCCGCGAACCAATGCTGGACGTATTGCCATCATATTCTACGCTCTTTTCGGAATTCCACTCATTCTCGTCACTATCGCCGACATGGGCAGATTTCTCTCAGGTTCAGAGTGTTCAGTCTTAGACAACGGAAATTACAGGCGGAATCATCTGGGTACACAACACGTATCGGAAAATTATGGATGCCTGCTATGCTCAGTGCTGGAAGTGCATCAAATGTGTGTGCTGTCGATTTCGACTGAAACCGAGAAAGACTGTCATGCCAACGATTGAGCTCCTCCAGCGACAACAACGCTTGTTACAGAGTAAAAAACGGATGAGGAGGCAGCAGAAAGACAATGTCTCGGATGCAGGGACCTTTGAAGGTGAATAACCACTAAATACGGTCATATTTCGGTTCCAGACATCTCCGAGATCCACACACAGAACAGTGAAGGTGGTTCGCCGAGCGACGATCGGGCACAGGCGGAAGAGCCCGAGATGCCGGAACCGCCTCATCATGAGCGACGAGTCTCGGTCGTCTTCATTCTGTTCATCATGCTCGGCTATGTTGCGGGTGGCGCCTATATTATCAGATACTGGGAGTCGTGGAACTTCTTCGATGCCTTCTACTTCTGTTTTGTGACAGTCACAACAATAGGTAGGTTCGCTTGTTCGAGTTTTCTACCAACTTTTCCAACCAAAAATGAAAGTAGAAAGCTATTTAAGCTCCTAATCAGGCAGGCTATAAAGCAATTTCTTTGAAACAGCACAGTTATTTTGTACGTTGAATACACTATACAAACAAGATTTGACATGTTTGGAACTAACTTTTGGAGAATCTTAGGGGCAAACCTTGAACCAACCCTCTATGAAAAAACTGTTTCCCGATCAAACTTAGACTTTGCATCTTTTTCCGTAATCTGGGATAAAAAATTTTAACTTGATTCTCTTATTAATCACCGTAGTTTCTGGAATCAAAAAGCACGTGCCGGAAAATGCAGTGAAATGAGCGAAGGTTCCAACAATCACTTCTTCAGGTTTTGGAGATATAGTCCCTCTAAATGTGGACTTCTTCCCAGCCACGTTAACCTACATCATTTTCGGTCTAATCATCACGACCATGTGCATCGGTAACCCAACTTTTGAGGTTTTGACTCTCCGCTGTTTCCAGATCTCGTCGGCTCGGAGTACATTCGCGACATCCACTTTTATGGGCGTAGTTTAGGAAGATCTTTTATGACGATAGGAGGAAAAGTGAGCCTCTCTGGAAGTCATGTCAATTTTGTTGTTTGTAGGTAGTTCATCTAGGTGAAGTCTTTGGGTACGTGGCATTTCTTCAAAAGAACTACGGCCTTACTCCTGAACAGCTCAACAAATTGGCACAGTTGCCAGAGGTAGACATTTTTTGTTCGGAATTCAAGTATTCTTAGGAATACCTCCTCGACTGTCTCATCAACGGCCGGCAGCCTGATCTTAACTGGGTCGGAGGCAGACCGTTCGTCCCACCTGACATCTACTATTTCAAGGTTTTTTGGTATTTTCACTGTGGCAAGCCCAAATTCCAGTGGATCGAGCACCCAAGGACGTTATCCTTCGCCTCTGACCGCGTGCTGGCCAGCATGGAGAGTTTGGATTTGAATACTAGCAGGTACAGCATCTTTAAAAGACCGGTGTGAGGCAGATTTCAGATGCTCAACTGCGAGAACCTTGACTCCTAGGGAGTACTACCAGAAGATACTGTTTCAGTATTGTAAGCAGATCCATCCGGATGAGCAGATGGCAGATATTGACCAGTAGCAGCAGCCTTTCACTCAAAGCAGCCAATACATTTCACTTGAAAAGCACCCAGTTGGTAGAAAACGTCTTTCCCGGCCAAATGTCCGCATGTTCCGACTACTTCTGCCGCCTACATATCCTTCCCCGTGCAGCAGTTGCAATACATGATCTAGTCTCATTTCCGGTCATTCTATTTATGATTTCACACTCTATTATTATAATTTGTGGAGATTTTTCGTTTCTTCTAGGTTGAAAATTTCTATTGTGATGAATATAAAGTGTCAAGCTCAAGGAGGACAATTTATTTGGACGATCGATAACAACTAACAACAGTCCTAGGCAATGGCTAAACACGTCTCAAGATCAAAGAGTTAGAAATCATACCTACACGAAATTGAACCGAGGAGAGCATAACAAATATGAAATGAAAAGACGAAGAAGGTGGAGTCATGGTTGCAGAGGAATTACTCGAGTTCGTCGTCCATGAGCTCTTGGACCTGAAACAGTAAGTTTGTAGAACCGCCTTGTTTGTAATATATGCCTCCGCAAAGTTAAAACTATTTACCGTCAAGTTGTGGCCGGACTAAACTATTAAATATGATAGGCTCAGCAGGTTGGATTAGTGATATAGTCTGCTCACAAAAGCAACAACGATTTGAACGTTAGAGAACTTTGCTATGTACTTGGTACAGGCACAGGTGAGAGTTGGATACCAGCCGAAGAATCGTTACGCGCAAGTTTAAAATGTGTTTTTTTTTATGTACAGACTGGAATGGCTGTATAATACGGTAACTTAACAGACCTGCATAAGTTGGCAACTATTTTGTACAAAAAACGAATGTCTTTTTCAGATTGATCGGTTTTTAATGCACTCCCTAGCTATAATCGACTAAAGGGCATTATTCTACTGTTTTATAATATCAAAAACCTTTGCTTACATGTGTTTAAGTTTCAACTGAGACTCGAACTATTGGAAAAGATTAGTCAAAAAGTTGAAAGGGCAGGAATACAGGACGTTTCTGCCTTAATGGGTATGCTGCCCATGCAGCAGTTGTAAGATAAAAATGTAAGATTAACCCAAATACCAACCTGGGTACCAGTGTTCTCTACAAGTTCGATCGAAGACTCGGAGGAGAACGGATCTTCACCGCCACCAAGAGCGCTGGTTCCAAACATCTGAGTCAGACGCTAAATTGTGATAATTTTTCAAAAAATGGATAAAATGTCTACATCACGAGTAGTAGGCAGCTTGTTGACAACGGCAGCAAACTGATCTGGAGGTAGAGTCTGTTGGAAGATGGACAGGAGCTGCTGGCTCTGTCCGCACAAGACCACAGCGTTGGCAATGTGCTCGGCTCCCTCTTCGATGTTTCCTAAACATGAGGTCATCTGCAAAGAAATATGAATAAAAGTACCTTGAGCCATCATCTCTTCTCCAAGCTGAACCTCTTGGAGGAAGAAAGCTTGCATTCCAGCGGGATCGGAAGGAGAGGGGACACCTCCGGCTCCAGAAGCAGCAGCACGAGCGGGGTTAGCCTGGTTACGGCGCTCTAAAAGCCATGTTTCAGTTTCATACTGAAAGGGTCGTGAAATAGGGAGCCAGTTTGCTCCCAGCACATCTTTAGCATGCTGACAGCTTGTTCGAGCGTTTGTCAGCCTGTATTTGTCAACTACACAACCTTATCCAATGACGATTCTACCTTAGAATGACCAGCCAAAAATTGCACTGGCTTCACTCGAACAGCCCATGTACATCTGTCAGCTTGTCCTATTCTTTTGGTTTCGGTTGTGTGATAATTGACAGCAAAATTGACAGACAGGGTCCACAAAACATGCTTAAACGGCTCACCGAATTGGAAAACCGAATATGATGACTCACTCTGTCTCAGCTTGTCCTTGTAGTCAGGAGCAGACCTTCTCTTGTGGTCAAAGTAGATGCAATATCCGACAAAAGCAGCTCCTGCAAGACTAGCAGCAACGACGACGTTCTTGTTAAGACCGAAGAGAGAAGAATCAGCCATGTTAAGCTGAAAACAGGTCGTTGACAGGGATAATGATTGAAAAAAAACTAGCGTTGGCGATTTTGCAACTGAAAACAATAAATTGATTCAAAGGGAAAGAAATCTTGATAGACCCTTGATGCTGACTTATCTTGCATGATGGGATTCAAAAGCGAAAAGCGTTATAACGGGGTATCCCAATAACAGTCGTAAATAGCGGGCGCCGCGAAAGTCCTGTTCGGAAAAATTAGTATATCGGAGATGCTTTAAAAGCTGGGAAGTCTATTCTTTCAACTTCCGAATTTCAAGTTCAAATTTCACTTTTCAGATTTTTAAATGACCTCCGAATCAACGATCCTAGCCTCCGCCATTCAATCCGAAGAACTGATTGTCAACAAGTAGTTGTACAGTTAGCAACATCCTCACTGGACACTTCTACAGTACCCTAAACTCATTTGCTGACTCCAAACGGGAACTATTGGAGTGTGTAGAAAAGATTTGTGTTTTGTCAATTATAGTTTTAGACGTACAGAAGACACGATCTTCTGGTCTTTCACCATACGAACGATCTTTTGCAGGAAGAACATTGTGTCCCTTGTATCCACCCACTTTGTATCAAAGAGTCAGGGATAACTTGCCCTGCCCCAGTCCCAAGAGAGACAGTCCACATCTGGCTGTACTGCCAGCCCCCCTTCCCTCCCATTCGTCGGCCAAATGATTGTATCGCTTAGTAAACTATATTAACTACGTCCCCTTCTGGTACTGGGAGAGACAATGTGGCTCGACATACTTGGAAACTTCTTTACGAAATACTGAAACAGCATACTACGGTTTGCATTCTCCTCCAGCGAAGTTTATGTGTTCGGTAATGTGGCTGTAAAACGAAAAGAAAACTAAAAAGTACATAAACCAAAAAAGGTATTTTCCAACAACTCGAATGTCGTTCGAATGTTGTCTATTCTTAATTTCCTTCACAATCGTGTCTATGTTTCAGTCCGAACAGACGGCCTAGCATTGAGCTAATCAGTTTCGAACGGCCTTAACCACTCAGATAACACAGTTCGCTGTCTGGTCGTCACGAGAAACATTCCGCATGCACATCGCTCATGGTCCAATCTTGTGAAGACTATAGCGAATGTGCCTGCTAAACTAAAGAGTTTTAAACTCACCAAGAGTTTTTTTCATCCCATTTCTTAAAATTAGCTCTGATCCTATTGATTGTGATTTATTTTCATCCCTGCAGCTCTAATGAACGCCTGCCCACTTTTTTTTCCGAAATGACATGTGGTGTCTGATTCAAGGCTGTTACACAGGACATTCCTTCAGCCAATCTTTTAGTGAACTGAACGCTCTCTCTCTTTCTCGCACAGCTTCCAGTCTTTTCTCTGCCTTCTTGTCAATTTTAAACCAAATACGTTGTTTCACAAACAGATCGTTCCATGAGCTCGACTTCAGAAACGTCGAGATTTACCAATAGTTATCCACTGTGTTCCAGTGCGCTCAGGGCGCCGGAAGGCTTGTTTTAATTAGAAAACGCGTCCGTGCTTGAGCCATTCTGTCGAACTGCCCAAACTACATTGTTAAGGCAGCTCCCAATCAGTTTCCCATCAAACCGGATCGTTTTTTTCTTCTATCTCAATTTTTGACACGGACCTCTATTAATTCAGATCCTTACTTGACCTCGACTCTACCTGAAAAAGGATGTAGTCACTTGGGACTGCCCACGAGGAAGTGAACCAGAATGGGGCGAAGGAGATCATAGACGTGGTGGCCGGGGACGACGCCATGGCCACCGCCTCATGAGCGCCAGTCGGGACTCGTCTGGCTCGTCTACTGACCATTTGGCTATCGACATTAGGAAGTCGTCGAAGAGTTGTTAAGAATATGGACCATCATTTGATGTTAAGGTTATTGTTTTTTATTAAGTAATAAAGAAAATAAGAATATGAAGTGCAACTTTGAAGAGTTTCAATGAAACAATGTTACAGTTATTCGGGAAACAAGTGCCCTTTCTAATGCCTTAAGCAGCGAAAAACAAGAAAAAAAAGCTGTACGATCATCCGTGCTGCTTTCGTAGTAGGCTGAGCTCTGAGTTTATTCGTTCTGAGCAGAACACGCGTTCGTTTTCCATGGAAGTAAGCCGACGATTGGGCTACACAGTCTTGATCGGCGCCGGTAATACTGATAACATAGTTCCTTGAAAGTTGCCAGAAACGAAAGAAAAGAAAGCGAGAACAATTTGAAATAGATTAAAGTTTCAAAGACCACAAGCAGAATGCTCTTCTTGATAGTCTCACAGCTCTACACAGCGTTCTGATTTTGGACAGATTCTGGCCTAGGATAAGCGCTTAATGCCTTCTCGTGCGCTACGGACACCAGTCCACGTTTTTTGACGGAGCAGACAGCTGGCATCTGAGCCAGAGTCCTACCAGCTTGTTTTCGGCGTATAGAAGATAGTCATTGCTGTTGAAAATAGGTCTATTGAACATTTGGCGATCGACATAGTTGGTGTAAGAAAGCTGGAAGTCTCCAGCCTGGAGGAGGCGATGAAGAAGATTTCTTCTCAAGAACATCAAAGATTTCCAAGGATGAACTTTATCAAAAACACCAACAGATCCAACAAAGAATTCGAAGAAGTGCTTCTTTCAAGATTTTACGCACCCCAAGTTCCGATATCTCTAAGCGAAAATGACCTTTTCGATGGTTTCAACGGTTTGAGCGCCGGAAAACTGTATCTCCTACTTTATGTTGTTCCTTCCCGAACGGATCGGGAGAAAGACAAAAGCCTTCAGCATACAGTCCGGTCGCGGATTCACTTTCTAGCGCTGATAGCTCTTTTACGATACGGTCACTCGGTCACGCCGGTCACAATGTTGTTGTAAAAGTTTTTTGGCTGACACTTGATCGAGAGAAACATGACCATCTCTTCTGTGAATAATCTTTATTATTTGGGAACAATAAATTAGGATCGAATCGAGGTAATTGCTAAAGTTAACAAGAGGATCACCGCGGATTGTCGCGAGTCGTTTAACGCCTCGTGCCATCCTCGAAGAAGACTCCTCCGTCGATTGCACAGTACTTGGGGCAGATACCCTTCTCTCCGGGAGTTCCGGCGGGGCCAGGAGGTCCAGCGGGTCCAGAAGATCCGTCGACTCCGGGGGGGTCCTGAAAGTTTGTTCTCAGCCGTATCATGTAGTCAGTCCTACCGTCGGGTCCAGGGGCTCCCTTGGGTCCGGGCTGTCCTGGGGGGTCCGTCGTTTCCGGGGGCTCCAGGAGCTCCAGGAGGTCCGGGCGGTCCTAAATACCGTTAGTTTGTCTGTCTGACCAATATCTCACCAGCATCTCCAGGTTCTCCGGGGGCACCAGGAGTGAGAGGCTCACTCTGGGCTGGGCTTCCGGGCTCTCCAGCAGGTCCAGGGGCTCCAGCCTCTCCAGGGGGTCCGGGAGGTCCACGAGGTCCTAAAACCGTTATTTCGACTGACACACCAAAATCTCACCAGCAGCTCCGGGGGCAGCGTCGCTTCCAGGGCGGCCAGGAGTACCAGCCTCTCCTGGGTCTGAATCAAGCAAAATCAGTTTCTTTTAACGAGTTCTAAGTTACCTCCGGGAGCTCCAGGGGGTCCAGGTGGGCCGGGAGGTCCCTGAGGACAAGGCTTGCAGGGAGGAGGAGTGGTAGGCTCGCAAGGGGCAACTGGAGGCTTTCCAGGAACACCGGGGGTTCCAGGAGCTCCGGGCTTTCCGGGACGTCCAGGCTTTCCGGGGGCTCCTTGGGCTCCAGGAGGTCCGGGTAGGCAGCAGCCGTCGCACTGAAGATTGGGAGCGGGGTTAACCTCAGGTCCTCCGTAAGCCTGACGGGCAGTACGGTTGCGAGGGATGGAAGTCTGCGACTTCATGTAGTTAACCTCGGCGAAAATGTCCTTGGCGGATCCCTGGAAGATAAAGTATAATTTGGGCACATTATTCACAACACAAATTCCCGAAACGGGCTCTGTTGAAAGCAAAGTTCACAAAAGGATAGAAGTAAATCTCCCACCTTGCAGAAAGAGATCTCGTGCTGCATCTGACGACGGACGTGGCTCACATAGTTGTAAACCATGGGGAGGGTAAGCACGACCGAAAGGACGGCCACAACTGAGAAAGAGACAGCCGCATAAGCGACAAATTTGTAGGCCTTCAGGCGACCGTCCTCCATGGCTGCGGAAGACTGCGGACTAAGCAACGGGCCGCCTCCCTTTTATATTCATGCCCCGATTGTCCGCGCACTATCATCCTGGATCAGAAACGCCCTTGCAACATGGATAAAGGTCGCCCGCATATCGTACGCGTTGGGGAGAAAGAGCACTCTCAAGAGATAGACGGGACGACTTTCTTGTATTCATAAAAATACAGATCTCGACTTTTCCTTGAGGACAACAATGCAGTCGGTATCGATTTTGGAACCGTTTAGCATAGTTTCTTTTCAAGGTTTTATCTAAGATCGAGTAAACGATACTAGTTCTGGTATAGAAGTGCCACAGTTGTAGTGCCATCTCTTTTATGTCGTCCGTACGGTCTCATCTACCAAAGTTCAGAGAAGAAACAGCTGCTAGAATGGTTCCCATCTCTTCAGGTCCCACCCGTAAAATCTTGTCTCACATACAAATTGTTGTAAGTTCTTGTAAAGAAGCCTTGAGCCTCACCAACAGAATCAGTTTTCTTAAGTCCACCAATGATCTCCACTTGTCTCGCATTCCTAGAACTTTCTCGAAAATCCAGTCACTTCACGCAAGAACCCGTTGTCTTTTCACGCTTCGTTTCTTCAAAATTAACGTGGGAGGTCTCGTATTCGTCTAAAACTTGATCAAAATACTTTATTGACAGTTACCGGTAGATCAACAATACACACTGGTCAATCGTGAGACAGAGGGAGTTCCGATCTCATCTCAAACATCAGTCTCCACATGTAGCTCTTGTTCATGTTTAAAAAATAGAGGTCTCTGTTCAGGTCGAGCACGAATTTGACGACATTCTTTCGCTGGAGAATGGCACAGACCAGGAGCATGGCAAAACCAAATCCGAGAAACAGGCATCCTGTGATGATAAAGGCCGTTTCAGTTTGCTGAAATTTGAATTGTGATTCTTCTGTTTTCTGATCTATTAAGCATATGCAATAATCCTCAACCGAGAAAGTGCGCCTGCACGAGATCTGGAACCTGTTATCTTCCGCCAAATCTATGATAACGAAACAAAGGGAGCCTCTCCGTATGTGAATATCCCTGCGCATGCATATAGCTACGGATTCTCTGCTAAGAGTGAGACAGCTTCTTGAAACGCGGAACACACCTGTACCCCCAAAAAGTCTACACCTGCCAGTTATCCCTGGGATGGATCTTCGTCTTGTCTCTCGTCGACAGTCTTGATCTAGCATTTTTCCAGTTTCTTTGGGCTGGGCGAGAGGGTCGTCAAAGCAAGAGACTGCGAGAGGGAGTCAGAACGAAAACTTTGTGGGCCGACTTTCACCCCCGGCTTCTTCAAAACCATTGCAGTTTTTGCGAAAACGCGAGAAAGCTACAGGTGGAGGAAGCATGACAATAGGAAGCGGAATCGGATTGGAATGTTTTTCTGGGGACAGGCGAGGGGTCAGCCTTATGTGACAAGATGACCGTAATGGAAAAAAAGATGAAGCGCCTTAAATTGGGATGATGGATTGACAGTGCGATGAAGCACTGAAGAAAAACTGTTGATCATTGACAGCTGTGACAATTCTCCAAAAACATATTTCTCACTTTAAGAATCTGTTGTAACTATAGCTGGATATAAGAACAAATGTTCCACTCAAGTAGAATTTGCCCAATCTACAAACTGCTCTGGCTCTAAAAAAAAACGTTAATATACTTTAGCAGCTGTAAACATTCGGAAAAAAACGCTTACCTGAGCTATCCAGAGTTATGGGGATAAACAAGCTTCGCGTCTTTCGTTAACGTTAACTGTACTTATGACCTACAGTTAACGTATTCTACAAGATCATTATTCATGCTAGAACCATGTACTGGATCCTAAAGGACCACACAAAGGCTACATTCGGCTACCCAGATTTATAAGGATTGGTAAGATTAAGAGTACCAAGTGGTTCCACTAAGTTTTTAACACCCAAAGTGTACGTATTTTGTCCTGACAATCTGAAGACTAGCATCCGGGCATAACCAACCCAGATTGAAGCTAGACTTAAGTCTACAGTACAAGTGTGTTTCTGACTCTGGTCGCACCTTTGGTGGCCAATGTGCCAAATACTCCGAATTGAAGGGGTGGGAGCGCGCTTAGGCTTGTCTGCACAAACTCTGGTAGCTTCAGAGTACCCAGAATCCCCAACGAGGTCTTGGTAAGAAACTCTTTGATTCTCCGTTTTTAAATCGAGAGATACCTCAGAGTTTGGACAGTATTCCATTAAGCTAAGACACGCAAACACAATGTATATTTAAGCTATCATGCCTCCTTGCATGGCTTAACAACTTTCTGGAAATTTACTAATCGATGCTTGCTGTTTTTGCTACAAGATCTAATCTGCCTCTTTCTTTCTGTCATTAGTGGGTCACTTCATTCAAGATATAGGTAGTGTTTTGCTTTCACCTTCTCGCCCTCTGCATAAATAATCACGTTGCGGTTATCGCTCCCGAATATCTGTCGGCGACAACTCTCTGTGGGTCAGTCAGGTGACCAGAGGTTCTGCATGTGATCAAAGGGATAAGTGAGGGGGATAGAGCGACCTTCAATAAAAACGTACCAATATCAAGACGAGAATTCCACTTGCCATCAGCATTAAGCCGACTACGAACAGGCCAGACATTGCTAGAACTGTGGCAGCCGACGATGGTCCTTTTTTTCGTTGTTTCACCTCATCCTGACACAAAAAGTATGAAAAAATACGATAAAAATCGTACCTTATCAAACATGGGTGTTGCCATTCGCTCCAAAGGGTCATCATGTGAATAGTGTCGTTTTGGTGTTTTAATTTTTGTGCTGAGCCCGGGAGAATGTTCCTAAATTACAAGGATAAGGGTTGAAACAAGGCTTTGTACTGTCCGCGCATCATCGGGTGAGAGGTGGCTGCTAGAGGGGAACATGCAGAGTGATAAGCTCTGACTCACTAGCCATACAAAGACACTATGATCAATTCTTTGGACACACCAGCACACAGCGTAGGACTTTTGATTATTATCATACTACAAAGGACGATAAAGAGCGCGAAATTCAAAAAACTTGTGTCGGACACAAGAATTCTTGACCAGCCAAGACAATAATTTTCGTATTTCAAATTGCCGGACATTCTCAGATTTAGTTCCGAACAAAATAAACAAGTTGTAGTATTAAGATCCCACAGCACTTGTGCAGTTTAATATGAACTGTAAAAAGCTCATCAAAGGTCAGTTGCCAGGTCAACTTTTCAGATTTCCTTCGTCAATGTCCCTTTAATGATAATAGAAAGGTCTCTACAGTGGATTCTCTTAATCCTTGGTTTTTTGGGCCAACTCTAAGGAGATGCTCTTGAAATGCGCACATACGGAAATGTTTGGAGTCCTATGTAGAGACGCGAATCCTATTTCGTAGACGGTTTTCTCCAAACGAATTGAGCTTTTATCTTGGGATGAAAAGAACAAAAAGCAAGCTCATTTTTAAGAGTCGGAAGTAACAATCTTTGCATTCAATGCCAATCTATCGAGCCACGAGGCATAACCTAAAAGCTGGATGCCATTTATTACTTTTTATTACCGTTCTGTCTGTCGGTCATTAAGACACCAAATCTATACTTCAAAAAGAGTTATATAAAAAGAGCAGTCAATGCTGTTGCATGTGATCATACGCCGAGACCTTTTGTGGACACGTACTTCGGTCCGCGCACTGGTAAGCAACCCCTAGGGCAGGCATGCCGAGATGGTGGACACACCGGCTCTAGGGCCAGTTGGCTTTCACCATGGAAAGGATCGCATAACCACGATTATTTCATAATTTCAATTAGGATGATGTGCAAAAAGTAGCGGTCAAGCTGTGCACGTGGCCATTCTGGGTTTATGGCCATTTTCTTTTGCTTGCAGGTGGCCGATCTTTTTTGGATACGTGCTCCGTACCGCGCAACGATAAATGGCTTGGCCAGTTATATAACCCCTCACCCGAGTGCGGATGCCGGGATGGTACGGGTGCGAACGCGACAATACAGATGTGGCAAAAACCAGCAGATCAACTTCAACTGAGATGTTTTAAAGATAATTTTACCATGAAAGAATTCTTGTTGAAATCATCAACCAGATGGCTTGTATCCAGTTCCAATGGTCTAGCTAGTCGAATAGATGGCACTCGGAGCATATCGTTAGGATTGGATTCTCTCAACATCTTAAAAACTTTGTGTGCTCGAAAAACGGACAGAAATGCGGACAATAGCTGAACATGGAGCTGTTCACAAATGGTTTTCCGGAAGCCCACCGGTGCCGGGAATCGATTGAACAAACAGCCGGAGAGGAGTGGGACACACTGCGCAGCTGAGTTTATTTGTTAAGACCGACTCTTTTTTGAAAAATTTCTGGGGAACATTCCAGGAATTCGAACCTATCCTGAGGAAGTTTGTGTGGACGGAAGCAGGTCATATTTTCAGGGCTGCGGCATAATTATGCATCTCTGAGAAAGCACAATTAACATAGAGAAGATTTTATTACACACAAAGGCTTTAGCCGAACAGGGTGTCTCTGGAGTTGAGAAGCGAATTTGTGAAGCGTCCTTTAACTGACTTCATTTTCTGGGACAGCGATTTCTGAAAATTGAGATGTTATTGCCGTGTTCTGATCTCGGCTGAGTAGTTTTCCTCCTCGGCACCTGTCAACCCTTTTTACAGCGTTTTTTTGTCAGTTTGTCCACCTAAAGACTATAACAGTCTATGTCTGTGGGGTGACCCAACCTTGCTTCAACTTCAAAACTCTCTACCACGCGGGCAATTGACATTTTTAGTGCATGACCAGACTCTGTAGTAGTACCTCATTTCTCAGGCATTCAACTCTCTATTCGAAATGTTACAGCGAGCCACAAAATGACAAGTGCTTTACTTTACCTCATAGTAAACGGATAACTGTGATAGCTTGGTTTCCAGAAACATAAAAGATAGGAAACTATATTAAAATGGGATTCCAGAAGATTCCATGATCTCAAGATATGGTGCAGCGGATCTTCCACTAGCTGCCAGCTTGTCAGCTCTTGACACATTTCAACACTACCAGTCATTTTGTCTTAGCCTGTCACTTTCAAAACACATTTTTGTTGTTGTCAATCCTTTTCTATCAGATTAGGATTAAAACTTCTAGCTTGAGCGTCAAAGTTAACGTGTCACTCAATCTCGATACAAAGCAGAGTCAGGCACAGGCACTATTCCCCGAAAGACTTCTTACCTTGTGCATATAGTATGGAATGTAATATTCTCTGCTGTCATCGAATCGGTACGGCCTGATCTCGACTGAGTCCTATAAAAGATTTTCAAGTTCACACATGGATTGGACTCACTCGTACCTGATTGTCTGCACTCGCGAGAGCAAGCAACACCATCACGAAGATGACAATTTCCCGGAGCATTTTGTGATTTATGGGATGAAGTAACGGTTGAGCAGAGGCTTGGGCGGAGAGGTGAAATCCCTCCTGAAAACAGGATAAAGCCTGGGAGGGGAAAAAGCAGGAGGTGGAGCAAGCCCGCCCCTTATGATGTCTGTAATTTCCAAAAGGAGGAGACGGCTGAAAAATGCTAATGACAGGAGAGTGAAATTGGGTACACGGCAGGTGATAAAAGCTCACGTATCGTACAAAAAAAACTAAAGTTCCTTGCAGATCCCCTAATGACGAGCATCTTGATGATGCCAAAGAATAATTTACATCTAGTTCACAGGCTTCCCCCTTCATGAGAAATCTCAATTGCGATTAGTAATACAGCTATAGCTAGGTGTAACATTTTGAAACTAAGATGGAAAACTGAATAGCTTGTTTATTTTGAAGTGGACGACATGAGAAATTCCCTCAATACGTGGAAATTTTGCAAGGGATCACTTTTTTACGGACAAACATGCACTCTATGAAAGTAAAGCATCAAGCTTGATGTCACTGAGCATTTTATAACATTACCAAGGGCGGAGGAACTGTTTGAAAGTAGGAAAAAACATACAGGCTCTTTTACTCTAGATACAAAATATTTCATTATCTTATTTTATGAAATGCGATAATGTATAATGAGGGATCACTAGACGAGTGGTTAAGCAGCGGATTTGAATGAAACATTCGTGGGGTCGAGTCCCGGTACCGGCCCAAGCTTGTTCTGTGACTAATATGGTTCGAATTCCAAGTGCAAAACTTTGCCTAAGTCTGTGAAAACACAGGAAATCTACAAAGTCAATGACTAAACAAGCTTTTGTAGCTGTACCAGTGATGAAAACAAGACAACGGTGAAACATTAACTAATAGTACAAACTGCAAGTTAATGGAAAGCTAAGCTCATTCGACAAGGTCGAGTGTTCCGACTTTTTAAGAACGGTTATTGCGGCTGAATGTGGAGAATGGACTTCTTACTTTAATCCCACCTGAAAATACAATCTCCAAAAACAGAGACCTCTCTGTTTACAACTTCCTCCCTCGAAGATGTGAAATATGCATGTCTCACCCCGTGCGTGGTCCAGAAATTCTTCAAAAGCTGTTGTCAATTGTGAGAAGGTGGAGGGGGATTCCAAGAACCTTAATGTCGGACTACAAAGCTCAAGGACAAACTAATGAAGAGACTTTCGAATGACCTCTCTGGCACAGAGGTTAAATGAGCTCTTCATTAGTAGTGGGCGGCTTCAAAGAACTTCAATACCAGACAGTACTACGACTCAATTAGGTGGCAGTCAGGTGAACTCAGATGCAACTTTGGTCGGAGACGTAATCTAGACGATATATTCATGATAAGGGCAATGCCTGCAAATAGTAAAAAGAAAACATGAAATCATTTGGAGGTATTTCTGGGAATGCTGTAAGAAGTTTACGTAATCGTTCAGCAGCGCTCTTTTCATCTGTCCTTACGAGGTTAACGTTGAGGTTTGAGGCGCATGACGCTACGAAAAATATTGGACAATATGTTTCAGGAGGCTGGTATGAGAAATGGAACTGCTGAGGTGGTACACCTTAGTTTGCTAACAGAAAGATAAATCTGAGAGAACTACAAAGACTGTAAAGACGAGGGTCTTTCAGCTATCAAGATGTAGGACAGAAAGTAGGGATTCGGAGAGGAAGGTCTCCTACAGCTACCTAGATTCTATGTGTAGAAAACTGTCATGTTACTGAGACGATACAGGTGAGAAGACTCGCTGTACAGCACAACAGGGAGCGAACATCTATGAAAACCGTGCAGGTATGATGGAGATTTGACTACCGACACGGTATGGAAGTTGTTGTCAACTAGATTTGTACATGCCTAGAAAAACGATGCCTAATTAGAATCGTAAAAAAAATGCATGAAAAATAAATTTAAAGATCAAAAATTTCCTCTTCCCGCGCAAACACTAAGCATTCAAATTTAGGTGCCGCTCTTCGTTGGAAATAGTCTATCAATGTTTGTGAAAAGAAACAAAAAGATTCTGCCTCATGCTGGAATCGAACCAGCGACCTTCTGTTTACTAGACAGACGCTCTGCCACTGAGCCAATGAGGCTGATAGCTGCCCTATTTCAGCACCTTATCCGTATACCGTACAAACAAGGGAAGCAGATTAGCTACACTGAGTAGCTGGCAATTTTGTCACTCTTTCAATATCAATCTTCATTTCATCTTTTTGTTTAATCCAGTCTACGAGCCGATTGAAGAAGACTTTCTTCCTGATTGAAGAAGATCATCGTAAAAGTGGCATACAAATGGCACATTTTATACTTCCTTCTGTCCGTCCAATTTCAGATAAAGCATCGTAACTGTCTTTAAACTTTGTTCAGAGACTGGAAAAGTATTATCGTGAGTCAATTTTTTTCCCGACTATTCGGCTTCCGCGTCAAACAAATAAAAAGCTACTTACTCTCTACTTACGTGCATGATTTAATGAATTCTTTAAAAGTTTCCTTCAACATTCACTCATGAAAATCTGATTGAGAGACCAGCAAACAGCTAGGCATTGCTCCAACCCTATTCGTGGCAGGACCTGCAGACCAGCGGTCAACTAAAGCTTCAATACCAGTAGATTCTGATCGGTAAAAATTTAGCAAATACAATATAAAAAAGCTTTCTTACAATATGAAGGTTTTAATCAGGTTTTCACCCGTAATAATGTTCAGAAAACATGTTTTTGAAAGGTTCCTCTACCGTAGTGAAGGAATCGCAGTGGAGCAGATAAATTAAAGGAAGCTGAAAAGAAATCGGGGTAGAGAGATAACACTTGGAGTGATTTTTTCCATAAACTTTACCGTGAGAATATGTAAAACTATTGGATATAATATTTTAGGTGTTAAAATCAGAAATCATGGCCAGAAATGTTATTCAATTTCGGAAAATGATACTCTAGATAAAATAGCTTGGAATAATTTCAGATAGTGGTTCTGTTTGGAAATATATTAGCAGTTTTCAATTAATTTCAATAGACTTGACGGTTTCACTTTCACTTTTCGCCCTTCTTGTTTGTCTGGAGCATGTTAGTGTGCTTGCCGTGTACAACCATGCAATCAGAGAGGAGCTGGAATAGAAGCTGGTAACAAGTAAGTAATTTTAAAAGTCAAAGAATCTCTCTGTCTCTCTGGTTATCCAACTACTTTCTGATGTCATGTCATGGAATTTGCTTCCCTGACAAGTTTTCCATGACATAAATGCTCAGCTCGAATAGTTTGCTGCCAGTGCCTGTTTATTGCTGGTCGTAGCAATTATAGAGCCCATATCGTGTTCCAATCTTTTTATTGGAGCTCGATGAACCAGTGGGAATCCACTGATATGTTTATATTGGACTGTCCTGGTGACTCGTCCATGCTCTTTCCTCATACTGATAAGCTACAATGCGGTGGCAATCGAACAAGTTTCGAGTCCTGCAGTTTCTGCTATTCATCCTTGTCATTTTTACATTTTTCGGCACGGACAAGTAGCGATACCTGGTCTTTTACTATTTTCTATCTATTTTTAGCTACAGTTCAAGAGACAGAGTCGTCAGAAATGAAAGAAGAAGAGCTGTTCATTTCACTCAACTTTCCATGTTAGCTCAAGTTGTATTCGGAATGACGGATCTCCGAGATGGTACGAGTTGGACACTGTTGTCATTTTTTGGTTTTCTAGGCAATATGGGCCATCCATCTGCAAGATTTCTTGTAATTTCACAGAAGAACCTACGATTTCATTGTCGCTTTCCAAGTGGAGTCGAGGCAGTTGGCCAGGTCTACCCATTTTCGGAGAATCATAACATGCAATATGGAATCTACTATGTCAGCTGTGAGATTCCAAAGGACGAACTTTTCTTCGAACATGTCGAGGTACTTCCCAAAGATTTAGAAATTCTAGTTAGGTAAATCAATCTAGGCCTGTCAAAACGATATGCAAGAGATGGTTGACTTTTGTTCGGCAGCCGGACAGTAGGGTGAGACGATATCCTGCTACTAAGAATGTATACGAAAGAATCTTCATAGTTGTAAAAAGGTACGGATGAGAACTGGTTAAGTAGCCGAGACAGTACGGGCGAGATTTCTGACTATAAGAGGATAGAGTAGAAGTATGCTTGGCACTTGAGTTGGTATGGTTTCTTCCGGCAAGGCGGTATGGGATGAAACTATCCAGCAGTCGGTTTCTATGAGTGAGAACTTGTTGAGCAGCTGTAATAATACAGGGAAACATGTCGAAACTGACTACCATTGTTCTAGCGTTGGAAATGTTGGGCTGACACGGCGGTACGGGGGCGACTCTGACCTCCAGCTAACACTGGCAAGTAAGACAGATGCAGCTCGAACTCTATAAATTTCAAGGTTTCAGGTATCCGAAGAGAGTGCCGCTAGCTGGGTTCAGGTTCCAATCGAGCATACAATTCCTGACGATCGCGGTATTTTGGACCATAAGTTCGATTATGGAATCTGTGTTCCAATGCTCTACGGGACCAAATATTCAGCCAAACATCTCATCGAGGTAAGAATTTTGGTTTTCAAATCATGCTGGCTCAGTTTATGGAGCTCAACAGTCTCCTAGGAGCTGAAAGAGTCACAATCTATACTCCCGGCCAGCCTCTCGCGTCCGACTTGCAAGAAGTTTTCAACTACTATGCGAATCTTGGGTAATAATCAGTTTTTTCACTTCACTCATAAGGTTCTCAGAATGCTTGAAGAAATCGAGATGGTGATTCCTGGCAACTTCACTCAACTATGGTATCATGGGCAGCTTGCAGCCATATCAGGTAGGCAGGAAGCCAGACGATAAAAAGAGTCATTCTGTTTCAACTGATAACTCGGAAACGCTTGCAGATTGTCTATTAAGACACACAGCCCTGGCAAAATATGTTGCATTCCACGATCTGGACGAGTTTTTAATACCAATGCAAAAGACAAATGTGGTCGAAGTTTTGAAGAAAAAGCTCACTGGAAATGTTGGATCGCTACGAGTGCCTACACGCTACATGAGCAGTGAACCTGAGTAAAATTGTCCATTATACCTAATCTAAAAATATCTCAGGGTTAATACAGGATTAATTACGTTGCAAAACTTTAATCATGGCCCAATTCCGGACAAAATCTTCACAAAATGTGTTTTACGACCAGAAATGGTCTTTGAACAGGTAGTGTGTCACAAATTCTTATTACAATACGTGTTTAGGGTATTCACCATACGAGTAGAGTTATACAGGACATTTATGGAATTCATTCTGCCAATATTAACGATCTCATCCTGTACCACTATAAGAAAAGAGGGTCTGGTCAAAGAAACACCCGGATTCGAGATATCTATGGACAGCAGCTCGAAGAAAACTATAATTTTGTTGTTAAATATTTGCGGCTGTAGAATTCGATCTCAATAAAGTTATTAAAGTCTTAGGTCTGGTAATGTCCAAGTGAGGAAAACTTTTTTATTCTCAAATTAATTTATCAAGTTTGTGCAGGTATGACGATTTTTGATGGCAGGAGCAGGTACATTAATTTTTCAGAAATGCAAAAAATGATAAGGTGAAATTTTCTGCGTTTCTAGGACATTATTTATGGTGAGATCTAATATATATATATCAAATGTAATTGTCACTGAGGGTGGCAGGCCCTTTAAGACATGGTCAGATTCAAAGAAACCAGAAGCATTTTCTACTTTCATTTATGGAACTTGTACACACTTAATCGTTACACCAGGCTCGTTCCTTGAACCAGAACATGGTACAGTGACCGGTACGGAATCCAAGTCTTCTGCAGCAGTCGGCAGGCGAGTCTTGTACATGGTGTTGACAAGAGTAGTCGCACTGAGTTCTTTGAACAGGCGAGTGAGCCATCGACAGAGCTAAAAGTTCAACGTTTGCAATCTATTAGGTTAGAACTTACCAATAGCAGCGTAGAAGACAAGAAAGATGAGAAGGGCTTGCTTGAGAGACTTGTCTCAACTGGGACTTTATAGCCCCGACGCTCTGACTTTCCTGGTATAACACAGTTTCACGAATATAAGTTCTCAGGAAAAAGTGACTCAAAGGCTGACAGTTGTTGGCACAATGAAGGTCTCCTTGCGTCAGGTGGCAAAACTTTGGGACACCATGTCAAGCAGTTCATCTAGGACGAAATGAGCAAAGTTATAGTGTGTGTGGAGAACGTTGTTCCTGTCATGATATTGGAGTGAAACATGCAGACAGGTTGACCTGACGCCTTCATTGTGCCAACAACTGTCAGCCTTTGAGTCACTTTTTCCTGAGAACTTATATTCGTGAAACTGTGTTATACCAGGAAAGTCAGAGCGTCGGGGCTATAAAGTCCCAGTTGAGACAAGTCTCTCAAGCAAGTACTACTTGTGCTCGACATCAACATGACTCCCAAAGCCCTTCTCATCTTTCTTGTCTTCTACGCTGCTATTGGTAAGTTCTAACCTAATAGATTGCAAACGTTGAACTTTTAGCTCTGTCGATGGCTCACTCGCCTGTTCAAAGAACTCAGTGCGACTACTCTTGTCAACACCATGTACAAGACTCGCCTGCCGACTGCTGCAGAAGACTTGGATTCCGTACCGGTCACTGTACCATGTTCTGGTTCAAGGAACGAGCCTGGTGTAACGATTAAGTGTGTACAAGTTCCATAAATGAAAGTAGAAAATGCTTCTGGTTTCCTTGAATCTGACTATGTCTTAAAGGGTTCTGCGACAGCGGCGGAATGGCAGATGGCGCCAGCGCTAATAAAAGTGCCCCGAAGTTCGATATCCGCCGCGGCCCAGCCAAGACTTCCATTCACTCGCAGATCGGTAACTGGTAGTAGCTTGCTACGGAGGTAAAGGCGTTTCTAGAAAAGGTTGGGCAGCTTTGGAACGTAGTGCCCCACGACCTGGCTCCTCGGGAAGTCTCCGCAACGGTCGGTGTCAAAAGTCCCCGCAGAAGCTTGGCTCACAGAGTTCTTCAAGGATCTCTGCCGTTGACTCGAATAGAAACATTACTTTTTACGTGCTCTAAAAAATTATAGAAATTACGGAAAATCAGATCCTTACACATTTATTTACGTACGATAGTCTCTAAATCACTACTAGTTGAAAGTGCTACAAAAATAACCCAAAATCTAGATGAGCTGACATCCAGCAATCTTTTCGACACCGATTTACGATCAGATCCTTACTGCCGGAAATCTTGATCGCTGCAGTGATTTTAGGTTTGCTCTATTTGGCACTGTGACTCTCTGGGAATAGTATTTATGGAAAATTGAGAGTAAGAGCCTGATTCCTTATCGAGTAAGCTTAGAAATTATTCCATATTGTTGGGGTCCGTAATGAACTGTGAGAACACCAGAGCTCAATTTTGAGATATTGTAATTTTGGGACTTCCTGTACAATGTCCACTGTTCAGAAAATGTCCCTTTTGACCCTTCTAGAGAGCCCCTCTCGGTGGGACATTTTAAAATGTGTAATCTAATTTTTGTGGGTTGACAAAGCTCTTCTTTTGTGTCGAGACCGACACATTACTATGCCGAACACTAATCACCCAGACGCCTTAAATTCTTTGAACAATTGGACAAAGTCAATCGACGGTCGTCACCCCCCGTCTATCTTCTTCTTAAAAAACTGGTCAACCTTGGTGGACGTTCAAAGTATCTGTCCGCCTTCTGCTGCATTGCGGTGTCCAAACAGATTCGTTTGTTTGGAGCATGAAGCTGGAACTTTTGAATAATCGGGCCTTAAAACAACCACAAATGATAAGCCCCATCGGTGGAAGACCAAGAAGAATTCGATGTGACTATCGTTATTGATAAATCTCAAAAATCGTTTAAATTGGCATCAGTTTCCCTTATATTCGCAAATTATTTTGTTGTATCACGGTCTGTATAGGCAATCCAGCGAGATAAACCAGGTGATGTCCTCTCTCCGTTGTCACAAGGTCTCTTCCAATAAACAACCGTGTCGAGGAAGAGAGGAGGGTTGCTGTCTACAAGAACCCTGTACGTCGTTTCGAATTATTGGTTCTCTTTGCCGAAACCACCCACTTTTCCTCTTTAGGCTGCAAATGCGATACAATAGGGCTGTCCGAAAATAGTTGCACCCAATGACGTTGGCCGAACGGAAAAGTGTTCGCAGGCGCCGCAGCCCCCACACCCAGATGACTGTTTATAGGTTTAGTCTACACGTGAGCGCCTCCTTTAAAACCTTTCTCCTAGTTTTATTATTTCAATAGTCACTGTGAGGTGGGGAACGTCTGCACGGGGTCTGATAACCCGTGGCATTTCCTGCATCTTTCTTTGTACCCGTCCATCTGTTTCTCTTATCTCTTGGAGACTGGGATTCAAAAATCAGCTTTTTGTTGCACTGCAGTTGACACTGGCTAGAAGTCCTCACTCCCGTATCATATAGGCAGCCATTAAATCGTAACTTATGAAACTTCCATCGAGATCTCTTCCTACAGTTTAGGTTACCAAAAAACCTCTCAGTTAAACTCGTAGGCGCGAGATTATTGTTCTCTCCCGTAAGGTATCGGTAGCCAGAAGTATTCTTAACCATACCGTTTCGGTAGTCGTAACTCTCGGAGTTGAGTGTCAGTTGTTAGCAATAGCCTCTCCCATATTGTCTCATTAGCCAGAAGAAAGTGCTCCCGTACCGTTTCAGCAGGCAGAGCTTCTTCCCCGTACTGCCTCACTGGTCAGGGAATTCTTAGCCATATCTCCTCAGTGTCTAGACGGGCCCTACAACATTCCATCCGAACGATTTTAGTAGATAGAAAATCTCTCATACTGTCCGACCCGTACTGTCTCACTGTCCAGAAGAATGTACATCTCTGCTGTCCTCTCCCGTATAATCTCGGTTGTCAAGAAGAAACTCTTCTATACTGTCTCCGTAGCTAAATGAACTGGACAAGCACTCGAACCGTGTTAGTAGCTAAAGAAACTCTCCTGTACTGTCTAATAAATCAGAAGAACCCTCCCGTTTCATGCGAGCCATCTACCCTGTTCGCAGTTCATGCTGCGAATGATCAACATCAGAGGTTCGGCTGCCCAAACCAGTGTATTTGACGCATAGTAGTGGGCGACAACTGTGCATACACATTGCTACATAGCAGCTTTGTTAATAGGCGTTCCATTGCGCTTTTCATGTTGATGCACCTTTTCCTCTTTTCACATCGCTTGCAAGTGTTTACGAACACACGGAAGTGATTTTGCCCCCTCCAGAAGAAAAGTACACGTTCCATTCAAGCTCAATACAGTTTAAACCACATGATTGTGCCACCAGTCATATTATCTATTCATCGCCGGCGTCTTAAATAAATGGCTCATTCATTTCACGTGCCCTGGCGACACACTTGACAGTACTTTTGCTTTTCGGACTTTATCTTCAGGTCCACTCCCGTCAAAACACTCGTCCTGTTTGCTGCCGTTTGCATTTGTTTTGCTTGCAATGAAGACGATGCCTAACGAGATGCCTCTTGCCCTTTATGATGCGGACTTATGGGGGTTCCACTTCCCCTCTCGGCGCGTCAGTTCCTCGTGTTCGTGTTTGTTTTCCACATCCGAACAGACTGAACCCTTGGATTATTTCAGTCAGTCTGCCACGTGAAAGCACCATCAGAGGATCTCGTCATGTGCAGAGTCTTGATGCAAAAAGTTGTTGTTCTATCGGACGAGGGTGTCTTTTCCACTCTTTCGGGGAAAAGGTCACAGGAAAACCCGAGCCCAACTCGAGCCATTTGACCTAGCTCAGCTTTACAAAACGGTAGATGGGGGGGGGCGGATCCCCAAAAGCAAATAGGCTGAACTGTTGCGCACTTTCAAAGTGCACGTCCTTCGTCTCATTAGGACCAATTTGTGACTTTTTGCTAGGCCTCTAACTTCACTTTTGGGATTCAGACTACACGAAATGCATAAATAAGGCTTTTCCAAAAATACATCGATTAAGCGTAAGCTCAGTACGCTTTTCGAAAGAGGATACTTTCAAAACCTGGATCATATTATATTAACAAACTTCTCTGTTCCCTCGGGTACCCAAATTTTTTTTTAACACCCCGAGCCAGCTGATATTGCCTAGACTCCTCGATGACCTGTAAGGCGGGGCACAATTGATTGACGCAACGTTGGGTCAGCTCCATACGGGACTGTGGTCACTTCTGTCTCTCTGTCTTTTGATAATTTTTGCAAAGTCGTGTGATTTGAGTTTTTCTCATACTGATAAACGAATATTTTCTTGCTCATCGATCTAACCAGCTGATAGCGCCTAAACTATGAAAAGTGGGCTCGTTTCATTGATGTTTGAATGGACACAGTTTCCTCATTTTCTCACTCTTGAGAAAAATCTATAGTAGGTAAATCTGTACCAGCTGTCTGTAGTGGACAGTCTGTCACTCGGCTACCCGTCGGTAGCTGGTTACTGCGCTGTTCAACCACCTGTCATTCTCTTACTCTGCCGTTGTCTACCTGTCCCTGTTTCTCATGTTAACTTACCAGGTTTAGTTTCTGACCGGTACTAGCTTTGTTCACGAATTGCAGAGTATGCTACAGACACCATTTTGATGATTGTTGAGATGACGAACATTGCTTACAAAGAGAGACTCAGCTGATCACGCGTAAACTATGCACTGTTCTCAAAAGAATGACTTATTTCGTTGGTTTGATGGTCAGAATGGTGTTTTTTCTTCTTTCTTGGTGGTTTTAGCGTTGGGACCGTCTTAAATGATGATGTACACAGTCAGTCTAGCCATCCTGTAAGCTGAGCCCCCATTTGACTGTCGCAATGGTCATCTCCATACGACCCAGTGGTCACTCCAGCCACTTTCTCAGTCTCTCATCGTTGCGCAGTCTTTTCCGTTATGCACACATGTCATAGCAGCCGTCACGTGTTGAACGTACTGGCGTCATCTCTCGCGCCTAGACCTCTTTACACTTCTTTCTCCCGCGCACTTTCCCCGGTACAGGCCGGCACGGCACGATCTCCCTCAGTTTCAAAAATTTATAAATACATCGTGATTCAAGTCTCGCGCAACAGACAGTTCTTCTTCTTTTATCTTTTTTTCGTAGCAGTCTAGACACCTCTCCCTCTCTCGGCTAGCAGTGATCAGCTGGGTTGTCTCTCCGTACCAGTCGCGTGTTTTCCCGCGCATCTCAGCTGTGTACCGGCTTGATCCCACCCTCTTTCTGTCTTCCGACACATTTCCGAAAAGTTTTGTATACATTATTTTCCTCTAGCTGTTTAGCTAGTCTTTTCCGAAAAAACACTTTCTTTTCCAATCATGTTTGTCAGGATCAGGGGGACGGTCACACATAATAAGTGTCAACAGGGGGCTCCCGAATGATCCGATTTCAGGTTACATATCACAATTTGTGCAACATTTCACAACTGACACACTCGTCTTGTGACCACAAACGCATGTTTCCCTCCCGGTTACATCTTGTCATCCCCCTCCTCTCTCTCTCTCTCTCTCCCTTTTTGATTGTCTGGAGCGTTCTGTAGGAAAGTCTTATATCAAACTGCAGCCAATTTTGGGGCCGAACGACAAGACAGAGGCGCCTCCCGAATAAATTCTTGGGATATCTCATCTATCTCCTGCGGAATGGGGCAATGACTACCATTCCTATTGTCTGAATCAGCCTATTTCTCACTAAGATCCCCCTCTCTCCCTCTCTCTCAGAAAAGTCATGTTCCTAGCTGTTTGTCAAGCCTATGACTCAATAAGCGTCCCTCTAGTTCTTTTTTACATTTGGGGATGCCCTCTCTCTAGACTCTAATAGAGGGTGGGGGAGGAAATGCCTCGCCTCGGGAGAGTGCTTTGGTCAATGAAGAAGAACGCCTGGCTCCTGGCGGGTCCTCTCTTTCCCTCCCGCATATAATTCATTTTTGGTGGCCGATTTCGTTTTCCATCAATCTTAAGAGGTAGAGAGAAAGGGCTGTGGCGAGAGAGAAAAAGAGAGAACGCTTTGCATTTCCTGCTCTGTGGGGGCACCTAAGCCCCCATATTTTATTTGAGTGTAATCTCGAACAAGCCTCCAAGAAAAATGGTGTCGACTACTGTTATTTATTCTGGGCATCTCGTGAACGCCATACGAACAGACTAGACATAATTTGTGTTTGTGGGGCCACGTGCAAAAAGACATCGAGACTTCGTGGCTGCAAAGAGCGTTTTCGTCATCATAGCATACAGTCTTTTTCCTTCCTCCAGCTGTAAACACATTTCAGTGAAGAGAGCGGGAATTTCGTCAGCTATGGTCAGCATGACAGCATGGGGTCCACCCCCGTTCCGCAAACTTTTCCCGCAAAAATTTCACGGTCAGCTGTAGCTGCTGCCCGTTGCGGGCGTTGTCCACAAGGTCAGATCTAAGGTAGTGGCACTACCATCCGCATAGCTAACTAATGTGTCGATCAGATCTATGCACACACACACACACACACGCAGTGTTCTTTGTTCAGTGGTGAAAAAAAGGCGAGAGCTTAAGCCGATTCACTCACTCGCGTTCGCGCGTTCACAATTTCGCCCTCTCGTTTGTGATCTATAACTGTGTGTCGCGCTTCCTCTCTGCAACCTTCCCGCACTTGACCTCAGACACTCATCTGTCATTCAAAGCTCTAAAAACTGCAATATGTCGTCGGGGTTGGGACGGTCTCGATTCTTGATTCTTTCGTCCCCGTTCCGAAAATCATGTCCCGGAGTGTAACCCTTCAAGCCGCGTTCAAGCAGCTGCTACTACTACTATTTGGTCTTTGCAGCTGAATCTCTAATACTTTTGAAGTTTATACTAAGTATGTCAGTTCTTTTGCTATGACCATCTGACAGACTCTCGCCCGTACCGTCTTGGCTGCAGGCCAAAAGTTTTCCAGTACCGTCTTGGCTACGAATTTCGTCAGTTCTGATCGGTAAACATGCAGAATATTAGTTTCTCGGTTACAACCCATGCATTCTCGATTGTCAGCGAAACTTTTCTCGCTACTGGTTATTGGAAAAGTCCTCTCCGTACTGTATCGACTTCCGCACCAATTTGCTATACCTCATTATACACTTCTGGCGGAAATTGTTGGACATTCCTTGAGTCTGTTTTGTTTCTGCTGGCAGACTGATTTACGGCCTCGGCCGCGAGCCGCCCAAGCACCTGCAGCGCTTTTTTGGGCTTTCCCGAAAGATGTTACAATCCAATGCGTGCTCTTAATTGCTCCCGTTCCACGCCCCCGATGAATATTGCCACCCGTATTTGTGGAAATGAGGCGTTTGGCGGAGCCCATTTTGTTCTCTAAACCACCGAGCAACCCCCGCGCTGACCAGTAGCTATCAGAGAGGCGTTCATCCTGCTCTTTGGAAGCCATGGCTTATGATAACCGATGTTTATCACATGTGCTTTGGGAAGAGGAGGTCCAGGGAAGCCTTTCGTGAGTTCGAAATCCTACAGCCGGCCATTTTGTAAACACAAACAGTCTGTCTTTACTTCCAACTCTTATCTCTTTGATGCTTCACATACTATGTCGTTTTCAGGAATATGAGCTTCCTTATGAAGCTCTTCCGTCCTGACTACCCATCTACTAGTGAGGAATACGGTCATACCACCTTTCGTGTACTGCTGGAGCCGCCAAAAGCTGCCAATCCGCCGCCGCTGACTGAAGAGGAGCAGAAACAGCTGGCCCACAGGATATTTATCTTCGGCAGAAAGAAGTAAGTACTTCCTTGAAATTTGTTTTACGAGAAACATTTAGAGCTTATCTCGAGCGACCGCAGAATCCTTCCCTGCTCGATGCTCCTCGCCACCAGAGAACCAAGGAAACCCTTCGAATTGGCCAGGTCGAAGCCGATCAGACCCATGCGGCTTGGACTTATCGCTTTGACTTTTCGCAGTGGAATCGCGAGTACAACATCACGGAGGTTGGTTGTTCTCTGCTGGTTTTACTCGCACATTACGCACTTGTGACGCAGTTTAGGGAGCCGCGAGGGTGGCTTCCCGCATGTGTCGTGAAGAGTGAGTACTTCTGCAAAGTCTCTGCTGCAAAAAAGTTGCACATCCGCAAACTTTCAGGTAGCTCTTTGGGATATCGCCAACTGGGTCGATGATGACAGTGGAGAAATGGCTCTTATCTCGTCGCAGGCTGATGTTCGTCCAGCCAATCCGGCAGATGAGGTAGGGGAGAGACACTTTGTACTGTTTTGTGACTGTCTGTGTACCCCGAGGCGCCAGACGGGGTGACCCCGAGAGCTAGAAGTGTTCCGATAACGACTGCTCACGTGATAAGTGCACAGTGTGGGTCCTTGCGTCAAGTGTGGAGCCCTCTTAAAATAAATAAATGATAGACGGTGTTAGAGGGTTTTCCCCAGACGAGTGTAATGTCTTTTTCAGATGACACCGCCTAACAGCGATCCGGTCAAGAGAGCTAAGGAGGAGCAGGCCCGGGCCCAACAGGCTCACAATACAAATGTTCTGTGGTTCAATCGCAAGCCCATGGAGCAGTTCCTTGAACTCAACAATGAGACGTTCGAAATCTTGAAGGAGCAGTCCGGTGGTCGACTTGAGCGCCTGGTCGGAACCCTAAAAAAAATCGAGTTTGACACTCTCATCCTCTGCGATCATACCTACTTCATTAACCGGCACACGGTGTTTGTCTCCTACTTGCTGAAGCTCCTTGGCAACAAAGTCAGAAATCTCCAGCTGGACAACATGATGGCTGAGCAACCGATATACCTTGATGATTGTCTGGATATTGGACAGTTGGACTCTCTGCTGGTCACTCAGCCTGATGAACACCGTGCCTTTACGGACGAGTCGGTCTCCCACTGTATGCTGAAGTGGCTGTCGATCCCTGTGAAGAAGAAAAGACATACCAGCTTTTTCTTCAAAAACGTCCACTCCTTCCCGATCAGGAAGTTCATCGAGGTAAGAAGAGTTTTTACTGTTCCTCCTGTCATTCCTGTTAATACAAAATCTAGCACTTTATCTGGTCTCTCTCAATCTGTCACTACACTCGGAGTAGGTCTACCTATCTGTTAATCACGTTGTATTAACTCTCTCACTCTCTTAGCCCACCTCAGTAGAGCCTACATCTTCTTGTGTTATTTTTGTCTATTAGGTATTCGGTCCATGTCTATCTATCTTTCTCTCACATGGTAAGTCAGCCTACCATTCAAAGTTCTCCTGACCCTCTCTCAACCTACTCCTGACAATCTAAAACACTTCTGTTCCTATCAATTTGAAGTGTCACCATGTTTTACGGTTCAACCCCTATCAACCTATCATTAAATTTTACCAAATGGGTACCGCGTGTTGTGGAAAACAGTCTGAGAGAAACTGTATTATTCTTTTAATAGTTTCCTATTTACAGACCTGGATGGAGACCAAAGAACCGCACCATTTCGGTAAGATCGTTCTCGACCAGGGAACAATCGAAGTCACAAAGATGATGGAACTGCTCGAGCAGCGCTGGAAGTGCTATACTCACCCGGTGATTCATGACCTTGCCTTCCGTCCAATGGACACCTACATGATTCCTACGAGGAAGAAGGAGTTCGTCTTCCCTCATCGGAATTGTGAATCTGTCATTCATTTCTGCTACAAGGAGGGGTAAGCGCTCGTCAGTCTCTCTGAAAAACTTGTGCTTTAGACAGTACGTCTTCCGTTGCTTCCCGACTGTAGGAATTATGCTCCGCCACGTCTTGCCACAACGTACTTGGCGCCATTTCATCCGAGCTGGTAGTGATCTGGAGTGGGATGCTCCCGGCTGCCACAAGGACATGATCGTTTACCAAGTCCGTCGTAATTAAATCAACACAAATTTCTATTTATTGTACATTACTCATTTCTTTTTAAATTACCCATTGGAACTTCATCGCGTAGTGGTCATTTTTCCCCCAAACAAACTGGTGATTTCCTTTTTAGCTCCCCCGTGAGACGTCCTTCTCCGGTGCATATCTGTATCCCCGTGCCTCTTAATTTAATCCCATAGTACTTTCACTTATTGTTAGTTTTATAGAACTGATTGATCTCTTTGTAGATTATCTGGAGAACAACGTCTATTTTGACACTTTATGCTAACCTTCTAATAAATTGTACAATGCTTATTGAGGAAAGGTTACTTTCTATATTCCTCTTGTCTCAAATGGACTCCAGCCTATCGGACACTCATTCGCTGCTAACATTACGAGTCGAGCTCTCTGTCTCTCTCTCTCTGACGCAGGTTCATATTGTTGTTTTTCTACTGAAGCTCAGGATTATTTAAGGGAACCTCAAGCTGGAGGCTAAAATGGAGTTCAAAACTCATGCTCCTTTTTCCTCGCCGAATAAGCGATTCTTTATGCGGATACCAATTTTCATAACCTCGGCCTTACTGTGTATTTCGTTCCGCTCCTCGAAGATTACAAACAAAACAGTCAATGTTTTCTGTTAGCTCTGCTTGTTGTTTTTTTTTTTCGAAGCTCTGTTTTTTACAGTAATCTCTCCGAAAACAGTATCTCAGAAATGCGTGTCTGAGAATAAATTCAGGAGCAGTTTTGGGACAAAAAGGTCAGTTTTGGATCGACAGTTCCTTTTAGAATCTTGGTAGGCTAATAACTGATATTCCTTCAGCTTAACCTTCGTTTTGGCACGCGGAAGCCTCCGCAACGGTCGGGGTCGGAAGACTCCACAAGAGCTTGACTCACAAAGCCCTCCAAATATCTTTGCCTTTGTTTCGGGTAGAAACTTTACCTTTTACCTCCGATTCCAATTCTTAAAAGGCAGGTCTCGCTCTCCCCTCCAGGGAGGACCCCACACAAAAGTTTCCACGACAACCGCTTCTTCATAATCACATCGCCTAGCTTTGCCTAGCGTGTTTGTGGACTATTCTTTTAGATATCTTAATTGGGCATTCAAAACCTAGTTTTTCTTCAAAAATAAATCTAAAGAACCCTAAGGATAGGGTTTTCACAATAATAGCTAATCACATCCAATTTATGATAGATATTGAATAGTCAAGCCTAATTTTCGACTCGTATCTACTTCTTTTGAATCATTTGTGTATCAGAAACTCCTACCCGATTGCTTTTTCACAATTAAACGTGAAAATTCTTAGGTATGGCCAATAGGACAAGCACCAGCGAACTACCGTGGAGCAAGACCATATTCTGGGCACAAGTGACTCTCGGAACTACCCTGCTGGCTGTAGTTTTGTTCGCATTCTACGTAATGTATTGGAATCCTGCTCAGTAAATTTTTTTCCAGGACAAATACAACCAAAGGCAACTAAGATGGAACGTGGAACATGTGCAGGAGAGAATCACTGTCATCAACGCTGGATACAGAAAGAGACCGAAGCCGGAACCCCCTTAATAAACTATAACATTACGCGGTTACATCAAATTCTCACAGTCTGGCTGTAACATGATGCATATCTGTCGGTCAACAGTGCATCTAAGACACGCCGCGGCTTCCGGTGATTAGCACCCGGGCACTGTTTGTGTCCGAATAACGGTAACCTGCCAATGGTGCCGCGTTGACCTCTGTTAACAGTCAGTTACCGCGCTGAAAGAGTTTTGAAGACCAAAAAGTCATATTTGCAAAACGATTTTGAGGATAGCGCAATGGCAGATGGCGTGTTAATGAAGGGGTCCCAAGTTCGATCCCTGCTGCCACCCAACCAATGTTTCCATCCTCACGCAGGTCGGTAAACTCGTAGTAGCATGCTACAAATGTGAAGGCGTTTCTAAAATAAGTTGGGCAGCTTTGGAACGTAATGCCCTGCGACCTGGCCCCTCGGGAGACTCCGCAACGGTCGACATCGCAAGACCCCGCAGGAGCTTGATTCACAGAGCTCTCCAAGGATTTCTGCCGTTGATTCGGATCGAAGCTTTACCTTTTACCTTTATTTGTCTCAAAGTTTTGTCGGTTGTTTTTGCCTAGGTTTCTGAGCAAAATCCAAGTTTAGAGCCTCCTTGAGACTGACGGCTGTCTCAATGTTGATAATGAAAGTACAGTGACTGAAGATCCTTTAGAGACCTTTAAATAGTTCGTCAGCTACTTATGCAAATACACAGGTACAGGCTCTATTTCATATCTTAGCTTTACAGCAAAGATAATAGACATCTTTACGGTCCGACGCTTTTCGGTGACCTCAACGGCGTCAAACAGTGAGGTTCCCAGTCTACCGTATGCTTAATATTGACCGTTTGCATAGAGGAGTATGTAGCTGACAGGCTAATCGAACGATCAAATAGAAGTGTTTTCAGATAGAAGCAGGCAGAAGCTGCGAAAAGAGTGGAAGAATACTTTAATGTCTGATTTAAGTTATTTGTATCTTATTTTTACGCAATGAGGAAACTTCAGTTTATAGAACATGCTAACATCACCATCTACAGGGGTATCTATAAGAAGAAAAAATAAACTGAATCTTCGTTACGGTATTTACTTGCTACGAAGGCTATCAATGCCGAAAGTAGAACCGTATTGTAGCGTCAATGTTGCGGATTGTGCTGTGCTGCTGTTAGCTCGATACTTTGTGTTCACGTTTTGGTTTCATAAGCCTAAAAACATTGAACTGTGAATCTTAGATACTATCAGATTTTCTGCTTTTTACAAAAGAATCCTTATCTATACATAGTACTTTAGGTCATTGAGCCAACTAAAATGAATCGAACAGGACTCTTGAACCATCACAAAAGTATAAAAGTAATTTTCATAAACTCTTTCTTCACGATTTGATACAAATCGAGTTTAATAGTCTTGTCGATAACCTTTGAAGAAGCCACACGAGTCGGTAGAGCTAGAGGCGGAGCCATAGGCGGAAGACGCCGCCGCCTGATCCGTCGGTCACACAGTGGTCAGTCGAGCATGAACTACTGGCAGCAACCGCAAAGCAGTTCTCCCTGTGCTTCGACGCTTCTCTACCATCCGAACTGGGTGCCGCCTGCTGGAGACAAGAATCAACTTGGAGGATGGTTCGTCAACGGTCGACCGCTTCCTACACCTATGCGACAACTGATCGTTGACATGGCTCAGGTATCCTGTTAACTTTTTGGGTAAACATGGACTTTTAGAACGGAGTCCGTCCTTGTGACATATCCCGAAGATTGAAAATCAGTCACGGCTGTGTGAGTAAGATTTTGGCTAGGTATTCGGAGAATGGCACCATTCTACCTGGAGCTATTGGAGGCAGCAAGCCGAGAGTGACCACACCGAAGGTTTTTCAATAAGATTTTGTGAAAAGCACATAGTTTTAGGTAGTCGACTATATTCGACAGTTGAAGCTGGTCGATCCAGGTCTCTTCGCCTGGGAAATTAGAGACCGACTGGTACAGGACGGTATTTGTGATCGGAATAGTGTACCCTCTGTCAGCAGTATCAGCCGTATTTTAAGGAACAAATCCGAGCAATCTTCGCGTATGAAATGTGTATTTCCAGATAAAAAGCTATTTTAGCCGATTCTGATCCTTATACCAAGTGGTCAGCAAGTTTTTTCAGTCCCGGCCGGTCGATTCCTGCCCCAATGGGTATGTTTATACTTTTTGTATTTAAAATAGTTTCATTTACAGATCCTTCTTCTATGATGGTCTCTCGCGAGAATACGTCTCTGATCTACAATCATTCCGATCCTCTGTTCAATTTCTCTGCCAACGATCTTCATTGATTTATTTTTGATTTTATTTCTCCCAGGGTACAATTTCGACACAATTCTGATCTGATTTTATAATGTTACATGTCTGTATGGATGAATTCGTATTCTTCGAACATTTGACGTTTTTTTGTTTACATGTTAGACCAGAGTGTCAAAGGCTGTTGAGCAGACATTTTTCCTGTTATTATTCTCATAATCTTAGGCTGTCACTGTATAAATCTTGTCTCCGATATTCTCGAAGATAATAGGATCAGCTTGCTCGCAATCCAAGTGGTTGGTATGGTCGAGAGTCCACCATCATGTCGAGAGTAGTTCCTCTCAGCGACCTCCCTCCCAATCCATCGTCATCTGATGTCGTCTTCTTCTTGAACTTCCCTCAGATCTCTAAAATGTTGCCTTAAACATGACATACGTAAATTAACTTCATATGAACCAATACGATTGTATAAGTATTGGGTAGACTGTTCACATGATGGAAAATCGTTTTTCAGACTAGGCAAACTGGGTTTCGTAATACAAAGGAAAATGACCACTGTGCTTGAGGGACCGGGGATATGTTACATATAGTCACTTTCTTCAATCTGAGCGATTGTTTTGGTCTTGCGAGCAATGTCCGAAGGGAACATGGCGTTGCATTTGGTAATAGCCTCTTCTGAGGCAGGACGATTTGAGTACCTGCGAAGCTGGACGAGCTGGATGAACCAGAACCGGATGTCTGAGAGGGAGACCTTCACATTGTTCTAAAAAAAGTCCGAAGAAAAGGAAAACAGTTTACCTCGATAAGCTTCTCGTAATGTTCCTTCTTGAAGAGATGCATGACATAATCACAGGTACAGAGACACTTGAAACCGCAGGTGACGCATTCTATCGGAGCTATGGTGTTGACTGAGCCGTACTTTGATCCGAAACATGTTCCTTGGCAGAGCTCGCTTTTGATCATGTCACAGAAATGCCCGATCGTTGTGTCTAAAAACCTGTGATTAGATAAAAGTTGGTAACAGCAGGCAAACCCATCAATTCAAAACTGTTGGGGTGAACTCTCGGAACTTACCCGCTTGAAATTGTCTCAAAATTTTGCCTTGTTCATATTTTAGGGTGATTGAAGAACTTTACCCCGGGGGAAAGCGACCGATGGCGAAGGTAAAGTCATCTTTTTCAACCATAGAATCCTATCAGGGTTTTGGGTGCAAACTTAAGGGCTAAGCTGTGCATCAGGTAATGGTGTAGCGGCACTAGCGTATTCCTCTAGCTTCGAGTTGAAAACACTTTAGTACGGGTGTAAAAATGAAAAAAAAACAGTCTAAGAACTTCGATTCTTTTAGGACCTGCGAATTTCTTAGGAGCTACAAATATTTTTAAGAACTCGATTCTTCGCTAGGACCGGTTTGCAGTAATTTTATGGCCAAAAAAGGTGTCTTTACCCTCGCGACGGTCATTTAACCCCCGCGGGGGTAAGGAGACCAATTCTAGAAATGCGGGGGTAAAGTGTCTCTTTCCCCCCATATTTCAGTCGTTTTTGCTTGAAGTTTTGTTGCTTATTTCTTTTTGTCCACAGTAGTGGTTAAGTTTTGGTACAATACCCGGCTTGTAATCTGAAGTTTCATACCAAAGGTGTATACAGGAAGCTCGAAACCCTTCCAGAGAAAGAGTAAAACCGAATGTGAGAATTTGAAGTCAAAAATTAAAAGAAAAACCAACCTAGTAGCACATACTCATTTGACTTGGTTTCCCCATTCATGTAATGAAGAGTTCTTCCTCCAGTTCTCAACATTCTACAGCTCTCGCTCTGTTGAATTGGGGGTGGTACTGAAGGTGTCAGGGTATTTGTAGGCTGAGTGACTCGTCCTCTGGACGAAGAAGAATCGTTGGAGTTGACCGAGAGGGTAGAAGTGGAGCGACCTAAAAATAGGTTTTCAGACAAAGCTTCGATTATTACTTGGCCCCATGCGATTAACAGTCTTGCTCTGTGCCTTAACTTGAGTCTCCAGGTTGTCGACAAACTTTGCCACATTGGACATCGTGACTTTCGTCGTGTCACTAGGAAGTTGGATCATTTTGACGAAAGCAAGGTAATCGTCCTCTCGACAGTAAGATCTTCCATCGGAATAGACCTTAAATTTGATGGCTAGATAAAAAATAATGCAGAGTTAACCTTGCTGATATGAGTTTGACTGAAACTGTGTTCCATAAGGGGCAATGTGCCGCTCATCTTCATCCCGCAACAACTTATATTCTGAAATTAAGAGTTACAACACAGAATAGGAGGTCCTTACCTGAAAATTTAGATTTGCATTGATTCCATCTTTGATAGCCTTGTTATTGAAAACTATACTCTTTAATTGTCTGGTCAACTTTACCACCTCGTCTTCTAAAAACAGCAAAGGTTCAAAATTAGAAGAAACACTTACTGTTCATCATTTGCTTGGGATTGGCTCGTCCATAGAAGAATGGAAGAATATCTTGAGCCTGTTTGGTGGTTTGGACACAGAAGGTTGGAGTCTTCCGAGGCACATCAGTCGAACCAGCCGCTTTAGTATGTTGAGCTTCTTGAACAGGGATGGTCTGACGCTGGCTATTGGATCCGGACGGGTTGGTCGGCTGAACTGCTTGGACAGGGGGAGTTTGCCGCTTTGATAGACTGGTTTGAGGTGGATTGTTCGAAACAACGGCTATGTTAGGCGAAGTTTGCATATGGTTCGTCGGCAGGGTAGGGTCCAATGACATCAAGGGCTTAATCACTTGCACAGAAGTGGGAACAATTGGCTGACTTGGACGAGAAGCTGGTTGTTGGACAGGCTTCTCTGCGGGCTTTGTAGCGGCTTCTGAAATTCATAATCTTTAACTTTTTCTCTGTCTCTGTCTTCTGTCTCTTCGTCCAAACTACCTTTAATGTAAGCTCCATAAAAATCCACATTGCTTAGTGTTATGGTCGGATGCCCTTTCTCCAGAAAGTCAAGAGTCAAAGAGACCAACGTGGTGTAGTCCAACAGTTGGCAGAACTTTCTGCCCGAACGGACAACCTAGAAACGGAACTAAAAACAGAAAGAGCTAGACTTACAGTTCCAATGTGTGCAGCAGTAGTGCAGTGTTGGAGAACAGAAACTGGCGACGGAAACTGCTTGTTGCAGGGTGTGCATTTCAGAAGATAGGCACCCTTATTCTTGAGATTCTCGTTAACCTGTGACATAGTGATGCCAGACTGCATCAAAATCTTTATAGGACGACAGGCGTCGATGGCATCATTTTCTAAAGTTCAGTAACATTACTGTAGATTTTCAAGCTTACGAGACATCTCGTATTCTGTTTTCCGATGTCCGGCCAGAAAGGGAACAAGCAATAATCCTGTGCCATTTTGTGGTTCTGATAATAAGTTGGAGCAAACGGTTTAAATTATACCAGAATCAGGATTAGGTGATGCCAGTGGGGCAGCCACTTGTATATCTTTCATCGGACACTCTTTGCACCTGTTCTTGTACCCGTTAATGTCTTTGACGGAAATTTTCGTATACTTGTAGGCCTAAATGATCTTGATTTATTTCGAAAGGATTGCTCTTACCATTTCACGATGAGACTGACTGAGAATGTGTCCAATTATGTTTGACATGCTGGTCATCATGACTCCGCACCAGAAACAGGGCTGAAAACAGTTAGTCTCTGTTTCTGACTCACAGTCTCTCTGGCTCTCTACTTCAGAACAACTTACTTCCTGTCCAAGCTCCCGCATCGGATACTTCTCATCCAACTTTTCCCTGTCAGTCTTCCGGAAACATTCATCCAACTCGTCCAATTTCTCTTTGTATTCTTGCCCAGGAAATGTCTTGCATAAAATGGTAATTAGCAAAACTTACATGGCATCTGTTCTTGGTTCGGAGAGTTCCATAAAGCTAAAAGAGGGTACTGTTGAACAGCAAGCTGGGTATATGGTGCCTCTTCAATGTTGTTCTCAATCATATTCCGGTGCTTCATCAGCATATTATCCAGGACATCAAAATGCTTCAAGGTGACCCAGCGACCCTGGCTTTTCAGCTGAAAACTGAGTGTAAGAGAGTTACAAGGGCACAAGCATTCTCTTGATGATCGAAAGACAGAACATGTTCGATATATGGTTCACTTGGGTTGATACGTTCGCAGACATCGCAGTTAACAGTCTGCAACCAATAATTTGCTGTGAAACAATGCGACTACCTTCCAGTTGAACTTGTCAAATGCCTTCTGAATATCCTGCATCTTGTGGGAGATCGCTCGATAGTTTTCTTTGCATCTCATCATTCTCTGCTTAGTTGTGTTTTCATCGACAGGCTTGCATTGAGGAAAACATGTTCCGTAGAGCATGGGAAATTCAATCGGACGACGTCCAGTGACGAAGACGGGATTAGTCTCGGAGTAATCTGAAAATAAACTCAGTAACAATGGAGATATAGATAGAGAGATAGAGAGACAGAATGACGGAGAGAAAGAAAGTTGGATCCAGCAACTTACTTGTGTTCCTCACAAGTCCGTTGTTTTGTATTTGACCGCCAGTACCGCTTCCACTTGGCTGGTCAGCTTGAAGAGCCACCGCTGGACTCGGATTCTTCCACCGATTGCACTTTTGGTAGTAGCAGGGATTGGTTCGAACATCTTCCTCCAACACCTTGACCTTGAAGGGAGTATTGATACCATTGATCGCTTGAAGCTCCTCCAGAGAAAAATATTTCCCGTATTGCACGTAGTGGAGGTAGAAGGATGTCCTCTCGGTGAAGTATTCCTTCCATCGTTCCATACATGCCACACAGAACGGGCCCCTAGAGCAAGATAATAACTGGAGAACAAAGAGAACAAACCAGATGGATTGATCTACGCCTCTATCTATCTGGTAGCTGAAAGTCACATCGGCCACGTGTGATGACGCTGGAGGTGGTTGTCGATCACCCATCTGAATACATGTCAAATACACAGAAAACATCAATATAGATAATTTTGCGTGGCATACACATCTTCAAGATCAATGAGCGCAAAAATAACCCACTCTTTACTAGAGAGCCGGTACTGTATGAACTGTATAAATCACGGCGGGACTTGTGTGAACAAAAAGACGAAATTTCAGGAGAAGACGGGATATAAATTCGATGACCTTTGTTTGAGACCGGGAACCAGGAGAAAACTAGAGGATAACGGTTAGAAGAATAAAAGGAAACAGTATTCAACATTTCGGCAATTTGAAGTTGAACCTATGGGTTGACAACACGGATTTGAACTGATATTAACCGAAAAAATAGGAACCTGAGGGCTGAAGGCACGGATTGTAAGTACTATGAGCCGAAAGAAAGAGACGTAAACGGGATTGTTTAAGGCCGGGAACAAGAAAAAGCAACATAAATATCAAGAACAGGAAGTCTAACATTGGGAAGACAGATCGGGAATTGACAAACCAGAAAAAGAAGGAATTCGATCACACACGCTTCGCAATGTGATATTGTGGCTCCAGGAGCCGAAGCTACCGCTGTTCCGGTTTGTTCCAGGAGCCACAGCAGGACTTGGAGTCTTACAATTGGTTCGATGATAGAATTTCTCCTGCGAGAGACTTGACTTCGAAGGGAGTAACCTCTCCATTCAAATCTTGTAGCTCTTTCAAGGAGAAGCAGTGTCCTCCGAGTTTACGGAGGTAGTGGAGGTAGAACAGGCTCTTTTCATTAAAATGCGCCCTCCAGTTTTTTATATAGGTCATGCATAATGGGAAAAAAGGAGAAATAAAGCCACAAATAGTTAAATGAACCACATCGCGGTCCAGCTAGAAGTTGTAGGTAGAACATGTCCGGCGGCGAGTAGCCAGCGCAGATAGCATTGGTAGCACCATTGCTATCTAGAAAGTAGATTAAGAAAGTATTGTCAACAAGGTTAGGTATTAGTAAGTGTTAGGCTTACACTGTGCAATCTATAGAAATGATAACATTCTCTTGTTTATTATGACTCATACCTGTATGGTGTTTACAAAATGCGGGCACAATCAAGTGAAGTGAACTTTAACGACTAGTCAGAAAAATGGCAAGGATAACACGCAAAAAGCACCAGATTGACAGTGATCACAGTTTTTTACTGAAGCCGTTCGGTCATATTTACATGTAGGGTGAGGACATTTCCTCCAGGTAGAATCTCGGCTGAAAAGAAAAAAAAAATTTAAGTTGAGACAAGTTTCCTACCCAGCTATGTTCCTTAAGCACGCCCTCTTCGTCAGAATCAAAGTCGTCCGAGTTCGAGTTGTCGCTTAGCAACTCGGGAGGAGGTGTCAGAACCTTTTTGGCTTCCTCGTCAAGACGACTGTACTCTTTGTAGCACTAAAATAGAGCCTTAATTTGCTCAAAATGTGCGTACATTGTCACAAACGCGAACCATTTTCTTCTTTTCCGGGTCGAGTCTGTACTTCTTTGATCCACAGCATTTTCCGATCACGTATCCACAGCCTCGACAGTGATGCTAAAAAAACACTATTATAAAATGGTAGTGACCGATTAAAGGACTGATTTTATTGGAGAGTCTATGTGCATCATCCGTTTCGATCACGACTATTTCTTCTTTCCCATGAGTCATTGTTCAAACAAGCGCCTTTAAGTGCTGGAAAAGAGTCAGTATTGCTCAGTGTTTCGCAGACTGTAAATGATAGAACAGTATAAAAGTGATAACTCTTCGTTAGACCGAGACGGTATGGGTGAGAAGTCGTCTAGCTGCCTAGACCATACAGGTTCAGAATGCCGAGGTAGCTAGCATAATAGAAAGACATTTGATCATAAGCGTCCAGTGCTGAAGTTGTATAGCTATAGGTTTGTATACGGCCGACGAGACAGTATGGGGGAAGAACTAGTCTGCTTGTTATGACAGGTACAGTGATATAAAATTCTGCCGTCTACGAAAGCTTCGCCGCCCTTTCAGATCGCGGGATCGATCCCAGGGTCTTCTGATTTGTTCCCCCAGAGCCCTAGCCGCTGCGCTATGGCCGAAGTCTTTTATCTGTCTAGTATTCCCATAGCGTACGGACTGACAGAGACGGTGAAGCTTTAGAGTAGGAAAGGTAAATGAACTTTCCCTAATACTGTCAAAGTTTCAGCACTTTTATCGATTATTCCCCAAGTTGGTTTTTCCAAAGCGTGACGTCATAAACAAATGAGTACATAAACAAAACTACAAGAAACATACACGTCTGTTGATGAGGTTGAATTTGGTCTGTCTGCAAGACATACACACGTCAGCATTGTCGTCGGGGACCCAGACGGGCGTAATCGAACGCTTCCCACGATTTTCGAGGCCTGTCAGGCATCGATTGATGTGCTTGAGCCATTGATTCTTTTCAGGCATTGAAGCAGCGTAGACGGAAAATGCTCGACGGCGAGTTTTGATGAGAAAACCGGGCTTTCCATCTGCAGAAATGGATTTCAGAAAAAAAATCTAAGCATACCGTCAGTATCAACTAGGTCATCGATTTCCATTTCTTCGAGCGGAATCACACGCTGTTTCGTGTACGTCTTCTGTGGAGTGACTATTTTTCCGTAGATGAGCATATCAGTGAAAAGGAAAAAGTAGCGGTGCTTCAGTTTTCCACTGTAAAACTGACAAAATGACATAAAATGAGAAATACCCAGTCATTTTGAGCAGCATACCCTCTCCGATCAGTACTCTTCCGATTCTGTCCAACGGCATGCCAGTCTTTCCGAACATTCTCTCGACATGGAGAAGACGAGCTTGGTTAACCTCGGTATTTGCTATAAATGAACAAAATATTGAGAAAACCGAGACTAACCAAGACGTTCAACCATCGTGGCCGCAGAAGACCAGCTGCAGGTGATCCTCACTGGCCTTGACGCTGAAATGACCTGTTGAAGTGACCGACAGGAAGCAGAAATAAACAATAAGTAATAATAGGGAAAAACCAAGAGCAGGCCATCGTCACGCGGAATTTCGTAAACGGCAGGCACATTTCAAAAAAATGGCTTGACATTGAAGCATGTTAAACGAAAATGCGAAAGAGGGGAAGAGTTTTAAGTAGCTATAGCTATAGATTGCCTTTTCTTGAAAGTGCTAGAAAAGTTTCGTTTGAATCAAAACAAATTTTTGCTATAGATATTTTCTCATATTTTGTTGTTTAACCGGCTCTACAAAGAGAAGAACAGTAATGTTGTGTCCTCGGTCATCCATAATCCATGTTCAACTTTGATCAGATGTAGAGGGTTATCAGTCGTCCAAGAAGGTAAACAGTCCTTTAAACACTGCCTTACATTGGCGAGCTTGTATAATGTGCTCTACCTCACCCTAATGTCTTATGAAACGTTTTCTCTCTTATTTTGCATTCTCCTTTTTTTCGCATTTTTGGTAGTTACATAAGTTGCAATTTCTGGTTTCACTACAGTTTTGCATATAAAAAAAAGATACGATTTAATGGAATGAAAAACAAATTTTTAATATCGAAAATCGCCTTGCTGACTCATTTCTTGATTACAGTCAGCTCATGCTCCATTTTCAGATGCAACCTGGCAATACTCCAGGAGAATTTGCCACGATTACGGAAGTTACTCCTGGAGCAGTACCTCAAACACCGGGTGGAGGATACTCTAGAGGATTCGGACCATCTCGACGATTGCCTCACCAGCAAAGTGATGCCTTTCAGACGAATTCACAACGTCCACAGTTGCAGAGAGGACAGAGCCAGTAAGATTTTAATGTTTTTAGAAACAGACATTTCTAGAATCCAACAAATCGCCCATAATACCATAGCCAGCTCTGCAAAGTTTGTTGGGATACCTTTTGCGGAGAGATCTCCTGATCTGTGAGTGTTTGAACATTGTTTTGTGATTGTTTCGATACAGGTCTGACTGGGACAGTCGCCGACTGCGTTTTCTAAACAAAAGATACAAACTGAAGGAAGGATGCGTGAAACCGCCTACGTCTCATCACGACGGTGTGGAGTCTGTGACACCGACGGTTATAGATACTCCTTCTGTGGATGCTGTAAGTTAGAATCTCACTCCTTTTCACCTGTTTAAATAGTTATTCGGAAATCTGAAAGAAGTTTCTAAAACATATTCAATTCCCCCACTTCCAAGCCTCTTTTTGGGACCACAATTTGATTTTTTTGCTGTGATGTCTAAAAAGGGCAAAAGTAAAGTATCTCCCGGCTCCAAGAAATAACCGGGAGGCTATTTAAGGGGGGCATGAACGTTCTGAGCCTTTGCTAGAAAAGTCTAATCCTCGTTGCAAGCTATTACCAATTTACCGATGCTTAAGAAGGATTAAGGCGTTGCTTTTGCTGATCCGTGTATAAGTGACTCTGAAGGTCTCTATCTATAACGGATACAAATTGTTCTGAACGCGTTTCCGAAAATTGAACGATGAAAATGAAAAAGATATCCCTAATGTTTCTATGATGTTACTTTCAGCGTCTCGGAACATTTGGTTCCCACTTCCTGCAGCGATCAACTTCTCAAGAATCGAGGCCAAGACTAGACAAGAAGGATTCCGTCCTGAAAGTGGCCTACGACACGGTCTCATCCCTGATCAAACGGTAAGTGTAGCATTCTGGTTCATTTTCCGGCTATTAAGGGGGACAGTGTCTCGTCCAAAACCCCGGCATGCTCCTTTGGCTTCAAGAAGCAGCTTTGACACTGCTGACCTAGACGATTTTGGACCTGCTATCGCTACTTCCCCTACTATCCCACCAGTTCCGGAGGAAACATCAGAGGCCATTGAAGAGGAAGAAGGCAAGCCTGAAGAGCCCGTAAAGACTACCGATGCGGAATGGATTGAACTTCCGGAGCGTCCGACGAGTTTTGCAGCGACTCGAGCTTTGGTATGCCTCTATTTTTGTTGATAGCCTTGAATTACGATCACTTCAGTCTCATGCCCGTAGACGACGTGCCTGGGGCTTGAACTCAATGCCGATTCTTTATGACGACGAGGGGAACCCTATGGCACGACCGAGACACTGCTTCGCAGCACTCAAGGTTTCATATGGCCCAGTATGTAATGCACCCTTAGTAAGCACACCCAACCGTTTCCCTTTCTTCTCTCACTGTGCTACCTCCCCTTAAAGCCTTACCTGCAAACCCTTCTTGTATGGAAAATGATAATGATTTTCAGGAAGATGAAGCAGATGTCCAGGATAAACCACCTCGGAAGAGCAAATCGTGGGCAGCACCACAGGTGAGTCATTTCTTAAGAAGGCTATTAGTTTCTGTTCCTGTCAGCCTGTTTATGCCTAATGTTTGTTTCTTACCATCTCTTTGTCAATCTGTCATTGTTGCTTTGGCTTCTTCTGTCCCTCTCAACTTGACATCTTCATGTTTAGTCCTTGCCAAGCTGTCAAGCTCCATTTTCTTCTTGTCGGTTTGTCATTCGGTTTCAGCTTCTCCTGTCCTTGTCAACCTGTCATCTTCATTTTTACTATGAAGCTTTCTGCTAAACTAATCATTTGACAGGTTGTCACTATTGATTAGAACATACAAAGATTGCATGTCATAATACTCAAATTTTCAGCCACAACAAGAAGAACTCGAGCCGCTCAAGCAAGATGGGTTTATCGAAGGTCTGCAGGATAGTCAACAACGCACCCACCTCGACATTCCCTATCTTGGTCCTCTACCACCTGGTAAGTATCTCACCCGTACCGTCTTTGCCTGTGCATGCTTTTTACACAAAGTGTCGTGTTGTAGATGTGGGTTCGTCCGACCTCCAAAGACCGCCTGCCCGAGTCAGCCTTGAGCCTCGACTGCCTGACACGAGTAGCACACCCGATCGCAGCAATCCAGTTCTTCGTAAACCTAGTGCATCAAAATTATCTAGACAAGAAGCCATCAGTGATGCGGATGCTGATGCGAAACAGCGAGTCACGAAGTTGTTGGATTCGATAGCCACGGCCGTGGTTCCACACAAGCAGCCACGATTTCGCGGAGTTACGCCCATAGGACGGCTTTTTAATCATCATCTCGGGAAGACTGAAGTCAAGAAGTTGGATCCTGAACTTCAGGAAATGCTGGAAAAGGGAGAGGATCACAGGTACATTCTTTCCTTATGTTCTTTTTTCACATCTACAGGCCATTTTTCACCTGCTGGGTCACAACTGTACAAACTCTCGTCTTTGCAATCTCGTTGGCCACCTACGGAGTCGGTCCGTTCGGACTCTCGGGTCGTGTTGAACGCTCTGTAGGTTATCAACTCAGTTTTTTGCTAAATTAGTTTTTAGGATGAGGTGCCGGACACTTCCCTTGCTTCTCGACGCGTCAGCTACTACGAACCGACAAACATCTGGTGGGGTCCAAGTATGGCGGATCTCGTTAGGCTAGGAGCCAAGTATTCTCCTTGTATGAGGAGGGAACGCGATGTTTGGAAAGTAATTGAAATGGAGCGACGGAAAGAAAACGACACAGCCTGCTGCATCTTCAATGATCGTACAGGATGCTATCAGACGACAGAGAATGGGTGTCCAGTGAGTTGGAAGACTAGGCAAAGAAAAAAATGTCTTTCAGCGAGCTCTGGCAACATGGGTCAAATGGAGCAAACCGCGAAAAACACTATCCAGGAGCAAGTCCGACTCTCACCTTCTCCATCCTTTCAATGAAGCTGACGTGCCCACTTTCAACACGATAACTCATCATCGATCAGCTGGCGCTGTTTGTGGTCAAGATCCTGACTTTTGTACTGTTCCGAGATCCGTGTACCCGAGAGAATGGGCTGACGACCTGACAAAGTGGCCGATCTGTAAGGAACCTAGGACCGATGGAGCACTACCACCTCACATGACCTGCCAGGTAAGATGGTAGCTTCAGATTTTGTGAAGTTGTGCTCTTGGGTCTACGAATTTTTTTCTAGATTAGTGTATAGTTGATCTGATTTATCTGTCACTACACCGTTTAAATTCCCATCTAGTTTATTTCCTCTTGTTTCCCATGATTCTGTCTGCCCTGCCAATGTGACCAACTGCCCTTCTGTCAATGTCAGTCGCTCATTTACACTCTCTCCCAGTCCTAGTGTTTTTGTCATTTCCCCATAACAAGCCGAGAAGCCGAGAAGAAAAACTGGGAGACTGGAAGTATACAATTTCAGATAACCGGTCGACCATGCTGCATCCAGATGCAAGGACTGTGTAGAATCACAACGAAGGAGTACTGCGACTTTGTGCAGGGCTACTGGCATTCGAATGCGACTCTTTGCAGTCAAGTCGACTGTTTCGGAGACATCTGCGGAATGCTTCCCTTTGTGAGCAAGGATCATCCAAATCAGTTCTACCGACTCTTCACATCTCTCTTCATTCATGCCGGGTAACAAGAACCAATTTTCGATTTCATATCATTTATTCAGACTGATACATCTTTGTATCACCTTTTGGGTCCACCGCTTCTTTATGATGGACCTCGAAACCCTGATTGGCTGGAAACGCATGGCTCTGGTTTATATTGGCTCAGGAATCGGAGGAAATCTCGCTTCCGCCATCTTTGTGCCATACAATGTGAGCTTTTCAAAATTTCTGTCACAATTTTCTTTTCAGCCCGAAGTTGGACCATCAGGCTCCCAGCTCGGAATCTTAGCAGCTATGATCGTCGACGTGATCCATCATCGACGTCTCATAACCAACTGGAAAAATTCTCTAGCGGAACATTTAGTGATGGTCATCGTACTTTTTACCTCCGGACTGGTTCCGTTCATCGACAACTGGGCACACATCTTTGGATTTATCTTCGGACTGCTCATCACAATGAGTGAGTTTTTCCTACTTTTGTTTGAAGCCATTACAAGACGACAGAAGTATCGTGAGAGCTCTAACGGTAAAGATAGTAGTTTCTCTTACCGACGAGAGGGTATTAGATAGTTTTGATATTCACGGCTGAATTGGCTAGTTGCCGAGGCGATACGAGCGAGTAATCATCCAAGTATTGAGGCGGTACGGATCTTAGTTTCCTTGCTGTCGAGGCGTATGAACACAGAATGGTTCAAGTACTAAAGCAGCACTGGAGATGAGACGGGCGAGTAACTACACAAAAACTGATATGGGTTAGAGTCTATTGCTGCCGAGATAATAAGGGCGAGTTCTCGTCCAAATACTGAGGCGGTACTTGTGAGAGCTTCCGCTCAGATAATACAGGTGGTACAGCTAGGTTAACAAAACTTGCGACGACCCCTGAAAATCAATCTTTAATATTTTTTTCGGTACTTTGCACACACTCACGACTTTTAAGTGTGCTTAATCGACTCAGCGTCGAAAACTATCTCAGAGAAAAAGAGAAAAACGTTGCTTCCTTAATTTTCTTCTTACTATTGACGTCGAAGTAGATGTTTCTACAAAAGTCGTGCACGGGTCGCCCATACACCCGCATTGTCACCGTCCCTTTGAGTGCTTTAGTAACAAACCCATTTTAGGCATCTTCCCCTACCTCGACTTCACCATCGAGGATACGATCCCAAACAAGAATGACATGCCTGCGTCCAAAATTCAGCTAACTGTCCGACGAAGAACTGTAATTGTTCCTTTTTTTCAGTTTCTTATTTTCGATATTAGATCCTGGTCATCTTATCATCCGTGGCCGGCTTCTGCCTGTTCGGCCTCCTCTGCTTCATCTACTTCTTCAATATGGAAATTAATTGTCCATACTGCGGGTATCTCAACTGTGTCAACATCTTGATGTACGACCACTACTGCGACAACAAGGGTCTCGAGCTCAGTCACTGGCTTCCCATATAAAGCTTTGTATACATAGGCACACTTTACTTACATTTTTGAATCTCTACCCGTTGCTACTTTATTAAGATCTTTCAGGATATCTTTGTAGACTTTGTGCCTTAGTTTTTTACTTATTGTTGCTCATTTAAGTGATACAAAACGCTGTGATAATGAAACCAAATAGTTGAATATAAATCTGTGATAGAATGGACAAATACCAGAAGAAGGAAAACCATGTTCAGAGGGACACTAACAGTATGAGGACACGACGGAATGCTTTTTGGAGTTGGGTCCCGCCAAAAATAGGCACATTTGGCAACTTGCGATGGTTCTCCACTTATTTTTTTTTACTTTTATGTGAGTTCATCGATTCATCTGGGTCACGCCAAAAGGTTTAGAAATTGCGTTTTTTTACCCGTTGTTTGGCAAAAATATCACAGTGAAAAGGAGAAATGGAGAAAATGGTGTGTTCTCATTTTTGACGCTGATCGATTTGACCCATCTAGAAAGCGAGAAAATGAATATAGGAAATTTCCAAGGGAACACAGAATCTAAGATTTTTGAAAAGTCTGCGCAAACTTCAGGCGTTCCACCGTGCCCTGATAATGTTAGAGTCTTGTTAGTTAAGCTTGGAACGGTTGCATAATTTCCAAATATATAGTAGGTTAAATGAAAGGGAACAATTTATTCAATGAAGAGGGTGAAAATCTTATCTCAAGGGAAGGAAGCCAAAAAGAAACGTGCCCATTTGTTCGCGAACCTCGGCAATCTTCTGAGGAAAGGAACGTTCTACTGTTGGGCGTGTAATCTTTTATTTTGACAGCAGGTTGGAGCTCGAGCACATGCAGAAATTCGTTGGATCTCGCCATTGGAGCGGCCTGGAGTTAACAATTTTGAGCCAAAATAGTCAAAACTGGAAGCTAGAAACTTATAGCTGCATAGCGGGGGACTTATCGTTCGGTAATATCTCCCATGAAGTCGATGCGCTTTTCAGAAAGACTAAAGAAGGGCACGTCGCTTCGAGTAGTGACCTTGCGCCAGCAGTCGATAAGCTTCAGATGAACAACCTCGGGATACTGAAAGGAATCGGCCTAAGATGAAGCAGCATCTCGTCGGGATAAGGCTAAAAATCTGGGCTGCTAAGTATAGTATTACCTGCAATAGCCTGTTGAGAGCTGTGCTCTGCTTGCAAAGTTCCACATTTATATTGAGAACAGTCTGCTTGGCCGTCTGTATGGCAATGTACTTGAGAGGAAGCTCTAAAATTAATGATTGAGTTGGGTCACGGCTCCGACATCTGCCCACCAGATCTCTTTTCGAAACAGTGCATTTAGTAGGCTATCGCAAATCCGTGACCCGAAGATGGACAGTTGTTTTACAGAAATAGCGAGACAGGCTGATTGAACAGATTGAACGGAACGACCGAACAGAAAACAGCATGGAAGAGACAGGTGGACAACACAAAAGTGGACTGACTGACCGGATTTGTGCGACAAAGACGAACAGGATACGGAACTACATTTTTCTTGTTGAATGGCTTTTCGAGGAAAACAAAGACTATAAAATCGTTTTTTCGCCGCTAGCACACCAACTACAAAACAAAAAAATGAAAATAGCTTACCTTGACGAGAAATGTTAAGATAACCGAGATTATTCCAAATTTCCGCGGAAAATGGGTCAAGTCCATTCGGACTGCAAATACGAAGCAATAGCGCGAGAGGGGCGGTTTCACACCGTATAATGGGCCAGACCGCTGGCGTAATCAGAGTGCTGAGTCATGGAAAAATTGATACAGTTTAGAAATGCAGAAAACACGTATCACAACGGTTGAACCAGAGTGTTTTTAAGCTTGTAGGATCCAGGCAAAACGCTGACGAAACTCTTCTTCCTCCTCGAGCGAGAGTTCGTCATCGAGATCAAAAGCCAGGGACTCGTCTTCAAAGTAGTCGAGGAGAAGTTCTGCTTGCTCTTCGAAATAGGAGGTTAGGGCTTCTCTGAGGTGGTCAATTTCCAGATCCATGGCTGCCTGAAACAGTTAAGTTTGAATAAGAGAGCAGGCGAGATCCTTGTGATTTCAAGTGCTAGAACTCTCGCTCGTATTGTTTCGAGAGTGGAGCATATTGTTCTCCCGTACTTTTTCTGTGTCGAAAGTTTTTGCCCAAACCGTCACGAGAGTCTCGCAAACTTGTAAAAACTCGATACGCGACAGTATCTCGTCTGAACTATATCAGTCACACGAGTTGTTTCGCCTTCGCCTCCTTGTTGTCGGACAATGTGACTCCCGTACTGTCTTGGAAACCAGCCAAGTTGTGTCTTCTGTCGAAAAGGTTTCGCCTACACCGTAGCGATAGCCAGACAAGCTCTTATCCACGTCGACTCATTAGTCGTAAGATTTCTCTTTCGTATTGTCTCGTCAGTCCCCTGATGTCTCACCTATACCATCTCAGTCGGACAACCTGTGCTCAGCTCCATTTTTGTACACACCTTATCTCGCTACGGTAACCATCACGTACCTCCAAGAGCGCGCTTTGATCGTGAACTGTGAACTCGTCATCAGTAGCTAACAGATCGTAGTCTTCATCCGTCAGCAGAATTGAAGGGTCGATGATCGAATCATCGTAATCCCAATCATCTCTGTGGTTGTCACAGAACGTAAAAATCTTCTCCATGATCTTCCCATTGAAATGCAGTCGCAGTGGCCCTTCGACTTTCCCCTCGACGCTGTAGATAGTCTAAAAAGTATGGAAAACCGAAAAGGCATAGATATACCTGGATCATTGCTACGAGAAGAGGGCTCTGTAGGAGCAGCTCCCAGTCGACGTTGACCTCAACATCATCGGTTGACATGAACAGATATGTCCGATTAGTCAGGTCAGCCATTCTGAAGGCAGATGAGTTCAGAAGGGGCGGCTCGGCTAGAAATTTTCGAGAAAATAAGCGGCTGCGTCGCGTGACAATAGTGTCAAAATTGTAGTTGTAAACGAGGAGAAGACCAAATGAAATCATTTGCCGCCGGAGCTGATGGTAGCTTCGGGGGATCCACAGATATTTCACATCTAAAATGGTGGTTTTGCGAGCCGAGACCCATCGTCGCCAGTTAAACCGATGGGGGCCGCCTTTAAACGCTTTGTAACAAATTTGAGGGGGAAGAATGACTCGGCCCCCTCTCTTTTTTCTCATAAGAATTAGTGAGGACAGAATCAATGAAGTCCATAACTCACGGTAGCTTAGGATACATCAAGTGTGTATCTCATTAAGTGAGGCCATGACTATTTTCGCAAGCAAGCAAATGACAGAATCTGAGGAACCGACTGCAAATCAATGGACAAATGAGGTCGGGGTACAATTTCTGGGCTTGGGATATGGTGGAAGGAGTATCCGGAAAAATAAGAGATCAGCCACAAGTTTCTTCGAGGCGGGGGCCAAACAGTTTTTATGACGATAATTTTATTGAAGGCGACTTCTTTCCAATTTCCTCAGAAAAATTGATTGGTGGAAAACTCAGAAAACCAAAAGTTGATATGTTCTACTGTTGACTGTTTGCTTCGAACGACGGGTACATCTTCGCTGTCTTAGTTATGCCCCCCACCGAAAAAGCCCCCCACCCCTGCAGTTTAACCCCCACCCTTGCACGATGTGACATCTCTGGCCTTCATGTCAAAGTCCTCAAACTTGCCCGCCTACTTCAGCTGGTCGAGCCAATGATGCTTGTCGAGTCGTCAGCGACTCCATTTGAAGACCCGAATATGCGGAAAGAGCTGCAGTGTTCTATCTATCTTGAACTGTTCCACGGAATACTTGGTGCTAGCAGATGCGGACACACACTGCATCGCAAGTGACTGAAGAAGATGTGGCAGAAGTTCTGTCCAGTCTGCAATACAAGGGACAGCTTTGAGCGAGGTAGATGGTCCGCAACTAGAACATGGAGGAGATGGCCTCGATTTTTCTCAAGGATTACGTGTCTCCAGAAGAAACTGATACTCCAAGCTGTCCTGATGCCGAAGAACTGGAGGAGGACATCAAGCACCCAAACCGCCCACCTGCCTTACGGATACATATAGGGTGTCCATGGTATGTGTACTAGAAATCGTACGCAAAATGATAGATAAGGAGAAGGTTTGGATGGTAAGTGTCGGGGACGAAAAGGCCTTTGAAGTTGCATTTAGTGTGTGCTTCTCTTTCCTGGAGTTTGAACAAGACAGCATGAAAAAAGTTGACGAACTAGATCTGCAGCTAAAAAGTAAAGAGTATTACAGTCCGAATGCGAACTCTGTCGAGGACTTCATCGTACTATCACATGCACTGAAGTAGTTAGTGAATCGGACAGGCTCCTCGTCGCCGTGCTCAGCAGTGGACTCTATCCGAAGCGTCGGAGATTCCACGATTACGATGAAGAATGCTTTATCATCATTAAAAAGGAAAGCTCAATGTATCAAGTGCTCGACCCAAAACGAAGGTATTCATTGTGCTCCCGCTGCCTAACAGCACTTCGTCTTGGTGTTGACCTTGTTCCTGGAGAGCATTACGCAGATCACTACGACCAGTACTGCCCTATTGTCTGCGAGCAACTGAAAATCAAAGACAAGAATCATTGAGGCTCTTACTCGAAAAGCTGACGAGTGAATGTATGTATAATTTGAGCAAAACAGAAAATCATCTTTCAGTCTTTCGCCAATCGACATCCAGTCTTCATTCGCTCTCTTATACGGCTGTCTCGCCGTTACGGTCAACAACGTATGAGTTTTTCTTATCACACCTTATTCAATTTTGTGAGTTTTATGTTCTTGGTCGTTTGAATCTGATTGTTATAATGTTTCCATCGAGTTGATCGTCATCAAGCTAAATCTTTTGGACTGGCAATTCTGGCAATATTCAGTGATACTGTTTTCCTCCTTTCATTTTAACTGGCTTCTGTGAGGCTAAACGGATTCATTATTGTGTCCAGTTTAACATATTGTAGGGTTGTCCCCCTTTGTGATAATTCAGCTTTGGAAAACATTATTCTTGCGCAGATTGCAGAGTCATCAGCCTATTGCTGAGAGTATGAACTGAGATAACAGGCATCTAACGTCACTCTTTAAAGGACAGTTTTATTGGTAGTCACGGATGATATGCATGGTCTGTAACAGAGATCTTCTGAAAAATGCCAGTGTCGAATGTTCCAAATGTAGCTGAAATAAATCAAAGGATGCAAGTGGATGTGAAAACAAAGTAACACCGATAAGAAAAGTGATCGCAACCGGCTTCCAGCTGAGTATCTAAGTCGTCATCTGAACCCTCTTGAGGTCACCAAATCCGTAAGGGGCGCATACCTTTAGTTCTTCCTTTCAGCATTGTTCATTTTTTTCTCTTTACTCCAAGGACCTGATCTCGTTCGAAGATTTCATTATTCTTCTTCCCAGAGATTCGGATCTTCAAAAAAGCTGAATTAATCTGGAAAATATCTGCCCGGAAAAACAACGCTGGCACCTGTGCGCGATTCTTATCCAAACCGGAACAATACCGGGAAAAAGTGCTATTGTCGGTGTATCCATTATATAAGGAGAGACTAGCTGCCAGTTGAAACATTGCTGGATTTGAGACTTTTCTGAAACTCCCTAAGTTCCCCAAAGTTTTCGGATAGTTGTCAAGCTTTTGTATCTTGCCGTCAAATCTCGTGAACCGCAGTCTCTTTCCCTTTTCTCAGATTTCATTCTTTGTACCCTATGTATTTCTCTTCCCAATTAATTGCCAAATTATTATCTCGGAGTCCCGACGGCAAATCGGGATCTGCGGTCACTATCAGGGGGCAAGCTAACGGGTCTCGTCATCCCAGGCTAGCATCCCGTTCCGGGAATCGGTTTGAACTTGGACGAGAAAAGGCGGCGCACAAAGGAGATAGCAAGTCCTTCTTAAGGCGCCTCACCTGCACGGGTCGTCGCCAACGCTTTTCCCTTAATGTGCGCCATTCTTCTTCTACACACACGCCTCCTTTCAAATTGGTGTGCCGACTGGTTGCATAAACGCATGATCCCCTGTGCTTTTCTTTTCTGTTCCAAACCAAATTTCTAAGTTTCATTCTAGATGTGGGGTTTGTTAGCTTTGTTGCCTGTAGCAAACGCTTTCTTCTTTGGTGGAGGATCTTCGTGCGGTTGTGGTGCTCCTCCAGCTTGCCCCCCACCAGCACCAGCTCCACTTTGTGCCCCGGCTCTTCGTAAGTTGGATACGTTTCCAAACTATAACCATTTTTTAGCCCCCGCCTGTCCTCAGCAATCTTGCGGAGGTGGTGGATACGGATCTTTCTCCCAGCAACCCTCTTTCTCATCTTTCCCTCAGCAAGCTCCCTTCCAGCCCTTGGCTTCTGTCGGAAACAACTATGCCTCGGCTCCTATCGTTTCTGGTGGTTTCCCTCAGCAGGTCCCACAACAGGCTCCCTCTTTTGCTCCCCAGTCTCTCCCTCAAGCTCCTGAAGTTCAACAAACTCCCTTCGCTCCCCAGCAGATTGCTCCCGCAGCCCCTCAGCCTATTTACCAGCCTCAGGCCGTTGCTCAGCCTCAGTCTTTTGCTCCTGCTGGAGGAGAGACATATCAGCCTCAAGCTCAGCCTCAGTCCCAACAGCAGCCTGTAGCTCCCGCTGTCCCTGCTGGACAGTACCAGGAGGCTCCTGCCGCCCCTGCTCAAGCCGTACAGCCCGCCCAGCAGACTCAGGAAAACTATCAGGTATGTCGATTGTTCATGTTCGTGCGGTTGACAGTATAATCGTGGGTAAGCTGTGTTTTTACGCGGCAATATATCATACCCCCCTGCATGGCGCGTTACGGAATTCCAGTGTTGCAAGCCAGTTTGGCTGCATGTAGTTCCGGGGGCAGTCTTGACCAAGCATGAACCAGATGTTTCAGGTCGCCGCCACCGAGGTCCAGCCTTCTGAACAAACACAGCCTGAGGAGACATCCGAATACGTACGAACCATGTCAAGTCTCTAGACATACACTTTTCAGAAAGAAGAGAGCAACGTTTCTGTCTCGGTTGCTGCTGCCTCTAAGAATGCTGAGGTTATTGAAGAGGCCAGTGACAAGACCAAGTCTGAGGGCAAGACCGAGAAGGATAGCAAGAATGACAAGGGAGAGGACAAAGTCATTGACATCTCTCAGCTCAAGCTCTCGGACGACCCTCTCTGCAACTCTGATGATCTTCGCAATCTGATGCTCGAAAACATGGATGATAACTTGAACAGCTCGAAGAGACTCATCCAGCTGGCTGCTGAAGCTCAGTTCGGAGGACGATTTGATGTTATCTGCGCCAACGGCGACTTCAGTTATGTTACAAATACCGAACTGTATTGCCAGGAAACCAAGGGAGATGTTTCTTGCTACACCTACAGGCAACTTTAAGTCATATTTGTCATTATTACAGGTCCAAAGTGCAATAATAAAGAGTTTATCCATAAATTATATCTATTTGCCTCTCTGTCGCTCTGTCTTTCTGTCACCAAGTCTCTCAGTCTTTATTTCTCTTTTCCTTTATCTCTCTGTCTCTCTGTATTATCTCTGCGACAGTCGGTTGCCATCTCCTATACGAACCAAAACGATAGTCAATCTATTTTAAAAAGCGTCTCTGTCTGTCTGAAGCCATTATTGCAACTAGATTGCACTACTCTGTGCGCTCACTAATTGTTTGCAGATCAAGTCAGTTTGGGAGATAGCTTCGTTGGGAGAATGTTGCTTCTGTCAGAGTAGCTCGACTTGAGGAAAACATGCGGGTAGATAGAAGTGAGAGGGAAGGGGACCAAAACAGACTGACAGAAGGGTATAGAAACCGGTTAAAGATCAAAGGAATCAGGTTATAACTGTCATTGAGTCTCTCTAGGGACGTTGGGTTCGAGGGACGGGGAATGGGTTAAGAAACAGTTCTGAAATTTTGTTCAAAATTGTAAACCGAAACGTATCTTATTTTGTAACGTTCGCGAACCCGTCTCGTGTCAAAAACTGGCAATTTCAGAATCCGAACCCTATTGTGCTAAAGGAATGTCCCTTATGCCGATACAGCTGCGCCTCGTAGGGTAATGAGTACGAGGAACACTTTGTATTTAAGCATCCCAAGATCAGGAGCATGGTTCGATTTACTGTCATCAACGAAAGTTTTTTTTTCAGACTGTCATGCAACCCGCAAATTGTCTTAAGTGTACAATTTGCAACGAAGAATTCTAAATAATGAAACAATTGGCAAACATTTTGAAGAGGTTCATCCTATCGAAAAAGAGGTAAGTTCGATTGAAAATCGAACGAATGTCAAACTTTAGCAGGCTAACGAAGCTGGCAACGTGATTCTCATCCCGCATGTTGGTTTAAACTTTGTTATAGAGATAGAGAGACCAAGAGACAGAAAGTCAGAAGTACAGAGAGACAGGGAGACAGAAAGGTCGACTGCGGTCGTTCAGGTTTGGTTCAAGTTTTGGAATACCCGATAAAACTAGTATGGGACATTTGCTACAAAAATATTGTTTTCAGCATGGTCCCCAGCCAGAACACGAGCTCGAAGCTGGAGGAAAAGTTTCACTGCACAGAGCTTGCAAGATACAAAAGAAAAAGTGACCGTTTGGAATCTTGTGCTTTTTTGCTAGTAATAAAATAGACAGTTATTTCTTTTGGCTTTACTGTTTATTACAGTAATGCAAACATCATGCAGCTGTAGCTGGTGACTCTTGCCGTGGTTGCTGCATATTTTGTAGAACAATGTCAGACTGCGCCCTCCCATATTCCACACCCTCATTGAGATTTTCCTCTTCGTCGTTGTCAAGTTCCTGAATTTTAAAATTTTTCATAAAATCGCACGTAAACCAACTGTGTAGCAGATATCTTCGTCGAACTGATACTTATAGAGGAGATAGTAGAGCCAGCTAAGACAAAAGACCACACCACTCAGGGCTCCAAGCAGGGCATAAACAAGTACTTCGGGACTTGGAGCAGTGCGATTTATGTCACTGAACAGAACTTACATGTCCTCATAAAAATTTTACTCACTTTAAAACTGGATGCTCAACGAGGGGGCTTGCCATGATGGGAAGAGAGGCCTCCAGAGCTGAAAGTGAGCTAGTAAGCCGCGGGTAGCCACGTAACCTTGACAAGAAAATAACAGGACTGCGGCTATGAAAAATGGCTATTGGAAGGAGGCTGTCTGACGACAGGCGGATGAACAATGGCTCGGAAAGCTGGGGGAGCATCCGATTGGAGGGATTAAAATGTGAGTAATGCCAGGTTCGAGACAAATGGTAGGAATCTTCTTTGGTAAGCTCTGTCTGAGGAACAAAGCAGAACATTCTGGTGGCAATAGGATTAATTGTGGACTGTCAAGTCAATTTGCAGATTTTGGCTGTACCATATCTTTGATTCAAAATGGAAAAACTGGAAAGATATTTAGAGAGGAGGAAAAGTTCACCATCGGTACAAGTATATGGCAGACAGCAGTGTTACAAAGCTTAAATAATGTGCATTAGAATCTCTAACAAAAAAACAACTATATTGCGACGTTGGGTTTGAAATACCATGCCCAGTCAGTTTTGGAACCAAAAACAGTATAGAAATATCACCTGTCCTGATGGATCGACTAGAGAAATACGCGCAAAATAGGCAGGATAGATAGACAAACTGGGTTCAACTGTCAAAGTGTAACTTTGCAAAGCATGTCCCCTCTTTCAAAACTGTTAGTAACTCTGCTCGAAATGGTTTAGGAAGCGGATTCACAGGGTTGCGATTACAAAACAGCTCACAAGACTACTCTTTGGCTCTTCTGCAGTAGAAGCATGTAACCAGACAGTGTTATAGAGATAGAGAGACCAAGAGACAATGAGGAAATGACAAAGACAGAACGACACGAGATACAGGAAAAAGACCAAAATCATACCTTAAAACCGTAACTAACTTCACCCTCCAAAATCGTGACATCTTATCTTGTATACCACGCGTCCCCTCTCGAAACTATAATTAACCCTGATCGAAATCATTTTCCGGATTTCGGCCTCGCTGTTTTCCTTTGTTTTTGCTCCCCTCCCGGATAGGCTAGCCCACCACCGAGGCTGTACACCTGAGATCTCATGGCTCGCGTGTCGTCTCGCAGAAACTGCGCGCCCGGACAAATTCGGCTGTTTGCCTTCTGTCAAACCGTCATCTTATCCGAGCCGCCTTCTTCCAATTGCAGCTGGAAGTCTCCCCTCCATGACCGCTACTACCTTTCTTGTAATTCTCTTTTCCCCTTCCCCTTCCCCCCCTTTTTTTTAAACTATTGACCCTTTAAATGCTGCAAATTCCTCTCACTGGATATATGTTCACTTTCTTCGGACTTTTGCCTTTCTCCCCCGGAGGCTTTGATACGCGATGACAGCGCATAAACAGGGCATATTAGGTCACTGTGTGCGTCGTATTCAAATTATCTCGGGGGATATTCCCCCCAGCAGCGCCGGCGACCTCTCTCGTCTGAAATCGCCGCCGTGTCCATAATTCCTTTGTTCATTATTAGCGGATTACATTTCTTTTCATCCAAAACTGACTCACACTTCTAGGTATGGAACCGAGCAGGGAGAAAAAGAAGGCTCCCCCGCCTCCCCCTCCTCCCGGAGTCGCCCCGAAGGAGAAGAAGGGCATTTTGAGGAGTCTGTCCTTCCAGGTTCACATAAATTTTGGGTACCCAATAATTGTTGTCAGTTTTCCAATCTCGGTGTTGGGCGGCGCAAGGAATCGAATCCCTATGACATGACTCCAGAAGAGCCTTATGAGGATCTCGGCCCCCTTCATGGTGTCCAATGCTTTGGGACGCTTTTAAAGAAGTACAAAAAGAAAAACAGGCCCGCCAAGTGGACAAAGAGGTAGGGCCTAGTGAACCGAACAGTTGAATGGTTTCAGATTCTTCATATTGAAAGAGTGCTTCCTCATTTACTACAGCACGGGTTACAAGAAGACTTTTGAGAAGACCAAGAGAATTGATTTACATCCAAAGGTATGTAGGTGGTATTCACCTTGAAGTTTTTGAACTTCTCTACAACTGCAGAGTTAAAGCATCGCAAATTTGAAAGTTACAAATTTCGGTTCACCTGAAATCCGAAAAAGTCGCGAGCTTTAAAGTGGATTGGAAGCCTGTTTTTCGGTCCTAGCCTTATCCCAGTATGAAATGTGGTACAGATAGATTTCTCATGTCAGAATATGCTATAAAACCACTATCTATTTTTGAAAGCATCACTCTTGAAGAATGTTGAGCCTCTTTACTAGGAACTGTTATATTTAGAAAGCTTTTCAGGGAATCATCCCCCTCATCGGCTGCTCCATTGTTTGTGGCGGAGACGTTGGAAAGAAGCACTGTCTCCTAATCGCTCATCCCCAGTTCCCGTCAGCTATCATAGTCTCGGCCCCCGACCATAAAATCCAAGAACTTTGGCTGAATTCGCTGAGAAATGCAACCAAAATGTAGGTGGCTCCCCCAATGTAACAATGTTTTAGTTCTTACAAAAACACCCTGGTTGGAGAGACGATGATTCGAGAGCTGGAATCCAAGGGACTAATGCTTAATGAGGAGAAGAAGGGCTATGAGGAGCGCTTAGAGCAAGAAGTCAAGGGGAGACAGCTGGAACATGAGAAAGCTGCGGTAGGTCGCCCGCTGCTATGGAAATAGCTCTCTCCTTTTAGGAGTTGGAGAAGCTAAAGGCTGAACTCGAAGAGGAGAGAGAAAAGCTAATCCGTACAACGAAAAAGCTGAAAGATGATCTTCAAAATGTGAAAAAGTTTGTATGAACAGACTGCGTCAGAATAGGGGACACGTTTCAGCGAGTTGAAGCTAACTAATGAGATGAAAAAGACACTGGAGCAGGAGAAGCTGTCTCTCAATTCAAAGACGGAACATTTGCAAACAAACATGGAGGTATGTGGGGAGAGGAAAGTTGCTTAGAATGATTGTTTTTAGACATTGAATATTGAAAAAGAGAAGGTGCAAGAGCAGTTGAGTGAAATCTTGAGAGAGAGAGAACAGTTCCTACTGGAGAAGCAAAACATGAGCACGACCACTTGCAACCTGAAGAACCGGTTGATGGAAATCGAGACCAAGACTACGTGTCTTCAAGCTGAGAGAGACAAGATTGAGACCCTGTAAGTTTTTAGCAGAAGCAGTCCGCGCCAGAAACAACCGTGCTACCAAGAAAGTATGAGTGAGGAAATATGTGGTCGTTAAAACAGCAGGGGAACTTCTCCAAAGGAACTGTAAGAGATAGAATGCCATGCTGCTGAAGCAGTTGGAGCACGATTCATATCAATTGTTGAGATACGGGTAGGAAAATGTCCGGATGCCAAGACAGTACGAGCGGGAACTTGTCCAAAAATAGCTAGTACCGGTATAAGCATGCTATACTACCGAAATGGTACGTGTAAGAGTTCCTACAACAGAGGAGACCGTATTGGCTATTTGGCATTTGTTAGAATTGTAACCGCGAGGGTATTCGTAAGCATTTGTCTGTCTGCTGTCTTTCTCGACAAAATATATCGGCCTGCTGAGGTAATACGGGCGAGAAGAAACCTATCTAGCTGACATTATGAGTGGCCTTACGGTTGCTTGGATCTCAAAGAGATGGCTCAAATAGATAAAACCCCAGTTTCCAGGCTTCGACTGAATGAACAAAAGACCCAAGACTTGGAGAAAGAGAGACAGTACTACACAAAGCAGACCCAAGATCTCTTGGTCAACCTAAAGGTACGACGTTTAATCTCAAAAGAACAAATTCGTTTCAGGAAGTGAGTGAACAGAAGGAAATGACAGAGGCCGAGCTCCGTGAACAGATGGTGGCCAGGATGGGTGCAGAAAAACAGCTCCAAGCTGCCGAGAAAGCTCTGGAACACCTTGAGATGGCTTTGAAAATGACAGGAGCTCAGATGAGCGAATTGCAAGAACATATCATGCCAGATGTTCACAAGTTAAGAGGTAGGATGAAATCTTATCACAAAATTAAGATTCCAGAATTTTTCGAGCGCTGTGCTGAAGATGCTAAGCTCGAGGCCAACCGTACAGGAATCATGAGACAAGCTCTGTATGCCAGAAAGTAAGCCACTTAAAAATAATGACACTAACAAATTAGGACGGTATTTGATTTGTTTTCAAGTAAGGAAGAGCCAGCTCCGGCAAACTACGTAACCTACACCAGGTGATAAAGCGCTCTATCCTTTCTATCCTTTCTACCCCGCACGATTTTCTAACAAGTTTCCGCAAATCTAATTCCCTGAGTTCTGTAATAGCCACCTCATTACAGATCACTTCGTCGCTCCAAGCGCGGAACAAGAAGTTCAATGCGTCGTCCGAAAGAGAAAGAGGAGAAGGACATCAATGATAATAACTGTATCAATCTGTAATCTGTATATTTATAAGGAAACGCTTTATTATACACAAATGTTAACGTTCTGATGAGCTGGATCGGGGGCGTTTTTCTTCGGGCGCGTTGCGTCGTTCAAAGCGACGGATCTGAAACCAAGTTAACGTCTGATGCCAAAGATGTGTGTGGATCTGTCAGTCTGCGTGCTATCCAGTAAAGTTAGAATCAATCTGCTCTGACTTTGTGAGTCTAAAAAATAATAGGGATAGGGCAAGATACGACAGATTAGCAAGCCACGCGGGGACAGAATTTGGTGTAATGGTCAGAATACAGGATGATAGAATGACAGAAACTTTTAGTTAGGAAACAGTAAAGTGAAAGGTTGTTGCGGATTAAATGTAAAATTGACTTTGACATGCTGTAAACGGCAAGTAGAACAGTTTTGGGCTGCAAAAGTTAATGGTAGTACTGAAACAGGCGTCTCGGCGCAGCATGGGCCGTGTAACTTCGTAATTCTAGCAATGCGGTTCCGCATTTTATACACTCCAAATAACTAGAAATCATGCCACAGAAAGTTGAACATGATCTGTCTTACTGTGAATTTGCGATCCGGATGATTACTCATTCTGTATGCTTACAGATGAAATCCCTATCGTATACCTAATTTTGCAGATGTACACTGAAGTGGAAAATCACGAGCGTACCAAGAACACAATGACCCGAGGCGCTTATTCCAGTACTACCAGCTTAAGGACTGTATATCAGTAGAGATCTGGATGTCAAACAGGTTGACAGGGTTACAATGTCGTGAAGAATGTCGTGGCTGGTAGTTAATAATCCGATTGTCTGGTTTAAGCTGGTTCAAAAAACCTACAGTCTCAGCAACCTCTCCAGCTCCCCGATCCTTTTTCTTAGCAGGCTTCTTCATAGAAGTTGTCCGCCTCACTTCAGTTTTAGATCTAGGAAGTATCGGTTGCATTAGAAAGATTGGATTACTTTGACGTGCTCGCCGTACCCGGCCATGTTGTTGGATTATCGTCAATTGATTCAGCGATGCTTTTGACAGAACTGGCATGGCTCAACGATTCTTGGCTTCTGAATACTATCATTTAGACCATAATGATACCACATACCCTTCATGCTTCTTCTTCGAGAGTGTCTCCGTTGAGTCAGTTTTCCTCAGACTGACTTTCAAAATGTCAACGTTCCCGCCTTCTTCAGTAGCCACCTCCTTTCTACCGTACATATGTTGGACACGCGCCAGAACACCGGTCTGTATTCCAATGTCAAACATCCGGTTACGACGTTCCTCGTCAAGTTCCTGGACGTAGACCTAAAAAGATCGAAATGAAGACACTTGACTAATATTGAATGTGATATTGCCCGAAAGTGAGTGCAGCTTAAAAACAAAGTGTCTAGTCAGAAAAGTGTCGTGCGACTGAAGACAAAAAAAATGCAAGGGATGAAGCAGTGTTGTGCTGTGCAGTTCGAACCTTGATCCAGTCTTCTTGTTCCTCAAATCCTGAAGCTTTAGATTCCATCACTACCGTCGCCTGCATTTCGGTTTCTTCCGTCTCCGGAAAAGCGCTACAGCCGGCATCGTGCTGGACTATCTTCTTCTTTTTCTTGACTATCTTTTTTGAAGAACCTGCCGAGTGTTCTTGTCCAACTTCGGAGGTTTTCGAACTGGTATCTTGGATACCAACTTCAGTGCTTTTTGAGCCGGTTTCTTGTCCAATCTCGGCGGTTTTTGAACCAGTCTCTTTGATCTCAGAGGTTGTTTCCACGCTAGTCAAATCGCTTTCTTGCTCTATTCGGGTTGAAGCATCTCCCAAAACTTCTGTTCTGTCAGAATTTTCCCTTTCTCTCGAGGATTTCGATAGCTGACTCGCTTGACTCGTCTCGTCGTCCCATTTCTCGATCACTGGATCGAAATCGCTCCAGAGGATTCCAGTCGGAGCAGGTGGAATGTCTTCTTCTTCAGTTACCATTCCTGTAGAGGTTTTACCCACGCTAGCGTCGACTTCCTAATTTAAACTTTAGTAAAAAGCAGGAAAGTTAAAATTTTGCTTCCCACCTGACTTCGTTTGTTCTTGGTCATGATTTCAGTTTGAGAGTGCTGATCACTGGCACATGAGAATACATATTGGGTGTGAGAAGTGACCAAATTTGGACGAGCCTGAACTCCGGAAGAGTGCATAGGCGAATCTTTCTATAAATTCGGTTAGTCGGTAAAGCCAAGGTACAACCTGAGTCCCCAAACTTTTCATCCTCTTTTCCTCCATCCAAGTACCATTGTCCACGCTGAAACGGACCCCGTATTCCACTTCCAGTCTCGAACGATCCTTCAACAAATAAGCATATTTTTTTGGGGTAACTTACACTAGGATCCACCACAAACATGCTAACATCTGATTGAGCCTGTGTAGAGACCATTGGTGCTGTAGCATCAACTCCACTCGGAGCATGCTCTTTGACCGCGGCAGCGGATGAAGCTTTAGTATCAGCAGCTGTAGCCACAGACGTTTCCTTCTTCTTGATTTTCTTTAACTCAGTTTGGGTTTCTGCTTCACTCTGTAAACACAGCCTTCACTCTCAGTACACATTCTTCTTCCTTTGTTCTCTTATCCCATCCTTGTCAATCTGATATCTGTCGCAATCAACATTTCGGTCAACTCATCCCGGAAGATTTACCAATCTGTCTATAAAACCCCTTTCTTTCACGTCATGTGCCTGTCAACTTGGGCATGTCAATCTGTCACCCTGCCAGCTTGCGCTTGTCGATTTTTTTGTAGGTCTGTCAGCTTGTTTCTTTAAACCAGCTCAACTCTGAAAGGGCTCTGATAGCTAGTTGACCTCTAAAACTGACGAAATTTGAACTCCTATTTCAACTTTGGTATCTTGTATGCAGGCATAGAACAATTGTGCACTTACTGTCGGAACAGGCTCCTCTTCTTCAGTCTGAGCTTCCATTTCCAGCACCACCAGCTCCATTTGTGTTTCGGCAGTACTACACTCGACTGTTGTTTGAGCTCCATGTGGTCGGTAGAATTCATTCAATGACTGAATTCCTGTGTGACTGGTTCTAACGCTGGTTTGAGATTCACAGTCAGTTGTATCAACAGAGGTCTCGGTAGCCATGTCAGCTGATCCAACTGCAGTTTGGACAGCTGTCACGTCTTCGTTCCTCCATAAAGTGTCTTCAACCTGGACGTAGACCTCTTCAGATTCGATTGCTGCTGTTGTATCGACCTCTATCGTTTCTACACAAGCTTGAATGTCTTTTTCTTCCAAGACCATTTCGTGTTGTGTGGCAGCGTCCAAAAGTTCGTATCCTGCTTGAACAGCTATCTCTGATTCTTCCTTGATATCAGTCTGTTCCGCGGATTCTACCGTTAACGGAGTAGTGCTTATAGGTGTAGATGTGGTCGGAGCCTCTGTTTGACAGCTGACAGCGAGTCCTTCGTAGTCAGGGTTACAGCCACTGTCCACAAGATACTGAACACCTTGTTCTTCGGGAACTTCCACCTGTTCCTCTGCGCCTCTTTCTCCAACATAGACCATTGTTGTAGTTGTCTGTACTGAGGATTCCATGAGACCACGAGTCACTTCAGTTGTGGGTTCAATGACGATGGCTTCTTCAGAAATATCCGTCGATGTAACATCAACAGATGTCTTCTGCTCTTCGATACCCTTTTGCTGGATTCGGAAGGAGCTTAGCTCTGTCTGACAGATCACTTCTTTCAAAATGTCGAAGTCTGCTATAGAAGCTTGGGTCTTAAACCAAAAAATGTTATTTTAAAAACCAAAAACTACCTCAATGTCATCAAAACTGAGAAGATCGTCTGTTTGAGTACATTCGTTTAAAACGAAGAATTCCATGTCTTCATCCTAAAACAACCTTTCGAAAGACAGAACTCAACGACTGACATCAAGAAAATCATCCTCAGAATCAAAGATATCGTCACCAATAGAGGCTCCAGTCACGGCAGACTCTGCTATACTCGGCTCGTCGACGTAGTAGTGGGATCTAGCTTCAAAGACCGCCGCTCCTTCCTCATCCACAGGTTTAGAGACCAGAGATACATCAAGGTTTGCTACTGCTCCTTCGGACTGATCCACATCCAGTTCTGACCTTTGTGACTCATTGATAGATTGCAGTGAGGGATGTTTTGCCAGTGCTGAAATCGAAGTTGGGTGAATACGTACTGAGCAAAAAAAAACATAGAGACAAACTAGAAACGAGATGGTACGGGAGAGAACTGTTCTTTCCACCAAAACGTGAAAAATCAAGACTGTACGGAAACGGTTATTACAAGCTAGTGAGACGGTTCGGATGAGAATACTTCTGTATACCGAGATTATACGCGGAAGAACTTAGAACTCACACTTTGGCAGTAAAGATGATTACGGAGACAGACTTTCTAGCTACTAAATACTACGGGAGAGACCTCACATGTCTAAAGGTCCTACGGAGCTCACAGCTTTCTGACAGCCACAAGCATACAACAAGGCGCAAAAAAAGCCAAAAAGGAAAGAATTCAAACAGACAGGACAAATGGCATACCTTCAAAAGATGGAACTGATTGAGAAGGTTCCGTAGAGACATTGGAGGGCTGGGTGAGTAGTCTTTTTAGAGTAGCTTTTGCATACTCCTGCCCAATGCCAAGGTTTTGTTTCTCCACAGGGATGCTGAACATTGTCAGTTATAGAAAGGGGTAGATTATACCATGTGATTCGAGTTTGGCACCTCCTGCCCTTTTTCTCAGCGGTTATCTGTAGAGCTTGCTACAAAATGATGTCAAAATAATGTTATGGTTTCAAACCTCTGATGTTTCCGCTTGACATTGGACTCCTGACACGGTAGATTGATATTCTGTCTGCACTTCCATGCTCAAAACTTCGATGGACGTCTGATCTGCGCTGTGCTTCATAAATCGTAGTCCTTCGGCTCTCATCTTCTTCTTTTTGTTCTTCTTCTCTTCCAGCTTTTTCCGCTTCGATGTGGGTGACATTGATGGGGATACACTGACTACAGTGTCTTGCGACTCCTCAGAAACAGATTTTCTCAGCCGCTGAATCGTTGGCAAGGTGAGCTGGTTCAATTTCTCTTCCAAAGTCTCTTCTTCTTCCTCAGAGCTCTCAATATCCGTGATATCAAGATCAGAGTCATCCGAGACGGCGAACATGGACACTTCCGGCTGGATTCCAGTGCTGGTGAATCTGACATCCGATTTAGCAAATTTCTCCTCCAAACTCACTCGGGTTCAATTCCAGCAGCTGTACTTGTCGTGAGTTCTGGGTACTCATACTGTACGGAACAGGTCTAAAATGTCATTTAGTAGAATTCATGTTTGTCTTACAGCAAAAGTTACAGCGTCGTATTGAACAGAAACTTCTTCTGACGATGGCCACGTCTAAAAATTAAATATACGGTTGTTTTCAGACATGACAAGTTTTCATTTTGACTGTCCGCCGAATGTTTAATAATGGCAATTCGTCATACTCCCAGTCCTTTTGCATCCTTCCTATATGTCTCCATTTCCAATATGTTAATTGTAAAGCTGTAATGGTACGGGTGTAACGTAGATATATGTTTCTAACTACCGAGAAAGTTCGGATGTGAATTTTTTGCGGAACGGTGCCTTATAGAACTTATTTTGCTGCTGATACGGTACGTGTTTCTCTTTCGCCTTAGTCTGTACGGGAGCGTATTGAAAGTGGCAATGGCGCGAGTTTCTACTTTCTGGGTATGGCTGTGGAGACAGTACTGGTGCGAACTTATTTCTGACTAGAAGGTATGGGTGTTCCCATTTATGACTACCTCGGAAAGCACACGAGAAGTACTAACTTTTTCAATGGAAATCAAAAAAGGTCACCTGTATCCCCTCATCAATGCTAATCGATTCATCGGTCTGACATTCTGTGTCCATTGAAGGCGGTGTGAATTGGGCGCCGAAGGACCGATCCGAAGGAGAGAAGGTCTGTGTTCCGAAGGTAGATTCTTCGGGTCTTGGGGCATACAGTGGCATCAGTTCTACTTGGACTCCCTATATAGGAATTACAAACCGAAAAAGAATCACAAACTTACCGATTCGATAACCGGAACAGTCGAGACTCTCACTTCTGGCAGGTTAGACTGTCGCGACTGGACTCGTTCCTCGACTAATCGCCTTTCTTCAGCTTGCTTTTCCTCGGCCTAAACGGTCTCAAAGTCCATTTTTTCCTAAATTTCGTGCCTGTTCAATAAAGTCAGTGAAGTCTTCCTTATTTGCTGTGGCAAAAGCAGGCATTCCGGTGTCCGGATCAATGTTGGTCAGGACCGGAGGCGGCTCGATTCCCTAAGAAAGACAGCCATGTGCACAAATATGCCAACATACCTTCTCGGCACAGTCCTTCTTAAACTTTTCCATAGCTTTTCCGCCAGTGTTTTTGCTAAGCATGACTTACATATCTGACAAAAATTTAAGCTACCTCATTAATGGCATTAAAAACTTTGCCTTGCTCTGAAATCCAGCCATCATACCGGCTGTAGCGTTAGGGTCGTTGTTTTCCAAGGCTTCCATATAGTCCTTCAATTAAATTTTTGCATAAAAGAAGAAAGCGGTTACCCTCATAAGCTTGTTCATCATTTCCACAAAGAGCCGCTCCATCTTTTCTTGGATCACATTGAAACAGACCGTGACCATAGCCAAGCCCACCAGCATCAAACCCATGGCAATTATCATGAACTCTGGCTTAGAGGGGACCACGTCCCCGAGCCCTATGGTACTGCAGGAAATGAAGAAAAAGTACCAGCTGATGAAAAAGTCCCAGCCCTCGAGCATTGTGAAAATCGCAGCCGATCCGAACATGACCACGATTGTCACTAAAGAGATTGAGAAAATAGTTATAGCTCCTACAGAATTCTCCTATTACGTACTTTCTGTTACGCGAAATACAATGGTAAAATAAAGTTTTGTACGCAATTTGGTGTTAAAGAAAGTACGTAACACGCTACAGTAAAGCTTACTGATGATGGCTGAGAAGACTGGAGGGTCGTACTCGACTTCTTCCTGCTTCATTTCCTGTAAAAACTGCTTAGGCTTAAAAAACGACCTTACATTTGCTATGCTAAGATTCGAGGAAGCAGATATCAGCTTCATTTTTGATAATTTTGAGCAGAAGACCTGATATCTTTTGCGTTTTTCGGAACCTTCTTCCAGAGCAATTATTCCCCATCGTACACCTAAATATTCTGTTTAAGCGGTTAGATTTTGTACCAGAAAACAAGAAAAGGTCCGATGAAAATCCTGCACTGAATTTGGTTAGTTTCAAGAGAAAGTCTCCCAGACCATTAAGAAGGACCAGAGTGATAGGAATACCAACAAAAGAGTATGCTATAGTTGCAACTTGGCCGCCTCTGGTTTGGCAAGCAATATTACCGTAACCTAAATCAGAAAATTGTGAAAATTTGACACCAGCTACCTATGGTAGTATACAAAGTTCCAGCATACAAAAAAGCCATCCAGAATGTCCAAACGGTGTCCAAAGATGGCTCTTCCAAACCGACATCGTTTTCGAATTGCATCACTGTCTCCTTCCATCGGATCTCTCTATCTTCCTTGTTTTCTAAGTGAATGGCCCGTAAACTGAACAAAATGGCATAAAGTTTAAAGACGGAATCCTACTTGAGTATCATGACATCTCTGGCAATTAAACGAGCATGGTAGGCTTCTTCTTTGGCTGCGAGATCGGTAGGAACCTGGGATTTTAATATACTTTGAAAAAGGGAAAGAAAAAAACTTAAAAATTGAATTTCGTGACGGGAACCTGGCTTTTGGGGTCTCGTCACGAATTTTCGGATTTCACTAACTCACTTCGAGGGACCTGAAGAGCCAGGCACCGAAGCAGGAATACAGTACGATGAGAATTAATAACTTGAATTTGGAGAGTATATACTTAAAGGGGAGGAAGACAAATGACAGGTAGTATTTTCTGAATTGTGGCTTAAAAATCCCGTACAACTCCTTACGCCTTCCGTACAGACTTGGTCAAACTTTTCTGAATACTCTGTCTGATAGACGGCGCCCTCTGCTCTTCCATTTGTAGAAGCTGCATTCTCGAAGAGCCAAGTCCCGCCTCCATCTCGTGGACAGACATGGCGTCGACGTCGACGACGTCGACGGCCTTTCATCAGCAAAAGTTACGCAATTAGGAGATAAAAGGCTTACCATGTTGTCGGAGGCCATGACGAGCTCGTCTTGTATCGGCGAGCAGCTACGAGTGCACGGTCAACAGAGCTCGTGCCGAAGTCTCTCTGGTCACCCCCGCCTGTGCATTGCCGCACTCGAATATCCGCCAAACTGCAACTCGCGTACGAGGCACTCGACGGCGAGAGATTAGCTCATCTCGTGGGGAGCCTTGTATACGAGACGGTTAGCACTCGATTAGGAGGTCGAGAGTGCCCGAAAGATCGAGAACCGTACGACTTTCTATGGGGTTGACAAGACTGTACAGGCTTTCTGACATCCCCGCGGACAGACACAAACTTTATCGGGCTTTTTGAAACCCCTGAGCCTTCTTGTTCCCGACTCTTTGGGCAAACACCTGCGCAAGATGCACATCACGACGGGTCAAAACATTCTCGTCGGAGAACAAACGCAACATCTTGGATTCTTCACTGTCACATTTACATAACCTTCTTCGATTTTGAAGTGCTAACTGTTTGTCTTGAAAAGCTCCCTAGACTGAGTCAGTGTCCTTTGCGGAGACAGCACGGAATAGGAAATGTACCAAACAACGCTTAGCGTGTCCCAAATTACAGATGTTTTCTGCCGGATTAGGGTAAAAAGTCGACCGCGCGTGACACCCTCTGCCAATTATGGCCAGTGTCCAGCCGGTGGGTCACTCCCAGCGGCCAGGTGGGCGCTTTCAAAAAAGGGGCGATCGATTGAAGAGGCTCGTATTCAGCCCCGGTCACTCTGTTGACCGTCACCTTTATAAGAACTGGTACTTGTCCTGGCGCCTAACACGTTTTCCGAGGCCCCCCTTTCGGCGCTCATTATCTCCTGTTTCATAACTCAATCCCCCACCAAGTGTGGAAATCTTCCTGGCAACCATTTTGCCTAGTGACTCAACACGAGTGCACACACACACTAGAGGTACACCTTGAAACCGCAGACCACACCTCTGTATATCAGAGCCTGTGTTAAGGTGTCTCTTGAGAAGAACACGTTGTTACCTAGGTTCATCTCTGGGAGAGGATTGATTGTTCGGTCAACATATCTCGCGCCGTGTATGTCGGCCCCCGACCCATAGTCCGTTTACCCTTGTGAAGCACTCTCCAAGTCGAGTCCATTCCTGTTTCCATTTTTGGATACCCACATTTAATTTTTAGCTCCGGATATTTCAAATTTTACAGAGACAGAGAGACTGAGAGGGATAGAGGCATAGAGACAGAGAGACAGAAAGGCAGAGAAGCGAAAAGAAGAGAGACAGATAGACAGAAACAGAGACAGGGTTCCCTTTTCTATACTCGTCCTCTCTTTTTGCCCGTATTCAAATTCAGAGATTTATGAGGCCTAAAGATCCGCGTAGTTGATAGGTCTCTCTCTTCTTTGTGTTCCCCATTCATGTCAGCTGGAAAGATATGGACAGGGTGCCAAGGCTGTCAATAACCGGCGGTCATTTTGAGTCGCCGTGAGGTGACCTTAGTGATTGTTGCATCGTCTCTACGACCTCTTTGTAAACAGTCTGTGAAGAGGAAAGAGGGCTCGAGTTTCTTCTGCCGCATATGGCATATAAAGTTCTTTCACCCACTTGTCCCCCTATTGCACCTGTTTTCCCCTACTTTCACTTCCGTTCCTCTGCGGGAATCGGCGCACGCTTGTGCAGATTAGCTCCTGACATAGAACTGTCGATGGCTGTCCTTTTTCTCAATCTTTTTTGCACACCTTCTCACCATACGTGTACCTCCCGCTCGCTGTTAATCCTTAGGGAGCGCGAGCTGGTACCGCAGTCAGTCTCCCTATCGAAAGTATCTGATCGTCCCATTCTTCTAATAAGATTTTCTCCCATTATCACGATCATTTTCGGTATTCTCGTCACCATTTACGAGGCCGTTTTATGGCCATCCACGAGAGCGATGTCACCTAAACACTTCCGTGGACATTTTTCTTTTTCGTGGAATCTTTTCTTCTCACTCCATGTCTGCCTTCTTGACCAGTCGAACAAATAGTGTCCGATAGCGTTTATTTATGCCGACCTCGGTGGCCGGCGACAGATTTCTGGTCCCGGTCCTTGTTTGTTTGACCACTGTCCCGCAAAAAATCCAGTCATAATCATTATGTTTCTTTTGAAGCCACAATTTCGAAAGTTTTATCGCTCTCGGTGCTCTTATCGCCTCTCTTCTCCCATCTTCTGACCCGATGGATCAGCAAGGAATGTTTACATAAATATTCTTTCTCGCGTCACCTTTTCTTTATCATTTATCCTGTTATAGTTTGGTTTTTCCAGTGACTTGGGTAGACCATGGAACATCGCGTTCCTACCAATTCACATCCCTCTTGGAAAGAGGATTTGCTACAATTTTACAAGGTAACTATACTTTTTAGCTTTTCACTAAAATTTTCAGCGAGGAACCAGAGTCTGGCTCCCAAATTCTGAGGAAACATGGGACGAGGGTCTTATAGACACCGAGTTCAGTGCAAATCAGATCGTGGTCAAGAACATTGCCACCGATGAACTTATCAATGTCTCTGTGAAACAATGCCTTCCATGCCTCATGAATCCGCCATTTCAAGACGGAATTGATGATTTGACGAGGTTGACACATCTCAATGAGCCCGGAGGTAATTTTTTTTCTAAGTTTTTGTTTTGAAGGACTTCTTGGTGAGAGAATTTGAGAATCGGAGGATTTGTTATGGGAACATCCTTATCAATAACCAGAACTGTTAAAAGCTTGATGGGTCAGGTTCATTTGCTGCTTAAAAAGTGGTCCTGTCATGAGTTTCCACACTCAAGTTTTTACGCGATAATTTCTGACAGTACGAGCATTTCCTTAACCATACTTTCAGTTCTGGCGAACCTAAACTACCGTTTTACCGAAATGAGGAACATCTACACGTATTGTGGCATAGTCCTAATTGCTGTCAACCCATTCGAATCTACTGGACACTTGTATGGAGACGAAGTCATCAAGGTACCATTAGCATACATTCATTTCAAATTTTCTATTTAAGACTTACCACAGTTTTGGGAAAGACGTTCGACAAGCAGATCCACACATTTATGCCGTCTCCCAAGAAGCGTTTTTCGATTTGCGGGAATTCAAGAAGAATCAGGTCATCATTGTTAGTGGTGAATCTGGAGCCGGAAAAACTGTCAATGCCAAATATTCTATGAGATTTTTCGCAACAGTTGCTACCAAGAGTAAGCGGTTTGATGATATTGAAGCCAGACTCCTGTCAACCAATATTCTGCTTGAAGCCTTGGGAAATGCTAAAACTTCAAGGTAGGGCACCTAATTTCTCACAAAACTTATGTTTAGAAACGACAATTCTTCACGTTTCGGAAAATTTGTCCAGATTAACTTTGACGACGACTTGGCCATTGCCAGTGCTGAAGTCAAGACCTATCTTTTGGAAAAGTCCAGGCTTGTACATCAGGTAACACCCTCACTGTTTTTGTCACGGTTTTTAGTCTCCCGGAGAACGAAACTACCACATTTTCTACCAAATGTGCAAGTCTCGAGAGCACGACATCATCCGTCCTTTTGAGCTGGATCGCAGTGAGACTTATCACTACCTGAATCAGGGAGGAGACGCCCGAATTCCCGGAGTCGATGACAGGGAAGAGTTCAATGACCTCCTCGGATCACTTTCTGCCATGGGATTGAGCAGTAAAACTGTTCAGGAGATGTTTGCAACTCTCATTGCGATCCTTACGCTAGGAAATGTTGATTTCGTCGGGCATGGGGAGGCTGCTAGCATTACGGTACGCGTCTTAGGAATTATTTGAAAGAAATCTTTAGGAGAAGGGATCCGGAGCCCTTCACAAATTCTGTGAGCTTCTAGGCATTAACAGTTACGACAAAGTTTGTCAAATGTTGCTCTCCAAGAAGCTGCGAGTCGCCGGAACGGAAATTACTAAAGATTTCACGAAACTTGAGGCGGACAGAAATCGTGATGCCTTCGCCAAGTTGCTATATTCTCGTTTGTTCAACTACATGGTCGCGGCTGCAAACGACGCCATAGCTGGGAACTATGTGGACCGCGGAAAGAAACATTTCGTAGGAGTTTTGGATATCTACGGTTTCGAAACTTTCGACATCAACAGCTTTGAGCAGTTCTGCATCAATTATGCAAACGAAAAATTGCAGCAACATTTCTGCACTGTAAGACTTTCCAGTCTCTGTTAACATTCAAATTTTAGCATATTTTCAAACTAGAACAGGAAGAGTACGAGCGGGAAGGAATCAACTGGTCCCGAATAGAGTTTTCTGACAATCAGGAGACTATCGACTTGATCGAAGGCAGAATGGGTCTCATTACCTTGATGGACGAACAATGCAAAATAGTCAATGGCTCGGACGAGTCTTTCCTTCTCCAGACCAAGTCTAATATCAAAAATGCCAAGCTGGAGTTTCCGAAAACCAAGAGGAATCAGTTCAGTGTCAAGCACTTTGCTTCTGACGTAAGTGAACCTTGAAGCTGTTAACTGTAGTAAATTGTAAATCAGGAAATTCGTGACAGGACCCAAAGACACTATTCCAGGCCTATCTGAGCCCATTTGGATATAATGCTTATGGGTTCCATCACGAACTTTCAGTGTTCGTACTTTCCATGTTTTTCTTAATGCTTTCATCAATCATCATTTTAGGTTGCCTATACTGTCACTGGCTTCTTGGAGAAGAACAAAGACGAAGTTTCTGCCGACTTTGTCGATTTCGTCTCAGTGTCTGTACAAAAGATTCCTTTGGTCAAACTGATTTTGGACAAGGATTACTCTCTAACGGCTTCAACTAACACAGGAACCATGAAAGGGAAGAAAACTGTGGCTGGATCGGTAACTATCACAATTTATGTAACAAGACCTGTGGTTTCAGTTCTATCTGTCCCTCCAAGAACTGATGAAGACTTTGTCAACTGCCCGACCGCATTATGTCCGGTGTGTGAAGCCGAATGACTACAAGGAGAGCTTCTGCTACCAGGGAAATCGTGTTCTGCCGCAGCTTCGAGCCTGTGGCGTTCTTGAAACTGTCAGAATTTCAGCTGCTGGATATCCTTCTAGGTTTTACTTATTCTAAACAGTGTATAGACTCTTTTAGGCTCCCGTACGATCGTTTCGTCACAAGATACAGATGTATTGTCAGCGACTGGTGGATCCTCTTCCCCCGGAAGGGCAAGCACCAACTCATTCCTCAAGCCATGTGTATTGCTGAAAGAATAGGCCTTCATGAACAAATCGCCTGTGGAAAGACTCAAGTTTTTATGAAGACTGGACATGTAAGAAAACTTGACCAAAAACCGAACTGTTGTCTTTAGATTGCAAGGTTCGAGGATGCTCGTTCGACCATCTTAAACAACGCAGCTACAAAGATTCAAGCGAAATGGAAGGGATTCCTGGCTCAGCGTCGCTATCTTACCTACAGGAACAATGTTCGCGTTATACAGGTGTGTTTTCATACATTACATCTGACAGAGAGACAAAAAGACAAAGAGATAAAAAGATAGAAAGACAGAGACAGAGTGACAGAAAGAGTGAGACGGTGAGCCAAAGACTAAGACCGCCTTAGTAGCTGAAGTTCAAGTCCCCTTCTCAAGCACTGAGTTTACTCTAAAAAAAAAGTTGCTGAAGAGGATCGTATTAGTCACTCAAGCTTTGCGCTATTGATGAGGGCACCACAATGTCCTCGGGGAGCTTGGGGGCATCTGTAAAGCTCTGAAGACCAAAGTGTTCCGCTTCCTCTGTCGTTCCCAGCCATCATTCTCCCCTTTTCCAGGCCACTTGCCGCGCCTACATGGCATATCGTCAACTCAAATTCCTGCAAATGCACAGAGCCGCTGTGGTGCTACAAGCCAATATTAGGTATTTGGCAGTTTTATGTAAAAAAATGTTTTGATTCAGAGGATATGTCCAGAGGAGAAAGTACGAGCAACTTAAAGAAGCTATCCTTGCCATTCAATCTGCCTATAGAGCCAAATTGGTCCGAGATGAAATTCGGCGGATCAAATACGAAAAGAGTGTCCTCACAATTCAAAGATACTGGCGAGGATACCTTGTCAGACGAGCGGAAATCAACAGGAAGAAGAAGATTGTCAAGGTCCAAGCTTGTGTACGTCGCTGGCTCGCAAAGCGTCGTCTCCGTGAGCTGAAGATCGAAGCTCGCTCTGTCAATCACCTCCAATCCACAAATCGCGGCCTCGAGAACAAGATCATCATGCTTCAGTTCAGATTGGATGCCGCGGTAAGTTGACGGCCTTGTCGCCTAATGGTTCATCCCCTCCCAACATTTATCTTTCCACATAATGGTCTTTCAGCAAGCTGACAAGAAGGAGCTTTCGCGATTGACTACCAGTCAGAAGGAGACTATCTCGGTTCTAGAAAGTGATCGTATCGCTCTTCGGGAAGCAAGGAAACGGATTGAACAGCTGGAAGCTGAGAATGAACGTCTTGCAACAGAAGTCGATGTCAAAGAAGGTGAAGTCGGTTCACTTTCCAACAAGATTGTATCGGTCGAAGCCGAGAAGGAAAAGGTTGGTGATACAAACTTACAACATCTGTGGTCTGTTTGTTGAATCCAATTTCTCAAATATGACATTGACTGAGATGACAGTACGGCAACTTTGTGTTTGTTACATAGAGAGAGAGAGAGTGACCACAGCTGTTTGACATAGACAAAAGGGAACGACGATTGAAACGTAGTGTCAGGAAAAGTTTTTAAGGGACGCTGTCAGATGGGTAAACGGCAGAACGCGTTTTTAAATCTGGTCCCGTGACGAACTTCGGAAAGTCCATATTTTGCATTTTTCGGTGCTTTACACACATTTACATGCCTTCTAAGCATATTTAATCGATTCAGTACTCCGGAAACATCTACTTTGACGTCAAAATGACAAGAAAAAACAATAATAGATTCTGTATACACGTTGTTATTTTGATTCTGTTGTATTGGCTCCATACATGTCCTCTTGTAACAGTACTAGGTTGGCATGAGCAAGTGGGCTTACACTCTTATGAAAAGCGCAGTATGGAAATAAGTAGTTAACGTCAACGAACACTACCAAATGTTGTTACCCATAGTTATAGCACAGAGTAAGGGTAACTGGTTAACAGAGCCAAGGATATCATTCAAATTTCTTTCAGGTAATCGCAGACGCTGCTCTCGCAAAATGCCTGGCTACAAGTGAACTGAGTCGAGAGACTGAAGCAAGACAACTTTTTGAGAAGAAATTGGCTGAAGTACAGGTTCTCCATGCTAAAGGTAATCCTAGATCTTTCCTCGTACAACATCCTTTCAGAAGAAAAAGGTCGCAAGGCTGTCGAAATGGAGATCCAGAAAATGCGCGATCAGCTGCTAGCCAACGCGAACCTTCTAGCCAACCCAACACTCACAAAGTCGTCAGCTCCACGAAGAGACGAACCTCCCTCGGGTGAAATTACTGACATTACCCTCATCGTTCGTCAACAAGCCATGATCTCGGATCTGCGCCAGAAATGGGAAGCCGCTCTGCAGAAGCTTCGAAGAACTGAGGTCCTCAATGACACCATCAGGCTTTTGGAGAACCTTCAAACAGATTCCGCCCTAGAGAGCTACGATCAAGATACTGTACTCTCTGTAGACTCTTATTCTTCAAAGCACCATGATTCCATGTCCAGGAGATCAAATCTTCATAGAGACCCCTTCGAGTATGAGGATAACATGGATGTAGAGTTTCTGGCCAAGGAGTTGAGCATGTAAGAGCCACCTAAACCCAAAACATAAAACTTTCAGGGCTCGCGACGAGATTGCAGGTCTTCGTGCTCTCCTGGTCCGCTACAATCAGGAAAATCGGTCGGGTGGTGGCTCTCCGCGTCCGGATTCCGGGGCAGGAAGTGAGGTCGAGACGGACACTGACCGTCTTCCGGACGTCTCTACCCAGCTCTGCCTCTTAAAGACTATTAAACAGCTGAAAAATCTTCTTTGGGCCACAGGAAAAGAACTCTACAAGCTCCACAACGAGTTCCGACACAACGAATTTGCTGATATCCATGTTAGTTTCCCGAAAATTTCAAAGTCGATTGGGTGCAATGGGAGGAGGTGTGCGTATTTGGTATTCATTCATTCATCTGGTTTTCCGACTATGACGTTTGAAAGTGTCCATCAAAGCCCGTGCCAGCTAACTGTGTAAAACAGCCGAGCGGGGCCTCTTCTCTCTCCTTTTATCGCAAAAGAGGAGGCCGTGTTTGTACAGAGAGAGAGACACTGGCCTGATATAGACAAGCCTATCGATTCTTCCACACAGAACTTGATCCATTGAATCAGCGCCCACAAATATTTTTACCCATGGCTATACGAGCTTTGTGTTGTGATGTACTGCTAGCTAATATATGCATCGGCGTCCACCGGTGCGCTCACTATGCGCGGCCTATTTGTTCTAGCTTTCCTTTTCGGCCCCCTCTCTCTGCCTCACATACAAAGCTGTTGTTATTTAGCCGGCAAACAGCAAAACCATTAGAATTCCGTTCACTCCACCCTATCGTAATTTCTCGGCGTCTCTGTTTTGGCAGCTGCTCCCGGGAGGCTACTATCATTCGACTGTTCATAGCCATTAGCTTGTTTACGAGGATTTGTGCGTTACTAGGGGCAACCTGAGTGACCAACGCAACTGGTCAGGCGCCCTTACTCACAATTTGTCTACTCTTTTTTATTTGGGCTCGTATGTACAGTGTGTCGTTTGATGTCATAGTCCACCAAAAGCTGTGTGTCATAGGGATCCTGTTCTCTCTTGAGTGTGACTAGGCAGTTTTCCGATGTTATCGATCTCGGCCTCTACCATTTTGGCCAACTGGCATGTTTGTTGCCTAAATCCAGGTTTCCATGTCCGATTCTGGTCAGAAAATCGGTTTATCGCGCATTCGATGACCTCAAAACGACCCTTTCTCTCCTGCAATTTACACGGCCTGGACCAGTGCCGATACTCACTCTCCCATCTCTCCCTCTCTTTCGAACAGCTGTAACAAAAAAGACTTTCCCAGATGGTTATCTACGCCCGCCTGTTAACCACGGCCGTTCTTTTATATCCTCTCACTCCTTTCGCTCCCGTATTGTCATGCATGGCTCTTTTTGAATAATGGGCTCATTGATTGGCGCCCCCCAGTTGACACTCTTGCCTTCTCTTTCTCTACAATGGACAGGGGTCAAAACCTAGCTTCAGCCCTCATGGTCGATACTATGAGCAGGGTGCCGGACTATTACTGTATGACTTTCGACGAGGCCGATGAGGATGACGTGCCAGGCACCAGTCAGGTAGATATCGGGCTTTGTCAAACCAGGATTCCATGATTTTCTGACCCAAATCAAACCTAACTTTCAGCAAACATCGGATGTCGGTACTAGAGAGTCTCTCGAAGTCAGGGTACAAAAGCTTGCTTCGGAGAACATCGACCTGACGCAGAAGGTTGTCTCACAGCACGAAAATTTGAGAGAAGCTTACGAGAAGCTCAGAGAATCTGTGTCCGGATCAGGTAAGCCTGTAGCGTATCGTTGCACATCTTTTTTAGAGCCTTCCGGCTCGGAACTCTCTCACAAGGCTGTTGAAAGCACTCTGGTCGTGCCACACTCGGCCCGTCTAAAAGTTTGGGACTTGCCAGAACTGACCAGAATTCTTGTTTTTGGTAGGTCAAGGCTCAAGATTTTGTTAAATTGTTTTTCAGATCTCAAGCCTCGAGTGGCCCGAATCATCACTAAAAACTTCCCAGCCTACTTGCTGTTGACAGCGTGTCGTTATTTTGACCGCGACGAAGGAAGGGTCGGCGAGCTCTGTCAGTCATTCTACACCATGGTGAAGGACAGAATTTCGGGCTCGACAGACCTTGACATTCTCTCTATGTGGCTCGTAAACACATGGAGCTTTTTGAATCTGCTGCGACAGTACGGTGGCACAGGAGCTGTTTGGCCAGCTGATTGGAACAAGCAGAACAATGAGATCCAAACCAGTCAGCGTATCGGCTGCGATGTTTCAAGTCAACTGGAGCAGATTCGTCATCTTGTTGAGGAAACCTATCGCGCTTTGATGAAGACGGCCGTCCAGCCCATATTGGAGCCAAAAATTGTGCCTGGAGTTTTACAGCACGAGAGTACAGACGGACTAGGACCCAGGGTCAAGTCGGCTGATGGAAAAGACACGAAAAAATATTTGGCGGATCTGTGCGACTTCATGCACTTCATACATGCCAAACTATCAGTCTATGGAGCTGATCAGGAACTTTTGAAGCACGTCTTCCGTCAGATGTCCAACTGGATCAGCACCCTTGCCCTCAATCAGCTGATGTTCCGCAAAGATCTTTGCACTTTCGAAAAGGCAATTCAAATCAAGTGAGTGTTTTCAATCAGGTGCCGAGCCAATATTGTTGTTTGCAGACACAACGTCATGGAAGTGCAGAATTGGCTGTCATCGAAAGGATTCAATGATCTCAGACCATGTTTGGACCCTCTCGTCCAGGCCTGTCACTTGCTCCAGAGCAGAAAGGACGAGTCCAATTTGGATACAATCTGCGGCGAGATGACGGATCTCCTGAAACCGAGACAGGTAGAAAAAACAGCGATCTTTTGATGACCAGATTTAGGTTGTTGCCATTCTTCAACACTACACTCCCGGACAGGATTTCGAGGAAAGAAACATCGACCCGAAATTCTTGGTCACTGTTCAAAAACGTCTTGTGGAACGAGAAGTCCAACTTCATGGGTCTGACAAAGAAAAGGTCGCATTTTGAAATTGATCAAGTACAAGTCTTCTTTAGGATGCGTTGATTCTTGCGGGCACATTCGTAGCACCAATTGGAGAAGTGCCCTTCACCTACTCGGACTTCCAGCTCGAGATGCTCACCCTTCCTTCGGCTCTGTACTTGACCCACTGTTGCCAGATGTTACCAAAGGAGGCATAACCACACTTCAAGCATGTCTCTTACAAAATACGGTGTTCCCCTAATCTTGGGATGTTTTTTTTCTGTTTCCCGGTTTCCTATGGACCAAATCCTCTAGGTCTTTCGCTTCAATCTATTCATAATAACTGCATATCCCCGTCAAGGGTCATATTCACGTGTAGCCTGCAAGAAATCTTGGTGATGCGGCTAATAAACTATTATCATATGTCGTCCCCTAAAGGTAGTCAAAGCTGACAGAAAAGATTTGCAAAGATAGTCAAAACAGAAATGTATCGTGCAGAAACCATTGTATCTGTTTTGAAACACAAAAGTTAGCCAAAATTTGCAATTTCTTTCCGGATTGGCTGGCTAGCTTGTTTTCAAACGTAGTTTGTTCTATAAACAGGGCCAGGCCCGTTACCGGCACCCTACGACCCGTAAGAGACGTCCGGATATCTGGCAACTACCTGAGCATGTTCTCTTGTGTTTCCAGTTTATTTTCAGCTTACTTCGTATTATGGTATCTTGTCGTCTTATCCTGTCATCCTGTCCTGTTAGTTCAATCTATCACTATGGGTTTTTTGTCAACCTGTCCCCTTCTCGTGTAAATCGAACAACACGGCTACCTAGACATGTTTCGGAATGGAAATTTTGGTTGGTGGACTACAGAACAAACAAGAACACAAATCCATACTTTTAGAGTCACAGGTATACATGGCTGTCGAAATCTGTTTTTCTGTTCCACAGATCACAAGTATTAATAGGAAAGTCCTGTTAACTTCAGTACTACTCAGTATTATGTTCTTATTTCAGAGGGGAAACCTGATCTGAGCCAAGAAGTTATGCTCAGACTTGCCTCTAGCTCTCGTAGTAGTCCGCCTTCTCAATTATCTCCTTATCGTGTTAGAGCATATGGCACAAGCACTTGTTCCCCGAAACTAATAGGATCGCATGCCTCCAAAACATCCACCAAAATTCTTCCAACTTTCTCCCCCCTTTTGCAGATACACGGAACAGCTTTTTTGGTCTTTTCTGGACAGCTGGAATGTTCACTCAAGCATGAGAAGTGCCCCTTGAGCATTCCAACATTTGGCTCCAATTCCCAATGTTAAAACTGGTACCTTGTTGTGTCCGAAATTTGAGTCTTTTGGTCCAATGTTGTTTCAGAACCTCACCGCGTGTTGTTATTTCGTTGTGTGCTCAGCAGGCACAAATCCCTCTCGGAGTACTGTTGATCTACCTTCACATGATTCCTGAAAAAACAGAGAAAGTCCTCAATTCGGGTTGACTATTAATAGAGGCTGCTGCTTTTCGGTTGGTCTCTCACTCTCACTCTGCCGTTTGCAAACAGTTTCGGAGCAAAAGTGCGGGCGACTGCTTCACAGCGGTGCCGTAAAACTGTTTAAACAGGCTTTCTAATGGAAAACAGTTTGTCGAGAAGTGGTCCATTAGAGCCGGTGTTTGGTGGCAAATGTCATATTGCAAAAATTACACCTTATTCCGTTTTGTTATCAAAAATAGCTACTCGACTACCCCTGTTGAGAACATGTGATTCAATAACTCCCCCGAGTCTCTCTTACCTTCATCTTTTGCATATTGATATCATGAAAAACGCGTGTTTGCCTTGGCAACTTTTCTGTGTACATTTGGCTCCCGTAAATATGAAATGCTTATGTTCAAGAAGCCGCTTAGACAATCGGTGTACTCTCTCTCAAGATGCAGTCAGCTGTGATTTTTCTCCTTTCCGTTTCGACCATCCTAGCTCTAAAATGCTACAACTATCAAAGAGCCACAGAAACCCCGAACAATGACCACTTCTGGGTAAGGTTTTTAATGATACTACTCCCTATTTATAAACTCAGGTTGAATGTCCGGACTCCAGATTCTGCTTCAAGTCCTATACAGAGTCTTTTGACAACTTTGGACGCAAACTGTTCATCGAGACCAGAAATTGTGGAACGCCTAACGTTTGTCAGGTTTGTTTATAGTTCGAACTTTTAAGATACTATGATGACAATGGTACTCTATAGATTTTGACACTAACAAACATTGTAACATCAGATTCAGATGACGCGAACTTGGTAATTAAGACACATTGATATAGACAAGCTAGCCAGTGTACAGAACTATCAAGATATTTAGGGGACAAGGTTACAAAAACCGAAAAAGAAGAGATGCAAACAGTGACCTGACAAGTTTACAGGCGCAAAACAACGTGTGGCAGGATATGAAAAGGACAAGACAACAGAGGTAGAAGGTCATTATAGGAGAAAGAGAGAGATAGAATGACAGAGACAGTTAGGGATCTTGACAGAGACAGAATGTGAGAGGTGAATGTGGACTGAGACTGAGCAGAATTAGCTAGTCCTATTCATGAAATACAAGACTGATTCTAAATACGCATATCCACTTACAGCGCGAAGGATGCATGGGCAACAGCCATGACAACTCCTGCTGTTGCGACAGCGAACTTTGCAACGGTGCCAACAGCAAAATGTCCATCCCAATGATCATTTCCGCGGCCGCAGCTGCCTATTTCTTACATTAATCCATCAAATACCAAGAAACTATCAAGTGCCCTTCAATTGATATCATTTATACAGTTTTAAAGTTAAACATTATGTACATTAAATTGTTCTGTAGTTGTATCCGGTTCTTAGTCCAAGGCTGTCCAGACTTCGCATCCATGCTTGCCACTCGAGTTCGCCGATCTTCCAGCGGTCATTTCGGACGCAGCCGTTCTTTTCGCGATTCACGCCTCCGGCTCCATTATTGGCTATACAGTAGGCACGATAGACTGCGTCTTTCATCGGAATATGAAGTTCAGAAACACCGCCGCAGCTTAGAGCTCGAACCTGGAGGGTTAGACTGTTTTAGGGGGTTCAAAATCTGTTGTACCTGTGTCTCACATGCCAGAATAAGGTGATACATCATAATAAAGGCCTCTTGAATTGTTTTGCCGACAACAACAAAACCGTGATTTCGAAGAATCATGATATTCTTGTCACCAAGGTCAGACACCAACGAAGCACGCTCCTCATCCCCGTCGTCAACAACGATGCCCTTTAAATGTGTTTATGATGAAAGGTGCACTTTTCCTATACCTGGTACTCATGATAGGCGACGGGTCCAAGAATCATGGCCTCTTGGCAACAGGGCAGTAGACCACATTTCATGCTCGAGACGGCCGCTACCGAGGGTGTATGGAGGTGAAGGACGGCCTGGATATCTGGACGTCCCTTATGGATCGTAGAGTGCAAAACGTAACCAGCCTAGATGGACTGTTTTGTGAGAAAAGCTCAGAAACTACCTGATTAATCGGATTGTTTGTACTTCCTTGGTCAATAATATTGCCCTTGAGATCAACTTTGACCAGACTAGACGCAGTAACCTCGTGGTAGGAGAACCCAAATGGATTGATCAAGATCTCTTCCTGTCCCTCGTCATTATGAATTCTTACCTGTGTATCAGTTTAACTACAAAACTAAGATCCCTACCGTCATGTGATTAAAAATGGCTTGGCTCCAATGGAACTTGTCAACTAGTCGGTACAAGGATGCCAGCTGGTTTCGAAGTTGGACTTCTTCTTTTGAATAGTCTGAATGTGTGGGAATATCAGCAATAGGGATGACAGGAGCATTGTCGAGACCTCCTGAAACGTGAACAGTACTGAAGCCAGAAAGTAACATACGGATGTGAGGCATAGCAGTAGCTGCCAAGACTCCAGACTGAAACATTAGGAAAGCTAGTAGGGAAAACCAGACGACTGTGCGATTATTCTACCACAACAGGCGACACACTGATACGTGACCACCCCAACTGGACACATCTTATAGAAAACAAATCAATTGGCAAAACATGAACGTGTGATTGTAAACAGAGCCCTCGAAGACGTCAGTTTGTTTTCTTTGATTAACGAACAGTTTTTGCCAAGGAGAGAGACAGAGAGACAAAGAAACAGAGTGACATAGAACTAGAAGAACGTTTCCTTGTACTTTTACACTCGATTTTTTGACAACATGCATATATCATATATTTATCATAAATATTTTTATCAAGATACCTCAAAGGAATGGGTTAGTATTGATTCCTGAGTAGCTGATCGAAGCTGGCATCTTCAACTCCTGAAACAAAATTGCTTATGACTGCAAGTCTCCGCGTGTACTGGATATACCATTTAAATCAAAAACTGATTTGATAGGCGACGGGTCCAAGATTCAAAGAAGTCGTCTTTAGTCTGACTCTTCCTTAATCACATCCTTGTCATTGTTCTTTTTCATACTAAAGTGTGTCGCAAACTGTTGATCAGAGACCCGGATGCCCTTCGGCCTTTTCAGTCTTCCTTCAGTCATCCATATAACTGGGCAAATATACTATTGTAGATTGTCCACCAAATTGGAAAACAAGTAAGGACCGTGGAAATGCGTTTATAGTTAAAAAAAAAAAGTGAGATAAGAGTGCGAAACAAAATTTTGGACGAGGCGTATATAGATATTTTTCGAGGAGAGAGACAGAGATGTTACCTTTTCTTAAAGAACAGCATGATTTCATTCATGTAAAAATTAAAAACAATATTTTTAAACGAAACTAAAAAATTACCTTTCACTAGTCGCTCATTATGGAAAGGTCGACTGGATTTTTCGCAGAATTTCGGTAAATAACCTGCCGAAAGGTAGTTAGCAAATGTAACAAATCTGCTCCTGTTGACATCTAAAAAAACGTTAATATGCCTGGATCTGCAGTAAAACTAACCCTTTGCAATATAGTCCTCGACGAACAGAGCATGGCCGCCAAGAATATCCTGTTCGATGAGACTTTGAAAGCTTCCTGACCTGACAGTCCGTTCAAGGTGTTCAAATTAGAGAACAAGTAAAATTCTGAAAATGAAATTATGTTGACAAATATGTGAACAGATGAGAAGTTAAGGGAACAAGATTTTAGGCCAAGCAGGTGCCTTTATTAAGAACAGTGTTTCCGGCATCTCACACTAGAAACAGCGCGGGCGTAAGTTGACAACCGGACGTAGTAAAAAAAAAAGCATTAGGGCACAAAGGAGCAAAGTCGGTTACAAAAATGAGCGGGATATCAATGACATAAAGGGGGGCTCACTTTTATACTTTCGATACCGAGTATACTGCGCCCTTTAGAATCCCGAAAGACAGAAGCTCTACTAAGTAAGGACTAGACAGATCCGTAAAAAGAGTATGTCCAGCAATGAAAAGGATTGGATAATTATGCCGAGATTTAGTCTTTTATCCTTTCGGTTCAAATATAAGAAATAGAGACAGAGAGACTGTCGACGGATCAGAGCTGTCCCAAAACGAAATAGTCTTCAAACACAGCAAAGAGACAGAGAGGGGCTAGGGCTAGTCCTGCCCCGCTATCACTTTTAACCTCAATATGTATGTTAGCCGGTTTCAAACAGCCGACCTTCCTCAAATACTGCATCCTTTTCATCTCTAATCTTCTCGTCTCGTCGAATGTGTGTGAATTCAGAGTTTCAACACTTGCCTCTAACGATGTTCCCGCCCGGACTTAATGTCCTTTATAGCGGAAGGAGCTGATGAGATTCTTGCTCAAAGAAGATCTCCCTTTTGACCTTTTGGCATCAATTCACCAGTATTTAACTTCATAAAAGTAATTCATCTCAAATCTAGATTTCAAGTTGACTATATTTATTCGGTTTCGTGTCTATACAGCTTCAAGATAGTGGTCGCTTCGCTTTGAGTACTCTGGGAAGGCAAACAAAAGGGCGCCCGGCGGCTTTTCGCGCAAACGAGCATCGTGCACTACGGTAGTTCTCAATGGCTATCATGTCCATTTTTGGACTCATTGTCAGACATACGTCATCTTTTATTGTCAAATATTGTTTTCCTCGACGTTTTTGGATAGGACACTTTTGATGAAAAAACGGTATTCTACCTTCCTATGGGATATTATGGCCAATTCTTCTGTCTGTTCAGTTTTCTCCTATTACCCGACACTATTTACATTTTTTCTTATTTCCACTTTATTTTGACGTTTCAGGCTTTCATGAATGCTGCTCGAGCTCGATTGGAAGCTTTTCGGGAATCTAAGAAACCTTCAGGATCTCCAGAACCAGAATCCAAGGAGTGGATAGCAAAGGTTTGCTCAATTCACTTATTATTTTTGCAATTTTCATTTAGGAAGAGCGGTTATTACAAAAAAGGGCACTTGAGGATGAGAAGCATACATTTTTAACGAAGTTATTCCAAACAGACTTTCTTTTCTGGCTGCCAACACAACGGTACAGGAGCATGTATGAGAGCAATCCACGTGCGACCCTGGCAGTGACGGGCATTTTCTATGTTTTGACTCAAATCGGAGCCTATAAGTGAGTTTTACACCCAATTTCATTCTAAAAAAATTTTCAGAGTTGGTTTCGGAGCAGTCTTCTTCATATTTTCTTGCCTCCTAGCCCTTTTCTTCAGTCTGGGACAGAAAAAAGAAGGCGAGGTTTGTGTTTACTTAGAGGGCCCAATACTATAAATCATTTTAAGATAAGTGCCTACTCCGTGTTCAACCCGGGCTGTGAGCGTCTGCCTGGACAGATGACTGCGGAGCATTTCGAGCGTGATGTGATCCGGCGGCGAATGTGAAGAGAAGAACAAAGTTGGTTTTGCGGGTTTTGATTGCATGGGAATAAAATATGGGTTCTTTGCATGTATTGATAAAAAGTGTGGTTCTTTCACCGAAGTATCGACTTAAAAATCTGACCCATTTGATATGACAATAGCCATATTGCCAGCAATATCAGAGATTCGTGGTGGAAACCTATTTTTGTCGTCAATACTGTCATTTCAAGTTTTTTTCATGCATTTTTTCGACTTCATGGGGATTTTCCAGACGAAAACCATAGTCAGGAACTCAAATATCAAGTAGAAAACTTCAAATCCTCGGTTTTAGATGATTCGACAACATCGCACCAAGATTTAGTGATTTCTGTCCATGTATTGCAGAAATTCGTTACAGGAGTCAATTAAGTGCTATGACATGCAAATTATCGAAAAACTGGTCAAGTTCAGTGACTTGGATCCCTCTCGGAGTTCACAGACTTGTTTGCCCAGCAGTATCTGACCTTATTACTAAAATGTTATCGTCCCTTTGATCTTAAAACATCTGCTCCTCATTCTCATACATCTTCTACTTCTTTTTCCAAAACTAAACGCATGCAAATGCCGCATCCGAGCCGAGCTTATTGGCCCAATTTTCAGCTGACTTTCCCTGGGAGACCAACTTGTGAATAGCTGTGGCGGCGGGAATTAGCAAGTGGATTACTGGGGGAGGTTTGAACCTTGTCCTAATGACCCGAGCTGCTATCGATTTCTGTGAGCTTTATTGCTTACCTTTCAATAAAATGACAGATTTCAGGATGAGTCAATGTCCCACGCACAAATAAACAGATGTGAAGCCGGGGCACATCGTTCCTTATCGCATCTCCAGGGAATACCCTCAGTCGTAGGCTGTTTCATCTTTTCCGCGCCTGAATATCCGCAGAAAAAAGGTCTGTTCATCTCTTTTCTAAGCCTTTCAACCAGAAATTTTAGCATGTTTGCGGCACTTGAAACACATTGAAGAATGCTGGAAGAAGTGAAGCGTAGAATTGCCCGAGTCCGCTTAATTGCCGTCTGCCTTTCGCTTAGTACTAGTTTGATCAGATTAAAACGATTCCATTAACTGTGCACATTGATTTTCTGGCTTTTTTCATGCCTAGTATATCACTTCTTCTTGTTTTATAGCTACTTTATGTTAGGTTCAGGTATGCTCTTGATATGAATGAAGCACATAGTCTAATTCTCAATGAGGAAGCTCTAAGGGTGAGTTGACAATATTTTAATTGGCAAAAGGAGTTCAGGCATGTCCGGAGCCAAAAAGACCAGCCTTTGTCCACGAGTGGCTCAGGCACCTGGATCGGATTTTGCCTGTCACCCAGAAAGCTGATCTCAAATCGGTGCAGAAGGTCCTTCTTGAGCAAATCCGCTCAAGAATCTCGTCTACGTCGAGTCCGGCAACTAGACAGCTTTTGGCAAAGTGAGTGTCTCCCTCTCTCTCTCTCTCTCTTTCTCAAGGCCACTTTACCTGTAATACTCCAGATGCCTGACCAAAATCTACCTCGCCGGAGATACTTTGTCTCTATTCGACACCATCAACTCCCTCAACGACCTGCTCAAAATCAAGGATGATTCAAGCCAAAACACGAATGCGAAACTGCAAGAAATTTGTTGTTCACTCTTAAAAATACTGTTTAGAACTGCTCTCGCCTGTCTAGGAACTCTTTTCGAATCTTTAGGAAGGCTAGTGGGACGGACTTACGAGGAAACCTTTTCTATCCTTACAAAATGGCTGAAAAACTCAGAAGTGGGTAGCTTACGTAATTTTCAGTCATTTTTATCGTTCAGTCCCAAGTTAGAGCAGAAATTTTCAACACTTTCCGAAGTTTCATCATTGGTCTGGGAACTGCTGCTTCCGGACAGCACAAGGAGCTGTACAAAGCCGTGAAACAGTACACAACTGACCGAGTGCCTTTCGTTCGGGTCGCTGCTCTCAAGGTTGGCCGGGTTTTATCTTTTAGTCATATTTTCAGTGCCTCTACGCCTTAGTGCCAGTCTTCCCTTACTGCTATGTCCAAGACTTCGAAGCGCATCTCACTGCTTGCACGAAGGCGTTGGAAGGATCAAACTATGAGATCCGGCTCGAGACTGCCAAGCTAATGGGCCAGATTCTGTCGTCTGCTATGGATCCTGTCAAGCATACTGGCGGAAAACCATCCTCTCAGGAACCTCCAAAGCCAATCAGTTTTGAAACGGCTCTCGAGAAGCTTTTCCATGCCTTTCAACAAGGTAAGACTCAGTCTATTTTGAACTACTTTTCTGACTCTGGTACGAGACTGACGAACTCTGACTGTAACTAGAGCTTTAGGAGTGAGACAGGGTGACAGTAATTTAAAGAGTAAGCATGACAGAAAAGAACGAGACCACATGACGGAGACAAAAAGCTGTCAAGCTACTATGGATGTTAATCATTTCGGCCTAATGGTCGACCGGATTGAGATCATATTCGAGCAAAGATGTCTTAACTTTGACAGAGTGCTGTTTCATTTTCAGGCGGCGCAACAGCTGGATTGCTAAAGAAGAGTTCGAATGTGACCGGCTACAAAGAAGTCAGAGCTGGGATCGCTTTGGCCTACGTCGAACTCTGCAAGGAGATGGGTAGCACCTTTATTGAGAAGCATACTGGTGTCTTCTGCCAACACATCCTTGAACTAGCCGCGCATTCCGGAGCTGCAGGATATAACAGGTTGATTAGATCTCTCTCCGCAAGATTTCACATTTTTAGCAACTCTTTCGACTCAGTTGAGATGCAATACAGCCGGAAGTGCATAGGCTTCGTTTTGAGATCAGTGTTGGGAGGAATGCTATCAGAACAGGCACAGATTGCTGCCTGTAAGCATCTTGGAGTTCTACTTAGTAGGTACAACAATTCTTTTGGTTTGTCTATTAATAACAAACCTGAAACGCGGTTTTAGATATCGAAAACGAGGCCAGTCTTGACGTCAGAGTGTATGCATCAGGAATGGCTGCTTTTGTCGCCCTATTGGAACTTTCTGTCCTTGTTCGACAGATTGGCACTTCAATAACGCCGCTATTTATCGAAGCTTCAGGTTTGATACCTAAAAGCTTATATTTATCTTATTTTAGGGATTCTGGAACCAATTTTCCACAATCTTATTCATCCAATCAATACAACTCGAGTGGCTACGGCTTGGTGTCTTCGGTGCATAACTCTGGCCGTCCCTAGCCAGCTAACACCCCTAATTGATCGTTGTATCAAAAGATTGAAGGCTTCCGAAGCCATCAATGGTCACTCGCTGGCCCTGGCAGCTCTGGTTGCCGGTTCGATTGACTGCAAACTTGGAATACCGCTAGGGAAGCCAAAACAGGTAAGATGACATAATGTTCTTCTGATTTTTGCCCTTCCAGATCTTCCAAATAGCCGAAAACCTTCTCAGAACAGCCAGTCAGCAGAGTCGCGTTGCAGAGGCCAAAATTCATGCCGCCTGGCTGCTTCTCGATGCTTTGATCTCCTTAGGAAATAGTGTTATATCCGAACATATGCCAAGAATAGTCAAGCTATGGCATAGTGCTTTCCCGCGAAGTGCTAAAGAAGCTGGAGAGGAAATCGGAAGAGGGGATGAATTCTCATGGAGATGTTGTCTCGAATCGAGATCAGGAGCTTTAGCGACGATGGCAGCTGTGGCGAGACAAAAGGATCTGGTGGATCAATTAATGATCGAGAAGGAGATGCTTCCCAAAATTAGCATCATGCTCACAACTATGAACAAGTTGGTTTTTCACATTTTCTTCCTGCTTAGAACTGTTGCGTGTCCTATCTTGGCTAATCTGATCCCCTGTCATCCTCACAATTTGCTGTTGTCTTATTCTGTCAATCTGCAAACTGCCGATTTGTCTATGTCCGTAGCTTACGCAAGTTAACTTACTAACCTGTTCTCATATCCTGTCTCTGGCTTACAAGTCTATCTGAAATTTTATCCCTGTCGCGTCTCTGTTCTTGCCGAATTTTTATGATGCCCACTCGCCAAAAGAGGTGTACGGCTCTTACATCCAGTCAATCGTTTCTCGTGTGCCTGTCAGTATGTACTCTGCATTACTTGACAGGATTTACCATGTCGCATAGGTTTACGGCAGCGCGACGAAACTTGCGCAAACCTTCTAATCATATGCTTTCAGATCCGTGGACTTCCAAAAAGCGTATGGAAATAAGTTGAAGCCTGCTATAACATTGATTCGCTCGAGGGTATACCAACTTCTCCTGACTCTGCCTTTGTCAAGGGACGATAGTGAGAAATTAACCAAAGCCCAATTGAAACCCAATATTAGAACTGAATCTGCCATTGATGAGAGAACTCGTCGCGGACATAACGTTAACGGACAACTTGAAAAGCCAACAGATGACCGGATTGGCTCCGTCTCTCTGTACCGGTCCGGAAAGAGTTCTCCTCATTCCATATTTGGAGTCGACGGATCACAGTATGCTTGAAGATCACGTGAGCGCTCTCAGATATCTTTTTGAACAATTTCTTCAGCTGTCTGCTGTGAATGACAGCGTTGGATCACCTGAAAACGATCCTCTCACCCTAATCAGTGCCTCAGCCGCTCACGTCCATGACTCTTGGCCTGAACCGGATACTGTTGGAGCAACAGTAGTCGATGCTGCGATCCTGGTCTACGCAAAAGTGTTCCCTCTCCTATCGACCAAGCATCGTCTCCAAATTACGAACCATTTCCATACAAAGTTCACAGCTAAATCGAAACAGGCCACGGCTCAGCGTGTCCAAGCTGTATGTATCAATTTTTATATTCTAAGTTGTGATTTAGATAACAACTAACGTGATCTGTGCCATGGGCTACGCTTTCAAGAGCGTTGCTGAGCAGAAATGCAAAATTGAGAGATCCTCCAAGGCTGAAGATGACTTACCGAGTCTAGCAATAGGAATGTTGGAGGCTGGCATCTCTAGTGAGTCGATAATTACCAGATGTCTGTCAGCTGAAGCAATTGGAAGATTGGCACAAGCTGTCAATGATCCTCAGGTTTGTGAGGGTGTCTCTGTCTCAACCCAATATCATGGCTTTTCAGTATGTTGCCGAGCTCGCCCAATCAGCCTTCCATAAAATCGGGAACACTAGAGGGAACACCGTTCGTGCCGGCTACGCCTTGACTCTCGGCTGCCTTCACAGATACGGAGGAAGTCTCGGTAGCGGTCACCATCTAAACACGGCTATGCAAGTCGTAATGGCACTGGCTCAAGAAGCTAGAGAGCCTTTCCTACAGTCTTGGGCTCTCATAGCTTTGACTCTCATTGCCGAGACGGGAGGAGGAAACTTTGCTGGCTACATCGAGAATGTTCTCGGTGTCTGCCTAACCCTGCTGCTCAATACTCCACTCAACAACGTGGATGTGATTCGGTCGATTGGAAAACTGCTGACAGTTCTGATGACCTGTGTCGGTCCCGAACTTAGCTTTTCAAGTACAATCGATGGAGTGCGGACGGCATTATTAGCTTCTTGCGCAATTCAAGTGAGTTTCCTTGAACTACTTTTAAAAAATTTCCTACTACAGCTCGCACATGAAGATTCCCTCGTAAAGACCGAAGCGATGACAGGTCTCCAACAGATGCATCTTTTTGCTCCAAGACACGTGGATCTAGCTCATTTGGTGGTAGACATTGCTTCGTGAGTTTTACCCACTAACTTTTCTATAAAATTGCTATAGATTATTGAACTCTCCCCATCTCTGCGTCAGAAAAGCTGTGGTTAGCTGTCTTCGGCAGTTAGTGCAGCGAGAAGCACGAGAGGTTCGGGAACATGTTCAAGTTCTGGTGCCGCAAGGAGTCGTCGACGAAGGAAAGAAATTGCCTCTACCTGATACTGGTCTCGAAGGAGCTCTCTTTGCAATGCTGGACAATGAGGTCGATCCGGTGCTGAGGCTGCATATCAAGGTAGGAAATTTTCATGTTGCTATTTTAATGGTTAACCAGTTAACCAGAAAGATAATCATTAGCAACAGATTAAATATGGCAATGAATCTATTTGGTTGCCGAGACGGTACAAGGCAGATACTCTTAGTACCAAATTCATTAATGGTTACAGACGGGTTCGAATCGCTTGCAACTGAGGGACAGCAAGGGTAAACATTTGGGTATTGAGATTTTTTTGGCTAGCCACATGAGGGGAGAGAATTTTGCGACAGAGATATGTTCTAAAAGAGTCATATTTTAAGACAATCTTTTTCAGGAAACCGTGACCTCCCTCGTATTGTCAACCAGCAGTGAACTACTGAGTCATTGGCTCGCTCTCTGCAAAGATATCCTTGCTTCTTCTGGAGACAGTGCTAGGAGCACGATTGTTGTAGACGACAAAGCTGTCAAAGAGGGCGATGATGAAGAAGGAGGTGAAGATGACGATGTTACTCTTCAAGGAGTACAGTCAACTGTACCGGACAAAGGAAAGATCCTACCCAGATGGCCAACCAGAGTGTTTGCCATGCAGGTTGTCCAGAAACTTTTGAGTGTTTGTGACACCGAAAGGGCACATCTCGACCTTGCTTTGGCTAAGGAACTGCAACTCTCTTCTCGTAAGCGATCTCTAATTTTATAGGCTAAAGTTTGCAATTCAGACGGGCGACAAGACTACCTCGTTCTTCATCTCTCAGACCTAGTCAGGATGTCTTTCATGGGAGCTACTAGTGACAACACGGAGCTGAGACTTGCCGGCTTGTCGACTCTTCAGGAGGTTATCAATCGGTTCTCCGCCGTGCCCGAGCCAGAATTTCCGGGACATTTGATCCTGGAACAGTTCCAAGCTCAAGTAGGGGCAGCTCTTCGTCCTGCCTTCTCTGAAGATACTCCGAGCCATGTGACAGCAGCTGCTTGCCAGGTCAGTACACATAGATTGAAAGAAATGAACATAGATTCTCATCATTAGTCAGCTAAACAGTTAAATAGAGATTTTTGGCTTTTGTGGTGGTACCCGTAGGTTCCACCATGGTTTCAATGTTTACAAACCTGGTCTAATCTGGCCTGATTAGCCACTTTTCTGTTCCTGATAGAGATAACTCAATATAATAGGGTTAATTTGCCACAGGTTGACATAAATTGACACAAACTTCAAGCTGTCAAGTAAACTGACATAGGTTGACATTATCTGACATAAACTGGCACAAACCGGCTTGCAATGACACCCTATCGGGCAGAAAGTGTTTTTCCAGGTGTGCAGCACATGGATTGCTAGTGGAGTTGCAAGAGACTTGAATGATCTCCGTCGTGTTCATCAACTACTGGTCTCCTCTTTGAGCAAACTTCAAAACGGATCCATCAACACTCAGCTATACTCAGAGTCTGCAGCCACCTTAGAAAAACTTTCAATTCTGAAAGCATGGGCAGAAGTATACGTTACAGCTCTGGAAGCGGATGCCAGGCCGAGAGGTAGTTTTTATTAAACAAACTTCGTAGATTTTGGCTCAGATTTTGGAGAAGAAGATAGCTACCCAACCGAAAGCTTACTTTCTCTGGTCAAGCCCGAGCTGGACTCTCTTGTAGGCTACTGGCTGGCTGTTATCCACGACGCTTCACTAATTTTCACTGGACCGAAATGTGTAGACCAAATACGAGAAGACGCCTGTGCTTTCTTTGAAATTGAAAGCTTTGAAGTGGTACAGGACTACTACCGGACCAGTTGGCCACCTATCTTGTTAGCGACATCGCTGTGGTTGAAGAACAACAACTTCAAACTTCCAACGAAGAGCGACGTGAAATCTGTTTGGAGGACCGACGACCAGGAGTCTCGTTTCGTCGTCATTCTGGGAATCTCTGCGCAGACACTGTCTAGCAAAACGACATACGTGGACGACAATACTATACATGTAAGCTCTCAAAAATCATGTAGGTCGAGTTTGCCTGGCTAACGGGATGTTATTAAAACGTCTCACTGTTTAAATGGTACGGGGGAACAGATGAGACAATACAAATTTACTGAGACACTACGCGTATATGTGCGCAGCGAGATAATACAGGTAAGAATCAATCACCAATCGGTAAAAACTATAATTGTCTGTTGAGACAATACGGGAGAGTTTTTTGCTCCAATACAAGTCTTTTGAGACCGTACGGGTAAATTTTTGAGTGAAAGACTAGACAGTACGGATGAAACTTGACAACCTGTCGAGACAGTGCAGGAGAGATTTTGTATACCAGTCAACCCTTCAGAATGGATTAAAAATGACTCGATTTCAGATGCTCGTCAAAGCAGTGACGGCTCTTCTATCTTGTGAATGGTGTCAACTTCACCTAATGAGTGATGCCAAGCAAGCTGTGGAGCTCTGTTACATCCTCCATCGTCTGATTCTGACTCGAGACTCGGCCATGACCCAGGAACTGTGTCTTCAATGCGCACAAGTCATTGTGGACGCTGCACTGGCGTCTATTCGAATCAGCAACTCGTCCGATGTCGAGAATGGCAATGTTGAGACTCCGGTACAGTTTCCACTGTATGAAGGAAACGACGGAGAGGATGGAGACCTGAAAGACACGTTGAGCTATGCCCTCCTGGAACTTTGCTGGTGTCTGTTTGTCAGACAGATGCCCCAGATTGATTCTGCTCAAACCAAGTCGAGATCCGTAGCCCCACTGCATTTGAGAAGGTTCGGAAGGTTGCCTTTGGAAAGCACGGAACTCATTCGCTGTGGAATACAACTACTTGTTCAGGTTTGGTTCATTCTAAAAGTTGTATTTTCCATTTCAGATTCCAACATTGGTGTCTCCACAGGCGAGAGCTGATCAAATACTGCCAGTAGTTCTGCATCTCCTGATTGCTTTCATCAAAGAATCGGCGAAGATTGATGAGAACTGTGTTGTGCCTGATCTGCCTCCAGGACATCTTACTATGGTCGCTACAGCTGCTCTTCAGGTATGTACTATCTTTGATTCATCTCGGTCAAACAGTCTTTTATATCACCACCGTAAAACGTCTATTAGAAGCGCCCTTTACGTAAGAAAATACGCAATTGGTATTTGCATTCTCAGATCAGGACGACTTTTTCTGACTTTGCTATGCTCTGCAAAGTTGTAGAGCAGATCACGTACTACAGCTTTACAGAACATCGCGAAGTCAGAAAAGAGGGCTTCTAATAGAGGTTTTACGGTATCAAGTTTTCCTTGCTTTGACCAGACTGCGGTTACTCCTAATACTTTAAGTCCCTTCCGACTTTCCGTGATTGTTCGTGTCAAGTTAAAATATTCTCCCTTTTAGACCAGTTAATTCTTTTCGTACATCTGCCAGATACTCTTCTTTTGAAGATGTCTCGGTCAAACTGTTTAATTATTGTACTTCATCAGTTTGTTTTTAAATTACTGGGCACGTCACCTTTTTGTAAAAGCTTCCTTGTCACAGTAACCAAGTAGTGTCCGAGGAAAGAGGACAATAGCCTAGTATGAAAGCAGTAGATTTCGAATAAACCGGACAATGGTTCGAGTCGTTGTCTGAGTTTTTCTTTTGCCTTTGGGTCGAGTACATAATTTCCTTTTTTTCTGTCCATCTGTCTACGGCCTTGACAAAACTTGACATATCGGATCTGGTTTAAGATTTCGAAAAACAAAATATCATTCAGGGCTCAGATAACGTCCTTTTTAGGGAATGAGAAAACTGGCAAGCTCGTCACCATCCGACTCCACTCGAATCCATTGGCTTACTCGACTGACAGATGCCTTGTTCTCCTTGCTTAAACTATGTGACGATCCTGAGATTGACCAATGCGTCGTAATGCTCTCCTGCACCGTCATCTCCTCAGTCGCCCCGCCATTGGTTGTACTGAGACACACTGAAAGTTTCAATCGACTCGTTCGCCTTGTCAGGTACCAACTGAAGAGCGAGCATCCACAGGTAGCTTCTTGTTTTTCTACTAGAAGATGGTTTTCAGGTGGTTTGCAAAGCCCTCCAGTCGGTTCAATCCCTCTTCTCTCGTCGAGAAATCTGCAGCCCTTTCATCAAACATCTTGTGGAGCCAGTTTTTGCCTTCATCAAACCTTATGTCATGAGCAAAAAGTCTGAAGTATCCATCATGGAATTGGCTGATGATCAGCTACAAATCTTCCAAGAGGCGGAGAAGGTCTTCGAAACTCTAGCCAATGTCATTCCCAAGGAGAAACGTTGGTTATCATCCTCCTTTTTACAGTTTGATTTCAGGACTGCCCATTGTCGACATTGTCACCCAGTCCTTGATGAGACTTCTCCTTCCCAACATTGCTGAAAAGTACAGGCTCATGACCACTTCGGCAAGAAAACTGCAAGATTTTGCAATAGAGAGGCTTAATGTCATTGCTCCTACCTGGCCAGCAGAGTTCCGAACGGTATCACTCACTGTTTCAATATTATTTTAACCTAACTATTCAGATCCTCGGGGCTCATCCAGAACTCAAATCAAACCTAGAGAGTGCGATGAAGTTCCAAGCTAGCAGAAGCTCTCTGGCTCTACAGAACGCAAGAGCAAAACAAGCTGAAAATAAGGTAGAATATTTGAAGAATACACTGAAAACCATTTCAGACATCGGTCACCAGCCAGCAGCCCACAATTAAACTTAAAATGGACTTTAATGCCTTCCAGTCAAAATCCTGATGTGCTCCACTTGTAAAGTGTGTGATATTTTTTTTCTGTCTCAGCTTCATGCCGGTTTCGATGTAGCACTTAATCTATGGGTATGACGGTATGCAAGTGCAATAGAAAGAAAAAACTGTAGTTATGTAGGAGAATCAAGTGATTGTGACATTTCATGACATAAATATGTTTATTGTATGAACTTGTGTTGCTCAGAAAAAGTTATTGCTTAAATTAGGTGGCAAGTAAACTTTGGATACGCTCTAGAGCTTTGCTTTTGTCCCAGTGAAACCACTGAGGCTTTTTTGGCCAAAAAAAGTTTGGTTTCGAGCACTTTGAAAAAAGTCATTTTTTTGACGTTTGGATGATGCAGCTATATTGATGGATCCATTTTGAGTTTTTGTCCACAATATTAGCCATTTTCGAAACAAGATACTTAGGGTTTTGAGAGAGTATCTATACTTTCTTGACAGAGGATTTTGAACTTCCGCCTGGAATCGCGCCACCAAACAGTAAATGCTCAATGTTAAAATTTTTATGGAGGTTTTCTGTCGTCTTCTATCGAACTGACATGCTCACAAACTTTGAAAACGTAAAGGATCATTCAAACGGGTGAAATTGCAGTGGTATCTATACTTTCTTGACACACTGTATAGTTGCCCCCCGCACACACCCAACCAAGCCATTATTGTCTGTAAGAGATAACCCTGTCAACAGACCTTGGTTGCCGGGCTGGACATACTGTCTTAACTCAAAACACCTATTCAGTCAGAAGAACATTCGAAGGTCCGAAAGACTTATCTTATCTTGGCAACATTTGTATCCAGACGGTGATACACATAGTGAAGCACTTCAGGGACATGGTTTTTCTCCCGGAATGCCAATTATTGTACTATTGTGGCAATTAAACTCCAACATATTTCTAGTATGTGACAACGTGACATAAACCTCCGAACATTCTTATAATCTAAAAGTAGAGGGATGTACTATAGAAGACTAAAGTATACGCTACTTGAAAAATGTAGACAATTCAAGCTTCATATCTTTTGTGGCTGCTACAATCCTACATTCTGACTAAGCTGTAGTATGGTTTGATTCTAGAATGAGGACTGTTATGAGGAAGTTGTAATATACAGAGGGTGTACACGAATTATTTGAAACCACATCGTTGGCTGAGTCTCGATATAAGTCATCTTATCTGAAATTTGACTCATTCGCCTGCACTTGACAATAATTTCAATATAGAAGTAACTTAATCACAGGACGGCAAATTTATTTTTTTATATTTTCTTTCTTCTTTACTTCATGTTCTGATTGCCACCTAACGTTGATGAGTAAGCTTATAAAAGTTATGTATGGCTGGCTAGTACATGAAACAAAAAACATGAGCTTTTAATTAACAGAAGCTGGATGGAGCTTGCCTTATGTACTCGTTTTTAATCCTTTCTTTGAAGTGAATCGGATATCTATATAGTACTATATAGTATTTGAAACACGGACGTGCCGCCCCGTGAATCTATTGTACAGATCTGATTTTCTGGCTCATATCAACCATATAAAAGGCCGGTATTACCCGTTTTGAATTACTTGCCTAGAATTACGAGTCGACACTACTTCATCACTTTTGCATTTTTTTTGTGTTTTTTTACACGGCATTTTGTGGTAAAACATCTCCCTGTATACCCCTAATATCCTTATCCTATAGAACTTTGTTCACTCTATCTGCCTGCACAATATCGGCTTCCTTCGTTTTGTGATTCAAAAGCTTAAGTTTTCCTTGTCTAGCCGATTTTGTCGCTTAATACGCGCCTTCTAACTTTCTCATCTCTGTCCCTATTGAAGACAATACAACTTTTATATAAGCTTACTCATCAACGTTAGGTGGCAATCAGAATATGAAGTAAAAGAACAAAAATTAATTTGCCGTTCTTTGATTAAATTATTTTTATATTGAAATTATTGTCAAGTGCAGGCGAATTAGTCACATTTCAGATATGACTTATATCGAGACCCAGCCAACGGTGGTTTTATATGGCAACCAAATAGCAGCAATCATCATATTCTTGGTTGGTTGAACATTGAATTTTTATCTCAAACTCGTGCCAAATGCCAAAAAAATAGCTTTAGCACTGAAAAACTTGAGGCACTAATGTAGACTTCAGCTAAGTTTCATTGGAGTTGGCGCAAATTTTACTGTAGCCTTCTTTACCAGCAAGTTGCCTACGGTATGACTCTTCGAATTTATACCAATAACTTTAAAACAGATGAACAATCCGTTCGGAAAGTTGACAGCTTCACAATCCGTTGCCGAAACCATCCTCTGTACCATCTTTGCCGTCTACTTTGCACCAATGATGATGTTGTAAGTCGCAAAGATCAGTGTCTAAAAATCGTGCATTAAGTGATAATGGGTGGATGATTTCTAATTCCGTCCATGCTGGATTCATTATCCTTATCTGCTACGACATTTGCATCTGGTCTCATCTATTTATCTCCCTCAACCGCCTCGTTGCCATCGTATATCCGCTTCAGTACGACCAGATTTTCAGGTGAGTCAGGCAATTTTTTTATTACGGTAACGCATTCCCAGTTAAGGATACCCATAGTTTGTTTTTATAATAATTTCATGCAAATGTCCAATTTTGGCATCATTTCAAGCCTAAAATACATTGTTGACGTGGAATTATACAGTAATAATATCATAATTATACAGATACAGTAATCTGTTATACTAATGTAGACTAGAGAGACAGACAGTTGTTTTAAATGTGGAGAGCTTGAGATCGTCTGAGATGACATGCTTGAGCTCGGTTTCAGATGACCCTCCCCGTTTATTGTACTCGTAGAGTAGGGAAAAAACTACATTGAACTGGGAGTTCGACACATCCCCCAAGTTGAGCTCCACCCATGCCGTCTCGGCATGAGAGTAGTCACATCTGATGGCAGGTAGCGATAGAACTTGAGGAGTACTATACCATTCAGATGGTCCGGACCAGCAAAAGATTGGGACAGGTTGCTATAACATAGAGTGTAGCAGACAATTTTAGCAAGCGAAACACCCAGCTCTGTATCGGATTCTCATGGACTGTGGCAACAATTACTGCTATCTGTTTCTACAAGCTTAGTAAGGATTGTATTGGATCTAATTAAAACTTTGGTTCCAGATATCTGTGACCTCTACTTCTCGAACCAGTTTTGGGCCTTTATCTTCACAACAAGTGATGTTGGTTTCTCAGTTTAAATGCATCCCGTTTTGTCTAGGTTTGCAACTTCATATCCTGGAATATTGACTTCTATAAGGATATCGGAATTGTTGCTGTTATAGGAGTCGTTGACCTTTATACCATCTATATTGTTCACAGTACTGCAAACCACGTACTGTGAAAGAAAAAACAGAGAGACAGAAAAACCAAGAGACAAAGAGACGAAGACAAAGAGACAGAGTCCATGAAGTAGTCTCTTTTCAGGTCTCAATCAGTTCCCAAATGCAACGCAAGCGCAGAAAGAGGGAAGTCAATTTCTTGAAGCAGGCTTGCCTTCAAGGAATAGTTTTCATAGTCGAGCTTCTCACTTACTTCATCTATGCGTGGAAGTTTGAAGCTCGTTGGGTCATCTTTTCTCTTACGACTGTAGCATGGATTACTGTGCATACTCTAGATGGGTAAGGGTCATCTCTGATGGTCACATTGTTCAGGATCATCATCATTTCATTCAATCGCGAGTTTCGCAGACTGGTCACCACACCCTTCAAAAAACTTTGTACGCTACAAAATTTTTTTAACAATGATAAATAGATCTTTCCGGTGACAGCACATCCGAACCACCAGACGAGCACGTTATTGCAGTTGCAGGCAATGGAGTTACGCCTGTTCCCCAGGAGATACCTTCCAGATATCCCACGGCTTGAGAAGACTCTTTGTTAACAGAATTCCTTGTATACGACTTTGCTTTTAAATAAAATTTTTTATAAGAAGAAACTTAACTATCAAAAATGAGTTTCAAAGGCAAAGTTCAGTTGGAATAAAGGGGCTTTCCAACACCGCCACTAGTGGTCATGTTCCTTTCAATCATCTTTCAGATTTCGTGTTTTTCTCTGTCACTTTGCACCGTTTCTAGAAAAGGTTGAGTAGCTTTGGAACGTATGCCTTGCGATCTGCCCTCTCAGAAAGCCTCCGCAATGGTCGGGGTCTCAATATCCCGCAGGAGCTTGATTCGCAGAGCTCCTCAAGAAACTCTACTATTGATTCGGATAGAAAATCTACCTTTACTTTGCACCCAGACGGGATTCTGATTCAGATCTCAATATGTGACGACTGAAAGTTCCAATGGAGCGTCTCTACTCTACTTGGCAAGCTGAAAGGGCAGAACCTCTTTTTGAGAAAGGGCATGGTGAAGATGTGAATTGGGCTAAGTAGCCTAACAGAAGGATTTGCTATCAAATAAAGGCAGTACTTGCCGATACTGCGAAAAGTAAGTAGCCATGAAAAAAAACGTACGGCTGTTCCCGTTCTTTGACCAAAGAAAAGTGTGAAGCGGAACGTGTTTTTTCGTAGTCATTGGTGTCATCATGATATTACCCCCGCTAACAAAGGAAGGGCTAACTGCGGGTCAACTGGAACTGTGTTCCGTACGTCTCTAATACAGAGACAAAGAGAATACGTAGAGAAGGGTTCATCTGAAAAAAAAACTTTTGTGATAAATGATATTGTGCTACAGGAAATTCTGTAGCATAATATCATTAGGTTTCGTTCGGCGATTTTGGACATGGAAACAGTACTCTGCCAGGTGCAGACAAAACAGTGAGAGAGAGGTTATACGGGTGGAAAACTTATGGCCTTTCCCTCACTTATTCATCAGCCAGAGAACTGTCGAGGTCCGCACATGATTCATTTTTTGTTCTGGCCATCTGGCCATCCGACTGACCATTCCTGGACTTTTCAGCTTCTGTTTTTCTTTCCAAGTCTCTACCATTGTTCTGTCCTGCAACCAAACGTGTCTTCATTCTCGGAAACCATAAACAGTCATCCTTAACTTGTAAACAGCACTTCGTGTTAGATAACAATGCTGATTTTGAACTTCCCTCTCCCTATTTTGAAACACAACGTTATAGAATGGCCCCAGCCTGTTCCAACTTACAGATCCCTTATCATACCAAGGGTTCTGATGAGGAGGAAGTGGATGATGGTTTCGAGACGATCGACAGGAATGGTAGTTTACCCTGAGACCCAAAAAGTGAGAAATTTCAGGAGAACCCTTTGGAGATTGGTCTGAGAATTTGAACGACTACACTGAAGAATACGAAGACATGTGTGACGAGAGTTTTGTCATGAATGAGGCCGAGACCGAGGAGGCTAAGAAAACTGAGTAATAAAGTATTTATTTGCAATTGACCTTGGCCAAGAGACATCGAATTAACTCATCAAATTGTCCGCCCGCGGGCAAAAAAAGAACGGGTTGACCTTTTTGGCTACACTTTGTGTTTTACCACCATGTGATCACTACTGCGGGGATATTGGATCGAAATGAAGGCGGCACGCGAAACTTTTTTCCGAGGAGAGGTGCCACACTCCGAACCAAAAGGTGTTACAACATGTTCACCGGGCATGTATATAAAAGGTAACAGTGCGGGCAATTGTCACGGCGTCTCCCCTCTTGTTTTCTAATTAAGACACACAGACTCATTGTCTTGACCCTGCCCACAACCACAATCACAGCTTTCGAGATGCTACGAAGTGCGGTTGGAATAGCTTCAATTGCCAGCGGTCTCGTATTCTTTGCGGCTATCGCATCTGTTGTTTATGTCTACCATGACATCAGTGTGTTCTACGAAGAGTCGTTGAAAAATTTGGGTGAATTCAATGTGAGCTCTTAAGATAAAAACTTGTCTATTGCCCAATTCAGACCATTTCCAACGAGGCATGGAAGTCGATGCTCCATGATCCTAGCGGTGTGACAAGAACCAGAGTCGAGAGAGATATTTTCCATCGCTCAAAGAAAGCTTCCAGTCAGTGTGGATGCGCTGCCGGGAAGAACAACTGTCCGGCTGGACCTCCTGGACCTCCTGGAACACCTGGACACCCTGGAGAGGATGGAGAGAACGGTGAGTTGTTCAACAGCTCAGTGTTTAAAGTAATGGTTTTCGAAGAAAACTGTTTGGATTCGAGTCCCGGGTGACCCAGTTTTCCCAATCCTAATACAAGTTACAGGTGACGATGGTCTGGATGGAAATGCCGGAATCTTTGTCGGAAACATGTTCACCTTCAAGGGTTGTATTAAGTGTCCCGCAGGACCTCAAGGACCTAAGGGTGCTGATGGTGCTCCAGGTCCTTCTGGACCTGACGGACAGCCTGGACAGGCTGGGGCTGGATCGCCTGGCAAACCTGGACCTCCCGGACCCGCTGGAGACGCGGGAGCACCTGGAGGCCCTGGTCAGGCTGGACAACCAGGACCCGCTGGAAAGGCTGGAAAGAGAGGTAAGTAATCTCTCTGTCTCTCTATCCCTCTGTCTTCTTGTACTTCGATATCTAAAGCTCACACTTTAGGACGCGGACAGCCCGGACCAGCTGGAGCACCTGGACCTGCTGGCGCTCCCGGTCAGGCCGGTCATCCTGGACAAGGCGGTGGACAGGGACCTGCCGGAGCTCCTGGACCTGCTGGTCCAGCTGGTAACCCTGGTGCTCCCGGAACAGATGGCCAGCCCGGAGCTCCTGGTCAAGCTGGAGGACCTGGAACTGATGCTGCCTACTGCCCTTGCCCCTCTAGATCTTCTGCTGTTCCTCCCGCTGTCCCTCATGCTCCAGCTCCCTCAGCTCCTGTGGTTGGTCATTCAAGCTCCGGAGACTACCGTAGACGTCGGGCCAAGCATCGCAAGGTCCACCGTCAGGCCAAGGCCGCATAATCTCTCAATCACACATATCTTTTTACAATGTCTTTCAAACTTGAACAATGAAATTTGATGAAAATATTTCCAAAAAGATTCTTAGGTCTTAAAAGGTGACCTGGCTTCTCAAATTTATTATCAAATATGCACAATCAGACATTATGCTTTAGTAACCGAATCTCCGTAAAAATCAGACTGAATACGAGCATCACATATTATGTAAAGGACTGTGTGTGTGGCAGGAGATCGTTCATGTTTTGTTCCTTATACTGATCCCGTTCTTCCTTTACTTGTACTTCTCGCCAGACTGGCTATTTTCCGGAAGGGATTCAAGTTGGCCAGCTGCGATTTCCGTCTTCGGACCTTGGCCGCCCACGTCTCCACACTTTCCTCGGCTCCGTTATTTTCTAAACTTGGTAAGACATGTCTCTCAATAGTCTTACCACCACCATCATTTTCGGAATCGCTGCCTTTGAACGTTTTCGATCGTATTCTACTTTGTCTCCTCGAAACTCTAATGTCAATATCGATGCGAGAATGGTTCGAGGTTTTCCCGGATGACAGACTGACAATGTCGGCTGACGGACCGGGATTTCCAGCCATTCCTGGTGGACCATCCGCATAGAACTAAACTTTCAATGAGCCCCTAAACCATAGATCTTACGTCGTCTACTGGTTTGCTGAGATCTTCCTCGTGAATTTCTGATACCACCCGATAGTTCTCAGACGTTTTTAATAGTGCGAGATAGCCGTAGCCCTCTGTGGCCTGCTCCAATAGTGTCATCAAAGTGTCGCGCATGTCTCGGAAAGAGGGTCGAGAATCGGGATTCTTGTCCCAGCATTGCATCATCATGTCGGCACTAAAACGATGAAATATTAGAGAGTGGAAGCCGAACTTACATCTTGTCTGGAGTTATAAGAGGCGGTTTTGGCCTGTTTCCTTGCAACAAATGAGGTATCAGTTCAATTGGTTCGACGCTCTCGAACGGAATTTCTCCCATTGAGTACATCTCAAAAAGGACTATGCCAAAAGACCATCTGAAAAATAGTTTTAGCAGGAGAATTCCGAGGTCTTACACATCACTTTTAAATGAAAACTGTTCTTTTTGTAGACTCTCCAATGCTAGCCACTTGATTGGAAGACGGCCTGAGGCAGACAAAGCATTTTCGCCAGGAGTAGCTGACATGGCCAGACCGAAGTCACCGATCTAAAAAAGATGTACATAACATAAAATGTGCATCAAACCTTTGCATTTTTGAGCCCCTCGAGACCAGATATGAGAATGTTTCTGGCCGCCAAATCACGATGAATTATATTCTTGTCTCCAAGAAAATTCATCCCACCAGCGACTTGCCAAGCAAGATGAAGTAGTTCTTTTGTAAGTTCAACTTGGTCGTCCATCGACTTTGACTGAAAATTGATAGTGTTTTGAATTAGTGGCTTCTCACGATTTCCAGCTCGACTCTCTTTTGCTTCAGATACCTTAGGAGGTCCCGATTGGAACAGTATTCCAGTACGAGACAAGACTTTCCGGCAGTGATGCAGCCAAGCATGTTGACAATGTTGTCATTGATGCCGAGAGTCTTCATTAGGTGGATCTCGTGCATGAACTCAGTCTTGGCATTTTCTGAAGCATAGCGTGGGAGCATCTTGACAGCACAGTCGCAGTCCGTATATTGGCCGACCTGATCTCTGTCTCTTTGTCTCTCTGTTTTCTTACCTCTGCCCTGTAAAACTTTTCGATTCCTGGCGATGGACCGATGAGTTTCCCTTTAAATACCTGTCCATAAGCTCCATGACCAAGCCTTTCATTCTTAACAATCAGCTTCTCCCATGAAAGTTCCCAGTAGTCGATGCTGAATAGAATTTGTGACAAAGTTTAATTTTTTCATACACATCTTCTTCCTTCTCTCCAGACCGGCCACTCTGGCTTGTTTTGAACTTGTTGAGTTTCTCTGACCACATATATTTTTGTCGGTAGAGAATAGTGATTAGGATCAGAATTACCATCACCCCTACACAAGTACCGACAATTATAAGCATAATGACAGGTAGAGAAGCTAAAACACTGCATGGTATAGCATGAAAACTTCCTACTTTGCTTCTTACAGATCCCCACTTGGTAGCTTTTACTGGTAGAGAATCCGGGATCGGTTTGAATGTAGTTCTTTCTCAAATTGGTCTTGTTCTTGTAAATCTGGGCAGCACTCTGCATGGTCTAAGCAATTTATTTCGAACTGGGTAAAGTCCTACCTCGTCGAAGCAGTAAATATAAAAGTCGATTCCAACCATATCTTTGACAAGATTGCTTCCGGGTGCGTTGTAGGCATCGATGAAAGTCTGGAAGTTGTACAAATTCGTAAGACCTATCAATACGGATCCCGAATACACAGATGTTCTCGTCCATTTCGTTCAGGCGATAGGATAAGTGACCGTTTAGTCAGATTATGGAAGCTCTAAGTAGGACAGACTAATTCTCACCCGTATCGTCTCAGCTACCTGGCCTAATCTCTCTAGTATCCATTTGAACTTTGGACGAAATCTCACACATCTCTCTAGGGGGACCGTGAAAATTGTTATGTACACCTTTTTGACCTGACTTACTTGACATGGCAACACTCTAGTAATTAGTGGTGATATTGTAACTGTAAAAGATGGCCCTTATCTACCACATTCTGACAGCCTATCAAGAAAAAAGAACTTCCTGACAAGTGAAACGAACCTGAGAAACAAAATCGGTAAGAAGGACAAGACGCGGAGATTCAGTATTGGCACTTGGTGGAGCTTCGACGTGAATAGCTAGACCGTTCAAAATCAATGTCAAGGTAACGTTGTCGTAGATGTCGATTGTTGGGGCTGAAAAGGGTTTTGTAGGAATCTACTGACAGAGACAGAAACCCTCTTATAAAGTACTTACAAGCATCCAGAAGAACCTCGTCGAATTTTAGATTTTCAAGGTGAGAATGAATAGAGTTGTCGTCCATTAGCCAGCCAGAATCATTGTTATCTCTAGCAAGAAAACGTATAGCAATTTTTACCTTGTCTTCCTAAAAGACAGTCTGTAAAATATCAATAAGTTAACATACAAGACACTGTTTCAATGGCTCCTCAATGTACTTGATGGCATTTTGAAAGTCACTGCTTGTTGTTCGATTAGAGAGTGCAAACAGGTAAATCATTTGCCAAGAATCTACCACAACAGGGTTTTCCTAAATATCTCATAAAACATAGTGGTTTCGATATACCGTTGTAGAAGTTGTGACCACCGTTGTAGTTGGAGCAGCAGTTGTCGGCTTCCCACAGCTTCCAGCATCCTCTATCTTTTGACATTCGCTGGCCTTCTTGGGTCCACACGGTTTAATGCATTCCTAAAGAGACATTTTGAAATTATCTGACTTTTACCGATAGTTGGGGCAAGCAATAAGGATCGGTTACGGTGAAAAGATATGTGGTCACTTTGCTGTAGTAGTGTGACAATAGCTCATCTGTTATACTGTTCCCAATGCCGATGATAGTCAACGTTTCGCAGCTATAGTCCTCGACCTGATGAAACCATTCTGATAAACTGAAATTTAGCTTACGCCAATAACGCTATCGTCCCACTCTTGAGTTGAGTTGAAGATCCGATTCGTGAGTAGAACTATCGTGTTGTAGAGACAGACACTGGGTGGCTGCGATAGCTGTTTTACCTAACAACAATTTAAAATTTGAGGACGAAAAAACCCACATCTTGAAGAAAAGCCAACGAAAAGTCTTCTTCTTCTGTGTCGGCTTGAACTGTGTCAGTTGTGGTGAACATTCCAACATAATGTTCGTAAGGAAGATTGTCGATTACAGGACCACAAGGAACTCCATCACAGCAGGTCGCGGGGGTAGCATACTTAAGTTTTCAATATAAATTTAATGGAAACCCGAAAGCTCTTACGTCATCAAACAGTTTGTTGAAGATGATCAAATGACCGACTCCTCTGCTTTGACAAGTGTTTATCATGCCCTTCAGGAACTGTTGAACAGCCAAGAAGTCATCTCGAGTCGTTAGTCTTTGATCAAGATCCAGCATGATCACAATACCACAGTCATGTATAACCTTAAAGTGCCTTGTGTGCCTATTTCGTAGTTTTTTCGCTGCACTATGTCTAGCCAAATTTAAGAGAACTAATCCTGCAAAAGAGCTTAAGAATAGTATCCTCACAGATCTCAAGACTCAGTTAGCAACCAAAAAGGCTGTCGTAGCATCTAAAAGGATGTACTTCAAAAATGCCCTCAAGATTAGGCACCACCCATGTCACAGTTAAACTTTTGGTTTAAGCATTGGACTACCGATAAGCTCGTCTAATACGATAGGACATGTCAAGTTCCTCCAACAGACGTTCGATACTACTATTGTCAGCTTGTTGATGCTCCTATGGTTGTGTTTTTTCGCCTGCCCGCCGAATGTTCTGTTGTTAAAATTTTTGGACTAATAGTAGCAATATTGGCTTCCAGCAAGGCAGCGCGATCATTTTAGTAAAACACCATACGTTTCCTGCAATATCCGTGAGATTTCTTAATCCTGGAACACTAATTTCAGAGAAAGAGCCCGTTGTACACATGTCCGAAGCGTCCCAATTCGGACTAGAATCATCAGTAGGATCCGGTAAATCTGAAGAGGGGCCATATATGATCATGAAATGACGTACTACAATGTTGGCTTAAAAAACAAGGTAGAAATAAAAGGAGCACGGCGCTCCTCATGGCATATCCAGCTTGTCTGCAATGTAATCACAGTAGAAAGTGAATTGGTGTTGAAAATTAGAGGGGCAGAATCGATCAGACTGGTAGCAATAGGGGCTGCTGATAACGGAGCTTGATCTCGTTCTATTCTTCAGACTACTTTACATGGTCTTTTACTTTTTTTTGAATCAAAATTGTTGTACACAACATACAAAAGCTGTTAAACTTTTAGCAGACAGATCTTCTGATACAGGTTCCTGAGAATTCCCATTAGGGGCTCGATAGCTGTGAGAAGCTTGATAAGGGCGGCTAGCCCAGAATAATAGCGGTTTGTTTTTACAAAAGTGACAAAAGCTTAATCGAGGCTTATCCGAAAGTTTTGCTGCTGTTCTGCAAGATAAGGGAGCGAAGGAAAAGGAACTGACAAGTTTCGAGAACTCTTTTGTACTGTAGCTGGCAGAAAATAGGTTGGCAAAAAAGGGTTTAACAAGAAAATAGATGTTGTTGCGAATGCCGAATCTAAAACAAGTTTTAAAGCCTAACGATGAAACCGAAAACGGAGAGTTTGAAAAAGTTAAGCTGTCTATGCTGTACAAAATTCAATAATTAATTGGAAATCTAAAATGACTCTGGTAGTTCTCTTTTCGATCTACAGACTTCAGTCCACTACGGTATATAAAGCCCCCCTTCCACAATTTTTGCTTTTAGTGCCAACTTTTCAGAAAACAAAGGTGAAAGTAGTGTTTTACGATGCCAGCTACTTTTATCGGAACTGTTAGTCATCTTGGCACATGTCAATTGACGACAACAGCTGGCTAGACCGGGCTCGAGACCATACAAGAAATCAATATTCTTTCTTTGCAATTTGCGAGAAACTATTAACAGATGGCTTGAACAACAGTTTTGGAAGAAAAAGACAATGATGGAATTATAAAGTTGTAGGATAGTTGAGTGGACCGTCATTTACTGTGTGACTCAATAGTCTGACATGCCCGCACAATAATTTAAAGAAGATCGATGATGCGAGAGAAGAATAGCCTCGATGAAATGGGTCTTCTTCTGATAAGAAGAACGCCATAAAATTATACGGCGGTGATGAGCACTGTCAGTAAATGTAGGATAACTCACTTTTTTGTTACAAGCTTCACACGGTGGCAATCTTTAAGCGGTCATTAAATTGCTCGTGAGATAGACAGTAGCTATAAAGAAAACGAAGAGACAGTCCGCAGAATATCGGTTGATGCGGAAGGATAGATTAGAAGGGGAATAAAATTGTAATGACTGTGTTGTACACAGGGGACGAGGCGTGCTCACATAGATTCATGATAAACTGGGTCTATCAGGACCTCGTAAATTTTGAAGGTTTTCCACAGAGAGTTCAAAAGAAGCCTTGTTTGAAATGAATAATCCAAACAATTGAAGTGCTAGTACGCGTCCAAATCCGTTGTTAAGCTTTCCGCCAAAGGTAGCCTCAAAAGTAAACTCAAAGCATAAATTTTGTTCTGTTCTAACCGCTGAAAAGGAAGTTTTGACAGATGCAGGAAGAATCTCGATAAAATGACAGGAAACGGACCAAACTGACTGAGCTAGACAGTTGCTGCGAGACATCTAAGGTCTTCAAAATGTTAAAAATATTATCACAACCTTTTCAAGAGGTTCCAAAGACTCATTTACTCAAAAAGTTATCGAGGGAAGTGGAGCCCGGGTCATTCGAGACAAAAGCGCGCCCTTTCCATACGCCAACTTTATAAGAATACACCCAGATGGACACAGCTCGCATTTATTGAATGCATGGTGAGATGATGTCAGTAACAGGATGAAAGAGCAAGGTTGACATGGACAAGATGAGATAACCGGTTGTACGGAGAAGTGTATAGGTAGAGCAACAAAGAATGCATCAGGCTAAGAGACTGAACAAGAGAGGTGTTACTAGTTAACAGTGGTGATGATGAAAGAATAACTAGCAAACAGATCCAGAATGATAGTGTTATGGGATACAAATAATCCTTATCCAACAAGCTTGCTGTCGAACCCTCAAAACTGGCAGGTTGATGGTAAGAAACATTTGTTTAAACAATTCAAAACCTATAAACCTACCTAGTAAAAACTGTTTCTTCGGTCTATGTCTGTATAAACTTTTTGATAGAAATGCAGGATCCACGTTTATTACATAAGGCACATTTCAAGTCAAGTGATAGGATAGATTGCTGTGCCAGACAGGCCATGATTACACGTTGTAGAAGTCACCAATGTATTAACAGCTTCTGACGAGATCAGAGGAGAAGAAAGTTGAATAAGAGACATCTCAAAAGAAATTCGCATCTTGTGACGTCTCCAAAATGTCGATGGTAGTCTCTCTCATTTGCTCCAGATCTCCGTGCAGCTCTTTAAGTGCTCGTAGCTTTTGGCCAACCTAAAATTTTGTCTTTAGCATCGATTTTCATGTTCTCCTACGTATGTTTCAGCTTCTCCCACTGTCATTACTCTCGAATCCGTTTGTAATCCCTCATCCTCATCAGAATTTGCAAAGTCGGCTAAAGAAATCGTCGAAATGAAAGTTCAGACACTTACTTTCTTCCGCTCTTTTCAAAATAGATAAAATTGAGGGAATCATTCTGTTATCCCGCTTTTGTAGACACTTTAGGGCATCCTTCAGAGCCACATTAAGCATTCGACACTCAGCGATTGTGGCTCGTTCCTTCCTAAACACAAATTTAACTGGATATAGCACAAAATCACCTCAAATTCTGACTCATTCCTGCGGTAACCACATCGGACTTGATCGCATTCAGTGCAAAGTTTGACAGACTCTTCCTCAGATTAGTTCTCTCCTGATACAGACCATTGCCGGGACTGACACCAAGCGTCGAATGAGCTTTGGAGTACTGCCTATGGGTTCTGTTGTAACTGGCACTGCTGCTGTCTTCATCGTCGTCGAAGCCCTGTGGAGCAGAGCCAGAGGAAGTCGAGACATGAGAACTTGCTTCAGCACTCAGGGTCTGAAAAAAAAGACATAGAAAACCAAAATTTTGTTAAACTAACAGCAATAGTTCCATTCTGATCGTTGATCTTCTTATCCTTGTGATCGAGATCCAGTTGCAGGTGTTTAATCTCTTCCCTGAGCTCATCGACTTCTTTCTCTCGGGCATCCAAGAGCTCGTGGAGCTCGTTATTCTGTTTCCCGACGAAATCAGTGGTTTCTTCGTATCGGACCACATTGTTTTGGAGATCAGACAAGATTCTCTCCTTTTCATTGAGCTGGGCTACCTGAAATTCGAAAATGAACGTCAAATTTCTCTTGTTAAACTTCTCGGTGCTCTAATGTCTCAAACGGGGACAGAACTACAATATGAAATTGTATGATCGGGATGTTTTCTCAGTAACATTAGACTTGTAAGAAGACTAGTTGAAAAAATTGCGCTGTAACCTACCGACTGTCTGTCAAAATTGTTTTCACTGGAAAAACATTGTGATTAGTACTAAATTACTACTTTTGTAAAAGGCTGCATTCAAACTTATTATTCAACGGCATTTATTAAACTACTGGTCCTTAAGCCAGGTTGAGGAATCTGCTAGCCGTTTGCGACTGTTCTTTTATTAGTGACAGTAGTCTTGGCCTCCTATATTTTTGTCCGGCTTCTGGCCAGATTTCCACGTTCTTCCCTGTGACGATACTAGAAAAGTGTATGTCAATTTCTTTTATAACCGAACTTCTGATAAAGGTTTGAGAAAACAAAGTTCAATGACACTTACAGCTTTAGCGTGTTCCTCTTGCAGCTTGGAATATTTCTCTTCGAGGTCCTTGTCATACTTGACGTAGCGATCACTCAAATGGTCCAGCTTCTTCACAAAGCTATCCAGTTCAGCTCTAGCTGTCTGTCTGTCTCTTTTCAGCTCTTCGACCTTTTTCTGGTACACGCGTTGCTCGTGACGGAGCTGTGCACTGAGATGTTCGACCTGATGAGTGAGATCCTCAATTTTCATGTTCTTCTCCGACAGGATCAGGGCCAGCTCGGGTTCTGAAAGGCAATGAATGATTCTACACGTCACAAACAGAAGTCCTTAATGTGTGCTCGCAACAAATGGAACGACGGTTTTTTATGGAATGCCGCAGCTGGTTCAAGAATGCTATCATCAAATTCAGAGACGCTATCTTGCGAGGTCATTATATCTCAATCTTTTTCCGAACAATTGCGGTCGCCAAATGAGAATCGTCGGAGCCTTTGATGTCTCTCCCGTGCCGCTTTTTATAGATAATAAAACCATAGGCGCTGAATCAGTCGAATAATGTCCAATGTGGAAAAGAATTGTCATAAACTTAGGAACTTACGGGTTGCGACGCCACCATAGGGCATTGGATAGGCTGTTGGTGACGAGGTCACCGCTTGGGTCTTGCTAATTCTTCTAAGTTCGGACTCGAGATACTTGACACGCTGGTTGAGGCTCGATTCGTCTTCTTGTGTGCGGAGACTTCCACCATCAACTAGGCGCTCATTGGGCATGGCGTTGCTGCTCTTTCTTTGCATTGGAGCAACATGGCTGAGAGCGGCACTGATAAGGCTAGAACAAAGAGAACACTCACTGTGTGGCGACCATTGCCTGGCGGTTAGCCGAGTGCGAGTCAGCACGACCAACATGCTGTTGTGGTGCCACAGCTACCTAAAAAGTACAAATTAGTAGATTCCTTTCGAAGAACTCGTTTGGCGCGCGTTTTTTCTATTTTGGGTCCCCCACTTACAGTTTATACGCATTTGACCATTCGTAAGGATGTTCATCTGACTCTGAACATATCCTTTTTTGAACCTAAACGGATTTGTTGCAAGATCCAAATCAAAAAGAATGAGCTGTTAAACCATAATGAAAAACCATAAAGAACCGTTTAACATCTCCTAATGGAACCAGCCCCTGATTTGAGGCCGCAATCCTCACCTCCGGTCTTTTCTTCGATGGCATGGGCGAGCCGACAGGACGCTTGCTATCAGGTGGCGACTGCTTGCCACCAAAGCGTTCGGTCAACTTGTTATAGATCCTATTCATCCCGCAGCAACAATACATAACTAACTACCAGGCTCGCAGTATGTACATGGGTGTGGCCCTTGTGAGGGGCGAAAGTCGCTCTCTCTCTCTGAAACGTTTAGAAGGCTCAATGAGATGGCTATCTCCGACGACATGCCGGAAAGTGAAGACAGAGAGAACATTAAGCGCCAAATGGGTGGATGCGATTAATAGGAGGACCCCGATCAGAATTTCAAATGGGGCTTTTCGGGAGACGAAGGTGTGAAAATCGTATAGACAACGGATAATAAGCGGATGCGATATTTGCTCAGCTAATGGATATTCCTCGAAAAAAGAGGGAACGGCTATGCGCAGCCAATGGCTATTGAATTATATGCTTTCGTAATATGCGAGCTAACGGTACGCCAAGCTCAAAAGGATGAGAAGGTATGGGTCGGCATGAATCATGCTACCGAAAAGTTACAGGTAGAATTTGCTCTGGGTACTGAGAGGTACGGAATTTTTAGACTACTGAGAAAGGACGGCAAATGTTTCCAAACGTTGAAGAGATGGTACTTAGCTTATTACCGAGACTTTACGGGAGAGAACAGCAGGAGAATGCAATCCTGACTACCGAAAAATGAAAAGCAAAATGGGTTCAACTGTCGACAGAGAACGCGAGAGATTTTTTCGAGTAACCGAAACTGTATTGGAAGCCGTTCCTCTGATCTGCTGTCAAAGTACGGGCGAGTCTACAACCTGTCTGACATCGAAGATGCTACGGAAAAGACTACTAACTACTGAGACGGTATGGTAGAGCTTCTCTAGCAGCAGTTAAGTGACGCTTGAGATTCGACGTAGCTGTTCATATCATAATCAATACGAAAGAGGGAATTAACCGAAACCTCGATTGGAATTCGTAACGGATAAAAAAGTTAGCAACATTTCATGTCATCGGTAGATTTGAAGCCCTGATAGCAAATGCAGACTGTCAGCGACAGCTGTGTTAGGGAAACGGAACGAGATTCGAGATTCGGCTTACTGGTCGAAAACATGACTGAGATCGTTTCTACGCAATCGCCTTTAAAAAAAAAGGGGGGGGGGGGGGGGGGTGAGGTGATACCTCGGCGCCGAAAGACAAGGGCTTTGGCAAACATTAAAATAAACGGAAATGCTCATTTGAGAAAAGCGCAAAAGCCAGTTATAATTGGATTAAGCAGACGTAAAATGTCAAAATACGGGCGTGTGTGGCAGAATTATGAATGTATGCAAATGTGCCTCGACATATAGACGACAAGGACATATGTACGTGAGAGACGATGACCATGTGCGGTTGCCTGCAAAAGCTGGGCGTGTGGATCCACTAATCCTTCGGACCGAGAGAAAGCTTCCTTCCTTACGGGGGGCTGCTGACAGGGCCGAAGTGTCTCTCTCTTTTCGTTTCGCTCTTCTCGTGCTTTGAGAGAACCGCCTTTCAAGAGTGTCAAAACGAGCAAAAAAGTTTCACATTCCTCTCGTGAAAAGAAGAGAAGAGAGAGGCGTTGCACGCCTTGCTCCAGCGCAAAGCGCCTCTTTTCAATGGAGGCTGTAAACAGATGATTTGGGCATGGTTCAGACCAGTGAGAGAGAAAGACATGGTCACGGACAATTGGCGCGACCTCAAGGAAGGTCGTCCCGTAATTAGCTGTGGCCGGGATTGTCCGCAACCGGGGGGAGGATTTCAAGTTAAGTGGATATATGTAAGGGTCAGGTGGTTGTGATCAGACTAAGAATCAATACAATGCATGTGTGTGTGTGTGTGTGGTAGTGAATGACTGTTGACGCGTCGCGGGAACAGACCGCGTGGTTGTGGAACACAGGGCCATGTTTCTTCTAATTGCAAAAACAAACGATTGATACATATTATGACAGCATTTAGGATAGCAAGGGTTCTCACATATGTGGACCATCTGGAAGGGGTCGACACAATTTGGCGTTCCTAACACATATTCGGGGACTGGCGCCCCAGAGTCAAGACGCTCTTTTGTTTGCCCAAGCCTCGAAATCTCCTTTACGGAGGCCCGCTTTTGTGTTTATCAGTGTTCCATGCTACTTGAGGAGGGAGCTTGTGTCAAAATACAAACTCACTTTTTTGCTGGATGAAGACGGATGTCGCATCTCTTGGCAGCCCAGAGCCGGTGAATTGTGAACAGGCACTGGTACTAATGAACGCCTCCGGGACCTGCAATAAAGACATAAAACTTGGCATACTGGTCAACAATATGCTTGGCACTAGCGTTAAGGGGAACTCTATTCATACAGAAAGTGCTATATTTGCTAGGCATCATTGATTCAAGACTGAAAACTCTCCACAAAAATCAAAATCAATCGACTGAAAAGATGGGCCCAGTGGCCTCCGGCCATTGTCCAGACCCACGAGGATCATATTACATCTCCCTGTGGTTTATAATGCGTCGCGAGGAAAACAAACCAAAAACGAAGGCAAACCTGTATATAGCCGAGCATACGTCTGAGAGTTCGCTGTCTGACACAACAAAGAGCGATGACTCGTCATCCTCGTACTGTGGATAGGACGCCTTCAGCATGGACATGCTATGTCTACCGATTATGGACGAAAAAGGATGAGTAAGGTCGTGAGAAGAAGAAGACAAATACGGCTTATAAGGGGCATTAGGATGGGGCTCAAGGATGAATTGTAAACAATGGGTCAAAGGCGACAGTGTTTCTGATTTGCAGAATCACCAACTGGTAGCTATCATAGCTTAATATACTCACATAAATCCTGTTTAAACTCTCTAAAAGCATTGACAACGTCCGCTACAACTCAAATCATCGACAGTTTTGAAGTCTCGTACTTGGAAACATTGATCATAAGGAAGTTTGTTAAACCATGATTCAAATGCGACATAGTGTTTCTGATTGCCAAGATGTTCTTCTTTATGAGCGTTCAAGCAGTCTCGGAAATGCATGCTTAACGCGAGACAGATGTTAACCTCCTGCCCAAGGACCACATAAGCCCATTTTGAGGATCCAAACATGAGTAAGAGAAACGGAAGAATAGGCTAAAGACAGTAGTTACACTAAGTAGGGCTACGCATCAATCGAGCCTAATTACGACGAACGCATGGCCCCCGTGCCCTGGGTCAACAGCAGGAGATTCGAAGGAGCCGGAAGATAAATGGACTCTGGCAGTAAAAAAAATCCATATAAAAGGTAAAGGATGGGTGTGTCGACATTTGAATGCCAGGAGGAGCAGCTGGAATTGATCGTCCGCCACGGAAAGAGAGCGAGACGCACGATGATGAAGATTGGAAAATAAAGAGACTAAGGTAGTGGTCACGGGAGAGGGGAAGGAAAGAAGAGCCACCCCCCTCTCTCCGACTCTGAAACCCCTAATTGGCCGCAATAGGAGAATTAAGCCACTAGGAACACACAAGTCAGTCGCGAGACATATAAGGCCGTCTCCGAGCTGTCTTTGCTTTGCAAATAATGCTTATAAAACGGAAACGGAGTCTGGCAGATCATCTTAAATGAATACTTACGTAATGGGAGATGCACTCATCCGACAAAGACGACTTTCAGATCCTATCATCTCGTCGAAGTACTCTACTCCCGGGCGGTAATGGACTTCTAAAGTCCAAAAATGGTAAGAGTTCGTAAAAAGTTTACCATTAGTCGAAATACTCCTCATGTCATTGTGCCTACTCGCTCTTTGGGCACTATTATGCCTGGGACTTGAAGGCGGAAGAGGCAAAACATCTTGACTATAGGAAAGTGATTTGGGCTGAAAAATCAATATTAGTCATTTGATGACAGGATACCTGAAACTGGGATCCGTTGAAAGCAAGCGAATTGGTAGAGTGACATCGAGGAACGGCAGATGGCGGCACAAACCCGGCTTCTACGGCGTCAGTGTTCGTGACTTCGCGCTTCCGCAGTCGGACTGAAATAGAAGGAGGTTTGTCAGAATATGTAACAGTGTTTGGTCAACAGCCTTGATATCTTTCACACATTTGATACACTGCCATTGTGGAAGTACCTTGTAACTGTAAAACAGCTGTCCAAACAGACGGTTGCTAACTACAAGAACTTGGAAGATTTTGAACTTAACTATGTAACAGTGTTTGGTCAGCAGCTCTGATATAGTCCAACTAAAAACATTTTTACTGTTAGGCGAGGCGAGACAAAGGCTAGCCAGCTTTCCTAAAATAGTCTATCTGTCTCTCTGTCACTCTGTTTCTCAATCTCTCTGACTTTCTCTAAAAATTTTTGGAAAAAGGAATGCGCGGAAAATTCAAACGGCGCCTTAGGCTCGCTTTAATGGTATCTGGACATGAAAGCACGTTGTTACTGTAAAAAAGAATGACACTTGGTAGCTGTGTCAGTTTTCAAAGGACTATAAGTATCTACCCACCACTCAAAGTACTATAAATAGCGCAATAAATAGTTTCTCCAACACAGAGAAGACACATCGTTCGTTTTGGTTTTTTTCGTCTGTTACTGTCAGACTATCCTTCCGCTAGGCAGCACAATAATAGTTGCTACATCCAGGCAGGAGGCGAAAAGAAGCGATAGCTCTGAGACAGAGGGCAGGTGAGTTATTGCCCCCAGCCTCAAAACACTGCCGAGAGCACTCAACAGTTGATGCTCATGTGAAACAAAAAACACAATACGTGTTGTTTCGCCTAAATAAAAAAAATTCCCGCCACCAACAGAATTTCAACCCTCTTGGTCGCTTTTTACGATCGAGGTCAGATAACATGCGCAAAGTGATCCGTCTTTATCCGATCAGATAAAAAAAGGGCCTAGGAGGTGGGATCTTAGCAATAAAGGAGGAAATTGTCCAAAAAGTTATGAACTTACTCGGAGTACGAGAGCGGGTTCGACGCGGTGATTCGCCGCCGAACATGCGCGTCTGTACAAAATCAATCGAAAGTTTTCCCGGCGGCTATTGTGCCTTCTAATTGATTGCGATCATGTGAAAAATTGATTCAAAAAGTAGCTGTAAACCTACCGAATGGTCATTATAGGGGGCCAGTAGGGAGTGATAAAGCGCCCGTTTGCGCAAACAATGAGCCGTAAATCATTAGGAGTCAAGGACCTTGAAATTTGCATAAACGACAGGAAATAGGTGACTACTTAGACTGCTTAAAAATCTGCTTCACATTTTCAAGAAATATCTATAAATTAAACCATGATTTTTAGGAATCTGGACCTTAAAATTTGCGTGAATGACAGAGTGACTTTTTTAGTGTGACTTGGCTGGCATTTTTACCTGTTTCAAGGAGATTCGCCCGGAAAAACAGCCAAAATATTCAAATCAGCCTCAATTTGAGCCTGAGATAATTGAAAACCTAGACCTTAAAATATGCATGAAAAAATGGTAATTGATAACTGAGTGATAATTGCACTGTTTATTGTGCCCAAAACTGGGCTTTAGTTTTGAGCCAAAGATTGGGTACCAAGACTCGAAAATTTGTATATAAACGAAATTTTAGGTGTTACAAAATATACACATCTCTAAAAGAGCTCGAACCTACCTCCAGGAAAAATGAGCCCCATAAAATTAGAGCAGAGCATAATGTGCCGGTGGTGGTTGGTGGACGGGAGCCACGCGCGCAGGGTCAGGCCATGAGGCAACTCCGACCCCAAATGGCCAGCAGGTGCGTGGTATAGACTGAATAAAGGGGGTGCGCAGACGGATCGCCGACGGCTACCGATGCGGTTACACGATAAAATGCTGTAGAAATTCGGATCTTTTGGCTATGGGATGTCTGACTACTTATGGAGATATCTTATCAGCTGACAGTAATTGGCAGCTAGGGCTAGCAAAGTTGACGGTGACCTGTACAGGAAATGCAACCTACTCCGCTTGAAGATGCTCATCGGCAAACAGTGTGAATTGCAGTCGGCCCTAGAAGAAGCACTACATCGGTTGGCGGGAACACGGAACACTTGAACGCTGGCGAGAGGGAGGAGGTGAACCCGCAGCCGCTTCTCAAAAAGCCCCTCAGCACAGAGGGCTGCCCGTTTATGAGTGACCATTTGTCAGCAGCTCATAATGGAAAGCTCGCTCTCGAGGCGACGACAGCTCATGAACCAGTAGATAAGAAGCAGGAGACTTTAAACTTCTGCCCAGCCAACTGACGGCAAGTGTGAGGTAGGTTTGGCACACAGTTGGGTTCTTTCCCTACTTTGATGATCTCACTCTCGCTCTAATGTTCGTTTTTAGCAAACTGTTAAGGCATGTACAGCTTTTTGCAAAACTCACGCAATTTTTTTTAACACTAGTAAGACTGTTTTCATGAAAGCCGAACCGCCAAATATGTTCCAACTTGAACCCAAAACTAACTATAACTTTACATCAGTATTTCGAAACGATCATATGTCTTGGATAGTTCAAATCTGATAACCAGTATTTGTGACACTACCTTTATAACCATACAACGTTCGTGATTCGAAAGACTGCTATCCAAAGTACTTGATATTTCTCTTGCAATAGCTGTTGAATTGTAATAATCGAGGATTTGTTACATTCTCATCAGTTTTTGTCCATGTCCCTTTCATTCACCCAAATTTTCAAAACGGGTCATGAGAAGAAAGGCCCACCTGGTGAGAGAAGAAAAGAGTGAAGACAGTGCTTCTTGACCCGTCGAGGATGCGCCGTAATGAATCGGCTGGTTGAGGCTGTTGAGACTATCGACTGAGAATCATCAAAATCTTCGTAGACGGGAAAAGCCGATGATCTACTCCCATGCCGACGAAAGACATCTTTTGGACTGGAGCTGCTTCGCGGTTCGTACATGCTCTGTGACATGAGACTTGACGTATAATGGGTGGACTTCTTTTGCACGGGCGGAGGGAGATGTGTCATACTGCAGAAACCCGAACTTTGTGTGGTGAAGTAGCTTGTGCTTCCTTCCGAAGATGAAGAAGGTTGAATACTAGAGGTTGTAGGAAGACTCTCCCTCGAAGATGTGAGTTTAAAGTCGTCATTTTTGTCTCCAATTCCAAAAGTATTTTTCAAAGCCCGCGAAATGGTGTTTCTCATTGAAGATCGTCTTGAAGATGATCGTACAATCAGCTTCTCTCTTAAGGACCCGGTACTGACTTTTGGTTCATAGTGCATACTGAAAACAAGTAAACTTTGGGATACATCTAACTGCAAAAGCTCAACTGAGCATGAAAAGAATAAGACAGAGACACACACAGACAAAGAGACAGAGAGACAGAGAGACAGAGACTAAAAGAACTTGAGTAAAGAAGTGGCGCGAAGTGAGGTCAGTAACGACTTTCGCAGATGGCGGCCAGAAACAATGAAAATTTTGGCGCGCTCGAAGACTAACAGAGGGAGAGAAAGACAAAGAATATGGACAAAATCAGGTATTACAGACCGGGATGCGACTAGTAAATGAGGACAGCCAAGTACGTACACAGTGATGAATGAGCGACAGGCGCTGCTGACCTGCCCTGTTGTGACCAGAAGCAGCAACAGCAGCAGCAATGGACAGAAGGTAAAGAAGGTAGTAAAGGTCTGAGATTAGAAGCCTGCCGAGCATAATAAACAGCGCGCGTCTCTATTCATCCACCTACTTGAGCCAATGCTCAAATAGAATATACCCGTGTTATACACGGAAGGCGGTATCGCGGTATGAAATTTCAACGGGACGAGACATGAAAACTGGCCACAAAAAGACGCATAACCGGCCAATATCTTGAGCACTGCGTGCGGAAAACAGTTGTTCGTTTTGTCTCTCTCCGTCTCGCCGAGAAAGCGATGTGCATGTTCGCTCTTGATAAACAACCATCTTGATAGTGAAGAAAACGCATTAGAACGCCCGGAAAGTCTTGAAAAACTAAACGAACAAAGAAATGTAACAAGGCTGTCAGGAAGTCACCACCATTATCCGACTACACATGGTCAGCTGTCCCACCCGGCTGCAACGCATAAAAACGTCAGCGGTTGGCAACCCTCGAACTAGAGGACGAGTCTAACAATACATCAAAAAGTGATCTATAGCATGTGGGTCACGTTGTTCTGTAGGGTTAGAAGGGGATTTTTTTGGTTAGGGATCTAAATTTTGCATACCAACGAAAATCACACTACAACTTATAACTGTCATTTTGTGGTCATTGTATCTTTTTGTTTGAATTTGCCTCCGTTGAATTCGGTACCGTTGTTTTCGATAGATACACTTAATATTTACTTAATCTAGTTTTGATCTTGGTAGAAGAAAGTCCAAGTCAAATCTACCGCCAAAGTATCCAAAACTCTACATTGACTTAGTAAGACCCATCTTGTCATACCTTTTGTTTCGAGTATCAAGTTTATTTTTTCAGAAAGACATACAGAGAAATTAAAGCCGCAGGTGAACGGCATGGATATCTCTTGGCATAAAAAGCTATAAATTGAGAACACAAGATAATAAAAATTAATATTAGAACAGATTGCTCAATCTTCGTCGCCAAGCTTGATGTTGTCGGCGACGGTGACGGAAGTCTAATTGTCGCCCGTTTCAATGATGATGGTACGGGCACCAGAATTATTCTCAACATTGATGTTAGGATTACGGTCTCTGCTATCACAAATTGATGCTATCGTTTCCAAAGGGCAAATGCATCTGTGCCTGAAAGCAGACTCAGTGAATGAGTTATCACACGAGAAAGCCCCGAGGGCGTAGTCCTGATTGAAAAACAACGTGACGCAGTAAGCAACATCGACAGTATAAGCGGCCGAACCGAGGGTGAATAAGAAGAGGGTGGAGAATTGATACTGTGTGGTAACACCCAGCACGGCCACCATGACAGCGGTGTAGGCGGTGAAGCTAAGCCAGCAAGCGACAGTCTGGTGTAGTAATGTCCTGCTGTCCAAACCTAAGTAAATCAAAGCATTATTCATACCTTATTGATGGAAAGGATAGGATCGATGATGGTGAGGCGCATGACAGTGGCGTACCACGAGCAGAGGAAGGACAGAGCCAAGTGCAGAGCGGCGTACTAAAAATAAATCTGTGACTGGTTTCCTTAAAAACAGTCTGTATCTGTAGAAAGGCACCGCGTCTCTACTTCCAGAAAAAATTTTGAGTACTCTGATCTCTCTGTCTCTCTACCTTTCTTCCTTCCTGGCCCTCATTCTCACTGTATCTCAACATTGATGTCAAATCCATTCTTCTTTGCAATGCCTCGCTCGCTTTTTCTTTTTCTTTCGGCATCGTCTGACTCGAGAACATTAACCTAAACAAGTATTATAGAAGTAAAGATAAAAAGAACAGAGGGTAAAGAATTTCCCGTAGTGTAAAAATGAGCTGATTAAAATTTTTTTTCCGAAAAACGGTCTTACGTGCGAGAACAGCGCATGACGCAGACATCGATCAGAGGGAAAGAAATCGCAGCTTGAAGAGCCTTTATTTCAGTTAGCGTTATCTCTCAATGGAAGCAGCCAAAACTAGGGGCATGAATAAAGAGTTAGTGCCCGTCAATCCATTTGGTTGGTTTTGATGAGTTTGAGAGATTTAGCACTGAGACTTCCTTCGAATGACGGAAAAACATGCTTTTATTATTGAAAAGTTTTCGATATCGGTACAAAAGCCGATGTGACACTAGTGAGGGGCATTTAATCGACTTCGAAAATAAAGGAAATCCCGTCAAAGAGTGAAAACTGGAGAGTGCTAGCGGTAATTAACCGAGGAGAAGCCGGCGGGCAAAATGAGGAGGAGGAAACAGTCGTTGCTAAACATATGAGTAACAACGGTTTCGCAAGTCTGATTTGAAAGAGCGATTGAGACCAATGAAAGATTGCAAACATAAGCCGATAGGTGAATCGTGTGTTAAGTATACTCGGGTGTCGAGTCGAAAATCTCGACTATGTGAGTCCTGGAGCCGACCCGAGTGGAGTCAAGTCGAACTCGAGGTACACGTCGAGTCAGCTCATGGATCATGTCGAGTCGAGTTGCCCAAGTACAAGGTTAAGCTGACATACTGCCTAACCCAATGGTTCACAGGGGACATCGTGTGTGAAATAATGTGCGAGACTTTGAGGCAGTTATCTTACTCAAACATTATGGAGTGGCCAAAGTTCGTCAAGAAAACACGATTGCAGAAAACGCAGTACGAAAGAAGTTAGAAGTGTAACTAGATCTACCGAGTCAAACTTGCCGGGAGAGCAGATCTACGAGAAGAAGCAGAAAACTCGAGCCGAACAGTGAGAGATCGCACCATAAAATCGATGGAGATTCGTGTAAACAGCTGCGCGACACTGTTTTCGTAAGCATTCAAATCACTCATGGTCAAGTTCAGCAAGTTTTTAAAGAGAACTTGGGAATTGAAGTTAGACTGTTGAGGATGAATACTACAATAGAGTATTGGTTTTTTAGAATACTTGAGTGAAGGGTCAATTTTCTTGAGTAAGCTTTAAAGCCATATTATATTGTTTTGGTCTGTATTATGAACACAAAAACTTTATATAGTTCGACTATTTATGTTCCTTCATATCTTCTACTCCTCATATAGGTGTCTTAATCCATTCGTCAAGGAGAATGACTTGACTGTACGACACTGTCTTCCACCTTAATCTAACGCTCTCGAGCCGAATGCGCGGAAGCCTCCCTCGGACAGCCTTGCCTCCTCCAAATATTTGCATATGGGGTCTGCGGTCAGTATACAACTGACTACCTGCGGTCACCTGCTGCCAGCGCTTATATAATATCCAACCCATCTGTCAGAAATATTTTTCATTTTCCTGTCCTTACATTGTGCCTTCTATATTCGTACTTCTTAACAGCACACCGAGCTCTCTAAATTTATAAGAAAACAGTTTTGCTTTAAGTGGGGGCTAGAATCGTTGTCACTCGTTTCATCTCCAACAAAGACCTTTTTCCGAGCCCGCACTTTTTTTTCCTTGGAGCCATGTTGAGAAGAGGCTCGGACGTGTTATGCTGAGTGCAGCTGGAGTACACAAACAAACACGAGCCTCCTCATCTCTCGGCCATAGAGAGCCGTTGGACAATAGTCTCAGTTCTCTCATTCTTCCCTTCCCCTTCTTAGTAACAGAACAACTTCAATTAGTCAGGTCACAAGCGGCTTACATCGCCGGCGGCATTGTGTTCCAATCTGTCCGTTTGCTTGAGCGGAGGGCTCCCCTCCGACAGTCACTCGTTGACCCTGATCAGTGTATTCTGTTGACGACTCTTTCTCAAGCTCTCCTTCGAGCAAATAAGCTCATTTAGTCAGTGGTCATCTTCGACTGATTGCTTCAGCTTTTTGAGGATGAGCCGTCCCGGCTTGCCTTCACTCGACCACGAGCCTAAAAAGCTAAACGGTAAGTTTTGTAAGCCAAAATCACAAAGTTAACAATTTTTAGTGCCTCCTCCAAGTTACCGTAGCACAGTAATAATGGACACGGACACATGGAGTCAATACTCTGCCAGTTCGGGTGAGAGATACCCGACACCCACGACACAACATTTCATAATTTAGCCGGTATCGGCAAGAGGCGCAACAGCTGGACGAATTTGGTCGAATCGGACGAGAATCTTACTAAGCACAAAGTTAACTGCTATCCCAAAGTAACCACGCCATTCAAGCAGCCGGTAAACTAATCACAAAACTTATATGTACTCGACCTTTCAGTCCCTCTCCTCAGCCAGCTCAGTGGCCTCAGATTTCCAAACCACTGAGGTCTTCAGACAATTTGTGGTCTGCTCCAAAAGTTCTCCTGTCAAACTGGATTTTCAGCCCCGAGGCTCACTGCCCGTACTGGCTGACCCATCTCATCTGAATGTGAGACCAGCCGGCTCGCTGCCACCCATATCCCGTGGCCCTTCCAAAGCACCATCTGTGGCCATGTCACCTATGCCCGGATCCACCATTCCACCTAAAACACTCTATACTAAAACCAAACGCAATCGTCTGCAGGAGTGGAAGAAAAAGTTTGTTTTTGATATTTCTTCTAATTCTTGGTTCAGATGCTGCAGGCCCATGGTCGGACTATGCTGTCTCCTTCTCATACTGACCGGTGTTGTCGGTGCCATCATAGCTATAGTACTTTCTCAAGTCCTACCAGCACCAGACGTAGATATATGTCGGAAACTTTTAGTTTTGAACCTTTCAGAGACTCACCTTCCAAATGTACCCACCGAGCATGGTCAGCCAGGGCCAGAACCAGTCGAGTAACCTGCAAATGTCAGCGAAAGATGATCAGGTAGACAGTTTCTAATGGGCTGAATGATCGTTTTCAGGTGAAATTCCAACTGCAGGGAGCTCTCCCATTTAAAGGAAATTACATCAGCTACTACGATTTCAAAACGGTACGTGTTTTCATTTAGAGACTGTAGAGTGGCTTCGACGGTACCAAGTCTGTCTTGTAGATTTTATTCACCACGAGGCCCATTGTAAGCATCAAATGCTCAGATACAGCCAAACATTGATACGTGGACAAAACCTTACATATGACAATACTCTTCGAAATTTTTAGACATAATTTGATCTATCTTCACTGAGCGTTAGGTACTTGCATAAGGCTTTAAATGATAAGATTCTGCCTGACTTTCATAGGTTTTCGAACAGTATTGATAGCCAAACTAATTGAAAATACTTCAGAACAAAGTGGTTATCATCGATGAGTCTTTGAAAAGCAACGGGCGGAGCCTGGCGTGTTTCGTGATTCCTCTCGATCGAAACAACCTACAAGATTCAACAGCCATGAGAAAAGCTGCCAGCGCAACGAAATCGGTATCGTCAGTCTTTCACTGACTGCCCATCCATTATTTAGCACAATCACATGACCACTGGCTGGCAAGAAACCTGGACATGGATTCCTTCTCCGATGACCACACCCCCCGTCTTTAACCCGCCCATCAAAGAGTGTGAGGGAGCCAGATGGATCCAACTGGATCAGACCTCAATCGACCAACAGACAAGGAAATGCTCGGATTGTTATGATTTCTGCCTACCGGACTATGGAATTGCGAGGGATACTGGCAATAACTACCTCAATGTGATGAGAAGAGACTGTTTCTACTTGTTTGTACCGGAGTGGAGGTCCTATGCTCAAGCTAATTCGATTGATCAGGTAGGAAACAAGCTTTATGGGTGAGACAGTATTTCAGAATCAAAGGGATTTTGAGAGCTACTATCGCAATCGCGTGCATCTCACTCCTTCTTATGGCGGTCCTAACGGAGAGAGCAAATGGATTCCACTTTCTATACCACGTAGGTCTTTAGGATTTTCGTTACGGGACCGATTTAGTACAAATTACGAACTTAACAATTTTGGGGTCCCATCACGAAGTTCCTAGTTTTTCCACAATACTCTGCGTACAGTCGCTTATTCGTCTTTTTAGGTGGCATGCAAAATGTCTTAAATCAAACCGGACAAGCCATCGCTGGGAGCCTTGGAAACATCGGTAACACCCTTCAAAATGTTGCTCAGGGTGTCAGGACTTCAGTGTTTGGGTATAACCACTCGACCTCCGTTAAATGTTGTCTTTTTAGCAGTAACGGTCAGCCAGGACTTTTCGGAAATATGGTCAACAATATGGGGCAGCCGTCAAACCAGAACTACCCACAGCAGCCTGATACCGGTGTGACTGGAGTGATAAATCAGCATGGAGTGAACGAGAATACTGGGAATACTCTCTACCAGACGGTACCTTGATCCAATTTTTAACATTTGGAAATAGGGACCCACTATTAATGGACAAGTGAGCCCCGGACAGGCTTTCCCCTCTGCCTACAGTAATCCACCTGGTGGAATCAACAGTTACGGTCAGCAGACCGGTGGAGTTATGGGATCCGTAATGAATGGACAGTCCCAGCAGTACAACTCTCAACAGTATGGTTCCACAGGAACTGGGTATCCTGGTAGCAACGTTAATGCGCAAGTTAACCAAATGACTGGAGTTAATCCCGCTCCTGTGTAAGTGGACAACATACACATTGAAAATTTCGGTTTCAGAGTACAAGGCTACCCGGGACAGATCAGCAATCTGGATGGTCAACACCATGTGGGGCAGCAAGCGAGTGTTCCAACCAATCCACAACAAATGCTTGGACGCTCTGGTCATATGGCACAGGAACTGAATTCGCAGCATCCAAACGGTTTCCAAAATCCGACAACTTTAGCCGGAGCTGGAGGTTACAGTAGTGATGTGGTACATCCGCCTTCTCGAGCTGTTAGTATCGCTCTAAGCTGAAAATATACAGAGTTTAGGGTGACAGCATTCTGGCTAGTCTTCAGGCTCAGGCTATGAACAATCCCTATCGAGCAGTGGATTCTCACAGTGCTTATAAACCTGACAATAGTGGACCCTATGGTGCTCAAGTTCAGGTACTTAAAGTTTCATAATGAGTGTGAGCATCAAATTTCAGGGCATAGCCGGTATGGAAGTTTCTCGACCGCAGGGCGGTAACGGTTACTCCCCCAACATGGTCAACTCTCAGAATTCGCAGCCGACCGGACGATGGATCCGCAACTGAAGACAACGAAAAAAATATATAATCATGTAACATTCTCAGGACAAGTCTGAGCCGGTTGTCTCTTCCTTAAGTTTGTAACGAGTGTATATGCATTTGAGCTTCACATAAGATTTTTTTGCTATATTACGCAATAAAGCAGTTATTGGGTTGGTAACTAAGTCTTTTCGCTTTTTCAAATGCAAAAATTTATTGACTTCCAAACAACTTTTTCATTCGTTGTAATTACCATTATGAAGTACCACGTCTGCTCATTTCACGGGTAGCTTACGGATGCCACGCTCGTAGAACACCTTGGGTTTCGATGCGAAGAAGTTTGTCAACTAGGTTTTGGGTGCGCCGTCGGCATCGACCTGTTTTCCTCCAATCTCGTTGTTGAGAGTCAGGAACAGATAATAGTCGGAAGGGGCAAGGTCCGGGCTATAAGGAGGATGGGATAGAATCTCCCAACCCAGGTCGTGGATCCTGGAGCGAGTGAGCTTGGCGACATGGGGGCGCGCGTTGTTCATCTGCAGGATGATTTTCGACTTCAGCGGCCGTTTCTGACGAAGTGCAACGGTAACCTTTTCAAGTTGCTGGCTGTATATGGCAGCCGTAAGGGTAATTCCAGCATCCAGCAGTTCCCAGTGCACTACTTCTTCGATATCCCAGAAAACACAGAGCATAATCTTCTTTTGATGGATGTCAGGTTTCACATCAGGACTTGATGTCTGCCCTGGATCCACCCATTGACGCTTCCGTTGGAAGTTTACCTACGTTACCCACTTCTCATTTCCCTTCACCAGGCATGGTAAAAAGGATTTCCTCTCATACCTGGACAGGAGAGAATGGGTGACGGACATGCGCTGCCACTTCTGGGTGTCACTGAGGTCATGCGGCAACCAAGTGCCAGTTTCTTCATAAATCTCATTTGATTCAAATGATGTTCCACTGCAGCATGACCGACAGACAGTGCTTCTGCTAGTTCACGGGTAGTCTGGCGATTGTCTCGTTGACGAGCTGCAGCAGCTTCGATTCATCAAAAGTTGATCTTGGCTCATCTTCGACGCTTTTGTCCCCAGACCGAAAGCGATAGAGCCACAACTGGCATACCCTCGTAGACGTCGTCCCTTGACCATAAACATTGTTGATATCAGCCGCCATTTGGGCTCCATTAGTGTCTTTGAGGAACTCATGTCGCAGATCGTAGGGTGGCCGGTCATCAATGGTCCAGATCAAAACAAACAGAGAATAGAGAATAAGAAGAAGAGAAGTGGTGTCTTGCATGATGGTGGTAGAGGACTGAGTGAGCTACACGAGGTGCTATATCAATAGCTCGGCCGTTGTCGTAAACGAGGCAGGGGACATATTTACAAAAAGCGAAAAGACTTATTTACCAACCCAATATATATAATCCCAGCGAGAGGTAGAGACAGAGTGAAAAAGAGAGGATCATTGAGTGTGCGATGTTGCTATATCTCAACTACGAAGGCGGGATGGTGTCTGTTGTAGACTCTGTGTGTATGTTTGTTTGTGCAGTTGTACGAGGCACCAAACAAAATCAAAATTTATTGTCATTTAGTAATTGCCAAGGAATTGCAAGTTAACTATAAACTGGCAGGTTACACAATAGAGCCGTTATATATGACCCCTACTGTTTTTAAAGCTTGCGAGGAGCACCTGGCAACTGCAGCGATGACTGCCTGAGCGATTTGAGTGGGTTTCGGCTACTCTTTTGCTGTCTTCTGCACACTCCGGTGTCGTCCACAGTGTGCCAGCTAGCCGATAAAATAATACGGGACTTTGCCTGTAATAATGTGCCAGACAACACCACTAATGGGGGAAAACACGCCACTCAGTGCCATCTCATGAGGGATCTCACACACCCATCAATCCGACCCTCTGGCTTGATCGGCGTTACAGTGCCTATAATCTGAATTGGATTGTCAAGCAGCTAGAGATATAGGTGTAGTTTTTGCTGATAGACCAGCTGTCTCCAAACTTGTTCTTCTAAGACTAGGAGGCTTTTTAGCATGTTAATGCTAACGTATTCTACCGACTTATTACCTGTTTGTTTGACCGCATTTGACTTGTCAGATTTGATGCATTGGACAGATAAGCAAAACAAGAGAACCCATAAGTTTAGGTTAGTTTCAATCATTTTTAGAGTACGTACGTACTTGGCACGACGTTCGGAGTCCATCTCAAACACGCCTCCAAGTTCACCACGAAACTGGAAATCAAACTCAAGAATCTGCGGACCAAACCGGAGAAGCCCTGCCGTCGGAGAGTGGTTTTGACGCTCAAGGGTGAGTCTCTTCCCATTGTTACGCGAACCGTTTCCAGTGGAAATGTCAAAGATGAGTATAGATTAGTTTTTAAACTTTTCGATCGAACGCAACAGTAGAATGATATCGTATCATCTGAGCGTGACTAGCCGGACTAGAAAACCAGGTCCCCCTAAGCATTTGGTGGCAATCCGATATCTCTTCCAAAAAACTTAATGTAGAACTGATAGTCAGAGCTAGTCCCTGTTAAGCTAAACATGTAAAAATGCGTCACTATCATAACATCGGAGGTACTAAAAGGTACAATGCGGACCTCTTTTCTCATCAGCTTCTTAATCATCGCCTGAGCAAAACTCGTTTTCTGGGTAAGACTTGCAGCTTATAAAACGCTAAACAATCTATGGACAGTATTGCATCATTCTCATTGCTTCATTCAGGCGTCACACCTGAATACCTCCACAACGGCTTGAAGAAAGCAATCAGGTATATTCCGATTACAAGACTGCTCCTGGAGGCGGACGTTCCATACTTCCGTCCTCAAAAGGTCGGTTGTCTAAAGATTTTATCTAGTACAGTTTTCCGTTCAATGGTGATGAAAGCGCTGGCCCCGGCAGAGACTCTTCCTGGAATGGCTCTCTCGTTCGCTAAGATTATTGCGTAGACCGGAATACCGTTCTCGGAGCCACTGAGGCTAATACCAAACAGTGTTGCCTTCTCTAGTGATACTATTGCTAGATCTCTTGTTGCCCATGGTTGTTTTATTGAATGAATGTTTTATTTATGCACGTCTCAAGCGAGTTTCTCTAGGATGTCTCTCCTAGCCTTTTACCGTCTTTTCATTGTATCCCTTCTCGCCCGCTGTTACCTTCTATGGGAGTCCACTCAGCCGAGATCTTAGTTCAATTATCGTTTGGTTTTTTTTTGCCAGTTTCACTGCCCAATATAACCTTCTCAGTTCTATTAAATTCAGGTTGAGCTACAAAAAGATTACTTACACTCTATCCGCAACTGACTTATCACTTCAAATCCTGACCTGTCATCTTTGGCTCGTGGTCGTAGACAGATAAACTGACAGAAACACAGGCATCATGTCGCTTTAGCAGCTTGCACAATTTTGAGCGGCGTAAATGGCTTGAAAAGTTCGCAAAATTGCCTATGGGAACACCGAGTGGGTGAGAGCGAGTGACCGAGGATCTGAGTTATTCCGCTATTTACGTAGACTATACCCGAGGGATTTCTCCCGTTTTTAAGCTTTGCGCTAATGTTTGATTCGTGGGGTGTGAGACCTTAAGATCGCCTTTTTTGTGTTCCCATGTTTACTGACAAAAGAAGCAATCACGGAAGTGTTGCGCCGCTGAAGGTAAATAAGATGTACGAGACCACCCAGTCTGCTGTTCCAATGTATTTTAGGCTAGTCTGACTAGTAGTGAGACCTATTTGGGACGAGTGCACTTCATAAGTGGTCCCCCATTACAGTTGGATCGTGCAACTGCATTGAATCGGTCTTGATGTTGGCTCGGGAAGGAACCATTTGGCGCGGAGAGGGTCCAGAGAGGCGAGCTGTTTTTCCCACATATCGGCTTCTACACGAAGAGCAAATACGGTACGACTATTTAGGTAGGGTCGGCGATCGGTGCAAAATGCACACAAAATGTCTCTTCTTCTCCTAGCTGTACTTCCTGCAGTCGTCTTTGCCTTCCCACCTCATCCCGGGGTGGCTCGGATGCCCCCGGGTGGAATTCCTCCTCCACCGAGAGAACTTCCTCCCGGATTTGAGAACATCCTTCCTGCTGATGTTATTGCTCAGCTAAAGGCCATCCACGAGAATGATAGTATGCCAGCTCAGGTGAGAGAAGTTACTTTAACACAAAATATTTGCCAGTCAACATGTTGGTCACACACTGTAAATTTTCCTACTTCGACAGAACATTATCAATCCTTAGAGAGAAACCAATCGATCATTCATTCAAGTCAATGCCATACAGTTTTACGTACAGCTCAGAGTTGATCAGCCTGACTATCGAAGTAAAAATGGCTTTAAGTAGGCTCTCCTGATTCGCCTATGTCAGGCCAGATTGGATTCGTAGCAAGACTGGAAAAGCCGTTTTTGAAATTTGAGTTCATGCTCTGGCTCATGTCAAAATTCCAATGTAGTCTTGCAAGTCAGAACAGTTGGAAACGGGCTATCTGTCCTACTAATCTACGTCTGTTTGGCTTCGTGTCAGTCAAAACCTAGCTTGAGTCTGATTTCGCGCAGGGTCGTATCACGAATCCGACGGTACAAAGCTTGACATCCCTGATAACCTCAACCCCAAAAATTATACGATTCTGCTGCAAAATCATGCCGACTCAGAATCTAAAATCATGTTTTGCTTTAGGAGAAACACGAAAAGATTGACGCTATCATGGTTGGTCTCCCCGACGACTTGGTTGAGAAACTGCCCAAGCCTCCTGGATTCGAGCGTCTTCCTCAAGATGTTAAGGACCAGCTTAAGGCTATTCATCGCGACAAGGTAGACATGTGTATTCGTTCATCCATATCCGATTATAGAGTCTAAACTGGGGACAGCGAGTTCAGAAGCTCGGCCAGTACATCAACAGTCTACCTGAGGCCACAAAGCGTCTTCTTCCCCCAATGGGCCCCCCCTCCTCCTGTATCATCTCCTCCCGGCTTCGGTTTCCCCAGATACGCGAGATTCGCCTAAGCTAATAAATCTTGTACATATGCCGCTTTCTAATCCGCTTCCTGTGGCCACGGGCTCCCGCCTTAAACGAATTTCTTCTGGATATGACTTTGTTAGATATCACCTTCTTCGGGGAGGGGGCATGTTTTTTTTCTAGCATATAGGGGTTACTAATGACGCACTTGAACAATCGAGTACTTCCTTTTTTTCCAGTGGGGCCAAGTTCTCTAGTTTCAGTCAACAATAAAAGGCCAATCCTTGATCTTGCTTTGAAAGAGTTCCCCTTTTCCCGCTCTTCCGACCATTACTTGCCTAATATGATAAAGTTGCCCAGTAAGAACGATAATAGACTTCTGGCGGTAAAAGAGCGCACCCGGGGGACCCGAATCCGCGAGAGGCTCAGCACATTGAACGCCATCTTGAGGACACTCCCGGGCCTCGTTGACGACGACACACCCACCCTGTGGTAGCTTCTCGAGTTCATCTGTATTCTGTTCTCTTTTCACATTATTGGATGTAGTTCAACTTTTCGGGTCATTAACTTTTCGACATAATCGCTTGACTCACAGAACACGGGGGCACTCTCTATGTTAACATTCTGAAACAATACAGCTTTTTCAGCTTCATGAAAAGCATGAACTTTAACAGCTTCTCGCTCATTGCCCGGACGTCTACAATTAAACCCTAAACTTTTGCATCCACACATAATTTTCCAGCTTGAGGATGGACATAGCGCAGTGGTTAGTGCATTGGATTTTCATTATACCAATCCCAAGTACAGATCCGAGGCGGGGAGTGCAACTGGGGACTGTTTTATTCTTTAGCCACTACGCTATTGGCCGATCCAGATTTGAATACTCTCTGACAGCGTTGTTCGAACTTTTGAAGAGTACACAACAAGTTGACAGAATTTGGCAACGAACTTGTTGCAGTTGTCTCGCGCTTCAATTTATTCCGTTTTATAGCGTAATTACGCAAAATGACGTCCTTGGCTATGGTCATCAATGAATCATAAAGAGCCGACATCTCCCTCTCAAAAAAGAGCCTTTTTCCCTGAAATCCGTGTTAATCTCCTGGACTCAGCTAATCTGCATATATATCCGTCTTTTTTGTCTCTGCCCTCTCTCTCTCTCACATTCATATAGCTCTTCTTTTCTAGGATACCATGTCATCATCTTTACTGTTCTCTGCGGCACACGATGACACATTTCACGACCTTCTTCCAGTGGTGAGTCTTTGTTTTTTTGCTTGTTTCGACGTCCCGTCACTCAAGTCGAACCAAAAAACTTTTCAGTACACAAAAGATGCCCGTCTCTCTCTCGCCTTCATGGCGGCTGCAGCAGCCATAGTTTTACTACTAGTTGCTCTGATTGGAATTTTTCTTCTAGCCCTTCTGAGGTCTCGAACCCGAAAGAAGAATTACGACGAAGTGTTGACAGAAAACTCTCACATATCGGCTTCCGAGGGCATGAGTTATGACAGCATCATCTCGAATTTGTCCTAGTTGTCATAGTAACCACACACTTTTTATTGTCATTCTCGCGGGTTCATCAATGACGGATTTATAAAAAAAAACATAACAATTATTATTGCAACAAGGGGAACCATGGCCTCGGTCGGAAGGACGTCTTGGCGTCAAGGCGCTGTACACTGGTATATCTAAAGCTCTATTTCACCAAATAACTAAAAAATGGTCACCGGACACGGAGATCATTGTAAAAAGTATACACGTTGTCGAGGAGAAACTCTTCCGCAGCATCCTCAAAGTAGAGTTCTTTCAGCGACGAACTAAATATTTCACTGTTTAAATCTGCGTTAAGAGCACACCTTAAAGCAGGAATGATATTCTTCTCCATATTGGTGAGATGCTGCTGATATGTGCTTTTAATTTTGTCAGTATTCCAAGTATTCGAGGCGGCAAGGGTCTTGTGAGAGGTCATGAGCCATCCTTCTTCAATCTTATGCAGCCAGTCCTGTTTATCCCAGAACGTTTTTAGTTTTCTGTAGTTTCGAATCGCGTTTCGGGCCTTGTAGCCTAAATTTATGCTTAGTAGAGACAAAATCATGCTACGGGCCTGGAAAGCTACACTTGTCATCTCCGCCTATCACGGCAGTCAAATTTTCGGTGGCTGGACATTTCAAAGACCTCATAATGGCGTCTGCGTCGATATCTGAAAAAGAGCCAAATTATGCTTCTTTCGCCCTAGTTATGCCCTACCGGAGATAATGAACTTTTCGAGAACCTTGAGTGAAAGTGCCAGGGAGGCCATTGAGACGGGCCAAAGTTCGCAAAGAGTCGCGAAATGGTCATAGCGCTGCCAGCCAGTCAAGATGACTCCATGGAAATCGGGAAACAGCTGGGAGTACTTTACGGACTGCAGGAACCACTGCTTGTTGTTCTGGACATATGGCTTTACTGGATTCCAGTAATTGTTCGCGTGGTCGGCACCTAGATTGCGGCTATAAATCTCACACGAGCTCGGGCAGACGAACCTTTAAAGGCACTGGCTCCCCAGATTGTGGTCCAGGAATGCGAGAGGTTTCTCCACATATCCAGAGGAAGTTGCTGAAAAGCCGCATGTCTGGATTATCGCAGTCAACAAATGGACGTTGGGAAATGGACGTTTTCATGAATTTTCTGGGTATAAAAAGATACTTTTCTAAGAAAATTGGAAAATATCGGAAATTGACTAGCTGCAGCCCTTTCTAACTGCAAACATTTATCAGCTTTTTCCTAGTAAACATAGAGTCTTTGTAAGATTGGCCTCTGTAGAGCTAAGAAACTCCGCCATGTCGTTTCAACCAATCTTTCCCATCTTTCACTGTCAAACTGTCACTCCGTCCTTCCAATCTTAAACCGTTACTATCACCTGATTCAGGTAAGAAGCTCTTGTTGTCTATGCGCATCAAATAACGTAGACTTGACATCTAGGGTCTAGAAGACTCTGGTCAAATCTATACTTTTGATACAGGTTAACGAATACTAGCAACATTGTGCTAAAATGACTAATTCAGATTATATTTAAGTAGATTCTCAATATAATTATCGCCACAACTGAACGTGTGGGAATTGGAACTGCTTCCATCAAGATACTGCTCAGAAAACAGTTCGCTCACCTGGTCCAGATTGTCTCTGTAGTTCCAAACAACTGGAATAACTAGCTTCTCCAGGTTGTACTCTTTGATTTCTTGAGGAGTAGCAGTATGGAGCTCATCAAACCACATGAGTACCTGAAGACCTTGCTTATGGGCACGTCTATCGCTTCCCACCTGTACACCAGCATAATCCGAAGTCAGTTCAGTAGCTAATGTGCGGATATGGTCGAATTTCATAGCCTGGACACTGTTGTTGAAAAATTCTGACATTCTCTGCTTGTCGCCATCGCAGACCCCAATCTGCAAAGCCACTGATTTGATGGCGACTCCAAATGTCTTTAACAGTCGGTCAAGACTGTTTTTTCTGTCTACGGTTTCGATCTGTTGTCCTTTCCAATTGAGACCACATAAATTCTGCGGGCACCCACTATCACATTACCAATCATATGACCCTATAGACCCTATTTGTCCAGTTCAACAGAAAGCTTCTCGGGTTTCGTCTTTACTGATTCTCGATTCGCATGTCGTCTTCCCATTAAGCGCTCTCCCCTCTTTCTCTCTTATCCCCTGGTGTTTTGGTTTGAAGCCTAAACGCTTCCGGGGGGTAGGCCAAGGACGTTGGGCTGGCAAAGCTGTGAAAAAATCGGTTAAAAACGTGCCTGTGCCGCAGGCACCTCGTCCATTCCGATGTGAAAGTACGTCATCGAGAACTTGGAGTGCACTTTCGCCACCTGAACTGTGATTGCTATGAAAAATAGAAGTGGTACCTGTTTCACCATGTCCGAAATCAGAGCTCGGGCCTCATCCAAGCCGATGCAAGCAACCTGAACAGTTTTCTCAAGGTGACCCGTGTTTTTCTCACATTTGTCCAGTGTTCGACTTCGCGAAGATGCTGGAACTCTTCAGTCTTAAGGACCCATTCAAAATGACCGAGAGTTTGGATCAGGGGGATGACATCGAGGTTCTTCTTGCTCGCACTGTAACCATAATTAGGAGAGTTCACAACTGACATACTGGTCAAGAATGTCTTCTACATCCTTCATAGAATAGGCATTCCCGTTCCGGCATATCTCCAACTTTCCACTGAATGGAAACATGTCCTCCCATTCGATAACAATGCCAGTGGCGCCCAGATTTGCTACCGTATCCAGGATTTGCATAAAGTAGGCAGGCCGGGGTGGGGCTCCTTTGAGATCAAAATGGACATATTTGGAAATCCGTTTTGCTTGGGTCTAGGACACTAAAATAAAGGAGAGGATTCCTGCTCACCACAACAACAAGCACGGCAACCAGGAGCGCCGCGACCTGCATGACGGTCAGAGGGGGCTGCCCAAACTCGGTCACCGGACAGTGGAGGGGAGGTGTATTCGGGAGAGATTAGCGCTGTGTGGCAAGGACACCTTCTTCTTCTGCCTCTGACCGATAGCGAAAGCTGCTACAGACGGAAGATGGAAAGCTGAAACCAGAAAAACCACGTGGCGGTTATCACACACGCTGTCTGCTATCAATTAGCATACAAGCATTAGGTGCGACGTTTGCAGGACATTACGTTTATAGGTTTAACGAACGGGAAAATGTTTTCCAGAGAAGAATAACAAACAGTAATTGGATATGACTATCAACATCTAGAGACTCTCACACCAGGACCAGAAGATTACACTTGCACTATGTAGAACCCTAAGCTGAGAAAGGCGAGAAGAAGAAAAAGGGAACATAGTCTCAATCTGTAACGTTTACCAAAGGTAGCAGGAAAGCGTTAATTAGAAAACTAACGCTTTTGAACTTTTCTCTGAAATTTAGGAAATCTATGTATACAAAGTGAATTTGGTAAACAGAAGAACACTCATTTTTAAGGTAGAGAGAAAAGCTGGAACGTACACCGAAGGTACTGAAAGCAGGAGATGGTTAATAGGTAAACAACAACTTTTAAAGGCCTGGTATTGTTAAAATGAAAGCGATAGTTTAGAAAATCAATTCACGAAGCTTTTACTTAAGTAACCACACGAGTGAAAGTGATATTTCAATTGTTCTCAGAAGAAGAACAATTTAGAGACTTGACTGGAACGGCGCTGTAATAGATAATACCAATTGACAGTCCCCCGAAATTTTCTGTTTGGCAGCAGGAAGAAGAAGAACCCTTAGCAACTCTTCTACCCTCCTCACTTTTATAGCAACTAGTGGTCGTTCCCGCCAGCAGGTGTCACAATAGTGAAAAGGGAAAGAGAAAAAAAGTGCTGGAGAACAAACAAACTTTGCGGAAGAGTGATGTTCATTGACAGCTTACAATCAATTTAACGTGTCGTTGGGTTGACCTCTCTCTTTCTCACAAAGTACTCTCTCGGAATAGGGTTTTATTGGGATGAAGTGAAAGGAAAGGAAGAGAGAGACGGGGGACAATGCTATTCTAGACGAAGCTGGCAGCGCATTCGGACATGGCGAAAACCTTATCGTGCGGGGTCTCGACAATGTGCTTCGTGAATTGAGACTTTGTGAACGGAATGGGGTTTGCATGTCCGCCGGAAAGCTCTTCCAGAAGCCTAAAAGTGGCATAGACTGATAGTTTCACTGAACTGTATACCGTTCAGCCATGCTGTTGATCGATGGATACAAGAACCCGACATTTTCGTGTCTAGTCTTGTCCACATCCTCTTCGAGGATTGTATCAAGAGCTAGACGGGCAGCTTCCTTAAATTTTTATGAGTCCGGCAGGTGACGTGTTCGTCTTACTTTACTATCTGCATAGACGGGTCCGGCAGCCAGATTTCCACCTATTTCCTGCCTAACACATGCCAATCCTACGATCTTTTTGTTGCTATCCAAAACGACCTGAAAAGGCAAATTTTCCAGGAAGTATCTGCAATATGTTTGCTCCGTGTTTTCGTCAACTGTTTGCCAATAGCTGCAGCCCAAAAAAGTGCTACATACCCTCGTGTGAGTCTTCTCCGAGGGCCAGATGAATCTCTTCAAAAAGCCGCCGCGTTTCCTAGGGCAGATTGTAAAATCATAAGCGAGAACGTCATCCCAGGGCACTTCAGTCAGTTTCTGAAAATAAACAGTAGTTTTGAAGAAAAATGTCAAACCTTGGCTGTCAGCTCATCTTGTTCAATTGGAGGAGTCAAATCCTTGAGCATGACCTTTCCGTAATGGTAGTCAAAGGGATGAATCTTGTCAAACCCGAATTTTGAAGCATACCGGGGAGCCATCTTAAGAACACCGTTCAGTGTGACGTTGTTGTCTCCGGCAATTTTCATGACTTCACTGAAATCTAGTTTTGTAACAGTTGACAATGTCATCTGTCTGCGGCTGTTGGTCTGGCTTCCTTTTACTGTCAAGCTGTCTTTTTTTTTGACCCGTCAGGTAAGTAACATCCCCAATAATCTGACCCTGCCAACCAGCCACCAGGATATTCCTTCAACCCTCTCATCGTATCAGTTTTTTGCTCAAACCAAACTGTCAATTTTTCAATCTGTCATTCAAGTTATCGTATCCAGAGGTCGCTGTACTTCTCAACTTGTAATCCTCATTTGCAGACTCTGTCCACCTGTCCCGTTCTGATTCTGTCAACATGTCTCTCTTTCAATCTGTCACCCTACTTTTTCTATATCTGTTAATCTAACATATACTCGGGCCTCTTATCAACTGTCAAATTACCGTAAAATCCTGTGAGATTTCCTTTTAGCCTGTCAACTTGTCATCTTTGTATGATGTTCTATGTGGACATGGTCAGCTTTACGTACAAACAAAATAAGATTGATAGACCCCACTTAGAACATATCTCTTGCCAACCTTTCCAAGGTTTCGGTTTAACAGCATTAACCCACTTTAACACTATCTTACCTGAACAATTTCGATCCTATTCCAGTGCCTCTCCATTCCGGAGAAGTATAGAAAAATCCTATCGAGTAGAGGGGTTCCGTTCCGTTTTGAGATGCTTCATCGAGGGTCAGAAAAACCGTGGCCACAGGTTTTTTCGTGGCTTTCTCCAGGGCCACGTAGAACCACATTTTAAAAGTGTCTTGCCACGTTTCCATGTCCTCTTCTTGGAAAGACCAGCCTTCATTCTTGTATATCTTAAAATGCGAGAAATTATTGTAAGTTCAAAGATCGAACCTCGGGCAGCAGCGTCCTCCAGTGATTTTCCTTCGGGTTGACGACAATTTCCAGTTCGTCCAGCGAATAGCCCATGATCAATTGATCTGAAAGTTTAAACTAAAGAAACGGGAAGAGGAAAATTGTAGTGGAGAGGGCTGAAAAGTGGCGGTCAGACTTTTGGGTCAATCGATGTGCCAACTAGTTCGCTCACAGTTGCAACAATGCCGTGCACTATGTGTGTGGCGCAAATAATTATAGCGTGTGGTGGGAAAGAGACAACGGGCAGGAATCGAAGAAATCAAAAGCAACCTTTAATAATTTGGAAAAGACGACGCTGCCGGGTGTGTTACCACTAGAGTGCACAGTAAACCACTGGCCAGTCTTTTTTGGAAAGCCGAAATGGCAGAATTACTTTTGTGGAACCTGTTCCAAAACAAGGTCCACAGATTTGCATTTACTTGTTCCCTCCCGCTTCCAAAAGCCAACGGGAGGTTTTGAAAACGGCGATGTTCCGTTTTATTAATCGGATTGCTCGGGTACCAAGCCAAAAATGTCTGCCGGCCGAAGCTGTGTCTATTAAGGGGAACACCTGCCGTCATTGCATTAATGTCTGGATCTTAAGTGTCTGCTGAAAACTTTAATTATCCGAACAAAGAACGACTAATTGTGTTTGCGGACGAATCATGGAATGCCCATCCATCTCTCTCTTTCTTTTGGCATATTACTCACTCGAGCGCTATTAGATTTTTTCCTTTCAGTCGACATGTCGCGGAGAATGAATCAGGAAGAGTCTTTTGCTTCCATTTGACCGTACTGCGATATATTTGTTCGAACTTCTCTAATCTTCTGCCAATTACCTCCGCTCTGACGAAAAATTCGAATTCCTTCCTGTTTCGTGGAAGTAGGACTTCTGGACTTGCCAGGTTTTAAAATATGCCGGTTCCAAAGCTACAAAAAGAATAAAAATCATTGAACATTGAGCCAAAAGAGCAATTTTTTAGGATAAGAGTAGTCATTCAACATATTCACCGACGTAAAACTTTTGAAAACCATCCATTCGCTGAAAGTCAAAGTCACTCATCTCATGGCTGATCTCAAGCGACAGTGTTACAGTAGTACGACAAAAGTGTCAGCGAAACCGTCAAGTCTTACCGCTTTGTACCCATACCCCTTCGGCATATACCTACCCATCCCGTCTCCCTGTACCGCCTCTGGAAAACAAACAAACTTTGTCTATGATGTTGCGGCAGAAACAGACTGATTTTACTGTACATCTAGTCCAATTCTTACCCGTACTATTTTGTCAGATACGCAATACCTCATCGGTATTGTCTTGACGTTCACTATAGATCTCGCCCGTACTATCTTGAACAGGCCAACCTAGTCAAACGGATTCTATTTAGTGTTCAGAATTCAAAGGCGTCTGTTAAGAAGGGCAATTCCAATTTCAGCCCCTCGATTTTGAGATTTAATATGGGCGTATATCACCTGAAATATAGAGACAGGCAATTGGATCATTTGTTTTCTGCTTTATAGTCGACGAGATAGTTTAACGTATAGTCTCGGTTAGATTGGTTGCTTTTTCAGCAAAATTTTGTTGTCTGCTCTATTTTGTAATCCAAAAACAGCACTGGACTATGCTACAGTTTATGCATCACCTTATATGCAAAAGGCTTCTTTGTACGTCATAGCAAGCACGCGCGTCCATCTCGGATAAACACTCCATTATAAGGGGGACATTATAATGTTCTCCCTTGTGGGGGTACAGAACAAACGCGAGTTCCATTAGACGACTACACGTTCGACTGAGCTTTGGCCTGTGTCAAAGAACGCTCTCTCGCGCAGTTTTGCAGTTCTAATTTGATTCAAAGCTTCAGGATCCTGACAGGTCTTGTTCCCCACGCAGACGTGATCCCCTACGCAACAATCTTTAATTGCTGATACCTGGATGCAGAGACCGCTAGTTTTCGTCTCAACTCTCAATGTTTGGTGTTCAAGAGCATGATAGTCGCTCGCGTATTTATAGATTGCTAACATTTTTTGATGAAACATCAGTAATAGCGTTAGGAGATCTCTCTTAAGTTCATAGGCTCGCAACATTTCGTGTGCTGAAAGAAAAAATATGTCATGTTCATGTGTCTCTTTTCCGTGTCTCCCACAAACATCCACCCTAAAATCCGAACAAACACAACAATCCAATTATTCTGTGTGAGTCTTTTTGTGCCGGGTCACCTCTTCTTCCCATTCAGAACTTGTTTTACACATACTCTGAAAATTGTCACGAGAATGTGGTCCAGAGATTTTAGGGGAGGGGAACAACATCCCCCTCTCTTGCCGCTGGACTGGACAACGCCTTCCGGACGAATTACTTTGGCGTGGCGTGGGAGGGGAGAATCTCCTGGGGTCGGGGGTGATGTTCACTTTTGTTCTCTCTCCTGAAATTGCCGGCTTCCTCCTTCTTCTTCATGATCTCAGCCCGTGAATGGCATTTGATCTAATGAGATGTGTTTATACTGCCTGTCGGTTGCTTAAGATTCACTTCCTTATAGATCACGCCTTGGCATAACATCCCTTAGGCTAGGAACATTGGATTAGTCTTTCAACGAGCATGTTTCAATCTTTAATTTAAGTTTCACTCTGTCTCTCTGTCCCTCTATCTTTACCTTTCTCTGTCTCTCTGCCTTTCTGTCTCGAACTTGTTTCACTAGTTCCGATCTTTGACATTCTGTTCTGACTAAGAATCGTCCGGAAGCAGGTGGGAGAATCTCACAGACATATATGTAAAATCGTTTCATTTGCCCTGTTTTCCTGGAACTAATTCATCTCCACATGCAATTCGACCCCCTCGCCTCTCACAGATCTGTTGATCATATTTATGGCTCACTCTCTCTAGCTTCGGAAGTGTGTAGCCATTTTTCACACTCCCTTAAACCGTCAATGAGCATTCATATGCTCAACTTCTTCTAAATCTTTTTTAATCACGTGAAGAAGTTAAAAAAAAAAGCAATTTGCACGTCAACTCTGCAGAACTTATAGGCAGCGTAAATATCCAAATAATGTTAATTATGCAATCTAGTTGAGCACTAGATGGAATTTCTGTCTAGACCAAATGCCTTTACTTTTCCCTTTCAAGTGGGGGCACTAACTTTAGCTGGTTCGAAAATCAGAGCTTCCCAGTCCACGGCCTCCCTTGTTCGACTAATTGGCTTTCTGTCCCAATTTCCTTGTTCTGGCAGCCATCCTTCATAAAGGGGAGCATCATAGCAGATTTCACTGCCAGTTTCAAGCTCACAGAGAAACCAATTACCCTTGGCTCTGTGAGTTTCTTTCCATATCGGCCTGTCTGAAAGTGCGTGGTAACTCAAATATGAAGAGTCTGAACTTAGAACCAAGTCGACATTTTTTTTTTACCTACCGGTCGCCTGTCATTTTGTCTCTGTCAATCTGGTCGTGCTTATCCAACCTCTGTTAGTTTGATGTGGTCTTCGAAAGTGACCTAAGCATTTGGAAGGATAACTTCACCGCTTGACAGGTAATTCCCGCCTGTTTTGTTCTGTTCTAATTGAAAAACAAAGTCAGAACTCTTGGAACTTATAAACAGTTTACTTTTGATTCTTCTGTAAGACGTCCAGTTTGAAAACTCACAGGATTTTCTTCAAAAAAAAAAGCTCTTCATTGGCAAATTCCTGAAAAATATCCGCCATCTGTCCCATACCCTTCATTCCCCCTTTTCCTCGCACTGACTCAAACTTTGCGCTCTCATTACACGAAATGCTTTTACTCCCACCGACTGGCCGAAATTAAAGATTAATGAAGTCGCTTGCAGCATCTCCCAAATTCTATTTCACAAACATGTTTCTCCTGTGTATGTGTTTTTCTGAAAAGCGCAAAGTGTAGTCTTCGAAAGTGACCTAATTCCTCCAGAGCTCCATGACGGTATGAGCAACGAGAATGGGACCGTTTCCTACGTACGAGTCGATGCAACGCTGTCAAGAGGTCAGTCATATGATCCTGATTCGAATATCCGAGACATCTTTGAAAGACCAACGAATAAACGTTTCAGGAATGCCTGGGGATCTTGTCCTCTTGCCTAGCCGAACACCACGATTCAAGCGAATTCGTCTGTCAACTGAATTTGTGGCTTTTCTTAGGAGCTGTGAGTCTGGCGATATTTACAGGTATGTGTTCAGATTTTTATCGATAGTTTTCTTTCATCTTTTCTAGTTTTTACTTAGATTCTCTCTAATTTTTCTGCTTGCTTTCATATTGCTTTATTCTGGAAAACCTACCCCTTTTGTCGTGTAAGTTGGCTCTCTTTGTGTCAGATCCTTGTCAAAATGTCAACTTTGTATGCTGTCCCAGTGAATCGGGCAACAGTTTACTCAGATCCTGTCACAATATGGTCGTTAGTTCACTGTTCAATGCTGTCAAGCTGTTCCAAACTTCTTGTTTTGTTTCTGTCCAAATCCTATTCTTGAAATTTTTCTTCTCTTGTAACCTGTCCACTTTCCCTCCTATCTCGGTCGATACGCCTATCCTCGAACAAATGACTTATAGTAAAGAGAAGCACTGACACTATCAAACTCAGGATTCTTACTGTTTCAGGCGTCGGTGTCCCAATCCTAATGCTCATTTGCTATCTCTCCGACCGGTGCCGATTTGGCCGCTACAGACGTCGATCATCAGATTTGGAGAGGCAACAGCTCAATCCTCGAAGTGTCATGGGTAAGTGATTTTTCCCATTTAACAAGTAAATGCCACTTTTTAGTTTCCTGCTCTGACGAGGCGACGGGATCTGTGGTGCGGCACGACATTTCAAGACTACCGGCTCCGCGAGGCTCTAACTGCGGTGTTCGCTTTTGACGGGGAGTATAAGCAGCTACGTATAATTGTGTTAACGGGTTAACCTATTGTGATTTTCTATTATAAACTTATAAAGTTTTCAATGAAACAGTAGCCTTAGGTGGAAAATTTTCAAGCGAGGATGTGAAAAGTGAGTCAGAGAGCTGGTGTCTTTTCGCAACAGTCCTTATCTCTTGTTTTCTTTTCACAAAAGAAGGAAGTTCTGCAGCCTTCTAGGTCACTACTGTCTCCCCCGTCACGACCCCAACAAGGAAGACCTGTGTTTATTTGTGGGGGAAACGGTCATGACACAGGCTCAAATGTTGCCATCAACTGTTGACTTGTTTGCTTTTTCAGCGAATGGTGAGCGTGCTGGGTACCGCAACACGCAGTTTATAAAGGTCACTGTTGTTTTTCAGAGATTACTTATCAATCCGATAGGGGACTTCCTAGTATCAAAGGTATCTCGTCGAAAACCTTGTGACTTCAGAAAATACTGTAGATTTTTCCTTCCGGGCGAAAGATTGGAGGGGAAAACTGCTGGGAATGTTATTTCAACAGGCGTTCTTTCCCGTTGGTCAGAGGTCGAGGCCGTTCAAACAGTTTGCCCACCGCCGAGTTGCATTTTATGTACTCCACCTCATAGCGCTCTCTGTCCATAAACCTGACTTTTGTGAAAGTTTGCAAACATCCGTAAACAATCGCTCCCCAGTCCGGTGCGATTTTCTGTTAGCTGGCGCTGTTCGGACCATGGAACAGCCGTTGCTGCCTACCTCTGCAACTTTTCTAACGCGCCTTATCGAGACTGACGCCACCCAGCACGGCCATTACTGAAACTCTTGTTTAGCAGTTTTACAGCCCCCATTGCTATACCCAAAAACAAGGAAACTTTCGATTCTGGTTCAGTTTTCATCTCCACCCCTTTTTCCTAGCCGTTTCCAGTAGTTTTTAGTATCCGGACACTGGCTGCACCCGGCACCAGGTCCGTGCATCCGACACACTGTTTATTTGCTCAATGCGTTTGAGCCAAGTTGTTAGTCAGCTAAAATTAGGAAAGAGGGTGGCTGCATTCCGGTCCAACGTATAAATCCTGAAAGTATAACCAGCCTCCCGGGGGTGCCATTCGTACCGTCAACTCCCATGGCAGTATGATCCCTATTCCCTTCGGTCTCTCCCCTGGATCCCGAATTGAAAAAGTGTCACAGTGTTCGGTAATTGTTTAACTCTCTCTTTACAAATGGGTCAGCGCTTCACTTGACAAGTCCTTGAACCCTATCTTTTTTGCTGCAGGTATTTTGCCATATTTCAAACCTACAGTGTCATTGGGAAGGGGCGGAACTCAAAGTGCGAGTGTCCTTCGACGGGATACGGTCAGCGCGCTTGCAACTATTTGCCCTTTCCCGCCCAAACTACCGTATTCCGAATTAGAGAGACTTTTGTACTTCTCACTGAAAAACTACAACGTCCGGAATCACTGTGTTTGCTGGGGGCGACTGTCCGATGAGGATAATAGTTGTTTTGCATCGAACTGACCACAGTGTCAGAGAGCGCAGAGGCCGGGGAAGCGCAGGCTGTTGAGGTATAGCATTGGCCGAGTTTGGACAGGCCCCCGGTCACCCCTCCTCTACACCTAATTGTTGAGGGCAGCAGCAATTCCTAGTTTTCCCTCACTTCGGTCACTCCAATCTGTCTCCCCTTGTGGAAAGTCCTGCTAATCGACTTTCTCTAGGCCATTAGCCCGTCGGCTAGCATTACGCAAGAGCCTTGCGCCACAGTTCCGTTTCGATCTCGTTCCCGGGAGCGCAAGAAACTAGCCGTCGACTACTGTAGTTATCAGACATTAGCCATTTATTGTTCCCAGTTAAGCCGGCGAGTCAGCGCCGCCGAAATCAAGCAACAGATGCCAATTTCTTCTCTTTCCTCTCAAGATCCTTTCCTTATGCGAAATTTACCGAAAGTTCCTGACACGAGCCGCCAATTTCCGCATGTCACGAACTGTAACGGTTTTAGGCATACTTAAGACTGATATGAACGAGTTTATCTGCCAGTTAACAAAACATTTTGCTCGAAAACAACAAGCTGACACAATTCTCTTATCTTCGAGACACCCTATAACTTGGGTAAAAGAGGGAAGCTATTGTTGATAAGACATTTGAAAGAGCGGCTCCGGTTCCCGTGGAGATCCCGCCACTTTCGTTTGAATCCTAGAGATCGCTATTTGCATAACTTGTATGATACCGTTTCTACTAAGGTTTCTCGCCATCTCTCTCCTTGCGATCTCTGCGATTAGTGTCAAAAAACTGCAAGATTACCTCGTATATAAGCGTACCAGGTGAAGTACCAGTTAGAAAACTTAAAAATTTCGACCTTGGCCTTGCCGTCCGCTATCTCCTAACTATTCAACGGCACTCGACAGTTAGTTATGCAGTGTTTCGAGCGATCTCTGTCTCTCTGTCTAACTTTCCGCTTGTATCACTGTCACTCTCTCCCTGACCTCTAACTTCAAGTGTTTTCTGAATAATTGACCCTTTTCTAAGCCCGTCGTCGGCTTTACAACGATGGTTTCAATAGTTTTCGGGTTGTCGACATTTGGGTCAAATTAACAACACCCGCACATTGCGTAACCCCTGGACCGCCCCCTTTGTAATAAACCATGTCCAATTGGTATAACATACTTTTTTGAGCATGGCTAAACCATTGTATTTACTTGCACCTTCGGCCTTCTTCAAACACTCACAGAGAGAGGGAGAGAGAGAGAGTGAGAGACAGAGTTCGTGCGGCCGTCCAGCCCCACAACACACTGCTCCGAGCCATTCTCTACGTTAAAAGATGTTTGTTTGAACAGTTTGTGCAAAATGCGCAAGTCCTCTTCAAATAAACAAGCCCAGAGCCTATCACGGGCTCTCTGTGTGTACAGTATACTTTCTGTGACCAGCAAAATCCTAACACACAGCTGACCAGTGTTTGCACGCGAAAGTCTCCGAAATTTTCGAAGAGACATTTTTCTTCTCTCCTCAGCAGGTTTACCTACCTACACATTACTGTCCGTTCAGCTATAATCGGAGACTCTTATCATATTTTGCCAAGTTTAGGCCAGTGTTTTTCTTCCGCGTTTCAATCTGTACTAGTTGCCAGTCAAACATTCAGTTAAACCCACCATGTGTGAGCATTACTATTTACTACTTCAACATAGGTGGTATCAAAGATTGTACTTCTAGTATTTTTTTTGGTACCGATTTAAGAATTTTGTCATCCACACATTTTAGTGGGGTAGAGAGAGAGAGAGAGTCAATGGACTGAAACATTGAACTTATCTTGTAAATGCGGCTGTCATTATACAGTGTCAACTTTTCAAATTAAATCAGCGGTTACCATTTCATCGAAGTATATTTCGTACCGATTTGAGAATTTTGTCATCCTCACAAAATGGGATAAGGCTGTTTAGGTTTCGTTGTTAGTTTATAAAGCAGTAGGCTACTGAACACTTGTGCTCCAAGGATGGCAGTTGACATTCTGTCAAAAAGTAACGTAGCTCTTTAAGTCCAGAGGAGAGTTATCACTGTTAGAGATGAATTTGTCATATATATCTTTTGAAAAATGCCCAGAGGATCCAGCTTGAGCGGTTCTTCAACGCTGTTGTACACAAATCTTTTCTCCATAAGATACAGTTACCAATCCAAAACAGCTGCCCCTAGATCACGACCTGTTGCAAGATTGTAACAGACTCGGAGTCTCGGCAGTTGTAGCTGCCCTAGTGGATTCGCTGCAACTGGCATGCGACAATGGCTGCCGGTGTGACGGCGCACAATGCCCTTGTGTCACTCATTATCTTCCTTCTCCGACTTTGCTTTTGCTTCCCCCATCCGGATCCACTTCATCCTGTACCCCCGGCTCCAAGCTCGGACCTCACCTTCGAATATAGGAACGCTTTGCATATGGCGTTCCAACTTGATTTTGTTATCCGCCGACCGTTAATAGGATTTCGTGTGACATGTGTGTCATATTTTTCTTTAAACGAAGGGTGGTCATTATTCGAACCCATGTTTTCGCTCTGTACTCTGGGGAAGGACCGGAAATATCAGCGTTACATTTTGAGCCGTTTTTGAGATTGGCGGCTGCTTTGATTCACCCAAAGCGCGACATTTCTTCCAAGCACCGTACAAGCTTCTTGATTAAAAAACGGGCGCTAATGTCAGACACAGTCTTGACGCACTCCTGCCACAGTATCTTTGTGATTTCTCTCGTTTTTTGCGTTGCGCTCGCAAAATTTTGATTCAGATGACGGACGTGCTTCGGAAGTTAAGCCACAATGGTTATCCCTCCATGTTTCAAGCCAGCCCTCCAATCTTCCAGGTTATTTTGACTACAGATCAAGTTGATGATGGATTCAGATGTCACCAAGGGAGTCTGTAGAAGAAATTCTGTCCAAGGTCTGTTTCTCGACGCAACCTGATCCTATGCCTGCTCAACTGTCGTCCTTTGATCTTAGGTCCAAGCTTCTGCATTCCAATGGTACTGAAACCGTTTAAGTACATACAGTACTTTGTAGGTTCAAACAAGAAGGTCTACTCCTGTCAGCGATGCCTCAACCATCATCACAAAGTACCCAGAAAAAACCACAAGGTAAGTCCGTGCTTAAACCTCACCTATACATTTTTTTTCTTTTCGTAATGTCGCAACAAATTAGGTTCGGAAATTACCGCCGCCTAGTTTTTTCAAATAATCATGTTTCCAAGGGTAGGTCGTACTTCCGTTTTTTGCAGTCCGATTGCCCTTATGCGAACTGCAAATGCGAGGAATGTATCTTGGTAGAAAAGCGAAGAAAGCTGAACACGATAATCAATGATCTGAACTCAATGAAGACGTCGGATTGCTCCAATGATGGCAACGATGAAGATCTGGGTCCGTACAAACAGGACGGATTCCAGCATATGAATGGGAAAGGCGGTGAGTTAAAGATAGTGCCTATGAAACTTTGTCAATTCTAGCCTTTTTGTCTAATTTTCGCTACATCTATATTTTATTGAGAACTTGCTCCTGAGGAAAGTGATAGTTTACTTTCTAACGTCCCTTCACAGCTGAGACGAACATGAGCAATAGCCTCAAAAAAATCGTAGTAAGAAAGCTAACGATAGGTACCCAGAGAAGTCAGAAAAAGTAGCCGTCCACACCGTATAATCAATGCTTAGAACTTTCTCCCAACCTTCATTGGCTAAGAATAGTTTCTAAAGCTAAAATCCTATCTTCACAACTTACAAGTGGCGTCCGTCTGCGACACAAGTCAACTCTAATCTGGGATAACACTTAACAATGTTTGTAGCCTTTTCTGTCAAGTGTTATCCCCCATTAGAGTTGACAAGACGAGTTAGAAGAGTCAAACAGTTCCAAAGAGTACTGGATCGCTACGCCAGGAGCGTAAGCGGCTGGTATGCTCATAATTTGGTGGAAAACATGTAAAATGGAATAAGCTGTTAATTACCGTAAGCTTTGACTCTTTGGGACCACAGTCAGTTTTTGATTTTGTTTCAGTCTTTGTATCTTATTTTAGTTTCATCTAGAAGGCTGATGGGTACCTTTTGCAAGCATACTTTAAAGATGAACCCTTTGTATAGTCCCGGCTTGAGGATTCCTCTAACTTCCTTGAATAAACCAGTAAACACACATGGGTCCCCTCAAAACAAACTGCTTGAATTTGTTCTGTTATCTCGTCAAACGTAGTCCGTAAATATTCCGAGAACATTTAATTGTTTTCTCCCTTTGCCCGCTGTCCGCTATACAGATGGACAGCGGTCAGAGAAGGCCGAAAGAGCAGGGCATTCGGTGACGGAGCAAGCGGTATAGCTCAAAACATGCAGCTGTTTATTTCGAGGACTGGGTGATAACCAGACCGAGGGCTGCTGCTGTGGTCATGTTGTATACTGAATGCGTCATACTCATACTAGTCGCAGCTAATACAAGGAATTGCAAGGCGGGATTAAGCACGCTTTCAAAAAAAGATTTTCGCAAAAAATTGCTGAGCTTCGGAAAAGTCGTACATAGTTCCTGAAAAAGAACGCATTGAGCACGATGAAATCATTTCGACCCTGATCGAGGCAGAGGGACAGAGAGACAGAGAAGCAGAGAGATGAAGAGACAGAGAGACAAAGGGACAGACAGACAGACAGAGAGACAGAGACTTGTGTTCTTGATACATCCGCATAAAATCAGCTATAGTTTTTGCTCCGTCAGTATCCAAAAATGCTTGTTATTATTTTTGCACACACACGCAAAAGTCCTCCTACGTTCCGTAAAGCGAACAAACGCTCAAAGCACCTTATTCGATTACTTGAGAATTCTGCAAAACATGGGAACTACGTAGTAAACAACCACTGGACACTGCAGTGGACATGAATT